>OZ012739.1:107707137-109137315 GCA_963859935.3 Lathyrus sativus | reverse complement strand
AGATGCATGATGGCAATCTTCGCAGATTTCATAGACGACATCATGGAAGTATATATGGACGATTTCTCGGTATGTGGACAAAGTTTCGAAAGATGCCTACAAAACTTAGAAATGGTATTAGAACGTTGTGTAAAAGTGAACCTCGTCCTAAACTGGGAAAAATGCCATTTTATGGTCCAACAAGGAATAGTTCTAGGACATGTCATATCAAATAAAGGAATTGAGATCGACAAAGCTAAAATAGAAATTATAAAAGACCTCTAACCTCCAAAATTCGTACGAGAAATACGGAGTTTTCTAGGACATGCCGGTTTCTACCGAAGATTTATAAAAGATTTTTCAAAAATCACAAAACCTTTGACCGACCTGTTGATGAAAGATGCTGAGTTCGTCTTTGACGACAACTGTCTAAAAGCATTCGAAACATTAAAATCAGCCCTTATCACCGCACCAATTATGCAACCACCCGATTGGCGACTACCGTTCGAAATCATGTGCGATGCGAGTGATTATGCTGTAGGCGCAGTTCTAGGACAAAGGAAGGACAAGAAGCTTCATGCCATCTACTATGCCAGTAGAACCTTAGATCCTGCCCAAATGAACTAAGCTACAACAGAAAAGGAACTTCTAGCAGTTATATTTGCGCTTGACAAATTCCGTTCTTACTTAGTAGGAGCAAAAATTATCATATACACAGACCACGCTGCCATTAGGTATCTAATAAGCAAAAAGGATGCCAAACCAAGATTATTGAGATGGATCATGTTATTACAAGAGTTTGACTTAGAAATCAAAGATAAGAAAGAAACCGAGAATGTTGTTGCAGATCACTTATCCCGAATAGAAGGCATCAAACATGAACCAGTACCGATAAATGACGATTTCCCATACGAACATCTGATAGCCAAATTAGAAAGTGACATGCCTAACTTAATCTCAGAAGATCCAGAACTCGAAAAAGCCGTAGAAGCCGTTTATGCCCAAGTCACATTAACTTGGTATGCTGACATCGTTAATTACCTAGCTGCAGGCGTGCTTCCGCCGGATCTCACTTATCAGCAAAAGAAGAAATTCTTCCACGATCTAAAACACTATTATTGGGACGAACCTCTACTCTTCAAGAGAGGGGCCGACAACATATACCGTCGCTGTGTCCCAGAGGAAGAAATAGAAAATATCATTTCCCAATGCCATTCAGCACCATATGGTGGTCATGCTAGTACATCCAAGACGTGCGCTAAGATTCTCCAAGCCGACTTATTCTGGCCTAACCTCTTGAAAGGCGTTCACATCGTTGTGCTAAAATGTGATCGATGCCAACGAACTGGCAACATCTCACGACGCGATGAAATGCCTCATAAAGGAATCTTAGAGGTAGAAATCTTTGACGTATGGGGAATAGATTTCATGGGACCATTCCCGCCTTCTTTTGGTAATAACTACATACTCATCGCTGTAGACTATGTGTCTAAATGGATAGAAGCCATTGCCGCTCCAACAAATGACGCACGAGTAGTAATCAAACTCTTCAAAAACACAATCTTTCCTAGATTCGGTGTACCCAGACTCGTCATTAGTGACGGCGGATCACACTTCATATCGCGAATCTTTGATAAACTTCTTTCTAAATATGGAGTCCGACACCGAGTAGCTACACCCTATCATCCGCAAACTAGCGGACAAGTAGAGGTCTCGAACAGGGAAATAAAACAGATATTGGAAAAGACTGTCGCTACCTCAAGGAAAGATTGGTCATCAAAGCTAAATGAAGCTTTATGGGCTTATAGGACCGCTTTTAAGACACCAATAGGTACTACACCCTATAAAATTAGTTTACGGTAAATCCTGTCATCTCCCTGTAGAATTAGAGCATAAGGCCTTCTGGGCCATTAAGACACTTAATTTCAACTACACCGAGGCAGGAGAAAAATGAATCTTGAACTTACATGAATTAGAAGAACTTTGATTGGACGCTTACGAAAATGCCCGTATCTACAAAGAACGAACTAAAAAGTGGCATGATAAACGTTCAGTCAAGAAACAATTCAGTGTGGGAGACATCGTACTGCTATTTAATTCAAGATTAAAACTCTTCCCAGGTAAACTAAAATCTAGGTGGTCTGGACCTTTTGAAGTGACTAAAGTACTTCAGAGTGGAGTTGTTGAAATTACCGATAAGACGAATGCACCATTTATCGTAAACGGGCAACGTCTAAAACATTATAATAAGAACGAAAACAACCCTCAAGTCTGCAGTATAGCATTGCTTGAGCTTCTAGCTCAAACACCCGAATAGCTTGTCACCAAGCTATCGTCAGGCTTTAGACGTTAAAAACAACGCTTACTGGGAGGCAACCCAATTTTCCCGTATTTTCCTCGTTACTGTATTTCATTCTCATTTTTTATTTTTCTACTTTGAAACTTTAACAAAAAAAAAATTCTAAACTAAAAATTGCTACTATTTTTACTTTCTTTTATTTTAATATTTTATTTTATTTTTCTCTTTTATTTTTGTTTTTTACCGCCTTTTGTTTTTAAAAATCCTGACTTCAAATTTCTGTTTTAAACTTTTCAGGATTTTAAAAGTCTTCAAAACCTTCCTCCTGTTTTTCTCCGACTTACCTGCGAGTATGGCCGCGTACGACTTCACAAAGGTTAATTTTCGAGGATTAGCTCAAAAGGCAAGATTTGAAGCGTTAACTGAGAGAGACATAGCCTTAACACTGTATTATGATAAGTCTACCATGGAGAAACTAGGAATTACTGATAGCATCCAATACCTGTTTAATCAATTAGGCTGGGAGAACACTGCTTTGAAAACCCGTTTTGCTACCTATAAGGAACTCACCTACGAATTCCTTAGTTCCTTCAGGTACTTACCCAACTATGGTTTTGGATCCAACACAGAGCTGATCACCTTTAAGATGTTTGGAATGGACCAAACTCATAGCCAGATGTCATTATCTAACCTCCTAGGATTTCCTAGCGGACCACATGTGTTCATCAGTGCAGAAGATGACGATCTTGATTTTGAACTCAACCAGTTCTGGGGTAGAATCATAGGCGACTATCACCCTGACCCAAACAGCATGTATAATGATGAGATTCATAACCCAGCTTTCAGATACTTTCATAAGATACTAGCTCACATCCTTTTCGGAAAAGAAGAAAATATTACTACAGTATCTAAAGAAGAGTTATTTATCATGTTTTGTGCTTCTCAAGGCCGTACAGTGAATGTCGTACCTTTTATGATGAGATCCTTCCGACGCCTCACTCAGGACCCACAATTACCTATTCTAATAGGAGGCCTTGTGACAATGATTGCCCACGAGCTTGGCCTTAGATTCCACCTAAATGCAAGCACCAATTTTGGCACCATCCGACCTATGAATATCCAGTTCTGCTTTAACAGGCGCATTTTAAGAACTATGGGACCTGGACCTTACGAGTACCTCATCAATGACAAACCTGTCCAGCTATTCACATTGCCAAATCATCAGATGACAAGTATCCATAACAAGGACAACTGAATTTATGAATTGGATGAGCCTATGGGACCTCCTTCACCTCAATGAACACCGCAGAATTACATGTACGACAGTGATCACATCTCTGAAGCACATGATTATATGTACTATGAGGATGCTGTATCAGAAGTTGAGGTAGACCCTACGACCCCTCCGCATTACAAAACCTATCCTGAGCCCATTCCTGAGGAAACCAACGATAAAATGGATACTGTTCTGCACCAATTAGACAACGTTGACGCAGCTCTGACCACAGTAAAAGAAGACATGACAAGCATACACAGCGAACTCGTAGTCTTCATGGACTTAGTCTGTGACCAGCTCGACTACTACGCCCGGAAGTTTGATGAATTGAAGGCACGAAAAGACTAGATATTAGCTTTAGTTTAGTTTAGTTTAGTTTTTCTACTTTCCGTCCGTTTTTAATTATTTTGATTTTTGCATTGTTAATTTCCCTTATGTATTACATTACAAACAATCATTTCAATTACATGATATTTACATTTTATTCTTTATTCATCGATTCTGTTTTTTTTTTATGTTATCCTTTGTTTATTGGCCGATATAATACATTGCCATATCATTTATACCCCTAAAATTCTGCGTTCTGCAGATTTTGCTGGTGTGACGACCGTCACAGAAGCCTGACGCTCGTCACACGGGTGACGACCGTCATAGATACGTGACGACCGTCACGAGCCCAAAACTGTTATCTGCTATAACAGGGGTTGCATTTTCTCTCCCACTCACATCCTTTCAACTTCCAATCATCACAAACTCACACCCCACTCCCAATTTTCGTTTTCCCCACCTTGCTCCATATATTCCAACTCCCATTTCAACTTCCTATTCCACATCTGTAACATTTTTTCACTCCACAGAACCAACTCAATCCACATTTCCTCAGCATCCTCCAACAATGGCGAGAAACAACGAAACCCCAGACCTCAGCAGTATCGTGTTCAGCGACGGCGACTCCGGAGACAAACAGCGAGCCAACTATATCGCCTTCCATCAACGGTCGCTACAGCCGACCCACTACCCGCATATCCCATCCCTCACAGAGCTCGGACTCCTTGACAGCGTCACTTGGATGCTCCAAAGAGCCGGCATCTGGCACCTCTGCACAAATCCGCAGCCGACGTACGAACAACTCACCCTCGAGTTCTTCAGTTTGTTCACCTACTTCACTTCCAGCGGCGACCTCAGCCAACACTCCAGTGCCGCATGCTTCCGTATGTTCGGCACGAACTATTAACTGAACCAGAACCAGATTGCCGACATCTTACAATTCCCTCGCGGCAACAACGCTCACCGCCGCCTCACCGAACAGTTTCAGCATGAAGCCTTTGCGCTCTGGTACCAGTTGACCAGAATCAATGCCGATGGCTGGGATTCTCTGCATGCAACGCACATCCACAACCCGACCATCCGGTATTTCCACCGAGCACTGAGCAACACCATCTTCGCCCGGGATAACAACCATAAGGTGAACTCGAAAGAGCTCTTCTTTCTCCGCTGTGTGTTCAACTCCGAGCCCATCAACGCCGCTCCATTCCTCCTGGCCCACATTCAGGCCAACTGCAACCGTGGCTCTAAGCCATTTTACTTTGGCGGGATTGTTACTTCCATTGCACTCAGGCTGAACCTCGGTGACCGCCTCCAGCATCTCCATGCCATTCCCTCAGTATTCCTCGACACCGACCACTGCAGAGCTTCTCACCTCATTCGTTCCAGGGCCGATGGCAAGTACCACCCGGTCGTGCGTGGAAAAACCGTCATAAGTATCATCTTGCCATCACGCATCCGGATGCACCCACAGGATCGTGCCAACTGGCTATTTGACCTCAATGCCCCTGCTGCTACCCCTGCTCCGACTCAGACTCACAACCAAGGTTCTGGTGACGAAATCCAAGATGAGTGCTCCTTCTGAAGGCACATCTTACCGCCGCTGCCGCCATCGTCCAGAGCCCGACTACTCTGAAAAAGACCTCCGCCGATCCCTCGACCAACAGGCCCAGATACTCGCTATGATGCAGCAGCAGAATCAGCGAGCAGAGCAGTTCGAAGCCTGGCATCGGACCCAAATGCAACAACTTCAAACCGGCCAGGATACCATCACTGAGAACTTGGCGAATCTTACCTTGCAGTTCGAAGGTCTCCGCGACTATGTCTATCACACCGGAGCACTGGACCTTGAGGCCCGTCGCGACCAAGTCAGAGCCAGAGGACGCGAGAGAGGACGTGACCGAGGCAGAGGTCGTGATTAGTTATTTCTTTCCTTATTTGTTTACTATATTTTCAGTTTCTTGTATTTTCATTTCCCTTGTATTTCCCTCTCGCATTCTTTCAAATCAGTGGGGACACTGATTGAGATAGTGTGGGAGCGGAGCGTTTATTTCCCATTCCCTTGTACTTTTAATTCTGTAATTTCAATTCGAACATTTTCACGTTTTAGCAAATAAAAGCTCATTTATATATCTTTTTCCGTTACGCAAACATCCCCACTTTATTCGACATAAACAAAAACGTTTTCGTTCGTTCCTCAAAAGCAAAAGCATCACGAGAATGCGCCCAAGTTCAAACCAAGTTTTGAAACTCTGAGACGAAAATTCTAACAAAACCAGTACTGTCCTGACACCTTAGACCTCCGGTTTATGCGAGTCGGTTTCACTACCTACGTGTACCAAAGTTTCAAGTGTCTACGCAAACTCAGCCCCAAGTAGTTTATACTAGCAGTCAGCACCATCCTAAAACACTTCTAAGCGAGCGACCAATGCAAATAAGTGTATGATCTTTAAAAAGATGAAAAATCATGAAAAGAAAGCCATATAGCCCAAGTATAGAGACATGTTCCCTCTAAGTTAGGTGCTCCTCACTCGAGCATTTAGCCCAACGGTACAAAAACTCATTGAAAAAATCAATGGTATAAGCTTATGAGCAATGAAAAAGATCAAAACAGAAACGAGATCATATTCACTAACAGGTTGACTTGCCATGAAAATGTATGGACAATGGGCTTAATGTGATTGCGCCAGAACAAACAGGGTGAACCTGACGCGAGAACCTTGATACCAAGCTACAGTAGCATGACTGGGACCGATTTGCATAAGAAGGAGACCTCCGAAGACATGTAGTCCAGTGTCGTCACCGTACTCGTTTTGTTCTTACTAAGAATCCCGGTTTTTCCCAACTTTGTGAATGAAGAAGTTGCCTCGTGCCTGCCGACTTTTTCCTGTTTTACTTGAGGACAAGCAAAGATTTAAGCTTAGGGGAGTTTGATAACACAAAATCGTATATATATATATATTGATGCATAATTCAAATGATGTTTGACTGTTTTCGATCCTATTCCGGGTTCTTTCCGTGTTATTTGTCTGATATTTTGCAGGTATTCGATGATCATGTCTAAACAAAGCAATATGAAGAAAAGAAGCAATTACAGATGAAATATGGACGAAAACCAAATGAAAACAACATGAAAAACGCAGAATGCACATTTTGCTGCTGTGACGACCGTCACACCTCCATGACGACCGTCACATGGGTGACGACCGTCACACACCATGACGATCGTCATGCAGGCAAAAACGCACAACTTCAAATGAACGTGCAAAATGCAGTTCCAAGTCCCAAATAGTGGGCCACTACTCCCTGATATTTCTGCCTCCAAGTCCACCTTCTTCAAATTACAATCGTTAGAATTCTATTTCTATAAAAGGGGAAGGTGGGGAGCTGAGAAAGGGAGTCGCATTCAGACAGCGAAGCGCTGCCAATTTATCTTCAGAGCAACCTTTCCATTTTTTTTCTATTCTTATTTGTTTCTCTTTTCTTTCTCTGCATTATTTGATACTTTGTAATTCCCATTTCCCTTGTACGATTAATTGGCACAAAGACCAGAATCCTGCCAACATTTGTGGAGGATCTGCCCAAAGGTCAATTGGAATATTTACAGGTTTTAAATTTTAATCGTAATTTCAGTTTTCATTATGATGCATGTTATTAATCACTATTTTTATTTATGTTTTACCTTTCCCAAATCCATGTCTAGCTAAATCAGAGTAATCGATATGTAATAATAATTCAGACGGGATTTGATAATAACCGGTTGAAAACTTTCTTTTTCAAATGTTGTTTATGGTCTGAGTGTTTAAACTTATTTACTGAATAAACGTTCGTCGCGAAAGCGAGAATTTATTTAAAAGTAGTTTTGCCACGACAGTGGGAAATTATTTAAGGTACGAACCAACAAGTGACAGCTGCGGTAAGACCAGATAGTAAACACTAGGCATTTGTTTTAATAACAGCGAAAACACTTTAAAATGAATTAGAACTTACAGATTTCCAAAAAGTAGTTTTAACCCCAAATGGGACAGCGAAAGCGTACATCCGGCCCTTAGAATTATGACTCGCGTCAACAACCATCGTGAGACGAAAGTCTTCAGATCACTATTTTCTGCTTAAATAAATTCTGAAAAATATTCCATACACCGGTAACTTGTCAAATCCCCGAAGAACATAATTACTGCATATCGATTCACGTAATTATAATTCAAGTAACATTTTTAGTTCACTTTAGTGACAGAAATTATTTCCTTAAACATTATCTACCTAGCTAAACATAGTAACTCCCGAGAACACTAGTTTGATTACGAGTCCCTGTGGGATCGATATCTTTTATTACTACGCGATAGACTGTGCACTTGCAGTTAAGTTTTATTAGACATAGAAAGTCGCGATCACTCGGCATCCATATGAACAAAAGGCATCTGCCTCTTGATAGGCACACCTAACAAATCAGCATATTCCTCTAGCGTGGGTGCGAGGACAAAATCCTGGAAAGTAAAGCATCTCAACGGAGGATCGTAGAACTGCAGCAGAGCGTGCAACCCATTCAACTCGAACGTAGAAGGTTTACGAACCAAACTGAACAATTTGCCGTAAGATTTTCTGAACTCATCTCTCACAGAATCATCTGCTAAAGCAATCAAACCAGTCAGCTGAACCACATCAGGGGCAAGGAGCTTGTAAGCCACGGTCTTCCTCAGAGAACCCATAACAATACAACAGAAGGCAAGAAATCCTGAATCGGGGGAAACGGCACCTGCAACACAGACACACGTTAATGAAATGCAAATGAGTATGCAAAACAATGTAAAATGCAATCATGCAGCAGGAGATCAAAGCAACTGTGCTGTGGAGATTCTGTATCAACAAAACCATAATCCTGCTCTATCAAGAACAACCACTATCTCTGATAAGAAGAAAACCCTAGTATCGGACCACAAATCTGCTCTGTCAAGAACACACACACATAGGACCATAAATCTGTTCTGTCAAGAACGAACATCTGATACAGGACCTCTGATACAGGACCAAAACTCTGCTCTGTTAAGAACACACATCTGATGATAAGGACCTCTGATACAGGACCATAACTCTGCTCTGTCAAGAACAAACATATATCTGTTGATGAGATCCTCAGATCCCAATCACAAACCTGCTCTATCAAGAACAAATACACATCTCTGAATACAAGGTCCTCTGATACAGGACCATAACTCTGCTCTGTCAAGAACAAACATGCCTCTGCAGATGAGATCCTCAAATCCCAACCATAAACCTGCTCTGTCAAGAACAAATACACATCTGCTAATGAGAACCTCCGGTACCAACAAAACTGATTCACTATCAAGAAAACCAGGAAGTCTGAAGGTTAAGGTTTCCTGCAATAAACCCAACCCTGCTCACAGGTATGGACCTAAACTGACACAAGTTCGGCATCCTATGCGGTCATCAGCGTCACAGACATTCAGGAGGGGTGATACGATACCCAGAAGGTGTGGCATCACCAGCTCATGAAGCGGCCTCACTCGGCTGAATCCCAAATGATCGGTCCCCAGAGTCGACAATCCTCCAAACCAACAACCCCCTCAACCCAAAGGGTTGAAATAGAAGTCAACCGGGAGAACCTCGTCTGAGCGTGGATTTCATAAGACACTAGTGCCTGCCAAGCAAGCACGCGCCCACTAATTTCCACAACTAATGCTATGTTCACTCAAGCCTGGGTCTGGCTTCTCACTCATCAGAATGCTCCTCCCACAACAGCACAGATAATCATATCATACTGAAAATAAAGTGCGAGAAATAAAATGCGATAAATAAATACAACCCAACAAGTAATCATACAAGCGCTAGGATTGACTCTCGCAGGGGATGTTGGATCCCCAAACTGACTCGCATACGGGACGTTGGATCCCAGGAAACTATCAAGTCCCCAGCAGAGTCGCCAGCTGTCGCTTCCGCGAAAATAAGGTGCCGGCAAAACAGAAGAGTCGCCACCTTTCGTTTTTTATCCCTCAGAGCGGGAAAGGAAACGATCGGAAAAACCTGACGAATAGGTATAAGACAAGGTCGTCGCAACCGTTGTCTGGGTTCGGGAGTTGGTTACGCAAGGGGAAGGTATTAGCACCCCTCACGTCCGTCGTACTCGACGGGATCCATGCTTGTTGTGTTTACTGGACGAGTTGGTTTATCTATCTACCTATCAAGGTTGGCTTAAACAGAAAAGAAAATGACTCGGCAAAGCGTCGCACTTTATGCCTACGTATTCTCATCAGAGAATGAGAAATCAGAGTCAACGTAGTTCGCCTAACTACGGGTTACGGGGAAGGTGGCTCGCCAATACATCAGTATTGTGCCTACGTACTCTCAACAGGTATGAGAGATCAGAGCTTACGTAGTTCGGGCTAATACGGATTACGGGAATTCAGATTCATCTTTTTTATCGAGTAGGGTTAAACAACAGTTCCAGCAGTTAGGGACGAAGCCTGTTTGCGGTGGCGCTGAAGTTTAACGACACTCTTTTCTTCAGAAAAGCTTTCCTTTGAATTACGGGCCCACGGGGCAAAAAGGTTTGAAGTTTGTTTTCTGTCTTTTACGAAAGAAGTGTTTTTTATTATGTTTGCAATTTCAATCGCACTAAAGACTATGACCTGAGAGTGAATGCGTCGCATGTCGCCCAAAGGGTGCCATACTAAACATCCAGACTGTTGGAAAGAAGCTCTCCAACAATCCTTTCTCAGATAGCTTAAGGCTCGTAACGTACGAAAGAAATCATTCATGATTACTGTATCTTAAGCTGTTTTGAGATGAGAAGAGAACAGGTTCAACTAAGGGGAGACTATCAAGTCCTACTGTTGTCATGCCAAGGATTCATCCTATGGTTGAGGTTTGAAACAGGGAACTCCTAGAAGTTATCATGCATAGGTTTCAACCTAAAGTTCTATCATCACTTCCTTATCAAAGGAAGTGAGATTCCTAAGGGATCATGTCAATGATAAACAGAAACAGATAAAGCATCAGCTTAAACAGTAAACAGTAAACAGTAAACGACTGTGAAATGCATGCAATGCAAGTGAGGGAGGAAATGTGTGTGGGGCAGCAGCCTCCACAAGCTCATCTCAACCTCAAGCCAACATGAATAACAATAATCATACAGAAGAAATAACAACTGCAATCATACAGTAAAAATAACATGAAATGCGATCAAGCAAAATATAACTGCAATCATACAGAAGAAATGAAATAAAATGCTATCAAGCAAAACAAACCACATGGGCAAGGGAGCTGGGCTCTACCGAATACCCGCAAGCAAAGCCATACAGTAACAATACAAGCAGAGGGAGCAACTCAACCTCTAGTGCAATCATGCTCCTAGATTAAAGTCAGTCTAGGGATGAACTTATTCTAATGCATCAAGCAAATCAAACAAGGCACATCAGCACAGAAAAGAAAATAGACAAGAAAGAAATCAGATCAACCCCTCTTTCAATTCCAAGCTTCAGCTCTTCTAACAGCAACCCAGTCTTCAGACTTCAATCACCCTTCAAGGCTATCATCTTTCATGACAAGTATCAACTTGTTTCTCCAGGGTTTCAATCCATCAAACATAAGTATCCACTTGTTCTCTCTTCTTCAAGCTTCAGCTCTTCAGTCAATTCCACCTTCAGGCTTCACTTATAACTACAAGTATCAACTTGATTCCTTCAAGCTCTCCAAGCATCAGTGTAGGTGTCAACTTACCCTTTATTCTTCAAGCCTCAGCTCTTCACTCAATCTCATTGAATCCTCTTCATAAGTATCAACTTAGTCTTCAAGCTTTAGCTCTCCTTGCTTTACCGGTATCAACCTGGTCTTCTTCTCCTACAAGCTTCAGCTTCTCAGAGTAGTCTTCAGTCTCCTGGAAGTGTCAACTTCATCCTTCAATTCTTTTTCAAGCCTCAGCTCTTCATACAATCTCCATTGGGTCTTCAAGTATCAACTTGCTCTTCAAGCTTCAGCTGCAATGGCAATGCTCAAGGAATCATCCTCTTCCAAACTCTTCAGTGAAGTCCTCATCTTCAAACTCAAGTCCAACATCTTTCAAGATACTCAAACCAGAAGGCAATTGATTGAACATGATGAGTGGAGATGATAAACAGCTTACTGACAACCAAAGGAAGCCTGTAAGGGTTCATCATTAAGAGAGACTGGTTCCCTCAAAGTTCTACTTCCCAGATAAAGCCACTCATCCCTCCAAAGGAGGGATGTGAATATCTTAGAAGGACTTTTAGTCATTGGGAGGAATGGAAGCACAAGATGCTTTCCATATTTGTGAAAGAAATCATTCTAATTATAAGGCTCTCCCTATGGCTCCTACCTCCTAAATCTTCATCAGACACCTTCAGGCACAAGCAACTCCAAGCTCCAAGCAACTTCAAGCATCCTTACCTTGTCTTCAACTTGTTTTCAATCTCAACCAAAGGCAAACAAAACAAAACCCTAATCTAAGGGGACTAAAGCAGTTAATCTAGTTGAATTAGTAAGTTAGGATCACCTAAAACCTAGTACTAAAGTTAGTCCTAACTAAAATACTAAAACCAATTGTAAAATCCTACAAAAATTACTATGGGAACCTAGGTCAATCATGACTCTACCATATTAATTCTAGAGATCCAATCATCAAATAAGACCTAGAAATAAATCCTACACTACAAGGTACTAAACCTAAACCCTAAAAGGGAGCACCTAAATCTCAATCTAGAAAGCACACCTATTTTCATCACAAAAATGTGAGAAAAATACTATGGGAGCATACATGTCTAAGATAATCATACACAAAAAATCAGGATCAAAATCATCACCACATGATCACACAAAATTCCACAAAATTAGGTATCAAACATAACCATTTTAATATCAATTAAAATGTAAAATTCCCATAAAATCAGAAAATGCATGAAGTGAAAATATCTTTTTTCTAAAAAATACTAGACTCAATCATGATTATAATGCAAAAAGAATGGGATTAATTGGATAATTTTTCAATTTTATATGATTTTTTCAAGAACCATGGACAAAATGAAAAAAATAGTGAAAATCAAAATAAAATAAACACACACGCGGTGCAAATAGCAATGATACACAGTTCACATAATGGATTGGGCCATGAGGGGGGTGTGGATATCAGTTATTTCACTAAGCCCAGCATCAGCACTAAATGAAACAATGCGTTTCATTAAATCAGATCCTTCACAACTTGAAATTAAAACGTGGTCGTTGGATCATGCCTTCAGTCAAAGTCCAACCCCCATCCAATGGCCCTAGAGTCATCTTCAACCTTTTGAATGTCTGAACTTCGCGCGCAGCTCCGGCCACCACCGGTGGTGCTCCGGTCACCATCCCACAACCCTAGTTCATCATAGAGTCCATCATAGGCCACGATCCCTTAATGAAACAAGTCCCAAATTCCCTCACGAATTCATTCATGCCTTTAATTCTCTCTGAAACCTTAAGATTCACCATAACCAAATCTCAACCGAAAATGGTAACACCCTAAGTTGGTCACTAATTCTCAAATTAATGGTCTGAAATCGTTCCTACACCGTTCTACAATGCATCTAACACCCTAATTCATCTTGATTCTACCTAATTCATGCTAGAGGAAGAAGGTTACTAACCTGAAAATCTTGGATGAACAGATGCACTAAACCTTCAAATCAAGCTCTCCAACCTTCCAGACACGATCAATGGATCCTTTCCTTACTTCTGTATGCAATAGAACTGGTTGAAAGCTCCTGAATCTTGAAATCCGATGGTGAGTTACAGGTGGAAAAATTCAATTGCTCATACATGATTCAGCCACGAATTCTCTTGGATTATGATCTGGATTCAATCCCTAGCATCCATGGAAGAAGTTTCAATCAAGAAAATGGATGGAAAGTGGAGAAATTGGTTAAACCGAATTCAGTTGCAAGCTATGCAATTTCAATCTCAATCTATGCTCCCTCCTTCAATCATCACCAACCTTGGCATTGGATCATCTCCACTCAATATATAGATGATGTTTGGATGATCTAGAACCCTCTAGATCCTTCTAATGAGAGTTTCAATCTCTCATGTCATGAGATTTTGAACCATATGCCATGATATGCATAATTCTGTTTGCAGCTCGAAACCAACCTCATTCACTTCCAATTTCTCCTCTAGTGACATTTTGAAAGTGTTTAGCTTGCAAAGGCCCTTGGTTATGCCTTGATTCTAGGTTTTGCACATGTTACTTATGATGTAAGTAATCACTTTTCAAAGAAAGTCCACAAATTAGACCTCAACTATAAAATGTGGCTAAACCAATGTTCTGAGAATGTTTTCTAGAGTCAAAATGATATATTACATGCCATGGTTTGGATGTGTAGATTGAAAATATCAATTTCCAACTTTGGTTCATTTAACTTATACCCTTATTTTAGGTCATTTTTGCAACTTTGAGCTACAAGTATTTCCAACATCTAATGACCTACTTAATAGCCTTAAAACATCATTTTGAACAAGTTTGATGTTGAACATTTTTCCATTTGAAGCTTGGAAATAGGAGTTATGGCCTTATGGTTGAAATGACCTGTAATCTCCAAATGACCAAAATGCCCTTGACTTGCCAAAGCCATAACTTGAGTTCTACAAATCCTATCAAGGACTTCTAGTACTCTCTAGAAAGCTAAGAGAATAAGGAACAACATTCATGTTGACCAAAAGTTCATAGGAATCATCCTTCTTGGGCAAACGTTTGATGCAAGTTGGGTAACTTTCAAGCCCCCAGATTCACATACCTCAGATGACCTGTAACTTATCAAAGCCTATCAAGGACTTCTAGCACTCAAATTAAATCTAAGAGCAAGCTCTACAACATTTATGTTGGGGGCAAGATGAGATGACCATCACATCTTGAGCTAAACTGCCTTGAACATAGGGGCCAAACTAGGGGATTTTACACTGTAAAGTCTTAGAAACCCTAGCTTGAAACTTCTCAAACTCTTCAATCATGATGAGTTGACCTTGGAATCATCCTTATAACATCTCAATGTGTCAATCCATGATCACATGGCTCTTGTATTAGGTCTCAACCCTCTCCAAATCATCAGTTGACCTAGGGTTGACCCAGTCAAACCCTAATTATACCACTCATGGCTGAGTCTTCTTAATCTTGCACAATGACCTGTCTAGGCTTCATGATGGCTTTCAAGGCATCTCATAAGCTCTCTCAAGGCTTCAAGTCCACATTCCTGGCATCAGGATCATCTGAGGAGTTCCCACAACTCTCAAGTTAGGAGGCACACACTCTTGGTTTCAACCACTCTCTCTGAGGATCTTTTCACTTCTCTGACAAGGATATCAACCCTTGAGCACTTGAATAACCTTCTCAACTAGCTTCAAAGTCTTGCATAATCCTTGATTGATAGTCATACCTCTTGATCTCCTGCACACATGTCAATGAAATGCAAATGATAATGCTAATATGAATGAAATGAAACACAAGCTAGGTAAAGAGAAGTTGGTCAAATTTTGGGGTGCAACATAGTGAAAAGAACTTCAGATCATTAACGTTTCAGATCATTAACGTTTTAGATCATTTAGAGTGTATATTTTCTTAATACAAAATTTCATAAAAGTTATCATCAAAACATAGAGATATAGGAAACACCAATCTGTGTTCTAACAAAGGATGTAAGGAACACTCGCAGAATCTGGATCCAAAAGGATGACACACCCATCACCAAAAGGATGATAGAGCGACACACACACAACCCTGGCACAAAAAGGAGTTAGGGAACACTCGTACTATCTGGAACCAAAGGGACGTGAGAACCATGACCAAAAGCATGATAGAGCGGCGCACACACAACCCTGACATCAAAAGGATGTAGGGAACGCTCGCACAATCTGAAACGAAATGGATGACATACCCATCACCAAAAGGATGATTGAGCGACAGACACACACAACCCTGACACCAAAAGCATGTAGGGAACACTCATACAACATAACACCAAAAGGATGACAAACCCATCACCAAAAGAATGATAGAGAGACACACACGCAACCCTGACACCAAAAGGATTTAAGGAACACTCACAAAATCTAAAACCTAAAGGATGACAGACCCATCACCAAAAGGATGATAGATAGACACACACAGAGCTCTGACACCAAAAGGATGTAGGAAACACTCGCACAATCTGGAACCAAAAGGATGACATACCCATCACCAAAAGGATTATAGAGCGACACACACACACACAACCCTGACACCAAAAGGATTTAGGGAACACTCGCACAATCTAGTACCAAAAGGATGACAGACCCATCACCAAAAGGATGATAGAGCGATAGACACACACAACTCTGACACCAAAAGGATTTAGGGAACACTCGCACAATCTAAGACGAAAAGGATGACAGACCCATCACGAAAAGGATGATAGAGCGACACACACAAAGCTATGACACCAAAAGGATGTAGGGAACACTCACACAATCTGGAACCAAAAGGATGACATACCCATCACCAAAAGGATTATAGAGCGACAGATACATACAACCCTGACACCAAAAGGATGTAGGGAATACCCGCACAATCTGACACTAAAAGGATGAAAGACCCATGACTAAAAGGATGATTGAGAGACACTAACACAACCCTGATACCAAAAGGATTTGGGGAACACTCGCACAATCTAAAACCAAAAAGATGACAGACCCATCACCAAAAGGATGATAGAGCGACAAACACGCAGATCTGACACAAAAGGATGATTGAGCGACAAACACAAACAACCCTGACACCAAAATGATGTGGGGAACACTCACACAATCTGACACCAAAACGATGACAAACCCATCACCAAAAGAATGATAGAGAGAAATACACACAACCCTGCACCAAAAGGATGTAAGGAACACTCGCACAATCCGGATCCAAAAGGATGACAGACCCGTCACCAAAAGGATGATAGAGCGACACACACACAACCCTGACACAAAAAGGAGGTAGGGAACACTCGCACAATCTGGCACCAAAAGGATGAGAGACCCAGGACCAAAAGCATGGTAGAGCGACGCACACACAACCCTGAAACTAAAAGGATGTAGGGAACACTGGCACAATCTGGCACAAAAAGGATGACATACCCATCACCAAAAGGATTATAGAGCGACAGACACACACAACCCTGACACCAAAAGGATGTAGGGAACACTCGCACAATCTGACACCAAAAGGATGACAGACCCATGACCAAAAGGATGATACAGAGACACACACACAACCCTGACACCAAAAGGATTTGGGGAACACTCGCACAACCTAGAACCAAAAAGATGACAGATCCATGACCAAAAGGATGATAGAGCGACACACACACAAACCTGACACCAAAAGGATGATTGAGCGACAAACACACACAACCCTGACACCAAAAGGATTACAAACCCATCACCAAAAGAATTATAGAGAGAAACACACACAACCCTGCACCCAAAGGATGTAAGGAACACTCGCACAATCTGGATCCAAAAGGATGACAGACCCATCACCAAAAGGATGATAGAGCGACACACACACAACCCTGACACAAAAAGGAGGTAGGGAACACTCGCAAAATCTGGCACCAGAAGGACGTGAGACCCATGACCAAAAGCATGATAGAGCGGCACACACAAAACCCTGACACCAAAAGGATATAGGGAACACTCGCACAATCTGAAACCAAATGGATGACATACCCATCACCAAAAGGATGATTGAGCGACAGACACACACAACCCTGACACCAAAAGGATGCGGGGAACACTCGCACAATCTGACCCCAAAAGGATGACAAACCCATCACCAAAAGGATGATAGAGAGAAACACACACAACCTTGCACCAAAAGGATGTAAGGAACACTCGCACAATATGGAACCAAAAGGATGACATACCCATCACCAAAAGGGTTATAGAGCGACACACACACACAACCCTGACACCAAAAGGATTTAGGGAACACTCTCACAATCTTGACCCAAAAGGATGACTGACCCATTGCCAGAAGGATGATAGAGCGACACACACAGACCTGACACCAAAAGGATGATTGAACAACAGACACACACAACCCTGACGCCAAAAGGATGTGGGGAACACTCGCACATTCTGACACCAAAAGGATTACAAACCCATCCCCAAAAGAATGATAGAGAGAAACACACACAACCCTGCACCAAAAGGATGTAAGGAACACTCGCACAATCTGGATCCAAAAGGATGACAGACCCATCACTAGAAGGATGATAGAGCGACACACACAACCCTGGCACAAAAAGGAGGTAGGGAACACTCGTACATTCTGGAACCAAAAGGACGTGAGAACCATGACCAAAAGCATGATAGAGCGGCACATACACAACCCTAACACTAAAAGGATTTAGGGAACGCTCACACAATCTGAAACCAAATGGATGACATAACCATCACCAAAAGGATATTTGAGCGACAGACGCACACAACCCTGACACCAAAAGGATGTAGGGAACACTCACACAATCTGAGACCAAAAGCATGACAGACCCATCACCAAAAGAATGATAGAGGCACACACACACAACCCTGACACCAAAAGGATTTAAGTAACACTCGCACAATATGGCACCAAAAGGATGAGAGACCCATGACCAAAAGCATGGTAGAGCGACGCACACACAACCCTGAAACCAAAAGGATGTAGGGAACACTGGCACAATCTGGCACAAAAAGGATGACAGACCCATCACCAAAAGGATGATAGAGGGACAGACACACACAACCCTGACACCAAAAGGATTTATGGACCACTCGCAGAATGTGGAACCAAAACGATGACAGACCCATCACCAAAATGATGATAGAGCGGCACACACACAGCTCTGACACCAAAACGATGTAGGAAACACTCGCACAATCTGAAACCAAAAGGATGACATACCTATCAACAAAAGGATCATTGAGCGACCGACACACACAACCCTAACACCAAAAGGATGTAGGGAACACCCGCACAGTCTGACACCAAAAGGATGACAGACCTATCACCAAAACGATGATTGAGCGACAGAGACACACAACCATGACAACAAAATGATGTAGGAAACACTCGCACAATCTTGAATCAAAAGGATGACATACCCATCACCAAAAGGATTATAGAGCGACAGACACACACAACCCTGACACCAAAAGGATGTAGGGAACACTCGCACAATCTGACAACAAAAGTATGACAGACCCATGACCAAAAGGATGATACAGAGACACACACACAACCCTGACACCAAAAGGATTTGGGGAACACTCGCATAATCTAGAACCAAAAAGATGACAGATCCATGACCAAAAGAATGATAGAGCGACACACACACAAACCTGACACCAAAAGAATGATTAAGCGACAAACACACACAACCCTGACACCAAAAGGATTACAAACCCATCACCAAAAGAATGATAGAGAGAAACACACACAACCCTGCACCCAAAGGATGTAAGGAACACTCGCACAATCTGGATCCAAAAGGATGACAGACCCATCACCAAAAGGATGATAGAGCGACACACACACAACCCTGACACCAAAAGGAGGTAGGGAACACTCGCAAAATCTGGCACCAGAAGGACGTGAGAGCCATGACCAAAAGCATGATAGAGAGGCACACACAAAACCCTTACACCAAAAGGATATAGGGAACACTCGCACAATCTGAAACCAAATGAATGACATACCCATCACCAAAAGGATGATTGAGCGACAAACACACACAACCCTGACACCAAAAAGATGCGGGGAACACTCGCACAATCTGACCCCAAAAGGATGACAAACCCATCACCAAAAGGATGATAGAGAGAAACACACACAACCTTGCACCAAAAGGATGTAAGGAACACTCGCACAATATGGAACCAAAAGGATGTCATACCCATCAACAAAAGGATTATAGAGCGACACACACACACACACACAACCCTGACACCAAAAGGATTTAGGGAACACTCGCACAATCTTGAACCAAAAGGATGACAGACCCATTGCCAGAAGGATGATAGAGCGACACACACACAGACCTGACACCAAAAGGATGATTGAACGACAGACACACACAACCCTGACGCCAAAAGGATGTGGGGAACACTCGCACATTCTGACACCAAAAGGATTACAAACCCATCACCAAAAGAATGATAGAGAGAAACAAACACAACCCTCCACCAAAAGGATGTAAGAAACACTCGCACAATCTAGATCCAAAAGGATGACAGACCAATCACCAAAAGAATGATAGTGTGACACACACACAACCCTGACAAAAAAAGGAGGTAGGGAACACTCGCACAATCTGACACCAAAACGACGAGAGATCCATGACCAAAAGCATGATAGAGTGACACACACACAACCCTGACACCAAAAGGATGTAGTGAACACTCGCACAATCTAGCACCAAAAGGATGACAGACCCATCACAAAAAGGATTATAGAGCGACAGACACACGCAACCCTGACACCAAAAGGATTTAGGGAACACTCGCACAATCTAAGACCAAAAGGATGATAGACCCATCACCAAAAAGATGATAGAGCAACACACACAAAGCTCTGACATCAAAAGGATGTAGGAAACACTCGCACAATCTGGAACCAAAAGCATGACAGAGCAATCACAAAAAGGATGATTGAGCGACAGACACAGACAACCATGACAACAAAAGATATAGGGAACACTCGCACAATCTGGAACCAAATCGATGACATACCCATCACCAATAGGATGATTAAGCGACAGACACACACAACCCTGACACCAAAAGGATGTAGGGAACGCTCACAGAATCTAAAACCAAAAGAATGACAGACCCATCACCAAAAGAACGATAGAAAGACACACACACAAACCTGACCCCAAAAGGATTTAGGGAACACTCTCAAAATCTAAAACAAAAAGGATGACAGACCCATCATCAAAAGGATGATAGAGCGACAAACACAAAGCTCTGACACCAAAAGGATGTAGGAAACACTCGTTCAATCTAGAACCAAAAGGATGACATACCTATCACCAAAAGGATTATAGACCGACAGACACACACATTCCTGACATCAAAAGAATGTATGGAACACTCGCACAATCTGACACCAAAAGGATGACAGACCCATGAGCAAAAGAATGATAGAGAGACACACACACAACCCTGGCACCAAAAGGATTTAGGGAACACTCCTACAATCTTGAACCAAAAGGATGACAGACCCATTGCCAGAAGGATGATAGAGCGACACACACACAGACCTGACACCAAAAGGATGATTGAACGACAGACACACACAACCCTGACTCCAAAAGGATGTGGGGAACACTCACACATTCTGACACCAAAAGGATTACAAACCCATCACCAAAAGAATGATAGAGAGAAACACACACAACCCTGCACCAAAAGGATGTAAGGAACACTCGCACAATCTGGATCCAAAAGGATGACAAACCCATCACCAGAAGGATGATAGAGCGACACACATAACCCTGGCACAAAAAGTAGGTAGGGAACACTCGTACATTTTGGAACCAAAAGGACGTGAGAACCATGACCAAAAGCATGATAGAGCGGCACATACACAACCCTGACACTAAAAGGATTTAGGGAACGCTCACAAAATCTGAAACCAAATGGATGACAGAACCATCACCAAGAGGATGATTGAGTGACAAACGCACCAACCCTGACACCAAAAGAATGTAGGGAACACTCACACAATCTGAGACCAAAAGCATGACAGACCCATCACCAAAAGAATGATAGAGGCACACACACACAACCCTGACACCAAAAGGATTTAAGAAACACTCGCACAATCTGGGACCAAAAGGATTACAGACTAATCACCAAAAGGATGATAGAGTGACACACACATAACCCTGACACTAAAAGGATGTAGGGAACGCTCACACAATCTGAAACCAAATGGATGACATAACCATCAACAAAAGGATGATTGAGCGACAGACACACACAACCCTGACACCAAAAGGATGTAGGGAACACTCACACAATCTGACACAAAAAGCATGACAGACCCATCACCAAAAGAAGGATAGAGAGAGACACACACAACCCTGACATCAAAAGGATTTAAGGAACACTCGCACAATCTGAAACCAAAAGGATTACAGACCAATCACCAAAAGGATGATAGATCGACACACACAAAGCTCTGACACTAAAAGGATGTAGGAAACACTTGCACAATCTGGAACCAAAAGGATGACAGACCCATCACCAAAAGGATGATAGAGCGACACACCCACAGACCTGACACCAAAAGGATGATTGAACGACATACACACACAACCCTGACACCAAAAGGATATGGGGAACACTCGCACAATCTAACACCAAAAGGATGACAAACCCATCACCAAAAGGATGATAGAGAGAAACACACACAACCCTGCACCAAAAGGATGTAAGAAACACTCGCACAATCTAGATCCAAAAGGATGACAGACCCATCACCAAAAGGATGATAGTGTGACACATACACAACCCTGACACAAAAAGGAGGTAGGGAACACTCGCACAATCTGACACCAAAACGACGAGAGATCCATGACCAAAAGCATGATAGAGCGACACACACACAACCCTGACACCAAAAGGATGTAGTGAACACTTGCACAATCTAGCACCAAAAGGATGACAGACCCATAACCAAAAGGATTATAGAGCGACAGACACACACAACCGTGACACCAAAAGGATTTAGGGAACACTCACACAATCTGGAACCAAAAGGATGACATACCCATCACCAAAAGGATTATAGAGCGACAGATACATACAACCCTGACACCAAAAGGATGTAGGGAATACCAGCACAATCTGACACTAAAAGGATGAAAGACCCTTGACTAAAAGGATGATTGAGAGACACTAACACAACCCTGATACCAAAAGGATTTGGGGAACACTCGCACAATCTAAAACCAAAAAGATGACAGACCCATCACCAAAAGGATGATAGAGCGACAAACACGCAGATCTGACACAAAAGGATGATTGAGCGACAAACACAAACAACCCTGACACCAAAATGATGTGGGGAACACTCGCACAATCTGACACCAAAACGATGACAAACCCATCACCAAAAGAATGATAGAGAGAAATACACACAACCCTGCACCAAAAGGATGTAAGGAACACTCGCACAATCTGAATCCAAAAAAATGACAGACCCGTCACCAAAATGATGATAGAGCGACACACACACAACCCTGACACAAAAAGGAGGTAGGGAACACTCGCACAATCTGGCACCAAATGGATGAGAGACCCATGACCAAAAGCATGGTAGAGCGACGCACACACAACCCTGAAACCAAAAGGATGTAGGGAACACTGGCACAATCTGGCACAAAAAGGATGACAGACCCATCACCAAAAGGATGATAGAGGCACAGACACACACAACCCTGACACCAAAAGGATTTATGGACCACTCGCAGAATGTGGAAACAAAACGATGACAGACCCATCACCAAAACAATGATAGAGTGGCACACACACAGCTCTGACACCAAAACGATGTAGGAAACACTCGCATAATCTGAAACCAAAAGGATGACATACCTATAAACAAAAGGATGATTGAGCGACCGACACACACAACCCTAACACCAAACGGATGTAAGGAACACTCGCACAGTCTGACACCAAAAGGATGACAGACCTATCACCAAAAGGATGATTGAGCGACAGAGACACACATACATGACAACAAAATGATGTAGGGAACACTCGCACAATCTTGAATCAAAAGGATGACATACCCATCACCAAGAGGATTATAGAGCGACAGACACACACAACCCTGACACCAAAAGGATGTAGGGAACACTCGCACAATCTGACACCAAAAGGATGACAGACCCTTGACCAAAAGGATGATACAGAGACACACACACAACCCTGACACCAAAAGGATTTGGGGAACACTCGCACAATCTAGAACCAAAAAGATGACAGATCCATGACCAAAAGGATGATAGAGCGACACACACACAAACCTGACACCAAAAGGATGATTGAGCGACAAACACACACAACCCTGACACCAAAAGGATTACAAACCCATCACCAAAAGAATTATAGAGAGAAACACACACAACCCTGCACCCAAAGGATGTAAGGAACACTCGCACAATCTGGATCCAAAAGGATGACAGACCCATCACCAAAAGGATGATAGAGCGACACACACACAACCCTGACACAAAAAGGAGGTAGGGAACACTCGCAAAATCTGGAACCAGAAGGACGTGAGACCCATGACCAAAAGCATGATAGAGCGGCACACACAAAACCATGACACCAAAAGGATATAGGGAACACTCGCACAATCTGAAACCAAATGGATGACATACCCATCACCAAAAGGATGATTGAGCGACAGACACACACAACCCTGACACCAAAAGGATGCGGGGAACACTCGCACAATCTGACCCCAAAAGGATGACAAACCTATCACCAAAAGGATGATAGAGAGAAACACACACAACCTTGCACCAAAAGGATGTAAGGAACACTCGCACAATATGGAACCAAAAGGATGACATACCCATCACCAAAAGGATTATAGAGTGACACACACACACAACCCTGACATCAAAAGGATTTAGGGAACACTCGCACAATCTTGACCCAAAAGGATGACAGACCCATTGCCAGAAGGATGATAGAGCGACACACACACAGACCTAACACCAAAAGGATGATTGAACGACAGACACATACAACCCTGACGCCAAAAGGATGTGGGGAACTCTCGCACATTCTGACACCAAAAGGATTACAAACCCATCCCCTAAAGAATGATAGAGAGAAACACACACAACCCTGCACCAAAAGGATGTAAGGAACACTCGCACAATCTGGATCCAAAAGGATGACAGACCCATCACTAGAAGGATGATAGAGCGACACACACAACCCTGGCACAAAAAGGAGGTAGGGAACACTCGTACATTCTGGAACCAAAAGGACGTGAGAACCATGACCAAAAGCATGATAGAGCGGCACATACACAACCCTGACACTAAAAGGATTTAGGGAACGCTCACACAATCTGAAACCAAATGGATGACATAACCATCACCAAAAGGATATTTGAGCGACAGACGCACACAACCCTGACACCAAAAGGATGTAGGGAACACTCACACAATCTGAGACCAAAAACATGACAGACCCATCACCAAAAGAATGATAGAGGCACACACACACAACCCTGACACCAAAAGGATTTAAGGAACACTCGCACAATATGGCACCAAAAGGATGAGAGACCCATGACCAAAAGCATGGTAGAGCGACGCACACAAAACCCTAAAACCAAAAGGATGTAGGGAACACTGGCACAATCTGGCACAAAAAGGATGACAGACCCATCACCAAAAGGATGATAGAGGGACAGACACACACAACCCTGACACCAAAAGGATTTATGGACCACTCGCAGAATGTGGAACCAAAACGATGACAGACCCATCACCAAAATGATGATAGAGCGGCACACACACAACTCTGACACCAAAACGATGTAGGAAACACTCGCACAATCTGAAACCAAAAGGATGACATACCTATCAACAAAAGGATGATTGAGCGACCGACACACACAACCCTAACACCAAAAGGATGTAGGGAACACTCGCACAGTCTGACACCAAAAGGATGACAGACCTATCACCAAAACGATGATTGAGCGACAGAGACACACAACCATGACAACAAAATGATGTAGGGAACATTCGCACAATCTTGAATCAAAAGGATGACATACCCATCACCAAAAGGATTATAGAGCGACAAACACACACAACCCTGACACCAAAAGGATGTAGGGAACACTCGCACAATCAGACAACAAAAGGATGACAGACCCATGACCAAAAGGATGATACAGAGACACACACACAACCCTGACACCAAAAGGATTTGGGGAACACTCGCATAATCTAGAACCAAAAAGATGACAGATCCATGACCAAAAGGATGATAGAGCGACACACACACAAACCTGACACCAAAAGGATGATTGAGCGACAAACACACACAACCCTGACACCAAAAGGATTACAAACCCATCACCAAAAGAATGATAGAGAGAAACACACACAACCCTGCACCCAAAGGATGTAAGGAACACTCGCACAATCTGGATCCAAAAGGATGACAGACCCATCACCAAAAGGATGATAGAGCGACATACACACAACCCTGACACCAAAAGGAGGAAGGGAACACTCGCAAAATCTGGCACCAGAAGGACGTGAGACCCATGACCAAAAGCATGATAGAGAGGCACACACAAAACCCTGACACCAAAAGGATATAGGGAACACTCGCACAATCTGAAACCAAATGAATGACATACCCATCACCAAAAGGATGATTGAGCGACAGACACACACAACCCTGACACCAAAAAGATGCGGGGAACACTCGCACAATCTGACCCCAAAAGGATGACAAACCCATCACCAAAAGGATGATAGAGAGAAACACACACAACCTTGCACCAAAAGGATGTAAGGAACACTCGCACAATATGGAACCAAAAGGATGACATACCCATCACCAAAAGGATTATAGAGCGACACACACACACAACCCTGACATCAAAAGGATTTAGGGAACACTCGCACAATCTTGACCAAAAAGGATGACAGACCCATTGCCAGAAGGATGATAGAGCGACACACACACAGACCTAACACCAAAAGGATGATTGAACGACAGACACATACAACCCTGACGCCAATAGGAAGTGGGGAACACTCGCACATTCTGACACCAAAAGGATTACAAACCCATCCCCAAAAGAATGATAGAGAGAAACACCCACAACCCTGCACCAAAAGGATGTAAGGAACACTCGCACAATCTGGATCCAAAAGGATGACAGACCCATCACTAGAAGGATGATAGAGCGACACACACAACCCTGGCACAAAAAGGAGGTAGGGAACATTCGTACATTCTGGAACCAAAAGGACGTGAGAACCATGACTAAAAGCATGATAGAGCGGCACATACACAACCCTGACACTAAAAGGATTTAGGGAACGCTCACACAATCTGAAACCAAATGGATGACATAACCATCACCAAAAGTATATTTGAGCGACAGACGCACACAACCTTGACACCAAAAGGATGTAGGGAACACTCACACAATCTGAGACCAAAAACATGACAGACCCATCACCAAAAGAATGATAGAGGCACACACACACAACCCTGACACCAAAAGGATTTAAGGAACACTCGCACAATATGGCACCAAAAGGATGAGAGACCCATGACCAAAAGCATGGTAGAGCGACGCACACACAACCCTAAAACCAAAAGGATGTAGGGAACACTGGCACAATCTGGCACAAAAAGGATGACAGACCCATCACCAAAAGGATGATAGAGGGACAGACACACACAACCCTGACACCAAAAGGATTTATGGACCACTCGCAGAATGTGGAACCAAAACGATGAAAGACCCATCACCAAAATGATGATAGAGCGGCACACACACAGCTCTGACACCAAAACGATGTAGGAAACACTCGCACAATCTGAAACCAAAAGGATGACATACCTATCAACAAAAGGATGATTGAGCGACCGACACACACAACCCTAACACCAAAAGGATGTAGGGAACACTCGCACAGTCTGACACCAAAAGGATGACAGACCTATCACCAAAACGATGATTGAGCGACAGAGACACACAACCATGACAACAAAATGATGTAGGGAACACTCGCACAATCTTGAATCAAAAGGATGACATACCCATCACCAAAAGGATTATAGAGCGACAGACACACACAACCCTGACACCAAAAGGATGTAGGGAACACTCGCACAATCTGACAACAAAAGGATGACAGACCCATGACCAAAAGGATGATACAGAGACACACACACAACCCTGACACCAAAAGGATTTGGGGAACACTCGCATAATCTAGAACCAAAAAGATGACAGATCCATGACCAAAAGGATGATAGAGCGACACACACACAAACCTGACACCAAAAGGATGATTGAGCGACAAACACACACAACCCTGACACCAAAAGGATTACAAACCCATCACCAAAAGAATGATAGAGAGAAACACACACAACCCTGCACCCAAAGGATGTAAGGAACACTCGCACAATCTGGATCCAAAAGGATGACAGACCCATCACCAAAAGGATGATAGAGTGACATACACACAACCCTGACACCAAAAGGAGGAAGGGAACACTCGCAAAATATGGCACGAGAAGGACGTGAGACCCATGACCAAAAGCATGATAGAGAGGCACACACAAAACCCTGACACCAAAAGGATATAGGGAACACTCGCACAATCTGAAACCAAATGAATGACATACCCATCACCAAAAGGATGATTGAGCGACAGACACACACAACCCTGACACCAAAAAGATGCGGGGAACATTCGCATAATCTGACCCCAAAAGGATGACAAACAAATCACCAAAAGGATGATAGAGAGAAACACACACAACCTTGCACCAAAAGGATGTAAGAAACACTCGCACAATATGGAACCAAAAGGATGACATACCCATCAACAAAAGGATTATAGAGTGACACACACACACAACCTTGACACCAAAAGGATTTAGGGAACACTCGCACAATCTTGAACCAAAAGGATGACAGACCCATTGCCAGAAGGATGGTAGAGCAACACACACACAGACCTGACACCAAAAGGATGATTGAACGACAGACACACACAACTCTGACGCCAAATGGATGTGGGGAACACTCGCACATTCTGACACCAAAAGGATTACAAACCCATCACCAAAAGAATGATAGAGAGAAACACACACAACCCTGCACCAAAAGGATGTAAGAAACACTCGCACAATCTAGATCCAAAAGGATGACAGACCCATCACCAAAAGGATGATAGTGTGACACACACACAACCCTGACACAAAAAGGAGGTAGGGAACACTCGCACAATCTGACACCAAAACGACGAGAGATCCATGACCAAAAGCATGATAGAGCGACACACACACAACCCTGACACCAAAAGGATGTAGTGAACACTCGCACAATCTAGCACCAAAAGGATGACAGACCCATCACAAAAAGGATTATAGAGCGACAGACACACGCAACCCTGACACCAAAAGGATTTAGGGAACACTCGCACAATCTAAGACCAAAAGGATGATAGACCCATCACCAAAAAGATGATAGAGCAACACACACAAAGCTCTGACATCAAAAGGATGTAGGAAACACTTGCACAATCTGGAACCAAAAGGATGACAGAGCAATCACAAAAAGGATGATTGAGCGACAGACACAGACAACCATGACAGCAAAAGATGTAGGGAACACTCGCATAATCTGGAACCAAATGGATGACATACCCATCACCAATAGGATGATTGAGCGACAGACACACACAACCCTGACACCAAAAGGATGTAGGGAACGCTCACACAATCTAAAACCAAAAGAATGACAGACCCATCACCAAAAGAACGATAGAAAGACACACACACAAACCTGACCCCAAAAGGATTTAGGGAACACTCTCAAAATCTAAAACAAAAAGGATGACAGACCCATCATCAAAAGGATGATAGAGCGACACACACAAAGCTCTGACACCAAAAGGATGTAGGAAACACTCGTTCAATCTAGAACCAAAAGGATGACATACCTATCACCAAAAGGATTATAGACCGACAGACACACACATCCCTGACATCAAAAGAATGGAGGGAACACTCGCACAATCTGACACCAAAAGGATGACAGACCCATGAGCAAAAGAATGATAGAGAGACACACACACAACCCTAACACCAAAAGGATTTAGGGAACACTCGCACAATCTTGAACCAAAAGGATGACAGACCCATTGCCAGAAGGATGATAGAGCGACACACACACAGACCTGACACCAAAAGGATGATTGAACGACAGACACACACAACCCTGACTCCAAAAGGATGTGGGGAACACTCGCACATTCTGACACCAAAAGGATTACAAACCAATCCCCAAAAGAATGATAGAGAGAAACACACACAACCCTGCACCAAAAGGATGTAAGGAACACTCGCACAATCTGGATCCAAAAGGATGACAGACCCATCACTAGAAGGATGATAGAGCCACACACACAACCCTGGCACAAAAATGAGGTAGGGAACACTCGTACATTCTGGAACCAAAAGGACGTGAGAACCATGACGAAAAGCATGATAGAGCGGCACATACACAACCCTGACACTAAAAGGATTTAGGGAACGCTCACACAATCTGAAACCAAATGGATCACATAACCATCACCAAAAGGATATTTGAGCGACAGACGCACACAACCCTGACACCAAAAGGATGTAGGGAACACTCACACAATCTGAGACCAAAAGCATGACAGACCCATCACCAAAAGAATGATAGAGGCACACACACACAACCCTGACACCAAAAGGATTTAAGGAACACTCGCACAATATGGCACCAAAAGGATGAGAGACCCATGACCAAAAGCATGGTAGAGCGACGCACACACAACCGTGAAACCAAAAGGATGTAGGGAACACTGGCACAATCTGGCACAAAAAGGATGACAGACCCATCACCAAAAGGATGATAGAGGGACAGACACACACAACCCTGACACCAAAAGGATTTATGGACCACTCGCAGAATGTGCAACCAAAACGATGACAGACCCATCACCAAAATGATGATAGAGCGGCACACACACAGCTCTGACACCAAAACGATGAAGGAAACACTCGCACAATCTGAAACCAAAAGGATGACATACCTATCAACAAAAGGATGATTGAGCGACCGACACACACAACCCTAACACCAAAAGGATGTAGGGAACACTCGCACAGTCTGACACCAAAAGGATGACAGACCTATCACCAAAACGATGATTGAGCGACAAAGACACACAACCATGACAACAAAATGATGTAGGGAACACTCGCACAATCTTGAATCAAAAGGATGACATACCCATCACCAAAAGGATTATAGAGCGACATACACACACAACCCTGACACCAAAAGGATGTAGGGAACACTCGCACAATCTGACAACAAAAGGATGACAGACCCATGACCAAAAGGATGATACAGAGACACACACACAACCCTGACACCAAAAGGATTTGGGGAACACTCGCATAATCTAGAACCAAAAAGATGACAGATCCATGACTAAAAGGATGATAGAGCGACACACACACAAACCTGACACCAAAAGGATGATTGAGCGACAAACACACACAACCCTGACACCAAAAGGATTACAAACCCATCACCAAAAGAATGATAGAGAGAAACACACACAACCCTGCACCCAAAGGATGTAAGGAACACTCGCACAATCTGGATCCAAAAGGATGACAGACCCATCACTAGAAGGATGATAGAGCCACACACACAACCCTGGCACAAAAAGGAGGTAGGGAACACTCGTACATTCTGGAACCAAAAGGACGTGAGAACCATGACGAAAAGCATGATAGAGCGGCACATACACAACCCTGACACTAAAAGGATTTAGGGAACGCTCACACAATCTGAAACCAAATGGATCACATAACCATCACCAAAAGGATATTTGAGCGACAGACGCACACAACCCTGACACCAAAAGGATGTAGGGAACACTCACACAATCTGAGACCAAAAGCATGACAGACCCATCACCAAAAGAATGATAGAGGCACACACACACAACCCTGACACCAAAAGGATTTAAGGAACACTCGCACAATATGGCACCAAAAGGATGAGAGACCCATGACCAAAAGCATGGTAGAGCGACGCACACACAACCGTGAAACCAAAAGGATGTAGGGAACACTGGCACAATCTGGCACAAAAAGGATGACAGACCCATCACCAAAAGGATGATAGAGGGACAGACACACACAACCCTGACACCAAAAGGATTTATGGACCACTCGCAGAATGTGCAACCAAAACGATGACAGACCCATCACCAAAATGATGATAGAGCGGCACACACACAGCTCTGACACCAAAACGATGAAGGAAACACTCGCACAATCTGAAACCAAAAGGATGACATACCTATCAACAAAAGGATGATTGAGCGACCGACACACACAACCCTAACACCAAAAGGATGTAGGGAACACTCGCACAGTCTGACACCAAAAGGATGACAGACCTATCACCAAAACGATGATTGAGCGACAAAGACACACAACCATGACAACAAAATGATGTAGGGAACACTCGCACAATCTTGAATCAAAAGGATGACATACCCATCACCAAAAGGATTATAGAGCGACATACACACACAACCCTGACACCAAAAGGATGTAGGGAACACTCGCACAATCTGACAACAAAAGGATGACAGACCCATGACCAAAAGGATGATACAGAGACACACACACAACCCTGACACCAAAAGGATTTGGGGAACACTCGCATAATCTAGAACCAAAAAGATGACAGATCCATGACCAAAAGGATGATAGAGCGACTCACACACAAACCTGACACCAAAAGGATGATTGAGCGACAAACACACACAACCCTGACACCAAAAGGATTACAAACCCATCACCAAAAGAATGATAGAGAGAAACACACACAACCCTGCACCCAAAGGATGTAAGGAACACTCGCACAATCTGGATCCAAAAGGATGACAGACCCATCACCAAAAGAATGATAGAGCGACACACACACAACCCTGACACCAAAAGGAGGTAGGGAACACTCGCAAAATCTGGCACCAGAAGGACGTGAGACCCATGACCAAAAGCATGATAGAGAGGCACACACAAAACCCTGACACCAAAAGGATATAGGGAACACTCGCACAATCTGAAACCAAATGAATGACATACCCATCACCAAAAGGATGATTGAGCGACAGACACACACAACCCTGACACCAAAAAGATGCGGGGAACACTCGCACAATCTGACCCCAAAAGGATGACAAACCCATCACCAAAAGGATGTAAGGAACACTCGCACAATATGGAACCAAAAGGATGACATACCCATCAACAAAAGGATTATAGAGCGACACACACACACAACCCTGACACCAAAAGGATTTAGGGAACACTCGCACAATCTTGAACCAAAAGGATGACAGACCCATTGCCAGAAGGATGATAGAGCGACACACACACAGACCTGACACCAAAAGGATGATTGAACGACAGACACACACAACCCTGACGCCAAAAGGATGTGGGGAACACTCGCACATTCTGACACCAAAAGGATTACAAACCCATCACCAAAAGAATGATAGAGAGAAACACACACAACCCTGCACCAAAAGGATGTAAGAAACACTCGCACAATCTAGATCTAAATGGATGACAGACCCATCACCAAAAGGATGATAGTGTGACACACACACAGCCCTGACACAAAAAGGAGGTAGGGAACACTCGCACAATCTGACACCAAAACGATGAGAGATCCATGACCAAAAGCATGATAGAGCGACACACACACAACCCTGACACCAAAAGGATGTAGTGAACACTCGCACAATCTAGCACCAAAAGGATGACAGACCCATCACCAAAAGGATTATAGAGCGACAGACACACGCAACCCTGACACCAAAAGGATTTAGGGAACACTCGCACAATCTAAGACCAAAAGGATGATAGACCCATCACCAAAAAGATGATAGAGCAACACACACAAAGCTCTGACATCAAAAGGATGTAGGAAACACTCGCACAATCTGGAACCAAAAGGATGACAGAGCAATCACAAAAAGGATGATTGAGCGACAGACACAGACAACCATGACAGCAAAAGATGTAGGGAACACTCGCACAATCTGGAACCAAATGGATGACATACCCATCACCAATAGGATGATTGAGCGACAGACACACACAACCCTGATCCAAAAGGATGTAGGGAACGCACACACAATCTAAAACGAAAAGAATGACAGACCCATCACCAAGAGAACGATAGAAAGACACACACACAAACCTGACCCCAAAAGGATTTAGGGAACACTCTCAAAATCTAAAACAAAAAGGATGACAGACCCATCATCAAAAGGATGATAGAGCGACACACACAAAGCTCTGACACCAAAAGGATGTAGGAAACACTCGTTCAATCTAGAACCAAAAGGATGACATACCTATCACCAAAAGGATTATTGACCGACAAACACACACCTTCCTGACATCAAAAGAATGTAGGGAACACTCGCACAATCTGACACCAAAAGGATAATAGACCCATGAGCAAAAGAATGATAGAGAGACACACACACAACCCTGACACCAAAAGGATTTAGGGAACACTCGCACAATCTTGAACCAAAAGGATGACAGACCCATTGCCAGAAGGATGATAGAGCGACACACACACAGACCTGACACCAAAAGGATGATTGAACGACAGACACACACAACCCTGACTCCAAAAGGATGTGGGGAACACTCGCACAATCTGACACCAAAAGGATTACAAACCCATCACCAAAAGAATGATAGAGAGAAACACACACAACCCTGCACCAAAAGGATGTAAGGAACACTCGCACAATCTGGGTCCAAAAGGATGAGAAACCCATCATCAGAAGGATGATAGAGCGACACACACAACCCTGGCACAAAAAGTAGGTAGGGAACACTCGTACATTCTGGAACCAAAAGGACGTGAGAACCATGACCAAAAGCATGATAGAGCAGCACATACACAACCCTGACACTAAAAGGATTTAGGGAACACTCACACAATCTGAAACCAAATGGATGACATAACCATCACCAAGAGGATGATTGAGCGACAAACGCACCAACCCTGACACCAAAAGAATGTAGGGAACACTCACACAATCTGAGACCAAAAGCATGACAGACCCATCACCAAAAGAATGATAGAGGCACACACACACAACCCTGACACCAAAAGGATTTAAGGAACACTCGCACAATCTGGGACCAAAAGGATTACAGACCAATCACCAAAAGGATGATAGAGCGGCACACACACAACCCTGACACTAAAAGGATGTAGGGAACGCTCACACAATCTGAAACCAAATGGATGACATAACCATCAACAAAAGGATGATTCAGCGACAGACGCACACAACCCTGACACCAAAAGGATGTAGGGAACACTCACACAATCTGACACTAAAAGCATGACAGACCCATCACCAAAAGAAGGATAGAGAGAGACACACACAACCCTGACACCAAAAGGATTTAAGGAACACTCGCACAATCTGGAACCAAAAGGATTACAGACCAATCACCAAAAGGATGATAGATCGACACACACAAAGCTCTGACACTAAAAGGATGTAGGAAACACTTGCACAATCTGGAACCAAAAGGATGACAGACCCATCACCAAAAGGATGATAGAGCGACACACCCACAGACCTGACACCAAAAGGATGATTGAACGACATACACACACAACCCTGACACCAAAAGGATGTGGGGAACACTCGCACAGTCTAACACCCAAAGGATGACAAACCCATCACCAAAAGGATGATAGAGAGAAACACACACAACCCTGCACCAAAAGGATGTAAGAAACACTCGCACAATCTAGATCCAAAAGGATGACAGACCCATCACCAAAAGGATGATAGTGTGACACATACACAACCCTGACACAAAAAGGAGGTAGGGAACACTCGCACAATCTGACACCAAAACGACGAGAGATCCATGACCAAAAGCATGATAGAGCGACACACACACAACCCTGACACCAAAAGGATGTAGTGAACACTCGCACAATCTAGCACCGAAAGGATGACAGACCCATCACCAAAAGGATTATAGAGCGACAGACACACACAAACCTGACACCAAAAGGATTTAGGGAACACTCGCACAATCTAAGACCAAAAGCATGACAGACCCATCACCAAAAAGATGATAGAGCAACACACACAAAGCTCTGACATCAAAAGGATGTAGGAAACACTCGCACAATCTGGAACCAAAAGGATGACAGAGCAATCACAAAAAGGATGATTGAGCGACAAACAAAGACAACCATGACAGCAAAAGATGTAGGGAACACTCGCACAATCTGAAACCAAATGGATGACATACCCATCACCAATAGGATGATTGAGCGACAGACACACACAACCCTGACACCAAAAGGATGTAAGGGACGCTCACACAATCTAAAACCAAAAGAATGACAGACCCATCACCAAAAGAACGATAGAAAGACACACACACAAACCTTACCCCAAAAGGATTTAGGGAACACTCTCAAAATCTAAAACCAAAAGGATGACAGACCCATCACCAAAAGGATGATAGAGCGACACACACAAAGCTCTGACACCAAAAGGATGTAGGAAACACTCGTTCAATATAGAACCAAAAGGATGACATACCTATCACCAAAAGGATTATAGAGCGACAGACACACACATCCCTGACATCAAAAGGATGTAGGGAACACTCGCACAATCTAACACCAAAAGGATGACAGACCCATGAGCAAAAGAATGATAGAGAGAAACACACATAACCCTGCACCAAAAGGATGTAAGGAACACTCGCACAATCTGGAACCAAAAGGATTATAGACCCATTGCCAGAAGGATGATAGAGCGACACACACACAGACCTGACACCAAAAGGACGATTGAACGACAGACACACACAACCCTGACGCCAAAAGGATGTGGGGAACACTCGCACATTCTGACACCAAAAGGATTACAAACCCATCACCAAAAGAATGATAGAGAGAAACACACACAACCCTGCACCAAAAGGATGTAAGGAACACTCGCACAATCTGGGTCCAAAAGGATGACAAACCCATCACCAGAAGGATGATAGAGCGACACACACAACCCTGGCACAAAAAGTAGGTAGGGAACACTCGTACATTCTGGAACCAAAAGGACGTGAGAACCATGACCAAAAGCATGATAGAGCGGCACATACACAACCCTGACACTAAAAGGATTTAGGGAACGCTCACACAATCTGAAACCAAATGGATGACATAACCATCACCAAGAGGATAATTGAGCGACAAACGCACCAACCCTGACACCAAAAGAATGTAGGGAACACTCACACAATCTGAGACCAAAAGCATGACAGACCCATCACCAAAAGAATGATAGAGGCACACACACACAACCCTGACACCAAAAGGATTTAAGGAACACTCGCACAATCTGGGACCAAAAGGATTACAGACCAATCACCAAAAGGATGATAGAGCGGCACACACACAACCCTGACACTAAAAGGATATAGGGAACGCTCACACAATCTGAAACCAAATGGATGACATAACCATCAACAAAAGGATGATTGAGCGACAGACACACACAACCCTGACACCAAAAGGATGTAGGGAACACTCACACAATCTGACACTAAAAGCATGACAGACCCATCACCAAAAGAAGGATAGAGAGAGACACACACAACCCTGACACCAAAAGGATTTAAGGAACACTCGCACAATCTGGAACCAAAAGGATTACAGACCAATCACCAAAAGGATGATAGATCGACACACACAAAGCTCTGACACTAAAAGGATGTAGGAAACACTTGCACAATCTGGAACCAAAAGGATGACAGACCCATCACCAAAAGGATGATAGAGCAACACACCCACAGACCTGACACCAAAAGGATGATTGAACGACATACACACACAACCCTGACACCAAAAGGATATGGGGAACACTCGCACAATCTAACACCAAAAGGATGACAAACCCATCACCAAAAGGATGATAGAGAGAAACACACACATCCCTGCACCAAAAGGATGTAAGAAACACTCGCACAATCTAGATCCAAAAGGATGACAGACCCATCACCAAAAGGATGATAATGTGACACATACACAACCCTGACACAAAAAGGAGGTAGGGAACACTCGCACAATCTGACACCAAAACGACGAGAGATCCATGACCAAAAGCATGATAGAGCGACACACACACAACCCTGACACCAAAAGGATGTAGTGAACACTCGCACAATCTAGCACCAAAAGGATGACATACCCATCACCAAAAGGATTATAGAGCGACAGACACACACAACCCTGACACCAAAAGGATTTAGGGAACACTCGCACAATCTAAGACCAAAAGCATGACAGACCCATCACCAAAAAGATGATAGAGCAACACACACAAAGCTCTGACATCAAAAGGATGTAGGAAACACTCGCACAATCTGGAACCAAAAGGATGACAGAGCAATCACAAAAAGGATGATTGAGCGACAGACACAGACAACCATGACAGCAAAAGATGTAGGGAACACACGCACAATCTGAAACCAAATGGATGACATACCCATCACCAATAGGATGATTGAGCGACAGACACACACAACCCTGACACCAAAAGGATGTAGGGAACGCTCACACAATCTAAAACCAAAAGAATGACAGACCCATCACCAAAAGAACGATAGAAAGACACACACACACAAACCTTACCCCAAAAGGATTTAGGGAACACTCTCAAAATCTAAAACCAAAAGGATGACAGACCCATCACCAAAAGGATGATAGAGCGACACACACAAAGCTCTGACACCAAAAGGATGTAGGAAACACTCGTTCAATATAGAACCAAAAGGATGACATACCTATCACCAAAAGGATTATAGAGTGACAGACACACACATCCCTGACATCAAAAGGATGTAGGGAACACTCGCACAATCAGACACCAAAAGGATGACAGACCCATGAGCAAAAGAGTGATTGAGAGAAACACACACAACCCTGCACCAAAAGGATGTAAGGAACACTCGCACAATCTGGAACCAAACGGATTACAGACCCATTGCCAGAAGGATGATAGAGCGACACACACACAGACCTGACACCAAAAGGATGATTGAACGACAGACACACACAACCCTGGCGCCAAAAGGATGTGGGGAACACTCGCACATTCTGACACCAAAAGGATTACAAACCCATCACCAAAAGAATGATAGAGAGAAACACACACAACCCTGCACCAAAAGGATGTAAGGAACACTCGCACAATCTGTGTCCAAAAGGATGACAAACCCATCACCAGAAGGATGATAGAGCGACACACACAACCCTGTCACAAAAAGTTGGTAGGGAACAGTCGTACATTCTGGAACCAAAAGGACGTGAGAACCATGACCAAAAGCATGATAGAGTGGCACATACACAACCCTGACACTAAAAGGATTTAGGGAACGCTCACACAATCTGAAACCAAATGGATGATATAACCATCACCAAGAGGATGATTGAGCGACAGACGCACGAACCCTGACACCAAAAGAATGTAAGGAGCACTCACACAATCTGAGACCAAAAGCATGACAGACCCATCACCAAAAGAATGATAGAGGCACACACACATAACCCTGACACCAAAAGGATTTAAGGAACACTCGCACAATCTGGGACCAAAAGGATTACAGACCAATCACCAAAAGGATGATAGAGCGGCACACACACAACCCTGACACTAAAAGGATGTAGGGAACGCTCACACAATCTGAAAACAAATGGATGACATAACCATCAACAAAAGGATGATTGAGCGACAAACACACACAACCCTGACACCAAAAGGATGTAGGGAACACTCACACAATCTGACACTAAAAGCATGACAGACCCATCACCAAAAGAAGGATAGAGAGAGACACACACAACCCTGACACCAAAAAGATTTAAGGAACACTCGCACAATCTGGAACCAAAAGGATTACAGACCAATCACCAAAAGGATGATAGATCGACACACACAAAGCTCTGACACTAAAAGGATGTAGGAAACACTTGCACGATCTGGAACCAAAAGGATGACAAACCCATCACCAAAAGGATGATAGAGCGACACACCCACAGACCTGACACCAAAAGGATGATTGAACGACATACACACACAACCCTGACACCAAAAGGATATGGGGAACACTCGCACAATCTAACACCAAAAGGATGACAAACCCATCACCAAAAGGATGGTAGAGAGAAACACACACATCCCTGCACCAAAAGGATGTAAGAAACACTCGCACAATCTAGATCCAAAAGGATGACAGACCCATCACCAAAAGGATGATAGTGTGACATATACATAACCCTGAACAAAAAGGAGGTAGGGAACACTCGCACAATCTGACACCAAAACGACGAGAGATCCATGACCAAAAGCATGATAGAGTGACACACACACAACCCTGACACCAAAAGGATGTAGTGAACACTCGCACAATCTAGCACCAAAAGGATGACAGACCCATCACCAAAAGGATTATAGAGCGACAGACACACACAACCCTGACATGAAAAGGATTTAGGGAACACTCGCACAATTTAAGACCAAAAGCATGACAGGCCCATCACCAAAAAGATGATAGAGCAACACACACAAAGCTCTGACATCAAAAGGATGTAGGAAACACTCGCACAATCTGGAACCAAAAGGATGACAGAGCAATCAAAAAAAGGATGATTGAGCGACAGACAAAGACAACCATGACAGCAAAAGATGTAGGGAACACTCGCACAATCTGAAACCAAATGGATGACATACCCATCACCAATAGGACGATTGAGTGACAGACACACACAACCCTGACACCAAAAGGATGTAGGGAACGCTCACACAATCTAAAACCAAAAGAATGACAGACCCATCACCAAAAGAACGATAGAAAGACACACACACAAACCTTACCCCAAAAGGATTTAGGGAACACTCTCAAAATCTAAAACCAAAAGGATGACAGACCCATCACCAAAAGGATGATAGAGCGACACACACAAAGCTCTGACACCAAAAGGATGTAGGAAACACTCGTTCAATCTAGAACCAAAAGGATGACATACCTATCACCAAAAGGATTATAGAGCGACAGACACACACATCCCTGACATCAAAAGGATGTAGGGAACACTCGCACAATCTGACACCAAAAGGATGACAGACCCATGAGCAAAAGAATGATAGAGAGAATCACACACAACCCTGCACCAAAAGGATGTAAGGAACACTCGCACAATCTGGAACCAAAAGGATTACAGACCCATTGCCAGAAGGATGATAGAGCGACACACACACAGACCTGACACCAAAAGGATGATTGAACGACAGACACACACAACGCTGACGCCAAAAGGATGTGGGGAACACTCGCACATTCTGACACCAAAAGGATTACAAACCCATCACCAAAAGAATGATATAGAGAAACACACACAACCCTACACCAAAAGGATGTAAGGAACACTCGCACAATCTGGGTCCAAAAGTATGACAAACCCATCACCAGAAGGATGATAGAGCGACACACACAACCCTGGCACAAAAAGTAGGTAGGGAACACTCGTACATTCTGGAACCAAAAGGACGTGAGAACCTTGACCAAAAGCATGATAGAGCGGCACATACACAACCCTGACACTAAAAGGATTTAGGGAACGCTCACACAATCTGAAACCAAATGGATGATATAACCATCACCAAGAGGATGATTGAGCGACAGACGCACCAACCCTGACACCAAAAGAATGTAGGGAGCACTCACACAATCTGAAACCAAAAGCATGACAGACCCATCACCAAAAGAATGATAGAGGCACACACACACAACCCTGACACCAAAAGGATTTAAGGAACACTCGCACAATCTGGGACCAAAAGGATTATAGACCAATCACCAAAAGGATGATAGAGCAGCACACACACAACCCTGACACTAAAAGGATGTAGTGAACGCTCACACAATCTGAAACCAAATGGATGACATAACCATCAACTAAAGGATGATTGCGCGACTGACACACACAACCCTGACACCAAAAGGATGTAGGGAACACTCACACAATCTGACACTAAAAGCATGATAGACCCATCACCAAAAGAAGGATAGAGAGAGACACACACAACCCTGACACCAAAAGGATTTAAAGAACACTCGCACAATCTGGAACCAAAAGGATTACAGACCAATCACCAAAAGGAATATAGATCGACACACACAAAGCTTTGACACTAAAAGGATGTAGGAAACACTTGCACAATCTGGAACCAAAAGGATGACAGACCCATCACCAAAAGGATGATAGAGCGACACACCCACAGACCTGACACCAAAAGGATGATTGAACGACATACACACACAACCCTGACACCAAAAGGATATGGGGAACACTCGCACAATCTAACACCAAAAGGATGACAAACCCATCACCAAAAGGATGATAGAGAGAAACACACACAACCCTGCACCAAAAGGATGTAAGAAACACTCGCACAATCTAGATCCAAAAGGATGACAGACCCATCACCAAAAGGATGATAGTGTGACACATACACAACCATGACACAAAAAGGAGGTAGGGAACACTCGTACAATCTGACACCAAAACGACGAGAGATCCATGACAAAAAACATGATAGAGCGACACACAGACAACCCTGACACCAAAAGGATGTAGTGAACACTCGTACAATCTAGCACCAAAAGGATGACAGACCTATCACCAAAAGGATTATAGAGCGACAGACACACACAACCCTGACACCAAAAGGATTTAGGGAACACTCGCACAATCTAAGACCAAAAGCATGACAGACCCATCACCAAAGAGATGATAGAGCAACACACACAAAGCTCTGACATCAAAAGGATGTAGGAAACACTCGCACAATCTGGAACCAAATCAATGACAGAGCAATCACAAAAAGGATGATTGAGCGACAGACAAAGACAACCATGACAGCAAAAGATGTAGGGAACACTCGCACAATCTGGAACCAAATGGATGACATACCCATCACCAATAGGATGATTGAGTGACAGACACACAACCCTGACACCAAAAGGATGTAGGGAACGCTCACACAATCTAAAACCAAAAGAATGACAGACCCATCACCAAAAGAACGATAGAAAGACACACACACAAACCTTACCCCAAAAGGATTTAGGGAACACTCTCAAAATCTAAAACCAAAAGGATGACAGACCCATCACCAAAAGGATGATAGAGCGGCACACACAAAGCTCTGACACCAAAAGGATGTAGTAAACACTCGTTCAATCTAGAACCAAAAGGATGACATACCTATCACCGAATGGATTATAGAGCGACAGACACACACATCCCTGACATCAAAAGGATGTAGGGAACACTCGTACAATCTGACACCAAAAGGATGACAGACCCATGAGCAAAAGAATGATAGAGAGAAACACACACAACCCTGCACCAAAAGGATGTAAGGAACGCTCGCACAATCTGGAACCAAAAGGATTACAGACCAATCACCAAAAGGATGACAAACCCATCACCAAAAGGATGATAGTGTGACACACACAAAACCCTGACACAAAAAGGAGGTAGGGAACACTCGCACAATCTGACACCAAAACGACGAGAGATCCATGACCAAAAGCATGATAGAGCGACACAAACACAACCCTGACACCAAAAGGATGTAGGGAACACTCGCACAATCTAGCACCAAAAGGATGACAGACCCATCACCAAAAGGATTATAGAGCAACAAACACACACAACCCTGACACCAAAAGGGTTTAGGGAACACTCGTACAATCTGAAACCATAAGGATGACAGACCCATGAGCCAAAGAATGATAGAGAGACACACACACAACCCAGACACCAAAAGGATTTAGGGAACACTCGCACAATCTTGAACCAAAATGATGACAAACCCATTGCCAGAAGGATGATAGAGCGACACACACACATACCTGACACCAAAAGGATGATTGAACGACAGACACACACAACCCTGACGCCAAAAGGATGTGGGGAACACTCGCACATTCTGACACCAAAAGGATTATAAACCCATCACCAAAAGAATGATAGAGATAAACACACACAACTCTGCACCAAAAGCATGTACGGAACACTCGCACAATCTGGGTCCAAAAGGATGACAAACCCATCACTAGAAGGATGATAGAGGATGTAGGGAACACTCGCACAATCCATGACCAAAAGCATGATAGAGAGACACACACACAACCCTGACACCAAAAGGATGTAGGGAACACTCGCACAATCTAGCACCAAAAGGATGACAGACCCATCACCAAAAGGATTATAGAGCGACAGACACACACAACCCAAACACCAAAAGGGTTTAGGGAACACTCGCACAATCTAAGACCAAAAGGATGACAGACCCATCACCAAAAAGATGATAGAGCAACACACACAAAGCTCTGACATCAAAAGGATATAGGAAACACTCGCACAATCTGGTACCAAAAGGATGACAGACCAATCACAAAAAGGATGATTGAGCGACAAACATAGATAACCATGACAACAAAAGATGTAGGGAACACTCGCACAATCTGGAACCAAATGGATGACATACCCATCACCAATAGGATGATTGAGCGATAGACACACACAACCCTGCACCAAAAGGATGTAAGGAACACTCGCACAATCTAGATCCAAAAGGATGACAGACCCATCACCAAAAGGATGATAGAGCGACACACACACAACCCTGACACAAAAAGGAGGTAGGGAATACTCGCACAATCTAGCACCAAAAGGACATCAGAACCATGACCAAAAGCATGATAGAGCGGCACACACACAACCCTGACACCAAAAGGATGTAGGAACACTCGCACAATCTGAAACCAAATGGATGACATAACCATCACCAAAAGGATGATTGAACGACAGACACACACAACCCGGACACCAAAAGGATGTAGGGAACACTCACACAATCTGACACCAAAAGGATGACAAACCCATCACCAAAAGGATGATAAAGAGGAACACACACAACCTTGCACCAAAAGAATGTAAGGAACACTCGCACAATATGGAAACAAAAGAATGACTTACCCATCACCAAAAGGATTATAGAGCGACACACACACACAACCCTGACACCAAAAGGATTTAGGGAACACTCGCACAATCTTGAACCAAAAGGATGACAGACCAATTACCAGAAGGATGATAGAGCGACACACACACAGACCTGAAACCAAAAGGATGATTGAACGATAGACACACACAACCCTGACATCAAAAGGATGTGGGGAACACTGGCACAATTTGACACCAAAAGGATGACAAACCCATCACCAAAAGAATGATAGAGAGAAACACACACAACCCTGCACCAAAAGGATGTAAGGAACACTCGCACAATCTGGAACCAAAAGGATTACAGACCAATCACCAAAAGGATGATAGATCGACACACACAAAGCTCTGACACTAAAAGAATGTAGAAAACACTCACACAATCTGGAACCAAAAGCATGACATACCCATCACCAAAAGGATTATAGAGCGACACACACACCCAACCCTGACACCAAAAGGATTTAGGGAACACTCGCACAATCTAGAACCAAAAGGATGACAGACCCTTCACCAAAAGGATGATAGAGCGACACACCCACAGACCTGACACCAAAAGGATGATTGAACGACAGACACACACAACCCTGACACCAAAAGGATATGGGGAACACTCGCACAATCTGACATTAAAAGGATGAAAACCCATCACCAAAAGGGAAGATAGTGAGATACAGACACAACCCTGCACTAAAAGGATGTAAGGAACACTCGCACAATCTGGATCCAAAAGGATGACATACCCATCACCAAAAGGATGGTAGAGCGACACACACACAACCCTGACACAAAAAGGAGGTAGGTAACACTCGCACAATCTTGCACCAAAAGGATGAGAGACCCATGGCCAAAATCATGATAGAGCAACACACACACAACCTTGACACCAAAAGGATATAGGGAACACTCGCACAATCAGGCGCCAAAAGGTTGACAGACCCATCACCAAAAGGATGATAGAGCGAGAGTCACACACAACCCTGACACCAAAAGGATTTAGGGAACACTCTCACAATCTGGAACCAAAACGATGACAAACCCATCACAAAAAGGATGATAGAGCGGCACACACATAGCTCTGACACCAAAAAGATTTAGGAAAGACTCGCATAATCTGGAACCAAACGGGTGACATACCCATCACCAAAAGGATGATTAAGCGACAGACACACACAACCCTGACACCAAAAGGATGTTGGGAACAAACGCATAATCTGACATAAAAGGATGACATACCCATCAACAAAAGGATGATAGAGAGACACACACAGAACCCTGACACCAAAAGGATTTAGGGAACACTCCCACAATCTAAAACCAAAAGGGTGACAGACCCATCACGAAAAGGATGATAGAGCAAGACACACAAAGCTCTGACACCAAAAAGATTTAGGACACACTCGCACAATCTGGAACCAAAAGCATGATAGACCCATCGTCAAAAAGATGAATGAGCGACAAACATACACAACCATGACACCAAAAGGATGTAGGGAACACTCGCACAATCTGACAACAAAAGGATGACAGACCCATAACCAAAAGGATGACAGAGAGACACACACACAATCCTGACACTAAAAGGATTTAGGGAACACTCGCATAATCTAGAACCAAAAGGATGACAGACCCATCACCAAAAGGATGATAGAGCAACACACAAAGACCTGACACCAAAAGGATGATTGAGCGACAGATACACACAACATTGACACCAAAAGGATGTGGGGAACACTTGCACAATCTAACACCAAAAGGATGACAAACCCATCAGCAAAAGGATGATAGAGAGAAATAGACACCACCATGCACCAATAGGATGTAAGGAACACTTGCTCAATCTGGATTTAAAAGGATGACAGACCCATCACCAAAAGGATGATAGAGCGACACACACAAAGCTCTGACACCAAAAGGATGAAGGAAACACTCTCACAATCTGGAACAAAAAGGATGACTGAGCAACAGATAAACACAACCCTGACACAAAAAGAAGGTAGGTAACACACGCACAAACCCATCACCAAAAGGATGATAGAGAGACACACACACAACCCGCACACCAAAAGGGTTTAGGGTGCAGTCGCACAATCTAAAACCAAAAGGATGATAGAGTGACACACACAAAGCTCTAACAACAAAACAATAAAGGAAATACTCGCACAATCAGGAACCAAAAGGATGACATACCCATCACCAAAAGGATGATTGAGCGACAAACACACACAACTCTGCCACCAAAAGGATGTACGGAACAATCGCACAATCTGACCCCAAATGGATGACAGACCCATAACCAAAAGGATAATAGAGAGACACACACACAACCCTGACACTAAAAGAATTTAGGGAACAATTGCACAATCTAAAACTAAAATGATGACAGACCAATCACCAAAAGGATGATTGAGCGAAAGACACACACAACCATGACACCAAAAGGATGTAGAGAATACTCGCACAATCTACAACCAAATGGATGACATACCCACACCCAAAAGGATGATTGAGCGACAGACACACACAACCCTGACAACAAAAGGATGTAGGTAACTCTCACACCATATGACACCAAAAGGATGACAGACCCATCACACAAAATGATAGAGAGACACACACACAACCCTGACAGCAAAAGGATTTAGGGGACACTCGCACAATCTAAAACCAAAAGGATAATAGACCCATCACCAAAAGGATGATAGAGCGACACACACAAAGCTCTGACACCAAAAAGATTTAGGAAACACTCGCACAATCTGGAACCAAAAGGATTACAGGCCCATCAACAAAAAGATGATTGAGCGACAGACCCACACAACCATGACACCAAAAGGATGTAGGGATCATTCGTACAATCTGGAACCAAAAGGATGACATACCCATCACCAAAAGGATGATAGAGACACACACACACAACCCTGACACTAAAAGGGTTAAGGAACACTCGCACAATACAGAAGTAAAAGGATGACCGACCCATCACCAAAAGGATGATAGAGCGATACACACACAGACCTGACACCAAAAGGATGATTGAGCGACAGACAGACACAAGCCTGACACCAAAAGGATGATTGAGCGACAGACAGACACAAGCCTGACACCAAAAGGATGTCGGAAACACTCGCACAATCTGACACCAAAAGGATGAAAACCCATCACCAAAAGAAAGATCGAGAGATACAGACACAACCCTGCACCAAAAGGATGTAAGGAACACTCGCACAATCTAGATCCAAAAGGATGACAGACCCATCACCAAAAGGATGATAGAGCGACACACACACAAACCTGACACAAAAAGGAGGTAGGTAATACTCGCACAATCTGGCACCAAAAGGATGAGAGACCCATGGCCAAAATCATGAGAGAGCAACACAGACACAACCTTGACACCAAAAAGATATAGGGAACACTGGCACAATCTGGCACCAAAAGGTTGACAGACCCATCACCAAAAGGATGATAGAGCGACAGACACACACAACCCTGACACCAAGAGGATTTAGGGAACACTTACACAATCTAGAACCTAAACGATGACAAACCAATCACCAAAAGGATGATAGAGCGGCACACACATAGCTCTGACACTAAAAAGATTTAGGAAAGACTCGCATAATTTGGAACCCAACGAGTGACATACCCATCACCAAAAGGATGATTAAGCGACAAACACACACAACCCTGACACCAAAAGGATGTTGGGAACAAACGCATAATCTGACTTAAAAGGATGACAGACCCATCAACAAAAGGATGATAGAGAGACACACACAGAAACCTGACACCAAAAGGATTAAGGGAACACTCGTACAATCTAAAACCAAAAGGATGACAGACCCATCACCAAAAGGATGATAGAGCAACACACACAAATCTCCGACACCAAAAAGATTTAGGAAACACTCACACAATCTGGAACCAAAAGGATGATAGACCCATCGTCAAAAAGATGATTGAACGACAGACACACACAACCATGACACCAAAAGGATGTAAGGTACACTCGTACAATTTGGAACCAAAAGGATGAGATACCCATCACCAAAAGGATGATTGAGCGACAGACAGACACAAGCCTGACACCAATAGGATGTGGGAAACACTCGCACAATTTGACACCAAAAGGATGAAAACCCATCACCAAAAGAAAGATAGAGATATACAGACACAACCCTGCACCAAAAGGATGTAAGGAACACTCGCACAATCTGGATCCAAAAGGATGACAGACCCATCACCAAAAGGATGATAGAGCGACACACACACAAACCTGACACAAAAAGGAGGTAGGTAATACTCGCACAATCTGGCACCAAAAGGATGAGAGACCCATGACCAAAATCATGAGAGAGCAACACAGACACAACCTTGACACCAAAAAGATATAGGGAACACTGGCACAATCTGGCACCAAAAGGTTGACAGACCCATCACCAAAAGGATGATAGAGCGACAGACACATACAACCATGACACCAAAAGGATTTAGGGAACACTCACACAATCTAGAACCTAAACGATGACAAACCAATCACCAAAAGGATGATAGAGCGGCACACACATAGCTCTGACACCAAAAAGATTTAGGAAAGTCTCGCATAAACTGGAACCCAAGGGGTGACATACCCATCACCGAAAGGATGATTAAGCGACAGACACACACAAGCCTGACACCAAAAGGATGTTGGAAACAAACGCATAATCTGACTTAAAGGGATGACAGACCCATCAACAAAAGGATGATAGAGAGACACACACAGAACCCTGACACCAAAAGGATTAAGGGAACACTCGTACAATCTAAAACCAAAAGGATGACAGACCCATCACCAAAAGGATGATAGAGCAACACACACAAATCTCCGACACCAAAAAGATTTAGGAAACACTCGCACAATCTGGAACCAAAAGGATGATAGACCCATCATCAAAAAGATCATTGAGCGACAGACACACACAACCATGACACCAAAAGGATGTAGGGTACACTCGTACAATTTGGAACCAAAAGGATGAGATACCCATCACCAAAAGGATGATTGAGCGACATACACACACAACCCTGACACCAAAAGGATGTGGGGAACACTCGCACAATCTGACACCAAAAGGATGAAAACCCATCACCTAAAGGAAGATAGAGAGATACAGACACAACCCTGCACCAAAAGGATGTAAGGAACACTCGCACAATCTGGATCCAAAAGGATGACAGACCCATCACCAAAAGGACGATAGAGCGACACACACACAACCCTGACACAAAAAGGAGATATGTAACACTCGAACAATTTGGCACCAAAATGATGAGAGACCCATGACCAAAATGACGATAGAGCGACACACACACAACCTTGACACCAAAAGGATATAGGGTACAGTCGCACAATCTAAAACCAAAAGGATGACAGATTCATCACCAAAAGGATGATAGAGCGACACACACAAAGCTCTAACAACAAAACAATGAAGGAATTACTCGCACAATCAGGAACCAAAAGGATGACATACCCATCACCAAAAGGATGATTGAGCGACAAACACACACAACCCTGACACCAAAAGGATGTAGGGAACAATCGCACATTCTGACACCAAATGGATGACAGACCCATAACCAAAAGGATAAAAGAGAGACACACCCACAACCCTCACACTAAAAAGATTTAGGGAACACTCGCACAATCTAAAACTAAAATGATGACAGACCAATCACCAAAAGGATGATTGAGCGACAGACACACACAACCATGACACCAAAAGGATGTAGGGAACACTCGCACAATCTGCAACCAAATGGATGACATACCCACAACCAAAAGGATGATTGAGCGACAGATACACACAACCCTGACACCAAAAGGATATAGGTAACACTCACACCATATGACACCAAAAGGATGACAGACCCATCACACAAAATGATAGAGAGACACACACACAACCTTCACAACAAAAGGATTTAGGGGACACTCGCACAATCTAAAACCAAAAGGATAATAGACCCATCACCAAAAGGATGATAGAGCGACACACACAAAGCTCTGACACCAAAAAGATTTAGGAAACACTCGCACAATCTGACAATAAAAGGATGACAGACCCATCATCAAAAGGATGATAGAGAGAAACAGACACAACCATGCACCAAAAGGACGTAAGGAACACTCGCACAATCTGGATTTAAAAGGATGACAGACCCATCAAGAAAAGGATGATATGGTAACACACACAAAGCTGTGACACTAAAAGGACGAAGGAAACACTCGCACAATCTGGAACAAAAAGGATGACGGACCCATCACCAAAAGGATGATTGAGCAATAGATAAACACAACCCTGATACAAAAAGGAGGTAGGGAACACTCGCACAATCTGACACCAAAGGGATGACAGACCCATCACCAAAAGGATGATAGAGAGACACACACACAACCCGGACACCAAAAGGGTTTAGGGTACAGTCGCATAATCTAAAACCAAAAGGATGACAGATCCATCACCAAAAGGATGATAAACCGACACACACAAATCTCTAACACAAAAACAATGAAGGAAACACTCGCACAATCTGGAACCAAAAGGATGATTGAGCGACAGACACACACAACCCTGACACCAAAAGGATGTAGGGAACACTCACACAATCTGACACCAAATGGATGACAAACCCATAACCAAAAGGATAATAGAGAGACACACACACAACCCTGACACTAAATGGATTTAGGGAACACTCGAACAATCTAGAACCAAAAGGATGACATACCAATCACCAAAAGGATGATTGAACGACAGACACACACAACCATGACACCAAAAGGATGTAGGGAACACTCGCACAATCTGGAACCAAATGGATGACATACCCAAAACCAAAAGGATGATTGAGCGACAGACACATACAACCCTGACACCAAAAGGATGTAGGGAACACTCACACAATATGACACCAAAAGGATGACAGACCCATCACACAATAATAGAGAGACACACACACAACCCTGACAGCAAAAGGATTTAGGGAACACTCGCACAATCTAAAACCAAAAAGATGATAGACCCATCACCAAAAGGATGATAGAGTGACACACCTAGAGCTCTGACTCCAAAAAGATTTAGGAAAGACTCGCACAATCTGGAACCAAAAGGATTACAGACCCATTAACAAAAAGATGATTGAGTGACAGACACACACAACCATGACACCAAAAGGATGTAGGGAACACTCATACAATTTGGAACCAAAAGGATGACATACCCATCACCAAAAGGATGATAGAGACACACAAACACACAACCCTGAAACCAAAAGGATGATAGAGCAACACGCACAGACCTGACACTAAAAGGATGATTGAGCGACAGACACACACAACCCTGACACCAAAAGGATGTGGGGAACACTCACACAATCTGACACCAAAAGGATGAAAACCCATCACCTAAAGGAAGATAGAGAGATACAGACACAACCCTGCACCAAAAGGATGTAAGGAACACTCGCACAATCTGGATCCAAAAGGATGACAGACCCATCATCAAAAGGATGATAGAGCGACACACACACAACCCTGACACAAAAAGAAGATATGTAACACTCGCACAATCTGGCACCAAAAGGATGAGAGACCCATGACCAAAATGATGATAGAGCGACACACACACACAACCTTGACACCAAAAGGATATACGGAACACTCGCACAATCTGGAACCAAAACGATGACAAAACCATCACTAAAAGGATGATAGAGCGGCACACACATAGCTCTAACACCAAAAAGATTTAGGAAACACTCGCATAATCTGGAACCAAACGGAAGACATACCCATCACCAAAAGAATGATTGAGCGACATACACAGATAACCTTGACACCAAAAGGATGTTGGGAACAAACGCATAATCTGACACAACAGGATGACATACCCATCAACAAAAGGATGCTAGAGAGACACACGCAGAACCCTGACACCAAAAGGATTTAGGGAACACTCGCACAATCTAAAACCAAAAGGATGATAGGCCCATCACCAAAAAGATAATAGGCAACACACACAAAGCTCTTACACCAAAAAGATTTAGGAAACACTCGCACAATCAGGAACCAAAAGGATGATAGACCCATCATCAAAAAGATGATTGAGCGACAGACACACATAACCATGACACCAAAAGGATGTAGGGAACACTCGTACAATTTGGAACCAAAAGGATGAGATACCCATCACCAAAAGGATGATTGAGCGACAGACACACACAACCCTGACACCAAAAGGATTTAGGGAACACTTGCACAATCTAACACCAAAAGGATGACAGACCCATAACCAAAAGGATGATAGAGAGACACACACAACCCTGACACTAAATGGATTTAGGGAACACTCGCATAATCTAGAACTAAAAGGATGACGGACCCATCACCAAAAGGATGATAGAGCAACACACACACAGACCTGACACCAAAAGGATGATTGAGCGACAGGCACACACAACATTGACACCAAAAGGATGTGGGGAACACTTGCACAATCTAACACCAAAAGGATAACAAACCCATCATCAAAATGATGATAGAGAGACACACACAAAGCTCTGACACCAAAAGGATGAAGGAAACACTCGCACAATCTGGAACCAAAAGGATGACATACCAATTACCAAAAGGATGATTGAGCGACAGATAAACACAACCCTGATACGAAAAGGATGTAGGGAACACTCGCATAATTTGACACCAAAAGGATGACAGACCCATCATCAAAAGGATGATAGAGAGATTCACACACAACCCGGACACCAAAAGAGTTTAGGGTTCACTTGCACAATCTAAAACCAAAAGAATTACAGACCCATCACCAAAAGGATGATAGAGCGATACACACAAAGCTTCAACACCAAAAAGATGTAGGAAACACTCGCATAATCTGGAACCAAAAGGATGACATACCCATCACCAAAAGGATGATTGAGCGACAAACACACACAACCCTGACACCAAAAGGATGTAAGGAACACTCGCACAATCTGACACCAAATGGATGACAGACCCATCACCAAAAGGATGATTGAGCGACAGACACACACAACCATGACACCAAAAGGATGTTGGGAACACTCGCACAATCTGGAACCAAATGGATGACATACCCATAACCAAAAGGATGATTGAGCGACAGACACACACAACCTTGACACTAAAGGGATGCAGGGAACACTCACACAATATGACACCAAAAGGATGACAGACCCATCACACAAAATCATAGAGAGACACACACACAACCCTGACACCAAAAGGATTTAGGGAACACTCGCACAATCTAAAATCAAAAGGATGATAGACTCATCACCAAAAGGATGTTAGAGCAACACACACAAAGCTCTGACACCAAAAAGATTTAGGAAACACTCGCACAATCTGGAACAAAAATGATGACAGACCCATCACCAAAAAGATGATTGAGCGACTGACACACACAACCATGACACCAAAAGGATGTAGGGAACACTCATAAAATTTGGAACCAAAAGGATGACATACCCATCACCAAAAGGATGATAGAGACACACACACACACAACCCTCACACTAAAAGGATTCAGTGAACACTCGCACAATATTGAAGCAAAAGGATGACAGACCCATCACCAAAATGATGATAGTGCGACACACACACAGACCTGACACCAAAAGGATGATTAAGCGACAGACACACACAACCCTGACACCAAAAGGATGTGGGGAACACTCGCACAATCTGACACCAAAAGGATGAAAACCCATCACCAAAAGGAAGATAGAGAGATACATACACAACCCTGCACCAAAAGGATGTAAGGAACACTCGCACAATCTAGATCCAAAAGGATGACAGACCCATCACCAAAAGGATGATAGAGCGACACACACACAACCCTGACCCAAAAAGGAGGTAGGTAACACTCGCACAATCTGGCACCAAAAGGATGAGAGACACATGACCAAAAGCATGATAGAGCGACATACACACAACCTTGACACCAAAAGGATATAGGTAACACTCGCAAAATCTGGTACCAAAAGGATGACATACCCATCACCAAAAGGATGATAGAGCGACAGACACACACAACCCTGACAACAATAGGATTTAGGGAACACTCACACAATCTGGAACCAAAACAATGACAAACCCATCACCAAAAGGATGATAGAGCGACACAAACATAGCTCTAACAGCAAAAAGATTTAGGAAACACTCACATAATCTAGAACCAAACGGATGACATACCCATCACCAAAAGGATGATTGAGCCACAGACACACACAATCCTGACACCAAAAGGATGTTGGGACCAAACGCATAATCTGACACAAAAGGATGACAGATCCATAACCAAAAGGATGATAGAGAGACACACACAACCCTGACACTAAATGGATTTCGGGAACACTCGCATAATCTAGAACTAAAAGGATGACGGACCCATCACCAAAAGGATGATAGAGCAACACACACACAGACCTGACACCAAAAGGATGATTGAGCGACAGGCACACACAACATTGACACCAAAAGGATGTGGGGAACACTTGCACAATCTAACACCAAAAGGATAACAAACCCATCATCAAAATGATGATAGAGAGACACACACAAAGCTCTGACACCAAAAGGATGAAGGAAACACTCGCACAATCTGGAACCAAAAGGATGACATACCAATTACCAAAAGGATGATTGAGCAACAGATAAACACAACCCTGATACGAAAAGGATGTAGGGAACACTCGCATAATTTGACACCAAAAGGATGACAGACCCATCTTCAAAAGGATGATAGAGAGATTCACACACAACCCGGACACCAAAAGAGTTTAGGGTTCACTTGCACAATCTAAAACCAAAAGAATTACAGACCCATCACCAAAAGGATGATAGAGCGATACACACAAAGCTTCAACACCAAAAAGATGTAGGAAACACTCGCATAATCTGGAACCAAAAGGATGACATACCCATCACCAAAAGGATGATTGAGCGACAAACACACACAACCCTGACACCAAAAGGATGTAAGGAACACTCGCACAATCTGACACCAAATGGATGACAGACCCATCACCAAAAGGATGATTGAGCGACAGACACACACAACCATGACACCAAAAGGATGTTGGGAACACTCGCACAATCTGGAACCAAATGGATGACATACCCATAACCAAAAGGATGATTGAGCGACAGACACACACAACCTTGACACTAAAGGGATGCAGGGAACACTCACACAATATGACACCAAAAGGATGACAGACCCATCACACAAAATCATAGAGAGACACACACACAACCCTGACACCAAAAGGATTTAGGGAACACTCGCACAATCTAAAATCAAAAGGATGATAGACCCATCACCAAAAGGATGTTAGAGCAACACACACAAAGCTCTGACACCAAAAAGATTTAGGAAACACTCGCACAATCTGGAACAAAAATGATGACAGACCCATCACCAAAAAGATGATTGAGCGACTGACACACACAACCATGACACCAAAAGGATGTAGGGAACACTCATAAAATTTGGAACCAAAAGGATGACATACCCATCACCAAAAGGATGATAGAGACACACACACACACAACCCTGACACTAAAAGGATTCAGTGAACACTCGCACAATATTGAAGCAAAAGGATGACAGACCCATCACCAAAATGATGATAGTGCGACACACACACAGACCTGACACCAAAAGGATGATTAAGCGACAGACACACACAACCTTGACACCAAAAGGATGTGGGGAACACTCGCACAATCTGACACCAAAAGGATGAAAACCCATCACCAAAAGGAAGATAGAGAGATACATACACAACCCTGCACCAAAAGGATGTAAGGAACACTCGCACAATCTGGATCCAAAAGGATGACAGACCCATCACCAAAAGGATGATAGAGCGACACACACACAACCCTGACCCAAAAAGGAGGTAGGTAACACTCGCACAATCTGGCACCAAAAGGATGAGAGACACATGACCAAAAGCATGATAGAGCGACATACACACAACCTTGACACCAAAAGGATATAGGTAACACTCGCAAAATCTGGTACCAAAAGGATGACATACCCATCACCAAAAGGATGATAGAGCGACAGACACACACAACCCTGACAACAATCGGATTTAGGGAACACTCACACAATCTGGAACCAAAACAATGACAAACCCATCACCAAAAGGATGATAGAGCGGCACAAACATAGCTCTAACAGCAAAAAGATTTAGGAAACACTCACATAATCTAGAACCAAACGGATGACATACCCATCACCAAAAGGATGATTGAGCCACAGACACACACAATCCTGACACCAAAAGGATGTTGGGACCAAACGCATAATCTGACACAAAAGGATGACAGATCCATAACCAAAAGGATGATAGAGAGACACACACAACCCTGACACTAAATGGATTTAGGGAACACTCGCATAATCTAGAACTAAAAGGATGACGGACCCATCACCAAAAGGACGATAGAGCAACACACACACAGACCTGACACCAAAAGGATGATTGAGCGACAGGCACACACAACATTGACACCAAAAGGATGTGGGGAACACTTGCACAATCTAACACCAAAAGGATAACAAACCCATCACCAAAAGGATGATAGAGAGACACACACAAAGCTCTGACACCAAAAGGATGAAGGAAACACTCGCACAATCTGGAACCAAAAGGATGACATACCAATTACCAAAAGGATGATTGAGCAACAGATAAACACAACCCTGATACGAAAAGGATGTAGGGAACACTCGCATAATTTAACACCAAAAGGATGACAGACCCATCATCAAAAGGATGATAGAGAGACACACACAAAGCTCTGACACCAAAAGGATGAAGGAAACACTCGCACAATCTGGAACCAAAAGGATGACATACCAATTACCAAAAGGATGATTGAGCAACAGATAAACACAACCCTGATACGAAAAGGATGTAGGGAACACTCGCATAATTTGACACCAAAAGGATGACAGACCCATCATCAAAAGGATGATAGAGAGATACACACACAACCCGGACACCAAAAGAGTTTAGGGTTCACTTGCACAATCTAAAACCAAAAGAATGACAGACCCATCACCAAAAGGATGATAGAGCGATACACACAAAGCTTCAACACCAAAAAGATGTAGGAAACACTCGCATAATCTGGAACCAAAAGGATGACATACCCATCACCAAAAGGATGATTGAGCGACAAACACACACAACCCTGACACCAAAAGGATGTAAGGAACACTCGCACAATCTGACACCAAATGGATGACAGACCCATCACCAAAAGGATGATTGAGCGACAGACACACACAACCATGACACCAAAAGGATGTTGGGAACACTCGCACAATCTGGAACCAAATGGATGACATACCCATAACCAAAAGGATGATTGAGCGACAGACACACACAACCTTGACACTAAAGGGATGCAGGGAACACTCACACAATATGACACCAAAAGGATGACAGACCCATCACACAAAATCATAGAGAGACACACACACAACCCTGACACCAAAAGGATTTAGGGAACACTCGCACAATCTAAAATCAAAAGGATGATAGACCCATCACCAAAAGGATGTTAGAGCAACACACACAAAGCTCTGACACCAAAAAGATTTAGGAAACACTCGCACAATCTGGAACAAAAATGATGACAGACCCATCACCAAAAAGATGATTGAGCGACTGACACACACAACCATGACACCAAAAGGATGTAGGGAACACTCATAAAATTTGGAACCAAAAGGATGGCATACCCATCACCAAAAGGATGATAGAGACACACACACACACAACCCTCACACTAAAAGGATTCAGTGAACACTCGCACAATATTGAAGCAAAAGGATGACAGACCCATCACCAAAATGATGATAGTGCGACACACACACAGACCTGACACCAAAAGGATGATTAAGTGACAGACACACACAACCCTGACACCAAAAGGATGTGGGGAACACTCGCACAATCTGACACCAAAAGGATGAAAACCCATCACCAAAAGGAAGATAGAGAGATACATACACAACCCTGCACCAAAAGGATGTAAGGAACACTCGCACAATCTAGATCCAAAAGGATGACAGACCCATCACCAAAAGGATGATAGAGCGACACACACACAACCCTGACCCAAAAAGGAGGTAGGTAACACTCGCACAATCTGGCACCAAAAGGATGAGAGACACATGACCAAAAGCATGATAGAGCGACATACACACAACCTTGACACCAAAAGGATATAGGTAACACTCGCAAAATCTGGTACCAAAAGGATGACATACCCATCACCAAAAGGATAATAGAGCGACAGACACACACAACCCTGACAACAATAGGATTTAGGGAACACTCACACAATCTGGAACCAAAACAATGACAAACCCATCACCAAAAGGATGATAGAGCGACACAAACATAGCTCTAACAGCAAAAAGATTTAGGAAACACTCACATAATCTAGAACCAAACGGATGACATACCCATCACCAAAAGGATGATTGAGCCACAGACACACACAATCCTGACACCAAAAGGATGTTGGGACCAAACGCATAATCTGACACAAAAGGATGACAGATCCATAACCAAAAGGATGATAGAGAGACACACACAACCCTGACACTAAATGGATTTCGGGAACACTCGCATAATCTAGAACTAAAAGGATGACGGACCCATCACCAAAAGGATGATAGAGCAACACACACACAGACCTGACACCAAAAGGATGATTGAGCGACAGGCACACACAACATTGACACCAAAAGGATGTGGGGAACACTTGCACAATCTAACACCAAAAGGATAACAAACCCATCATCAAAATGATGATAGAGAGACACACACAAAGCTCTGACACCAAAAGGATGAAGGAAACACTCGCACAATCTGGAACCAAAAGGATGACATACCAATTACCAAAAGGATGATTGAGCAACAGATAAACACAACCCTGATACGAAAAGGATGTAGGGAACACTCGCATAATTTGACACCAAAAGGATGACAGACCCATCTTCAAAAGGATGATAGAGAGATTCACACACAACCCGGACACCAAAAGAGTTTAGGGTTCACTTGCACAATCTAAAACCAAAAGAATTACAGACCCATCACCAAAAGGATGATAGAGCGATACACACAAAGCTTCAACACCAAAAAGATGTAGGAAACACTCGCATAATCTGGAACCAAAAGGATGACATACCCATCACCAAAAGGATGATTGAGCGACAAACACACACAACCCTGACACCAAAAGGATGTAAGGAACACTCGCACAATCTGACACCAAATGGATGACAGACCCATCACCAAAAGGATGATTGAGCGACAGACACACACAACCATGACACCAAAAGGATGTTGGGAACACTCGCACAATCTGGAACCAAATGGATGACATACCCATAACCAAAAGGATGATTGAGCGACAGACACACACAACCTTGACACTAAAGGGATGCAGGGAACACTCACACAATATGACACCAAAAGGATGACAGACCCATCACACAAAATCATAGAGAGACACACACACAACCCTGACACCAAAAGGATTTAGGGAACACTCGCACAATCTAAAATCAAAAGGATGATAGACCCATCACCAAAAGGATGTTAGAGCAACACACACAAAGCTCTGACACCAAAAAGATTTAGGAAACACTCGCACAATCTGGAACAAAAATGATGACAGACCCATCACCAAAAAGATGATTGAGCGACTGACACACACAACCATGACACCAAAAGGATGTAGGGAACACTCATAAAATTTGGAACCAAAAGGATGACATACCCATCACCAAAAGGATGATAGAGACACACACACACACAACCCTGACACTAAAAGGATTCAGTGAACACTCGCACAATATTGAAGCAAAAGGATGACAGACCCATCACCAAAATGATGATAGTGCGACACACACACAGACCTGACACCAAAAGGATGATTAAGCGACAGACACACACAACCTTGACACCAAAAGGATGTGGGGAACACTCGCACAATCTGACACCAAAAGGATGAAAACCCATCACCAAAAGGAAGATAGAGAGATACATACACAACCCTGCACCAAAAGGATGTAAGGAACACTCGCACAATCTGGATCCAAAAGGATGACAGACCCATCACCAAAAGGATGATAGAGCGACACACACACAACCCTGACCCAAAAAGGAGGTAGGTAACACTCGCACAATCTGGCACCAAAAGGATGAGAGACACATGACCAAAAGCATGATAGAGCGACATACACACAACCTTGACACCAAAAGGATATAGGTAACACTCGCAAAATCTGGTACCAAAAGGATGACATACCCATCACCAAAAGGATGATAGAGCGACAGACACACACAACCCTGACAACAATCGGATTTAGGGAACACTCACACAATCTGGAACCAAAACAATGACAAACCCATCACCAAAAGGATGATAGAGCGGCACAAACATAGCTCTAACAGCAAAAAGATTTAGGAAACACTCACATAATCTAGAACCAAACGGATGACATACCCATCACCAAAAGGATGATTGAGCCACAGACACACACAATCCTGACACCAAAAGGATGTTGGGACCAAACGCATAATCTGACACAAAAGGATGACAGATCCATAACCAAAAGGATGATAGAGAGACACACACAACCCTGACACTAAATGGATTTAGGGAACACTCGCATAATCTAGAACTAAAAGGATGACAGACCCATCACCAAAAGGACGATAGAGCAACACACACACAGACCTGACACCAAAAGGATGATTGAGCGACAGGCACACACAACATTGACACCAAAAGGATGTGGGGAACACTTGCACAATCTAACACCAAAAGGATAACAAACCCATCACCAAAAGGATGATAGAGAGACACACACAAAGCTCTGACACCAAAAGGATGAAGGAAACACTCGCACAATCTGGAACCAAAAGGATGACATACCAATTACCAAAAGGATGATTGAGCAACAGATAAACACAACCCTGATACGAAAAGGATGTAGGGAACACTCGCATAATTTGACACCAAAAGGATGACAGACCCATCATCAAAAGGATGATAGAGAGATACACACACAACCCGGACACCAAAAGAGTTTAGGGTTCACTTGCACAATCTAAAACCAAAAGAATGACAGACCCATCACCAAAAGGATGATAGAGCGATACACACAAAGCTTCAACACCAAAAAGATGTAGGAAACACTCGCATAATCTGGAACCAAAAGGATGACATACCCATCACCAAAAGGATGATTGAGCGACAAACACACACAACCCTGACACCAAAAGGATGTAAGGAACACTCGCACAATCTGACACCAAATGGATGACAGACCCATCACCAAAAGGATAATTGAGCGACAGACACACATAACCATGACACCAAAAGGATGTTGGGAACACTCGCACAATCTGGAACCAAATGGATGACATACCCATAACCAAAAGGATGATTGAGCGACAGACACACACAACCTTGACACTAAAGGGATGCAGGGAACACTCACACAATATGACACCAAAAGGATGACAGACCCATCACACAAAATCATAGAGAGACACACACACAACCCTGACACCAAAAGGATTTAGGGAACACTCGCACAATCTAAAATCAAAAGGATGATAGACCCATCACCAAAAGGATGCTAGAGCAACACACACAAAGCTCTGACACCAAAAAGATTTAGGAAACACTCGCACAATCTGGAACAAAAATGATGACAGACCCATCACCAAAAAGATGATTGAGCGACTGACACACACAACCATGACACCAATAGGATGTAAGGAACACTCATAAAATTTGGAACCAAAAGGATGACATACCCATCACCAAAAGGATGATAGAGACACACACACACACAACCCTGACACTAAAAGGATTCAGTGAACACTCACACAATATTGAAGCAAAAGGATGACAAACCCATCACCAAAATGATGATAGTGCGACACACACACAGACCTGACACCAAAAGGATGATTAAGCGACAGACACACACAACCCTGACACCAAAAGGATGTGGGGAACACTCGCACAATCTGACACCAAAAGGATGAAAACCCATGACCAAAAGGAAGATAGAGAGATACATACACAACCCTGCACCAAAAGGATGTAAGGAACACTCGCACAATCTGGATCCAAAAGGATGACAGACCCATCACCAAAAGGATGATAGAGCGACACACACACAACCCTGACCCAAAAAGGAGTTAGGTAACACTCGCACAATCTGGCACCAAAAGGATGAGAGACACATGACCAAAAGCATGATAGAGCGACATACACACAACCTTGACACCAAAAGGATATAGGTAACACTCGCACAATCTGGTACCAAAAGGATGACATACCTATCACCAAAAGGATGATAGAGCGACAGACACACACAACCCTGACAACAATAGGATTTAGGGAACACTCACACAATCTGGAACCAAAACTATGACAAACCCATCACCAAAAGGATGTTAGAGCGGCACAAACATAGCTCTAACACCAAAAAGATTTAGGAAACACTCACATAATCTAGAACCAAACGGATGACATACCCATCACTAAAAGGATGATTGATCCACAGACACACACAATCCTGACACCAAAAGGATGTCGGGACCAAACGCATAATCTGACACAAAAGGATGACAGATCCATAACCAAAAGGATGATAGAGAGACACACACAACCCTGACACTAAATGGATTTTGGGAACACTCGCATAATCTAGAACTAAAAGGATGATGGACCCATCACCAAAAGGATGATAGAGCAACACACACACAGACCTGACACCAAAAGGATGATTGAGCGACAGGCACACACAACATTGACACCAAAAGAATGTGGGGAACACTTGCACAATCTAACACCAAAAGGATAACAAACCCATCACCAAAAGGATGATAGAGAGACACACACAAAGCTCTGACACCAAAAGGATGAAGGAAACACTCGCACAATCTGGAACCAAAAGGATGACATAGCAATTACCAAAAGGATGATTGAGTAACAGATAAACACAACCCTGATACGAAAAGGATGTAGGGAACACTCGCATAATTTGACACCAAAAGGATGACAGACCCATCATCAAAAGGATGATAGAGAGATACACACACAACCCAGACACCAAAAGAGTTTAGGGTTCACTTGCCCAATCTAAAACCAAAAGAATGACAGACCCATCACCAAAAGGATGATAGAGCGATACACACAAAGCTTCAACACCAAAAAGATGTAGGAAACACTCGCATAATCTGGAACCAAAAGGATGACATACCCATCACCAAAAGGATGATTGAGCGACAAACACACACAACCCTGACACCAAAAGGATGTAAGGAACACTCGCACAATCTGACACCAAATGGATGACAGACCCATCACCAAAAGGATGATTGAGCGACAGACACACACAACCATGACACCAAAAGGATGTTGGGAACACTCGCACAATCTGGAACCAAATGGATGACATACCCATAACCAAAAGGATGATTGAGCGACAGACACACACAACCTTGACACTAAAGGGATGCAGGGAACACTCACACAATATGACACCAAAAGGATGATAGACCCATCACACAAAATCATAGAGAGACACACACACAACCCTAACACCAAAAGGATTTAGGGAACACTCGCACAATCTAAAATCAAAAGGATGATAGACCCATCACCAAAAGGATGTTAGAGCAACACACACAAAGCTCTGACACCAAAAAGATTTAGGAAACACTCGCACAATCTGGAACAAAAATGATGACAGACCCATCACCAAAAAGATGATTGAGCGACTGACACACACAACCATGACACCAAAAGGATGTAGGGAACACTCATAAAATTTGGAACCAAAAGGATGACATACCCATCACCAAAAGGATGATAGAGACATACACACACACAACCCTGACACTAAAAGGATTCAGTGAACACTCGCACAATATTGAAGCAAAAGGATGACAGACCCATCACCAAAATGATGATAGTGCGACGCACACACAGACCTGACACCAAAAGGATGATTAAGCGACAGACACACACAACCCTGACACCAAAAGGATGTGGGGAACACTCGCACAATCTGACACCAAAAGGAAGATAGAGAGATACATACACAACCCTGCACCAAAAGGATGTAAGGAACACTCGCACAATCTGGATCCAAAAGGATGACAGACCTATCACCAAAAGGATGATAGAGCGACACACACACAACCCTGACCCAAAAAGGAGGTAGGTAACACTCGCACAATCTGGTACCAAAAGGATGAGAGACACATGACCAAAAGCATGATAGAGCGACATGCACACAACCTTGACACCAAAAGGATATAGGTAACACTACCACAATCTGGTACCAAAAGGATGACATACCCATCACCAAAAGGATGATAGAGCGACAGACACACACAACCCTGACAACAATAGGATTTAGGGAACACTCACACAATCTGGAACCAAAACAATGACAAACCCATCACCAAAAGGATGATAGAGCGGCACAAACATAGCTCTAACACCAAAAAGATTTAGGAAACACTCACATAATCTAGAACCAAACGGATGACATACCCATCACCAAAAGGATGACTGAGCCACAGACACACACAATCCTGACACCAAAAGGATGTTGGGACCAAACGCATAATCTGACACAAAAGGATGACAGATCCATCAACAAAAGGATGATAGAGAGACACACACAAAACCCTGACACCAAATGGATTTAGGGAACACTCGCACAATCTAGAACCAAAAGGATAACAGACCCATCACCAAAAGGATGATAGAGCAACACACACACAGACCTGACACCAAAAGGATGATTGAGCAATAGACACACACAACCCTCACACCAAAAGGATGTGGGGAACACTCATACAACCCTGACACCAAAAGGATGTGGGGAACACTCACACAATCTGACACCAAAAAGATGACAAACCCATCACCAAAAGGATGATAGAGAGAAACAGACAAACCCATGCACCAAAATGACGTAAGGAACACTCGCACAATCTGGATTTAAAAGGATGACAAACCCATCACCAAAAGGATGATAGAGCAACACACACAAAGCTCTGACACCAAAAGGATAAAGGAATCGCATAATCTGGAACCAAAAGGATGACATACCAATCACGAAAATGATGATTGAGCAACAGATAAACACAAGCCTGATACGAAAAGGATGTAGGGAACACTCACACAATCTGACACCAAAAGGATTTCAGACACATCACCAAAAGGATGATAGAGAGAGACACACACAACCCAGACACCAAAAGGGTTTAGGGTACACTCGCACAATATAAAACCAAAAGGATGACATACCCATCACAAAAAGGATGATAGAGGGACACACACAAATCTCTAACACCAAAAAAATGAAGGAAACACTCGCACAATCTCGAACCAAAAGGATGACATACCCATCACCAAAAGGATGATTGAGCGACAGACACACAGAACCCTTACACCAAAAGGATGACAGACCGATAACAAAAAGGATAATAGAGAGACACACACACAACCCTGACACTAAAAGGATTTAAGGAACACTTGCACAATCTAGAACCAAAAGGATGACAAACCAATCATGAAAAGGATGATTGAGCGACCGACACACACAACCATGACACAAACAGGATGTAGGGAACACTCGCACAATCTGGAACCAAATGGATGACATACCCATAACCAAAAGGATGATTGAGCGACAGACACACACAACCCTGACACCAAAAGGATGTAGGGAACACTCGCACAATATGACACCAAAAGTATGACAGACCCATCACACAAAATGATAGAGAGACACACACACAACCCTGACATTAAAAGGATTTAGGGAACACTCGCACAATCTAAAACCAAAAGGATGATAGAGCCATCACCAAAAGGATGATAGAGCGACACACACAAAGCTCTAACACCAAAAGGATGTAGGAACACCTGCTCAATCTGGAACGAAAAGGATGACATACTAATCACCAAAAGGATGATTGAGCGACTGACACACACGACCCTGACACCAAAAGGATGTAGGGAACAGTCGCACAATCTGACACCAAAAGGATGACAGACCCATCACAAAAAGGATGATAGAGAGACATACACACAACCCTGAAACTAAAAGGATGTAGGGAACACTCGCACAATATAGAAGCAAAAGGATGATAGACCCATCACCAAAAGCATGATAGAGCGAAACACACACAGACCTGACACCAAAAGGATGATTGAGCGACAGACACACACAACCCTGACACCAAAAGGATGTGGGGAACACTCGCACAATCTGACACCAAAAGGATGATAGAGAGAAACAGACACAACCATGCACCAAAAGGATGTAAGGAACACTCGCACAATCTAGATTTAAAAGGATGACAGACCCATCACCAAAAGGATGATAGAGCGACACACACAAAGCTCTGACACCAAAAAAATGAAGGAAACACTCGCACAATGTGGAACCAAAAGGATGACATACCAATCTCCAAAAGGATGATTGAGCAACAGATGAACACAACCCTGATACGAAAAGGATGTAGGGAATACTCGCACAATCTGACACCAAAAGGATGACAGACCCATCAACAAAAGGATGATAGAGAGACACACACACAACCCGGACACCAAAAGGGTTTATGGTACACTCGCACAATCTATAACCAAAAGGATGACAGACCCATCACCAATAGGATGATAGAGCGACACACACAAAGCTCTAACACCAAAACAATGAAGGAAACACTCGCATAATCTGGAACCAAAAGGATGACATACCCATCACCAAAAGGATGATTGAGCGATAGACACACACAACCCTGACACCAAAAGGATGTAGGGAACACTCGCACAATCTAACACGAAAAGGATAATAGAGAGACACACACACAACCCTGACACTAAAAGGTTTTAGGGAACACCCGCACAATCTAGAACCAAAAGGATGATAGACCAATCACCAAAAGGATGATTGAGCGACAGACTCACACAACCATGACACCAAAAGGATGTAGGAAACACTCGCAACATCTGGAACCAAAAGGATGACATACCCATCACCAAAAGGATGATTGAGCGACTGACACACACAACCCTGACACCAAAAGGATGTAGGGAACACTCGCACAATCTAACACCAAAAGGATGACAGACCCATCACCAAAAGGATGATAGAGAGAAACAGACACAACCATGCACGAAAAGGATGTAAGGAACACTCGCACAATCTGGATTTAAAAGGATGCCAGATCCATCACCAAAAGGATGATAGAGCGACACACACAAAGCTCTGACACCAAAAGGATGAAGGAAACACTCGCACAATCTGGAACCAAAAGGATGGCATACAATCACCAATGGGATGATTGAGCGACATACACACACAAGCCTGACAACAAAAGGATGTAGGGAACACCCGCACAATCTGACACCAAAAGGATGACAGACGCATAACCAAAAGGATGATAGAGAGACACACACACAACCCTGACACTAAAAGAATTTAGCGGACACTCGCATAATCTAGAACCAAAAGGATGACAGATCCATCACCAAAAGGATGATAGAGCGACAAATACATAGAATTGATGCCAAAAAGATGATTGAGCAACAGACACACACAACCCTGACACCAAAAGGATGTGGGGAACACTTGCATAATCTGACACCAAAAGGATGACAAACCCATCACCAAAAGGATGATAGAGAGAAACAGACACAACCATGCACCAAAAGGATGTAAGGAACACTCGCACAATCTAGATTTAAAAGGATGCTAGACCCATCACCAAAAGGATGATAGAGCGACACACAGAAAGCTATGACACCAAAAGGATGAAGGAAACACTTGCACAATCTGAAACCAAATGGATGACATACCCATAACCAAAAGGATGATTGAGCGATAGACACACACAACCCTGACACCGAAAGGATGTATAGAACACTCACACAATATGACACCAAAAAGATGACAGATCCATCACACAAAATGATAGAGAGACACATACACAACCCTGACACCAAAAGGATTTAGGGAACACTCGCACAATCTAGAACCAAAAGGATGATAGACCCATCACCAAAAGGATGATAGAGCGACACACACAAAGCTCTAACACCAAAAGGATGTAGGAAACACTCGCTCAATCTGGAACGAAAAGGATGACATACCCATCGCCAAAAGGATGATTGAGCGACTGACACACACGACCCTGACACCAAAAGGATGTAAGGAACATTCGCACAATCTGACACCAAAAGGATGACAGACCCATCACCAAAAGGATGATAGAGAGACATACACACAACCCTGACACTAAAAGCATTTAGGGAACACTCGCACAATCTAGAACAAAAATGATAAGAAACCCATCACCAAAAGGATGATATAACAACACACACACAGACCTGACACCAAAAGGATGTGGGGAACACTCACACAATCTGACACCAAAAGGATGATAGAGAGATACATACACAACCATGCACCAAAAGGATGTAAGGAACGGTCGCACAATCTGGATGATAGAGCAACACACACAAAGCTCTGACAAAAAAATGATTTAGGTAACTCTCGTACAATTTGGAACCAAAAGGATGACATACCCATCACCAAAAGGATGTTAAAGACACACACACATAGCCCTGAAACTAAAAGGATGTAGGGAACACTCGCAAAATATAGAAGCAAAAGGATGATATACCCATCACCAAAAGACCTGACACCAAAAGGATGATTCAGCGACAAACACGCACAACCCTGACACCAAAAGGATGTGGGGAACACTCTCACAATCTAACAACAAAAGGATGACAAACCCATCACCAAAAGGGTGATAGAGAGAAACAGACACAACCATGCACCAAAAGGATGTAAGGAACACTAGCACAATCTAGATTTAAAAGGATGACAGACCCATCACCAAAAGGATGATAGAGCGACACATAAAAAGCTCTAACACCAAAAGGATGAAGGAAACACTCGCACAATCTAGAACCAAAAGGATGACATACCAATCACCAAAAGGATGATTGAGCAACAGATAAACACAACCCTGATACGAAAAGGATGTAGGGAACACTCGTACAATCTGATACCAAAAGGATGACAGACCCATCACCAAAAGGATGATAGAGCGACACACACAAAGCTCTAACACCAAAACAATGAAGGAAACACTCGCACAATCTGGAACCAAAACAATGACAAACCCATCACCAAAAGGATGATAGAGCGGCACACACATAGCTCTAACACCAAAAAGATTTAGGAAACACTCACATAATCTAGAACCAAACGGATGACATACCCATCACCAAAAGGATGATTGAGCCACAGACACACCCAATCCTGACACCAAAAGGATGTTGGGACCAAACGCATAATCTGACACAAAAGGATGACAGATCCATCAACAAAAGGATGATAGAGAGACACACACAGAACCCTGACACCAAAAGGATTTAGGGAACACTCGCACAATTTGACACCAAAAGGATGACAGACCCATAACCAAAAGGATAACAGAGAGACACACACACAACCCTGACACTAAAAGGATTTAAGGAACACTTGCACAATCTAGAACCAAAAGGATGACAGACCAATCATGACACCAACAACCATGACACCAACAGGATGTAGGGAACACTCGCACAATCTGGAACCAAATGGATGACATACCCATAACCAAAAGGATGATTGAGCGACAGACACACACAACCCTGACACCAAAAGGATGTAGGGAACACTCACACAATATGACACCAAAAGTATGACAGACCCATCACACAAAATGATAGAGAGACACACACACAACCCTGACACCAAAAGGATTTAGGTTACACTCGCACAATCTAAAACCAAAAGGATGATAGAGCCATCACCAAAAGGATGATAGAGCGACACACACAAAGCTCTAACACCAAAAGGATGTTGGAAACACTCGCTCAATCTGGAACGAAAAGGATGACATACCCATCACCAAAAGGATGATTGAGCGACTGACACACACGACCATGACACCAAAAGGATGTAAGGAACATTCGCACAATCTGACACCAAAAGGATGACAGACCCTTCACCAAAAGGATGATAGAGAGACATACACACAACCCTGACACTAAAAGCATTTAGGGAACACTCGCACAATCTAGAACCAAAATGATGAGAAACCCATCACTAAAAGGATGATATAACAACACACACACAGACCTGACACCAAAAGGATGTGGGGAACGCTCACACAATCTGAAACCAAAAGGATGATAGAGAGTTACATACACAACCATGCACCAAAAGGATGTAAGGAACGGTCGCACAATCTGGATGATAGAGCAACACACACAAAGCTCTGACACAAAAAAGATTTAGGTAACTCTCGCACAATCTGGATGATAGAGCAACACACACAAACCTGACACCAAAAGGATGATTGAGCAACAGACACACACAACCCTGACACCAAAAGGATATGGGGAACACTCATACAACCATGACACCAAAAGGATGTGGGGAACACTCACACAATCTGACACCAAAAGGATGACAAACCCATCACCAAAAGGATGATAGAGAGAAACAGACAAACCCATGCACCAAAATGATGTAAGGAACACTCACACAATCTGGATATAAAAGGATGACAAACCCATCACCAAAAGGATGATAGAGCAACACACACAAAGCTCTGACACCAAAAGGATGAAGGAATCGCACAATCTGGAACCAAAAGGATGACATACCAATCACCAAAATGATGATTGAGCAACAGATAAACACAAGCCTGATACGAAAAGGATGTAGGGAACACTCGCACAATCTGACACCAAAAGGATTTCAGACTCATCACCAAAAGGATGATAGAGAGACACACACACAACCCAGACACCAAAAGGGTTTAGGGTACACTCGCACAATATAAAACCAAAAGCATGACATACCCATCACCAAAAGGATGATAGAGCGACACACACAAATCTCTAACACCAAAAAAATGAAGGAAACACTTGCACAATCTGGAACCAAAAGGATGACATACCCATCACCAAAAGGATGATTGAGCGACAGACACACACAACCCTTACACCAAAAGGATGTTGGGAACACTCGCACAATTTGACACCAAAAGGATGACAGACCCATAACCAAAAGGATAATAGAGAGACACACACACAACCCTGACACTAAAAGGATTTAAGGAACACTTGCACAATCTAGAACCAAAAGGATGACAGACCAATCATGAAAAGGATGATTGAGCGACCGACACACACAGCCATGACACCAACAGGATGTAGGGAACACTCGCACAATCTGGAACCAAATGGATAACATACCCATAACCAAAAGGATGATTGAGCAACAGACACACACAACCCTGACACCAAAAGGATGTAGGGAACACTCACACAATATGACACCAAAAGTATGACAGACCCATCACACAAAATGATAGAGAGACACACACACAACCCTAACACCAAAATGATTTAGGTTACACTCGTACAATCTAAAACCAAAAGGATGATAGAGCCATCACCAAAAGGATGATAGAGCTACACACACAAAGCACTAACACCAAAAAGATGTAGGAAACACTCGCTCAATCTGGAATGAAAAGGATGACATACCCATCACCAAAAGGATGATTGAGCGACTGACACACACGACCCTGACACCAAAAGGATGTAAGGAACTTTCGCACAATCTGACACCAAAAGGATGACAGACCCATCACCAAAAGGATGATAGAGAGACATACACACAACCCTGACACTAAAAGCATTTAGGGAACACTCGCACAATCTAGAACCAAAATGATGAGAAACCCATCACCAAAAGGATGATATAACAACACACACACAGACCTGACACCAAAAGGATGTGGGGAACACTCACACAATCTGACACCAAAAGGATGATAGAGAGATACATACACAACCATGCACCAAAAGGATGTAAGGAACGGTCACACAATCTGGATGATAGAGCAACACACACAAAGCTCTGACACAAAAAAGATTTAGGTAACTCTCGTACAATTTGGAACCAAAAGGATGACATACCCATCACCAAAAGGATGTTAAAGACACACACACACATAGCCCTGAAACTAAAAGGATTTAGGGAACACTTGCACAATATAGAAGCAAAAGGATGATATACCCATCACCAAAAGACCTGACACCAAAAGGATGATTCAGCGACAAACACGCACAACCCTGACACCAAAAGGATGTGGGGAACACTCTCACAATCTAACAACAAAAGGATGACAAACCCATCACCAAAAGGGTGATAGAGAGAAACAGACACAACCATGCACCAAAAGGATGTAAGGAACACTAGCACAATCTAGATTTAAAAGGATGACAGACCTATCACCAAAAGGATGATAGAGCGACACATACAAAGCTCTAACACCAAAAGGATGAAGGAAACACTCGCACAATCTAGAACCAAAAGGATGACATACCAATCACCAAAAGGATGATTGAGCAACAGATAAACACAACCCTGATACGAAAAGAATGTAGGGAACACTCGTACAATCTGACACCAAAAGGATGACAGACCCATCACCAAAAGGATGATAGAGAGAAACACACACAACCCGGACACCAAAAGGGTTTAGGATACACTCGCACAATATAAAACCAAAAGGATGAAAGACCCATCACTAAAAGGATGATAGAGCGACACACAAAAAGCTCTAACACCAAAACAATGAAGGAAACACTCGCACAATCTGGAACCAAAACAATGACAAACCCATCACCAAAAGGATGATAGAGCGGCACACACATAGATCTAACACCAAAAAGATTTAGGAAACACTCACATAATCTAGAACCAAACGGATGACATACCCATCACCAAAAGGATGATTGATCCACAGACACACCCAATCCTGACACCAAAAGGATGTTGGGACCAAACGCATAATCTGACACAAAAGGATGACAGATCCATCAACAAAAGGATGATAGAGAGAAACACACAGAACCCTGACACCAAAAGGATTTAGGGAACACTCGCATAATCTATAACCAAAAGGATGACAGACCCATCACCAAAAGGATGATAGAGCAACACACACACAGACCTGACACCAAAAGGATGATTGAGCAACAGACACACACAACCCTGACACCAAAAGGATGTGGGGAACACTCATAAAACCCTGACACCAAAAGGATGTGGGGAACACTCACACAATCTGACACCAAAAGGATGACAAACCCATCACCAAAAGGATGATAGAGAGAAACAGACAAACCCATGCACCAAAATGATGTAAGGAACACTCGCACAATCTGGATTTAAAAGGATGACAAACCCATCACCAAAAGGATGATAGAGCAACACACACAAAGCTCTGAAACCAAAAGGATGAAGGAATCGCACAATCTGGAACCAAAAGGATGACATACCAATCACCAAAATGATGATTGAGCAACAGATAAACACAAGCCTGATACGAAAAGGATGTAGGGAACACTCGCACAATCTGACACCAAAAGGATTTCAGACTCATCACCAAAAGGATGATAGAGAGACACACACACAACCCAGACACCAAAAGGGTTTAGGGTACACTCGCACAATATAAAACCAAAAGGATGACATACCCATTACCAAAAGGATGATAGAGCGACACACACAAATCTCTAACACCAAAAAAAATGAAGGAAACACTCGCACAATCTGGAACCAAAAGGATGATTGAGCGACAGACACACACAACCCTTACACCAAAAGGATGTTGGGAACACTCGCACAATTTGACACCAAAAGGATGACAGACCCATAACCAAAAGAATAATAGAGAGACACACACACAACCCTGACACTAAAAGGATTTAAGGAACACTTGCACAATCTAGAACCAAAAGGATGACAGACCAATCATGAAAAGGATGATTGAGCGACCGACACACACAGCCATGACACCAACAGGATGTAGGGAACACTCGCACAATCTGGAACCAAATGGATGACATACCCATAACCAAAAGGATGATTGAGCGACCGACACACACAGCCATGACACCAACAGGATGTAGGGAACACTCGCACAATCTGGAACCAAATGGATGACATACCCATAACCAAAAGGATGATTGAGCAACAGACACACACAACCCTGACACCAAAAGGATGTAGGGAACACTCACACAATATGACACCAAAAGTATGACAGACCCATCACACAAAATGATAGAGAGACACACACACAACCCTGACACCAAAAGGATTTAGGTTACACTCGCACAATCTAAAACCAAAAGGATGATAGAGCCATCACCAAAAGGATGATAGAGCTACACACACAAAGCTCTAACACCAAAAGGATGTAGGAAACACTCGCTCAATCTGGAACGAAAAGGATGACATACCCATCACCAAAAGGATGATTGAGCGACTGACACACACGACCCTGACACCAAAAGGATGTAAGGAACTTTCGCACAATCTGACACCAAAAGGATGACAGACCCATCACCAAAAGGATGATAGAGAGACATACACACAACCCTGACACTAAAAGCATTTAGGGAACACTCGCACAATCTAGAACCAAAATGATGAGAAACCCATCACCAAAAGGATGATATAACAACACACACACAGACCTGACACCAAAAGGATGTGGGGAACACTCACACAATCTGACACCAAAAGGATGATAGAGAGATACATACACAACCATGCACCAAAAGGATGTAAGGAACGGTCACACAATCTGGATGATAGAGCAACACACACAAAGCTCTGACACAAAAAAGATTTAGGTAACTCTCGTACAATTTGGAACCAAAAGGATGACATACCCATCACCAAAAGGATGTTAAAGACACACACACATAGCCCTGAAACTAAAAGGATTTAGGGAACACTCGCACAATATAGAAGCAAAAGGATGATATACCCATCACCAAAAGACCTGACACCAAAAGGATGATTCAGCGACAAACACACACAACCCTGACACCAAAAGGATGTGGGGAACACTCTCACAATCTAACAACAAAAGGATGACAAACCCATCACCAAAAGGGTGATAGAGAGAAACAGACACAACCATGCACCAAAAGGATGTAAGGAACACTAGCACAATCTAGATTTAAAAGGATGACAGACCTATCACCAAAAGGATGATAGAGCGACACATACAAAGCTCTAACACCAAAAGGATGAAGGAAACAGTCGCACAATCTAGAACCAAAAGGATGACATACCAATCACCAAAAGGATGATTGAGCAACAGATAAACACAACCCTGATACGAAAAGGATGTAGGGAACACTCGTACAATCTGACACCAAAAGGATGACAGACCCATCACCAAAAGGATGATAGAGAGAAACACACACAACCCGGACACCAAAAGGGTTTAGGATACACTCGCACAATATAAAACCAAAAGGATGAAAGACCCATCACTAAAAGGATGATAGAGCGACACACAAAAAGCTCTAACACCAAAACAATGAAGGAAACACTCGCACAATCTGGAACCAAAACAATGACAAACCCATCACCAAAAGGATGATAGAGCGGCACACACATAGCTCTAACACCAAAAAGATTTAGGAAACACTCACATAATCTAGAACCAAACGGATGACATACCCATCACCAAAAGGATGATTGAGCCACAGACACACCCAATCCTGACACCAAAAGGATGTTGGGACCAAACGCATAATCTGACACAAAAGGATGACAGATCCATCAACAAAAGGATGATAGAGAGACACACACAGAACCCTGACACCAAAAGGATTTAGGGAACACTCGCATAATCTATAACCAAAAGGATGACAGACCCATCACCAAAAGGATGATAGAGCAACACACACACAGACCTGACACCAAAAGGATGATTGAGCAACAGACACACACAACCCTGACACCAAAAGGATGTGGGGAATACTCATAAAACCCTGACACCAAAAGGATGTGGGGAACACTCACACAATCTGACACCAAAAGGATGACAAACCCATCACCAAAAGGATGATAGAGAGAAACAGACAAACCCATGCACCAAAATGATGTAAGGAACACTCGCACAATCTGGATTTAAAAGGATGACAAACCCATCACTAAAAGGATGATAGAGCAACACACACAAAGCTCTGAAACCAAAAGGATGAAGGAATCGCACAATCTGGAACCAAAAGGATGACATACCAATCACCAAAATGATGATTGAGCAACAGATAAACACAAGCCTGATACGAAAAGGATGTAGGGAACACTCGCACAATCTGACACCAAAAGGATTTCAGACTCATCACCAAAAGGATGATAAAGAGACACACACACAACCCAGACACCAAAAGGGTTTAGGGTACACTCGCACAATATAAAACCAAAAGGATGACATACCCATCACCAAAAGGATGATAGAGCGACACACACAAATCTCTAACACCAAAAAAATGAAGGAAACACTCGCACAATCTGGAACCAAAAGGATGATTGAGCGACAGACACACACAACCCTTACACCAAAAGGATGTTGGGAACACTCGCACAATTTGACACCAAAAGGATGACAGACCCATAACCAAAAGGATAATAGAGAGACACACACACAACCCTGACACTAAAAGGATTTAAGGAACACTTGCACAATCTAGAACCAAAAGGATGACAGACCAATCATGAAAAGGATGATTGAGCGACCGACACACACATCCATGACACCAACAGGATGTAGGGAACACTCGCACAATCTGGAACCAAATGGATGACATACCCATAACCAAAAGGATGATTGAGCGACAGACACACACAACCCTGACACCAAAAGGATGTAGGGAACACTCATACAATATGAAACCAAAAGTATGACAGACCCATCACACAAAATGATAGAGAGACACACACACAACCCTAACACCAAAAGGATTTAGGGAACACTAGCACAATCTAAAACCAAAAGGATGATAGAGCCATCACCAAAAGGATGATAGAGCGACACACACAAAGCTCTAACACCAAAAGGATGTAGGAAACACTCGCCCAATCTGGAACGAAAAGGATGACATACCCATCACCAAAAGGATGATTGAGCGACTGACACACACGACCCTGACACCAAAAGGATGTAAGGAACAGTCGCACAATCTGACACCAAAAGGATGACAGACCCATCACCAAAAGGATGATAGAGAGACATACACACAACCCTAAAGCTAAAAGGATGTAGGGAACACTCGCACAATATAGAAGCAAGAGGATGATAGACCCATCACCAAAAGGATGATAGAGCGAAACACACACAGACCTGACACCAAAAGGATGATTGAGCGACAGACACACACAACCCTGACACCAAAAGGATGTGGGGAACACTCGCACAATCTGACACCAAAAGGATGACAAACCCATCACCAAAAGGATGATAGAGCAACACATACAAAGCTCTAACACCAAAACAATGAAGGAAACACTCGCATAATCTGGAACCAAAAGGATGACATACCCATCACCAAAAGGATGATTGAGCGACAGACACACACAACCCTGACACCAAAAGGATGTAGGGAACACTCACACAATCTAACACCAAAAGGATAATAGAGAGACACACACACAACCCTGCCACTAAAAGGATTTAGGGAACACCCGCACAATCTAGAACCAAAAGGATGATAGACCAATCACCAAAAGGATGATTGAGCAACAGACACACACAACCATGACACCAAAAGGATGTAGGAAACACTCGCAACATCTGGAACCAAAAGGATGACATACCCATCACCAAAAGGATGATTGAGCGACTGACACACACAACCCTGACACCAAAAGGATGTAGGGAACACTTGCACAATATAACACCAAAAGGATGACATACCCATCACCAAAAGGATGATAGAGAGAAACAGACACAACCATGCACCAAAAGGATGTAACGAACACTCGCACAATCTGGATTTAAAAGGATGCCAGATCCATCACCAAAAGGATGATAGAGCGACACACACAAAGCTTTGACACCAAAAGGATGAAGGAAACACTCGTACAATCTGGAACCAAAAGGATGACATACCAATCACCAATGGGATGATTGAGCGACATACACACACAAGCCTGACACCAAAAGGATGTAGGGAACACCCGCATAATCTGACACCAAAAGGGTTACAGACGCATAACCAAAAGGATGATAGAGAGACACACACACAACCCTGACACTAAAAGAATTTAGGGAACACTCGTACAATCTAGAACCAAAAGGATGACAGATCCATCACCAAAAGGATGATAGAGCGACAAATACATAGAGTTGACACCAAAAGGATGATTGAGCGACAGACACACACAACCCTGACACCAAAAGGATGTGGGGAACACTTGCATAATCTGACACCAATACGATGACAAACCCATCACCAAAAGGATGATAGAGAGAAACAGACACAACCATGCACCAAAAGGATGTAAGGAACACTCGCACAATCTGGATTTAAAAGGATGCCAGACCCATCACCTAAAGGATGATAGAGCGACACACAGAAAGCTATGACACCAAAAGGATGAAGGAAACACTCGCACAATCTGAAACCAAATGGATGACATACCCATAACCAAAAGGATGATTGAGCGATACACACACAACCCTGACACCGAAAGGATGTATGGAACACTCACACAATATGACTCCAAAAGGATGACAGACCCATCAAACAAAATGATAGAGAGACACATACACAACCCTGACACCAAAAGGATTTAGGGAACACTCGCACAATCTAGAACCAAAAGGATGATAGACCCATCACCAAAAGGATGATAGAGCGACACAAACAAATCTCTGACACCAAAAGGATGTAGAAAACACTCACACAATCTGGAACCAAAAGGATGACATACCCATCACCAAAAGGATGATTGAGCGACTGACACATGCAACCACGACACCAAAAGGATGTAGGGAACACTCGCACAATCTGACAACAAAAGGATGACAGACCCATAACCAAAAGGATGATAGAGAGACACACACACAACCATGACACTAAAAGGATTTAGGGAACACTCGCAAAATCTAGAACCAAAAGGATGACAGACCCATCACCAAAAGGATGATATAGCAACACACACATAGACCCGACACCAAAATGATGTGGGGAACACTCACACAATCTGACACCAAAAGGATGATAGAGAGATACATACACAACCCTGCACCAAAAGGATGTAAGGAACAGTCGCACAATCTGGATGATAGAGCAACACACACAAAGCTCTGACACAAAAAAGATTTAGGAAACGCTCGTACAATTTAGAACCAAAAGGATGAGATACCCATCACCAAAAGGATGATAGAGACACACACACACAACCCTGACACTAAAAGGATTTAGGGAACACTCGCACAATATAAAAGCAAAAGGATGACAGACCCATCACCGAAAGGATGATAGAGTGACACACACACACAGACCTGACACCAAAAGGATGATTGAGCGACAGACACACACAACCCTGACACCAAAAGGATGTGGGGAACACTTGCATAATCTGACACCAAAAGGATGACAAACCCATCACCAAAAGGATGATAGAGAGAAACAGATACAACCATGCACCAAAAGGATGTAAGGAACACTCGCACAATCTGGATTTAAAAGGATGCCAGACGCATCACCAAAAGGATGATAGAGCGACACAGAGAAAGCTCTGACACCAAAAGGATGAAGGAAACACTCGCACAATCTGAAACCAAATGGATGACATACCCATAACCAAAAAGATGATTGATCGATAGACACACACAACCCTGACACCAAAAGGATGCAGGGAACACTCACACAATATAACACCAAAAGGATGACAGACACATCACACAAAATGATAGAGAGAAACATACACAACCCTGACACCAAAAGGATTTAGGGAACACTCGCACAATCTAGAACCAAAAGGATGATAGACCCATCACCAAAAGGATGATAGAGCGACACACACAAATCTCTGACACCAAAAGGATGTAGGAAACACTCGCTCAATCTGGAACCAAAAGGATGACATATTCATCATCAAAAGAATGATTTAGCGACTGACACACACAACCATGACACCAAAAGGATGTAGGGAACACTCGCACAATCTGACACCAAAAGGATGTAGGGAACACTCGCACAATCTGACACCAAAAGGATGACAGACCCATAACCGAAAGGATGATAGAGAGACACATACTCAACCATGACACTAAAAGGATTTAGGGAACACTCGCACAATCTAGAACCAAAAGGATGACAGACGCAACACCAAAAGGATGATATAGCAACACACACATAGACCTGACACCAAAAGGATGATTGAGCGACAGACACACACAACCCTGACACCAAAAGGATGTGGGGAATACTCACACAATCTGACACCAAAAGGATGATAGAGAGATACATACACAACCCTGCACTAAAAGGATGTAAGGAACGTTCGCACAATCTGGATGATAGAGCAACACACACAAAGCTCTGGCACAAAAAAGATTTAGGAAACACTCGTACAACTTAGAACCAAAAGGATGAGATACCCATCACCAAAAGGATGATAGAGACACACACACACAACCCTGACACTAAAAGGATTTAGGGAAACACGCACACTATAGAAGCAAAAGGATGACAGATCCATCACCAAAAGGATGATATAGCGACACACACACAGACCTGACACCAAAAGGATGATTGAGCGACAGACACACACAACCCTGACACCAAAAGGATTTGGGGAACACTTGCATAATCTGACACCAAAAGGATGACAAACCCACCACCAAAAGGATGATAGAGAGAAACAGACACAACCATGCACCAAAAGGATTTAAGGAACACTCGCACAATTTGGATTTAAAAGGATGCCAGACCCATCACCAAAAGGAAGATAGAGCGACACACAGAAAGCTCTGACACCAAAAGGATGAAGGAAACACTCGCACAATCTGGAACCAAAAGGATGACATTCCCATCACCAAAAGGATGATTGAGTGACAGACACACACAAGCCTGACACCAAAAGGATGTAGGGAGCACCCGCACAATATGACACCAAAAGGATGACAGACCCATAACCAAAAGGATGATAGAGAGACACACACACAACCCTGACACTATGACACCAAAAGGATGAGCGACAGACACACACACCTATGACACCAAAAGGATGTAGGGAACACTCGTACAATTTGGAACCAAATGGATGAGATACCCATCACCAAAAGGATGATAGAGAGACACACATACAACCTGGAGACCAAAAGTATTTAGGGAACACTTGCACAATCTAAAACCAAAAGGATGACAGACCCATCACCAAGAATGATAGAGCGACACACACAAAGCTCTGACACCAAAAGGATGTAGGAAACATTCGCACAATCTGGAACCAAAAGGATGACATATCCATCACCAAAAGGATAATTGAGCGACAAACACACACAACCCAGACACCAAAAGGATGATAGAACGACACACACACAGACCTGACACCAAAAGGATAATTGAGCGACAGACACATACAATCTTGACACCAAAAGGATGTGGGGAACACTAACACAATCTGACACCAAATGGATGACAAATCCATCACCAAAAAAATGATTGAGAGAAACACACACAACCCTGCACCAAAAGGATATAAGGAACACTCGCAAAATCTGGATCCAAAAGGATGACAGACCATCACCAAAAGGATGATAGAGCGACACACACACAACCCTGACACAAAAAAGAGGTAAGGAACACTCGCACAATCTGGCACCAAAAAGATGAGAGACTCATGACGAAAAGCATGATAGAGCGACACACACATAACCTTGACACCAAATGGATATAGGGAACACTCGCACAATCTGGCACCAAAAGAATGACAAACCCAACACCAAAAGGATGATAGAGCGACAAACACATACAACCCTGACACCAAAAGGATTTAAGGAACACTCGCACAATCTGGAACCTAAACGATGACAGACCCATCAACAAAAGGATGATTGAGCGACAGACACACACAACCCTGACACCAAAAGGATGTAGGGAACACACGCATAATCTGACACCAAAAGGATGACAGACCCATCAACAAAAGGATGATAGAGAGACACACACATAACCCTGACACCAAAAGGATTTAGGGAACACTCGCATAGTCTAAAACCAAAAGGATGACAGACCAATCACCAAAAGGATTATAGAGCGACACACACGAAGCTCTGACATCAAAAAGATATAGGAAACACTCGTACAATCTGTAACCAAAAGGATGGCATACCCATCACCAAAAGGATGATTAAGCAGCAGACACACACAACCCTGACACCAAAAGGATGTAGGGAACACTCGCAAAATATAACACCAAAAGGATGACATACCCATCACCAAAAGGACGATAGAGAGACACACACACAACCCTGACACCAAAAGGATGATAGAACGACACATACATAGACCTGACACCAAAAGGATAATTGTGCGACAGACACATACAATCTTGACACCAAAAAGATGTGGGGAACACTGACACAATCTGACACCAAATGGATGACAAATCCATCACCAAAAGAATGATTGAGAGAAACACACACAACCCTACACCAAAAGGATATAAGGAACACTCGCAAAATCTGGATCCAAAAGGATGACAGACCATCACCAAAAGGATGATAGAGCGACACACACACAACCCTGACACAAAAAAGAGGTAAGGAACACTCGCACAATCTGGCACCAAAAAGATGAGAGACTCATGACGAAAAGCATGATAGAGCGACACACACACAACCTTGACACCAAATGGATATAGGGAACACTCGCACAATCTGGCACCAAAAGAATGACAAACCCAACACCAAAAGGATGATAGAGCGACAGACACATACAACCCTGACACCAAAAGGATTTAAGGAACACTCGCACAATCTGGAACCTAAACGATGACAGACCCATCAACAAAAGGATGATTGAGCGACAGACACACACAACCCTGACACCAAAAGGATGTAGGGAACACACGCATAATCTGACACCAAAAGGATGACAGACCCATCAACAAAAGGATGATAGAGAGACACACACATAACCCTGACACCAAAAGGATTTAGGGAACACTCGCACAGTCTAAAACCAAAAGGATGACAGACCAATCACCAAAAGGATTATAGAGCGACACACACGAAGCTCTGACATCAAAAAGATATAGGAAACACTCGCACAATCTGTAACCAAAAGGATGGCATACCCATCACCAAAAGGATGATTGAGCAGCAGACACACACAACCCTGACACCAAAAGGATGTAGGGAACACTCGGAAAATATAACACCAAAAGGATGACATACCCATCACCAAAAGGACGATAGAGAGACACACACACAACCCTGACACCAAAAGGATGATAGAACGACACATACATAGACCTGACACCAAAAGGATAATTGAGCGACAGACACATACAATCTTGACACCAAAAGGATGTGGGGAACACTGACACAATCTGACACCAAATGGATGACAAATCCATCACCAAAAAAATGATTGAGAGAAACACACACAACCCTGCACCAAAAGGATATAAGGAACACTCGCAAAATCTGGATCCAAAAGGATGACAGACCATCACCAAAAGGATGATAGAGCGACACACACACAACCCTGACACAAAAAAGAGGTAAGGAACACTCGCACAATCTGGCACCAAAAAGGTGAGAGACTCATGACGAAAAGCATGATAGAGCTACACACACACAACCTTGACACCAAATGGATATAGGGAACACTCACACAATCTGGCACCAAAAGAATGACAAACCCAACACCAAAAGGATGATAGAGCGGCAGACACATACAACCCTGACACCAAAAGGATTTAAGGAACACTCGCACAATCTGGAACCTAAACGATGACAGACCCATCAACAAAAGGATGATTGAGCGACAGACACACACAACCCTGACACCAAAAGGATGTAGGGAACACACGCATAATCTGACACCAAAAGGATGACAGACCCATCAACAAAAGGATGATAGAGAGACACACACAGAACCCTGGGACCAAAAGGATTTAGGGAACACTCGCACAGTCTAATACCAAAAGGATGACAGACCAATCACCAAAAGGATTATAGAGCGACACACACGAAGCTCTGACATCTAAAAGATGTAGGAAACACTCGCACAATCTGTAACCAAAAGGATGGCATACCCATCACCAAAAGGATGATTGAGCAGCAGACACACACAACCCTGACACCAAAAGGATGTAGGGAACACTCGCAAAATATAACACCAAAAGGATGACATACCCATCACCAAAAGGACGATAGAGAGACACACACACAACCCTGACACCAAAAGGATGATAGAACGACACATACATAGACCTGACACCAAAAGGATGATTAAGCGACAGACACATACAATCCTGACACCAAAAGGATGTGGGGAACACTGACACAATATGACACTAAATGGATGACAAATCCATCACCAAAAGAATGATTGAGAGAAGCACATACAACCCTGCACCAAAAGGATATAAGGAACACTCGTAAAATCTGGATCCAAAAGGATGACAGACCCATCACTAAAAGGATGATAGAGCGACACACACACAACCCTGACACAAAAAAGAGGTAAGGAACACTCGCACAATCTGGCACCAAAAAGATGAGAGACTCATGACCAAAAGCATGATAGAGCGACACACACACAACCTTGACACCTAAAGGATATAAGGAACACTCGCACAATCTGGCACCAAAAGAATGACAGACCCAACACCAAAAGGATGATAGAGCGACAGAAACATACAACCCTGACACCAAAAGGATTTAAGGAACACTCTCACAATCTGGAACCAAAACAATGACAGACCCATCAACAAAAGGATGATTGAGCGACAGTCACACACAACCCTGACACCAAAAGGATGTAGGGAACACACGCATAATTTGACACCAAAAGGATGACAGACCCATCAACAAAAGGATGATAGAGAGACACACATAGAACCCTGACACCAAAAGGATTTAGGGAACACTCGCACAGTCTAAAACCAAAAGGATGACATACCCATCACCAAAAAGATTATAGGCGATACACATGAAGCTCTGACATAAAAAAGATATAGGAAACACTCGCACAATCTGTAACCAAAAGATCACAAAAAGGATGATAGAGCGACACACACAAAGCTTTGACATCAAAAGGATATAGGAAACACTCGCACAACCCTGACACCAAAAGGATAATAGACCCATCACCAAAAGGATGATAGAAAGACACACACATAACCATGACACCAAAAGGATTTAGGGAACACTCGCACAATCTAGAACGAAAAGGATGACAGACCCATCACCAAAAGGATGATAGAGCGACACACACACAAACCTAACACCAAAAGAATGATTGAGCGATGGACACACACAACCCTGACACAAAAAGGATGTAGGGAACACTCGCACAATCTGGCACCAAAAGGATGACAGACCCGTCACCAAAAGGATGATAGAGCGATAGACACACACAAACCTGACACCAAAAGGATTTACGGAACACTCGCATAATCTGGAACCAAAACGATGACAGACCCATCACGAAAAGGATGATAGAGCGGCACACACACAACACTGACACCAAAAGGATCTAGGAAACACTCGCATAATTTGGAACCAAAAGGATGACATACCCATCACCAAAAGGATGATACAGCGACACACACAAAGCTGTGACATCAAAAGGATATAGGAAGCACTCGCACAATATAGAACTAAATGGATATCATACCCATCACCAAAAGGATTATTTGGCGACAGACACACACAAACCTGACACCAAAAGGATGTAGGGAACACCTGCACAATCTGACCCCAAAAATTATGACAGACCCATCACTAAAAGGATGATAGAGAGACATACACAGAACCCTGACACCAAAAGGTTTTAGGGAATACTCGCACATTCTAACACCAAAAGGATGACAGACCCATCACCAAAAGGATTATAGAGCGAAACACACGAAGCTCAGACATCAAAAAGATATAGGATATACTCGAACAATCTGGAACCAAAAGGATGACATACCCATCACCAAAAGGATGATTGAGCGACAGACACACACAACCCTGACACCAAAAGGATGTAGGGAACACCCGCATTATCTGACACCAAAAGGATGATAGACCCATCACAAAAAGGATGATAGAGAGACACACACATAACCCCGACACCAAAAGGATTTAGGGAACACTCGCACAGTCTAGAACGAAAAGGATGACAAACCCATCACCAAAAGGATGATAGAACGACAGACATAAAGCTCTAACATCAATAGGATATTGGAAACACTCACACAATCTGGAACCAAATGGATGTGATACCCATCACCAAAAGGATGATTGAGCGACAGACACACACAACCCTGACACCAAATCGATGTAGGGAACACTCGCACAATCTGGCACCAAAAGAATGAATGACCCAACAGCAAAATAATGATAGAGAGACAGACACATACAACCCTGACACCAAAAGGATTTAGGGAACACTCGCACAATCTGGAACCAAAACGATGACAGACCCATCAACAAAAGGATGATTGAGTGACAGACACACACAACCCTGAAACCAAAAGGATGTAAGGAACACACGCATAATCTGACTCCAAAAGGATGACAGACCCATCAACAAAAGGATGATAGAGAGACACACACAGAACCCTGACACCAAAAGGATTTAGGGAACACTCGCACAGTCTAAAACTAAAAGGATGACAGACCCATCACCAAAAGGATTATAGAGCGACACACACGAGGCTCTGACATCAAAACGATATAGGAAACACTCGCACAATCTGGAACTAAAAGGATGACATACCCATCACCAAAAGGATGATTGAGCGACAGACACACACAACCCTGACACCAAAAGGATGTAGGGAACACCCGCATTATCTGAAACCAAAAGGATGATAGACCCATCACCAAAAGGATGATAGAGAGACACACACATAACCCCGACACCAAAAGGATTTACGGAACACTCGCACAGTCAAGAACGAAAAGGATGACAGACCCATCACCAAAAGGATGATAGAACGACACACAAAGCTCTAACATCAACAGGATATAGGAAACACTCGCACAATCTGGAACCAAAATGATGACATACCCATCACCAAAAGGATGATTGAGCGACAGACACACACAACCCTGACACCAAAAGGATGTAGGGAAAACCGCATTATCTGACACCAAAAGGATGATAGACCAATCACCAAAAGGATGATAGAGAGGCACACACATAACCATGACACCAAAAGGATTTAGGGAACACTCGCACAATCTAGAACGAAAAGGTTGACAGACCCATCACCAAAAGAATGATAGAGCGACACATACACAAACCTAACACCAAAAGGATCATTGAGCGATGGACACACACAACCCTGACACAAGAAAGATGCAGGCAACACTCGCACAATCTGGCACCAAAAGGATGATACACCCATCACCAAAAGGATGATAGAGCGATAGACACACATAAACCTGACACCAAAAGGATTTAGGGAACACTCACACAATCTGGAACCAAAAAGATGACAGACCCATCACGAAAAGGATGATAGAGCGGCACACACACAACACTGACACCAAAAGGATCTAGGAAATACTCGCATAATCTGGAACCAAAAGGATGACATACCCATCACCAAAAGGATGATAGAGCGACACACATAAATCTGTGACATCAAAAGGATATAGAAAGCACTCGCACAATCTAGAACTAAATTGATATTATACCCATGACCGAAAGGATGATTGAGCGACAGACATACACAACCTTGACACCAAAAGGAGGTAGGGAACACTTGCACAATCTGACACCAAAAATGATGACAGGCCCATCACCAAAAGGAAGATAGAGAGACACACACAGAACCCTGACACCAAAAGGATTTAGGGAACACTCGCACATTCTAAAACCAAAAGGATGACAGACCCATCACCAAAAGGATTATTGAGCGACACACACGAAGCTCAGACATAAAAAAGATATGGAAAATACTCGCACAATCTGGAACCAAAAGGATGACATACCCATCACCAAAAGGATGATTGAGCGACAGACACACACAACCCAGAAACCAAAAGGATGTAAGGAACACCCGCATTATCTGACACCAAAAGGATGATAGACCCATCACCAAAAGGATGATAGAGAGACACACACATAACCCCGACACCAAAAGGATTTACGGAACACTCGCACAGTCTAGAACGAAAAGGATGACAGACCCATCACCAAAAGGATGATAGAACGACACACAAAGCTTTAACATCAACAAGATATAGGAAACACTCGCACAATCTTGTAGAACCATGCTTGAGTCTCAAGTTTTGATGATGTCAACACTACTCAAGGTCATCTCTTGATTGCAAAAAGACAAGCCTTTCAAAGTTCTCAAGATCAAGTCAAGCTATCTTTCAAGTCAAGCTACATATGGAACTATGATTGTTCAAGACTTGGATGCATTGCGGGTATATCAAATTCTACCCTTATAATTGATATACAAGTGTTCAAAAACATCAAGCATTTTAGCATAATACATGAGCATGTTTTTGAAACTTTAAAATTGGTATAACATTTTTTTTAAAGCATTTTTCTGAAAAATAGCAGTGTTAACTGATTAACCATATAGGTTAACCGGTTAACCATTTCAAATTTTAAATAATCTGGGCTAACGTTCCAGTTTTAACCGATTAACCATATAGGGTATTTGACTCATATAAATTCTGAGTTTTTCAATTTTGAAAAACACACACTAAAAACTTCCAATCTCCAAACACTTTCTACATGCATTTTCAAATTGTCTTAGAATCAAATTCACCATTTTTCAAAATCTTTTCTAAGTGTTCATATGTGCATAAAATTTCATATTCATCTTTGAACACTTGTGTTGAAAATTATAAGAGTGAATTTTGATCATTTGGAGAAGATCAACTTTGATATTATTATTCTCAAAACAAAAATCTTTACAAGTATTTGTATTTTGACTTGTGATCCAGGATTGTAGGACACAAGGGTGAGTGTTTACAAGAGGATTGTTCTTGTACACTTGTTAGTTTCATTGTTTGATAGTAGGCCTCACCGATTGATGGTGTGATAGGTTGTACTTTATTAAACAATAGTGAAAACTCTCTTTCGTGTTGAAAGGGGAGTGGAGTACTCTCGGATTGTGAAGGGAACCACTATAAATCCTGGTGTCCATTGTTCTTTTACTTTCTTCTGCTTTCATAACCAAGAACACAAACCAGTAAAATTTCAAGAAACCATAAAAACCGGAAAAATTTCTAAAGTCCTAATTCACCCCCCCCCCCCCTCTTAGGCATACTCTGTACTTAAAATTGGCATCAGAGCAGGTTAAGGTAACCTGTTCCTAACGATTCAGTATGGCTTCCGCAAGTACCAACCCCGTTTTCAAAGATGGTGGAAGTAGTAACAAGCCACCACTCTTTTCTGGAGAATACTTCGATTTTTGGAAAATCCGTATGAAGGCACATGTTGAGGCTCAAGGAGATGGTATATGGGAAACCGTTGAAACTGGTCCACATGTTCCTACAAGTGTGGTAAATGGTGTTGGAACCCCAAAGATTAAATCCTCATATGATGAAGATGACAAGAAGAGAATCTTGAATGAGAAGAAAGCAATCAACATACTTCAAAGCGCTCTCAGTATGGATGAATTCTTTCGCATATCACAGTGTCAATCGGCAAAACAGATTTGGGATACCTTGGTAGAAACGCATGAAGGAACATCAGAAGTAAAAAGATCAAGACTTAACACGTTAAGTCAAGAATATGAGATGTTCCGTATGCAGCCCGGTGAATCTATTGTTGCCTTGCAAAAAAGGTTCGTTCATCTAACAAATCATCTGATTGCTCTCGGGAAGACCTTCACCAATGATGATCTCAACTTAAAAGTCCTAAGATCCTTGACAAGAGAATGGTAATCGAAGGTGACCGCCATTTTGAAAAAGAAAAGTCTTTCAACAATGACATCCGGTTCATTATTCGGGAATCTTCAAGAGCATGAACTGGAACTTGGAAGGCTTGAGAAACATGAAAGTCAAGACAAGAAGTCCAAAGGAATTGCCTTGAATACTGACACAAGGGATGATAAAAATGACGAATCTTCCGAAGACGAAAATTTCATGCTTCTAGTAAAGAAGCTTGGTAAGTTTTTTAATAATAATAAAACTTCTTCTTTTTCTAAAAAGAATAGACATTTCAGGAAAAAGGAGGCACCCACATCAAACCAAGAAATTACATGTTACGAATGTGACAAACAAGGTCACATAAAGCCAGATTGCCCGAAACTCGCAAATAAAGGAAAATTCAAGGGCAAGAAGGATTTCAAAATGAAGAAGGCTTATGTCGCATGGGACGACAACGAAGTGAGTTCATCATCGGAATCAGATAACGATGAATGCGCAAATATGGCTTTAATGGCCTCTCACCATTCCGATGACGAAAATGAGGTTAGTAGTAATTTTTCTGTCTATGATAATGATGCACAAGAAGTTATAGATGAACTTCTAAAAGAGTGCAAGACTTTGTATAAAGACATCTCATCACAAAAGAAAAGAATTTTACTTTTAGAAAAACAAAATTCTGATTTCTTGAAAAATATGGAAGATGAAAAACAAAAAGTGATGGATGAAAAACAAAGTCTTGTATGTAAGAATTGTGAGTCTTTGTCTTTTCAAATTGTTCAACTTAAAAGAGTTTTAGAAAGATACGAAAAAGGTCAAATTGGCTTGGAAGAAATTCTTAAACATCAAAGGTATCCTAATGATAAAAGTGGATTGGGATATTCTAAATTTTCAAAACCAAGCACCAATAAGACCATTTTCGTAAGAGCAAGTGAACAAATTGTTAAAGAAGAGACAAGCACTTCTAAAATTCAGCATCAAAATCATAACAAGAAAAGAATTGATAAGAAAAAGAATTATATTCCTACATATAGAAGTCATTTTCAACCTACGTGTTTTTACTGTGGAATTAAAGGGCACACACCTAATGCCTGCTATGTACGTAATATTGGTGTTGCAAAGGGGCATTATGTGTGGGTTGAAAAGGGTACTAACTATCAAGGACCCAAAGCAATTTGGGTACCTAACACTACCTAATTTTGTTTTGTAGGTATGCTTGAAGACAACCGCAAATCAATGGTATCTTGATAGTGGTTGCTCGAAGCATATGACGGGAGATATAAACAAATTTTCAAGTATATCATTAAAGGCCAAAGGATACGTCACTTACGGTGATGATAATAAAGGAAAAATTCTTGGAGTTGGAACCATTGGTACACCTCCATGTACAATCATCGAAGACGTTCTTTATGTTGAAGGCCTTAAGCATAACCTGCTTAGCATCAGTCAATTGTGTGACAAAGGGTTCAAAATCAACTTCACAAAGGAGGAATGCTTGATCGAACACGAAGTCACTCATGAGATTCTGCTAAAAGGTAAAAGATATAATAATATTTTTATGATCTCTTTTAATGATTCTTCCTTGAAGGTAAAATGTCTTATGGCAAACAATAACGAGGCATGGTTTTGGCATAAAAGATTTGCTCACATTCACATGGAGCATCTAAACAAATTAATCAAACATGATCTGGTTGTTGGGCTTCCGAAGATAAAATTCATCAAGGATAAATTATGCGATGCATGTCAAAAGGGAAAACAGACCAAGACAACTTTCAAATCCAAGCAAGTGGTTTCTACATCAAGACCACTTCAATTGTTGCACATGGATCTTTTTGGTCCATCAAGAACAAAAAGCTTCGGAGGTATTATTTATGCTTTAGTTATTGTTGATGATTTTTCTCGATATACCTGGACAATGTTTTTAGTGCAGAAAAATGATGCTTTCAAAGCATTCAAAAAGTATGCAAAACAAATTCAAAACGAGAAGTCACTCACTATAGCCTCCATAAGAAGCGACCACGGTGGAGAATTTCAAAATTCAGACTTTGAAGAATTTTGCGAAGAACATGGAATTTCTCATAATTTTTCGGCACCAAGAACTCCTCAACAAAACGGCGTCGTAGAACAGAAGAATCGTTCACTAGTTGAACTTGCTAGAACAATGCTCAGCGACACAAATCTTCCAAAATAATTTTGGGCAGAAGCAGTAAGCACGACGTGTTTTGTAAGCAACCGCGTGAATATTCGACCGCTACTCAAAAAGATTCCGTATGAGTTGTTCAAGGGAAGGAAACCAAATATATCATTCTTCCACATATTTGGCTGCAAATGCTTCGTTCTCAACAACAATAAGGACAATCTTGGTAAGTTTGATGAGAAGTCCGACGAAGGTATATTTCTTGGTTACTCTCCTTATAGTAAAGCATTTAGAATTTTTAATAAAAGGACTCTTACCATTGAAGAGTCTATTCATGTTTCGTTTGATGAGACTAACCCCTCGAAAGAGGATAATATTGTTTTGGATGATGATGATGATTTTGTAGATACTCCACAAAATGTAGAAATTGTTTCAAATGATCAAACAATATTACGAGAAGATGTTACTCAAGAAAATCAAGATCTTCCGAAAGAATGGAGAACACACAGAGATCACCCAATTGATAAAGTTATTGGTGATATTAGCCAAGGCGTTGCAACTCGACTTAATCTAAAGGATGCTTGTCTCAACATGGCGTTTGTATCTCAAATTGAACCATCAAAGATCGATGAAGCTTTAGGCGACGACCAATGGATTATAGCAATGCAAGAAGAACTTAATCAATTTGAAAGAAATCAAGTTTAGACCCTTGTACCAAGACCAGATAATAAGCATATCATAGGAACCAGATGGGTGTTCAAGAACAAACTTGACGAGAATGGGATTATAGTTCGTAACAAGGCAAGATTGGTCGCACAAGGCTACAACCAGGAGGAACGAATTGATTTTGATGAAACATTCGCTCCGGTAGCAAGGTTAGAAGCAATTAGATTACTACTTGCTTACGCTTGTTCTATGAATTTTCAGTTGTTCCAGATGGATGTCAAAAGCACTTTCCTGAATGGGTACATTAATGAGGAAGTCTACGTCAAACAACCTCCGGGTTTTGAAGACTTCAAAAATCCATCACATGTTTTCAAACTGAAGAAGGCTCTCTACGGTTTAAAACAAGCACCACGAGCATGGTATGATCGCCTTAGCAACTTCTTATGTGAGAAAGGATTTACAAAAGTAAAGGTTGACAAGACCCTGTTTATAAAGAAAATCAAGGGTAACACCTTGTTGGTACAAGTCTACGTCGACGACATCATATTCGGATCAACAAACAAAGAACTTTGCGAAGAATTCTCACTCATGATGCGAGAAGAATTCGAGATGTCCATGATGGGAAAGTTAAATTATTTTCTTGGACTACAAATCAAGCAAACCAAGGATGAAATCTTTCTCAACCAATCCAAGTACTGTAAGGAATTAATAAAGAAATTCGATATGGATAGTTGCAAGATGATGTCTACTCCTATGGGATCCGGAACGTATGTTGATCAAGATGAATCTGGTACTCCAATTGATATTACTAAATATCGAGGTATGATTGGTTCATTACTATATTTGACGGCAAGCCGTCCTGACATTGTGTTTAGTGTTTGTTTGTGTGCGCGCTTCCAAGCAAATCCGAAGGAATCGCATCTCACTGCTGTGAAGAGAATTATCAAGTATCTCAAAGGAACGACCAACATCGGATTATGGTATCCTAAAGGTAGTACTTGTTCTTTAGTTGGTTATTCTGACACTGACTATGCAGGATGCAAAACCGATAGAAAAAGTACAAGTGGTACATGTCACATTCTCGGAAATGCTCTAGTATCATGGGCCTGCAAGAAGCAAGCTTGTGTAGCACTCAGCACCGCCGAAGCAGAATACATCGCCGCAGGAAGTTGCCGTGCACAGATTTTATGGCTGAAACAACAACTTCTGGATTATGGTGTTGACCTCGAATGCATTCCTCTACGATGTGACAATACTAGTGCCATAAATATCACAAAGAATCCAGTTATGCATTCCAGAACAAAGCATATCGATATCCGGCATCACTTCCTTCGAGATCACGTATTGAACAAAGATGTCGATGTTACTTTCGTCGACACACACAACCAACTCGCCGACATCTTTACCAAGCCTTTGGCGAAAGAACCGTTCTACAAAATTCGGAGAGAACTAGGGATTCTTGATGAAGGTGACATCTGACCTTTTCTCTAATATGTGTATGCATCATTTGTGATATGTTTTCATATGTTTTCATTCTGTTTTTAAGTACTTTTTCAAAAATTCGAGTGTGTTAACCGATTAACCTATATGGTTAACCGATTAACACTGTTGAATTTTCAATTCTGATTCAATTTTTTAATGTGTTAACCGATTAACCTATATGGTTAACCGATTAACACTGTTAAATTTTCTAAAAATCAGAAATGAAAATTATTTAAGTTTTTGAAAATTTTATATATTATAAATGTATTTTTATGTGGTCCATATTCTCTCAAATATCCAAATCCATATCCAAAATCCATATTCCCTCTTCAAACCCTAACTTCTCTCTCCCACTCTCTAAAGTTGGAAAACTTCCCACAACTTCTCAAACCCTAACTTCCTCAGAACCGACAACCTCAGTTCTCTCAAACCTTCATCCATGGCTTCAGCATCAAATCGCGGCAAGGGAAAACTACCAGAACATCATTCTGCATCAGAATCCGATGACGACAGCATTCCAATGGAAACCACCAAAAAGAGGCGGATGGATTTCAAAGTTCGTGTTCGTCAACTTATGCCGGTAAAGTACGTAAATCTTCGAGCTTTTCCTGCAATATCCTTTGATTTTCCTACTCTATTGGAATATCAGCGTATCGACAAGTTCGTCACCGACTCTAGTATTATTTATCCTGATCTTGTTAAAGCTTTTATGAATAAAATGTCTGTATATCTGGACATGGATGAGAACCACATGATCCGTTCCACCATTAGAGATCATGAGTTTGTTGAGAATTTATCCACCCTTGCTAGACACCTTAAGATTCCATCAAAAGGCTGCTTCCTGAGGAAAGGTGTAAACCATGTAGATGGACCCTGGGCAAACTATGATAAAATGGAGTATTACTATCAGATTTGCAGGTTCCCAAAAGAAACCGTTATTGCAAACTCTCGCACCGCTCGTATGTTGTGCTATGCCAAGAATCTGACAGTATCTGATCGAATGCTTCACTACATTATCTGCTATGTCCTCATTCCAAAGGACTCAAATCACTCTCAGATCAACGACTTGGAAATGCAGCTGATCTTTGCTATTAAGAATCACATCAAAGTCAATTGGATTTTGACTATTATGTATCATCTGCAGCAACAACTTCATTACATTACCCCGCTGCCGTATGCTCGCTTGGTTTCTAGAATTTTGGAATTAACTGAACTTGACCTCAACAGAGAACCATCCTCCAAGATGAAACCTACAACTAATGAGATCAATGAGATTAATATTGTGAAGAATACTGGAATCATCAAAGCGGCTGACGGTACCTACAGGTATACTGATGACGGTCCTGTCCATCACGCATATCCAATGCCTGAAGGGGGTCTTACTAGTGAGTTTCTCTATACAACCATGATGAAAAAGCATCGAGAATCCATGAATATGCATAGAGAGACCTCCCGAGCAATTGCCTCCCTCAGAAACCTCATTCTTAACCCTCCACATTCCAACACCGAGTTGTGGACGAAGAGATTGAAGAAGAGGTTGATAGTGATGAAGAAGAAGAGGAGGAGGATATGGCGGATGAGGATGCTTAGAGAATATGTTGCTGTTGTTGTTTTTATTGCATTGCTTTCTAGTCTTAAGTTTTATGCTTCCATTTGAACTATGTTTTATTGTAACAAGTACAATTTCTATTTGCTGCATTTTATATGTACTACTGTTTATGCTTTGTGTTTACTTGGCTTTGCATGTGCTTATTACTATATATGCTGCTATCTTGTGATTTCTTTGAAAGCTCTTCCTTTTTGCTGATGTCAAAGGGGGAGAAGAGCTTGGTTTTGTTAATGTCTCTCTGTGTGCAGATTTTTTTTTTCCTCTGTTAAGATAGGGGGAGTTGCTAGACATAGGGGGAGAAACATATCAAGAACCAAGAGATATCGCACAACATTTTTTGATCACCATCATCAAAAAGGGGGAGAATGTAGAACCATGCTTCAGTCTCAAGTTTTGATGATGTCAACACTACTCAAGGTCATCTCTTGATTGCAAAAAGACAAGCCTTTCAAAGTTCTCAAGATCAAGTCAAGCTATCTTTCAAGTCAAGCTACATATGGAACTATGATTCTTCAAGACTTGGATGCATTGTGGGTATATCAAATTCTACCCTTATAATTGATATACAAGTGTTCAAAAACATCAAGCATTTTAGCATAATACATGAGCATGTTTTTGAAACTTTAAAATTGGTATAACATTTTTTTTAAAGCATTTTTCTGAAAAATAGCAGTGTTAACTGATTAACCATATAGGTTAATCGGTTAACCATTTCAAATTTTAAATAATCTGGGCTAACGTTCCAGTGTTAACCGATTAACCATATAGGTTAACCGATTAACACTGAACGTACAGTGAAAAATGGCTTTGTTTCAAGTTCAAAAATTGTTTGAAAATTACGCCATTTCATATTTTTGAAATCTACTCAAATATACCTTTTTGAAAGGGTATTTGACTCATATAAATTCTGAGTTTTTCAATTTTGAAAAACACACACTAAAAACTTCCAATCTCCAAACAATTTCTACATTCATTTTCAAATTGTCTTAGAATCAAATTCACCATTTTTCAAAATATTTTCTAAGTGTTCATATGTGCATAAAATTTCATATTCATCTTTGAACACTTGTGTTGAAAATTATAAGAGTGAATTTTGATCATTTGGAGAAGATCAACTTTGATATTATTATTCTCAAAACAAAAATCTTTACAAGTATTTGTATTTTGACTTGTGATCCAGGATTGTTGGACACAAGGGTGAGTGTTTACAAGAGGATTGTTCTTGTACACTTGTTAGTTTCATTGTTTGATAGTAGGCCTCACCGGTTGATGGTGTGATAGGTTGTACTTTATTAAACAATAGTGAAAACTCTCTTTCGTGTTGAAAGGGGAGTGGAGTACTCTCGGATTGTGAAGGGAACCACTATAAATCCTGGTGTCCATTGTTCTTTTACTTTCTTCTACTTTCATAACCAAGAACACAAACCAGTAAAATTTCAAGAAACCATAAAAACCGGAAAAATTTCTAAAGTCCTAATTCACCCCCCCCCCCCTCTTAGGCATACTCTGTACTTAAAATTGGCATCAGAGCAGGTTAAGGTAACCTGTTCCTAACGATTCAGTATGGCTTCCGCAAGTACCAACCCGGTTTTCAAAGATGGTGGAAGTTGTAACAAGCCACCACTCTTTTCTGGAGAATAATTCGATTTTTGGAAAATCCGTATGAAGGCACATCTTGAGGCTCAAGGAGATGGTATATGGGAAACCGTTGAAACTGGTACACATGTTCCTACAAGTGTGGTAAATGGTGTTGGAACCCCAAAGATTAAATCCTCATATGATGAAGATGACAAGAAGAGAATCTTGAATGAGAAGAAAGCAATCAACATACTTCAAAGCGCTCTCAGTATGGATGAATTCTTTCGCATATCACAGTGTCAATCGGCAAAACAGATTTGGGATACCTTGGTAGAAACGCATGAAGGAACATCAGAAGTAGAAAGATCAAGACTTAACACGTTAAGTCAAGAATATGAGATGTTCCGTATGCAGCCCGGTGAATCTATTGTTGCCTTGCAAAAAAGGTTCGTTCATCTAACAAATCATCTGATTGCTCTCGGGAAGACCTTCACCAATGATGATCTCAACTTAAAAGTCCTAAGATCCTTGACAAGAGAATGGTAACCGAAGGTGACCGCCATTTCGAAAAAGAAAAGTCTTTCAGCAATGACATCCGGTTCATTATTCGGGAATCTTCAAGAGCATGAACTGGAACTTGGAAGGCTTGAGAAACATGAATGTCAAGACAAGAAGTCCAAAGGAATTGCCTTGAATACTGACACAAGGGATGATAAAAATGACGAATCTTCCGAAGACGAAAATTTCATGCTTCTAGTAAAGAAGCTTGGTAAGTTTTTTAATAATAATAAAACTTCTTCTTTTTCTAAAAAGAATAGACATTTCAGGAAAAAGGAGGCACCCACATCAAACCAAGAAATTACATGTTACGAATGTTAGAAACAAGGTCACATAAAGCCAGATTGCCCGAAACTCGCAAATAAAGGAAAATTCAAGGGCAAGAAGGATTTCAAAATGAAGAAGGCTTATGTCGCATGGGACGACAATGAAGTGAGTTCATCATCGGAATCAGATAACGATGAATGCGCAAATATGGCTTTAATGGCCTCTCACCATTCCGATGACGAAAATGAGGTTAGTAGTAATTTTTCTGTCTATGATAATGATGCACAAGAAGTTATAGATGAACTTCTAAAAGAGTGCAAGACTTTGTATAAAGACATCTCATCACAAAAGAAAAGAATTTTACTTTTAGAAAAACAAAATTCTGATTTCTTGAAAAATATTGAAGATGAAAAACAAAAAGTGATGGATGAAAAACAAAGTGTTGTATGTAAGAATTGTGAGTCTTTGTCTTTTCAAATTGTTCAACTTAAAAGAGTTTTAGAAAGATACGAAAAAGGTCAAATTGGCTTGGAAGAAATTCTTAAACATCAAAGGTATCCTAATGATAAAAGTGGATTGGGATATTCTAAATTTTCAAAACCAAGCACCAATAAGACCATTTTCGTAAGAGCAAGTGAACAAATTGTTAAAGAAGAGACAAGCACTTCTAAAATTCAGCATCAAAATCATAACAAGAAAAGAATTGATAAGAAAAAGAATTATATTCCTACATATCGAAGTCATTTTCAACCTACATGTTTTTACTGTGGAATTAAAGGGCACACACCTAATGCCTGCTATGTACGTAATATTGGTGTTGCAAAGGGGCATTATGTGTGGGTTGAAAAGGGTACTAACTACCAAGGACCCAAAGCAATTTGGGTACCTAACACTACCTAATTTTGTTTTGTAGGTATGCTTGAAGACAACCACAAATCAATGGTATCTTGATAGTGGTTGCTCGAAGCATATGACGGGAGATATAAACAAATTTTCAAGTATATCATTAAAGGCCAAAGGATACGTCACTTACGGTGATGATAATAAAGGAAAAATTCTTGGAGTTGGAACCATTGGTGCACCTCCATGTACAATCATCGAAGACGTTCTTTATGTTGAAGGCCTTAAGCATAACCTGCTTAGCATCAGTCAATTGTGTGACAAAGGGTTCAAAATCAACTTCACAAAGGAGGAATGCTTGATCGAACACGAAGTCACTCATGAGATTCTGCTAAAAGGTAAAAGATATAATAATATTTTTATGATCTCTTTTAATGATTCTTCCTTGAAGGTAAAATGTCTTATGGCAAACAACAACGAGGCATGGTTTTGGCATAAAAGATTTGCTCACATTCACATGGAGCATCTAAACAAATTAATCAAACATGATCTGGTTGTTGGGCTTCCGAAGATAAAATTCATCAAGGATAAATTATGCGATGCATGTCAAAAGGGAAAACAGACCAAGACAACTTTCAAATCCAAGCAAGTGGTTTCTACATCAAGACCACTTCAATTGTTGCACATGGATCTTTTTGGTCCATCAAGAACAAAAAGCTTCGGAGGTAGTATTTATGCTTTAGTTATTGTTGATGATTTTTCTCGATATACCTGGACAATGTTTTTAGTGCAGAAAAATGATGCTTTCAAAGCATTCAAAAAGTATGCAAAACAAATTCAAAACGAGAAGTCACTCACTATAGCCTCCATAAGAAGCGACCACGGTGGAGAATTTCAAAATTCAGACTTTGAAGAATTTTGCGAAGAACATGGAATTTCTCATAATTTTTCGGGACCAAGAACTCCTCAACAAAACGGCGTCGTAGAACGGAAGAATCGTTCACTAGTTGAACTTGCTAGAACAATGCTCAGCGACACAAATCTTCCAAAATATTTTTGGGCAGAAGCAGCAAGCACGGCGTGTTTTGTAAGCAACCGCGTGAATATTCGACCGCTACTCAAAAAGACTCCGTATGAGTTGTTCAAGGGAAGGAAACCAAATATATCATTCTTCCACATATTTGGCTGCAAATGCTTCGTTCTCAACAACAATAAGGACAATGTCGGTAAGTTTGATGAGAAGTCCAACGAAGGTATATTTCTTGGTTACTCTCCTTATAGTAAAGCATTTAGAATTTTTAATAAAAGGACTCTTACCATTGAAGAGTCTATTCATGTTTCATTTGATGAGACTAACCCCTCGAAAGAGGATAATATTGTTTTGGATGATGATGATGATTTTGTAGATACTCCACAAAATGTAGAAATTGTTTCAAATGATCAAACAATATTACGAGAAGATGTTACTCAAGAAAATCAAGATCTTCCGAAAGAATGGAGAACACACAGAGATCACCCAATTGATAAAGTTATTGGTGATATTAGCCAAGGCGTTGCAACTCGACTTAATTTAAAGGATGCTTGTCTCAACATGGCGTTTGTATCTCAAATTGAACCATCAAAGATCGATGAAGCTTTAGGCGACGACCAATGGATTATAGCAATGCAAGAAGAACTTAATCAATTTGAAAGAAATCAAGTTTGGACCCTTGTACCAAGACCAGATAATAAGCATATCATAGGAACCAGATGGGTGTTCAAGAACAAACTTGACGAGAATGGGATTATAGTTCGTAACAAGGCAAGATTGGTCGCACAAGGCTACAACCAGGAGGAACGAATTGATTTTGATGAAACATTCGCTCCGGTAGCAAGGTTAGAAGCAATTAGATTACTACTTGCTTACGCTTGTTCTATGAATTTTCAGTTGTTCCAGATGGATGTCAAAAGCGCTTTCCTGAATGGGTACATTAATGAGGAAGTCTACGTCAAACAACCTCCGGGTTTTGAAGACTTCAAAAATCCCTCACATGTTTTCAAACTGAAGAAGGCTCTCTACGGTTTAAAACAAGCACCACGAGCATGGTATGATCGCCTTAGCAACTTCTTATGTGAGAAAGGATTTACAAAAGGAAAGGTTGACAAGATGCTGTTTATAAAGAAAATCAAGGGTAACACCTTGTTGGTACAAGTCTACGTCGACGACATCATATTCGGATCAACAAACAAAGAAATTTGCGAAGAATTCTCACTCATGATGCGAGAAGAATTCGAGATGTCCATGATGGGAAAGTTAAATTATTTTCTTGGACTACAAATCAAGCAAACCAAGGATGGAATCTTTCTCAACCAATCCAAGTACTGTAAGGAATTAATAAAGAAATTCGATATGGATAGTTGCAAGATGATGTCTACTCCTATGGGATCCGGAACGTATGTTGATCAAGATGAATCTGGTACTCCAATTGATATTACTAAATATCGAGGTATGATTGGTTCATTACTATATTTGACGGCAAGCCGTCCTGACATTGTGTTTAGTGTTTGTTTGTGTGCGCGCTTCCAAGCAAATCCGAAGGAATCGCATCTCACTGCTGTGAAGAGAATTATCAAGTATCTCAAAGGAACGACCAACATCGGATTATGGTATCCTAAAGGTAGTACTTGTTCTTTAGTTGGTTATTCTGACACTGACTATGCAGGATGCAAAACCGATAGAAAAAGTACAAGTGGTACATGTCACATTCTCGGAAATGCTCTAGTATCATGGGCCTGCAAGAAGCAAGCTTGTGTAGCACTCAGCACCGCCAAAGCAGAATACATCGCCGCAGGAAGTTGCTGTGCACAGATTTTATGGCTGAAACAACAACTTCTGGATTATGGTGTTTACCTCGAATGCATTCCTCTACGATGTGACAATACTAGTGCCATAAATATCACAAAGAATCCAGTTATGCATTCCAGAACAAAGCATATCGATATCCGGCATCACTTCCTTCGAGATCACGTATTGAACAGAGATGTCGATGTTACTTTCGTCGACACACACAACCAACTCGCCGACATCTTTACCAAGCCTTTGGCGAAAGAACCGTTCTACAAAATTCGGAGAGAACTAGGGATTCTTGATGAAGGTGACATCTGACCTTTTCTCTAATATGTGTATGCATCATTTGTGATATGTTTTCATATGTTTTCATTCTGTTTTTAAGTACTTTTTCAAAAATTCGAGTGTGTTAACCGATTAACCTATATGGTTAACCGATTAACATTGTTGAATTTTCAATTCTGATTCAATTTTTTAATGTGTTAACCGATTAACCTATATGGTTAACCGATTAACACTGTTAAATTTTCTAAAAATCAGAAATGAAAATTATTTAAGTTTTTGAAAATTTTATATATTATAAATGTATTTTTATGTGGTCCATATTCTCTCAAATATCCAAATCCATATCCAAAATCCATATTCCCTCTTCAAACCCTAACTTCTCTCTCCCACTCTCTAAAGTTGGAAAACTTCCCACAACTTCTCAAACCCTAACTTCCTCAGAACCGACAACCTCAGTTCTCTCAAACCTTCATCCATGGCTTCAGCATCAAATCGCGGCAAGGGAAAACTACCAGAACATCATTCTGCATCAGAATCCGATGACGACAGCATTCCAATGGAAACCACCAAAAAGAGGCGGATGGATTTCAAAGTTCGTGTTCGTCAACTTATGCCGGTAAAGTACGTAAATCTTCGAGCTTTTCCTGCAATATCCTTTGATTTTCCTACTCTATTGGAATATCAGCGTATCGACAAGTTCGTCACCGACTCTAGTATTATTTAAAGCTTTTATGAATAAAATGTCTGTATATCTGGACATGGATGAGAACCACATGATCCGTTCCACCATTAGAGATCATGAGTTTGTTGAGAATTTATCCACCCTTGCTAGACACCTTAAGATTCCATCAAAAGGCTGCTTCCTGAGGAAAGGTGTAAACCATGTAGATGGACCCTGGGCAAACTATGATAAAATGGAGTATTACTATCAGATTTGCAGGTTCCCAAAAGAAACCGTTATTGCAAACTCTCGCACCGCTCGTATGTTGTGCTATGCCAAGAATCTGACAGTATCTGATCGAATGCTTCACTACATTATCTACTATGTCCTCATTCCAAAGGACTCAAATCACTCTCAGATCAACGACTTGGAAATGCAGCTGATCTTTGCTATTAAGAATCACATCAAAGTCAATTGGATTTTGACTATTATGTATCATCTGCAGCAACAACTTCATTACATTACCCCGCTGCCGTATGCTCGCTTGGTTTCTAGAATTTTGGAATTAACTGAACTTGACCTCAACAGAGAACCATCCTCCAAGATGAAACCTACAACTAATGAGATCAATGAGATTAATATTGTGAAGAATACGGGAATCATCAAAGCGGCTGACGGTACCTACAGGTATACTGATGACGGTCCTGTCCATCACGCATATCCAATGCCTGAAGGGGGTCTTACTAGTGAGTTTCTCTATACAACCATGATGAAAAAGCATCGAGAATCCATGAATATGCATAGAGAGACCTCCCGAGCAATTGCCTCCCTCAGAAACCTCATTCTTAACCCTCCACATTCCAACACCGAGTTGTGGACGAAGAGATTGAAGAAGAGGTTGATAGTGATGAAGAAGAAGAGGAGGAGGATATGGCGGATGAGGATGCTTAGAGAATATGTTGCTGTTGTTGTTTTTATTGCATTGCTTTCTAGTCTTAAGTTTTATGCTTCCATTTGAACTATGTTTTATTGTAACAAGTACAATTTCTATTTGCTGCATTTTATATGTACTACTGTTTATGCTTTGTGTTTACTTGGCTTTGCATGTGCTTATTATTATATATGCTGCTATCTTGTGATTTCTTTGAAAGCTCTTCCTTTTTGCTGATGTCAAAGGGGGAGAAGAGCTTGGTTTTGTTAATGTCTTTCTGTGTGCAGATTTTTTTTCCTCTGTTAAGATAGGGGGAGTTGCTAGACATAGGGGGAGAAACATATCAAGAACCAAGAGATATCGCACAACATTTTTTGATCGCCATCATCAAAAAGGGGGAGAATGTAAAACCATGCTTCAGTCTCAAGTTTTGATGATGTCAACACTACTCAAGGTCATCTCTTGATTGCAAAAAGACAAGCCTTTCAAAGTTCTCAAGATCAAGTCAAGCTATCTTTCAAGTCAAGCTACATATGGAACTATGATTCTTCAAGACTTGGATGCATTGCGGGTATATCAAATTCTACCCTTATAATTGATATACAAGTGTTCAAAAACATCAAGCATTTTAGCATAATACATGAGCATGTTTTTGAAACTTTAAAATTGGTATAACATTTTTTTTAAAGCATTTTTCTGAAAAATAGCAGTGTTAAATGATTAACCATATAGGTTAACCGGTTAACCATTTCAAATTTTAAATAATCTAGGCTAACGTTCCAGTGTTAACCGATTAACCATATAGGTTAACCGATTAACATTGAACGTACAGTGAAAAATGGCTTTGTTTCAAGTTCAAAAATTGTTTGAAAATTACACCATTTCATATTTTTGAAATCTACTCAAATATACCTTTTTGAAAGGGTATTTGACTCATATAAATTCTGAGTTTTTCAATTTTGAAAAACACACACTAAAAACTTCCAATCTCCAAACACTTTCTACATTCATTTTCAAATTGTCTTAGAATCAAATTCACCATTTTTCAAAATATTTTCTAAGTGTTCATATGTGCATAAAATTTCATATTCATCTTTGAACACTTGTGTTGAAAATTATAAGAGTGAATTTTGATCATTTGGAGAAGATCAACTTTGATATTATTGTTCTCAAAACAAAAATCTTTACAAGTATTTGTATTCTGACTTGTGATCCAAGATTGTTGGACACAAGGGTGAGTGTTTACAAGAGGATTGTTCTTGTACACTTGTTAGTTTCATTGTTTGATAGTAGGCCTCACCGGTTGATGGTATGATAGGTTGTACTTTATTAAACAATAGTGAAAACTCTCTTTCGTGTTGAAAGGGGAGTGGAGTACTCTCGGATTGTGAGGGGAACCACTATAAATCCTGGTGTCCATTGTTCTTTTACTTTCTTCTGCTTTCATAACCAAGAACACAAACCAGTAAAATTTCAAGAAACCATAAAAACCGGAAAAATTTCTAAAGTCCTAATTCACCCCCCCCGTCTTAGGCATACTCTGTACTTACAATTGGCATCAGAGCAGGTTAAGGTAACCTGTTCCTAACGATTCAGTATGGCTTCCGCAAGTACCAACCCGGTTTTCAAAGATGGTGGAAGTAGTAACAAGCCACCACTCTTTTCTGGAGAATACTTCGATTTTTGGAAAATCCGTATGAAGGCACATCTTGAGGCTCAAGGAGATGGTATATGGGAAACCGTTGAAACTGGTCCACATGTTCCTACAAGTGTGGTAAATGGTGTTGGAACCCCAAAGATTAAATCCTCATATGATGAAGATGACAAGAAGAGAATCTTGAATGAGAAGAAAGCAATCAACATACTTCAAAGCGCTCTCAGTATGGATGAATTCTTTCGCATATCACAGTGTCAATCGGCAAAACAGATTTGGGATACCTTGGTAGAAACGCATGAAGGAACATCAGAAGTAAAAAGATCAAGACTTAACACGTTAAGTCAAGAATATGAGATGTTCCGTATGCAGCCCGGTGAATCTATTGTTGCCTTGCAAAAAAGGTTCGTTCATCTAACAAATCATCTGATTGCTCTCGGGAAGACCTTCACCAATGATGATCTCAACTTAAAAGTCCTAAGATCCTTGACAAGAGAATGGTAACCGAAGGTGACCGCCATTTCGAAAAAGAAAAGTCTTTCAGCAATGACATCCGGTTCATTATTCGGGAATCTTCAAGAGCATGAACTGGAACTTGGAAGGCTTGAGAAACATGAAAGTCAAGACAAGAAGTCCAAAGGAATTGCCTTGAATACTGACACAAGGGATGATAAAAATGACGAATCTTCCGAAGACGAAAATTTCATGCTTCTAGTAAAGAAGCTTGGTAAGTTTTTTAATAATAATAAAACTTCTTCTTTTTCTAAAAAGAATAGACATTTCAGGAAAAAGGAGGCACCCACATCAAACCAAGAAATTACATGTTACGAATGTTAGAAACAAGGTCACATAAAGCCAGATTGCCCGAAACTCGCAAATAAAGGAAAATTCAAGGGCAAGAAGGATTTCAAAATGAAGAAGGCTTATGTCGCATGGGACGACAATGAAGTGAGTTCATCATCGGAATCAGATAACGATGAATGCGCAAATATGGCTTTAATGGCCTCTCACCATTCCGATGACGAAAATGAGGTTAGTAGTAATTTTTCTGTCTATGATAATGATGCACAAGAAGTTATAGATGAACTTCTAAAAGAGTGCAAGACATTGTATAAAGACATCTCATCACAAAAGAAAAGAATTTTACTTTTAGAAAAACAAAATTCTGATTTCTTGAAAAATATTGAAGATGAAAAACAAAAAGTGATGGATGAAAAACAAAGTGTTGTATGTAAGAATTGTGAGTCTTTGTCTTTTCAAATTGTTCAACTTAAAAGAGTTTTAGAAAGATACGAAAAAGGTCAAATTGGCTTGGAAGAAATTCTTAAACATCAAAGGTATCCTAATGATAAAAGTGGATTGGGATATTCTAAATTTTCAAAACCAAGCACCAATAAGACCATTTTCGTAAGAGCAAGTGAACAAATTGTTAAAGAAGAGACAAGCACTTCTAAAATTCAGCATCAAAATCATAACAAGAAAAGAATTGATAAGAAAAAGAATTATATTCCTACATATCGAAGTCATTTTCAACCTACGTGTTTTTACTGTGGAATTAAAGGGCACACACCTAATGCCTGCTATGTACGTAATATTGGTGTTGCAAAGGGGCATTATGTGTAGGTTGAAAAGGGTACTAACTATCAAGGACCCAAAGCAATTTAGGTACCTAACACTACCTAATTTTGTTTTGTAGGTATGCTTGAAGACAACCACAAATCAATGGTATCTTGATAGTGGTTGCTCGAAGCATATGACGGGAGATATAAACAAATTTTCAAGTATATCATTAAAGGCCAAAGGATACGTCACTTACGGTGATGATAATAAAGGAAAAATTCTTGGAGTTGGAACCATTGGTGCACCTCCATGTACAATCATCGAAGACGTTCTTTATGTTGAAGGCCTTAAGCATAACCTGCTTAGCATCAGTCAATTGTGTGACAAAGGGTTCAAAATCAACTTCACAAAGGAGGAATGCTTGATCGAACACGAAGTCACTCATGAGATTCTGCTAAAAGGTAAAAGATATAATAATATTTTTATGATCTCTTTTAATGATTCTTCCTTGAAGGTAAAATGTCTTATGGCAAACAACAACGAGGCATGGTTTTGGCATAAAAGATTTGCTCACATTCACATGGAGCATCTAAACAAATTAATCAAACATGATCTGGTTGTTGGGCTTCCGAAGATAAAATTCATCAAGGATAAATTATGCGATGCATGTCAAAAGGGAAAACAGACCAAGACAACTTTCAAATCCAAGCAAGTGGTTTCTACATCAAGACCACTTCAATTGTTGCACATGGATCTTTTTGGTCCATCAAGAACAAAAAGCTTCGGAGGTAGTATTTATGCTTTAGTTATTGTTGATGATTTTTCTCGATATACCTGGACAATGTTTTTAGTGCAGAAAAATGATGCTTTCAAAGCATTCAAAAAGTATGCAAAACAAATTCAAAACGAGAAGTCACTCACTATAGCCTCCATAAGAAGCGACCACGGTGGAGAATTTCAAAATTCAGACTTTGAAGAATTTTGCGAAGAACATGGAATTTCTCATAATTTTTCGGGACCAAGAACTCCTCAACAAAACGGCGTCGTAGAACGGAAGAATCGTTCACTAGTTGAACTTGCTAGAACAATGCTCAGCGACACAAATCTTCCAAAATATTTTTGGGCAGAAGCAGCAAGCACGGCGTGTTTTGTAAGCAACCGCGTGAATATTCGACCGCTACTCAAAAAGACTCCGTATGAGTTGTTCAAGGGAAGGAAACCAAATATATCATTCTTCCACATATTTGGCTGCAAATGCTTCGTTCTCAACAACAATAAGGACAATGTCGGTAAGTTTGATGAGAAGTCCAACGAAGGTATATTTCTTGGTTACTCTCCTTATAGTAAAGCATTTAGAATTTTTAATAAAAGGACTCTTACCATTGAAGAGTCTATTCATGTTTCATTTGATGAGACTAACCCCTCGAAAGAGGATAATATTGTTTTGGATGATGATGATGATTTTGTAGATACTCCACAAAATGTAGAAATTGTTTCAAATGATCAAACAATATTACGAGAAGATGTTACTCAAGAAAATCAAGATCTTCCGAAAGAATGGAGAACACACAGAGATCACCCAATTGATAAAGTTATTGGTGATATTAGCCAAGGCGTTGCAACTCGACTTAATTTAAAGGATGCTTGTCTCAACATGGCGTTTGTATCTCAAATTGAACCATCAAAGATCGATGAAGCTTTAGGCGACGACCAATGGATTATAGCAATGCAAGAAGAACTTAATCAATTTGAAAGAAATCAAGTTTGGACCCTTGTACCAAGACCAGATAATAAGCATATCATAGGAACCAGATGGGTGTTCAAGAACAAACTTGACGAGAATGGGATTATAGTTCGTAACAAGGCAAGATTGGTCGCACAAGGCTACAACCAGGAGGAACGAATTGATTTTGATGAAACATTCGCTCCGGTAGCAAGGTTAGAAGCAATTAGATTACTACTTGCTTACGCTTGTTCTATGAATTTTCAGTTGTTCCAGATGGATGTCAAAAGCGCTTTCCTGAATGGGTACATTAATGAGGAAGTCTACGTCAAACAACCTCCGGGTTTTGAAGACTTCAAAAATCCCTCACATGTTTTCAAACTGAAGAAGGCTCTCTACGGTTTAAAACAAGCACCACGAGCATGGTATGATCGCCTTAGCAACTTCTTATGTGAGAAAGGATTTACAAAAGGAAAGGTTGACAAGATGCTGTTTATAAAGAAAATCAAGGGTAACACCTTGTTGGTACAAGTCTACGTCGACGACATCATATTCGGATCAACAAACAAAGAAATTTGCGAAGAATTCTCACTCATGATGCGAGAAGAATTCGAGATGTCCATGATGGGAAAGTTAAATTATTTTCTTGGACTACAAATCAAGCAAACCAAGGATGGAATCTTTCTCAACCAATCCAAGTACTGTAAGGAATTAATAAAGAAATTCGATATGGATAGTTGCAAGATGATGTCTACTCCTATGGGATCCGGAACGTATGTTGATCAAGATGAATCTGGTACTCCAATTGATATTACTAAATATCGAGGTATGATTGGTTCATTACTATATTTGACGGCAAGCCGTCCTGACATTGTGTTTAGTGTTTGTTTGTGTGTGCGCTTCCAAGCAAATCCGAAGGAATCGCATCTCACTGCTGTGAAGAGAATTATCAAGTATCTCAAAGGAACGACCAACATCGGATTATGGTATCCTAAAGGTAGTACTTGTTCTTTAGTTAGTTATTCTGACACTGACTATGCAGGATGCAAAACCGATAGAAAAAGTACAAGTGGTACATGTCACATTCTCGGAAATGCTCTAGTATCATGGGCCTGCAAGAAGCAAGCTTGTGTAGCACTCAGCACCGCCAAAGCAGAATACATCGCCGCAGGAAGTTGCTGTGCACAGATTTTATGGCTGAAACAACAACTTCTGGATTATGGTGTTGACCTCGGATGCATTCCTCTACGATGTGACAATACTAGTGCCATAAATATCACAAAGAATCCGGTTATGCATTCCAGAACAAAGCATATCGATATCCGGCATCACTTCCTTCGAGATCACGTATTGAACAGAGATGTCGATGTTACTTTCGTCGACACACACAACCAACTCGCCGACATCTTTACCAAGCCTTTGGCGAAAGAACCGTTCTACAAAATTCGGAGAGAACTAGGGATTCTTGATGAAGGTGACATCTGACCTTTTCTCTAATATGTGTATGCATCATTTGTGATATGTTTTCATATGTTTTCATTCTGTTTTTAAGTACTTTTTCAAAAATTCGAGTGTGTTAACCGATTAACCTATATGGTTAACCGATTAACATTGTTGAATTTTCAATTCTGATTCAATTTTTTAATGTGTTAACCGATTAACCTATATGGTTAACCGATTAACACTGTTAAATTTTCTAAAAATCAGAAATGAAAATTATTTAAGTTTTTGAAAATTTTATATATTATAAATGTATTTTTATGTGGTCCATATTCTCTCAAATATCCAAATCCATATCCAAAATCCATATTCCCTCTTCAAACCCTAACTTCTCTCTCCCACTCTCTAAAGTTGGAAAACTTCCCACAACTTCTCAAACCCTAACTTCCTCAGAACCGACAACCTCAGTTCTCTCAAACCTTCATCCATGGCTTCAGCATCAAATCGCGGCAAGGGAAAACTACCAGAACATCATTCTGCATCAGAATCCGATGACGACAGCATTCCAATGGAAACCACCAAAAAGAGGCGGATGGATTTCAAAGTTCGTGTTCGTCAACTTATGCCGGTAAAGTACGTAAATCTTCGAGCTTTTCCTGCAATATCCTTTGATTTTCCTACTCTATTGGAATATCAGCGTATCGACAAGTTCGTCACCGACTCTAGTATTATTTAAAGCTTTTATGAATAAAATGTCTGTATATCTGGACATGGATGAGAACCACATGATCCGTTCCACCATTAGAGATCATGAGTTTGTTGAGAATTTATCCACCCTTGCTAGACACCTTAAGATTCCATCAAAAGGCTGCTTCCTGAGGAAAGGTGTAAACCATGTAGATGGACCCTGGGCAAACTATGATAAAATGGAGTATTACTATCAGATTTGCAGGTTCCCAAAAGAAACCGTTATTGCAAACTCTCGCACCGCTCGTATGTTGTGCTATGCCAAGAATCTGACAGTATCTGATCGAATGCTTCACTACATTATCTGCTATGTCCTCATTCCAAAGGACTCAAATCACTCTCAGATCAACGACTTGGAAATGCAGCTGATCTTTGCTATTAAGAATCACATCAAAGTCAATTGGATTTTGACTATTATGTATCATCTGCAGCAACAACTTCATTACATTACCCCGCAGCCGTATGCTCGCTTGGTTTCTAGAATTTTGGAATTAACTGAACTTGACCTCAACAGAGAACCATCCTCCAAGATGAAACCTACAACTAATGAGATCAATGAGATTAATATTGTGAAGAATACTGGAATCATCAAAGCGGCTGACGGTACCTACAGGTATACTGATGACGGTCCTGTCCATCACGCATATCCAATGCCTGAAGGGGGTCTTACTAGTGAGTTTCTCTATACAACCATGATGAAAAAGCATCGAGAATCCATGAATATGCATAGAGAGACCTCCCGAGCAATTGCCTCCCTCAGAAACCTCATTCTTAACCCTCCACATTCCAACACCGAGTTGTGGACGAAGAGATTGAAGAAGAGGTTGATAGTGATGAAGAAGAAGAGGAGGAGGATATGGCGGATGAGGATGCTTAGAGAATATGTTGCTGTTGTTGTTTTTATTGCATTGCTTTCTAGTCTTAAGTTTTATGCTTCCATTTGAACTATGTTTTATTGTAACAAGTACAATTTCTATTTGCTGCATTTTATATGTACTACTGTTTATGCTTTGTGTTTACTTGGCTTTGCATGTGCTTATTACTATATATGCTGCTATCTTGTGATTTCTTTGAAAGCTCTTCCTTTTTGCTGATGTCAAAGGGGGAGAAGAGCTTGGTTTTGTTAATGTCTCTCTGTGTGCAGATTTTTTTTTCCTCTGTTAAGATAGGGGGAGTTGCTAGACATAGGGGGAGAAACATATCAAGAACCAAGAGATATCGCACAACATTTTTTGATCACCATCATCAAAAAGGGGGAGAATGTAGAACCATGCTTCAGTCTCAAGTTTTGATGATGTCAACACTACTCAAGGTCATCTCTTGATTGCAAAAAGACAAGCCTTTCAAAGTTCTCAAGATCAAGTCAAGCTATCTTTCAAGTCAAGCTACATATGGAACTATGATTCTTCAAGACTTGGATGCATTGCGGGTATATCAAATTCTACCCTTATAATTGATATACAAGTGTTCAAAAACATCAAGCATTTTAGCATAATACATGAGCATGTTTTTGAAACTTTAAAATTGGTATAACATTTTTTTTAAAGCATTTTTCTGAAAAATAGCAGTGTTAAATGATTAACCATATAGGTTAACCGGTTAACCATTTCAAATTTTAAATAATCTAGGCTAACGTTCCAGTGTTAACCGATTAACCATATAGGTTAACCGATTAACACTGAACGTACAGTGAAAAATGGCTTTGTTTCAAGTTCAAAAATTGTTTGAAAATTACACCATTTCATATTTTTGAAATCTACTCAAATATACCTTTTTGAAAGGGTATTTGACTCATATAAATTCTGAGTTTTTCAATTTTGAAAAACACACACTAAAAACTTCCAATCTCCAAACACTTTCTACATTCATTTTCAAATTGTCTTAGAATCAAATTCACCATTTTTCAAAATATTTTCTAAGTGTTCATATGTGCATAAAATTTCATATTCATCTTTGAACACTTGTGTTGAAAATTATAAGAGTGAATTTTGATCATTTGGAGAAGATCAACTTTGATATTATTGTTCTCAAAACAAAAATCTTTACAAGTATTTGTATTCTGACTTGTGATCCAAGATTGTTGGACACAAGGGTGAGTGTTTACAAGAGGATTGTTCTTGTACACTTGTTAGTTTCATTGTTTGATAGTAGGCCTCACCGGTTGATGGTATGATAGGTTGTACTTTATTAAACAATAGTGAAAACTCTCTTTCGTGTTGAAAGGGGAGTGGAGTACTCTCGGATTGTGAGGGGAACCACTATAAATCCTGGTGTCCATTGTTCTTTTACTTTCTTCTGCTTTCATAACCAAGAACACAAACCAGTAAAATTTCAAGAAACCATAAAAACCGGAAAAATTTCTAAAGTCCTAATTCACCCCCCCCGTCTTAGGCATACTCTGTACTTACAATTGGCATCAGAGCAGGTTAAGGTAACCTGTTCCTAACGATTCAGTATGGCTTCCGCAAGTACCAACCCGGTTTTCAAAGATGGTGGAAGTAGTAACAAGCCACCACTCTTTTCTGGAGAATACTTCGATTTTTGGAAAATCCGTATGAAGGCACATCTTGAGGCTCAAGGAGATGGTATATGGGAAACCGTTGAAACTGGTCCACATGTTCCTACAAGTGTGGTAAATGGTGTTGGAACCCCAAAGATTAAATCCTCATATGATGAAGATGACAAGAAGAGAATCTTGAATGAGAAGAAAGCAATCAACATACTTCAAAGCGCTCTCAGTATGGATGAATTCTTTCGCATATCACAGTGTCAATCGGCAAAACAGATTTGGGATACCTTGGTAGAAACGCATGAAGGAACATCAGAAGTAAAAAGATCAAGACTTAACACGTTAAGTCAAGAATATGAGATGTTCCGTATGCAGCCCGGTGAATCTATTGTTGCCTTGCAAAAAAGGTTCGTTCATCTAACAAATCATCTGATTGCTCTCGGGAAGACCTTCACCAATGATGATCTCAACTTAAAAGTCCTAAGATCCTTGACAAGAGAATGGTAACCGAAGGTGACCGCCATTTTGAAAAAGAAAAGTCTTTCAGCAATGACATCCGGTTCATTATTCGGGAATCTTCAAGAGCATGAACTGGAACTTGGAAGGCTTGAGAAACATGAAAGTCAAGACAAGAAGTCCAAAGGAATTGCCTTGAATACTGACACAAGGGATGATAAAAATGACGAATCTTCCGAAGACGAAAATTTCATGCTTCTAGTAAAGAAGCTTGGTAAGTTTTTTAATAATAATAAAACTTCTTCTTTTTCTAAAAAGAATAGACATTTCAGGAAAAAGGAGGCACCCACATCAAACCAAGAAATTACATGTTACGAATGTGAGAAACAAGGTCACATAAAGCCAGATTGCCCGAAACTCGCAAATAAAGGAAAATTCAAGGGCAAGAAGGATTTCAAAATGAAGAAGGCTTATGTCGCATGGGACGACAACGAAGTGAGTTCATCATCGGAATCAGATAACGATGAATGCGCAAATATGGCTTTAATGGCCTCTCACCATTCCGATGACGAAAATGAGGTTAGTAGTAATTTTTCTGTCTATGATAATGATGCACAAGAAGTTATAGATGAACTTCTAAAAGAGTGCAAGACTTTGTATAAAGACATCTCATCACAAAAGAAAAGAATTTTACTTTTAGAAAAACAAAATTCTGATTTCTTGAAAAATATGGAAGATGAAAAACAAAAAGTGATGGATGAAAAACAAAGTCTTGTATGTAAGAATTGTGAGTCTTTGTCTTTTCAAATTGTTCAACTTAAAAGAGTTTTAGAAAGATACGAAAAAGGTCAAATTGGCTTGGAAGAAATTCTTAAACATCAAAGGTATCCTAATGATAAAAGTGGATTGGGATATTCTAAATTTTCAAAACCAAGCACCAATAAGACCATTTTCGTAAGAGCAAGTGAACAAATTGTTAAAGAAGAGACAAGCACTTCTAAAATTCAGCATCAAAATCATAACAAGAAAAGAATTGATAAGAAAAAGAATTATATTCCTACATATCGAAGTCATTTTCAACCTACGTGTTTTTACTGTGGAATTAAAGGGCACACACCTAATGCCTGCTATGTACGTAATATTGGTGTTGCAAAGGGGCATTATGTGTAGGTTGAAAAGGGTACTAACTATCAAGGACCCAAAGCAATTTAGGTACCTAACACTACCTAATTTTGTTTTGTAGGTATGCTTGAAGACAACCACAAATCAATGGTATCTTGATAGTGGTTGCTCGAAGCATATGACGGGAGATATAAACAAATTTTCAAGTATATCATTAAAGGCCAAAGGATACGTCACTTACGGTGATGATAATAAAGGAAAAATTCTTGGAGTTGGAACCATTGGTGCACCTCCATGTACAATCATCGAAGACGTTCTTTATGTTGAAGGCCTTAAGCATAACCTGCTTAGCATCAGTCAATTGTGTGACAAAGGGTTCAAAATCAACTTCACAAAGGAGGAATGCTTGATCGAACACGAAGTCACTCATGAGATTCTGCTAAAAGGTAAAAGATATAATAATATTTTTATGATCTCTTTTAATGATTCTTCCTTGAAGGTAAAATGTCTTATGGCAAACAACAACGAGGCATGGTTTTGGCATAAAAGATTTGCTCACATTCACATGGAGCATCTAAACAAATTAATCAAACATGATCTGGTTGTTGGGCTTCCGAAGATAAAATTCATCAAGGATAAATTATGCGATGCATGTCAAAAGGGAAAACAGACCAAGACAACTTTCAAATCCAAGCAAGTGGTTTCTACATCAAGACCACTTCAATTGTTGCACATGGATCTTTTTGGTCCATCAAGAACAAAAAGCTTCGGAGGTAGTATTTATGCTTTAGTTATTGTTGATGATTTTTCTCGATATACCTGGACAATGTTTTTAGTGCAGAAAAATGATGCTTTCAAAGCATTCAAAAAGTATGCAAAACAAATTCAAAACGAGAAGTCACTCACTATAGCCTCCATAAGAAGCGACCACGATGGAGAATTTCAAAATTCAGACTTTGAAGAATTTTGCGAAGAACATGGAATTTCTCATAATTTTTCGGGACCAAGAACTCCTCAACAAAACGGCGTCGTAGAACGGAAGAATCGTTCACTAGTTGAACTTGCTAGAACAATGCTCAGCGACACAAATCTTCCAAAATATTTTTGGGCAGAAGCAGCAAGCACGGCGTGTTTTGTAAGCAACCGCGTGAATATTCGACCGCTACTCAAAAAGACTCCGTATGAGTTGTTCAAGGGAAGGAAACCAAATATATCATTCTTCCACATATTTGGCTGCAAATGCTTCGTTCTCAACAACAATAAGGACAATCTCGGTAAGTTTGATGAGAAGTCCAACGAAGGTATATTTCTTGGTTACTCTCCTTATAGTAAAGCATTTAGAATTTTTAATAAAAGGACTCTTACCATTGAAGAGTCTATTCATGTTTCATTTGATGAGACTAACCCCTCGAAAGAGGATAATATTGTTTTGGATGATGATGATGATTTTGTAGATACTCCACAAAATGTAGAAATTGTTTCAAATGATCAAACAATATTACGAGAAGATGTTACTCAAGAAAATCAAGATCTTCCGAAAGAATGGAGAACACACAGAGATCACCCAATTGATAAAGTTATTGGTGATATTAGCCAAGGCGTTGCAACTCGACTTAATTTAAAGGATGCTTGTCTCAACATGGCGTTTGTATCTCAAATTGAACCATCAAAGATCGATGAAGCTTTAGGCGACGACCAATGGATTATAGCAATGCAAGAAGAACTTAATCAATTTGAAAGAAATCAAGTTTGGACCCTTGTACCAAGACCAGATAATAAGCATATCATAGGAACCAGATGGGTGTTCAAGAACAAACTTGACGAGAATGGGATTATAGTTCGTAACAAGGCAAGATTGGTCGCACAAGGCTACAACCAGGAGGAACGAATTGATTTTGATGAAACATTCGCTCCGGTAGCAAGGTTAGAAGCAATTAGATTACTACTTGCTTACGCTTGTTCTATGAATTTTCAGTTGTTCCAGATGGATGTCAAAAGCGCTTTCCTGAATGGGTACATTAATGAGGAAGTCTACGTCAAACAACCTCCGGGTTTTGAAGACTTCAAAAATCCCTCACATGTTTTCAAACTGAAGAAGGCTCTCTACGGTTTAAAACAAGCACCACGAGCATGGTATGATCGCCTTAGCAACTTCTTATGTGAGAAAGGATTTACAAAAGGAAAGGTTGACAAGATGCTGTTTATAAAGAAAATCAAGGGTAACACCTTGTTGGTACAAGTCTACGTCGACGACATCATATTCGGATCAACAAACAAAGAAATTTGCGAAGAATTCTCACTCATGATGCGAGAAGAATTCGAGATGTCCATGATGGGAAAGTTAAATTATTTTCTTGGACTACAAATCAAGCAAACCAAGGATGGAATCTTTCTCAACCAATCCAAGTACTGTAAGGAATTAATAAAGAAATTCGATATGGATAGTTGCAAGATGATGTCTACTCCTATGGGATCCGGAACGTATGTTGATCAAGATGAATCTGGTACTCCAATTGATATTACTAAATATCGAGGTATGATTGGTTCATTACTATATTTGACGGCAAGCCGTCCTGACATTGTGTTTAGTGTTTGTTTGTGTGCGCGCTTCCAAGCAAATCCGAAGGAATCACATCTCAAAGGAACGACCAACGTCGGATTATGGTATCCTAAAGGTAGTACTTGTTCTTTAGTTGACACAAGAAAGATGTAGGGAACACTCGCAGAATCTGGCACCAAAAGGATGACAGACCTATCACCAAAAGGATGATAGAGCGATAGACACACACAAACCTGACACCAAAAGGATTTAGGGAACACTCGCACAATCTGGAACCAAAAATATGACAGACCCATCACGAAAAGGATGATAGAGCGGCGCACACACAACACTGACACCAAAAGGATATAGGAAGCACTCGCACAATCTGGAACTAAATTGATATTATACCTATGACCAAAAGGATAATTGAGCGACAGACACACACAACCTTGACACCAAAAGGATGTAGGGAACACCTGCACAATCTGACACCAAAAATGATGACAGGCCCATCACCAAAAGGATGACAGAGAGACACACACAGAACCCTGACACCAAAAGGATTTAGGAAACACTCGAACATTCTAAAACCAAAAGGATGACAGACCTATCACCAAAAGGATTATAGAGCGACACACACGAAGCTCAGACATAAAAAAGTTATGGAAAATACTCGCACAATCTAGAACCAAAAGGATGACATACCCATCACCAAAAGGATGATTGAGCGACAGACACACACAACCCTGACACCAAAAGGATGTAGGGAACGCCCGCATTATCTGACACCAAAAGGATGATAGACCCATCACCAAAAGGATGATAGAGAGACACACACATAACCCCGACACCAAAAGGATTTAGGGAACACTCGCACAATCAAGAACATTAAGGATGACAGACCTATCACCAAAAGGATGATAGAGCGACACACACACAAACCTAACACCAAAAGGAGGATTGAGCAACAAACACACACAACCCTGACACAAAAAGGATGTAGGGAACACTCGCACAATCTGGCACCAAAAGGATGACAGACCCATCACCAAAATGATGATATACCCTCAGACACACACAACCCTGACACCAAAAGGATTTAGGGAACACTCGCACAATCTGGAATCAAAACGATTATAGACCCATCACGAAAAGGATGATAGAGCGACACACACACAACATTGACACCAAAAGGATCTAGGAAGCACTCGCATAATCTGGAACAAAAAGGATGACATACCCATCACGAAAAGGATGATAGAGTGACAACCACAAAGCTTTGACATCAAAAGGACATAGGAAACACTCACACAATCTTGAACCAAAAAGGATGTCATACCCATCACCAAAAGGATGATTGAGCGACAGACATACACAACCCTGACACCAAAGGATGTAGGGAACACCCGCACAATCTGACACCAAAAAGATGACAGACCCATCACCAGAAGGATGATAGAGAGATACACACACAACCCTGACACAAAAAGGATTTAGGGAACACACGCACAATCTAGAACGTAAAGGATGACAGACCTATCACCAAAAGGATGATGGAGTGACACACACACAAACCTGACACCAAAAGGAGGATTGAGCAACAAACACACACAACCCTGACACAAAAAGGAGGTAGGGAACACTGGCACAATCTGGCACCAAAAGGATGACAGACCCATCACCAAAAGGATGATATACCCTCAGACACACACAACCCTGACACCAAAAGGATTTAGGTAACACTCGCACAATCTGTAACCAAAAAGATTACAGACCCATCACGAAAAGAATGATAGAGCGGCACACACACAACTCTGACACCAAAAGGATCTAGGAAACACTCGCATAATCTGGAACCAAAAGGATGACATACCCATCACCAAAAGGATGGTTGAGCGACAGACACTCACAACCCTGACACCAAAAGGATTTAGGGAACACCCGCACAATCTGACACCAAAAAGGATGACAGACCCGTCACCAAAAGGAGGATAGAGAGACACACACACAACCCTGACACCAAAAGGATTTAGCGAACACTCGCACAATCTAGAACGAAGAGGATGACAGACCCATCACGAAAAGGATGATAGAGCGACACACACACAAACCTGACCCCAAAAGGATGATTGAGCGACGGACAAACACAACCCTGAAACAAAAAGGATGTAGGGAACACTCACATAATCTGGCACCAAGAGGATGACAGACCCATCACCAAAAGGATGATAGAGCAACAGACACACACAACCCTGACACCAAAAGGATTTAGGGAACACTCGCAGAATCTGGAACCAAAATTATGACAGAGCCATCACAAAAAGGATCATATAGCGGCACACACATAGCTCTGACACCAAAAGGATCTAGGAAACACTCGCACAAACTAGAACCAAAAGGATGACATACCCATCACGAAAAGGATGATAGAGCGACACACACAAAGCTTTGACATCATAAGGATATAGGAAAACTCGCACAATCTTGAACCAAGTGGATGTCATGCCCATCACAAAAAGGATGATTGAGCCACAGACACACACAACCCTGACACAAAAAGGATGTAGGGAACACCCGTATTATCTGACACCAAAAGGATGACAGACCCATCACCAAAAGGATGATAGAGAGACACACGCACAACCCTTACACCAAAAGGATTTAGGGAACACTCGCACAATCTAGAACATAAAAGGATGACAGACCTATCACCAAAAGGATGATAGAGTGACACACACACAAACCTGACACCAAAAGAAGGATTGAGCAACAGACACACACAACCCTGACACAAAAAGGATGTAGGGAACACTTGCACAATCTGGAACCAAAAGGATGACAGACCCATCAACAAAAGGATGATATACCCTCAGATACTTATAACCCTGACACCAAAAGGATTTAGGTAACACTCGCACAATCTGGAACCAAAACGATTACAGACCCATCACGAAAAGAATGATAGAGCGGCACACGCACAACTCTGACACCAAAAGGATCTAGGAAACACTCGCATAATCTGGAACCAAAAGGATGATATACCCATCACCAAAAGGATGGTTGCGCGACAGACACTCACAACCCTGACACCAAAAGGATTTAGGGAACACCCACATAATCTGACACCAAAAAGGATGACAGACCCGTCACCAAAAGGAGGATAGAGAGACAAACACACAACCCTGACACCAAAAGGATTTAGGTAACACTCGCACAATCTGGAACCAAAACGATTACAGACCCATCACGAAAAGAATGATAGAGCGGCACACACACAGCACTGACACCAAAAGGATCTAGGAAACACTCGCATAATCTGGAACCAAAAGGATGACATACCCATCACCAAAAGGATGGTTGAGCGACAGACACTCACAACCCTGACACCAAAAGGATTTAGGGAACACCCGCACGATCTGACACCAAAAAAGATGACAGACCCGTCACCAAAAAGAGGATAGAGAGACACACACACAACCCTGACACCAAAAGGATTTAGAGAAAACTCGCACAATCTAGAATGAAGAGGATGACAGACCCGTCACGAAAAGGATGATAGAGAGACACGCACACAGACCTAACACCAAAAGGATGATTAAGCGACAGACAAACACAACCCTGACACAAAAAGGATGTAGGGAACACTCGCACAATCTGGCACCAAAAGGATGACAGACCCATCACCAAAAGGATGATAGAGCGACATACACACACATCCCTGACACCAAAAGGATTTAGGGAACACTCGCAGAATCTGGAACCAAAACTATGACAGAGCCATCAAGAAAAGGATCATATAGCGGCACACACATAGCTCTGACACCAAAAGGATTTAGGAAACACTCGCACAAACTGGAACCAAAAGGATAACATACCCATCACGAAATGGATGATAGAGCGACACACACAAAGCTTTGACATCAATAGGACATAGGAAACACTCGCACAATCTTGAACCAAATGGATGTCATACCCATCACCAAAAGGATAATTCAACGACAGACACACACAACCCTGACACCAAAGGATGTAGGGAACACCCGCAAAATCTGACACCAAAAAGATGACAGACCCATCACCAAAAGCATGATAGAGAGACACACACACAACCCTGACACCAAAAGGATTTAGGGAACACTCGCACAATCAAGAACATTAAGGATGGCAGACTTATCACCGAAAGGATGATAGAGCGACACACACACAAATCTGACACCAAAAGGAGGATTGAGCAATAAACACACACAACCCTGACACAAAAAGGATGTAAGGAACACTCGCACAATCTGGCACCAAAAGGATGACAGACCCATCACCAAAAGGATGATATACCCTTAGACACACACAACCCTGACACCAAAAGGGTTTAGGGAAAACTCCCACAATCTGGAATCAAAACGATTACAGACCCATCACGAAAAGGATGATAGAGCGACACACACAACATTGACACCAAAAGGATCTAGGAAGCACTCGCATTATCTGGAACAAAAAGGATGACATACCCATCACGAAAAGGATGATAGAGTGACAACCACAAAGCTTTAACATCAAAAGGACATAGGAAACACTCACACAATCTTGAACCAAAAAGGATGTCATACCCATCACCAAAAGGATGATTGAGCGACAGACATACACAACCCTGACACCAAAGGATGTAGGGAACACCCGCACATTCTGACACCAAAAAGATGACAGACCCATCACCAGAAGGATGATAGAGAGACACACACACAAACCTGACACAAAAAGGATTTAGGGAACACTCGCACAATCTAGAACGTAAAGGATGACAGACCTATCACCAAAAGAATGATAGAGTGACACACACACAAACCAGAGACCAAAAGGAGGATTGAGCAACAAACACACACAACCCCGACACAAAAAGGATGTAGGGAACACTCGCATAATCTGGCACCAAAAGGATGACAGACCCATCACCAAAAGGATGATATACCCTCAGTCACACACAACCCTGACACCAAAAGGATTTAGGTAACACTCGCACAATCTGTAACCAGAAAGATTACAGACCCATCACGAAAAGAATGATAGAGCGACACACACACAACTCTGACACCAAAAGGATCTAGGAAACACTCGCATAATCTGGAACCAAAAGGATGACATACCCATCACCAAAAGGATGGTTGAGCGACAGACACTCACAACCCTGACACCAAAAGGATTTAGGGAACACCCGCACAATCTGACACCAAAAAGGATGACAGACCCGTCACCAAAAGGAAGATAGAGAGACACACACATAACCCTGACACCAAAAGGATTTAGCGAACACTCGCACAATCTAGAACGAAGAGGATGACAGACCCATCACGAAAAGGATGATAGAGCGACACACACACAAACCTGACCCCAAAAGGATGATTGAGCGACAGACAAACACAACCCTGAAACAAAAAGGATGTAGGGAACACTCACATAATCTGGCACCAAGAGGATGACAGACCCATCACTAAAAGAATGATAGAGCAACAGACACACACAACCCTGACACCAAAAGGATTTAGGGAACACTCGCTAAATCTGGAACCAAAACTATGACAGAGCCAACACAAAAAAGGATCATATAGCGGCACACACATAGCTCTGACACCAAAAGGATCTAGGAAACACTCGCACAAACTTGAACCAAAAGGATGACATACCCATCACGAAAAGGATGATAGAGTGACACACACAAAGCTTTGACATCATAAGGATATAGGAAAACTCGCACAATCTTGAACCAAGTGGATGTCATGCCCATCACAAAAAGGATGATTGAGCCACAGACACACACAACCCTGACACAAAAAGGATGTAGGGAACACCCGTATTATCTGACACCAAAAGGATGACAGACCCATCACCAAAAGGATGATAGAGAGACACACGCACAACCCTGACACCAAAAGGATTTAGGGAACACTCGCACAATCTAGAACATAAAAGGATGACAGACCTATCACCAAAAGGATGATAGAGTGATACACACACAAACCTGACACCAAAAGAAGGATTGAGCAACAGACACACACAACCCTGACACAAAAAGGATGTAGGGAACACTTGCACAATCTGGCACCAAAAGGATGACAGACCCATCAACAAAAGGATGATATACCCTCAGATACTTATAACCCTGACACCAAAAGGATTTAGGTAACACTCGCACAATCTGGAACCAAAACGATTACAGACCCATCACGAAAAGAATGATAGAGCGGCACACGCACAGCTCTGACACCAAAAGGATCTAGGAAACACTCGCATAATCTGGAACCAAAAGGATGACATACCCATCACCAAAAGGATGGTTGCGCGACAGACACTCACAACCCTGACACCAAAAGGATTTAGGGAACACCCGCATAATCTGACACCAAAAAGGATGACAGACCCGTCACCAAAAGGAGGATAGAGAGACAAACACACAACCCTGACACCAAAAGGATTTAGGTAACACTCGCACAATCTGGAACCAAAACGATTACATACCCATCACGAAAAGAATGATAGAGCGGCACACACACAACACTGACACCAAAAGGATCTAGGAAACACTCGCATAATCTGGAACCAAAAGGATGACATACCCATCACCAAAAGGATGGTTGAGCGACAGACACTCACAACCCTGACACCAAAAGGATTTAGGGAACACCCGCACAATCTGACACCAAAAAGGATGACAGACCCGTCACCAAAAGGAGGATAGAGAGACACACACACAACCCTGACACCAAAAGGATTTAGAGAAAACTCGCACAATCCAGAATCAAGAGGATGACAGACCCGTCACGTAAAGGATGATAGAGAGACACACACACAGACCTAACACCAAAAGGATGATTAAGCGACAGACAAACACAACCCTGACACAAAAAGGATGTAGGGAACACTCACACAATCTGGCACCAAAAGGATGACAGACCCATCACCAAAAGGATGATAGAGCGACATACACACACAACCCTGACACCAAAAGAATTCAGGGAACACTCGCAGAATCTGGAACCAAAACTATGACAGAGCCATCAAGAAAAGGATCATATAGCGGCACACACATAACTCTGACACCAAAAGGATTTAGGAAACACTCGCACAAACTGGAACCAAAAGGATGACATACCCATCACGAAAAGGATGATAGAGCGACACGCACAAAGCTTTGACATCAAAAGGACATAGGAAACACTCGCACAATCTTGAACCAAATGGATTTCATACCCATCACCAAAAGGATGATTCAGCGACAGACACACACAACCCTGACACCAAAGGATGTAGGGAACACCCGCACAATCTGACACCAAAAAGATGACAGACCCATCACCAAAAGCATGATAGAGAGACACACACATAACCCTGACACCAAAAGGATTTAGGGAACAGTCGCACAATCAAGAACGTTAAGGATGACAGACCTATCACCAAAAGGATGATAGAGCGACACACACACAAACCTGACACCAAAAGGAGGATTGAGCAACAAACACACACAACCCTGACACAAAAAGGATGTAGGGAACAGTCGCACAATCTGGCACCAAAAGGATGCCAGACCCATCACCAAAAGGATGATATACCCTCAGACACACACAACCCTGACACCAAAAGGGTTTAGGGAAAACTCGCACAATCTGGAATCAAAACGATTACAGACCCATCACGAAAAGGATGATAGAGCGACACACACAACATTGACACCAAAAGGATCTAGGAAGCACTCGCATAATCTGGAACAAAAAGGATGACATAATCATCACGAAAAGGATGATAGAGTGACAACCACAAAGCTTTAACATCAAAAGGACATAGGAAACACTCACACAATCTTGAACCAAAAAGGATGTGATACCCATCACCAAAAGGATGATTGAGCGACAGACATACACAACCCTGACACCAAAGGATGTAGAGAACACCCGCACATTCTGACACCAAAAAGATGACAGACCCATCACCAGAAGGATGATAGAGAGACACACACACAACCCTGACACAAAAAGGATTTAGGGAACACTCGCACAATCTAGAACGTAAAGGATGACAGACCTATCACCAAAAGGATGATAGAGTGACACACACACAAACCTGACACCAAAAGGAGGATTGAGCAACAAACACTCACAACCCTGACACAAAAAGGATGTAGGGAACACTCGCACAATCTGGCACCAAAAGGATGACAGACCCATCACCAAAAGGATGATATACCCTCAGACACACACAACCCTGACACCAAAAGGATTTAAGTAACACTCGCACAATCTGTAACCAAAAAGATTACAGACCCATCACGAAAAGAATGATAGAGCGGCTCTCACACAACTCTGACACCAAAAGGATCTAAGAAACACTTGCATAATCTGGAACCAAAGGGATGACATACCCATCACCAAAAGGATGGTTGAGCGACAGACACTCACAACCCTGACACCAAAAGGATTTAGGGAACACCCGCACAATCTGACACCAAAAAGGATGACAGACGTGTCACCAAAAGGAGGATAGAGAGACACACACACAACCCTGACACCAAAAGGATTTAGCGAACACTCGCACAATCTAGAACGAAGAGGATGACAGACCCATCACGAAAAGGATGATAGAGCGACACACACACAAACCTGACCCCAAAAGGATGATTGAGCGACGGACAAACACAACCCTGAAACAAAAAGGATGTAGGGAACACTCACATAATCTGGCACCAAGAGGATGACAGACCCATCACCAAAAGGATGATAGAGCAACAGACACACACAACCCTAAAACCTAAAGGATTTAGGGAACACTTGTAGAATCTGGAACCAAAACTATGATAGAGTCATCACAAAAAGGATCATATAGCGGCACACACATAGCTCTGACACCAAAAGGATCTAGGAAACACTCGCACAAACTAGAACCAAAAGGATGACATACCCATCACAAAAAGGATGATAGAGCGACACACACAAAGCTTTGACATCATAAGGATATAGGAAAACTCGCACAATCTTGAACCAAGTGGATGTCATGCCCATCACAAAAAGGATGATTGAGCCACATACACACACAACCCTGACACAAAAAGGATGTAGGGAACACCCGTATTATCTGACACCAAAAGGATGACAGACCCATCACCAAAAGGATGATAGAGAGACACACGCACAACCCTGACACCAAAAGGATTTAGGGAACACTCGCACAATCTAGAACATAAAAGGATGACAGACCTATCACCAAAAGGATGATAGAGTGACACACACACAAACCTGACACCAAAAGAAGGATTGAGCAACAGACACACACAACCCTGACACAAAAAGGATGTAGGGAACACTTGCACAATCTGGCACCAAAAGGATGACAGACCCATCAACAAAAGGATGATATACCCTCAGATAATTACAACCCTGACACCAAAAGGATTTAGGTAACACTCGCACAATCTGGAACCAAAACGATTACAGACCCATCACGAAAAGAATGATAGAGCGGCACACGCACAACTCTGACACCAAAATGATCTAGGAAACACTCGCATAATCTGGAACCAAAAGGATGACATACCCATCACCAAAAGGATGGTTGAGCGACAGACACTCACAACCCTGAAACCAAAAGGATTTAGGGAACACCCGCACAATCTGACACCAAAAAGGATGACAGACGCGTCACCAAAAGGAGGATAGAGAGACACACACACAACCCTAACACCAAAAGGATTTAGCGAACACTCGCACAATCTAGAACGAAGAGGATGACAGACCCATCACGAAAAGGATGATAGAGCGACACACACACAAACCTGACCCCAAAAGGATGATTGAGCGACGGACAAACACAACCCTGAAACAAAAAGGATGTAGGGAACACTCACATAATCTGGCACCAAGAGGATGACAGACCCATCACCAAAAGGATGATAGAGCAACAGACACACACAACCCTGACACCAAAAGGATTTAGGGAACACTCACAGAATCTGGAACCAAAACTATGACAGAGCCATCACAAAAAGGATCATATAACGGCACACACATAGCTCTGACACCAAAAGGATCTAGGAAACACTCGCACAAACTTGAACCAAAAGGATGACATACCCATCACGAAAAGGATGATAGAGTGACACACACAAAGCTTTGACATCATAAGGATATAGGAAAACTCGCACAATCTTGAACCAAGTGGATGTCATGCCCATCACAAAAAGGATGATTGAGCCACAGACACACACAACCCTGACACAAAAAGGATGTAGGGAACACCCGTATTATCTGACACCAAAAGGATGACAGACCCATCACCAAAAGGATGATAGAGAGACACACGCACAACCCTGACACCAAAAGGATTTAGGGAACACTCGCACAATCTAGAACATAAAAGGATGACAGACCTATCACCAAAAGGATGATAGAGTGACACACACACAAACCTGACACCAAAAGAAGGATTGAGCAACAGACACACACAACCCTGACACAAAAAGGATGTAGGGAACACTTGCACAATCTGGCACCAAAAGGATGACAGACCCATCAACAAAAGGATGATATACCCTCAGATACTTATAACCCTGACACCAAAAGGATTTAGGTAACACTCGCACAATCTGGAACCAAAACGATTACAGACCCATCACGAAAAGAATGATAGAGCGGCACACGCACAGCTCTGACACCAAAAGGATCTAGGAAACACTCGCATAATCTGGAACCAAAAGGATGACATACCCATCACCAAAAGGATGGTTGCGCGACAGACACTCACAACCCTGACACCAAAAGGATTTAGGGAACACCCGCATAATCTGACACCAAAAAGGATGACAGACACGTCACCAAAAGGAGGATAGAGAGACAAACACACAACCCTGACACCAAAAGGATTTAGGTAACACTCGCACAATCTGGAACCAAAACGATTACATACCCATCACGAAAAGAATGATAGAGCGGCACACACACAACACTGACACCAAAAGGATCTAGGAAACACTCGCATAATCTGGAACCAAAAGGATGACATACCCATCACCAAAAGGATGGTTGAGCGACAGACACTCACAACCCTGACACCAAAAGGATTTAGGGAACACCCGCACAATCTGACACCAAAAAGGATGACAGACCCGTCACCAAAAGGAAGATAGAGAGACACACACACAACCCTGACACCAAAAGGATTTAGAGAAAACTCGCACAATCTAGAATCAAGAGGATGACAGACCCGTCACGTAAAGGATGATAGAGAGACACACACACAGACCTAACACCAAAAGGATGATTAAGCGACATACAAACACAACCCTGACACAAAAAGGATGTAGGGAACACTCGCACAATCTGGCACCAAAAGGATGACAGACCCATCACCAAAAGGATGATAGAGCGACATACACACACAACCCTGACACCAAAAGAATTCCGGGAATACTCGCAGAATCTGGAACCAAAACTATGACAGAGCCATCAAGAAAAGGATCATATAGCGGCACACACATAACTCTGACACCAAAAGGATTTAGGAAACACTCGCACAAACTGGAACCAAAAGGATGACATACCCATCACGAAAAGGATGATAGAGCGACACGCACAAAGCTTTGACATCAAAAGGACATAGGAAACACTCGCACAATCTTGAACCAAATGGATGTCATACCCATCACCAAAAGGATGATTCTGCGACAGACACACACAACCCTGACACCAAAGGATGTAGGGAACACCCGCACAATCTGACACCAAAAAGATGACAGACCCATCACCAAAAGCATGATAGAGAGACACACACATAACCCTGACACCAAAAGGATTTAGGAAACAGTCGCACAATCAAGAACGTTAAGGATGACAGACCTATCACCAAAAGGATGATAGAGCGACACACACACAAACCTGACACCAAAAGGAGGATTGAGCAACAAACACACACAACCCTGACACAAAAAGGATGTAGGGAACAGTCGCACAATCTGGCACCAAAAGGATGCCAGACCCATCACCAAAAGGATGATATACCCTCAGACACACACAACCCTGACACCAAAAGGGTTTAGGGAAAACTCGCACAATCTAGAATCAAAACGATTACAAACCCATCACGAAAAGGATGATAGAGCGACACACACAACATTGACACCAAAAGGATCTAGGAAGCACTCGCATAATCTGGAACAAAAAGGATGACATAACCATCACGAAAAGGATGATAGAGTGACAACCACAAAGCTTTAACATCAAAAGGACATAGGAAACACTCACACAATCTTGAACCAAAAAGGATGTGATACCCATCACCAAAAGGATGATTGAGCGACAGACATACACAACCCTGACACCAAAGGATGTAGAGAACACCCGCACATTCTGACACCAAAAAGATGACAGACCCATCACCAGAAGGATGATAGAGAGACACACACACAACCCTGACACAAAAAGGATTTAGGGAACACTCGCACAATCTAGAACGTAAAGGATGACAGACCTATCACCAAAAGGATGATAGAGTGACACACACACAAACCTGACACCAAAAGGAGGATTGAGCAACAAACACTCACAACCCTGACACAAAAAGGATGTAGGGAACACTCGCACAATCTGGCACCAAAAGGATGACAGACCCATCACCAAAAGGATGATATACCCTCAGACACACACAACCCTGACACCAAAAGGATTTAAGTAACACTCGCACAATCTGTAACCAAAAAGATTACAGACCCATCACGAAAAGAATGATAGAGCGGCTCTCACACAACTCTGACACCAAAAGGATCTAAGAAACACTTGCATAATCTGGAACCAAAGGGATGACATACCCATCACCAAAAGGATGGTTGAGCGACAGACACTCACAACCCTGACACCAAAAGGATTTAGGGAACACCCGCACAATCTGACACCAAAAAGGATGACAGACGTGTCACCAAAAGGAGGATAGAGAGACACACACACAACCCTGACACCAAAAGGATTTAGCGAACACTCGCACAATCTAGAACGAAGAGGATGACAGACCCATCACGAAAAGGATGATAGAGCGACACACACACAAACCTGACCCCAAAAGGATGATTGAGCGACGGACAAACACAACCCTGAAACAAAAAGGATGTAGGGAACACTCACATAATCTGGCACCAAGAGGATGACAGACCCATCACCAAAAGGATGATAGAGCAACAGACACACACAACCCTGACACCTAAAGGATTTAGGGAACACTTGTAGAATCTGGAACCAAAACTATGATAGAGTCATCACAAAAAGGATCATATAGCGGCACACTCATAGCTCTGACACCAAAAGGATCTAGGAAACACTCGCACAAACTAGAACCAAAAGGATGACATACCCATCACAAAAAGGATGATAGAGCGACACACACAAAGCTTTGACATCATAAGGATATAGGAAAACTCGCACAATCTTGAACCAAGTGGATGTCATGCCCATCACAAAAAGGATGATTGAGCCACAGACACACACAACCCTGACACAAAAAGGATGTAGGGAACACCCGTATTATCTGACACCAAAAGGATGACAGACCCATCACCAAAAGGATGATAGAGAGACACACGCACAACCCTGACACCAAAAGGATTTAGGGAACACTCGCACAATCTAGAACATAAAAGGATGACAGACCTATCACCAAAAGGATGATAGAGTGACACACACACAAACCTGACACCAAAAGAAGGATTGAGCAACAGACACACACAACCCTGACACAAAAAGGATGTAGGGAACACTTGCACAATCTGGCACCAAAAGGATGACAGACCCATCAACAAAAGGAAGATATACCCTCAGATACTTATAACCCTGACACCAAAAGGATTTAGGTAACACTCGCACAATCTGGAACCAAAACGATTACAGACCCATCACGAAAAGAATGATAGAGCGGCACACGCACAGCTCTGACACTAAAAGGATCTAGGAAACAATCGCATAATCTGGAACCAAAAGGATGACATACCCATCACCAAAAGGATGGTTGCGCGACAGACACTCACAACCCTGACACCAAAAGGATTTCTGGAACACCCGCATAATCTGACACCAAAAAGGATGACAGACCCGTCACCAAAAGGAGGATAGAGAGACAAACACACAACCCTGACTCCAAAAGGATTTAGGTAACACTCGCACAATCTGGAACCAAAACGATTACAGACCCATCACGAAAAGAATGATAGAGCGACACACACACAGCACTGACACCAAAAGGATCTAGGAAACACTCGCATAATCTGGAACCAAAAGGATGACATACACATCACCAAAAGGATGGTTGAGCGACAGACACTCACAACCCTGACACCAAAAGGATTTAGGGCACACCCGCACAATCTGACACCAAAAAGGATGACAGACCCGTCACCAAAAGGAGGATAGAGAGACACACACACAACCCTGACACCAAAAGGATTTAGAGAAAACTCGCACAATCTAGAATGAAGAGGATGACAAACCCGTCACGAAAAGGATGATAGAGAGACACACACACAGACCTAACACCAAAAGGATAATTAAGCGACGGACAAACACAACCCTGACACAAAAAGGATGTAGGGAACACTCGCACAATCTGGCAACAAAAGGATGATAGACCCATCACCAAAAGGATGATAGAGCGACATACACACACAACCCTAACACCAAAAGGATTTAGGGAACACTCGCAGAATCTGGAACCAAAACTATGACAGAGCCATCAAGAAAAGGATCATATAGCGGCACACACATAGCTCTGACACCAAAAGGATTTAGGAAACACTCGCACAAACTGGAACCAAAAGGATGACATACCCATCACGAAAAGGATGATAGAGCGACACACACAAAGCTTTGACATCAAAAGGACATAGGAAACACTCGCACAATCTTGAACCAAATGGATGTCATACCCATCACCAAAAGGATGATTCAGCGACAGACACACACAACCCTAACACCAAAGGATGTAGGGAACACTCGCACAATCTGACACCAAAAAGATGACAGACCCATCACCAAAAGCCTGATAGAGAGACACACACACAACCCTGACACCAAAAGGATTTAGGGAACACTCGCACAATGAAGAACATTAAGGATGACATACCTATCACCAAAAGGATGATAGAGCGACACACACACAAACCTGACACCAAAAGGAGGATTGAGCAACAAACACACACAACCCTGACACAAAAAGGATGTAGGGAACACTCGCACAATCTAGCACCGAAAGGATGACAGACCCATCACCAAAAGGATGATATACCCTCAGACACACACAACCCTGACACCAAAAGGGTTTAGGGAAAACTCGCACAATCTGGAATCAAAACGATTACAGACCCATCACGAAAAGGATGATAGAGCGATACACACATAGCATTGACACCAAAAGGATTTAGGAAACACTCGCATAATTTGGAACAAAAAGGATGACATACCCATCACAAAAAGGATGATAGAGTGACAACCACAAAGCTTTGACATCAAAAGGACATAGGAAACACTCAGACAATCTTGAACCAAAAAGGATGTCATACCCATCACCAAAAGGATGATTGAGCGACAGACATACACAACCCTGACACCAAAGGATGTAGGGAACTCCCGCACAATCTGACACCAAAAAGATGACAGACCCATCACCAGAAGGATGATAGAGAGACACACACACAACCTTGACACCAAAAGGATTTAGGGAACACTCGCACAATCTAGAACGTAAAGGATGACAGACCTATCTCCAAAAGGATGATAGAGTGACACACATACAAACCTAACACCAAAACAAGGATTGAGCAACAAACACACACAACCCTGACACAAAACGGATGTAGGGAACACTCGCACAATCTGACACCAAAAGGATGACAGACCCATCAGCAAAAGGATGATATACCCTCAGACACACACAACACTGACACCAAAAGGATTTAGGTAACACTCGCACAATCTGGAACCAAAACGATTACAGACCCATCACGAAAAGAATGATAGAGCGGCACACACACAGCTCTGACACCAAAAGGATCTAGGAAACACTCGCATAATCTGGAACCAAATGGATGACATACCAATCACCAAAAGTATGGTTGCGCGACAGACACTCACAACCCTGACACCAAAAGGATTTAGGGAACACCCGCACAATCTGACACCAAAAAGGATGACAGACCCGTCACCAAAAAGAGGATAGAGACACACACACACAACCCTGACACCAAAAGGATTTAGGTAACACTCGCAGAATCTGGAACCAAAACGATTACAGACCCATCACGAAAAGAATGATAGAGCGGCACACACACAACTCTGACACCAAAAGGGTTTAGGAAACACTCGCATAATCTGAAACCAAAAGGATGACATACCCATCACCAAAAGGATGCTTGAGCGACAAACACTCACAACCCTGACACCAAAAGGATTTAGGGAACACCCGCACAATCTGACACCAAAAAGGATGACAGACCCGTCACCAAAAGCATGATAGAGAGACACACACACAACCCTGACACCTAAATGATTTAGGGAACACTCGCACAATCTAGAATGAAGAGGATGACAGGCCCGTCACGAAAAGGATGATAGAGAGACACACACACAGACCTGACACCAAAAGGATGATTAAGCGACGGACAAACACAACCCTGACACAAAAAGGATGTAGGGAACACCCACACAATCTGGCACCAAAAGGATGACAGACCCATCATCAAAAGGATGATAGAGCGACACACACACACAACCCTGACACCAAAAGGATTTAGGGAACACTCGCACAATCTAGAACGTAAAGGATGACAGACCTATCTCCAAAAGGATGATAGAGTGACACACATACAAACCTAACACCAAAACAAGGATTGAGCAACAAACACACACAACCCTGACACAAAACGGATGTAGGGAACACTCGCACAATCTGACACCAAAAGGATGACAGACCCATCACCAAAAGGATGATATACCCTCAGACACACACAACCCTGACACCAAAAGGATTTAGGTAACACTCGCACAATCTGGAACCAAAACGATTACAGACCCATCACGAAAAGAATGATAGAGCGGCACACACACAGCTCTGACACCAAAAGGATCTAGGAAACACTCGCATAATCTGGAACCAAAAGGATGACATACCCATCACCAAAAGGATGCTTGAGCGACAAACACTCACAACCCTGACACCAAAAGGATTTAGGGAACACCCGCACAATCTGACACCAAAAAGGATGACAGACCCGTCACCAAAAGCAGGATAGAGAGACACACACACAACCCTGACACCAAAAGGATTTAGGGAACACTCGCACAATCTAGAATGAAGAGGATGACAGGCCCGTCACGAAAAGGATGATAGAGAGACACACACACAGACCTGACACCAAAAGGATGATTAAGCGACGGACAAACACAACCCTGACACAAAAAGGATGTAGGGAACACCCACACAATCTGACACCAAAAGGATGACAGACCCATCATCAAAAGGATGATAGAGCGACACACACACACAACCCTGACACCAAAAGGATTTAGGGAACACTCGCAGAATCTGGAACGAAAACTATGACAGAGCCATCAAGAAAAGGATCATATAATGGCACACACATAGCTCTGACACCAAAAGGATCTAGGAAACACTCGCACAAACTGGAACCAAAAGGATGACATACCCATCACGAAAAGGATGATAGAGCAACACACACAAAGCTTTGACATCAAAAGGACATAGGAAACACTCGCATAATCTTGAACCAAATGGATGTCATACCCATCTCCAAAAGGATGATTCAGCGACTAACACACACAACCCTGACACCAAAGGATGTAGGGAACACCCGCACAATCTGACACCAAAAAGATGACAGACCCATCACCAAAAGCATGATAGAGAGACACACACACAACCCTGACACCAAAAGGATTTAGGGAACACTCGCACAATCTAGAACGTAAAGGATGACAGACCTATCTCCAAAAGGATGATAGAGTGACACACATACAAACCTAACACCAAAACAAGGATTGAGCAACAAACACACACAACCCTGACACAAAACGGATGTAGGGAACACTCGCACAATCTGACACCAAAAGGATGACAGACCCATCACCAAAAGGATGATATACCCTCAGACACACACAACCCTGACACCAAAAGGATTTAGGTAACACTCGCACAATCTGGAACCAAAACGATTACAGACCCATCACGAAAAGAATGATAGAGCGGCACACACACAGCTCTGACACCAAAAGGATCTAGGAAACACTCGCATAATCTGGAACCAAAAGGATGACATACCCATCACCAAAAGGATGCTTGAGCGACAAACACTCACAACCCTGACACCAAAAGGATTTAGGGAACACCCGCACAATCTGACACCAAAAAGGATGACAGACCCGTCACCAAAAGCAGGATAGAGAGACACACACACAACCCTGACACCAAAAGGATTTAGGGAACACTCGCACAATCTAGAATGAAGAGGATGACAGGCCCGTCACGAAAAGGATGATAGAGAGACACACACACAGACCTGACACCAAAAGGATGATTAAGCGACGGACAAACACAACCCTGACACAAAAAGGATGTAGGGAACACCCACACAATCTGACACCAAAAGGATGACAGACCCATCATCAAAAGGATGATAGAGCGACACACACACACAACCCTGACACCAAAAGGATTTAGGGAACACTCGCAGAATCTGGAACGAAAACTATGACAGAGCCATCAAGAAAAGGATCATATAATGGCACACACATAGCTCTGACACCAAAAGGATCTAGGAAACACTCGCACAAACTGGAACCAAAAGGATGACATACCCATCACGAAAAGGATGATAGAGCAACACACACAAAGCTTTGACATCAAAAGGACATAGGAAACACTCGCACAATCTTGAACCAAATGGATGTCATACCCATCTCCAAAAGGATGATTCAGCGACTAACACACACAACCCTGACACCAAAGGATGTAGGGAACACCCGCACAATCTGACACCAAAAAGATGACAGACCCATCACCAAAAGCATGATAAAGAGACACACACACAACCCTGACACCAAAAGGATTTAGGCAACACTCGCACAATCAAGAACATTAAGGATGACAGACCTATCACCAAAAGGATGATAGAGCGACACACACACAAACCTGACACCAAAAGGAGGATTGAGCAACAAACACACACAACCCTGACACAAAACGGATGTAGGGAACACTCGCACAATCTGACACCAAAAGGATGACAGAACCATCACCAAAAGGATGATATACCCTCAGACACACACAACCCTGACACCAAAAGGATTTAGGTAACACTCGCACAATCTGGAACCAAAACGATTACAGACCCATCACGAAAAGAATGATAGAGCGGCACACACACAGCTCTGACACCAAAAGGATCTAGGAAACACTCGCATAATCTGGAACCAAAAGGATGACATACCCATCACCAAAAGGATGGTTTTGCGACAGACACTCACAACCCTGACACCAAAAGGATTTAGGGAACACCCGCACAATCTGACACCAAAAAGGATGACAGACCCGTCACCAAAAGCAGGATAGAGAGACACACACACAACCCTGACACCAAAAGGATTTAGGGAACACTCGCACAATCTAGAATGAAGAGGATGACAGGCCCGTCACGAAAAGGATGATAGAGAGACACACACACAGACCTGACACCAAAAGGATGATTAAGCGACGGACAAACACAACCCTGACACAAAAAGGATGTAGGGAACACCCACACAATCTGACACCAAAAGGATGACAGACCCATCATCAAAAGGATGATAGAGCGACACACACACACAACCCTGACACCAAAAGGATTTAGGGAACACTCGCTGAATCTGGAACGAAAACTATGACAGAGCCATCAAGAAAAGGATCATATAATGGCACACACATAGCTCTGACACCAAAAGGATCTAGGAAACACTCGCACAAACTGGAACCAAAAGGATGACATACCCATCACGAAAAGGATGATAGAGCAACACACACAAAGCTTTGACATCAAAAGGACATAGGAAACACTCGCACAATCTTGAACCAAATGGATGTCATACCCATCTCCAAAAGGATGATTCAGCGACTAACACACATAACCCTGACACCAAAGGATGTAGGGAACACCCGCACAATCTGACACCAAAAAGATGACAGACCCATCACCAAAAGCATGATAGAGAGACACACACACAACCCTGACACCAAAAGGATTTAGGGAACACTCGCACAATCAAGAACATTAAGGATGACAGACCTATCACCAAAAGGATGATAGAGCGACACACACACAAACCTGACACCAAAAGGAGGATTGAGCAACAAACACACACAACCCTGACACAAAACGGATGTAGGGAACACTCGCACAATCTGACACCAAAAGGATGACAGAACCATCACCAAAAGGATGATATACCCTCAGACACACACAACCCTGACACCAAAAGGATTTAGGTAACACTCGCACAATCTGGAACCAAAACGATTACAGACCCATCACGAAAAGAATGATAGAGCGGCACACACACAGCTCTGACACCAAAAGGATCTAGGAAACACTCGCATAATCTGGAACCAAAAGGATGACATACCCATCACCAAAAGGATGGTTTTGCGACAGACACTCACAACCCTGACACCAAAACGATTTCGGGAAGACCCGCACAATCTGAAACCAAAAAGGATGACAGACCCGTCACCAAAAGGAGGATAGAGAGACACACACACAACCTTGACACCAAAAGGATTTAGGTAACACTCGCACAATCTGGAACCAAAACGATTACAGACCCATCACGAAAAGAATGATAGAGCGGCACACACACAGCTCTGACACCAAAAGGATCTAGGAAACACTCGCATAATTTGGAACCAAAAGGATGGTTGAGCGACAGACACTCACAACCCTGACACCAAAAGGATTTAGAGAGCACCCGCACAATCTGACACCAAAATGGATGACAGACCCGTCACCAAAAGGAGGATAGAGAGACACACACACAACCCTGACACCAAAAGGATTTAGGGAACACTCGCACAATCTGGAACAAAAACGATTACAGACCCATCACGAAAAGAATGATAGAGCGGCACACACACAACTCTGACACCAAAAGGATCTATGAAACACTCACATAATCTGGAACCAAAATGATGACATACCCATCACCAAATAAATGGTTGAGCGAGAGACATTCACAACCCATACACCAAAAGGATTTAGGGAACACCCGCACAATCTGACACCAAAAAGGATGACAAACTCGTCACCAAAAGGAGGATAGAGAGACACACACACAACCCTGACACCAAATGGATTTAGGGAACACTCGCACAATCTAGAACGAAGAGGATGACAGACCCGTCACGAAAAGGATGATAGAGAGACACACACATATACCTGACACCAAAAGGATGATTAAGCGACGGACAAACACAACCCTGACACAAAAAGGATGTAGGGAACACTCGCACAATCTGGCACGAAAAGGATGACAGACCCATCACCAAAAGGATGATAGAGCGACAGACATGCACAACCCTGACACCAAAAGGATTTAGGGAACACTCACAGAATTTGGAACCAAAACTATGACAAAGCCATCAAGTAAAGGATCATATAGCGGCACACACATAGCTCTGACATCAAAAGGATCTAGGAAACACTCGCACACACTGGAACCAAAAGGATGATATACCCATCAGGAAAAGGATGATAGAGCGACACACACAAAGCTTTGACATCAAAAGGACATAGGAAACACTCGCACAATCTTGAACCAAATGGATGTCATACCGATCACCAAAAGGATGATTCATCGACAGACACACACAACCCTGAAACCAAAGGATGTAGGGAACACCCGCACAATCTGACACCAAAAAGATTACAGACCCATCACCAAAAGCATGATAGAGAGACACACACACAACCCTGACACCAAAAGGATTTAGGGAACACTCGCACAATCAAGAACATTAAGGATGACAGGCCTATCACCAAAAGGCTGATAGAGCGACACACACACAAACCTGACACCAAAAGGAGGATTGAGCAACAAACATACACAACCCTGACACAAAAAGGATGTAGGGAACACTCGCACAATCTAACACCAAAAAGATGACAGACCCATCACCAGAAGAATGATAGAGAGACACAGACACAACCCTGACACCAAAAGGATTTAGGGAAAACTCGCACAATCTAGAACGTAAAGGATGACAGACCTATCACCAAAAGGATGATAGAGTGACACACACACAAACCTGACACCAAAAGGAGGATGGAGACACAAACACACACAAGCCTGACACAAAAAGGATGTCGGGAACACTCGCACAATCTGGCACCAAAAGGATGACAAACCCATCACCAAAAGGATGATATACCCTCAGACACACACAACCCTGACACCAAAAGGATTTAGGGAACAATCGCACAATCTGGAACCAAAACAATTACAGACCCATCACGGAAAGAATGATAGAGCGGCACACACACAACTATGACACCAAAAGGATCTTGGAAACACTCGCATAATCTGAAACTAAAAGGATGACATACCCATCACCAAAAGGATGGTTGAGCGACAGGCACTCGCAACCCTGACACCAAAAGGATTTAGGGAACACCCGCAGAATCTGACACCAAAAAGGATGACAGACCCGTCACCAAAAGGAGGATAGAGACACACACACACAACCCTGACACCAAAAGGATTTAGCAAACACTCGCACAATCTAGAACGAAGAGGATGATAGACCCATCACGAAAAGGATGATAGAGCGACACACAAACAAACCTGACACCAAAAGGATGATTGAGCGATGGACAAACACAACCCTGAAACAAAAAGGACGTAGGGAACACTCGCATAATCTGGCACCAAAAGGATGACAGACCCATCACCAAAAGGATGATAGAGCAACAGACACACACAACCCTGACACCAAAAGGATTTAGGGAACACTCGCAGAATCTGGAACCAAAACTATGACAGAGCCATCACAAAAAGGATCATATAGCGGCACACACATAGCTCTGACACCAAAAGGATCTAGGAAACACTCGCACAAACTAGAACCAAAAGGATGACATACCCATCACGAAAAGGATGATAGAGCGACACACACAAAGTTTTGACATCAAAAGGATATAGGAAAAACTCGCACAATCTTGAACCAAGTGGATGTCATACCCATCACAAAAAGGATGATTGAGCCACAGACACACACAACCCTGACACAAAAAGGATGTAGGGAACACCCGCATTATCGACACCAAAAGGATGACAGACCCATCACCAAAAGAATGATAGAGAGACACACGCACAACCCTGACACCAAAAGGATTTAGGGCACACTCGCACAATCTAGAACATAAAAGGATGACAGACCCATCACCAAAAGGATGATAGAGTGAGACACACACAAAAACCTGACACCAAAAAGAGGATTGAGCAACGGACACACACAACCCTGACATAAAAAAAGGATGTAGGGAACACTCGCACAATCTGGCACCAAAAGGATGATATACCCTCAGATGCACAAAACCCTGACACCAAAAGAATATAGGGAACACTCGCATAATCTGGAGTCAAAACGATTATAGACCCATCACGAAAAGAATGATAGAGCGACACACACACAGCTCTGACACCAAAAGGATCTAGGAAACCCTCGCATTATCTGGAACAAAAAGGATGACATACACATCACGAAAAGGATGATAGAGCGACACACCCAAAGCTTTGACATCAAAAGGAAATAGGAAACACTCGGACAATCTTGAACCAAAAAGGATGTCATACCCATCACCAAAAGGATGATTGAGCGACAGACATACACAACCCTGACACCAAAGGATGTAGGGAACACCCGCACAATCTGACACCAAAAAGATGACAGACCCATCACCAGAAGGATGATAGAGAGAGACACACACAACCCTGACACCAAAAGGATTTAGGGAACACTCACACAATCTAGAACATACAGGATGACAGACCTATCACTAAAAGGATGATAGAGTGACACACACACAAACCTGACACCAAAAGGAGGATTGAGCAACAGACACACACAACCCTGACACAAAAAGCATGTAGGGAACACTCGCACAATCTGGCACCAAAAGGATGACAGACCCATCACCAAAAGGATGATATACCCTCAGACACAGACAACCCTGACACCAAAAGGATTTAGGGAACACTCACACAATCTGGAACTAAAACGATTACTGACCCATCACGAAAAGAATGATAGAGCGGTACACACACAACTCTGACACCAAAAGGATCTAGGAAACACTCGCATAATCTGGAACCAAAAGGATGACATACCCATCAACAAAAGGTTGAGCGACAGACACTCACAACCCTGACACCAAAAGGTTTTAGGAAACACCTGCAGAATCTGACACCAAAAAGCATGACAGACCCGTCACCAAAAGGAGGATAGAGAGACACACACACAACCCTGACACCAAAAGGATTTAGCGAACACTCGCACAATCTAGAACGAAGAGGATGACAAACCCATCACGAAAAGGATGATAGAGCGACATACACACAACCATGACACCAAAAGAATGATTGAGTGACGGACAAACACAACCCTGAAACAAAAAGGATGTAGGGAACACTCGCATAATCTGGCACCAAAAGGATGATAGACCCATCACCAAAAGGATGATAGAGCAACATACACACACAACCCTGACACCAAAAGGATTTAGGGAACACTCGCAGAATCTGGAACCAAAATTATGACAGAGCCATCACAAAAAGGATTATATAGCGGCACACACATAGCTATGACACCAATAGGATCTAGGAAACACTCACACAAACTAAAACTAAAAGGATGACATACCCATCACGAAAAGGATGATAGAGCGACACGCACAAAGCTTTGACATCAAAAGGATATAGGAAAAACTCGCACAATCTTGAACCAAGTGGATGTCATACCCATCACAAAAAGGATGATTGAGCCACAGACACACACAACCCTGACACAAAAAGGATGTAGGGAACACCCGCATTATCTGACACCAAAAGGATGACAGACCAATCACCAAAAGGATGATAGAGAGACACACGCACAACCCTGACACCAAAAGGATTTAGGGAACACTCGCACAATCTAGAACATAAAGGATGACAGACCCATCACCAAAAGGATGATAGAGTGAGACACACACACAAACTTGACACCAAAAAGAGGATTGAGCAACGGACACACACAACCCTGACATAAAAAAAGGATGTAGGGAACACTCGCACAATCTGGCACCAAAAGGATGACAGACCCATCACCAAAAGGATGATATACCCTCAGACACACACAACCCTGACACCAAAAGGATTTAGGTAGCACTCGCACAATTGGAACCAAAATAATTACAGACCCATCACGAAAAGAATGATAGAGCAGCATACACACAGCTTTGACACCAAAAGGATCTAGGAAAAACTCGTATAATCTGGAACCAAAAGGATGACATACCCATCACCAAAAGGATGGTTGAGCGACAGACACTCACAACCCTGACTCCAAAAGGATTTAGGTAACACCCGTACAATCTGACACCAAAAAGGATGACAGACCCATCACCAAAAGGAGGATAGAGAGGCACACACACAACTCTAACACCAAAAGGATTTAGGGAACACTCGCACAATCTAGAAGGAAGAGGATGACAGACCCATCACGAAAAGGATGATAGAGCGACACACACACAGACCTGGCACCAAAAGGATGATTGAGCGACGGACAAACAGAACCCTGAAACAAAAAGGATGTAGGGAACACTCGCATAATCTGGCACCAAAAGGATGACAGACCCATCACCAAAAGGATGATAAAGCAACATACACACACAACCCTGACACCAAAAGGATTTAGGGAACACTCGCAGAATCTGGAACCAAAACTATGACAGAGCCATCACGAAAAGGACCATATAGCGGCACACACATAACTCTGACACCAATAGGTTCTAGGAAACACTCGCACAAACTAGAACTAAAAGGATGACATACCCATCAAGAAAAGGATGATAGAGCGACACACACAAAGCTTTGACATCAAAAGGATATAGGAAAAACTCGCACAATCTTGAACCAAGTGGATGTCATACCCATCACAAAAAGGATGATTGAGCCATATACACACACAAACCTGACACCAAAAGGATGTAGGGAACACCCGCATTATCTGACACCAAAAGGTTGACAGACCCATCACCAAAAGGATGATAGAGAGACACACACACAACCCTGACACCAAAAGGATTTAGGGAACACTCGCATAATTTAGAACATAAAGGATGACAGACCTATCACCAAAAGGATGATATAGTGACACACACACAAACCTGACACCAAAAGGAGGATTGAGCAACAGACACACACAACCCTGACACAAAAAGGATGTAGGGAACACTCGCACAATCTGGCACCAAAAGGATGACAGACCCATCACCAAAAGGATGATATACCCTCAGACACACACAACCCTGACACCAAAAGGATTTAGGTAACACTCGCACAATTGGAACCAAAACGATTACAGACCCATCACGAAAAGAATTATAGAGCAGCATACATACAGCTTTGACACCAAAAGGATCTAGGAAAAACTCGCATAATCTGGAACCAAAAGGATGACATACCCATCACCAAAAGGATGGTTGAGCGACAAACACTCATAACCCTGACTCCAAAAGGATTTAGGTAACACCCGTACAATCTGACACCAAAAAGGATGACAGACCCATCACCAAAAGGAGGATAGAGAGACACACACACAACCCTGACACCAAAAGGATTTAGGGAACACTCGCACAATCTAGAAGGAAGAGGATGACAGACCCATCACGAAAAGGATGATAGAGCGACACACACACACAGACCTGACACCAAAAGGATGATTGAGCGACGGACAAACACAACCCTGAAACAAAAAGGATGTAGGTAACACTCGCATAATCTGCAACAAAAGGATGACAGACCCATCACCAAAAGGATGATAGAGCAACATACACACACAACCCTGACACCAAAAGGATTTAGGGAACACTCGCAGAATCTGGAACCAAAACTATGACAGAGCCATCACGAAAAGGATCATATAGCGGCACACACATAACTCTGACACCAATAGGTTCTAGGAAACACTCGCACAAACTAGAACTAAAAGGATGACATACCCATCAAGAAAAGGATGATAGAGCGACACACACAAAGCTTTGACATCAAAAGGATATAGGAAAAACTCGCACAATCTTGAGCCAAGTGGATGTCATACCCATAACAAAAAGGATGATTGAGCCATATACACACACAACCCTGACACCAAAAAGATGTAGGGAACACCCGCATTATCTGACACCAAAAGGTTGACAGACCCATCACCAAATGGATGATAGAGAGACACACACACAACCCTGACACCAAAAGGATTTAGGGAACACTCGCATAATCTAGAACATAAAGGATGACAGACCTATCACCAAAAGGATGATATAGTGACACACACACAAACCTGACACCAAAAGGAGGATTGAGCAACAGACACACACAACCCTGACACAAAAAGGATGTAGGGAACACTCGCACAATCTGGCACCAAAAGGATGACAGACCCATCACCAAAAGGATGATATACCCTCAGACACACACAACCCTGACACCAAAAGGATTTAGGTAACACTCGCACAATCTGGAACCAAAACGATTACAGACCCATCACGAAAAGAATGATAGAGCGGCACACACACAGCTCTGACACCAAAAGGATCTAGGAAAAACTCGCATAATCTGGAACCAAAAGGATGACAGACCCATCACCAAAAGGATGATTGAGCGACAGACACACACAACCCTGACACCAAAGGATGTAGGGAACACCAGCACAATCTGACACCAAAAAGATGACAGACCCATCACCAGAAGGATGATAGAGAGAGACACACACAACCCTGACACCAAAAGGATTTAGGGAACACTCGCACAATCTCGAACGTAAAGGATGATATACCTATCACCAAAAGGATGATAGAGTGACACATACACAAACCTGACACCAAAAGGAGGATTGAGCAACAGACACACACAACCCTGACACAAAAAGGATGTAGGGAACACTCGCACAATCTGGCACCAAAAGGATGACATACCCATCACCAAAAGGATGATATACCCTCAGACACACACAACCCTGACACCAAAAGGATTTAGGTAACACTCGCACAATTGGAACCAAAACGATTACAGACCCATCACGAAAAGAATGATAGAGCAGCATACATACAGCTTTGACACCAAAAGGATCTAGGAAAAACTCGCATAATCTGGAACCAAAAGGATGACATACCCATCACCAAAAGGATGGTTGAGCGACAGACACTCATAACCCTGACTCCAAAAGGATTTAGGTAACACCCGTACAATCTGACACCAAAAAGGATGACAGACCCATCACCAAAAGGAGGATAGAGAGACACACACACAACCCTGACACCAAAAGGATTTAGGGAGCACTCGCACAATCTAGAAGGAAGAGGATGACAGACCCATCACGAAAAGGATGATAGAGCGACACACACACACAGACCTGACACCAAAAGGATGATTGAGCGACGGACAAACACAACCCTGAAACAAAAAGGATGTAGGTAACACTCGCATAATCTGGCACCAAAAGGATGACAGACCCATCACCAAAAGGATGATAGAGCAACATACACACACAACCCTGACACCAAAAGGATTTAGGGAACACTAGCAGAATCTGGAACCAAAACTATGACAGAGCCATCACGAAAAGGATCATATAGCGGCACACACATAACTCTGACACCAATAGGTTCTAGGAAACACTCGCACAAACTAGAACTAAAAGGATGACATACCCATCAAGAAAAGGATGATAGAGCGACACACACAAAGCTTTGACATCAAAAGGATATAGGAAAAACTCGCACAATCTTGAGCCAAGTGGATGTCATACCCATAACAAAAAGGATGATTGAGCCATATACACACACAACCCTGACACCAAAAAGATGTAGGGAACACCCGCATTATCTGACACCAAAAGGTTGACAGACCCATCACCAAATGGATGATAGAGAGACACACACACAACCCTGACACCAAAAGGATTTAGGGAACACTCGCATAATCTAGAACATAAAGGATGACAGACCTATCACCAAAAGGATGATATAGTGACACACACACAAACCTGACACCAAAAGGAGGATTGAGCAACAGACACACACAACCCTGACACAAAAAGGATGTAGGGAACACTCGCACAATCTGGCACCAAAAGGATGACAGACCCATCACCAAAAGGATGATATACCCTCAGACACACACAACCCTGACACCAAAAGGATTTAGGTAACACTCGCACAATCTGGAACCAAAACGATTACAGACCCATCACGAAAAGAATGATAGAGCGGCACACACACAGCTCTGACACCAAAAGGATCTAGGAAAAACTCGCATAATCTGGAACCAAAAGGATGACAGACCCATCACCAAAAGGATGATTGAGCGACAGACACACACAACCCTGACACCAAAGGATGTAGGGAACACCAGCACAATCTGACACCAAAAAGATGACAGACCCATCACCAGAAGGATGATAGAGAGAGACACACACAACCCTGACACCAAAAGGATTTAGGGAACACTCGCACAATCTCGAACGTAAAGGATGATATACCTATCACCAAAAGGATGATAGAGTGACACATACACAAACCTGACACCAAAAGGAGGATTGAGCAACAGACACACACAACCCTAAACACAAAAAGGATGTAGGAAACACTCACACAATCTAGCACCAAAAGGATGACAGACCCATCACCAAAAGGATGATATACCCTCAGACACACACAACCCTGACACAAAAAGCATTTAGGGAACACTCGCACAATCTGGAACCAAAACGATTACAGACCCATCACGAAAAGAATAATAGAGCGGCACACACACAACTCTGACACCAAAAGGATCTAGGAAACACTCGCCTAATCTGAAACCAAAAGGATGACATACCCATCACCAAAAGGATGGTTGAGCGAGACACACTCAAAACCTTGACATCAAAAGGATTTAGGGAACACCCGCACAATCTGACACAAAAAAGGATGACAGACCCGTCACCAAAAGGAGGATAGAGAGACACACACACAACCTTGACACCAGAAGGATTTAGGGAACACTCGCACAATCTTGAACGAAGAGGTTGACAGACCCATCACGAAAAGGATGATAGAGCGACACACACACAAACCTTACAACAAAAGGATGATTGAGCGACGGAAAAACACGAAAGAATGACAGACCTATCACCAAAAGGATGTTAGAGGAACAAACACACACAATCCTTACACAAAAAGGATTTTGGGAACACTCGCAGAATCTGGAACCAAATTGATGACAGAGCCATCACGAAAAGGATCATATAGCGGCACACACATAGCTCTGACACTAAAAGGATCTAGGAAACACTCGCACAAACTGGAACCAAAAGGATGACATACCCATCACGAAAAGGATCATAGAGCGACACACACAAGGCTTTGACATCAAAAGGATATAGGAAAAACTCGCACAATCTTGTACCAAATAGATGTCATACCCATCACCAAAAGGATGATTGAGCCACAGACACACACAACCTTGACACCAAAAGGATGTAGGGAACCCCGCATTATCTGACACCAAAAGGATGATAGACCCAACACCAAAAGGATGATAGAGAGACACACACATAACCCCGATAAAAGGATTTTGGAAACACTCGCACAATCTAGAACGTAAAGGTAGAAAGACCTATCACTAAAAGGATGATAGAGCGACACACACACAAACCTGACACCAAAAGGAGGATTGAGCAACAGACATACACAACCCTAACACAAAAAGGATGTAGGGAACACTCGCACAATCTAGCACCAAAAGGGATAAGACCCATCACCAAAAGGATGATATACCCTCAGACACATACAACCCTGACACCAAAAGGATTTAGGGAACACTCGCACAATTTGGAATCAAAACGATTACAGACCCATCACGAAAAGGATCATAGAGCGACACACGCACAACTCTGACACCAAAAGGATCTAGGAAACACTCGCATAATCTGGAACCAAAAGGATGACATACCCATCACAAAAAGGATGATTCAGCGACAAACACTCACGACCCTGACACCAAAAGGATTTATGGAACACCCGCACAATCTGACACCAAAAAGGATGACAGACTCGTCACCAAAAGGAGGATAGAGAGACACACACACAACCCTGACACCAAAAGGATTTAGGGAACACTCGCACAATCTAGAACGAAGAGGATGACAGACCCATCACGAAAAGGATGATAGAGCAACACACACACAGACCTGACACCAAAAGGATGATTGAGCGGCGGACAAACACAACCCTGACACAAAAAGGATGTAGGGGACACCCGCACAATCTGGATCCAAAAGGATGACAGACCCATCGCAAAAAGGAAGATAGAGCGACAAACACACATAACCCTGACACCAAAAAGATTTAGGGAACACTGGCACAATCTGGAACCAAATTGATGACAGACCCATCACGAAAAGGATCATATAGAGGCACACACACAACACTGACACCAAAAGGATCTAGGAAACACTCGCACAATCTGGAACCAAAAGGATGACATACGCATCACGAAAAGGATGATACAGCGACACACAAAGCTTTGACATCAAAAGGACATAGGAAACACTCGCACAATCTTGGATCAAATGGATGTCATACCCATCACCAAAAGGATGATTGAGCGACAAACACACACAACCCTGACACCAAAAGGATGTAGGGAACACCTGCACAATCTGACACCAAAAAGATGACAGACCCATCACCAAAAGGAAGATAGAGAGACACACACAAACCTTGACACCAAAAGGATTTAGGGAACACTCACACAATCTAAAACGTAAAGGATCACAGACCTATCACCAAAACGATGATAGAGTAACACACACACAAACCTGACACCAAAAGTAGGATTGAGCAACAGACACACACAACCCTGACACCAAAAGGATTTAGGGAACACTCGCACAATCTGGAACCAAAACGATTATACACCTATCACGAAAAGAATGATAGAGCGGCACACACACATCTCTGACACCAAAAGGACCTAGGAACCACTCGCATCATCTGGAACCAAAAGGATGACATACCCAACACCAAAAGGATGGTTGAGCGACAGACACTCACAACCCTGACACCAAAAGGATTTAGGGAACACCCGTACAATCTGACACCAAAAAGGATGACAGACCCGTCACCAAAAGGAGGATGGAGAGACACACACACAACCCTGACACCAAAAGGAATTTGGGAACACTCGCACAATCTAGAACATAAAAGGATGACAGACCCATCACGGAAAGGATGATAGAGCGACACACATATAGACCTGAAACCAAAAGGATGATTGAGCGACAGACAAACACAACCCTGAAACAAAAAGTATGTAGGGAACACTCGCATAATCTGGCACTAAAAGGATGACAGACCCATCACCAAAAGGATGATAGAGCAACAGAAACACACAACCCTGACACCAAAAGGATTGAGGGAAGACTTGCAGAATCTGGAACCAAAACGATGACAGAGCCATCACAAAAAGGATCATATAGCGGCACACACATTGGTCTGACACCAAAAGGCTCTAGGAAACACTCGCACAAACTGGAACCAAAAGGATGACATACCCATCACGAAAAGGATGATAGAGCGACATACACAAAGCTTTGACATCAAAAGGACATAGGAATCACTCGCACAATCTTGAACCAAATGGATGTCATACCCATAACCAAAAGGATGATTGAACAACAGACATACATAACCCTGACACCAAAAGGATGTAGGGAACACCTGCACAATCTGACACCAAAAAGATGACAGACCCATCACCAGAAGGATGATAGAGAGACGCACACACAACCCCGACACCAAAAGGATTTAGGGAACACTCGCACAATCTAAAACGTAAAGGTTGACAGACCTATCACCAAATGGATGATAGAGTGAGACACATACAAACCTGACACCAAAAGGAGGATTAAGCAACAGACACACACAACCCTGACACAAAAAGGATTTAGGGAACACTCGCACAATTTGGAACCAAAAGGATGACAGACCCATCACCAAAAGGATGATATACCCTCAAACACACACAAACCTGACACCAAAAGGATTTAGGGAACACTCCCACAATCTGGAACCAAAACGATTACAGACCCATCACGAAAAGAATGATAGAGCGGCACACACACAACTCTGACACCAAAGGATGTAGGGAACACCCGCACAATCTGACACCAAAAAGATCTAGGAAACACTCGCGTAATCTGGAACCAAAAGGATCTAGGAAACACTCGCGTAATCTGGAACCAAAAGGATGACATACCCATCACCAAAAGGATGGTTGAGCGACAGACACTCACAACCCTGACACCAAAAGGATTTAGGGAACACCCGCACAATCTGACACCAAAAAGGATGACAGACCCGTCACCAAAAGGAGGATAGAGAGACACACACACAACCCTGACACCAAAAGGATTTAGGGAACACTCGTACAATCTAGAACGAAGAGGATGACAGACCCATCACGAAAAGGATGATAGAGCGACACACACACACAGACCTGACACCAAAAGGATGATTGAGCGACGGACAAACACAACCCTGAAACAAAAAGGATGTACAGAACACTCGCATAATCTGGCACTAAAAGGATGACAGACCCATCACCAAAAGGATGATAGAGCAACAGACACACACAACCCTGACACCAAAAGGATTGAGGGAAGACTTGCAGAATCTGGAACCAAAACGATGACAGAGCCATCACGAAAAGGATCATATAGCGGCACACACATAGCTCTGACACCAAAAGGATCTAGGAAACACTCGCACAAACTGGAACCAAAAGGATGACATACCCATCACGAAAACTATGATAGAGCGACACACACAAAGATTTGACATCAAACGGACATAGGAAACACTCTCACAATCTTGAACCAAATGGATGTCATACCCATCACCAAAAGGATGATTGAGCGACAGACACACACAACCCTGACACCAAAGGATGTACGGAACACCCGCACAATCTGACACCAAATAGATGACAGACCCATCACCAGAAGGATGATAGAGAGACACACACACAACCCTGACACGAAAAGGATTTAGGGAACACTCGCACAATCTAGAACGTAAAGGATGACAGACCTATCACCAAAAGGATGATAGAGTGACACACACACAAACCTGACACCAAAAGGAGGATTGAGCAATAGACACACAAAACCCTTATACAAAAAGGATGTAGGGAACACTCGCACAATCTGGCACCAAAAGGATGACAGACACATCACCAAAAGGATGATATACGCTCAGACACATACAAACCTGACACCAAAAGGATATAGCGAACACTCCCACAATCTGGAACCAAAACGATTACAAACCCATCACGAAAAGAATGATAGAGCGGCACACACACAACTCTGGCACCAAAAGGATCTAGGAAACACTCGCGTAATCTGGATCCAAAAGGATGACATACCCATCACCAAAAGGATGGTTGAGCGATAGACACTCACAACCCTGACACCAAAAGGATTTAGGGAACACCCGCACAATCTGACACCAAAAAGGATGACAGACCCGTCACCAAAAGGAGGATAGAGAGACACACACACAACCCTGACACCAAAAGGATTTAGGGAACACTCGCACAATCTAGAACGAAGAGGATGACAGACCCATCACGAAAAGGATGATAGAGCAACACACACACACAGACCTGACACCAAAAGGATGATTGAGCGACTGACAAACACAACCCTGAAACAAAAAGGGTGTACGGAACACTCGCATAATCTAGCACTAAAAGGATGACAGACCCATCACCAAAAGGATGATAGAGCAACAGACACACATAACCCTGACACCAAAAGGATTGAGGGAAGACTTGCAGAATCTAGAACCAAAACGATGACAGAGCCATCACGAAAAGGATCATATAGCGGCACACACATAGCTCTAACACCAAAAGGATCTAGGAAACATTCGCACAAACTTGAACCAAATGGATATCATACCCATCACCAAAAGGATGATTGAGCGACAGACATACACAACCCTGACACAAAAGGATGTAGGGAACACCCGCACAATCTGACACCAAAAAGATGACAGACCCATCACCAGAAGGATGATAGAGAGACACACACACAACCTTGACACCAAAAGGGTTTAGGGAACACTCGCACAATCTAGAAGGTAAAGGATGATAGACCTATCACCAAAAGGATGATAGAGTGACACACGCACAAACCTGACACCAAAGGGAGGATGTAAGGAACACTCGCACAATCTGGCACCAAAAGGATGACAGACACATCACCAAAAGGATGATATACGCTCAGACACACACAAACCTGACACCAAAAGGATATAGGGAACACTCCCAAAATCTGGAACCAAAACGATTACAGACCCATCACGAAAAGAATGATAGAGCGATACACACACATCTCTGACACCAAAAGGATCTAGGAAACACTCGCATAATCTGGAACCAAACGGATGACATACCCATCACCAAAAGGATGGTTAAGCGACAGACACTCACAACCCTGACACCAAAGGGATTTAGGCAACACTGGCACAATCTGGAACAAAAACAATGACAGACCCATCACGACAAGGATCATATAGCGGCATACACACAACTATGACACCAAAAGGATCTAGGAAACACTCGCACAATCCGGAACCAAAAGGATGACATTCCCATCACGAAAAGGATGATAGAGGGACACACACAAAGCTTTGACATCAAAAGGATATAGGAAACACTCGCACAGTCTTGAACCAAATGGATGTCATACCCATCACTAAAAGGATGATTGAGCGACAGACACACACAACCCTAACACCAAAAGGATGTAGGGTACACTCGCACAATCTGACACCAAAAAGATGACAAACCCATCACCAAAAGGATGATAGAGAGACACACACATAACCCTGACACCAAAAGGATTTAGGGAAGACTCGCGCAATCTAGAACGTCAAGGATGACATACCTATCACTAAAAGGATGATAGAGCGACACACACACAAACCTGACTCCAAAAGGAGGATTGAGCAACGGACATACACAACCCTGACACAAAGGGGATGTAGGGAACACTAGCACAATCTGGCACCAAAAGGGTGACAGACCCATCACCAAAAGGATGATATACCCTCAGACACACATAACCCGGACACCAAAAGGATTTAGGGAACACTCGCACAATCTTGAACCAAAACGATTACAGGCCCATCACGAAAAGGATGATAGAGCGGCACACACACAGCTCTGACTCCGAAAGGATCTAGGAAACACTCGCATAATCTAAAACCAAAAGGATGACATACCCATCACCAAAATGATGATTGAGCAACAGACACTCACAACCCTGACACCAAAAAGATTTAGGGAACACTGGCACAATATGGAACAAAAACAATGACAGACCAATCACGACAAGGATCATATAGCGGCAAACACATAGCTATGACACCAAAAGGATCTAGGAAACACTTGCACAATATGGAACCAAAAGGATGACATACCCATCACGAAAAGGATGATAGAGCGACACACACAAAGCTTTGACATTAAAAGGATATAGGAAACACTCGCACAATCTTGAAACAAATGGATGTCAAACCCATCCCCAAAAGGATGATTGAGTGACAGACACACCCAACCCTGACACCAAAAGGATGTAGGGAACACCCGCACAATCTGACACCAAAAAGATGACAGACCCATCACCAAAAGGATGATAGAGAGACACACACATAACCCTGACACCAAAAGGATTTAGGGAAGACTCGCGCAATCTATAACGTAAAGGATGACAGACCTATCACTAAAAGTATGATAGAGCGACACACACACAAACCTAACTCCAAAAGGAGGATTGAGCAACGGACACACACAACCTTGACCCAAAAAGGACGTAGGGAACACTCGCACAATCTGGCACCAAAAGGATGACAGACCCATCACCAAAAGGATGATATACCCTCAGTCACACACAACCCTGACACCAAAAGGATTTAGGGAACACTCGCACAATCTGGAACCGAAACGATTACAGACCTATCACAAAAAGGATGATAGAGCGGCACACACACAACTCTGACACCGAAAGGATCTAGGCAACACTCGCGTAATCTAAAACCAAAAGGATGACATACCCATCACCATAGGGATGATTGAGCGACACACACTCACAACCCTGACACCAAAAGGATTTAGGGAACACTGGCACAATCTTGAACCAAAACAATGACAGACCCATCACGAAAAGGATCATATAGCGGCACACACACAACTATGACACCAAAAGGATCTAGGAAACACTCGCGTAATCTAGAACCAAAAGGATGACATACCCATCACCAAAAGGATGGGTGAATGACAGACACTCACAACCCTGACACCAAAAGGATTTAGGGAACACCCGCACAATCTGACACCAAAAAGGATGACAGACCCGTCACCAAAAGGAGGATAGAGAGACACACACACAACCCTGACACCAAAAGGATTTAGGGAACACTCGCACAATCTAGAACGAAGAGGATGACAGACCCATCACGAAAAGGATGATAGAGTAACACACACACAGACCTGACACCAAAAGGATGATTGAGCGACTGACAAACACAACCCAGAAACAAAAAGGGTGTACGGAACACTCGCATAATCTTGCACTAAAAGGATGACAGACCCATCACCAAAGGGATGATAGAGCAACAGACACACACAACCCTGACACCAAAAGGATTGAGGGAAGACTTGCAAAATCTGGAACCAAAACGATGACAGAGCCATCACGAAAAGCATCATATAGCGGCACACACATACCTCTGGCACCAAAAGGATCTAGGAAACACTCGCACAAACTGGAACCAAAAGGATGACATACCCATCATGAAAACTATGATAGAGCGACACACACAAAGATTTGACATCAAACGGACATAGGAAGCACTCTCACAATATTGAACCAAATGGATGTCATACCCATCACCAAAAGGATGATTAAGCGACAGACACACACAACCCTGACACCAAAGGATGTAGGGAACACCCGCACAACCTGACACCAAAAAGATGACAGACCCATCACCAGAAGGATGATAGAGAGACACACACATAACCCTGACACGAAAAGGATTTAGGGAACACTCGCACAATCTAGAACGTAAAGGATGACAGACCTATCACCAAAAGGATGATAGAGTGACACACACACAAACCTGACACCAAAAGGAGGATTGAGCAATAGACACACAAAACCCTTATACAAAAAGGATGTAGGGAACACTCGCACAATCTGGCACCAAAAGGATGACAGACACATCACCAAAAGGATGATATACGCTCAGACACACACAAACCTGACACCAAAAGGATATAGGGAACACTCCCACAATCTGGAACCAAAATGATTACAGACCCATCACGAAAAGAATGATAGAGCGGCACACACACAACTCTGACACCAAAGGGATCTAGGAAACACTCGCGTAATCTGGAACCAAAATGATGACATACCCATCACCAAAAGGATGGTTGAGCGACAGACACTCACAACCCTGACACCAAAAGGATTTAGGGAACACCCGCACAATCTGACACCAAAAAGGATGACAGACCCGTCACCAAAAGGAGGATAGAGAGACACACACACAACCCTGACACCAAAAGGATTTAGGGAACACTCGCACAATTTAGAACGAAGAGGATGACAGACCCATCACGAAAAGGATGATAGAGCGACACACACACACAGACCTGACACCAAAAGGATGATTGAGCGACTGACAAACACAACCCTGAAACAAAAAGGGTGTACGGAACACTCGCATAATCTAGCACTAAAAGGATGACAGACCCATCACCAAAAGGATGATAGAGCAACAGACACACATAACCCTGACACCAAAAGGATTGAGGGAAGACTTGCAGAATCTGGAACCAAAACGATGACAGAGCCATCACGAAAAGGATCATATAGCGGCACACACATAGCTCTAACACCAAAAGGATCTAGGAAACATTCGCACAAACTTGAACCAAATGGATATCATACCCATCACCAAAAGGATGATTGAGCGACAGACATACACAACCCTGACACCAAAGGATGTAGGGAACACCCGCACAATCTGACACCAAAAAGATGACAGACCCATCACCAGAAGGATGATAGAGAGACACACACACAACCTTGACACCAAAAGGGTTTAGGGAACACTCGCACAATCTAGAAGGTAAAGGATTACAGACCTATCACCAAAAGGATGATAGAGTGACACACACACAAACCTGACACCAAAAGGAGGATGTAAGGAACACTCGCACAATCTGGCACCAAAAGGATGATAGACACATCACCAAAAGGATGATATACGCTCAGACACACACAAACCTGACACCAAAAGGATATAGGGAACACTCCCACAATCTGGAACCAAAACGATTACAGACCCATCACGAAAAGAATGATAGAGCGGCACACACACATCTCTGACACCAAAAGGATCTAGGAAACACTCGCATAATCTGGAACCGAACGGATGACATACCCATCACCAAAAGGATGGTTGAGCGACAGACACTCACAACCCTGACACCAAAGGGATTTAGGGAACACTGGCACAATCTGGAACAAAAACAATGACAGACCCATCACGACAAGGATCATATAGCGGCACACACACAGCTATGACACCAAAAGGATCTAGGAAACACTCGCACAATCTGGAACCAAAAGGATGACATTCCCATCACGAAAAGGATGATAGAGGGACACACACAAAGCTTTGACATCAAAAGGATATAGGAAACACTCGCACAGTCTTGAACCAAATGGATGTCATACCCATCACTAAAAGGATGATTGAGCGACAGACACACACAACCCTAACACCAAAAGGATGTAGGGTACACCCGCACAATCTGACACCAAAAAGATGACAAACCCATCACCAAAAGGGTGATAGAGAGACACACACATAACCCTGACACAAAAAGGATTTAGGGAAGACTCGCGCAATCTAGAACGTCAAGGATGACAGACCTATCACTAAAAGGATGATAGAGCGACACACACACAAACCTGACTCCAAAAGGAGGATTGAGCAATGGACATACACAACCCTGACACAAAGGGGATGTATGGAACACTAGCACAATCTGGCACCAAAAAGATGACAGACCCATCACCAAAAGGATGATATACCCTCAGACACACACAACCCGGACACCAAAAGGATTTAGGGAACACTCGCACAATCTTGAACCAAAACGATTACAGGCCCATCACGAAAAGGATGATAGAGCGGCACACACACAGCTCTGACTCCGAAAGGATCTAGGAAACACTCGCATAATCTAAAACCAAAAGGATGACATACCCATCACCAAAAGGATGATTGAGCGACAGACACTCACAACCCTGACACCAAAAAGATTTAGGGAACACTGGCACAATATGGAACAAAAACAATGACAGACCAATCACGACAAGGATCATATAGCGGCACACACACAGCTATGACACCAAAAGGATCTAGGAAACACTCGCACATTCTGGAACCAAAAGGATGACATACCCATCACGAAAAGGATGATAGAGCGACACACACAAGGCTTTGACATCAAAAGGATATAGGAAACACTCGCACAATCTTGAACCAAATGGATGTCAAACCCATCACCAAAAGGATGATTGAGCGACAGACACACACAACCCTGACACCAAAAGGATGTAAGGAACACCCGCACAATCTGACACCAAAAAGATGACAGACCCATCACCAAAAGGATAATAGAGAGACACACACACAACTCTGACACCAAAAGGATTTAGGGAAGACTCGCGTAATCTAGAACGTAAAGGATGACAAACCAATCACTAAAAGGATGATAGAGCGACACACACACAAACCTGACTCCGAAAGGAGGATTGAGCAACGAACACACACAACTCTGACACAAAAAAGATGTAGGGAATAATCGCACAATCTGGCACCAAAAGGATGACAAACCCATCACCAAAAGGATGATATACCTTCAGACACACACAACCCTGACACCAAAAGAATTTAGAGAAGACTCGCACAATCTGGAACCAAAATGATTACAGACCCATCACGAAAAGGATGATAGAGCAGCACACACACAGATCTGACACCAAAAGGATCTAGGAAACACTCGCATAATCTAAAACCAAAAGAATGACATACCCATCACCAAAAGGATGATTGAGCGACAGACACTCACAACCCTGACACCAGAAGGATTTAGGGAACACTGGCACAATCTGGAACCAAAACGATGACGGACCCATCACGAAAAGGATCTTATAGCGGCACACACACAGCTATGACACCAAAAGGATCTAATAAACACTCGCACATTCTGGAACCAAATGGATGACATACGCGTCACGAAAAGGATGATAGAGTGACACACACGAAGCTTTGACATCTAAAGGGTATAGGAAAAACTCGCACAATCTTGAACCAAGTGGATGCCATACCCATCACCAAAAGGATGATTGAGCCACAGACACACACAACCCTGACACCAAAAGGATGTAGGGAACACCCACATTATCTGACAGCAAAAGGATGACAGACCCAACACCAAAAGGATGATAGAGATACACACATAACCCCGACAAAAGGATTTAGGGAACACTCGTACAATCTAGAACGTAAAGGTAGACAGACCTATCACCAAAAGGATGATAGAGCGACACACACACAAACCTGACACCAAAAGAAGGATTGAGCAACAGACACACACAACCCTGACACAAAAAGAATGTAGGGAACCCTCGCACAATCTGGCACCAAAAGGATGATAAACCCATCACCAAAAGGATGATATACCCTCAGACACACACAACCCTGACACCAAAAGGATTTAGGGAACACTCGCACAATCTGGAATCAAAATGATTTCATACCCATCACGAAAAGGATGATAGAGCAACACACACACAACTCTGACACCAAAAGGATCTAGGAAACACTCGCATAATTTGGAACCAAAAGGATTACATACCCTTCACAAAAAGGATGATTGAACGACAAACACTCACAACCCTGACACCAAAAGGATTTATGGAACACCCGTACAATCTGACACCAAAAAGGATGACAGACCCGTCACCAAAAAGAGGATAGAGAGACACACACACAACCCTGACACCAAAAGGATTTAGGGAACACTCGCACAATCTAGAATGAAGAAGATGACAAACCCATCACGAAAAGGATGATAGAGCGACACACACACAGACCTGACACCAAAAGGATGATTGAGCGATGGACAAACACAACCCTGACACAAAAAGGATGTAGGGAACACTCGCACAATCTGGCACCAAAAGGATGACAGACCCATCACCAAAAGGATGATACAGCGACAAACACACACAACCCTGACACCAAAAGGATATAGGGAACACTGGCACAATCTGGAACCAAATTGATGACAAACCCATCACGAAAAGGATCATACAGCGGCACACGCACAGCTCTAACACCAAAAGGATCTAGGAAACACTCGCACAATTTGGAACCAAAAGGATGACATACCCATCACGAAAAGGATGATACAGCAACACACACAAAGTTTTGACATCAAAAGGACATAGGAAACACTCGCACAATCTTGAACCAAATGGATGTCATACCCATCACCAAAAGGATGATTGAGCGACAGACACACACAACCCTGACACCAAAAGGATGTAGGGAACACCCGCACAATCTGACACCAAAAAGATGACAGACAAATCACCAAAAGGAAGATAGAGAGACACACACATAACCCTGACACCAAAAGGATTTAGGGAAGACTCGCGTAATCTAGAACGTAAAGGATGACAGACCTATCACTAAAAGGATGATAGAGCGACACACACACAAACCTGACTCCAAAAAGAGGATTCAGCAACGAACACACACAACCATGACACAAAAAGGATGTAGGGAACACTCGCACAATCGGGAACCAAAAGGATGACAGCCCCATCATCAAAAGGATGATATACCCTCAGACACACGCAATCCTGACACTAAAAGGATTTAGGGAACACTCGCACAATCTGGAACCAAAACGATTACAGACCCATCACGAAAAGGATGATAGAGCGACACACACATAGCTCTGACACCGAAAGAATCTAGGAAACACTCGCATAATCTAAAACCAAATGGATGACATACCCATCACCAAAAGGATGATTGAGAGACAAACACTCACAACCCTGACACCAAAAGGATTTAGGGAACACTGGCTCAATCTGGAACCAAAACAATGACAGACCCATCAAGAAAAGGATGATAGAGCGGTACACACACACAACTCTGACACCGAAAGGATCTAGGAAACACTCGCACAATATGGACCCAAAAGGATGACATACCCATCACAAAAAGGATGATAGAGCGACACACACAAAGCTTTGACATCAAAAGGACATAGGAAACACTGGCACAATGTTGAACCAAATGGATGTCAAACCCATCACCAAAAGGATGATTGAGCGACAGACACACACAACCCTGACACCAAAAAGATGTAGGGAACACCCGCACAATCTGATATCAAAAAGATGACAGACCCATCACCAAAAGGATGTAGGGAACACCCGCACAATCTGACATCAAAAAGATGACAGACCCATCACCAAAAGGATGATAGAGAGACACACACATAACCCTGACACCAAAAGGATTTAGGGAAGCTTCGCGCAATCTAGAACGTAAACGATGACATGCCTATCGCTAAAAGGATGATAAAGCGACACACACACAAGCCTGACTCCAAAAGGAGGATTGAGCAACGGACACACACAACCCTGACACAAAAAGGATGTAGGGAACACTCGTACAATCTGGAACCAAAAGGATGACAGACCCATCACCAAAAGGATGATATACCCTAAGACACACACAACCCTGACACCAAAAGGATTTAGGGAACACTCGCACAATCTGGAACCAAAACGATTATAGACCCATCACGAAAATGATGATAGAGCGGCACACACACAACTCTGACACCGAAAGGATCTAGGAAACACAGGCATAATCTAAAACCAAAAGGATGACATACCCATCACCAAAAGGATGATTGAGCGACAAACACTCATAACCCTGACACCAAAAGGATTTAGGGAACACTGGCACAATCTGGAACCAAAACAATGACACACCCATCATGAAAAGGATCATATAGCGGCACACACACAGCTAAGACACCAAAAGGATCTAGGAAACACTCGCAAAATCTGGAACCAAAAGGATGACATACCCATCACGAAAAGGATGATAGAGCGACACACACAAAGCTTTGACATCAAAAGGATATATTAAACACTGGCACAATCTTGAACCAAATGGATGTCAAACCCATCACCAAAAGGATGATTGAGCGACAGACACACACAACCCTGACACCAAAAGGATGTAGGGAACACCCGCACAATTTGACACCAAAAAGATGACAGACCCATCACCAAAAGGATGATAGAGAGACACACACATAACCCTGACACCAAAAGGATTTAGGGAAGACTCACACAATCTAGAATGTAAAGGATGACAGACCTATCACTAAAACGATGATAGTGCGATACACACACAAACCTGACTCCAAAAGGAAGATTGAGAAACGGACACACACAACCCTGACAGAAAAAGGATGCAGGGAACACTCGCACAATCTTGCACCAAAAGGATGACAGACCCATCACCAAATGGATGATATACCCTCAGACACACACAACCCTGAAACCAAACGGATTTCGGGAACACTCGCACAATCTGGAACCAAAACGATTACAGAACCATCACGAAAAGGATGATAGAGTGACACACACACAACTCTGACACCGAAAGGATCTAGGAAACACTCGCATAATCTAAAACCAAAAGGAGCACATACCCATCACCAAAAGGATGATTGAGCGACCGAAACTCACAACCTTGACACCAAAAGGATTTAAGGAACACTGGCAAAATCTGGAACCAAAACAATGACAGACCAATCATGAAAAAGATCATATAGCGGCACACACACAGCTATGACACCAAAAGGATCTAGGAAACACTCGCAAAATCTGGAACCAAAAGGATGACATACCCATCACCAAAAGGATGATAGAGCGACACACACAAAGATTTGACATCAAAAGGATATAGGAAACACTCGCACAATCTTGAACCAAATGGATGTCAGACCCATCACCAAAAGGATCATTGAGCGACAGACACACACAACCCTGACACCAAAAGGATGTAGGGAACACCCGCACAATTTGACACCAAAAAGATGACAGACCCATCACAAAAAGGATTTAGGGAAGACTCACACAATCTAGAATGTAAAGGATGACAGACCTATCACTAAAAGGATGATAGAGCAACACACACACGAACCTGACTCCAAAAAGAGGATTGAGCAACGGACACACACAACCCTGACACAAAAAGGATGTAGGGAACACTCGCACAATCTGGCACCAAAAGGATGTAAGACCCATCACCAAAAGGATGATATACCTTCAGACACACACAACCCTGACACCAAAAGGATTTAGGGAACACTCGCACAATCTGGAACCAAAACGATTACAGACCCATCACGAAAAGGATGATAGAGCGGCACACACACAACTCTGACACCAAAAGGATCTAGGAAACACTCGCATAGTCTAAAACCAAAAGGATGACATACCCATCACCAAAAGGATGATTGTGCGACAGACACTCAAAACCCTGACCCCAAAAGGATTGAGGGAACACTGGCACAATATTGGGACCAAAATAATGACAGACCCATCACGAAAAGGATCATATAGCGGCACACACACATCTATGACACCAAAAGGATCTAGGAAACACTCGCACAATCTAGAAATAAAAGGGTGACATACCCATCACGAAAAGGATGATAGAGCGACACACACAAAGCTTTGACATCAAAAGGATATAGGAAACACTCGCACAATCTTGAACCAAATGGATGTCAAACCCATCACCAAAAGGATGATTGAGCGACAGACACACACAACCCTGACCCCAAAAGGATGTGGAGAACACCCGCACAATCTGACACCAAAAAGATGACAGACCCATCACCAAAAGGATGATAGAGAGACACTCACATAACCCTGACACCAAAAGGATTTAGGGAAGACTCACACAATCTAGAATGTAAAGGATGACAGACCTATCACTAAAAGGATGATAGTGCGACACACACACAAACCTGACTCCAAAAGGAAGATTGAGAAACGGACATACAGAACCCTGACACAAAAAGGATGCAGGGAGCACTCGTACAATCTTGCACCAAAAGGATGACAGACCCATCACCAAAAGGATGATATACCCTCAGACACACACAACCCTGAAACCAAACGGATTTCGGGAACACTCGCACAATCTGGAACCAAAATGATTACAGAACCATCACGAAAAGGATGATAGAGCGACACACACACAGCTCTGACACCGAAAGGATCTAGGAAACACTCACATAATCTAAAACCAAAAGGAGGACATACCCATCACCAAAAGGATGATTGAGCGACAGAAACAAACAACCCTGACCCCAAAAGGATTTAGGGAACACTGGCACAATCTGGAACCAAAACAATGACAGACCCATCATGAAAAGGATCATATAGCGGCACACACACAGCTATGACACCAAAAGGATCTAGGAAACACTCGCAAAATCTGGAACCAAAAGGATGACATACCCATCACGAAAAGGATGATAGAGCGACACACACAAAGCTTTGACATCAAAAGGATATAGGAAACACTCGCACAATCTTGAACCAAATGGATGTCATACCCATCACATTACCTTGGTATGCTGACATCGTTAATTACCTCGCTGCAGGCGTGCTTCCACCGGATCTCACTTATCAGCAAAAGAAGAAATTCTTCCACGATCTGAAACACTATTATTGGGACGAACCTCTACTCTTCAAGAGAGGGGCCGACAACATATACCGTCGCTGTTTCCCAGAGGAATAAATAGAAAATATCATTTCCCAATTCCATTCAGCACCATATGATGGTCATGCTAGTACATCAAAGACGTGCGCTAAGATTCTCCAAGCCGGCTTATTCTGGACTAACCTCTGGAAAGACGTTCACATCGCTGTGCTAAAATGTGATCGATGCCAACGAACTGGCAACATCTCACGACGCGATGAAATGCCTCAGAAAGGAATCTTAGAGGTAGAAATCTTTGACGTATGGGGAATAGATTTCATGGGACCATTCCCACCTTCTTTTGGTAATAACTACATACTTGTCGCTGTAGACTATGTGTCTAAATGGGTAGAAGCCATTGCTGCTCCAACAAATGACGCACGAGTAGTAATCAAACTCTTCAAAAACACAATCTTTCCCAGATTCGGTGTACCCAGACTCGTCATTAGTGACGGCGGATCTCACTTCATATCGCGAATATTTGATAAACTTCTTTCTAAATATGGAGTCCGACACCGAGTAGCTACACCCTATCATCCACAAACTAGCGGACAAGTAGAGGTCTCGAACAGAGAAATAAAACAGATATTGGAAAAGACTGTCGCTACCTCAAGGAAAGATTGGTCATCAAAGCTACATGAAGCTTTATGGGCTTATAGGACCGCTTTTAAGACACCAATAGGTACTACACCCTACAAATTAGTTTACGGTAAATCCTGTTACCTCCCTGTAGAATTAGAGCATAAGGCCTTCTGGGCCATTAAAACACTTAATTTCAACTACACCGAGGCAGGAGAAAAGAGAATCTTGAACTTACACGAATTGGAAGAACTTCGATTAGACGCTTACGAAAATGCCCGTATCTACAAAGAACGAACTAAAAAGTGGCATGATAAATGTTCAGTCAAGAAACAATTCAGTGTGGGAGACATCGTATTGCTATTTAATTCAAGATTAAAACTCTTCCCAGGTAAACTAAAATCTAGGTGGTCCGGACCTTATGAAGTGACTAAAGCACTTCATAGTGGAGCTGTTGAAATTACCGATAAGACGAATGCACCGTTTATCGTAAACGGGCAACGTCTAAAACATTATAATAAGAACGAAAACAACCCTCAAGTCTGCAGTATAGCATTTCTTGAGCTTCCAGCTCAAACACCCGAATAGCTTGTCACCAAGCTATCGTCAGGCTTTAGACGTTAAAAACAGCGCTTACTGGGAGGCAACCCAATTTTCCCGCATTTTTCCTCGTTACTGTATTTCATTTTTATTTAAAATTCTACTTTGAAATTTTAACAAAAATTCTAAACTAAAAATTGCCACTATTTTTACTTTCTTTTATTTTCGTATTTTTATTTTATATTCTTCTTTTATCTTTTGTTTTTACCGCCTTTCGCTTTTCTTAAAATCCTGACTTCAAATTTCTGTTTTAAACTTTTCAGGATTTTAAAAGTCTTCAAACCTTCCTCCTGTTTTTCTCCGACTTACCTGCGAGTATGGCCGCGTACGACTTAACAAAGGTTCATTTTCGAGGACTAGCTCAAAAGGCAAGATTTGAAGCATTGACTGAAAGAGAACTAGCCTTAACGCTGTATTATGATAAGTCTACCATGGAGAAACTCGGAATCACTGATAGCATCCAATACCTGTTCAATCAACTGGGTTGGGAGAACACTGCTTTGAAAACCCGTTTTGCTACCTATAAGGACCTCACCTACGAATTCCTTAGTTCCTTCAGGTACTTACCCAACTATGGTTTTGGATCCAACACAGAACTGATCACCTTTAGGATGTTTGGGATGGACCAAACCCATAGCCGGATGTCATTAGCTAACCTCCTAGGATTTCCTAGCGGACCGCATGTGTTCATCAGTGCAGAAGATGACGATATTGATTTTGAACTCAACCAATTTTGGGGTAGAATCACAGGCGACTATTACCCTGAACCAGACAGAATGTATAATGATGAGATTCATAACCCAGCTTTCAGATACTTTCATAAGATACTAGCTCACACCCTTTTCGGGAAAGAAGAAAATATTACTACAGTATCTAAAGAAGAGTTATTTATCATGTTCTGTGCTTCTCAGGGACGTACAATGAATGCAATACCTTTCATGATGAGATCTTTTCGACGCCTCACTCAGGACCCACAATCACCTATTCTAATAGGAGGCCTTGTGACAATGATTGCCCACGAGCTTGGCCTTAGATTCCACTTAAATGCAAGCACTAGTTTTAGCACCATCCGACCCATGAATATCCAGTTCTACTTTAACAGGCACATTTTAAGAACTATGGGACCTGGACCTTACGAGTACCTCATCAATGAAAAACCTGTCCAGCTATTCACATTGCCTAATCATCAGATGACAAGTATCCACAACAAGGACAACTGGCTTTATGAATTGGATGAGCCTATGGGACCTCCTTCACCTCAATCAACACCACAGAACTACATGTACGACAGTGATCACATCTCTGAAGCACACGATTATATGTACTATGAGGATGCTGTATCAGAAGCTAAAGTAGACCCTACGACTCCTTCGCATTACAACACCTATCCTGAGCCCATTCCTGAGGAGACCACTGACAAAATGGATAACGTTCTGCTCCGATTGGACAACGTTGACGCAGCTCTGACTACTGTAAAAGACGACATCGCAGGCATACACAGCGAACTCGTAGTCTTCATGGACTTAGTCTGTGACCAGCTCGACTACTACGCACGGAAGTTTGATGAGTTGAAGGCACGAAAAGACTAGATATTAGCTTTAGTTTAGTTTAGTTTAGTTTTTCTACTTTCCGTCCGTTTTCAATTATTTTGATTTTTGCATTGTTAATTTCTTTATGTATTACATTACAATCATTCTAATTAATTGTTATTTCAATTATAGTCTTTATTCATTTATTCTTTTTTTACGCTATTCTTTGTTTATTGGCCGATATACTACATTGCCATATCATTTATAGGCCTAAAAATCATTGCAAGGACACCCCCAAAGCAAAATTCTGCGTTCTTCAGATTTTGCTGGTGTGACGACCGTCACAGGAGCCTGACGCTCGTCACGCGGGTGACGACCGTCACAGATACGTGACGACCGTCACGAGCCCAAAACTGTTATCTGATATAACAGGGGTTGCGTTTTCTCTCCCACTCATCTCCTTTCAACTTCCAATCATCAAGAACTCACACCCCACTCCCAATTTTCGTTTTCCCCACCTTGCACCATATATTCCAACTCCCATCTCAACTTCCTACCACACTTCTGTTCCATTTTTTCCACTCCACAGAACCAACTCAATCCTCCAACAATGGCGAGAAACAACGAAACCTCAGACCTCAGCAACATTGTGTTCAGCGACGGTGACTCCGGAGAGAGACAGCGGGCCAACTACATCGCATTCCATCAACGGTCGCTACAGCCGACCCATTATCCACATATCCCATTGCTCACGGAGCTCGGACTCCTTGACGGCGTCACTTGGATGCTTCAAAGAGCCGGCATCTGGAACCTCTTCACCAATCCACTACCGACGTACGAACAACTCACCCTCGAGTTCCTTAGTTCGTTCACCTACGTCACTTCCAGCGGCGACCTCAGCCAACACTCCGGGGCCGCATGCTTCCGGATGTTCGGAACGAACTATCAAGTGAACCAGAACCAGATTGCCGCCATCTTACAATTCCCTCGCGGCGACAATGCTCACCGCTGCCTCACCGATCAGTTTCAGCACGAAGCCTTCACGCTCTGGTACCAGTTAACCGGCATCAACGCCGATGGTTGGGATTCTCTGCACGTAACGCATATCCACAACCCGACCATCCGGTATTTCCACCGAGCATTGAGCAACACCATCTTCGCTCGGGATAGCAACCATAAGGTGAAGTCGAAAGAGCTCTTCTTTCTCCGCTGTGTCTTCAACAACGAGTCTATCAATGCCGCTCCGTTCCTCCTGGCCCACATTCAGGCCAACTGTAACCGTGGCTCCAAGCCATTTTACTTTGGCGGGATTGTCACTGCCATTGCACTTGGGCTGAACCTCGGTGACCGCCTCCAGCACCTCCATGCCATTCCATCAGTGTTCCTTGACACCGGCCACTGCAGAGCCTCTCACCTCATCCGTTCCAGAGCCGATGGCAAGTACCACCCGGTAGTGCGTGGCAAAACCGTCTGAAGCATCATCCTTCCACCACGCACCCGGATGCACCCAGAGGATCGTACCAACTGGCTATTTGACCTCACTGCCCCTCCTGCTGCCGCTGCTCCAACTCAGGACCACACCCAAGGTTCTGATGACGAAATCCAAGCTGAGTTGGACAGACCAGAGCAACCGGAGGCATCGCAACCACTTCCGTCCGAAGGTACATCCTACCGCCGCCGCCATCGTCCAGAGCCCGACTACTCAGAAGAGGACCTCCGCCGCTCTCTCGACCAGCAGGCCCAGATACTCGCTATGATGCAGCAGCAGAATCAGCGAGCAGAGCAGTTCGAAGCTTGGCATCGGACCCAAATGCAACAACTATAAACCGGCCAAGAAACCATTACTGAGAACTTGGCGAATCTGACCTTGAAGTTCGAAGGACTCCGCGACTATGTCGATCATACCGGAGCAATGAGTTTTGAGGACCGAGTTGACCAAGTCAGAGCCAGAGGACGCAAGCGAGGACGTGACCGAGGGAGAGGCCGTGATTAGTTATCATTTTCCTTATTTGTTTACTATATTTTCAGTTTCTTTGTACTTTCATTTCCGTTGTATCTCCCTCTCGCATTCTTTCAAATCAGTAGGGACACTGATTGAGATAGTGTGGGAGCGGAGCGTTTATTTCCCATTCCTGTGTACCTTTATTTTCGTAATTTCTATTCAAACATTTTCACGTTTTAGCAAATAAAAGCTCGTTTATATATTCTTTTTCCGTTACGCAAACATCCCACGTTATTCGACGTAAACAAAAATTTTTCGTTTGTTCCTCAAAAGCAAAAGCATCACGAGAATGCGCCCAAGTTCAAACCAAGTTTTGAAACTCCGAGGAGACGACAATTCTAACAAAACCAGTACCGTCTTGACACCTTAGATCTCCGGTTTATGCGAGTCGGTTTCACTACCTACGTGTACCAAAGTTTCACGTGTCTACGCAAACTCAGCCCCAAGTATTTTATACTAGCAGTCAGCACCATCCTAAAACACTTCTAAGCGAGCGACCAATGCAAATAAGTGTATGATCTCCAAAAAGATGAAAAATCATGAAAAGAAAGCCATTTAGCCAAAATATAAAGACGCGTTTCCCTCTAAGTTAGGTGCTCCTCACCCGAGCATTTAACCCAACGGCACGAAAACTCATTGAAAAATCAATGATATAAGCTTATGATCAATGAAAAAGATCAAAACAGAAATGAGATCATATTCACTAACAGGTCGACTTGCCATGAAAGTGTATGGACAACGGGCTTAATGTGATTGCGCTAGAACAAACAGGGTGAACTTGCCGCGAAAACCTTGACACCAAGCTACAGTAGCATGACTGAGACCGATTTGCATAAGAAGGAGACCTCCGAAAACTTATAGTCCAGTGTCGTCACCGTACTCGTTTTGTTCTTACTAAGAATCCCGGTTTTTCCTAACTTTACGAACGAAGAAGCCGCCTCGTGCTTGCCGACTTTTTCCTGTTTTACTTGAGACCAGCAAAGATTCAAACTTAGGGGAGTTTGATAACACGAAATTGTATATATATATATATATATATATATATATATATATATATATATATATATATATATATATATATATATATATATATATATATATATATATATATATATATATATATATATATATATATATTGATGCATAATTCAACTGATGTTTAACTGTTTTCGATCCGATTTCAGGTTATTTTCGTGTTATTTGTCTGATACTTTGCAGGTATTTGATGATCATGTCTAAACAAGGCAATATGAAGAAAAGAAGCAATCACAGATGAAATATGGACGAAAACCGGATGAAAACAACATGAAAAACGCAGAATGCATTTTTTGCTGCTGTGACGACCGTCACAGCTCCATGACGACCGTCATACGGGTGACGACCGTCATGCAGGAAAAAACGCCCCACTTCAAATGCACGTGCAAGAAGCAGTTCCAAGTCCCAAATAGTGGACCACTACGCCCTGATAATTCTGCCTCAAAGTCCACCTTCTTCAAGTTATAACCGTTAGAATTCTATTTCTATAAAAAGGGAAGAAGGGGAGCTGAGAAGAGGAGCCGCATTCAGACAACGAAGTGCTGCCAATTTATCTTCAGAGCAACCTTTCCAGTTTTTCTATTCTTATTTGTTTCTCTTTTCTTTTTCTGCATTCCTTTGATATTCTGTAATTCCTATTTCCCTTGTACAATCAATTGGCACAAAGACCAGAATCCTGCCAACATTTGTGGAGGATCTGCCCAAAAGCCAATTGGAATATTTACAGGTTCTAAATTTTAATCGTAATTTCAGTTTTCATTATGATGCATGTTATTAATCATTGTTTTTATTTATGTTTTACCTTTCCCAAATCCATGTCTAGCTAAATCAAAGTAATCGATATGTAATAATAATTCGGAAGGGATTTGATAATAACCGGTTGAAAACTTTCTTTTTCAAAAGTTGTTTATGGTCTGAGTGTTTAAATTTATTTACTGAATAAACTTCGTCGCGAAAACGAGAACTTATTTAAAAGTAGTTTTTCCACGAAAGTAGGAAATTAATTAAGGTACGAACCAACAAGAGAAAGCTGCGGCAAGACCAGATAGTAAACACTAGTCACTTGTTTTAATAACAGCGAAAGCACTTTAAAATGAATTAGAACTTAGAGATTTCCCAAAAATAGTTTTAACCCCGAATGGGACACGAAAGCGTACATTTGGCCCTTAGAATTATGATTAGCGTCAACAACCATCGTGAGACGAGAGTCTTCAGATCACTATTTTCTGCTTAAATAAATTTTGAAAAATATTTCCTATACCGGTAACTTGTCAAATCCCTGAAGAACATAATTACTGCATATCGATTCACATAATTATAATTTAAGTAACATTTTTAGTTCCCTTTAGTGACAATCTTATTCCCTTAAACATAATCTACCAAGCTAAACATAGTAACTCCCAAGAACACTAGTTTGATTACGAGTCCCTGTGGGATCGATATCTTTTATTACTACGCGATAGACTGTGCACTTGCAGTTAAGTTGTATTAGACATAGAAAGTCGCGATCACCTAACACCAGAAGGATTTAGGGAAGACTCGCGCAATCTAGAACGTAAAAGATGACAGACCTATCACTAAAAGGATGATAGAGCGACACACACACAAACCTGACTCCAAAAGGAGGATTGAGAAACGGACACACACAACCCTGACACAAAAAGGATGCAGGGAACACCCGCATAATCTGGCACGAAAAGGATGATAGACCCATCACCAAAAGGATGATATACCCTCAGACACACACAACCCTGACACCAAAAGGATTTCGGGAACACTCGCACAATCTGGAACCAAAACGATTACAGACCCATCACGAAAAGGATGATAGAGCGGCACACACACAAATCTGACACCGAAAGGATCTAGGAAACACTCGCATAATCTAAAACCAAAAGGATGACATACCCATCACCAAAAGGATGATTGAGCGACAGAAACTCACAACCCTGACACCAAAAGGATTTAGGGAACACTGGCACAATCTGGAACCAAAACGATGACATACCCATCACGAAAAGGATCATATAGCGGCACACACATAGCTATGACACCAAAAGGATCTAGGAAACACTCGCATAATTTGGAACCAAAAGGATGACATACTCATCACGAAAAGGATGATAGAGCGACACACACAAAGCTTTGACATCAAAAGGATATAGGAAACACTCGCACAATCTTGAACCAAATGGATGTCATACCCATCACCAAAAGGATGATTATGCGACAGACACACACAACCCTGACACCAAAAGGATGTACGGAACACCCGCACAATTTGACACCAAAAAGATGACAGACCCATCACCAAAAGGATGATAGAGAGACACACACATAACCCTGACACAAAACGGATTTAGGGAAGACTCGCGCAATCTAGAACGTAAAGGATGATAGACCTATCACTAAAAGGATGATAGAGCGACACACACACAAACCTGACACCAAAAGGAGGAATGAGCAACGGACACACACAACCTTGACAGAAAAAGGATGTAGGGAACACTCGCACAATCTGGCACCAAAAGGATGACAAACCCATCACCAAAAGGATGATATACCCTCAGACACACAAAACCCTGACACCAAAAGGATTTAGGGAAAACTCGCACAATCTGGAACCAAAACGATTACAGACACATCACGAAAAGGATGATAGAGCGCCACACACACACAACTCTGACAACGAAAGGATCTAGGAAACACTCGCACAATATGAACCCAAAAGGATGACATACCCATCACAAAAAGGATGATAGAGCGACACACACAAAGATTTGACATCAAAAGGATATAGGAAACACTCGCACAATCTTGAACCAAATGGATGCATACCCATCACCAAAAGGATGATTGACCAACAGACACACACAACCCTGACACCAAAAGGATGTAGGGAACACCCGTACAATCAGACACCAAAAAGATGACAGACCCATCACCAAAAGGATGATAGAGAGACACACACATAACCCTAACACCAGAAGGATTTAGGGAAGACTCGCGCAATCTAGAACGTAAAGGATGACAGACCTATCACTAAAAGGATGATAGAGCGACACACACACAAGCCTGACACCAAAAGGAGAAATGAGCAACGGACACACACAACCTTGACACAAAAAGGATGTAGGGAACACTCGCACAATCTTGCACCAAAAGGATGACAAACCCATCACCAAAAGGATGATATACCCTCAGACACACAAAACCCTGACACCAAAAGGATTTAGGGAAAACTCGCACAATCTGGAACCAAAACGATTACAGACACATCACGAAAAGGATGATAGAGCGGCACACACACACAAGTTTGATACCGAAAGGATCTAGGAAACACTCGCACAATATGGACCCAAAAGGAGGAAATACCCATCACAAAAAGGATGATAGAGCGACACACACAAAGATTTGACATCAAAAGGATATAGGAAACACTCGCACAATCTTGAACCAAATGGATGCATACCCATCACCAAAAGGATGATTGACCAACAGACACACACAACCCTGACACCAAAAGGATGTAGGGAACACCCGTACAATCAGACACCAAAAAGATGACAGACCCATCACCAAAAGGATGATAGAGAGACACACACATAACCCTAACACCAGAAGGATTTAGGGAAGACTCGCGCAATCTAGAACGTAAAGGATGACAGACCTATCACTAAAAGGATGATAGAGCGACACACACACAAGCCTGACTCCAAAAGGAGAATTGAGAAACGGACACACACAACCCTGACACAAAAAGGATGTAGGGAACACCCGCATAATCTGGCACCAAAAGGATGACAGACCCATCACCAAAAGGATGATATACCCTCAGACACACACAACCCTGACACCAAAAGGATTTCGGGAACACTCGCACAATCTGGAACCAAAATGATTACAGACCCATCACGAAAAGGATGATAGAGCGGCACACACACAACTCTGACACCGAAAGGATCTAGGAAACACTCGCATAATCTAAAACCAAAAGGATGACATACCCATCACCAAAAGGATGATTGAGCGACAGAAACTCACAACCCTGACACCAAAAGGATTTAGGGAACACTGGCACAATCTGGAACCAAAACGATGACATACCCATCACGAAAAGGATCATATAGCGGCACACACATAGCTATGACACCAAAAGGATCTAGGAAACACTCGCATAATTTGGAACCAAAAGGATGACATACTCATCACGAAAAGGATGATAGAGCGACACACACAAAGCTTTGACATCAAAAGGATATAGGAAACACTCGCACAATCTTGAACCAAATGGATGTCATACCCATCACCAAAAGGATGATTATGCGACAGACACACACAACCCTGACACCAAAAGGATGTACGGAACACCCGCACAATTTGACACCAAAAAGATGACAGACCCATCACCAAAAGGATGATAGAGAGACACACACATAACCCTGACACAAAACGGATTTAGGGAAGACTCGCGCAATCTAGAACGTAAAGGATGATAGACCTATCACTAAAAGGATGATAGAGCGACACACACACAAACCTGACACCAAAAGGAGGAATGAGCAACGGACACACACAACCTTGACAAAAAAAGGATGTAGGGAACACTCGCACAATCTGGCACCAAAAGGATGACAAACCCATCACCAAAAGGATGATATACCCTCAGACACACAAAACCCTGACACCAAAAGGATTTAGGGAAAACTCGCACAATCTGGAACCAAAACGATTACAGACACATCACGAAAAGGATGATAGAGCGCCACACACACACAACTCTGACAACGAAAGGATCTAGGAAACACTCGCACAATATGAACCCAAAAGGATGACATACCCATCACAAAAAGGATGATAGAGCGACACACACAAAGATTTGACATCAAAAGGATATAGGAAACACTCGCACAATCTTGAACCAAATGGATGCATACCCATCACCAAAAGGATGATTGACCAACAGACACACACAACCCTGACACCAAAAGGATGTAGGGAACACCCGTACAATCAGACACCAAAAAGATGACAGACCCATCACCAAAAGGATGATAGAGAGACACACACATAACCCTAACACCAGAAGGATTTAGGGAAGACTCGCGCAATCTAGAACGTAAAGGATGACAGACCTATCACTAAAAGGATGATAGAGCGACACACACACAAGCCTGACACCAAAAGGAGAAATGAGCAACGGACACACACAACCTTGACACAAAAAGGATGTAGGGAACACTCGCACAATCTTGCACCAAAAGGATGACAAACCCATCACCAAAAGGATGATATACCCTCAGACACACAAAACCCTGACACCAAAAGGATTTAGGGAAAACTCGCACAATCTGGAACCAAAACGATTACAGACACATCACGAAAAGGATGATAGAGCGGCACACACACACAAGTTTGATACCGAAAGGATCTAGGAAACACTCGCACAATATGGACCCAAAAGGAGGAAATACCCATCACAAAAAGGATGATAGAGCGACACACACAAAGATTTGACATCAAAAGGATATAGGAAACACTCGCACAATCTTGAACCAAATGGATGCATACCCATCACCAAAAGGATGATTGACCAACAGACACACACAACCCTGACACCAAAAGGATGTAGGGAACACCCGTACAATCAGACACCAAAAAGATGACAGACCCATCACCAAAAGGATGATAGAGAGACACACACATAACCCTAACACCAGAAGGATTTAGGGAAGACTCGCGCAATCTAGAACGTAAAGGATGACAGACCTATCACTAAAAGGATGATAGAGCGACACACACACAAGCCTGACTCCAAAAGGAGAATTGAGAAACGGACACACACAACCCTGACACAAAAAGGATGTAGGGAACACCCGCATAATCTGGCACCAAAAGGATGACAGACCCATCACCAAAAGGATGATATACCCTCAGACACACACAACCCTGACACCAAAAGGATTTCGGGAACACTCGCACAATCTGGAACCAAAATGATTACAGACCCATCACGAAAAGGATGATAGAGCGGCACACACACAACTCTGACACCGAAAGGATCTAGGAAACACTCGCATAATCTAAAACCAAAAGGATGACATACCCATCACCAAAAGGATGATTGAGCGACAGAAACTCACAACCCTGACACCAAAAGGATTTAGGGAACACTGGCACAATCTGGAACCAAAACGATGACATACCCATCACGAAAAGGATCATATAGCGGCACACACATAGCTATGACACCAAAAGGATCTAGGAAACACTCGCATAATTTGGAACCAAAAGGATGACATACTCATCACGAAAAGGATGATAGAGCGACACACACAAAGCTTTGACATCAAAAGGATATAGGAAACACTCGCACAATCTTGAACCAAATGGATGTCATACCCATCACCAAAAGGATGATTATGCGACAGACACACACAACCCTGACACCAAAAGGATGTACGGAACACCCGCACAATTTGACACCAAAAAGATGACAGACCCATCACCAAAAGGATGATAGAGAGACACACACATAACCCTGACACAAAACGGATTTAGGGAAGACTCGCGCAATCTAGAACGTAAAGGATGATAGACCTATCACTAAAAGGATGATAGAGCGACACACACACAAACCTGACACCAAAAGGAGGAATGAGCAACGGACACACACAACCTTGACAGAAAAAGGATGTAGGGAACACTCGCACAATCTGGCACCAAAAGGATGACAAACCCATCACCAAAAGGATGATATACCCTCAGACACACAAAACCCTGACACCAAAAGGATTTAGGGAAAACTCGCACAATCTGGAACCAAAACGATTACAGACACATCACGAAAAGGATGATAGAGCGGCACACACACACAACTCTGACACCGAAAGGATCTAGGAAACACTCGCACAATATGGACCCAAAAGGATGACATACCCATCACAAAAAGGATGATAGAGCGACACACACAAAGATTTGACATCAAAAGGATATAGGAAACACTCGCACAATCTTGAACCAAATGGATGCATACCCATCACCAAAAGGATGATTGACCAACAGACACACACAACCCTGACACCAAAAGGATGTAGGGAACACCCGTACAATCAGACACCAAAAAGATGACAGACCCATCACCAAAAGGATGATAGAGAGACACACACATAACCCTAACACCAGAAGGATTTAGGGAAGACTCGCGCAATCTAGAACGTAAAGGATGACAGACCTATCACTAAAAGGATGATAGAGCGACACACACACAAGCCTGACACCAAAAGGAGAAATGAGCAACGGACACACACAACCTTGACACAAAAAGGATGTAGGGAACACTCGCACAATCTTGCACCAAAAGGATGACAAACCCATCACCAAAAGGATGATATACCCTCAGACACACAAAACCCTGACACCAAAAGGATTTAGGGAAAACTCGCACAATCTGGAACCAAAACGATTACAGACACATCACGAAAAGGATGATAGAGCGGCACACACACACAAGTTTGACACCGAAAGGATCTAGGAAACACTCGCACAATATGGACCCAAAAGGAGGAAATACCCATCACAAAAAGGATGATAGAGCGACACACACAAAGATTTGACATCAAAAGGATATAGGAAACACTCGCACAATCTTGAACCAAATGGATGCATACCCATCACCAAAAGGATGATTGACCAACAGACACACACAACCCTGACACCAAAAGGATGTAGGGAACACCCGTACAATCAGACACCAAAAAGATGACAGACCCATCACCAAAAGGATGATAGAGAGACACACACATAACCCTAACACCAGAAGGATTTAGGGAAGACTCGCGCAATCTAGAACGTAAAGGATGACAGACCTATCACTAAAAGGATGATAGAGCGACACACACACAAGCCTGACTCCAAAAGGAGAATTGAGAAACGGACACACACAACCCTGACACAAAAAGGATGTAGGGAACACCCGCATAATCTGGCACCAAAAGGATGACAGACCCATCACCAAAAGGATGATATACCCTCAGACACACACAACCCTGACACCAAAAGGATTTCGGGAACACTCGCACAATCTGGAACCAAAATGATTACAGACCCATCACGAAAAGGATGATAGAGCGGCACACACACAACTCTGACACCGAAAGGATCTAGGAAACACTCGCATAATCTAAAACCAAAAGGATGACATACCCATCACCAAAAGGATGATTGAGCGACAGAAACTCACAACCCTGACACCAAAAGGATTTAGGGAACACTGGCACAATCTGGAACCAAAACGATGACATACCCATCACGAAAAGGATCATATAGCGGCACACACATAGCTATGACACCAAAAGGATCTAGGAAACACTCGCACAATTTGGAACAAAAAGGATGACATACTCATCACGAAAAGGATGATAGAGCGACACACACAAAGCTTTGACATCAAAAGGATATAGGAAACACTCGCACAATCTTGAACCAAATGGATGTCATACCCATCACCAAAAGGATGATTATGCGACAGACACACAACCCTGACACCAAAAGGATGTACGGAACACCCGCACAATTTGACACCAAAAAGATGACAGACCCATTACCAAAAGGATGATAGAGAGAAACACACATAACCCTGACACAAAACGGATTTAGGGAAGACTCGCGCAATCTAGAATGTAAAGGATGATAGACCTATCACTAAAAGGATGATAGAGCGACACACACACAAACCTGACACCAAAAGGAGGAATGAGCAACGGACACAGACAACCCTGACACAAAAAGGATGTAGGGAACACTCGCACAATCTAGCACCAAAAGGATGAAAAACCCATCACCAAAAGGATGATATACCCTCAGACACACAAAACCCTGACACCAAAAGGATTTAGGGAAAACTCGCACAATCTGGAACCAAAACGATTACAGACACACCACGAAAAGAATGATAGACCGGCACACACACACAACTCTGACATCGAAAAGATCTAGGAAACACTCGCACAATATGGACCCAAAAGGATGACATACCCATCACGAAAAGGATCATATAGCGGCACACACATAGCTATGACACCAAAAGGATCTAGGAAACACTCGCACAATTTGGAACAAAAAGGATGACATACTCATCACGAAAAGGATGATAGAGCGACACACACAAAGATTTGACATCAAAAGGATATAGGAAATACTCGCACAATCTTGAACCAAATGGATGCATACCCATCACCAAAAGGATGATTGAGCGACAGACACACACAACCCTGACACCAAAAGGATGTAGGGAACACCCGTACAATCTGACACCAAAAAGATGACAGACCTATCACCAAAAGGATGATAGAGAGACACACACATAACCCTAACACCAGAAGGATTTAGGGAAGACTCGCGCAATCTAGAACGTAAAGGATGACAGACCTATCACTAAAAGGATGATAGAGCGACACACACATAAGCCTGTCTCCAAAAGGAGAATTGAGAAACGGACACACACAACCCTGACACAAAAAGGATGTAGGGAACACCCGCATAATCTGGCACGAAAAGGATGACAGACCCATCACCAAAAGGATGATATACCCTCAGACACACACAACCCTTACACCAAAAGGATTTCGGGAACACTCGCACAATCTGGAACCAAAACGATTACAGACCCATCACGAAAAGGATGACAGAGCGGCACACACACAACTCTGACACCGAAAGGATCTAGGAAACACTCGCATAATCTAAAACCAAAAGGATGACATACCCATCACCAAAAGGATGATTGTGCGACAGAAACTCACAACCCTGACACCAAAAGGATTTAGGGAACACTGGCACAATCTGGAACCAAAACGATGACATACCCATCACGAAAAGGATCATATAGCGGCACACACATAGCTATGACACCAAAAGGATCTAGGAAACACTCGCACAATTTGGAACCAAAAGGATGACATACTCATCACGAAAAGGATGATAGAGCGACACACACAAAGCTTTGACATCAAAAGGATATAGGAAACACTCGCACAATCTTGAACCAAATGGATGTCATACCCATCACCAAAAGGATGATTATGCGACAGACACACACAACCCTGACACCAAAAGGATGTACGGAACACCCGCACAATTTGACACCAAAAAGATGAGAGACCCATCACCAAAAGGATGATAGAGAGACACACACATAACCCTGACACAAAACGGATTTAGGGAAGACTCGCGCAATCTAGAACGTAAAGGATGATAGACCTATCACTAAAAGGATGATAGAGCGACACACACACAAACCTGACACCAAAAGGAGGAATGAGCAACGGACACACACAACCCTGACACAAAAAGGATGTAGGGAACACTCGCACAATCTGGCACCAAAAGGATGAAAAACCCATCACCAAAAGGATGATATACCCTCAGACACACAAAACCCTGACACCAAAAGGATTTAGGGAAAACTCGCACAATCTGGAACCAAAACGATTACAGACACACCACGAAAAGGATGATAGAGCGGCACACACACACAACTCTGACACCGAAAGGATCTAGGAAACATTCGCACAATATGGACCCAAAAGGATGACATACCCATCACAAAAAGGATGATAGAGCGACACACACAAAGATTTGACATCAAAAGGATATAGGAAATACTCGCACAATCTTGAACCAAATGGATGCATACCCATCACCAAAAGGATGATTGAGCGACAAACACACACAACCCTGACACCAAAAGGATGTAGGGAACACCCGTACAATCTGACACCAAAAAGATGACAGACCCATCACCAAAAGGATGATAGAGAGACACACACATAACCCTAACACCAGAAGGATTTAGGGAAGACTCGCGCAATCTAGAACGTAAAGGATGACAGACCTATCACTAAAAGGATGATAGAGAAACACACACACAAGCCTGACTCCAAAAGGAGAATTGAGAAACGGACACACACAACCCTGACACAAAAAGGATGTAGGGAACACCCGCATAATCTGGCACCAAAAGGATGACAGACCCATCACCAAAAGGATGATATACCCTCAGACACACACAACCCTGATACCAAAAGGATTTCGGGAACACTCGCACAATCTGGAACCAAAACGATTACAGACCCATCACGAAAAGGATGATAGAGCGGCACACATACAGCTCTGACACCGAAAGGATCTAGGAAACACTCGCATAATCTAAAACCAAAAGGATGACATACCTATAACCAAAAGAATGATTGAGCGACAGACACTCACAACCCTGACACCAAAAGGATTTACGGAACACTCGCACAGTCTGGAACCAAAACGATTACAGACACATCACGAAAAGGATGACAAACCCATCACCAAAAGGATGATATACCCTCAGACACACACAACCCTGACACCAAAAGGATTTACGGAACACTCGCACAATCTGGAACCAAAACGATTACAGACACATCACGAAAAGGATGATAGAGCGGCACACACACACAACTCTGACACCGAAAGGATCTAGGAAACACTCGCACAATATGGACCCAAAAGGATGACATACCCATCACAAAAAGGATGATAGAACGACACACACAAAGCTTTGACATCAAAAGGATATAGGAAACACTCGCACAATATTAAACCAAATGGATGCATACCCATCACCAAAAGGATGATTGAGCGACAGACACACACTGCCCTGACATCAAAAGGATGTAGGGAACACCCGTACAATCTGACACCAAAAAGATGACAGACCCATCACCAAAAGGATGATAGAGAGACACACACATAACCCTAACACCAAAAAGATTTAGGGAAGACTCGCGCAATCTAGAACGTAAAGGATGACAGACCTATCACTAAAAGGATGATAGAGCGACACACACACAAACCTGACTCCAAAAGGAGGATTGAGAAACGCACACACACAACCCTGACACAAAAAGGATGCAGGGAACACTCGCACAATCTGGCACCAAAAGGATGACAGACCCATCACCAAAAGGATGATATACCCTCAGACACACACAACCCTGACACCAAAAGGATTTAGGGAACACTCGCACAATCTGGAGCCAAAACGATTACAGACCCACCACGAAAAGGATGATAGAGCGGCACACACACAGCTCTGACACCGAAAGGATCTAGGAAACACTCGCATAATCTAAAACCAAAAGGATGAAATACCCTTCACCAAAAGGATGATTGAGCGACAGACACTCACAACCCTGACACCAAAAGGAATTAGGGAACACTGGCACAATCTGGAACCAAAACGATTACAGACACATCACGAAAAGGATGATAGAGCGGCACACACATAGCTATGACACCAAAAGGATCTAGGAAACACTCGCACAATCTGGAACCAAAAGGATGACATACTCATCACGAAAAGGATGATAGAGCGACACACACAAAGCTTTGACATCAAAAGGATATAGGAAACACTCGCACAATCTTTAACCAAATGGATGTCATACCCATCACCAAAAGGATGATTATGCGACAGACACACAAAACCCTGACACCAAAAGGATGTACGGAACACCCGCACAATTTGACACCAAAAAGATGACAGACCCATCACCAAAAGGATGATAGAGAGACACACACATAACCCTGACACAAAACGGATTTAGGGAAGACTCGCGCAATCTAGAACGTAAAGGATGACAGACCTATCACTAAAAGGATGATAGAGCGACACACATACAAACCTGACACCAAAAGGAGGATTGAGCAACGGACACACACAACCCTGACACAAAAAGGATGTAGGGAACACTCCCACAATCTGGCACCCAAAGGATGACAAACCCATCACCAAAAGGATGATATACCCTCAGACACACACAACCCTGACACCAAAAGGATTTAGGGAACACTCGCACAATCTGGAACCAAAATGATTACAGACACATCACGAAAAGGATGATAGAGCGGCACACACACACAACTCTGACACCGAAAGGATCTAGGAAACACTCGCACAATATGGATTCAAAAGGATGACATACCCATCATAAAAAGGATGATAGAGCGACACACACAAAGCTTTGACATCAAAAGGATATAGGAAACACTCGCACAATCTTGAACCAAATGGATGCATACCCATCACCAAAAGGATGTTTGAGCGACAGACACAAACAACCCTGACACCAAAAGGATGTAGGGAACACCCGTACAATCTGACACCAAAAAGATGACAGACCCATCACCAAAAGGATGATAGAGAGACACACACATAACCCTAACACCAAAAGGATTTAGGGAAGACTCGCGCAATCTAGAACGTAAAGGATGACAGACCTATCACTAAAAGGATGATAGAGCGACACACACAAAAACCTGACTCTAAAAGGAGGATTGAGAAACGGACACACACAACCCTGACACAAAAAGGATGCAGGGAAAACTCGCACAATCTGGCACCAAAAGGATGACAAACCCATCACCAAAAGGATGACATACCCTCAGATAAACACAACCCTGACACCAAAAGGATTTCGGGAACACTCGCACAATCTGGAGCCAAAACGATTACAGACCCACCACGAAAAGGATGATAGAGCGGCACACACACAGCTCTGACACCGAAAGGATCTAGGAAACACTCGCATAATCTAAAACCAAAAGGATGAAATACCCTTCACCAAAAGGATGATTGAGCGACAGACACTCACAACCCTGATACCAAAAGGAATTAGGGAACACTGGCACAATCTGGAACCAAAACGATGACATACCCATCACGAAAAGGGTCATATAGCGGCACACACATAGCTATGACACCAAAAGGATCTAGGAAACACTCGCACAATCTGGAACCAAAAGGATGACATACTCATCAAGAAAAGGATGATAGAGCGACACACACAATGCTTTGACATCAAAAGGATATAGGAAACACTCGCACAATCTTTAACCAAATGGATGTCATACCCATCACCAAAAGGATGATAATGCGACAGACACACACAACCCTGACACCAAAAGGATGTACAGAACACCCGCACAATTTGACACCAAAAAGATGACAGACCCATCACCAAAAGGATGATAGAGAGACACACACATAACCCTGACACAAAATGGATTTAGGGAAGACTCGCGCAATCTAGAACGTAAAGGATGACAGACGTATCACTAAAAGGATGATAGAGCGACACACACACAAACCTGACACCAAAATGAGGATTGAGCAACGGACACACACAACCCTGACACAAAAAGGATGTAGGGAACACTCGTACAATTTGGCACCAAAAGGATGACAAACCTATCACCAAAAGGATGATATACCCTCAGACACACACAACCCTGACACCAAAAGGATTTAGGGAACACTCGCACAATCTGAAACCAAAACGATTACAGACACATCACGAAAAGGATGATAGAGCGGCACACACACACAACTATGACACCGAAAGGATCTAGGAAACACTCACACAATATGGACCCAAAAGGATGACATACCCATCACAAAAACGATGATAGAGCGACACACACAAAGCTTTGACATCAAAAGGATATAGGAAACACTCGCACAATCTTGAACCAAATGGATGCATACCCATCACCAAAAGGATGTTTGAGCGACAGACACACACAACCCTGACACCAAAAGGATGTAGGGAACACCCGTACAATCTGACACTAAAAAGATGACAGACCCATCACCAAAAGGATGATAGAGAGACACACACATAACCCTAACACCAAAAGGATTTAGGGAAGACTCGCGCAATCTAGAATGTAAAGGATGACAGACCTATCACTAAAAGGATGATAGAGCGACACACACAAAAACCTGACTCCAAAAGGAGGATTGAGAAACGGACACACACAACCCTGACAGAAAAAGGATGCAGGGAAAACTCGCACAATCTGGCACCAAAAGGATGACAGACTCATCACCAAAAGGATGATATACCCTCAGACACACACAACCCTAACACCAAAAGGATTTCGGGAACACTCGCACAATCTGGAACCAAAACGATTACAGACCCATCACGAAAAGGATGATAGAGCGGCACACACACAACTCTGACACCGAAAGGATCTAGGAAACACTCGCATAATCTAAAACCAAAAGGATGACATACCCATCACCAAAAGGATGATTGAGCGACTGACACAAACAACCCTGACACCAAAAGGATGTAGGGAACACCCGTACAATCTGACACCAAAAAGATGACAGAACCATCACCAAAAGGATGATAGAGAGACACACACATAACCCTAACACCAAAAGGATTTAGGGAAGACTCGCGCAATCTAGAACGTAAAGAATGACAAACCTATCACTAAAAGGATGATAGAGCGACACACACAAAAACCTGACTCTAAAAGGAGGATTGAGAAACGGACACACACAACCCTGACACAAAAAGGATGCAGGGAAAACTCGCACAATCTGGCACCAAAAGGATGACAAACCCATCACCAAAAGGATGACATACCCTCAGATAAACACAACCCTGACACCAAAAGGATTTCGGGAACACTCGCACAATCTGGAGCCAAAACGATTACAGACCCACCACGAAAAGGATGATAGAGCGGCACACACACAGCTCTGACACCGAAAGGATCTAGGAAACACTCGCATAATCTAAAACCAAAAGGATGAAATACCCTTCACCAAAAGGATGATTGAGCGACAGACACTCACAACCCTGATACCAAAAGGAATTAGGGAACACTGGCACAATCTGGAACCAAAACGATGACATACCCATCATGAAAAGGGTCATATAGCGGCACACACATAGCTATGACACCAAAAGGATCTAGGAAACACTCGCACAATCTGGAACCAAAAGGATGACATACTCATCAAGAAAAGGATGATAGAGTGACACACACAATGCTTTGACATCAAAAGGATATAGGAAACACTCGCACAATCTTTAACCAAATGGATGTCATACCCATCACCAAAAGGATGATTATGCGACAGACACACAAAACCCTGACACCAAAAGGATGTACAGAACACCCGCACAATTTGACACCAAAAAGATGACAGACCCATCACCAAAAGGATGATAGAGAGACACACACATAACCCTGACACAAAATGGATTTAGGGAAGACTCGCGCAATCTAGAACGTAAAGGATGACAGACGTATCACTAAAAGGATGATAGAGCGACACACACACAAACCTGACACCAAAATGAGGATTGAGCAACGGACACACACAACCCTGACACAAAAAGGATGTAGGGAACACTCGTACAATTTGGCACCAAAAGGATGACTAACCCATCACCAAAAGGATGATATACCCTCAGACACACACAACCCTGACACCAAAAGGATTTAGGGAACACTCGCACAATCTGAAACCAAAACGATTACAGACACATCACGAAAAGGATGATAGAGCGGCACACACACACAACTCTGACACCGAAAGGATCTAGGAAACACTCACACAATATGGACCCAAAAGGATGACATACCCATCACAAAAACGATGATAGAGCGACACACACAAAGCTTTGACATCAAAAGGATATAGGAAACACTCGCACAATCTTGAACCAAATGGATGCATACCCATCACCAAAAGGATGTTTGAGCGACAGACACACACAACCCTGACACCAAAAGGATGTAGGGAACACCCGTACAATCTGACACTAAAAAGATGACAGACCCATCACCAAAAGGATGATAGAGAGACACACACATAACCCTAACACCAAAAGGATTTAGGGAAGACTCGCCCAATCTAGAATGTAAAGGATGACAGACCTATCACTAAAAGGATGATAGAGCGACACACACAAAAACCTGACTCCAAAAGGAGGATTGAGAAACGGACACACACAACCCTGACAGAAAAAGGATGCAGGGAAAACTCGCACAATCTGGCACCAAAAGGATGACAGACTCATCACCAAAAGGATGATATACCCTCAGACACACACAACCCTAACACCAAAAGGATTTCGGGAACACTCGCACAATCTGGAACCAAAACGATTACAGACCCATCACGAAAAGGATGATAGAGCGGCACACACACAACTCTGACACCGAAAGGATCTAGGAAACACTCGCATAATCTAAAACCAAAAGGATGACATACCCATCACCAAAAGGATGATTGAGCGACTGACACTCACAACCCTGACACCAAAAGGATTTAGGGAACACTGGCACAATCTGGAACCAAAACAATGACATACCCATTACGAAAAGGATCATATAGCGGCACACACATAGCCATGACACCAAAAGGATCTAGGAAACACTCGTACAATCTGGAACCAAAAGGATGACATACTCATCACGAAAAGGATGATAGAGCGACACACACATAAACCTCACACCAAAAGGAGGATTGAGCAACGGACACAGACAACCCTGACACAAAAAGGATGTAGGGAACACTCGCACAATCTGGCACCAAAAGGATGACAAACCCATCACCAAAAGGATGATATACCCTCATACACACACAACCCTGACACCAAAAGGATTTACGGAACACTCGCACAATCTGGAACCAAAACGATTACAGACACATCACGAAAAGGATGATAGAGCGGCACACACACACAACTCTGACACCGAAAGGATCTAGCAAACACTCGCACAATATGGACCCAAAAGGATGACATACCCATCACAAAAAGGATGATAGAGCGACACACACAAAGCTTTGACATCAAAAGGATATAGGAAATACTCGCACAATCTTGAACCAAATGGATGTCATACCCATCACCAAAAGGATGATTGAGCGTCAGACATACATAACCCTGACACCAAAAGGATGTAGGGAACACCCGTACAATCTGACACCAAAAATATGATAGACCCATCACCAAAAGGATGATAGAGAGACACACACATAACCCTGACACCCAAAGGATTTAGGGAAGACTCACGCAATCTAAAACGTAAAGGATGACAGACCTATCACTAAAAGGATGATAGAGCGACACACACACAAACCTGACCCCAAAAGGAGGATTGGGCAACAGACACACACAACCCTGACACAAAAAGGATGTAGGGAACACTCGCACAATCTGGCACCAAAAGGATGACAGACCCATCACACAAAGGATGATATACCCTCAGACACACACAACCCTGACACCAAAAGGATTTAGGGAACACTCGCACAATCTGGAACCAAAACGATTACAGACACATCACGAAAAGGATGATTGAGCGGCACACACACAACTCTAACACCGAAAGGATCTAGGAAACACTCGCATAATCTGAAACCAAAAGGATGACATACCCATCACAAAAAGGATGATTAAGCGACAGACACTCACAACCCTGACACCAAAAGGATTTAGGGGACACCCGCACAATCTGACACCAAAAAGGATGACAGACCTGTCACTAAAAGGAGGATAGATAGGCACACACACACAACCCTGACACCAAAAAAATTTAGGGAACAGTCGCACAATCTAGAACAAATAGGATGACAAACCCATCACGAAAAGGATGATAGAACGGCACACACACAGACCTGAAACCAAAAGGATGATTGAGCGACGGATAAACACAACCCTGACACAAAAAGGATGTAGGGAACACTCGCACAATCTGGCACCAAAAGGATGACAAACCCATCACCAAAAGAATGATAGAGCGACAGACACACACAACCCTGACACCAAAAGGATTTAGGGAACACTCACACAATCTGGAACCAAAACGTTGACAGAGCCATCACGAAAAGGATCATATAGCGGCACACACACAACTCTGACACCAAAAGGATCTAGGAAACACTCACACAATCTGGAACCAAAAGGATGACATACCCATTACGAAAAGGATGATAGAGCGACATACACAAAGATTTGAAATCAAAAGGATATATGACAAACTCGCACAATCTTGAACCAAGTGGATTTTATACCCATCACCAAAAGGATGATTGAGCGACAGACACACACAACCCTGACACCAAAAGGATGTAGAGAACACCCGCACAATTTGACACCAAAAGGATGACATACCCATAACTAAAAGGATGATAGAGAGACACACACATAACCCTGACACCAAAAGGATTTAGGGAACAATCGCACAATCTAGAATGTAAAGTATGACAGACCCATCACCAAAAGGATGATAGAGCGACACACACACAAACCTGGCACCAAAAGGAGGATTGAGCAACGAACACATACAACCCTGACAAAAAAAGGATGTAGAGAACACTCGCACAATTTGGCACCAAAAGGATGACAAACCCATCACCAAAAGGATGATATAGCCTCAGACACACACAACCCTGACACCAAAAGGATTTAGGGAACACTCGCACAATCTGGAACCAAAACGATTACAGACACATCACGAAAAGGATGATAGAGCGGCACGCACACAACTCTGACACTGAAAGGATCTAGGAAACACTCACATAATCTGGAACCAAAAGGATGACATACCCATCACCAAAAGGATGATTGAGCGACAGACACTCACAACCCTGACACCAAAAGGATTTAGGGAACACCCGCACAATATGCCACCAAAAAGGATGACAGACCTGTCACTAACAGGAGGATAGAGAGACACACACATAACCATGACACGAAAAAGATTTAGGGAACACTCGCACAATCTAGAACGAATAGGATGACAGACCCATCACGAAAAGGATGATAGAGCGGCACACACACAGACCTGGAACCAAAAGGATGATTGAGCGACGGATAAACAAAACCCTGACACAAAAAGGATGTAGGGAACACTCGCACAATCTGGCACCAAAAGGATGACAAACCCATTACCAAAAGAATGATAGAGCGACAGACACACACAACCCTGACACGAAAAAGATTTAGGGAACACTCACACAATCTGGAACCAAAACGATGACAGAGCCATCACGAAAAGGATCATATAGCGGCAAACATACAGCTCTGACACAAAGAGGATCTAGGAAACACTCGCACAATCTGAAACCAAAAGGATGACATACCTATTACGAAAAGGATGATAGAGAGACAGACACACACAACCCTGACACCAAAAGGATGTAGGGAACACCTGCATTATCTGACACTAGAACGACTCACACAAAGCTCTGACATCAACAGGATATAGGAAACACTCGCACAATCTGGAACCAAATGGATGTCATACCCATCACCAAAAGGAAGATTGAGCAATAGACACACACAACCCTTACACCAAATGAATGTAGGGAACACCCGACAATTTGACACCAAAAGGATGACAGACCCATAACTAAAAGGATGATAGAGAGACACACACATAACCCTGACACCAAAAGGATTTAGGGAACACTCGCACAATCTAGAATGTAAAGTATGACAGACCCATCACCAAAACGATGATAGAGCGACACACACGCAAACCTGACACCAAAATAAGGATTGAGCAACGGACACATACAACCATGACACAAAAAGGATGTAGGGAACACACGCATAATCTGGCACCAAAAGGATGACAGACCCATTACCAAAAGGATGATATACCCTAAGACACACACAACCCTGACACCAAAAGGATTTAGGGAACACTCGCACAATCTGGAACCAAAACGATTACAGACCCATCACGAAAAGGATGATAGAGAGGCACACACACATCTCTGACACTAAAAGGATCTAGGAAACACTCGCATAATCTAGAACCAAAAGGATGACATACCCATCACCAAATGGATGATTGAGCGATATACACTCACAACCCTGACACCAAAAGGATTTAGGGAACACCCGCATAATCTGACACCAAAAAGGATGACAGGCCTGTCACTAAAAGGAGGATAGAGAGACACACGCACAACCCTGACACCAAAATGATTAAGGGAACACTCGCACAATCTAGAACGAAGAGAATGACAAACCCATCACGAAAAGGATGATAGAGCGACACACATACAGACCTGAAACCAAAAGGATGATTGAGCGACAGACAAACACAACCCTGACACAAAAAGAATGTAGGGAGCACTCGCACAATCTGGCACCAAAAGGATGACAGACCCATCACCAAAAGGATGATAGAGCGACAGACACACACAACCCTGACACCAAAAGGATTTAGGGAACACTCTCACAATCTGGAACAAAAACGATGACAGAGCCATCATGAAAAGGATCATATAGTGGCACACACACAGCTCTGACACCAAAAGGATCTAGGAAACACTCGCACAATCTGGAACCAAAAGGATGAGATACCCTTCACGAAAAGGATGTTAGAGTGACACACACAAAGCTTTAACATAAAAAAGGATATAGGAAAAACTCGCACAATCTTGAACCAAGTGGATGTCATACCTGTTGCACCCTAAAATTTGCCTAACATTTCTTCACCTAGCTTGTGTTTCATTTCATTCACATTAGCATTATCATTTGCATTTCATTGACATGGATGCAGGAGATCAAGAGGTATGATTACCAATCAAGAGCTATACAAGACTGTGAGGCTAGCTAAGAAGGTTATTCAAGTGTTCAAGGGTTGATATCCTTGTCAGAGAAGTTGAAAGATCCTCAGAGTGTTGAAACCAAGAGTGTGTGTCTCCTAACTTGAGAGTTATGAGGAAGACCATCAGATGATTCTGAGGCCATGAAGATGGACTTGAGGTCTTGAGAGATCTCATGAGGAGTTTTGAAGATCACTTTGAGGCCTAGACAGGTCATTGGGCAAGATTAAGAAGGCACAACCATGAGTGGTGCAGCTAGGGTTTGACTGGGTCATCCCTAAGTCAACTGAGGATTTGAAGGAGGTTGAGACCTAATTCAAGAACCATGTGATCATGGATTGATACATTGAGATGTACTAAGGATGATTCCAAGGTTAACTCATCATGATTGAAGAGTATGAGAAGTTTCAAGCTAGGGTTTCTAAGGCGTGACAATGTAAAATCCCCTAGTTTGACCCCTATCTTCAAGGCAATTTAGCTCAAGAGGTGATTGTCATCTCTTCTTGACCCCAACATTATTGTTGTAGATATTGGTCTTAGCTTTAATTTTAGTGCTAGAAGTCCTTGGTAGGATTTGTAGAACTCAAGTTATGGCTTTGACAAGTTACAAGTCATTTGAGGTATGTGAATTTGGAGCTTGAAAGTTACCCAACTTGCATGAAACCTTTGCCCTAGAAGGATGATTCCTATGAACTTTTGGTCAACAAGAATGTTGTTCCTTATCCTCTTAGCTTTCCATATAGTACAAGAAGTCCTTGATAGGATTTGTAGAACTCATGTTATGGCTTTGACAAGTCAAGGTATTTTGGGTATTTGTGATTATAGGTCATTTACGATCATAGGCCATTTTCACCAACTTAGAGACCTCAAATGAAATTTTGTTCAACTAGAAAGTTGCTCTAAATGGGGTTTTAACCTTGAGCATGCATCAAGGAGGCATTGAAATGGCTCAAGAAGAGACTTGGTTCAAGGATATTTGAAAAAAGAAGAATTAAAGAGAATTAATGACCAAAAATTGAAATAATTCATTTTGGGTCCAAACAAGGCAAAATTATAGGTCATTTTGATTGGAAAAATAGTTTTAGAGACTTTGGAAATATTGGAATTTTGGTTTGAGGCCATTTGCATACCATTTCATGTTGTTTCTTCATGATGAAGCAACACATCAAACTCACACCATTGGCTTGTAAACAAGGAAATTAACATAACAAACTAATCCAATATCTCATGAGATGATGATTGCAAGCATTTTCATGCCCAAAGGGAGCAAATACACGATTTTGGCACATGGTATTTTGAAGGAGAAAGTGAAATTGCAAAATCTCCTATGGAAGGTTACATAACTTTCTAGACATTTCCAATGGGTTCTATATAAACATTAGAGTGTGTTCAGCCATTTTTTTGGAGAAGATTGAGCCCTGAAGCAGAGAGTGAGGTTGAAGTTTCATAACTGCAAGTTGGAATCGGTTTCTGAGTTCAAGGCAAAATCAAGGAAAAGTGAAGGCTGCATTAGCTTCAGAAGGTGATTTAGAGTGAATCTGCATCATCTTGAAGGTTGAATCGAGCAAGAAGTGCATCTGTTACAAGCTCAAATACAGGTTTTAACTTCTTGAAATTTCTCTCTAATTATGTGTTTTCAGTGAACTAGAAGCATGTGGTTAGGTTCCCCTATTGATATAGATGGATTTAGGATGATCAATTGCAACTTTAGAGACAATTTAGGTGGAAGTTCATTTTCGGTTGAGATTGTTATTTCAAGATTCAGGCGTTTTGAGGATGAATTAATGGCATGGTTGAATTGCTTGTGAAATTTTGAGCAAGATTCGTTTAGACATCGTGGCAAATGGTTTAGTGTAGAGAGACTTAGGGTTGCGCCAGGGGTGGCCGGAAAAGCCACCAGCGATGGGCCTTGCACGTGCAGACTTGCAGGTTTAAAATGGAGAAGATGTAATCGTGTCCCTCCATTCACAAGGAAGACTTGACTCAGTCCATGGATCCAAGCGCTCATGATGAGCCACGTACCCTCCCCCTTAAACTCACCGTTTTACTTATTGACTATGTGAATTGAGTGTGCCTTGGTTCGAATCCTGGCGTGTAGTGTTTTGATTTTTCATTTTGTGGATTGAATGGAGCTGAAGGAAGGTATAGGCGTGTGGGCTTTGGATTTTAGTTACTATCACCACCCCTCCAGCCAAGCCCAACATGGATTTTCAACGTAAATTGGTTACTGAATGCACCCCTCCCGGCTATCTCTCTTGACTGAATTCAGATGGGCCTATGAACTCCTTTCTATTCACGCCCCCTTCTGGGCCCAACCCAGGATTTAAACTTGAAATATTTGCTATTTGTCACGCACCTTTTATCATTTTCTTATTATTTATTTTATTTTCATCATTTCATATAGGTTTGAAAATAATTCATAAAAAATAGAAAAATAACTCAATTAATTCCAAATTGTTTTCCCTTGATTCATGATTGGATCTAGAATTTTATTAAATTGAAATATTAGGAATTCATGCATTTGTGATTTTATTTACATTTTAATTGATATTAATTCCATTATGGTCGATACCTTGTATTGCTGAATTTTGTGTGATCATTTGATGATGATTCGTGAGCTAATTTTTTGTGTGTGATTAGTTTAGATATGCATGCTCCCCTTAAATTTTTATCACATTTTTGTGATGAGATTAGGTAGTGTTTTTAAGATGAAACTTTAGGTGCTCTAGTTTTAGGGTTTAAGCTTAGTACCTTGTGATTTAGGATTTATTTCTAGGACTTTGTGGATAATTCAACCTCTGGATTTTATATGGTAGATTCATGATTGAATTAGGTTCCCATAGTTATTTTTGTGGGAATTTACAATTAGTTTTAGTATTTTAGTTAGGATTAACTTTAGTACTAGGTTTTAGGTGATCCTAACTTGCTAATTCAACTAGAATGATTTCTTTAGTCCCCTTAGATTAGGGTTTTGCCTCTCTTGCTCTTGGATGATGATGAAGACATGTGTGGGCTGCTGAGGAATGCATGAAGAAGCTTGGATGTGAAGATTTCCCTTCTTTTGGTGTAGTTTTGTTTAGGTGTTAAGATTAGGGTTTGTAAGTAGAGCTTCTAGATAGATTCTCTTCTTTCATAAACATGGAAGGTGTTGATCACTTCCATTCTTCCCCATGATGTAAGGTCCCCTTGTGAAGGCCTCATCCCTCCTTTGGTAGGATGTGTGGCCCTTCCCAAGTTGGTAGAACCTTTGAGGGTTCCTTTCCCTGATGATGGAGTGCTTAGTGGTGACCTTTGGTCTTCACTTTGCTTTCCACTATCCAAACCTTGCTCTTGTTAGGTGAATCTTTCTCCCTTGCTAGAGGATGGAGTTCCTTGTTAGAAGATTGAGGATGCTAGAAGTTGCTACTTCCCAGTATTTGAAGACTGCCATTGGAGCTGAACCTTGAAGACCAAGAAGGACAAGTTGACACTTGTGAAGGAAATCCAGTTGAGATTGAATGAAGAGCTGAAGCTTGAAGTTGGAGAACAAGTTGACACTTGTGTTTGATGCATGGAAAGCTTGAAGAAACAAGTTGACACTTGCTATTGAAGATGATAGCCTTGAAGAGCAGTTGAAGACTGAGGACTGAACTGCTGTCAGAGGAGAGCTTTGTTGTGAAGTCGTGGGGAGTGGTTGATCTGCTTTCTTTTCTGTCTGTTTACTTGCTGTGCAACTGTATTGATGTGACTTGTTTGATTTGCTTGATGCATTAGAATAAGTTCATGTTTAGACTGACTTATGCTAGGAGCATGATTGCACTATAGGTTGAGTTGCTCCCTCTGCTTGTATTTTTACTGTGTGGCTTTGCTTGCGGGTATTCGGTAGGGCCCTGCTCCCTTGCCTATGTGGTATGTGTTTTGCTTGATGGCATTTTATTTTATTCTTCCTGTATGATTGCAGTTATTCATATCTGGCTTGAGGTTGAGATGAGCTTGTGGAGGCTGATTCCCCACACACATTTCCTCCCTCACTTGCATTGCATGCATTTTACAGTCGTTTACTGTGTATCTGTTTACTGTTTAAGCTGATGCTTTATCTGTTTCTGTTTATCGTTGACATGATCCCCTAGGAATCTCACTTCCTTCGATAAGGAAGTGATGATTAGAACTTTAGGTTGAAACCTATGCATGATAACTTCTAGGAGTTCCCTGTTTCAAACCTCAACCATAGGATGAATCCTTGGCATGATGACATTAGGACTTGATAGTCTCCCCTTAGTTGAACCTGTTCGTTCTCTCTTCTTATCTCAAAACAAATTAAAATACAGTAATAAAGGTTAACTGACGTCGTACGTTACGAGCCTTAAGCTATCTGAGAAAGGATTGTTGGAGAGTGTCTTTTCAACAGTCTGGATGTTTAGGATGGCACCCTTTGGGTGACATACGACGCATTCACTCTCAGGTCATAGTCTCTAGTGCGATATTGGTTGCAAACATCCATAAAAAAACAGTTCTTCCGTAAAAGACATAAAACAAACTTCAAACCTTTTTGCCCCGTGGGCCCATAATTCAAAGGAGGCTTTTCTGAAGAAAAGAGTGTCGTTAACTCCCAGTTCTACCGCAAACGGTAACGCTTAAGTCTCCAAGGGTCGAGCTGCGTACACCAAACTACTGGAACTGTTTGTTAACCCTACTCGAAAAACAGATGAATCTGAATTTCCGTAATCCGTATTATCCCGAACTACGTAAGCTCTGATCTCTCATATCTGTTGAGAGTACGTAGGCACAATACTGATGTGTTGGCGAGCCACCTTCCCCGTAACCCGTAGTTAGCCGAACTACATTGACTCTGATTTCTCATTCTCTGATGAGAATACGTAGGCATAAAGTGCGACGCTTTGCCGAGTCATTTTCTTTCCTTTTTGACCAGCCTTGATAGGTAGATAGATAAAACCAACCCGTCAGATAAACACAACAAGCGTGGATCCCATCGAGTACGATGGACGTGAGGGGTGCTAATACCTTCCCCTTGCGTAACCGACTCCCGAACCCAGACAATGGTTGCGATGACCTTGTCTTATACCTTTTTGTCAGGTTTTTCCGATCGTTTCCTTTCTCGTTCTAAGGGATAAATAACGAAAGGTGGCGACTCTTCTGTTTTGCCAGCACCTTATTTTCGCGGTAGCGACAGCTGGCGACTCTGCTGGGGACTTCTGATGGTTTCCTGGGATCCAACGTCCCTTATGCGAGTCAGTTTGGGGATCCAATGTCCCCTGCGAGAGTCAATCCTAGCGCTTGTATGATTACTTGTTGGGTTGTGTTTATTTATCGCACTTTATTTCCCGCACTTTATTTTCAGTATGATATGATTATTTGTACTGTTGTGGGAGGGGAATTCTGATGAGTGAGAAGCCAGACCCAGGCTTGAGTGTACTTAGCATTAGTTGTGGAAATTAGTGGGCGCGTGCTTGCTTTGCCGGCACTAGTGTCTCATGAAATCCACGCTCAGACGAGGTTCTCCCGGTTGACTTCTTTTCCAGCCCTTTGGGCCTGAGGGGTTGTTGGTTTGGAGGATTGTCGACTCTGGGGACCGATCATTTAGGATTCAGCTGAGTGAGGCCGCTTCAGGGGACGGTGATGCCACACCTTCTGGGTATCGTATCACCCCTTTTGAATGTCTGTGACGCTGATGACCGCATAGGATGCCGAGCTTGTGTCAGTTTAGGTCCATACCTGTGAGCAGGGTCGGGTTTGTTGCAGGAAACCTTAACCTTCAGACTACCTGGTCTTCTTGATAGTGAATCAGTTTTGTTGATATCAAAGGATCTCATCACCAGATATGTGTTTTTCTTGACAGAGCAGATTTATGGTCCTGTATCAGAGGTCCTCATCATCAGATATGATTGTTCTTGACAGAGAAGATTTATGGTCTTGTATCAGAGGTCCTCATCATCAAATATGATTGTTCTTGACAGAGCAGATTTATGGTCCTGTATTAGAGGTCCTCATTGTCGCTACTGCGAAAATCGGCGCCGGCTGAACAGAAGAGTCGCCACCGTGCGTTATTTATCCCAAAGGAGGGAAAGGAAATGCTCAGAGTAAACCTAATGCAAAGACGGGAAAGGAATGGTCATCGCAACCAAATCCTGGATTCGGGAGTCGGTTACGCAAGGGGAAGGTATTAGCACCCCTCACGTCCGTCGTACTCGACGGGATCCACGCTTGCTTTCTAGTACGGATTGTTATTCTATCTACTCTACAGGTCTGGGGTTAAAAGAAAATAAAATGACTCGGCAAAGTATCGCACTTTATGCCTACGTATTCCCGTCTGGAACGAGAAATCAGAGTCAACGTAGTTCGCCTACCTACGGGAAAGGAGGGGAAGGTTGCTCGCTAGGATATCGCATCCTATGCCTACGTACTTTCATACATCATGAAAGATCAGAGCAAACGTAGTTCGGGCCACGTACGACACAAGTCTGTCTTGATTGTTTTTATTTCCTTCTGAAAAAGGGTTTTTCTGATTACTGGTCCAAGCGGACAAAAATGACGTTTTGATGAGTTCACATTCTTTTACGGAAGAAGTGTCTTTTATTGTGCTTGAAATATTTATTGTGTTTTTCTGTTTGTTTTGAGGAAGAAGAGACAGAACTCTAACCTATGGTTGACAAGGGAATCAAACTAACCTAATGTTATCATGCATGGGTTAAGACCTAATGTCTATCATGTTCCTCTCTTGCGCAGAGAAGAACAGAGATCCTAAGGGAATAGACGGAAACAGAAACAATAGCATATATACAATAAAGCAGTAAAATGCTTGGATGCAGCAATACAAGCGAGGCAAGGGAGTCCCACTCAACCTTGAAACTAGAAAACAACAGGCAAAAGCGAACAATATTCGCTTTCAACCTAACAGGTTAATGGCAAACAATACAGTCAGGGAAATTTAAACAATACATCAAGAATTAAACAGCTAAAATAAACAGCAAACAACAGTCTTCATCAACATCTGTCTTTAAGTCATCTTCAACCATCTACAAGCTTCAAGCAAGCATCAGTCTTCATCTTCAAGCCTTCAAGAAAGGTTTCTATCTTCAATCTTTCACTGGCTTTTCTTCAAGTCTCACTCTCCAAGATGAGCAGCAGTCAACAAGATGAATTGGATGTTAAGCAGTCAATTGCCTACCAAGGGTGGCCTACTGACTGTTAACATGATACTGACATTTTTCTCTCAAAAGTTCTATCTTTTAAATACATTCACTAATCCTTCCAAAGGAAGGAGGTGGGTATTTAAAAGAGACTTTGAATCATAGAGAAAGAATGGAGGCAAACAAGACCTTCCATGTTTATGAAGCCAGTTTTCTACTCTAGAGCTCTGCCTAGTTCCTAGACCCTATAACCTTCAACAGCTGCCAGCAAGATACTCTTCATCAACCCTGGACATTGGTCTTCATTCTCTTAATCTTCAATGGGCTTCATCAGCACATTCTTCAGCTCAAACCCAAACCCCAAGCAGGCCCAATACCCCACACAGTCAAATAATAACCCTAGAGAGGGCACACCACACAATCAAGCAAATACAGGAAATATACTAGCAGTAATAGTATAAGAAGGGAAGTCTAATATTTTCTAAGGGATCTATTAGTTACCCATAATACCCCTATAGTCCCATCATTTAATTTGTCCTAAAGAAAACCCAAAAGAAAATTTGTTTTGTTAAACCTACATTATATTCACAACCCTAAATGATTAGCCTAATGTTTTCTAACTAAACTACCTAAAATAAATCCTAAAAAATTGGTATAAAAAATCAAGGGGGCACCTAATATATGTATCTAATTATACTAAAAAAAATTGGCCTAAAAAGATTATGAGAACCACCTAAAAGAAATTCTACAAAAACTATGCACAAACTATATTTATTAAAAAGGAATTAAAAGAAAAAATGTGCAAAAAATATTAAAAGAAAATAAAATGGAAATTTTATTACATGATATTTTTCTACACAGAAATATAAACATGGTAAAAAAACAACCAATCAAAAATATGGAATTTTCAATTTGTTATGAATTTTCAAACAATTAAAAAAATAAAGGAAATTAAAAATGAATTAAAATAAGCTAGGGGTGCAGTAAGCAAGAAAAGGCATTGAAACATGAATGATGGGCCCAGACTGGGGGTGCGCGTAGCAAGGCGCGTCTGGGCCCAATTTAATCATAAAATGCAAAAGAAAAATAAACACAAAAATGGTGCAAAAAGTAAGAAATGCATGTCAATTCGTGTGGGCCTGGATATTGGGGGTGTGAATAGTAATGATTCTTAAGCCCAATCTGAAAACTTAAGTGAAACGGTGCGTTTCACGTTCTCTGATTCCCTCTCGTTTTCAACTTTAAACCAGGGCCGTGCGATCTGAGTCTTGGTCAATGATCTGCGAATGATCCAACGCTTGTGGAATCATCTTCTCCAACGAGCTAGGGTTTGCACCATGAATGCCATGAACAAGCTTGCATGAACCAGAATTCAATACACTCATACGGCTTCGTTTCTCCATGAAATTCAAATCCATAAAAAGCAAAGATGCTCTATTTCTCGAGCAGAATACAACCATGCTAATAATTCTCACTGAAACCAACTGAATCAAGAAACCCGATGGTACCCTTCCATAGACACTCAAACTTCCAACTTCCTCTTTTCCCAATTTCTTGCCATCAGAATACTCACCTTGTATCACTGATTAACCTAAGCTAAACCACATGAATTAAAACCTCCTATTCTTCTAGTTCTAGATCCAAACAGTTGGTGTGCTCACATATCAACCTCCACCAAATTCAGTCAAAATCTCCAGAATTATTCATCTAACTACCTAGGTCATTCTTATCCTAACCAATCTACATCATGCTAACTAAATCAAGCTAATTCGAAGAGATCACTAACCTGGTGCAAAACTGAAAACAGATGGATGAAACCTTGGATTCACAGCTAGCAATGCTCTAGACTTGATCAATGGCTATGGATCTTGGTTCTGTATGCACTTGTGCTTGCTCAAAGGCTTTGGATTCTTGTAACCAATTCTTTTTGCAATTTGAATGATGAACTTGCAACACACGATTCTTGCACCAATACACTTGGATCTTGCTTGCAATGTGCTCTATGATGGATATGGAGTATGATAGGATCAAGAACCTTGAAGAATGATGAGGAATTGAGAGAGTTTGGATGAATTTGCAAAAATGCAAGAGAGAATGAAACTATGGGGTTTTGATCAAAATGAAGTGTAACCCTGCATTGAAGGAGCTCTATGGTTTATATAGATGCCCATGGAACCATCTAGAACTTGCTGGAAACTTCTTGTACACAAATCCCTTATGATTTGGCATATGTTACTTTAATCATAAGCAAGCCATGATAACTCTCAAACTTTGAACTAAACTCAAAAATCCACTATTGCCAATGGTCTCAAAACATTCTTTCCAATCAAAATGACCTATAATTTCATCCCATTTGGACATGTATTGCAAAATCTCATTTTTAGGTCACTTTTATTCAGTAAATTCACCTTTTAATTGACCAAATTTGCAATCTTGAGCGATGAGCATTTGCTAACTTCCACGACCACTTTTCTAGACTCAAAATGTCATTTGGAACAACTTTGATGTTGTGAAGTTTTTCATTTGAAGCTTCCTTGTATGAGTTTTAGGCACATGCTTGAAATGACCTGTAATTTCCAAATGACCAAAATACCCTTTGCTTGCCAAAGTCATAAGTAGAGTTCCACAAATAAGATGAAGGCATACCATACCTTTATAGAAAGCTAAGACAATGAGGAACAACTTTCATGTTGACCAGAAATCCATTTGAAAGCTCCTTGAGGGGTAAAAATTGCTTGGAAGACAAGTAACTTTCACAGACAAAATTTCAGATGCCTCTGATGACCTGTAACTTGCCAGGACCATAACTTGAGTTCTATAAATCTCCTTGATGTCTTCCACCACTCAAATTAAAGGTCTTGAGATCCTATACAAGTTTCATGTTGGCCAAGGATCCATTTGAAGCTTGCATTTTGAATTATCTTGCTTGGAAGTTTGACCTAAACCAGGGGATTTTACACAGAAACCCTAATTTAGAAACCTCCCTTCTTCTTGATTTCTCTTGATTTATCCTTGGCACAACACCACATCCGTATCTACATGTCAAATGAGGCATCCCACATCTTTCAAATAGGCCTCGATGCCCTTCAATCAAGCATTTCACCTAGGGTTGACCTAGGGTTAACCCAGATGAAACCCTAGTTGACTGTCTTCAACTGTAGCTCTTGTAACCATGCCAATGACTTGTCTCACTTTCAAAATGGCCCTATAGGTCCTCCTTGATGTCTATATACCCTCCATGCTCAATTCACAGCTCACAATTTCTTTGATGATCTTCAAATACACTCAAGATAGGAGAGAGATCCCTTGCTTGATCCACTGACTTCTTAGATTTCAATTTCTTTCTGATGACTTGGATAGGCTTGAATTTGAATAAGAACCTCTTGATAGGCTCATAGAGATAAGAATAGTACTTGGTCCCTTGTTGGATGACTTGTTATGCTATGCTATGCAAATGATTAGACTATGTACATGACTTTTTATGCAAATGCTAATGCAATTGAAACATAAACCAAGTGAAGAAGGTTGAGCAAATTTTAGGGTGCAACAGCTGCCCCTATTCAAGCGACTTGGACCCGACTGGGTGAAGCGCGTACGACCTTCAAACATTCGAGGTACGAGACGGTTGAATACTAAGAACCCGGAAATTTGCCAACCGCAGAAATGAACTGCACGACTGCTTGGGGAACAAATATGCTTTCAATATTATCTTGTCAATACTGGAACGAACTTATCGACTTCACCGGGAGAAGTACTTCTGTCAACACAACATGACCCTGCCAACGATACAGGAAAATCACTCTGTCATCATTACAGAAAAATAACACCGCCATCACTCCGCCACCACTGCGGGAAGATAATCTGGAAAAAATAACAACACCGCCATCGCTACGGGTACTACTTTATCATTACTACAGGAAATGACTCCGCCACCACTGCGGGAAATAACTCCGTCACCACTACGGGAAAATAACACCGTCATCACTCCGCCACCACTGCGGGAAGTAACTCCGTCACCACTATGGGAAAATAACTCCGTCACCACTACGGGAAAATAACTCCGCCACCACTACGGGAAATAACTCCGCCACCACTGCGGGAAATAACTCCGCCACCACTGCGGGAAATAACTCCGCCACCACTACGGGAAAATAACTCCGTCACCACTACGGGAAAATAACTCCGCCACCACTGCGGGAAATAACTCCGTCACCACTACGGGAAAATAACTCCGCCACCACTGCGGGAAATAACTCCGTCACCACTACGGGAAAATAACTCCGCCACCATTGCGGGAAATAACTCCGTCACCACTACGGGAAAATAACTCCGCCACCACTACGGGAAATAACTCTGTCACCACTACGGGAAAATAACTCCGTCACCACTACGGGAAAATAACTCCGCCACCACTGCGGGAAATAACTCCGTCACCACTACGGGAAATAACTCTGTCACCACTACGAAAAAATAACTCTGTCACCACTACGGGAACATAACTCCGCCACCACTGCGGGAAATAACTTCGTCACCACTACGGGAAAATAACTCTGGTATAGCTTTTCTGCCTATCTTTGCATCAGCTAGCTCTATCAATCATATGGGTAACACAATCTGAGTCTAATCTTTCAATTTCCAGTGCTGACATGGCAGCAAATTTGAGAAGGACTCTACTGGGGATTTTCTGAATCCACACTGCCAGACAACCTCCAAAATTCGATTCACGAAATCTCTTGATGTTGTTATAACAACAATCTTGAAGAAATACTCCGCTGGAGGGGTAAGAGAAACTTTAAACAAGCAACTCTGTGGGGAATAATGCCACGACTGATATTATCGTTGAATGTCTCGCGCCGAGATCTTGAATGTTTGGCAATTAATTTGAGCAAGAGCTCCCTCCACCTGCAAGGGAAACAATACTTGAAAACAAACAATTAACCAACCTAGTTTATGTTTCAACATGCATATGTTTGTCAATGGCGTAATGCTCCATTCGACATGGAAATCCTACGCGTTTGTTATTTGGTAGATGCAAATATGACACTATATGCCAATGCAGATGCAAGCTCGAACTGCTAGGATACAGAAACCGCTTCAACAAAATAAATGCTGAGGATAATGCCAACTCCGCTGGGGATAACCAAACATCACAGAATTGCTCCAGCAAAATAAATGCTGGAAGAGTGAAGCCAGCTTCGCTGAGGAATAGCTGAATGCGCCAATCATGATTGGACTTCTGCTGGGGAGTGAACGGGTATCACACGGTATTCCGACAAAATAAATGCCGGGACACATAACCAACTCTGTCGGGAAGAGTTTTCTTCTTCGAGTTCCACTGGGAGGAAAGAAAACACTTGCTGGAAAGAGAACTCCGCTGGGGGTGGGACGATTCTCTTGGGGAAAATCAATTAACTCCGCTGGGGGAGAGTAAATGACCCTACTGGGAAGGGTAAACTGTCTAAGTACAACTCACGAGTTGAAATATTAATCTTCTGAGGCTAAACCACTCTTCTCGGGATGGGGGAATCCTTTTCGGGGGACACCACACTGTCTGAATACAACCTTTGATCTTGGAATCATCAATTCTGCTGAGGGTGGACGACCCTGCTGGAGAGTGTCCTTTGGATAAGCTACGACTAGCTGGGGAATTTGATCCTTCTTTAGTAAGGACCAATGTCATCTCAGAAGCGCGACCTGCGTGGGGATCGAGTCTTTCGTTACGAGCTTCTGGCCAATACTACAATCTTTTGATCGTCCACTTCATACGGCTATGAACCCTGCAACACCCCAAACAAGACAAGACAAGTCTATGCAACCAAATCTATTCAGGTTAGTGTTAGTGACATTATTTTCAGTTAACTCCCAGTTTTAGCAATTATTGGCAAGGGCCAGCGACGTTATACACTTGCTAGTTTTATTAAACCTAGGCGTTTATCATGTACAAAACAGTAAAGAACCAGCATCAAATACTGAATAACATGTTTTATTGATTGGGCCCCTAAATGGGCGGAGTTTTGTACACGGGATGTAACTCCTGAAAAGAGGAAGCTACGCACAACAAATATACAAGTATGCACAAGAAGCATAAATATAATGACAAATCAAATTTGGGCGCATGTCGGCAACGGGATGCAGACGAACATCATGAGCTGATCCTCCTATGACTCGCCTGACTCTAATGCTTTCCCGGTATTCACACTTCCGAAGAGATTGTATCTGATAATCGACCCCTCAGGTATTCTCCGACACCAATGTGCACCGCAGTATCAAATTCGGACCGCAGTCATTTGCTTTTCAAATCCCTAACTTTTGCGTGAACCGCCCTTTACGTGTTTTCAGTTCACCGGGATATCCTTTTTTGCCGAAGCCGCCCAGTGTAGGTTTTCAACTTCGCGGGTGTACATTTTTTTCAATTTTATCCCTAATTTTTGCCGGAACCTTTCATTCTGTTTTTGGTTCGCCAGGATGCCCCATTTTTGCCTGGACTCTCTTTTTTCTGTCCAGCGGGTCAATTTCAAGCAAAGTATTTTTTAACTGCGTCCGAATTCACAGGCGACGTAAAGTCTTCACCGTCCATGGTGGACAACAACAAAGCTCCTCCTGAAAAGACTTTTCTGACAACGTACGGCCCTTCGTAATTGGGGGTCCACTTGCCCCTGTGATCTGCCTGTGGCGGGAGAATCCTTTTCAGCACAAGGTCGCCCGTCTAAAAGCTCCGAGGATGTATCTTTTTATCATATGCTTTCTTCATTCGGCTCTGGTACAAACGACTGTATGCTAGAGAAGCTAGCCTCTTCTCATCCATTAAACTCAACTGGTTCAACCTGTTTTTCACCCATTCTGCCTCGTCTAGTTGGACATCTCGTAATACCCTCAGCGAAGGGATCTCAACCTCCAATGGTAACACCGCTTCCATTCCATATACCAACGAGAACGGGGTTGCCCCGGTTGATGTGCGTACCGTCGTACGATAACCGTGCAAAGCAAAAGGTAGCATCTCATGCCAATCCTTATAGGTCACCACCATCTTCTGAACAATCTTCTTTATATTCTTATTGGCCGCTTCAACAACGCCATTCATCTTGGGTCGGTAAGGGGAGGAGTTGTGATGCTCGATCTTAAAATTCTGACACAGCTCCTTCATCATTTTGTTATTCAGGTTTGAACCGTTGTCAGTAATTATCCGCTCGGGGATTCCATATCTGCAAATGATATCTCTCTTGATGAATCTGGCTACCACTTGTTTGGTCACATTCGCATAGGATGCCGCTTCCACCCACTTGGTGAAATAATCGATTGCTACTAGAATGAACCGGTGCCCATTAGAAGCCGTCGGTTCGATCTTTCCAATCATATCGATTCCCCACATCGAGAATGGCCATGGTGATGACATCACGTTCAGAGGACTCGGAGACACATGGATCTTATCTGCATAGATCTGGCACTTATGACACTTCCTCGCAAACTTGAAACAATCAGTTTCCATAGTTAGCCAAAAATAACCTGCCCGTAGCAGCTTCCTCGTCATAGCATGCCCACCAGCATGCGTACCAAATGTACCCTCATGTATTTCCTCCATGAGCAGCTTCGCCTCTTTTTCGTCTACACAACGTAGTAGCACCAAGTCGTGATTTCTTCTGTATAAGACACCGTCCGGATTCAGGTAGAAATTACCCGCCAATCTCCTGAGAGTCTTTTGATCGTGACTGGATGCCCCAGCTGGATACTCTTTGTTCTTCAGGAAATTAAGGATATCAAAATACCACGGTTTATCATCAGATGCTTCGTCAATGGCAAACACGAAGGCGGGTCTATCAAGCCGAGAGATAACAATTCTGGGAGCCTCATTCCAGAAGTTGACTTTGTACATGGAAGACAAAGTGGCCAGGGCGTCAGCCATTTGATTCTCTGCTCGCAGTACATGATGCAATTCAACCTTGTTGAAGAAAGGAAACAATCTCCTTGCGTAATTCATGTATGGTATAAAATTAGGATGACGTGTCTCCCATTCCCCTTTTATTTGATTCACTACCAGAGCTGAGTCTCCATATACATCCAGATTTTTGATTCGTAGATCAATGGCTTCTTCAAGCCCCATGATACAAGCTTCGCATTCGGCTTCATTATTGGTAACTGGAAAGGTCAATCGAGCGGTAAACGGGATGTGCGACCCGTGTGGAGTAGTGATGATTGCCCCTATTCCACTACTGTAGGCGTTTACAGCTCCGTCAAAGATCAACTTCCATTTGGAGCCCAATTCTGGTCCTTCATTTGGCAACGGCTCTTCGCAATTTTTCATCTTTAGGTACATGATATCCTCGTCAGGAAAATCAAACCTCATCGATTGGTAATCCTCAATAGGCTGCTCTGCCAAGTACTCAGATAATACACTCCCCTTTATGGCCTTCTGCGAGACATACTGGATGTCATATTCAGTCAAAACCATCTGCCAACGGGCAATTCTCCCCGATAACGCTTGCTTTTCGAATACATATTTGATAGGATCCATCTTCGAGATGAGCATGGTTGTATGACTCAGCATGTATTGCCTCAAACGCTTGGCGGCCCAGGCTAGCGCGCAACAAGTTTTTTCAAGCATTGAATACCGAGATTCACATTCGGTAAACTTCTTACTCAAGTAGTAGATCGCATGCTCTTTTCTTCCTGTCTCGTCGTGTTGACCGAGAACACAACCCATACTTCCCTCAAGAACTGTCAAATACATAATCAAGGGTCTCCCTGCCACGGGGGGTATCAAAATAGGAGGCTCCTGCAAATACTGCTTTATTTTATCGAACGCCTTTTGACAATTTTCATTCCACGTTACAGCTTGGTCTTTTTTCAACAGCTTGAATAACGGCTCACACGTAGCTGTCAGGTGAGATATGAACCGAGCGATGTAGTTCAACCTCCCTAAAAACCCGCGCACCTCTTTTTCTGTTCTAGGCGTCGGCATCTCTTGTATTGCTTTGATTTTCGCAGGATCAACCTCTATTCCTTTTTCACTTACGATAAACCCCAGCAGTTTACCCGATCTCACCCCGAAGGTGCACTTGTTAGGGTTCAGTCTCAACCAGAACTTCCTAAGCCTTTTAAATAACTTCAGCAGATTCACCAAATGCTCTTCCTCCGTCTGGGATTTGGCAATCATATCGTCGACATAAACTTCGATCTCTTTATGCATCATATCATGGAAAAGAGTTGTCATTGCACGCTGATACGTTGCCCCAACATTCTTTAGTCCGAAGGGCATCACTTTGTAACAAAATGTTCCCCAAGGCGTTATGAAAGTAGTCTTCTCCATGTCTTCTGGTGCCATCTTAATCTGATTATAGCCCGAGAAGCCATCCATGAAGGAGAACACGGAGAATTGAGCAGTGTTGTCAACCAGCACATCGATGTGAGGAAGCGGGAAATCATCTTTCGGGATCGCTTTGTTCAAATCACGGTAATCTACGCACATTCTCACTTTACCGTATTTCTTTGGCACTGGTACAATATTAGCGACCCATGAGGGATATTTTGTAACAGCTAGGAAACCAGCATCCCACTGCTTTTGAACCTCCTCCTTAATTTTCACTGCCACATCAGGTCTAGTTCTGCGAAGCTTCTGCTTGACCGGCAGGCATTCTTCTTTTAACGGCAGGCGGTGCACAACCATATCTGTATCAAGCCCAGGCATGTCTTCGTACGACCAAGCGAACACATCACTATACTCTCTGAGCATTTCAACCAGTCTTCGCTTTACGTCGCTCTGCAGCGCGGCTCCTATACGGATATTCTTTTCAACCCCTTCCGACCCCAAGTTAATAATCTCGATGACCTCCTCATGAGGCAGAATGACTCGTTCTTCCTGCTTTACCAACCAAGAAAATTCTTCGGGAACATCGCCATCTTCAACAATCTCTTCTTCGGCCTGAAATACCGGGTGCTCAAAGTCGAGACGAGTCATAGGCGGTTCAATGATGTCATCTGAAAATGTTATCCTGCAAAAGGAATGGTTAAATGCTTCAAAATGCGTATAAAGCGAATAACCACGTTTCCGTTTTATTGTAAAACACAAAACAGGAAAAACAGAGATCACAATATTTGTACATGAAAAAACGCCTTTTATTTAATGATTAAACAACGCAATGTACATAACAGCACAACCCTAAGCAAAATCACGATGCCCCGGGTAAGGCACTGAATTGTTCAACAATTAAAAAAACAAAGTATTACTGTTTGTGAGTCACAGGAACAATCTCCTGGATAGACCAATTGCATAATCCTTGTCCTGGCACGCTCGGCTGAATCCAGGCGTCCATGTCGCAATCACTTTCTCCTTCTTCGGAATCTAAAACAGCGTTGATGGCCTCGTGACACACTCCACTAGCTGTGATGGTTATCAGTCCTCTGAAACGGGGTGCCCCTGCAGCAGGCGTTGATGACGACGGTTGATATCCCAGCCCAAATCGGTCCATCTTCACGGGAATATCCAGCACCTTGCCCCAGCCCTTTGTCTCGCCTGCCTCCACTAGAGCCTGAGCTTCCTTGTATGACGAAACGGCTACCTCTGACGCTTTACTCGGCCCGGGACCTTTGTCTTTGATGCGCAACCCTTCAAATGCCTGACAGGGTGTTTCATGAATCTCGCCGTCGACTTCTACATACTTGAATGATGACAGATGGCTAACCAATATATCTTCTTCTCCACAGACCGTGACCACACTGTCCCCTACCATGTATTTCAGCTTTTGATGCAAGGTAGATGTGACTGCCCTAGCACCATGGATCCAGGGTCGTCCGAGAAGGCAGCTGTATGCTGGTTGGATGTCCATAATATAAAATTCAGTTGCGAACACTTTCGGCCCCACCTGTAGAGGTAACGTTATGGATCCAAAGACTGTTCTTCGTGTACCATCAAATGCCCTGACCACCAAGTCACTAGGCGTACAAAGGATTCCTCTGACATCCAGTTTCATCATTGCTTTCTTAGGCAGCACGTTCAAGGAAGATCCGGTGTCTACCAGTACATGAGACATGACTGAGCCCCTACACTCAACTGAGACGTGCAACGCCATGTTATGCTCTCTCCCCTTCGGGGTCAAAGCAAAGTCTGTAAATCCCAAGCTATGGCCTGCGTTCACATGCGCCAACACCCCCTCCAGCTGATTCACGGAAACATCTTGGGGTACGAAGGAAGTATCCAGAACTTTCAGCAATGCATTTCTGTGAGCTTCAGAACACAATAGCAACGACAGTATGGATATCTTTGACGGTGTCTGTTGAAGGTGCTCAACAATCTTATAATCACTCTTACGAATCAGGCGCATGAACTCTTCCACATCCTTCGATGACATTTCTTTTTCGTTCCTCTGCATCGGGACATTCTCATTTATCTTTCCTTTCCCTTTCGCCAGTCGTTCAGCCTCTACCTCAGGCGATATGAAGATTCTCCCACTTCTTGTCATACCTCCGGTACTGACGACGTTGTCTACAACCTCAACTGGCTGCTCACTAACATAAATTTTCACCCCATCACAGTATACTTCCAACCCATAAGTCCAGGGGACTGCCTTAGTGTTCTCATAAGGGATCGGTCCGGCCTTGGTGATAGTGATCGGCGGTCGCCTGGCTGGCGCCGTTATAGTTATCGTTTTTCGGGGAATCGTCACAGTAGCTACATCACTTTGCACGTCCGCTGATAACTCTGCAGGTTATTCAACTGTCGTTCGGTCGAATTGCAATGTGCCTCCATCGATTAAAGTTTGAATACCCTTCTTCAATCCAGCACACCCCCCAGCTTGGGTCCAACACTCTAAACAATACTCGTCGCACCCTGGATACACACCTCCTTGCAATAACCTTCTCTTTATCTCGCACAACGGTGTCTTTAGGTCGTCAACATTCATAATCAAGTTCAAACCCTCCTCAGTTAAAATGGCATTTGCCCCATGATTGGGCATGGGCTTTTGCACTATGTTCGGACCCGCCTGTCCGAAATTGATAGCCTTACTATCCAATAGATCCTGCACCACATGTTTGAACGCGTGGCAACCCTCAATATCGTGGCCAGGAGCCCCGGAGTGGAATTCACAGTGCTTGCTTGCGTCAAAGCCATACGGAAGAGTGCCCGTTACTGGCGCCATAGTTCTCTTTTCCACCAAGTTCAAACCCAATAACGTCTGTAGCAATTCTGCATACGTTGAAGGAGGCGTTTCAAACACCCTCCTTGGTTTGCCCCCCTGGATTCTGCGCTGGGCAGGATGTACCCCCTGTTGTGGCTGTCGTTGCTGTTGTTGCATTGGTTGTTGCTGAAATGGAATAGTAACACTTGCCACCTGCTGCGGCTGATTGTACTGGTTTCGACCTCTGCCTCGGCCTCGGCCCCCAAACACTGCACTCGCATCACCTTGACGGCACCCACCGAAAGCCCTTCTATTACTGCCAGCGGAAGTGGATTCCTCAGCTTGGAATCTTCCCTGTTTAATGTTGCTTTCAATCTTCTCTCCCATCAGGATTAAGCCTGAGAAACTGCCCAAAGAAGTGTGAAACAGCTTGTCATAAAACATACCGGTAAATGTTCCTATGAACATGTCATTCATTTCTTTGTCCTCCAAAGGAGGATGAACTCGAGCAGCCATGTCGCTCCATCTCTGCGCATACTCTTTGAAGCTCTCGCCCTTCTTCTGGGACAATCCCTGTAATTGGACCCAGTTGGGTGCCAAGTCACTGTTGTACTTATAGTGAGCCACAAACGCTTCAGCCAGCTGCTTCCATGTCTTTATCTGTGTTGGTTCCAATCCCATATACCACTCAAGGGAAGGACCAGACAAGCTATCTTGAAAGAAATGCATCAGCATCCTCTCATCATTTGAATACGCCGACATCCTTCTGTAGTATGACCGCACGTGCACCTTTGGACAGGTGTCCCCCTTATACTTGTCGAACGTGGGAGCTTTGAATTTTATTGGTACCCTCAGGCCAGGCACCAGACCCATTGTAGTCATATCTAAGCCAACAGCGCTTTGATTCACGACCCCCTTCATCTGCTCCTCGAGCATCTTGATTCTCTGAGAGTCATCCATAGGACCTTCAAAACCTCCACCGGAGAAAGCATCCTCTTGCTGATCTTCCAGCCAATTACCGTTCCCAGTTCCGTATCCATCGTACCCGTTGTTACGGCCAACTCTAGTCTGATTCATTACAGGGCCTCGCCCCCTGTTACCATACCCCGGAGCGACTCCTGCAGGTCCAAAAGCCATTAACCCAGCGCCATTTCCATTTCCGAATCCGCCATAACCCTGATTAGTCATACCAAATCTGTCCTGTCCGAAACCTTGAGCGTTGAAGCCGTACTTCCCAGCATGATCAAACCCCTGGTCATTGAAGCCGAATCCATTATTACCGAAGCCATTACCTCCCATATTATCACCCAGGTTGACATCTCCGAGCCCAACGTTGTTAACGACAGTCTCGTTACCGATTCCAACGTTACCGTTCCCAGCGGCAGCGCCGTTGTTCACATTGACAGCAGGTATGTTTACCACAGGTGGAGCCATCGGTGTGGGGGTACCATCCCCGTGAATAGTGTCAACTCGCACAGAATGATGGTCTTCATTTCCGTGCCCATCATTTCTTACCAACAAAGGATGCACCAAAGCTTGCAAATTCTCCTGGCCTTTCGCTATGGTCTCCATTGTCTGCATGAATAGCGCCAGCTTCTCACGCATGTCCTGCATTTCATTCTGCATCTGATCCATAATTCTTCGGCAGTTGGTACGAGTGGAGTATCGGTGCGAGCGCTGACTTTCAATCCTGAAAAGACCTGGTACATTGCAAGAAATGAGATACCGTTCAATAATCACCTGTAATGCAATATGAATGTGAATGCAATGCAATATGTGTCTGTGCATTAGGGAATATCATTCCCCGATTCTAGTGCGAATGTGTCAGTGCGGTGACAGTGCTAGCAATACGATGATCGGAGCCGAATCATAGAAAACACCTCATATATTGCAGAGAAATCCATTAAGCCAAGAATACAATATCAATGCATACAATAAGAAGGCATGACCTCAACCAACAACCCTGGTGATGGTCAGCACTATGCAAATAAAGCATATGCATTAATACACGAAATGGTCAAGTACTCCCATATGCCTGGTACTCCTCTAGTAACTTCTTAGTCTCTGGATGACTTGGTCGGGTAAGCAGACCCTCAACAAGTAGATTCTTCGCTTGAGAACACGTTGCAAATCACCAGCGGATTCCTCTCATGCCCCTTCTCCGAAGCGATCCTCTAGCTTCCGCTTCTGAGACATAGCTTCTTTCTTGCCTTCGATGGCCTTGTTCAACACATTCTGGAGACTATATATGGCCATTACCTCCTCTTCATACTTCTTAGTGCTAGCCTTCAACTATTCTTCGAGTTCAGAGATTTGCTGCTTCAATTTATCTTCCCTCTTTTTGTTGTTGGTTAGCGTAGCATTCCACGTTTTGTTACAAGAAGAGATTTCCCGGTGGGCGGCATCGAGTGCTTTCTTTTTGGACTCCAACATGTCATGAGAGCTTCTGAACTCTTTCCCCAGGCGTTCACGCTTCTTTTTCTCTTCAGTCAATTCAGCACCTAGCCTGTTTACTAACTCGATCTGCTGTTGGAAAGAATGCACAGCCTTGTTCTTCTCACTACGCATCTGAGCCAGTTCCTTTTCTAACCCTTCATTGATCTTCATCAAGGCTTCTTTTTCTTTTACAACTTGCTCGTAGACCTCCATAGTAACAGTGGTTGGTTCTTCCACCGGAATATGAACAGGGACTGGTGCAGCTGGAAATGGCATCAGCAACTGTCCTGCTCTCTCTTGGATCCAAACTTTGTAGGGTACATAAGCCTGACAATCATTCTTCCCCAACAGTGGTTTCCCTCTTCTGTTGATACGCATCCATGCGTGCTGAAGCTTAGCTAGTAACTCTCCATTCAAATCACCGGTGAAGTACAGAGATTCCTGTACTTCTTCCTCCTTAGGTGGGTTCTTCAACGCGTATCCAAACTGGCGAACGAACAGAGATGGGTTATAATTGATGCACCCTTTTCTTCCTATCAAAGGAACATTAGGATACCCATAACAACTGAAAATAAGCTCAGACCCTAGCAAGTCTCGGTCAAACCACTCAATGTCTTCAGAAGATAGTCTCATCAGGCGCTCTGGGCAATCAGTTGTAGTTGCACTATCTACAAAAGGTCCCTTCAGGGGGAGATGGCTCTTAAACCACATGTTCAACAGCGGCGCACAACAGTAAACAGTCTTTCCTCTTCTATTTTCATTTTTGTATTGCAATGAATGATAGAGATCTCCAATCAAAGTGGGTATCGGGTTGCCAGCCGCAAACAGATGGAAAGCGTCCAAGTCCACAAAATTGGGTAAGTTGGGAAACAACACTATTCCGTAGATGCATAGAGCCAAGATAGCATTAAAGACTATCCAGCATCCGCTCTTGGCGTACTCTTGAGCTTTGCCAACCATAAAATCAAGGGAGAAACCTGGAACCCCAAGCCAAGAAGTCATTAATAGCTCAGAAGCGTTCATGTGCAAGGCCTTAGCTAAGTCCTCCAGCTGGGGCTTAGCGTCACGATGGATGAAAGGAACCTTATTTTGTACCGGCAGCTCGATAAACTCCGCGTATTCTTCCATGGTAGGCCCCAAAATAAAGTCAGCAAACGTAAAGCACCTCAAGACAGGGTCATAGAATTGCATCAAGGTGTACAGCCCATTCATCTCAACAGCAGTTGGCTTGCAGACCAATCTCAACAATCTTCCATGACTCATCCTGAAACTTCTCCTAACCTCCTCATCAGCAAGGGACATCAGACCAAGTAAGGGAGTAATGTCAGGTGTAGGTAACTTGTACGCGACTGTCTTTCTCAAACCAGCCATGATCAATAAGCAGAAGTCTGGGCACTAGAATCAGGGAATATGCAAATGCACCTGCAGCACAGACACACGTTAATGAAATGCACATGATAATGGTTATGCGAGCAATGCAATGCAAATAGATACAACAGGGACCAAATGCCATGGCTGAGAAGCCTGGACCATATCAAAAGTCTCAGATAGACCCTCCAGAATTCCTCAAACCCTGGTCTTGGACAGACCCAATACAAAGCTCCAACATTGGTCTCTGATAGACCCCATAATATAATTCTGACTGGTCTCTGACAGACCCCACAACTGTCCATAAATACCCAGAATCTCAGATCAAGAAACAAACCGGTATCTGAAAGTCTAGTTACCTGCATAGCCCCAAACCCTCTCACAGGTAGGTGTCCTAGTAACTGACAATGGTATGGCATCCTATGCGGCTGTCGGCGTCACAGACTTTCAGGGTTGATGATACGATTCCCAGAAGGAGTGGCATCATCAAATCCTGAAGAGGCCTCACTTAGCCAACTTCCAAATGATCGGTTCCCGGAGTCGACAATTCAACTAACCAACAACCCCTTCGACCCAAAGGGTAGAAAAAGAAGTCAACCAGAAGAACCTCGTCCGAGTGTAGATTTTGTGGGACACTAATGCAAGCAAAGCCGGCACGCGCCCACTACTTTCCACTCTAATTCTAAGTGCACTCAAGCCCAGGTCCGGCTTATCTCTCAATCATGGAACACCCGTCACCCCCAATACAGCAATAATAACAATAATATAATGCTGAAAGTAAATGACAGAAATATAAATCCATACAAAATCCTCGACGAGAAAACAAGCGCTAGGATTGACTCTCTTAAGGGACGTTGGATCCCAAATGCATAAGGAACTATCGCAGTCCTTAGCAGCCAGGGGACGTTGGATCCCCAGCAGAGTCGCCAGCTGTCGCTACTGCAAAAATCGGCGCCGGCTGAACAGAAGAGTCGCCACCGTGCGTTATTTATCCCAAATGAGGGAAAGGAAACACTCAGAGTAAACCTAACGCAAAGACGGGAAAGGAATGGTCATCGCAACCAAATCCTGGATTCGGGAGTCGGTTACGCAAGGGGAAGGTATTAGCACCCCTCACGTCCGTCGTACTCGACGGGATCCATGCTTGTTTTCTAGTACGGATTGTTATTCTATCTACTCTACAGGTCTGGGGTTAAAAGAAAATAAAATGACTCGGCAAAGTATCGCACTTTATGCCTACGTATTCCCGTCTGGAACGAGAAATCAGAGTCAACGTAGTTCTCCTACCTACGGGAAAGGAGGGGAAGGTTGCTCGCTAGGATATCGCATCTTATGCCTATGTACTTTGATACAGCATGAAAGATTAGAGCAAACGTAGTTCGGGCCACGTATGACACAAGTCTGTCTTGATTGTTTTTATTTCCTTCTGAAAAAGGGTTTTTCTGATTACGGGTCTAAGCGGACAAAAATGACGTTTTGATGAGTTCACATTCTTTTACGGAAGAAGTGTCTTTTATTGTGCTTGAAATATTTATTGTGTTTTTCTGTTTGTTTTGAGGAAGAAGAGACAGAACTCTAACCTATGGTTGACAAGGGAATCAAACTAACCTAATGTTATCATGCATGGGTTAAGACCTAATGTCTATCATGTTTCTCTCTTGCGCAGAGAAGAACAAAGATCCTAAGGGAATAGACGGAAACAGAAACAATAGCATATATACAATAAAGCAGTAAAATGCATGGATGCAGCAATACAAGCGAGGCAAGGGAGTACCACTCAACCTCGAACCTAGAAAACAACAGGCAAAAGCGAACAATATTCGCTTTCAACCTAACAGGTTAATGGCAAACAATACAGTCAGGGAAATTCAAACAATACATCAAGAATTAAACAGCTAAAATAAACAGCCAACAGTAGTCTTAATCAACATCTGTCTTTAAGTCATCTTCAACCATCTACAAGCTTCAAGCAAGCATCAGTCTTCATCTTCAAGCCTTCAAGCAAGGTTTCTATCTTCAATCTTTCACTGGCTTTTCTTCAAGTCTCACTCTCCAAGATGAGCAGCAGTCAACAAGATGAATTGGATGTTAAGCAGTCAATTGCCTACCAAGGGTGGCCTACTGACTGTTAACATGATACTGACAGTTTTCTCTCAAAAGTTCTATCTTTTAAATACATTCACTAATCCTTCCAAAGGAAGGAGGTGGGTATTTAAAAGAGACTTTGAATCATAGAGAAAGAATGGAGGCAGAAAAGACCTTCCATGTTTATGAAGCCAGTTTTCTACTCTAGAGCTCTGCCTAGTTCCTAGACCCTATAACCTTCAACAGCTGCTAGCAAGATACTCTTCATCAACCCTGGACATTGGTCTTCATTCTCTTAATCTTCAATGGGCTTCATCAGCACATTCTTCAGCTCAAACCCAAACCCCAAGCAGGCCCAATACCCCACACAGTCAAATAATAACCCTAGAGAGGGCACACCACACAATCAAGCAAATACAGGAAATATACTAGCAGTAATAGTATAAGAAGGGAAGTCTAATATTTTCTAAGGGATCTATTAGTTACCCATAATACCCCTATAGTCCCATCATTTAATTTGTCCTAAAGAAAACCCAAAAGAAAATTTGTTTTGTTAAACCTACATTATATTCACAACCCTAAATGATTAGCCTAATGTTTTCTAACTAAACTACCTAAAATAAATCCTAAAAAATTGGTATAAAAAATCAAGGGGGCACCTAATATATGTATCTAATTATACTAAAAAAAATTGGCCTAAAAAGATTATGAGAACCACCTAAAAGAAATTCTACAAAAACTATGCACAAACTATATTTATTAAAAAGGCATTAAAAGAAAAAATGTGCAAAAAATATTAAAAGAAAATAAAATGGAAATTTTATTACATGATATTTTTCTACACAGAAATATAAACATGGTAAAAAAACAACCAATCAAAAATATGGAATTTTCAATTTGTTATGAATTTTCAAACAATTAAAAAATTAAAGGAAATTAAAAATGAATTAAAATAAGCTAGGGGTGCAGTAAGCAAGAAAAGGCATTGAAACATGAATGATGGGCCCAGACTGGGGGTGCGCGTAGCAAGGCGCGTCTGGGCCCAGTTTAATCAGAAAATGCAAAAGAAAAATAAACACAAAAACGGTGTAAAAAGTAAGAAATGCATGTCAATTCGGGTGGGCCTAGATATTGGGGGTGTGAATAGTAATGATTCTTAAGCCCAATCTGAAAACTTAAGTGAAACGGTGCGTTTCACGTTCTCTGATTCCCTCTCGTTTTCAACTTTAAACCAGGGCCGTGCGATCTGAGTCTTGGTCAATGGTCTGCGAATGATCCAACGCTTGTGGAATCATCTTCTCCAACGAGCTAGGGTTTGCACCATGAATGCCATGAACAAGCTTGCATGACCCAGAATTCAATACACTCATACGGCTTCGTTTCTCCATGAAATTCAAATCCATAAAAAGAAAAGATGCTCTATTTCTCGAGCAGAATACAACCATGCTAATAATTCTCACTGAAACCAACTGAATCAAGAAACCTGATGGTACCCTTCCATAGACACTCAAACTTCCAACTTCCTCTTTTCCCAATTTCTTGCCATCAGAATACTCACCTTGTATCACTGATTAACCTAAGCTAAACCACATGAATTAAAACCTCCTATTCTTCTAGTTCTAGATCCAAACAGTTGGTGTGCTCACATATCAACCTCCACCAAATTCAGTCAAAATCTCCAGAATTATTCATCTAACTACCTAGGTCATTCTTATCCTAACCAATCTACATCATGCTAACTAAATCAAGCTAATTCGAAGAGATCACTAACCTGGTGCAAAACTGAAAACAGATGGATGAAACCTTGGATTCACAGCTAGCAATGCTCTAGACTTGATCAATGGCTATGGATCTTGGTTCTGTATGCACTTGTGCTTGCTCAAAGGCTTTGGATTCTTGTAACCAATTCTTTTTGCAATTTGAATGATGAACTTGCAACACACGATTCTTGCACCAATACACTTGGATCTTGCTTGCAATGTGCTCTATGATGGATATGGAGTATGATAGGATCAAGAACCTTGAAGAATGATGAGGAATTGAGAGAGTTTGGATAAATTTGCAAAAATGCAAGAGAGAATGAAACTATGGGGTTTTGATCAAAATGAAGTGTAACCCTGCATTGAAGGAGCTCTAGGGTTTATATAGATGCCCATGGAACCATCTAGAACTTGCTGGAAACTTCTTGTACACAAATCCCTTATGATTTGGCATATGTTACTTTAATCATAAGCAAGCCATAATAACTCTCAAACTTTGAACTAAACTCAAAAATCCACTATTTAAAATGGTCTCAAAACATTCTTTCCAATCAAAATGACCTATAATTTCATCCCATTTGGACATGTATTGCAAAATCTCATTTTTAGGTCACTTTTATTCATTAAATTCACCTTTTAATTGACCAAATTTGCAATCTTGAGCGATGAGCATTTGCCAACTTCCATGACCACTTTTCTAGACTCAAAATGTCATTTGGAACAACTTTGATGTTGTGACGTTTTTCATTTGAAGCTTCCTTGTATGCGTTTTAGGCACATGCTTGAAATGACCTGTAATTTCCAAATGACCAAAATACCCTTTGCTTGCCAAAGTCATAAGTAGAGTTCCACAAATCAGATGAAGGAATACCATACCTTTCTAGAAAGCTAAGACAATGAGGAAAAAATTTCATGTTGACCAGAAATCCATTTGAAAGCTCCTTGAGGGGTAAAAATTGCTTGGAAGACAAGTAACTTTCACAGACAAAATTTCAGATGCCTCTGATGACCTGTAACTTGCCAGGACCATAACTTGAGTTCTATAAATCTCCTTGATGTCTTCCACCACTCAAATTAAAGGTCTTGAGATCCTCTACAAGTTTCATGTTGTCCAAGGATCCATTTGAAGCTTTCATTTTGAATTATCTTGCTTGGAAGTTTGACCTAAACCAGGGGATTTTACACAGAAACCCTAATTTAGAAACCTCCCTTCTTCTTGATTTCTCTTGATTTATCCTTGGAACAACACCACATACATATCTACATGTCAAATGAGGCATCCCACATCTTTCAAATAGGCCTCGATGCCCTTCAATCAAGCATTTCACCTAGGGTTGACCTAGGGTTAACCCAGATGAAACCCTAGTTGACTGTCTTCAACTGTAGCTCTTGTAACCATGCCAATGACTTGTCTCACTTTCAAAATGGCCCTATAGGTCCTCCATGATGTCTATATACCCTCCATGCTCAATTCACAGCTCACAATTTCTTTGATGATCTTCAAATACACTCAAGATAGGAGAGAGATCCCCTGCTTGATCCACTGACTTCTTAGATTTCAATTTCTTTCTGATGACTTGGATAGCCTTGAATTTGAATAAGAACCTCTTGATAGACTCATAGAGATAAGAATAGTACTTGGTCCCTTGTTGGATGACTTGTTATGCTATGCTATGCAAATGATTAGACTATGTACATGACTTTTTATGCAAATGCTAATGCAATTGAAACATAAACCAAGTGAAGTAGGTTGAGCAAATTTTAGGGTGCAACACTCATCATCAGATATGATTGTTCTTGACAGAGCAGATTTATGGTCCTGTATCAGAGGTCCTCATCATCAGATATGATCGTTCTTGACAGAGCAGATTTATGGTTTGATATCAGGGTTTTCTTCGCATCAGAGATAGGGTTGTTCATGACAGAGCAATATTGTGGTTTTGTTGATACAGAATCTTCACCTTCATCTCCTCAACAGCACAGTCGTCTTGATCTCCTGCTGCATGATTGCATTTTGCATTGTTTTGCATACTCATTTGCATTTCATTAACGTGTGTCTGTGTTGCAGGTACCGTTTCCCCCGGTTCAGGTTTTCTTTCCTTCTATTGTGCTATCATGGGTTCTCTGTGGAAGAACGTGGCCTACAAGCTCCCCACTCCTGATATTGTTTAGCTGTCTAGTTTGATTGCTGTGGCAGATAATTCTGTGAGAGGTAAATTCAGAAAGTCTTATGGGAAACTGCTCAGCTTGGTTCGTAAACCTTCTGTGTTTGAGTTGAATGGGTTGCACGCCTTGCTGCAGTTCTACGATCCTCCTTTGAGATGCTTTACTTTCCCGGACTTTATTCTCGCACCCACACTAGAGGAGTATACTGATTTGTTAGGTGTGCCTATCAAGAGTCAGATGCCCTTTGTTCATATGGATGCTGAGCCTAATCTGGCTAGTCTAGCTCTTTCGCTTCATCTGGATGCCTCCGAGTTGGTCTTGTCTAGTTGGAACAGGGTTCCCGTTTTCTCCTTGCAGTTCTTAGTGGGAAAGGCCCAGCAGTGTGCCAAAGATGGTTGTTGGATCGTGTTCAACGTTGTTCTTGCTCTTTGCATATACGGCATCATTCTGTTCCCTAATATGCCTGACTTTGTAGACTTCGACGCCTTTCACATCTTTGCAGCAGGGAATCCAGTCCCTACCTTGATTGGAGATGTCTATCATTCCGTCCACTACAAAAACGAGAACAAAAGAGGCAAGAATGTCTCGTGCTGTGTGCCCCTATTCTATAGATGGCTTGATAGTCACCTACCCAAGAAGGGTCCCTTTGCTTCGTCTGCAGCCACAGTTGAGTGGTCTGAGCGTTTGATGAGTCTATCAGCGGAGGATATTGCCTGGTTTGATAGAGATAGGTTGGGTACTGAGATTATCTTCAGCTGCAGCGGGTTTCCAAATGTGCCTTTGATAGGCAGGAAAGGCTGTATAAACTATAATCCATCTCTGCTGGTCCGACAATTTATTTATGCTTTGAGAGCTCCGCCGAAGGATGAAGAGGTGCAGGAATCTTTGTACCTTACTGGTCTTCTAGAGGGGGATATGTTATCTAAGCTTCAGCACGCTTGGAACGGTATCAGTAAGCGGGGAAAACCATTGCTGGGAAAAAGTAATAGCCAAGCCTACGCCCCATATGTGACCTGGATCAGAGCCAGAGCAGATATCATAGGGATGTCGTTTCCTCCTGCCAAGCTAGAAAGCCCTCCAGTTATTGAAGAGCCTACCACCGTGCCTATTCAGCAGTACAATCAGGTGTTAGCTGAGCGAGATGAGCTGAAGAAGGCAAATGAAGAACAGGAGTAAGAATTGGCTCAACTCAGAAGCGAGAGAAGCGAAGCCGTCCATTCCTTCAAAAGGCAAACAGAGCTGGTAAATAAGTTGGGTACGGGTTTGACTAAGCAGCTAGCCGAGCGTGAGCATTTGGGTCGGGACTTCAAATCTGTCAACGACGTATTGGCCACTAAGAAGCAGCACTTGGATGAAGCGTACCGGAGAATATCCAAGTTTAATCAGCACTGGAAGGCCACCCTAGCCAACGGCAAGGAACGGGAGGATAAGCTAAAGCAGAAGATCTCCAAGTTCAAAGCCCAGGTGAAGGCTAGTGAGAAGAGGTTTGATGAAGAAACCGCTCACAAATATGCCACTGAAGGCCTGCTCAACAAGACTCTTGCTAACCTGAAGGAGCACAAACAGACGTTTGAATCCAAGAAGCGGAAGTTAGAAGATTTTTTCGGCGAAGGAGCATGGGAAGACTCAGTTGAAGGTCTTCAATACACCATTAGGCAGAGGGAGTTACTCGTCGAAGGGTTGTGCACTCAGTCTGATCATCCAGAAACAAGGGATCTGTTAGAAGAGTTTCGAGCCCGTGGCCGTGCTTGACTATATTTGTAATCCTTTTGTTTTGATCATTGTTGTATGCTGACCATCACCAGGCTTGTTGGTCGAGGTCATGCTATTGATTCTACTTGTACTCAATAACATTGTGTATATGAGATGTTATTTCCATGACTGGACTCGGACTTCTTATTATCGGCACTGGCACTCAGGCACTAGGATCGGGGGGATCTCCCTAACGCACAGACACACGTTTTCATTTTCATGAAGCATTTGCATAGCGAGCACGTTGTCGTTTTTCTAACCCTTTGTGTATACAGGTTGTTCCAGGATTGATCAAAGGCCGATCCACTGCTATCCGACCAGAGCAAATCAAGCTAGAGCCATGGAACAAGTACAGATTGACGTTCAGGTACTTCGAGAGAGGAAGGACCGCTTCATGGAGCTCATGTAAGTGGTTGCCAACGGCCAAGACCAGCTCAGAACCTTGGTCCAGCCTCTGATCTCAAGGGTAGATAGCAACGGTGTACTCCATGGTGGGAATGTTCCAACCCCTCCACCTGTTGAACCTCCTCAGAATGGCATCCTCGTGACCGGGGGGAATGGCAGTGGTAACGGCAATGTGATCGCTAACATGGGGCTCAATGGTAATACGACGAGCGTCGGTAATGGAAATTTTGAAGCTAATGGCAATGCTGGACTGGGCAACGGCAACGCAAGTGCTGGAAATCTGTATGGGCCTCAGCCATGGCAAGAAGACCCTCAAGAACATTTGTTCTCATAGAAGGGTGCTGAAGGAGAGCTGACTGCTGAAGCACGTCTGAGGTTTAAGGCACTCGAGGACAAGATGAGGAATTTCGAGAACCTGAACACTATGGGCGTCGACATGTCTAAATTGGGATTGATTGCTGATTTCAAGGTGCCTCCTAAATTTAAGGTACCTGACTTTGAGAAGTACAAGGGCACCACTTGCCCTCGCGTCCACTTAAGGTCATACTACCGAAAGATGTTCGCTCACTCTGAAGACGAGAAGCTGCTGATGCACTTCTTTCATGATAGCTTGTCCGGGCCATCCTTCGAATGGTACATGAGTTTGGAACCTACCAGTGTGCGCACGTGGAAGGAGCTTGCTGAGGCATTCGTGCACCATTATCAGTATAATAGTGACTTGGCTCCGAACCGGGTTCAACTACAGAACTTGTCGCAGAGGAACAAGAAGGGTTCAAAGAATACGCCTAGCGGTGGCGTGAATTGGCAGCTAGAGTTCAGCCGTCGATGGTTGAACGGGAGCTTGTTGAAATGTTTGGGGCCACCCTCCCAGGGGTTTATTACAAGAAATTGGCCAGCGGTATGTCTGGAAGCGTCTCAGATCTCATCATCATGGGCGAGCACATTGAAAATGGGATCAAACTGGGGAAAATTCAAGGTGTCGATCTATCCTCAGCTGGAGGGGGAAAGAAACCGTATGGTGGCAAAAGGCATGAAGGGGAGACAAGCGCCGTGTCTAACGCTCGTAGGAAAGGTAAAAACCAGCGCCAGCAGGTGGCTAGCATAACCATCCCTGCTGTCCAACAACCCCAGCCACAGCAACAGCCGCAGCAGCAACAATCGAATCAACAAGGGTACAGAAAGTATCAGAATAGGGCACCTCTGTCAAATCGTCACCTTGAGACACCGCCCATGTCTTATGCTCAGTTGTTACAAACTCTGCTTCAGTTACAGCTAGTCCAGAAGAGAACCCTGGCTCCCTTGACAGGGGCACCTCCGCCAGGTTACGACGCGAACGCAACGTGCGAGTTTCACTCAGGGGCACCCGGCCACACGATAGAAAACTGTGAAGCCTTCAAGCACAAGGTGCCAGATATGGTGGATGCTAAGATCATCAATTTCTCAGATAATGTGTCGAATGTCACGAAGAACCCTATGCCGAATCATAGGGGAGGTGGGGTGAATGCCATTATTGAAGACGAGAGTTTGGATTTATTGACTGACGTCAAGGACCTGAAGACACCGTTTAGCTTCGTTAAAGCTAAGCTGATGAAGAAAGGCTTCTTTCCGGGCTGTGGAGAACTGTGTATGGGTTGTGCGACTCGTCTTGATGGATGTGAACAGTTGATAGAAGGGATTTAGAGTCTGATGACCGAAGGAATCTTGCAGTTTAGCCGAAGGGCCGAATGTGGATCTGGAGAGGTAATGCTGAAGCAAGATGATGAGGTTGCTACCATCACCATCCCTCGCCAAACGATAACCATTTCTGCACCCAGGCCGCCCACAATTACCATCACCAAGGCTGGGCCGATACCTTTTGAAAGCACCAATGTTGTCCCGTGGCATTATGGGGCAGACGTTTACTGTAACGGACAGAAGTTGGAACTAGAACCATCTGGGAGGTCTATGGATAACCTAGTGGGAGTTGGCGGAATCACGCGCAGCGAAAGAGTATTTGCTCCACCTGAGGTTGTGGCGGACAAAGCAGATAAAGCTGAAGAAACCAATAAGGGGAAGAGTAAAGTCGTTGAAGAAACCCCTCGGGGGGTAGAGAAGGACTTACTTGTGAAGGACGCTGAAGAGTTCATGAGGTTGATCAAGAAGAGTGACTACAAGATCGTGGATCACCTCCATCAAACACCCTCGAAAATTTCCATCCTGAATTTGTTGTTGTGTTCGGAGTCACATCGCAACGCGCTGTTAAAGGTTTTGAATGCCACGTATGTACCGTAGGAGATCTCGGTCAACCAGTTGGAAGGGGTCGTAGCCCACGTGAATGCTGGAAACGGTTTACGGTTCACTGACCTGGAGCTGATGCCGAAGGGAAGGAACCACAACAGTGCCCTGCACATCTCGATAGAGTGTAGGGGAACGATTATGTCTCATGTGTTGGTGGACACAGGGTCGTCGCTCAATGTTCTTCCGAAGAAGGCATTGATGAAGTTAGATACTCGAGGATTGATTTGCACACCCAGCGATCTGGTTGTGAAGGCTTTCGATGGAACCAAGCGTCATGTCTTTGGAGAGGTAACACTACCAATCCAAGTTGGGCCGGAAGTTTTCGACGCAGTCTTCTACATTATGGACATCATGCCTGTCTACAGCTGTCTCTTAGGCCGGCCATGGATCCACTCTGCTGGCGTCGTGACCTCCACGTTGCACCAGAAGCTCAAGTACGCTATCGGAGGCAGCATCGTGACTGTATGTGGCGAGGAAGACATAATGGTGAGCCATTTTTCGTCCTTCAAGTATGTTGAGATGGATGGGGAAATCCACGAAACCCTATGTCAGACGTTCGAAGCTGTTAAAGTCAAGGACGTGGCTCCAGTAATGACCGAAAAACCAGAGATGACTCTCTCTTCCTTCAAGGAAGCCCAGGCCGTTGTTCAAGCCGGATCTACCCCAGGCTGGGGGCAGGTTCTAGAAATACCTAACAAACAGGACAAGTTTGGGTTATGATACTCTCCTACGGCTGAAGCCTCCTCTTCTCACAGTGCGTCACGAGGTAAAGGGCCGATCCAGTTTACCAGTGGCGGGGTGATATTCGAAAGTGTCAACGCAGTGTCTGAACACGGCGAAGACAGCGATTGCGACCTAGGCTCTTGGATCCAGCCAAGCAAACCAGGCCAGAGCCCCACCAACTGGTCCATCAGGGATACCATCCAAGTGACAGGCAAAGAGTGATGATTTACTTTCTCCAATCGTTGTACAACCCTATGTCCTACCCGGGGCATAGTGGTTTTATTGTCAGGGCCTTGTTTGAATATGTACATGCATTTTACCAATAAATCAAAAGGCGTTCCTTCGCATTCAAATGTTGTGATCTCTGTTATTCCTGTTTTATATTTGTTTTGAAAAACAATAAAATGGCAATAGGGTTTGCGCTAACCTGCATATCCTTGTTTTAAGCTTAACCCTTGTTATTGCAGGATCCACATAGCAGATGACATCGACTCTGGACCTTCTACGACTCACTTCGACTTCGATTGCCCGATCTATCAAGCCGAAGAAGAGATTGATGAAGACGAAGACCTTCTTGAAGAGTTGGCCCACTTGTTGAAACAAGAAGAGAAAGTTATTCTGCCTCACGAGGAAGAGATTGAGATTGTGAATCTGGGTTCTGAAGAACTAGTCAGGAACGTCAGGATAGGGGCAGCATTGCAGAGTGATGTCAAGCAGAGATTGGTCGAGATGCTGAGAGAGTATAGTGACATCTTTGCTTGGTCATACGAAGATATGCCCGGACTTGACACTGACATCGTGGTCCATCACTTGCCTCTGCGAGAAGATTGTCCTCCCGTTAAGCAGAAGCTTAGGAGGACACGGCCAGATATGGCCGTTAAGATCAAAGAAGAAGTGCAAAAGCAGCTTGATGCTGGCTTCTTAGCGGTCACTACTTACCCTCCGTGGGTCGCCAACATAGTGCCTGTACCGAAGAAAGACGGTAAGGTGCGAATGTGCGTCGATTATCGGGATTTGAACAGGGCGAGCCCTAAAGATGATTTCCCGCTCCCTCATATTGATGTGTTGGTCGACAATACAGCTCAGTTCTCCGTATTTTTGTTCATGGATGGCTTCTCCGGCTACAATCAGATCAAGATGGCGCTGGAGGACATGGAGAAAACTACGTTTATTACACCTTAGGGAACATTTTGCTATAAGGTAATGCCTTTCGGTCTGAAGAACACAGGGGCCACTTACCAACGAGCAATGGTTACTTTGTTTCATGACATGATTAACCATGAGATTGATGTCTATGTGGATGACATGATTGCGAAGTCCCAAACGGAGGAAGGACACCTGGTCAATTTGCTGAAGCTTTTTGAGAGGCTTAGGAAGTTCAGGTTGAGGCTGAATCCTAACAAGTGTACTTTCGAAGTACGGTCCGGAAAACTACTGGGGTTTATCGTGAGTGAAAGAGGCGTTGAGGTTGATCCTGCGAAGATAAAAGCAATACAAGAAATGCTAGCGCCAAAAACAGAAAAAGAAGTTCGTGGTTTCCTGGGCAGAATAAACTACATTGCAAGGTTTATCTCTCAGCTCACGGCCACGTGTGAACCGATGTTTAAACTGCTAAAGAAAGATCAGACGATTATCTAGAACGAGGATTGCCAGAAGGCATTTGATAATATAAAACAGTATCTACAGGAACCTCCGATCTTGATACCCCCAGTGGCCGGAAGACCCTTAATCATGTACTTGACAGTTCTTGAGAATAGTATGGGGTGTGTTCTCGGTCAACATGACGAGACATGAAGAAAGGAGCATGCCATTTACTATTTGAGTAAAAAATTCACAGACTATGAATCTCGTTACTCGATGCTGGAGAAGACGTGTTATGCACTAGCCTGGGCTGCCAAACATTTACGACAGTACATGCTCAACCACACAACCATGCTAATTTCGAAGATGGATCCGATCAAGTACGTCTTCGAGAAGCATGCGCTTTCGGGAAGGATTGCCAGATGGCAAATGGTGTTGACGGAATATGACATTCAGTACGTTTCCCAGAAGGCCATCAAGGGAAGCGTGTTGTCTGAATACCTTGCCGAACAGTCGATCGAGGTTTATCAGCCGATGAAATTTGAATTCCCTGATGAGGATATCATGTTTCTCAAAGCAAAAGATTGCGATGAACCGTTGCCCGATGAGGGGCCAGACAGGAAATCCCAATGGAAATTGATATTTGACGGGGCAGTTAATTCCTACGGAAGTGGCATTGGGGCAATCATCACAACTCCCCATGGATCCCACATCCCGTTCACCGCGAGACTGACGTTTCCGGTCACCAATAACGAAGCGGAGTACGAAGCATGCATCATGGGTCTAGAAGAGGCAATTGATTTGAGAATCAAGAACCTAGATGTGTATGGTGACTCGGCACTTGTGATCAACCAGATTAAAGGGGAGTGGGAGACTCGTCAATCGAATTTGGTGCCGTACATGAATTATTCCAGAAGGCTGCTTCCGTTCTTTGATCGAGTGGAACTCCATCATGTGCCCAGGGCTGAGAATCAGATGGCTGATGCCTTGGCCATGTTGGCTTCGATGTATAAAGTCAATTTTTGGAATGAAGCTCCAAGGATTGTCCTTTCTCGTCTTGATAGACCTCCATTCGTCTTCGCGATCGAAGAAGCCTCCGACGGCAAGCCATGGTTCCACGATATCCAGACCTTCCTTATGACTAAGGAGTATCCTATGAGAGCGTCAACCCAGGATAAGATGACTCTGAGGAGGTTGTTTGGAAATTTTTATCTCAATCCTGATGGAGTTTTGTATAAAAGAAACCACGATCTCGTGCTACTCAGATGTGTAGATGAGAAAGAAGCGAGTATGCTCATGGAAGAAGTCCATGAAGGCACCTTTGGTACGCACGCCGGCAGGCATGCTATGACAAGAAAGATCCTGAGAGCAGGATATTATTGGCTGACGATGGAGTCGGATTGCTTTAAATTCGCGAAGAGGTGTCATAAATGCCAGATTTATGCTGATAAGATTCATGTGCCGTCGTGCCCGTTAAATGTCATGTCCTCCCCGTGGCCGTTCTCCATGTGGGGCATCGACAAGATAGGCAAGATCGAGCCCACTGCATCTAACGGTCATCGCTTCATTTTGGTAGCCATCGACTACTTCACCATGTGGGTGGAGGCAGCCTCGTATGCTAACGTGACCAAGCAGGTGGTGGCTAAATTCATAAAGAGGGACATCATCTGTCGATACGAAATTCCCGAGCGAATCATTACTGATAATGGCTCGAATTTGAATAACAAGATGATGAAAGAGCTGTGCCAGAGTTTCAAGATTGAACACCACAACTCATCTCCTTACCGGCCGAAGATGAATGGCGTCGTTGAAGCGGCCAACAAGAACATCAAGAAGATTGTACGGAAGATGGTTGTGACCTATAAGGATTGGCACGAGATGTTGCCATTTGCACTACACGGTTATCGTACAACGGTACAGACATCAACCGGGGCAACTCCTTTCTCACTAGTGTACGGTATGGAAGTTGTCCTACCGTTAGAAGTTGAGATTCCTTCTTTACGAGTTTTGGTTGACGTGAAACTCGACGAGGCAGAATGGATTAAAAACCGACTAAACCAACTCAGCCTGATGGACAAGAAGAGGCTAGCATCAATTGCATATGGTCGTCTGTACCAAAGCCGAATGAAGAAAGCTTATGATAAGAAGGTGCGTCCTAGAAGCTTTCAGACAGGTGATCTCGTCCTGAAGAAGATTCTTCCTCCACACTCCGATCACCGGGGCAAGTGGACTCCCAATTACGAAGGTCCGTACGTCATCAGCAAGGTCTTCTCGGGAGGAGCCTTGTTGTTATCCACGATGGATGGCGAAGATTTTGCATCCCCGGTGAACGCGGACGCAGTTAAAAAATACTTTGCTTAAAAAACGACCCGCTGGAAAGAAAAAAGAATATCCAGGCAAAAATGGGGCATCCCGGCGAACCATGAAAAAGGAAAAAGGGTTCGGGAAAAAATTAGGGATATAAAAGAAAAGAATGTACACCCGCAAAGTCGAAAACCTGGAAGGGCGACTTTGGAAAAAAAGGGTATCCCGGTGAATCGAAAACCCGAAAGGGCGATTCAGGAAAAAGTTAGGGATTTGAAAAAGCAAATGACTGCGTTCCGCGTGTGGACTTTCATTGTTTAGTGGTTTGGAGGACCTGAGGGCCGTTTATCTGAATCAATCTCTTCTGAAGCTGAAGCATCGGAGAAGTATCGAAGTCGAGTGGGTCATAGAGGGATCAACTCATGGTGTTCGTCTACGCCGCATTGCCGAATTTGTGTATATACTGATGTATATTTATGTTTTTATATTTGCGCGGCTTCCTCATTCCAGGAGCTCGCATCTGTTGTAAAATGTTTTTACCCATTCAGGGGTTCGTTATCAATAAAATGTCTACTATTCAGTAATTCTATTTGTTTGTTTAGCACCTATCTGTTTTGTTTGCGAAAAAAGAACGCCGATGTTTTTGATAAAATGCGCATACATAAACATACTGGCCTAGGCCACTGATTGTTGAAACAATGAATTACTTGAACATTGTCACAAGATGATAACCTTGATGGGTCCCTTTGAGAAGGGTATCTTGTCTGTTTGTTTGTGTTGTTGCAGGTATAGCCTATTCCGGGCAGTACGCCGTATGTTTCCCAAGCAGAATGATTCCTTCTGCTTCAGCAAGTTCAGCAGCATCTCCCCGCGGAGTCTGAACATAAGACCAAGAGCATTGATATGTCTCCCCAAATGGAGAAGATTCTCTCCCCAATCAAATGTATCCTTAAGGATCGTCGTCTCCCCAGCTGAGTCATGCACTGAAGTGTACGTTCGTTTCCCAGCACTGGGTCAAAGTGCAGTTCTCGTAGAAGACCACTCGCAAGTGTTCAGCATCCGGTAATCCAGACTGAAGTCTCCAGCGGAATTGAGATTCCCCATAGAGTCGTACTCTCCCTAGTAAGCAGGATGATTCCTTCTTCCCCAGCCAAATTTGCAGATCCCCAAGAGAGTCGAGTTCTTGGAAACCGTGCGGGCCATGATTGGTTTTCCCCAGTAGAGTGTTGAATAGCTGATGTTGTATTTCCCCACCGGAGTTGGTATCTCCGGGAAAGTTTTGCTGCGAATGCCATGCAGTTTATTTCTGCGATTGATATTGTTTCCTCAGCAGTTGTGGTTCGTACACCTAGATGAGCAGGTCCAGGTTCTCGTAGAACTTTGTTCCCCTACAGCAGTCAACTGAAGTTCGTTTCCCCAGGCGGAGTCCAATTGAGATTGGTGTGATTTCTTCTCCTCGGCAGGATGATTCCTTCCTCCACCAGAGTGGTTTTTTTCTCCTTGACAGGAGGATTCTCCCTTCAGCATTTGTTTTGCTGATGGGGTCGTAGCATTTTGCATGATTGCATAGCATTTACCCTAAACGCGTAGCATTTCCACCGTGTGGAGCATTGCGCCATTGTCAAACATACGCATATGAAACATGAGCTAGGTTGTTACCGTTCTTGTTTTGCAGGTATTCCCCAGCAAAGTCGCTTGCCCAAGATGATTCTTGAATTCTCTAGCGAAGGTGTTTGCTTAAGATGATTCTTAAAATCCCCAGTGAAGTCGCCAGAGTTGGTTGCTCAAGTTGATGCTTAGAGTCCCCAGCAGAGTGTTTGCTCAGGAGGATTCCTGAAATCTCCAGCAGAGTTATTGGTTCAGTATGATTCTTGAAGTCTCCAGCGGAGTTATTTGTCCAAGATGATTCTTGAATTCCTCAACAGATTTTATTCAGGATGATTCCTGAATCCCCAAAGCAGAGTTACTTGATAGTTCTCCAGAATCCCCAGCAGAGATGTGTCATCCCCGGCAGGTTTTTGAACAGCAAAGTTGAAATTTCCTTGAAGACTTGATGATGGAAGTCCAGCAGCGGTGCCAAAACCCCAGACTTACTGATGAAGTCTAACTGCAATGTCGAAGCAGTTTGCCTAGCTGATGCAGGGTGCCTGACGGCAAAAGATTGCGTATCCTTAGTGGTTCCTGATTGATTAAGGATTCCATTTGAAGACTTATTGACGAAGTCCAACTGTGAAGTCGACACATTTCTCTCAGCTAATGCGGAGCGTCTGATGGTAGAAGTTTGGATATCTCTATTTGGTTCATGATTGACCGAGGATTCTATTCCCGACTTACTGACGAAGTTCGGCTGATGCCCGAAAATTTCTTTGAATGCCCAATGGCATTATTAACTTGATTGTTAAAAAGTTCCTAACGACCTGATGAGTCCCAAGGGATCCTTCTGTCGTAGTGCCGCAGAATGCCTGACGACAATACCAGCTGCGTATCACCAGTTACCGTGTAACCAGTGATCCCTTGATGACTTGAGGACGAAGATCTGCAGCAAAATCAAATGATCATCCCGACTGAGATTTGGGATTAGACCTTTCACCGGTTACCGTGTGACCAATTCCCCAGCAAGTTGTCGTGCAACCGTCATGCTCAGTTTTTGAAGATGTTCCTACCAATCAGAGTAGTGTTTACCTGTGCGGTGGCAGATCACCTGTTGCCGTGTAACCAGTGATCCCTCGATGATTTGAGGATGCAATGATATCAGATAAATCAGAGAATCATCCTGACGGAGGTTCAGATTAGTATTTCTCCAGCTAGTTGCCGTGCAGCTATCATTTCAGTTTCCGAAGATTTGTCCCCATCAGAGTACCGTGTACCTGTGCAGTTGGCAAATTTCCGGGTTTGTTGGTATTCAAACGTCTCGTACCTTGATTGTTTGAGAGTCGTTCGCTTCTCACCCAGTCAGGTCCAACCCGTTTGAATAGGGGCAGCTGTTGCACCCCAAAATTTGCCCAACATTTCTTCACCTAGCTTGTGTTTCATTTCATTCACATTAGCATTATCATTTGCATTTCATTAACATGTGTCGCTACTGCGAAAATCTGCGCCGGCTGAACAGAAGAGTCGCCACCGTGCGTTATTTATCCCAATGGAGGGAAAGGAAACGCTCGAAGTAAACCTACCGCAAAGATGGGAAAGGAATGGTCATCGCAACCAAATCCTGGATTCGGGAGTCGGTTACGCAAGGGGAAGGTATTAGCACCCCTCACGTCCGTCGTACTCAACGGGATCCACACTTGTTTTCTAGTACGGATTGTTATTCTATCTATTCTACAGGTCAAGGGTTGAAAAGAAAATAAACTAACTCGACAAAGTATCGCACTTTATGCCTACGTATTCCCGTCTGGAACGAGAAATCAGAGTCAACGTAGTTCGCCTACCTACGAGAAAGGAGGGGAAGGTTGCTCGCTAGGATATTGCATCATATGCCTATGTACTTTCATACAGCATGAAAGATCAGAGCAAACGTAGTTCGGGCCACGTACGACACAAGTTTGTCTTGATTGTTTTTTATCCTTCTGAAAAAGGTTTTCTCCTGATTACGGGTCCAAGCGGACAAAAATGACTTTTTGATTGGTTTACAGTCTTTTACGTAAGAACTATTTTTTTATTGATGTTTGAAATGTTTATTGTGTTTTTTGAATGATTTTGAGATAGAAGAGAAAGAACTCTAAAACCTATGGTTAAAAATGGGAATCAAAATCTACCCTAATGTTGTCATACATGGGTGAAAGCCTAATGTCTGTCATATTTCTCTCTTGCACAGAGAGAAACAGAGATCCTAAGGGGATAAAAGGAAAAGCAACAACATATATACAGTAAAGCGGTAAAATGCATGAATGCAGCAGTACAAGCGAGGCAAGGGAGTCCCACTCAACCTAGAACCTAGAAAACAACGAGCAAAGTGAAACAACTTCACCTCAACCTCAAGGGGTAAATATAACAAACAATACAGCAAAGGAAAATGAACCCCAAAACCAGCTCTGACAGCACCTCAGCTCCTACAGCAACAGTTCTGAACAAACCTCAAACTCTGACAGTTGACAAACAACAATCTTCCAATGAACCCCAAAGTCAAACTCCAATGATACCCAAGCTACAACAAGCTTCTATCTCCAAGAAATCACCAAGCTCAAGCAAGCACAGAATCTTAACCAGTTGACAGCATCAGACAACAGATAGCTCCAGACAGCAGTAACCCTAGCTTCAACAGCTGCACAGTTTTGACATGAATAATCTTCATCTTTGGCAATCTTTGATCTTCTTCTCTATCTTAAATGGCTTATTTCTTCAAGGCAAGCTCTCCTAGATGAGAATTGATTTATCAGAATAAACTGAACGTCCAACAGTTCATTGACAACCAAAGGAAGTCTATGAATAGTTGACATTATAACAGACTGTTTCCCTCAAAGTTCTACCTCCTAGATAAAACCACTTATCCCTCCAAAGGAGGGAGGTGAATATCATAGAGGGACTTTTAATCATTGAGAAGAATGGAAGCAAAGGAAGCTATCCATGTTTATGAAAGAATTTGTTCTATTCTAAGGCTTTACCTATCTCCTATTAGTTCCTATTTCTTCAACCAAATCCCAGCTCAAGCAATCTTCAAGCTTCAACATTGATCATCATCTTCAATCTTCTCTTTTGAAGTCTTCATGCTCCACAAGCTCAAACCAAGCCCCATACCCCAAATAAAAGCCCAAAAAGCCCAAGCAGACAAGTATAAACCCCAAGTGGGAACACCAAACAAACACACCATTTGCAAAATATACTAAAAATAGCACAATAGTATTTAAAATTCTAATATTTATTCTAAGGGGATTTCTATATCTACCCTACATACCCTATATGTCCCATAACCTAATTCATGCTAAAAATCCCAAAATAAAATGTTAGAATGCACGTATGTTGAGTTTTGACCCTAAAATTATCACCCTAATGTTCTCTAATCAAAACAAATCAAGATTAATCCACAAAAATGTGGAATAAATCCCTAAGGGAACCTAATGTTCTAATCTAACTACCACAAAAAGATTGGAATCAAACTATGAACTTATGTGACCAAACAAAATTCACCAAAACGTATGTACAAACAAAATGACAATAAAAAGCAATTAAATGTGAAAATTCACCATAAATGGAAAAATGCCTAAAATACTATTTTTATTTTTTCACAAATTTCTTGACATCATTATTGAAATGGAGGAAAAAATCCCATGCAAAAAGGATTATTTTTGGATTTTTATATGAAATAAAAGAAAAATCAATTAAAATTGGAAAACAGGGGGGGGGGGGGGTAACAGCATATTATTTACACTCAGAAATATGTTGGGCCCAGGAGGAGGGTGCGCTCAGCAATGCGCTGGGCCCAGGTTTGATAATTCAGAACAAACAAAAAACCACAAAACAAAAACTAAGGGGGGGGGGGTTGCGAATAGCAGGGATTTTCTTTGGTATTCTCGTTGGGCCCCAAACTGGGGGTGCAGAAAACAACTCTGCAAAGCCCAAACGCATTACACAAGGGGGAAGAGGTGTGACTAGAAACTATGGGAATGTACCCAGCAAATTGTGCAATGGGCCTAAAGCCCGAGTTTCGCTCAATCCACCTTCAGCAAAGACTAAACCTAAAACCTCTAACACTTCCTACTACTGTTCATCTCCCCAAACCTGAAACCCTAACGCCGTCCAAACTAAACTCTCTCTCCCTGAAACCCTCTCCGCCTCTCAATCTCTCAACCCTAAACCTTCCTCTAATCGCTAATATCTGCCTAGATCTCTCAACCAGACACAAAAATCCCTCCGATCTCAACCTATATTGCTCTCCTAACCAACAAAATCAATTTGTTCTAATGCTAACAACAACGAAGCTAGAATGTTCAGGATGAAGAACCTGGTAATGACGATGATGAAGCTGACGAAGTCTGTGAAGACCTGGAGGGAGCTGACTCTTGTGAGAATCTCTGTTAAAGATTGAGGATCAACAGCGGTGACGAGGTTCTTGAGACGCTTTGAGGAGCTGTCGAAGATCTTGTATGAGTGTAGCAAAGTTGTTGAAGATTCTGGGGATGATGTTGATGAACGATGAATGAATCTGGAAAAAACTCCGTTGAAGGTTGTTGAACGTTCTTGAGGAGGGTTGAGGATTTCTGGGAAAATGCTACAATTGTGGTGAATCAGTGAAGAATTGGTGGTGGTTGATGAAGAACATGCAGATGTTCTTCGATAGTTCTGGAAAAATGACGAAGAATATGATGAAGTTTCCGGCGAGAATTGATTTTCCGGCGATGATGGATGGAGGTGGAGGATGAAGATCAAAAGTGTTTGAATGGGTTTTCTGGAAAAATTCAGATTCCGGCAAGATCAACAATCTCCGGCGACGGTTAGAGGGGGTTACGGCGGTCGGCGGTGACGGTTGGGGTGGTCACCGGGGACTTTGCATGGCCGGCGGTAAGAATTCCGGCGAAGGATGTGGTGGGGACAAGTGTCCCACTTGCATGCAGAGGGAGAATGAGAAGGGTACACGTGGGGTGGTACGTGGCGCTGAGAGAGTGTGTGAGGGTGTGAGGTGGCCAAGGATCAGACGCACGCGTGGCGAAGCTATATATATGACATGTGGCACTCGCATTGGACTTGGACCCTCTGACTGGGCTTTCATGGATAATTGCTGGCCCAATAAGACTAAACCTGGATTAGTGGACTAAAACTGACAATTAACCTAATTAATCTATTAAAAAACCTAATTAAAATCTAAAAACGAAAATAATAAAAAACAAATAATAAAAACCTAATTAAATCTGAAAAATATTTAAAAATTATTATTTAATATCTAAAAAATTATCCTTTAAAAAACCTAATTAATTCTGAAAAAATCAAATAAAATCTAAAAAAATCCAAACATTTTAATCTTTTTTCTTTTTAAGAAATAAAATCTAAAAACAATTAATCCCTATTTAAAAAATCTAAAAAAACAATTAAATCTAAAAAACAATACTATCTATTAAAAGAAAAAAACATCTATTTATATCTATTTTTTTTTGAAATCTACTCTTTTAAAAGAAAAATATATATTTATCTCTTAAAAACTATTAAAAGAAAATTAATATCTAAAATTTATTAAAAACTATAATATCTAAAAATTCTTTTAAATCTAGTAAATCTCTAAAAAAAGAAAATTTATTTAACTCTCTAAAAAATCTATTAAATCCAGAAAAATCCATTTAAATGCATTAAAAACGACAGAAAAATCCTAAAAATGCCAGGAAGCCGATTAAATCGAATAAAACCCAATTGTGCAACCGTAGTGAAACCCAGGCACCGAGATGGCCTGAAAACACAGGGAACGAGCCAATTCTCAACAGACTTTTATTCCAACCGGTCTGTACTGCCCGAAACGCCAGGGGCTGCAATCCCAATAAAATCGATCTGACTGAGAAAAATGCAATGCATGCCGTATGCGAATGCAAATGCAAAATGCGTCGAAACATAAGCCAGATATGGGAACCGGTTGGTCAAATTTTATGGTACAACAACATGTATGCAGGAGATCAAGAGGTATGATTACCAATCAAGAGCTATACAAGACTGTGAGGCTAGCTAAGAAGGTTACTCAAGTGTTCAAGGGTTGATATCCTTGTCAGAGAAGTTGAAAGATCCTCAGAGAGAGTGGTTGAAACCAAGAGTGTGTGTCTCATAACTTAAGAGTTATGGGGAAGACCATCAGATGATTTTGAGGCTATGAAGATGGACTTGAGGTCTTGAGAGAGCTCATGAGGAGTTTTAAAGATCATTTTGAGGCCTAGACAGGTCATTGGGCAAGATTAAGAAGGCTCAGCCATGAGTGGTGCAACTAGGGTTTGACTGGGTCAACCCTAAGTCAACTGAGGATTTGAAGGAGGTTGAGACCTAATTCAAGAACCATGTGATCATGGATTGATACATTGAGATGTTCTAAGGATGATGCCAAGGTTAACTCATCATGATTGAAGAGTTTGAGAAGTTTCAAGCTAGGGTTTCTAAGGCTTGATAGTGTAAAATCCCCTAGTTTGACCCCTATCTTCAAGGCAATTTAGCTCAAGAGGTGATTGTCATCTCTTCTTGACCCCAACATGATTGTTGTAGAGCATGGTCTTAGCTTTAATTTGAGTGCTAGAAGTCCTTGGTAGGATTTGTAGAACTCAAGTTATGGCTTTGACAAGTTACAAGTCATCTGAGGTATGTGAATTTGGAGCTTGAAAGTTACCCAACTTGCATGAAACTTTTGCCCTAGAAGGATGATTCCTATGAACTTTTGGTCAACATGAATGTTGTTCCTTATCCTCTTATCTTTCCATAGAGTACTAGAAGTCCTTCATAGGATTTGTATAACTCATGTTATGGCTTTGACAAGTCAAGGTATTTTGGGTATTTGTGATTATAGGTCATTTATGATCATAGGCCATTTTCACCAACTTAGATACCTCAAATGAAATTTCGTTCAACTAGAAAGTTGCTCTAAATGGGGTTTTAACCTTAACTAAGCATCAAGAAGGCATTGAAATGGCTCAAGAAGAGACTTGGTTCAAGGAATTTTGAAAAAAGAAGAATTAAAGAGAATTAATGACCAAAAATTGAAATAATTCATTTTGGGTCCAAAAAAGGCAAAATTATAGGTCATTTTGATTGGAAAAATAGTTTTAGAGACTTTGGAAATATTGGAATTTTGGTTTGAGGCCATTTGCATACCATTTCATGTTGTTTCTTCATGATGAAGCAACACATCAAACTCACACCATTGGCTTGTAAACAAGGAAATTAACATAACAAACTAATCCAATATCACATGAGATGATGATTGCAAGCATTTTCATGCCCAAAGGGAGCAAATACATGATTTTGGCACATGGTATTTTTAAGGAGAAAGTGAAATTTCAAAATCTCCTATGGAAGGTTACAGAACTTTCTAGACATTTCCAATGGGTTCTATATAAACATTAGAGTGTGTTTAGCCATTTTTTTGGAGAAGATTGAGCCTTGAAGCAGAGAGTGAGGTTGAAGTTTCATAACTGCAAGTTGGAATCAGTTTCTGAGTTCAAGGCAAAATCAAGGAAAAGTGAAGGTTGCATTAGCTTCAGAAGGTGATTTAAAGTGAATCTGCATCGTCTTGAAGGTTGAATCGAGCAAGAAGTGCATCTGTTACAAGCTCTAATACAGGTTTTAACTTCTTGAAATTTCTCTCTAATTATGTGTTTTCAGTGAACTAGAAGCATGTGGTTAGGTTCCCCTATTGATATAGATGGATTTAGGATGATCAATTGCAACTTTAGAGACAATTTAGGTGGAAGTTCATTTTCGGTTGAGATTGTTATTTCAAGATTCAGGCGTTTTGAGGATGAATTAATGGCATGGATGAATTGCTTGTGAAATTTTGAGCAAGATTCGTTTAGACATCGTGGCAAATGGTTGAGTGTAGCGAGACTTAGGGTTGCGCCAGGGGTGGCCGGAAAAGCCACCGGCGATGGGCCCTGCGCGCGCAGACTTGCAGGTTTAAAATGGAGAAGACGTAATCGTGTCCCTCCATTCACAAGGAAGACTTGACTCAGTCCATGGATCCAAGCGCTCATGATGAGCCACGTACCCTCCCCCTTAAACTCACCGTTTTACTTATTGACTATGTGAACTGAGTGTGCCTTGGTTCGAATCCTGGGGTGTAGTGTTTTGATTTTTCATTTTGTGGATTGAATGGAGCTGAAGGAAGGTATAGGCGTGTGGGCTTTGGATTTTAGTTACTATCACCACCCCTCCAGCCAAGCCCAACATGGATTTTCAACGTAAATTGGTTACTGAATGCACCCCTCCCGACTATCTCTCTTAACTGAATTCAGATGGGCCTATGAACTCCTTGCTATTCACACCCCCTTCTGGGCCCAACCCAGGATTTAAACTTGAAATATTTTCTATTTGTCACGCACCTTTTATCACTTTCTTATTATTTCTTTTATTTTCATCATTTCATATAGGTTTGAAAATAATTCATAAAAAATAGAAAAATAACTAAATTAATTCCAAACTTTTTCCCCTTGATTCATGATTGGATCTAGAATTTTATTATATTTAAATATTAGGAATTCATGCATTTTTGATTTTATGTGCATTTTTTACATTTTAATTGATATTAATTCCATTATGGTTGATACCTTGTATTGCTGAATTTTGTGTGATCATTTGATGATGATTCTTGAGCTAATTTTTTGTGTGTGATTAGTTTAGATATGCGTTCTCCCCTTAGATTTTTCTCACATTTTTGTAATGAGATTAGGTAGTGGTTTTAAGATGAAACTTTAGGTGCTCTAGTTTTAGGGTTTAAGCTTAGTACCTTGTGATTTAGGATTTATTTCTAGGACTTTGTGGATGATTCAACCTCTGGATTTTATATGGTAGATTCATGATTGAATTAGGTTCCCCTAGTTGTTTTTGTAGGAATTTAAAATTAGTTTTAGTATTTTAGTTAGGATTAACTTTAGTACTAGGTTTTAGGTGATCCTAACTTGCTAATTCAACTAGAATGATTTCTTTAGTCCCCTTAGATTAGGGTTTTGCCTCTCTTGCTCTTGGATGATGATGAAGACATGTGTGGGCTGCTGAGGAATGCATGAAGAAGCTTGGATGTGAAGATTTCCCTTCTTTTGGTGTAGTTTTGTTTAGGTGTTAAGATTAGGGTTTGTAAGTAGAGCTTTTAGATAGATTCTCTTCTTTCATAAACATGGAAGGTGTTGATCACTTCCATTCTTCCCCATGATGTAAGGTCCCCTTGTGAAGGCCTCATCCCTACTTTGGTAGGATGTGTGGCCCTTCCCAAGTTGGTAGAACCTTTGAGGGTTCCTTTCCCTGATGATGGAGTGCTTAGTGGTGACCTTTGGTCTTCACTTTGCTTTCCACTATCCAAACCTTGCTCTTGTTAGGTGAATCTTTCTCCCTTGCTAGAGGATGGAGTTCCTTGTTAGAAGATTGAGCATGCTAGAAGTTGCTACTTCCCAGTATTTGAAGACTGCCATTGGAGCTGAAGCTTGAAGACCAAGAAGGACAAGTTGACACTTGTGAAGGAAATCCAGTTGAGATTGAATGAAGAGCTGAAGCTTGAAGTTGGAGAACAAGTTGAAACTTGTGTTTGATGCATGGAAAGCTTGAAGAAGCAAGTTGACACTTGCTATTGAAGATGATAGCCTTGAAGAGCAGTTGAAGACTGAGGACTGAACTGCTGTCAGAGGAGAGCTTTGTTGTGAAGCTGTGGGGAGTGGTTGATCTGCTTTCTTTTCTGTCTGTTTGCTTGCTGTGCAACTGTATTGATGTGACTTGTTTGATTTGCTTGATGCATTAGAATAAGTTCATATTTAGACTGACTTAAGCTAGGAGCATGATTGCACTAGAGGTTGAGTTGCTCCCTCTGCTTGTATTTTTACTGTGTGGCTTTGCTTGCGGGTATTCGGTAGAGCCCTGCTCCCTTGCCTATGTGGTTTGTGTTTTGCTTGATGGCATTTTATTTTATTCTTCCTGTATGATTGCAGTTATTCATATCTGGCTTGAGGTTGAGATGAGCTTGTGGAGGCTGATGCCCCACACACATTTCCTCCCTCACTTGCATTGCATGCATTTTACAGTCGTTTACTGTGTATCTGTTTACTGTTTAAGCTGATGCTTTATCTGTTTCTGTTTATCGTTGACATTATCCCCTTGGAATCTCACTTCCTTCGATAAGGAAGTGATGATTAGAACTTTAGGTTGAAACCTATGCATGATAACTTCTAGGAGTTCCCTGTTTCAAACCTCAACCATAGGATGAATCCTTGGCATGACGACATTAGGACTTGATAGTCTCCCCTTCGTTGAACCTGTTCGTTTTCTCTTCTCATCTCAAAACAAATTAAAATACAGTAATAAAGGTTAACTGACGTTGTACGTTACGAGCCTTAAGCTATCTGAGAAAGGATTGTTGGAGAGTGTCTTTTCAACAGTCTGGATGTTTAGGATGGCACCCTTTGGGTGACATACGACGCATTCACTCTCAGGTCATAGTCTCTAGTGCGATATTGGTTGCAAACATCCATAAAAAAATAGTTCTTCCGTAAAAGACATAAAACAAACTTCAAACCTTTTTGCCCCGTGGGCCCATAATTCAAAGGAGGCTTTTCTGAAGAAAAGAGTGTCGTTAACTCCCAGTTCTACCGCAAACGGTAACGCTTAAGTCTCCAAGGGTCGAGCTGCGTATGCCAAACTGCTGGAACTGTTTGTTAACCCTACTCGAAAAACAGATGAATCTGAATTTCCGTAATCCGTATTATCCCGAACTACGTAAGCTCTGATCTCTCATATCTGTTGAGAGTATGTAGCCGTAGTTAGCCGAACTACGTTGACTCTGATTTCTCATTCTCTGATGAGAATACGTAAGCATAAAGTGCGACGCTTTGCCGAGTCATTTTCTTTCCTTTTTGACCAACCTTGATAGGTAGATAGATAAAACCAACCCGTCAGATAAACACAACAAGCATAGATCCCATCGAGTACGATGGACGTGAGGGGTGCTAGGGAACACTCGCACAATCTGGCACCAAAAGGATGACAGACTCATTACCAAAAGGATGATATACCCTCAGACACACACAACCCTGACACCAAAAGGATTTACGAAACACTCGCACAATCTGGAAGCAAAACGATTACAGACCCATCTAGAAAAGGATGATAGAGAGGCACACACACAGCTCTGAAACTAAAACGATCTAGGAAACACTCGCATAATATAGAACCAAAAGGATGACATACCCATCATCAAAAGGATGATTGAGCGACAAACAGACACAACCCTGACACCAAAAGGATTTAGGGAACACCCGTACAATCTGACACCAAAAAGGATGACAGACTTGTCACTAAAAGGAGGATAGAGAGACACACACACAACCCTGACACCAAAAGGATTTAGGGAACACTCGCACAATCTAGAACGAAGAGGATGACAGACCCATCATGAAAAGGATGATAGAGCGACACACACACAGAACTGAAACCAAAAGGATGATTGAGCGACGGATAAACACAAACCTGACACAAAAAGGATGTAGGGAACACTCGCAAAATCTGGCACCAAAAGGATGACAAACCCATCACCAAAAGAATGATAGAGCGACAGACACACACAACCCTGACACGAAAAGGATTTAGGGAACACTCACACAATCTGGAACCAAAACAATGACAGAGCCATCACGAAAAGGATCATATAGCGGCACACACACAGCTCTAACACCAAGAGGATCTAGGAAACACTCGCACAATCTGGAACCAAAAGGATGACATACCTATTACGAAAAGGATGATAGAACGACAGACACACACAACCCTGACACCAAAAGGATGTAGGGAACACCCGCATTATCTGACACTAGAACGACTCACACAAAGCTCTGACATCAACAGGATATAGGAAACACTACCACAATCTAGAACCAAATGGATGTCATACCCATCACTAAAAGGATGATAGAGCAATAGACACACACAACCCTGACACCAAATGGATGTAGGGAACACCCGCACAATCTGGCACCAAAAGGATGACAGACCCATTACCAAAAGGATCACATACCCTCAGACACACACAACCCTGACACCAAAAGGATTTAGGGAACAGTCGCAGAATCTGGAACCAAAACGATTACAGACCCATCACGAAAAGGATGGTAGAGAGGCACACATACAGCTTTGACACTAAAAGGATCTAGGAAACACTCGCATAATCTAGAACCAAAAGGATGAAATACCCATCACCAAAAGGATGATTGAGCGACAGACACTCACAACCCTGACACCAAAAGGATTTAGGGAACACCCGCATAATCTGACACCAAAAAGGATGACAGACCTGTCACTAAAAGGAGGATAGAGAGACACACACACAACCCTGACACCAAAAGGATTAAGGGAACACTCGCACAATCTAGAATGAAGAGGATGACAGACCCATCACGAAAAGGATGATAGAGCGACACACACACAGACCTGAAACCAAAAGGATGATTGAGCGACGGACAAACACAACCCTAACACAGAAAGGATGTAGGGAACACTCGCACAATATGGCACCAAAAGGATGACAGACTCATCACCAAAAGGATGATAGAGCGACAGACACACACAACCCTGACACCAAAAGGATTTAGGCAACACTCGCACAATCTGGAACCAAAACGACGACAGAGCCATCACTAAAAGGATCATATAGCGGCACACACACAGCTCTGACACCAAAAGGATCTAGGAAACACTCGCACAATCTGGAACCAAAAGGATGACATACCCATCACGAAAAGGATGTTAGAGCGACACACACAAAGCTTTGACATAAAAAGGATATAGGAAAAACTCGCACAATTTTGAACCAAGTGGATGTCATACCCATCACCAAAAGGATGATTGAGCGACAGACACACAAAACCCTGACCTCAAAAGGATGTAGGGAACACCCGCATTATCTGACACTAAAAGGATGACAGACCCATCACCAAAAGGATGGTAGAGAGGCACTCACATAACCCCGACACCAAAAGGATTTAGGGAATACTCGCATAGTCTAGAACGAAAAGGATGACAGACCCATCACCAAAAGGATGATAAGAACGACTCACACAAAGCTCTGACATCAACAGGATATAGGAAACACTCGCACAATCTGGAACCAAATGGATGTCATACCCATCACCTAAAGGATGATTGAGCAACAGACACACACAACCCTGACACCAAATGGATGTAGGGAACACCCGCACAATCTGGCACCAAAAGGATGACAGACCCATAACTAAAAGGATGATAGAGAGACACACACAACCCTGGCACCAAAAGGATTTAGGGAACACTCGCACAATCTAGAACGTAAAGAATAACAGACCCATCACCAAAACGATGATAGAGCGACACACACACAAACCTGGCACCAAAAGGAGGATTGAGCAACGAACACATACAACCCTGACACAAAAAGGATGTAGGGAACACTTGCACAATCGGGCACCAAAAGAATGACAAACCCATTACCAAAAGGATGATATACCCTCAGACACACACAACCCTGACACCAAAAGGATTTAGGAAACACTCGCACAATCTGGAACCAAAACAATTACAGACCCATCAAGAAAAGGATGATAGAGCGGCACACACACAGCTCTGACACTAAAACGATCTAGGAAACACTCGCATAATCTAGAACCAAAAGGATGACATACCCATCACCAAAAGGATGATTGAGCGACAGACACACACAACCCTGACACCAATAACATTTAGGGAACACCCGCATAATATGACACCAAAAAGGATGACAGACCCGTCACCAAAAGGAGGATAGAGAGACACACACACAATCCTGACCCCAAAAAGATTTAGCAAACATTCGCACAATCTAGAACGAAGAGGATGAAAGACCCATCACAAAAAGGATGATAGAGCAACACACACATAGACCTGACACCAAAAGGATGATTGAGCGACGGACAAACACAACCCTGACACAAAAAGGATGCAGGAAACACTCGCACAATCTGGCACCAAAAGGATGACAGACCCATCACAAAAAGGATGATAGAGCGACAGACACACACAACCCTGACACAAAAAGGATTTAGGTAACACTCGCACAATCTGGAACCAAAACGATGACAGAGCCATCACGAAAAGGATCATATAGCGGCACAAACATAGTTATTACACCAAAAGGATCTATGAAACACTCGCACAATCTGGAACCAAAAGGATGACATACCCATCACGAAAAGGATGTTAGAGTGACACACACAAAGCTTTGACATAAAAAGGATATAGGAAAAACTCACACAATCTTGAACCAAGTGGATGTCATACCTATCACCAAAAGGATGATTGAGCGACAAACACACACAACCCTGACACCAAAAGGATTTAGGGAACACTCGCACAATCTGGAACCAAAATGATTACAAACCCATCACGAAAAGGATAATAGAGCGGCACACACACAACTCTGACACAAAAATGATCTAGGAAACACTCGCATAATCTGGAACCAAAAGGATGACATACCCATCACCAAAAGGAAAATTGAGCGACAGACACACACAACCCTGACACTAATAGGATTTAGGGAACACCCACACAATCTGACACCAAAAAGGATGACAGACCCGTCACCAAAAGGAGGATAGAGAGACACACACACAACCCTGACACCAAAAGGATTTAGGGAACACTCGCACAATCTAGAAGGAAGATGATGAGAGACCCATCGCGAACAGGATGAAAGAGCAACACACACACAAACCTAACACCAAAAAGATGATTGAGCGACAAACAAACACAACCCTGACACAAAAAGGAAGTAGGGAACACTCGCACAATCTGGCACCAAAAGCATGACAAACCCATCACCAAAAGGATGATAGAGCGACAGACACACACAACCATGACACCAAAAGGATTTAGGGAACACTCGCACAATCTGGAACAAAAATGATGACATGGCCATTACAAAAAGGATCATATAGCGGCACACACACAGCTCTGACACCAAAAGGATCTAGGAAACACTCGCACAATCTTGAACCAAATGGATGTCATACCCATCACCAAAAGGATGATTGAGCGACAGACACACACAACCCTGACACCCAAAGGATGTAGGGAACACCCGCACAATCTGAAACCAAAAGGATGACAGACCCATCACCAAAAGGATGATAGAGAGATTCACACACAACCCTGACACCAAAAGGATTTAGGGAACACTCGCACAATCTAGAATGTAAAGGATGACAGACCCATCAACAAAAGGATGATAGAGCGACACACACACAAACCTGACACCAAAAGAAGGATTGAGCAACAGACACATACAACCCTGACACAAAAAGGATGTAGGGAACACTCGCACAATCTGGCACCAAAAGGATGACATAACCATTACCAAAAGGATGATATACCCTCAGACACACACAACCCTGGAACCAAAAGGATTTAGGGAACACTCGCACAATCTGGAACCAAAACGTTTACAGACCCATCATGAAAAGGATGATAGAGCGGCACACACACAGCTATGACAGCAAAACGATCTAGGAAACACTCGCATAATTTGGAACCAAAAGGATGACATACCCATCACAAAAGGATGATTGAGCGACAGACACACATAACCCTGACACCAAAAGGATGTATGGAACACTCGTATAATCTGACACCAAAAAGGATGACAGACCCATCACCAAAAGGATGGTTGAGAGAAACATACACAACCCTGCACCAAAAGGATGTAAGGAACACTCGCACAATCTGGATCCAAAAGGATGACAGACCAATCACCAAAAGGATGATAGAAAGACACACACGCAACCCTGACACAAAAAGGACGTAGGGAACACTCGCACAATCTGGCACCAAAAGGATGAGACACCCATGACCAAAAGAATGATTGAGCGACACGCACACAACCCTGACACCAAAAGGATTTAGGGAACACTCGCACAATCTGACACCAAAAGGATGATAGACCCATCACCAAAAAGATGATAGAGCGACAGACAAACACAACCCTGACACCAAAAGGATTTAGGGAACACTCGCACAATCTAGAACCAAAATGATGACAAACCCATCACCAAAAGGATGATAGAGCGGCACACACAAAGTTTTGACACCTAAAGGATGTAGGAAACACTAGCACAATCTGGAACCAAAAGGATGACATACCCATCACCAAACGGATGATTGAGCGACAGACACACACAACCCTGACACCAAAAGGATGTAGGGAATACTCGTACAATCTGTCACCAAAAGGCTGACAAACCCATCACCAAAAGGATGATAAGGCGACACACAAAAAGCTCTGACACCAAAAGGATGTAGGGAACAGTGGAACAATATGGCACCAAAAGAATGATAGACCCATCACCAAAAGGATGATAAAGCGACTAAAACATGTAGCACCCCAAAATTTGCCTTTCGTTTTAACCATAACTGGTATGGGATCAAAAGACTGAACAACGAACATCAAGTATCAAGTGGCATGGGATCAATGCGTTACTGTGACTCAGGTTCATTTCAGAGCAAAAGACTGAACTGTTGCTACTGCGAAAATCGGCGCCGGCTATGACAGAAGAGTCACCACCGTGCGTTATTTATCCCATAAGAGGGAAAGGAAATGCTCAGAGTAAACCTAATGCAAAGAGGGAAAGGAATGGTCATCGCAACCAAATCCTGGATTCGGGAGTCGGTTACGCAAGGGGAAGGTATTAGCACCCCTCACGTCCGCCGTACTCGACGGGATCCACGCTTGTTTTCTATCTAAAGGTGTGTTATTCTATCTACTCTACAGGTCTGGGTTAAAAAGAAAGGAAAATGACTCGGCAAAGTATCGCACTTTATGCCTACGTATTCCCGTCTAGAATGAGAAATCAGAGTCAACGTAGTTCGCCTACCTACGGGATAGGAGGGGAAGGCTGCTCGCTAGGATATCGCATCCTATGCCTACGTACTTTCATACAGCATGAAAGATCAGAGCAAACGTAGTTCGGGCTACGGAGGACACAAGCAGAGTTTTCCTGATTAAAGGTCCATGCGGACAAAAACAGAGTTTGAATGTTCGTTTGAGTTTTTTTTTTTACGAAAGAACTGTTTTTTTAGTCTGTTTGCAACTTGTACTGCACTAAAGACTTGTGATCTGAGAGTGACTACGTCGCATGTCACCCTAAGGGTACCATACTAAGCAATCAGATTTCTGAAAAGTGACCCTCCAGCAACCTTTTCTCAAATAGCTTAAGGCTCGTGGCGTACAACATGCGTTATCCTTATTATTGTGTTTTTGAATTGTTTTGAGATGAGAAGAGAAAGACCCTAAAACTATGGTTGAAAGGGAAACTAGCCTAATGTTGTCATGCATGGTTCACAAACCTAATGTTTGTCATAATTTGCTCTGTTGAAATCAGAGATCCTAGGGGATAAACAGCAAAAGACAGCAAGCAATTACAGTAAACAGTAAACAATAAACAGTAAACATGTATGCTATGCAACAGTACCAGAGGAGACAAGCTCAACCTCAAACCTAGAGGTAATCAGCACAATTAAACAGACAAATACAGAGAAAAACAAAAGACACATAGGAGGTAGCTCAGGCAGCAGTACCAAACTCCTACAGCAAATAGCAGCTCTAAACAGCAAAGTTGAATGGACATCAAAGTTGACAGCAAGGGCATCATCTTCAAGCAAGCTTCTACCTTCAATCTTCATCAATCTTCAAGCTCCCACAAGCACACTCCAAGAGGAGGATTAAACATTAAGATCAAGTTATAATCTTAAAGAACTTAATGACAACCAAAGGAAATCACTAAGAACTCAACATTGCAAATGAAAGGTATCCTCAAAGTTCTACTCACATGGGCATACCACTCATCCCTCCTAAGGAGAGATGGAGCTTCCCAAGGAGGACTTTGTGTCATCGGATAGAATAGAGGCAAACAATGCACTCTATGTTTGAAGAAAGAATCAAAACTAGGTCTAAGGCATTTCCTAAAACCCTAATTTCCTAAGCTCCTAAACAAAAGCTCCACAAGAGAAAACCATTCAACCCCAAGCTCCAATCCTCAATCCCAAGCATATTCAATGATCCAGAAGCTCCAACAAAAAGAAATCAAGCTCAAACCAACTTTAAGGCAGCCAACCAAGCCAAGCAATCCAAAGCACTCAAGGGAGGGATCCAAAAACACAAACCAATTGCAAAATACAACTAAAATAGGAAAACAAGTTGCAAAAACATAATAAAATTCCTAAGGGAACATGCATGTTTGAACAACCTAGTGTAAAAAGATTGAAGCCTAAATCAACTTCTAAGTTATCTAAACAATTCCTACATTGAGATAGGTCAAGGGAATCCACAAGTTGGGAAGGTCCTAATCACAATCCCTAAAACAGATCCTAATATTGTTCTAAAAATCCAAGAAAAATTCTAAAGGAACATACATGTCTACCCTAACACATACTAAAAAATCAAAGCCAAACTCTAAACCAATTGGGAGAACTAAATTCAACAAAACAGATAACCAATTATGAAAAAATAAAGAATAAAATAAAATGTGAAAAATCAAATAAAATTGAAAAATGCATGAAATTATATTTTGTTAATCCCAGAAAATCATAAATTCCATAAGGATCATGAGGATATTTTTAAAATAATTTTGTTATCAAAATTGGAATTTATATGATTTTTGGAATAACAAGGCAATTAAAATAAAACAAAATGAAATAAAAATGAATTAAAAACAGAATTAAACAAGAGCCATAGGATCTGGCGACTGGTCAAGGATCTGGACGCGCCACAGCTTGCCAGCGCATTAAGTGATGCACTGCGTTTTGGCTTCAGAAATTCAAAACAAACTTTAAGTCGTGTGCGTTGGATCTTGGCTGTAGTCAAAGGTCAAGCAATGATCCAACGATGATGAAGTCATCTTCTCCAAATCTCAGGTCATCAGAGTGGAGATCAGGGATGGTGGTTCATGGTGGCCGGAGAAGACTCCGATTGTCTTCTCCGGCGAAGGTCCAGGTTCAGATCACCAGAAAAAACAAACTCTATACCAAATCAACTCAGTTTTTCACGTACATTCCAGATCCATCATCAAAATGCTCTAATTCTCAACACATAATCAAACACGATTCAAATTTCAGAAATAGCATCATCCATAACTATCACTAAACTCAAAATTAATGGTATAGATCTCTTCATCTCGTTGCATACATCAACCTGATCTAAACATCTAACATTAAAACCTTATGAATCAAGAGATTCAAGTCCGAACAGATCAGTTATGTCATCTTCAATCATCACCAATTGAATTCAAATCAAGCCTAAAACAATCTATGTCATGTGTAGATCCTAACCACAAGTCTAAATCTAATCATCTCATGCTAAATCATGTTGAATTTTGAGAAATGCAAACCTGGTATAGATCTTGAAACAGAGGTACTCAGAGCTCGTGGCTTGCTTCCAAATGCTCCAGATAGCTTCAATGATCCACAAGGAAGAGATTGCACACCTCAATTTGGCTTGAATTGGCTCCAAACTCATAATCCGATTTGAACTTGCAGTTGAGAAAATTTTCTTGCTCTTGCTTGCTCTGGCGCGAAATGATGCTCAAAATTGATCTGAACTCACTCTAATGAATATATAGAAGAGTTTTATGGGCCTTTGGATCCAAGTTGAAGCCCAAAATAGTGATTTGCATTTTCTGATTTTTCCTTCAAAATTCACTATGACAGTCGTGCATTGCAAGCTTGGCATTGGTTCTAGAAGTTTCTAACACCTTGCACATGTCATTTAGAATGAGTTTGGATGGAGAAATTGGCCTGAATTGCCTTGTGCATTGATTTTGCATATGTAACTTATAAGTGAAGTAACCATATGCTATCTCTCAAAACCTGAACTAAACTCAAAATTCTGGTATTGCCAATGATCTTAGAATGCAATTTCCAATCAAAAAATGTATTTATTTGCTTGGTTTTGGTTTTGTAACACAAAATCCCATCTTTCCCTCCTTTAATCATTTGAATTTTCTTCCTTTTCAAACCATTTCAAACCAACTCTTGCTATGAGTTCAATCAATACCTCATGACCTTATAGCTAGCTTGAAAACCATATTTTGAGCAACTTTCATGTTGAGCAATTTTCCATTTGAAGCTTGCAAGTTGGAGATTTTGGCCTATGCTTGAAAATGACCTATAATCTTACTTTCCCAAAATACCCCTGGCTTGTAAACCTCATAACTTGAGTTCTACAAATCAGATGGATTACTTCTAGTACAATTTAGAAAGCTAAGATCATGAGGATCAACTTTCATGTTGACCAAAAGTTCAGGTGAAATCTCCTTCTAGGTCAAACATAGCCTTGAAGTCAGATAATTTTCACATACAAATTTCAGAAGCATCTGAGGACTTGTAACTTGTCTGGGCCATAACTTGAGTTCTATAAATCCAATGGAGGACTTCTAGTACTCAAATTAAAGGTATTGAGATTCTCTACAATTTTCATGTTGGCCAAAGATCCATTTGAAACGTTTATCTTGACTTATGTGGCCTTGAAGTTAGGCACTAAACAGGGTAATTTGCACTAAAACCCTAATTTAGCAACTTCCCACATTCTTGACTCTTCTTGATTTGATCTTGGCACAACACCACAAATGTCTTATCACATCATTTCATGAACTCCATGACCTCAAAGTAGGCTTGAATGCTTTTCAATTGCATAATTGACCTAGGGTTGATCCAGATGAAACCCTAATTACTTGCACCTCAACTGTGGCTCTTGCACTTGATACAATGACTTGATTTAGCTCCAACATGGCCCTCTAGGCACTCTATGAACTCTATACACATCTCATATTCACACCTCAATGATAGTCTTCAACTGATCTAGACCTCCCACCACCTCCTGATGACTTGGATGACTTCTCAAGCTTGGATAAGATTTCTTGCTAGGCTTCTATTGATAATAATCACACTTGATCTTCTATTGGATGAATGATATGCCATGATATGCAAATGACAGAATTATGCAAATGGTAATGCAATGAAACATAAACCAGGTAAAAGATGTTGAGCAAATTTTGGGGTGCAACAGCTGCCCCTATTCAAGAAGCTTGGACCCGACTGGGTGAAGAGCGAACGACCTTCAAACAATCGAGGTAAAAGACGGTTGAATACCAAGGAACCCGAAAATTTTCCAACTGCAGATATGAACTGCAAAAACTGCTTAGTGAACAACATCCGTTGCGCTGAACCTATTTGTTATGGCAACAACTGATCAATCTTCTAATAAAACTCTTGATTTCAACATTAACTCCCTGTGTGACGCCACAGGCATCGAATTAACTTTACGAGAAACAATTCCGTCCATAACGGGACTAAACTTCGTCAACACGAGGAAGGACTCCATCAATATGGGTACAATTCCGCCTATAATTGGAATAACGATCTCTATCAGTCACAGGTAACAACTCCACTGAGGATAATCCATCGATTACGGATAATAACTCCGTCCACACGGGTAGCAATCACTGTCAACACAGGTGCAAATCACTGTCAATCACAGGTAACAATCTCTGTCAATACAGGCGCGATCTCTGTCCATTACAGGTAACAATCTTTTCTGACGCTTTTATTGGGGAAATAACTCTGCCAACAACACAGGGAAATAACTTTGGCGACTTCCAATGAGGAAATAGTTTTATCAACAAATAAGAAATAACTCTGCCAACAACACAGGAACTAACTCCGTCATCACTACGGGAAATAACTCTGCCAACGATACAGGAAAATAACTCTGCCAAAGATACAGGAAACAACTCTGCCAAATACAGGAAAATAACTCCGTCACCACTACGGGAAAATAACTCTGCCAAACACAGGAAAATAACTCTGCCAAAGATACAGGAAACAGCTCTGCCAAATACAGGAAAATAACTCCGTCATCACTACGGGAAAATAACTCTGTCAAATACAGGATAATAACTCCGCCATCATTACAAGAAACAGCTCTGCCAAATACAGGAAAATAACTCCGTCACCACTACGGGAAAATAACTCTGCCAAACACAGGAAAATAACTCTGCCAAACACAGGAAAATAACTCTGCCAAACACAGGAAAATAACTCTGCCAAAGATACAGGAAACAGCTCTGCCAAATACAGGAAAATAACTCTGTCACCACTACGGGAAATAACTTTGAATACAGCTTCTCTGCCTATCTTTGCAGTAGCTAACTCCATCAACCAAACGGGTAACAAAATACTGGTCCAATCTTCAAACTTAGCGCGAACATGGCAGCAAATCTGAGAAGGACTCTAATGGGGATTTTCTGAATCCAAATTGCCATACACCTACTTCGACATAGGCGGCAACTTCCAAAAAATGATTCACGGAATCTTTTGATACTGTCATAGCAACAATTTTGAAGAAATACTCCGCTGGAAGGGTAAAAGAAACTAATCCAAGCAACTCTGTGGGGAATAATGACAAAAATAACATTATCATTACACATCTCACGCCGAGACCCTGAATGTTTGGTAATTAATTTGAGTAAGAGCTCCCTCCACCTGCAGGGAAAATAACACGTGAAAACCAAAGGTTAACCAACCTGGCTTATGTTTCAAAATGCGTATGTTTGACAATGGCGTAATGCTCCATTCGACATGGAAATGCTACGCGTTTGGGTAGATGTAAATATGATGATATATGCAAATGCTGATGCAGGCTCAAACTGCTGAGAAACACTCCAGTATGAAATGGCTAAGAACAGAACCAACTCCGCTAGGGACAAACGGGTATCACAAAGTATTCCGGCAAAATAAATGCCGGAGACAATGACCAATTCTGCTGGGGAAAGATCAGACCCTTCTGGGGAAGAAATACATTGTCGGGACACAGTCCACACACTCGAAGCTACAAACTCTGCTGAGGATAACCCTCCTGATGAAAGAATGAGAAAAACCTGAAGGGAAAGTGAATAACCATCCTCTGGGGGCGTCCTCTGCCGGGGATATTGATTTTGACCTGCTGGGGATATCCTATGGACAACTTCCATGAGGATACTCTTCAGGCGACATTCCTTGTGATACTCTCTCGGTGAGGACAATTCCACATCTTGTAGGAATAAGTGTCGTATCCACTTTCTGGGGGTAAGATACGACCTATTGCGAAGGAACAACATCAACTGGAGTCAGGCCCTACGTCCAGAGACTTTGGCTGGGGAATACAATTCCTAACTGTTTACTTCAAAGGTAAGGACCCTGGAAAACACAAACGAGACAAAGCAAATCTACACAACGAAATCTATCCGAACATTCAGTCAACTCGGAGTTTTAGCAATTATTGGCAAGGGTCAGCGAGTTTGTGCAAGTTCATCAAAACATCGGCGTTTTTCACAAACAAAACAGTAAAGAACAAGCATCAAGTACTGAATAACATGCTTTATTGAATGGGCCTGTAAATAGGCAAGGCTTTGTACACTGGATGTAACTCCTGAAAAGAGGAAGTTACGCACAAGCAAAATACAACATATGCACAAGAAGCACAAAGAAAGATACAAAACAAATTTGATATACATGTCGGCAACGTGATACAGACGAACACCATGAGCTGATTCTCCTATGACTCGCCCGACTCTGGCGCTTTTTCGGTACTCGATCTTCGGAAGAGATTGTTTTGGATGAACGACCCTCAGGTATTCCCAAACCACCAAGCAATGCAGTATCAAACTCGGACCGCAGTCATTTGCTTTTTCAATCCCTAACTTTTGCGTGAATCGCCCTTTGCGGGTTTTCAGTTCACCGGGATACCCTTTCTTGCCGAAGCTGCCCCTTTCAGGTTTTCAAATTCGCGGGTGTACAATTTTTCAATTTTATCCCTAATTTTTGCCCGAACCTTTTATTCCTTTTTTATGGTTCGCCGGGATGTCCCATTTTTGCCTGGACTCTCTTTTTTCTGTCCAGCGGGTCACTTTAAGCAAAGTATTTTTTAAGTGCGTCTGAATTAACAGGAGACGTAAAGTCCTCACCATCCATGGTGGATAATAGTAAGGCTCCTCCAGAGAAAACCTTTCTAACGACATATGGACCTTCATAGTTGGGAGTCCATTTGCCCCTGTGATCTGATTGTGGTGGGAGAATCTTTTTCAGCACAAGATCTCCCGTCTGAAAGCTTCGAGGACATACCTTCTTATTGTAAGCTTTCTTCATCCGACTCTGATACAACCGACCATATGTGAGAGAATCCAGTCTCTTCTCATCCATTAAACTGAGCTGGTTCAGTCTATCTTTTACCCATTCTTCCTCATCAAGTTGAACATCGCGTAAAACCCTCAAAGAAGGAATCTCAACCTCCAATGGTAACACTGCCTCCATGCCATACACCAATGAGAAAGGGGTTGCCCCGGTTGATGTGCGTACCGTCGTACGATAACCGTGCAAAGCAAAAGGCAACATCTCATGCCAGTCCTTATAAGTCACAACCATCTTTTGAACAATCTTATTTATGCTCTTATTGGCCGCTTCAACAACGCCATTCATCTTGGGCCGATAAGGAGAAGAGTTGTGATGCTCGATCTTGAAATTCTGACACAATTCCTTCATCATCTTGTTATTCAAATTTGAACTGTTGTCAGTGATAATCCTCTCCGGGATTCCATATTTGCAGATAATATCTCTTTTGATAAATCTGGCTACCACTTGTTTGGTGACATTAGCATATGACGCTCCTTCCACCCATTTGGTGAAGTAATCAATAGCTACCAAAATGAACTGGTGTCCTTTTGATGTCGTAGGCTCAATCTTGCCGATCATATCAATTCCCCACATTGAGAAAGGCCACGCTGATGACATAACATTCAGAGGGCTCGGAGGCACATGAATTTTGTCCGCATAAATTTGACATTTATGGCACCGCTTCGCAAACTTGAAACAGTCTGTTTCCATCGTTAGCCAATAGTAACCTGCCCGCAACAGTTTTCTCGTCATTGCATGTCCACCAGCATGCGTACCAAATGTACCTTCATGGATCTCTTCCATGAGCAGCTTAGCCTCTTTCTCGTCCACACATCGCAACAACACCAAGTCGTGGTTTCTCTTGTACATGACGCCATCCGGATTCAAATAAAAATCGCCAGCCAATCTCCTAAGAGTCTTCTGATCTCGACTGGATGCCCCAGCCGGATACTCTTTGGTCTTCAGGAAATTATGGATATCAAAATACCACGGCTTGCCATCGGATGCTTCCTCAGTGGCGAATATGAAGGCGGGCCTATCAAGGCGAGAGATAACAATCCTGGGAGCCTCATTCCAGAAGTTAACTTTATACATTGAAGACAACGTCGCAAGAGCGTCAGCCATCTGATTTTCTGCTCGTGGCACATGATGCAATTCTACTTTGTCAAAGAAAGGCAACAACCTCCTTGCATAATTCATATAGGGTATCAGATTGGGCTGCCGTGTCTCCCATTCTCCTTTAATCTGGTTGACCACTAGAGCAGAGTCCCCGTATACATCAAGATATTTGATTCTCAAATCAATAGCCTCCTCAAGACCCATGATGCACGCCTCATATTCAGCCTCATTATTGGTAACTGGAAAGGTCAATCTGGCAGTAAAGGGAATGTGCGTCCGTTGAAGAGTAGTGATAATTGCCCCTATTCCACTACCGTAGGAGTTAACAGCACCATCAAATATCAACTGCCATTTAGAACCCATCTCTGGACCTTCATCCGGCAACGACTCATCACAATCTTTCATTTTCAAGTACATGATATCCTCGTCAGGAAAATCAAACCTCATTGGTCGGTAATCTTCAATCGGCTGCTCCGCTAGGTACTCTGACAGAACACTACCTTTGATAGCCTTTTGAGAAACATATTGAATATCATATTCTGTCAGCACCATCTGCCATCGAGCAATCCTCCCAGAGAGTGCTTGCTTTTCAAATACGTATTTGATTGGATCCATCTTTGAAATTAGCATGGTTGTATGGTTTAACATGTACTGTCTCAAACGTTTGGCTGCCCAGGCTAGCGCACAACACCTCTTTTCAAGCATTGAGTAATGGGATTCATAATCTGTGAACTTTTTACTCAAGTAGTAAATCGCATGCTCTTTACGTCCAGTCTCGTCATGTTGACCGAGAACACAACCCATACTTTCCTCAAGAACCGTCAAATACATAATCAACGGTCTCCCGGCTACTGGGGGTATCAGTATTGGAGGTTCCTACAAATATTCTTTTATTTTTTCAAACGCCCTTTGACAATCTTCATTCTAGGTCACAGCCTGATTCTTTTTTAACAACTTGAATAATGGCTCGCATGTAGCGGTTAGGTGAGATATGAACCGAGCAATGTAGTTCAACCTCCCTAAAAACCCACACACTTCTTTTTCTGTTTTAGGCGTTGGCATTTCTTGTATTGCTTTTATCTTAGCAGGATCAACCTCAATTCCTTTTTCGCTCATAATAAACCCCAATAGTTTACCGGATCTCACCCCGAAGGTGCACTTGTTAGGATTCAGCCTCAGCCTGAATTTCCTAAGCCTCTTGAACAATTTCAACAGATTAACCAAATGCTCTTCCTCCGTCTGGGATTTGGCAATCATATCGTCAACATAAACCTCGATCTCTTTATGCATCATGTCATGAAAGAGCGTCGTCATTGCACGTTGATATGTTGCCCCAGCATTCTTCAAACCAAAGGGCATCACTTTGTAGCAAAATGTTCCCCATGGGGTAATGAAGGTTGTTTTCTCCATGTCTTCTGGCGCCATCTTTATCTGATTGTAACCCGAGAAGCCATCCATGAAGGAGAACACGGAGAATTGAGCAGTGTTATCGACCAGCACATCAATATGAGGAAGCGGAAAGTCGTCCTTTGGGCTCACCTTATTCAAATCACGATAGTCTACGCACATCCGCACCTTACCGTCTTTCTGTGGCACCGGTACTATATTGGCGACCCATGATGGATAAGTGGTAACAGCAAGGAAACCAGCATCCCACTGTTTCTGAACTGCCTCCTTAATCTTCATAGACATATCTAGTATGGTTCTTCTGAGTTTCTGCTTAACAGACGGACATTCTTCTCGCAATGGTAGACGATGAACAACCATGTCAGTATCCAATCCTGGCATATCCTCGTACGACCAAGCAAAGATATCACTGTACTCTTGCAACATCTCAATCAGACCTTGCTTGATGTCGTTTTGCAACGCAACCCATATCCGGATGTTCCTGACAACTCCCTCGGACCCCACGTTGATAATCTCAATCTCTTCCTGATGAGGCAGAATGATTCTTTCTTCCTGTTTCAACAGTCGAGTCAACTCCTCTGGCAAGTCGCTATCCTCAACAATCTCTTCCTCAGCTTGAAATATCGGGTGCTCGAAGTCAAAGCGAGTCATAGGAAATTCGTGTTCGGTGTCATCTGAAATAGGAATCCTGCAAAGGAAATGGTTAAATGCTTCAAATGAGTGCAAACAAAGCTCATAACCACGTTGCCATTTATTGTTAAAATAAAAACAGGAAAAACAGGGAACAAAAAATTTGCAGGAGAAAAACGCCTTTATTCAATGATTAAACAGTGCATACACATAAGCAGGTGGCCCTAAAACAAAATCACTATGCCCCGGGTAGGACACGAGATTATACAATAATCAAGAAAACAAATCATTACTGTTTTGTAGTCACTGGGACAATTTCTCGGATGGACCAGTTGCAGAGACTTTGTCCTGGCACGCTAGGCTTGATCCACGCGTCCATGTCGCAATCACTATCTCCGTCTTCAGAGTCGGAAACAGCATTAACCGTTTCAAAGCAGACTCCCTTTGGAGTAATCACCACCGGTCCTTTGAACTTGGGTGCTTTCTGTGAAGAAGATGCTGATGTTGGGCGATACCCTAGTCCAAACTTGTCCATCTTGATGGGAATTTCCAGCACTTGACCCCAACCCTTGGTCTCACCAGTCTGAACCAATGCTTGAGCGTCTTTGTACGAAGCCACAACAAGCTCTGGCCCTTTGCTGGGAACACTGGACTTGTCTTTGATTTGCAACCCTTCAAAGGCTTGGCAGGGCGTTTCGTGGATTTCTCCATCCACTTCAACGTACTTGAATGATGAGAGATGACTGACCAAGATGTCCTCTTCCCCACAAATAGTAACAATGCCACCACCGGCTTCAAACTTAAGCTTCTGATGCAGCGTGGACGTTACAACTCCTGCAGAGTGGATCCATGGACGCCCCAGTAAACAACTATAAGCTGGATGAATATCCATGATATAAAATTCAATGTCGAATATTTCCGGCCCGACCTGCAACGGCAACCTTATCGATCCAAACACCGACCTTCTCGTTCCATCAAACGCCCTCACAACCAAGTCACTTGGCGTGCAAATAATTCCCCGGATATCTAACTTCATCATAGACTTTTTAGGCAATACATTCAGAGATGATCTGGTATCCACAAGAACGTGCGACATTACAGTGCCCCGGCATTCCACCGATATGTGCAAAGCCCTATTATGCTCTCGGCCTCTGGGTGTTAGATCAAAATCAGTGAAACCCAAACTATGTCCAGAATTGACATGCGCCAGTACCCCCTCTAGCTGGTTGACAGAAACCTCCTGAGGTACAAATGACATGTCCAATATCTTCAACAAAGCATTTCGGTGAGCCTCAGAATAGAGCAACAAAGATAGGATTGAAATTTTTGTAGGTTTCTGTTGTAAGTGCTCAACAATCTTATAATCGCTCTTGCGAATTAGCCTCATGAACTCTTCTACGTCTTTGAGCGACGTGTCTTTCTCTTTCAACTGGGATGGTCCACTTTCATTCACCTTGGCCTTGCCTTTAGCAATCCTCTCTGCTTTAACTTCAGGTGCGGTGAAGATTCTTCCACTACGGGTCATGTCTCCCGTTCCAACAACATTGACAACTGCCCCTGCCGGCCGGCTATTCACCTCAATCTTTTCTCCATTACAATATGCTTCTAACCCATATGTCCATGGAACAGCTTTTGTACTCTCAAAAGGAACAGGTCCTGCTTTGGTTATTGTGATAGTCGGCCGTTTGGCAGGCGCCGATATCGTAATAGTCTTCCTTGGGATCGTAACAGTCGCAATCTCATCCTTCTTTTCAAACAATGCCTCGACAGGCTTCTCAACAGCAGTCCGATCAAATTGCAAAATCCCCTCATCTATCATAGCTTGGATACCTCTTTTCAAATCAGCGCAACCCTCTGGTTAGATCCAACAATCCAGACAATATTCATCACATCCGGGGAATACGCCCCCTTTCAACAGTCTACTTTTAACACAACTTAACGGTGTCTTCAATTCATTCACATCCATAACCAAGTTCAAATTATCTTCCGTTAGGATATCATTCGCTCCATGATTCGGCATGGGTTGTTGTACAATATTGGGACCATCCTAACCAAAATTAATGGCCTTACTATCAAGCAAATCTTGAACCTTGTGTTTGAAAGCATGGCAACCTTCAATATCATGTCCGGGCGCCCCGGAATGAAAATCACAATGTTTACCAACGTCAAAACCAAATGGAGGAGTACCTGTCAACGGGGCCATCGTTCTCTTTTCCACCAAATTCAAACCCAACAGCGTTTGAAGTAGTTCAACATAAGTTGAAGGAGGTGCTTCAAATACTCTCTTTGGCCTACCCTCTTGAATTCTACACTGAGCAGGGTGCATTCTCTGTTGTTGCGGCTGTTGTTGCCATTGCTGTTGTTGTTGTTGTTGTTGTTGTTGTTGTTGTTGTTTTTGCTGAGGTATCGGGATAGTAACACTAGAAACTTGTTGTGGCTGATACGGATTCCTACCTCTTCCACGACCTCGACCACCATATACCGCACTGGCGTCGCCTTGTCTCCTTCCACCAAAGGCTTTCCTTGCACCTCCAGCTGAGGTGGATTCACCTGCCTGAATCTTCCCAATCTTAATTTCGTTTTCAATCCGTTCTCCCATGAGAATCATGTCGGAGAAACTGCCCATCGAGACATTAAGCAATTTGTCATAGTACATTCCAGAGAATGTTACAATAAACATATCAATCAACTCTCTTTCAACCAAAGGGGGATGAACCCTAGCCGCAATATCACGTCAGCGTTGTGCGTACTCCTTGAAGCTCTCGCGATTCTTCTGAGACAAACTCTGCAGCTGGACTCTGTTTGGCGCCAAGTCACTATTATATTGGTAATGTTTAACAAAAGCATCAGCCAATTCTTTCCAGCTTCTAATTTGGGTGGGCTCCAGCCCCATATACCATTCCGACGATGGTCCCGATAAACTGTCTTGAAAGAAATGCATAAGCTTCTTCTCGTCGTCAGAGTATGCAGACATTCTTCTGTAATAAGAACGTACATGAACTCTAGGGCATGTATCCCCCTTATACTTATCAAATGTCGGAGCTTTGAATTTCAAAGGCACCCTCAGCCCAGGCACTAGTCCCATGGTAGTCATATCTAACCCAACAAAGTTCTGATTGGCTATCCCTTTGATCTACTCTTCCAGCATTTTGAACCTCCTATCATTATCATTAGGCCTTTCAAATCCCACGCCTTGTCCAGAGAAAGCGTCCTCCTGGCGATCCTTGCCCCAGTTCAGATTCTCATTGCCATATCCCTCATAACCAGCGCTACGGCCATATCCCTGTTGATTGAAAATAGGACCCCGTCCTCTGTTACCGAATCCTTGGTTAACCCCACCTAGTCCATAACCAGTATTGAAAGGCACCATCCCAGCGCCATTGTTGTTCAAGTTACCAAAGCCAATAACACCGTTTCCATACCCTTGATTGTTGTTACCGTAGCCATCGTAGCCAAAGCCTTGATTGTTGAAACCAAAATTACCATCACGATTACCATTGCCAAACCCTTGGTTATTGTTTCCAAACCCAGTGTTGTCACCTAACCCTTGATCAGCATCTCTAGCATTTCCTGTATCGTTAACAACATTCCCATCACCATTTCCAGCGTTTCCAGTACCAGTGTTACCATTACCAGTATTACCATTACCAACACCAGCACCAGCACCAGTATTTCCATTGCCATTGCCATCACCGACACCAACTCCACGACTTGTGGGAATGACCACTGTAGGTATCCCATCCTCCCTGTGAGGAGTTCTAACAGAGTGATGATTAGTATTTCCATTCGCCCGCACCAGCAGCGGTTGCACCAGAGTCTGGAGATTCTCCTGGCCCTTGACCATGGTTTCCATTGCTTGCATGAAAAGTGCCAACTTCTCACGAATTTCCTGCATCTCGACTTGAACTTGATCCATGATTCTCTTGCAGTTGTTCCTGGTAGAATAACGATGCATTCTCGGGTTGTCAATCCTGAAACCTGCGAGATGCAGGAAATGAGATACAGATTCAAAAAAAACGGTCATGCAATATGAGTATGCGGATACAAATGTATAAATATGCTACACGTTATCTTCCCCCCCGATTCTAGTTTCAGAGAGAAGGCCATCACGACAATGGAGTCCCAATCAAGCAAGAAAAGACTCAGAAAATCCTCATACATAGACAAATGCCAAGAATCAGAGTATAAAGATATAATTGAATACAGCTGAAAAGACCTCGGCCAACAAGCCTGGCGATGGTCAAAATACAAGTACAAATAACAAAAGCAAAGATAAATCAGGCCAAATGACGCGCTCTGACATCTTCCAATATCCTCAACGTCTCCGAATGCCCTAGTCGGGAGATCAGCTCCTGTATCAGTAATGCATGTCGCTCAGCCGTGGATCTCAACTTTTTGGCATCGTCCTTGCAGGTTCCTTCGCCAAAACACTCGTCGAGTCTGCATCTCTTGGAGCCGACCTTCGATTCACCACCTCTCAGCTCCTTGCCAAGGTCACTTACTCTAAGCTCAACAGTGCTCCTAAGTGATGCCTCTTCAGCAATCTTCGCATCCTGGGCTCTAATATGCGTCTCTAGCGTGGCAATCTGCATCTTCAGCTCATCTTCACGCTCCTTCCGCTTGGTAAGCGTAGTATTCCACAATGTTTCCCACTTGCCGAGTCAGGAATAAGCTTTGTTTAAGAATTCCTTCTTGGAAGCAAGCACCTTGCTAACACCGTTCAAGGCTACTCCCACTTTTTCCCTCTTGTTGGTTTCCTCAGTCAACTCTGAACCCAACCTATTAATCAACTCTGTCTATTCCTTTACAGTGAAGGTAGCTTCATTCTTCTCATGACGCAACCGGAAGATCTCTTTCTCTAACTCGTCATTGGCTTTCTTCAGTTCTCCTTTTTCAGCCAACAATTTGTTATACTTCTCAATCTCTACCGAAGTAGGTACCTCAACCACTGGCAGATACAAAGGTTCCACAGCAGGATATGGCATCAAGGAAATACTAGCTCTCTCGTGGATCCAAGCCAAAAAAGGATCATAAGCTTTGCTATTGCTCTTACCAAGCAATGCTTTCCCTCTCCTATGGATGTTAGCCCATGCATGTCTCAACCTGATCAAAACAGCCTCGCCTAATAAGCCCGTGAGATACAGAGATTCCTGTATCTCCACCTCAATAGGAGCATCTCTCAAGGCATAACCAAACTGTCTCACCCGCAAAGAAGGGTTATAGTTGATACAACCTTTCCGTCCAATCAAAGGGACATTCGGAAAGTCACTGCAACTATATATAATATCAGTGCCAAGCATACTCCGATCAAACCAAATGATGTTCTCAGCAGACAACCCCATCAACCGGGAAGACCAATCCAAAGTATCAACAGCATCAACAAAAGGCCCTGTCTTCGAAAGATGTCCCTGGAACCACTTGTAAAAAAGAGGAAGACAACAAGAAACATTCTTGCCACGACGTTTCTCATTCTTATAGTGAATAGAATGATAAACATCGCCCAAGAGAGTAGGAACTGGATTCTTCGAGGCAAGAATCAAGAAGGCATCTGAGTCAAAAAAATCTGGCACATTGGGAAACAAGACAATCCCATAAATGCAGACAGCTAGAAAGACACTGAAGGCAACCCAACATCCACTATTCGCGCACTGTGTAGCCTTTTCAACTAGGACAGATAGGTGAAAACCATAAGCTCCGTTCAGCTTGACCAAACCTCCAGGGAACTCAAAAGCGTCCAAACTGACAATCTCAGCAAGTGTAGCCAACTCAGGCTCAATATCAACATGTATAAAGGGCATCTGGTCTAACACAGGAACTCCTAACATAGCAGAATACTCCTCCAAAGTGGGTGCTAGAATATAGTCGGGGAACAGGAAACATCTCAGCTGAGGCTCATAAAACTGCATCAAAGTATACACCTCAGTCGTCTCAAATGCTGAAGGCCTGTACAACAAACTAAGCAATCTCCCATAAGATACTCTGAACTCAACCCTCACTCTCTCATCTGCTAGAGCAACTAATCCCAGCAAGGAACTGATATCTCGCGAATGCAACCGGTAAGCAACTGTCCTCTTCATGGGCTCCATGTCTGGCCAGAAGATACACTAGAATCTGAGGGGAATGATCACACCTGCAACAGAAATACACGTTAATGAAATGCAAACATGAAAATGCACATGCATATGCAAACAGGAGATCAAGTGCAATGTTGATGAACTGTGCTGCTCTATACTGAAGCCGGAGAACCATCAAATCTTTGCCTCAAACCAAACCACCCACTCAAAAGAACCCTGTAACCACATCTCACTGACAGAGATAAACCAGGTACTCTGAGGTCAAAGGTTTCCTGCAAACAGACCTACCTACCCCTCACAGGTATGTACTTAACTCGCAGACAAGGTACGACATCCTATGCGGGTTCAACGTCACAAACTTTCAAGAGCGATGATACGATACCCAGAAGGTGTGGCATCATCATCCCCTGAAGCGGCCTCACTTAGTTGAATCCTAAATGATAGGTCCCCAGAGTCGACAATCCTCAGGTCAGACAACTTGTCGAGCCCTAAGGGCCAGGCAAGAAGCATCAAAGAGAATCTCGTCCGAGCGCAGATTTCGCGGCTAGCTGGTGCAAGCTAAGCAAGCAGGCTAACCACTACTCTCTACTTCTAAGTCTATGTGCAAACTCAAGCCCAGTTCCGGCTCATCTCTCAGTCTAACCCTCTTCCCAGCACAACAGCAAAAATACTGAAAGTAAAGGCAGAAAGGTAAATACATACGACACCCCAGACGGGAAAACAAGCGCTAGGATTGACTCGCATAGGGAACCGTTGGAGTCCCCAGCAGAGTCGCCAGCTGTCGCTACTGCGAAAATCGGCGCCGACTTTGACAGAAGAGTCGCCATCGTGCGTTATTTATCCCATAAGAGGGAAAGGAAACACTTAGAGTAAACCTAACGCAAAGAGGGAAAGGAATGGTCATCGCAACCAAATCCTGGATTCGGGAGTCGGTTACGCAAGGGGAAGGTATTAGCACCCCTCACGTCCACCGTACTCGACGGGATCCACGCTTGTTTTCAATCTAAAGGTGTGTTATTCTATCTACTCTACAGGTCTGGGTTAAAAAGAAAGGAAAATGACTCGGCAAAGTATCGCACTTTATGCCTACGTATTCCCGTCTGGAACGAGAAATCAGAGTCAACGTAGTTCGCCTACCTACGGGAAAGGAGGGGAAGGTTGCTCGCTAGGATATCGCATCCTATGCCTACGTACTTTCATACAAATGAAAGATCAAAGCAAACGTAGTTCGGGCTACGAAGGACACAAGCTTGTCTGACAGTTTTTTATCTCCTTCTTAAAAGGGTTTTCCTGATTAAAGGTCCAAGCGGACAAAAACAGAGTTTGAATGTTCGTTTGAGTTTTTTTTACGAAAGAACTATTTTTTTAGTCTGTTTGCAACTTGTACTGCACTAAAGACTTGTGATCTGAGAGTGACTACGTCGCATGTCACCCTAAGGGTACCATACTAAGTAATCAGATTACTGAAGAGTGACCCTCCAGCAACCTTTTCTCAAATAGCTTAAGGCTCGTGGCGTACAACATGCGTTATCCTTATTATTGTGTTTTTGAATTGTTTTGAGATGAGAATAGAAAGACCCTAAAACTATGGTTGAAAGGGAAACTAGCCTAATGTTGTCATGCATGGTTCACAAACCTAATGTCTGTCATAATTTCCTCTTGCACAGAGGAAATCAGAGATCCTAGGGGATAAACAGCAAAAGACAGCAAGCAATTACAGTAAACAGTAAACAGTAAACAGTAAACAGTAAACATGTATCCTATGCAACAGTACTAGAGGGCAAGAGAGAAAACAATAGGAAAGAGGAGACAAGTTCCACCTCAAACCTAGAGGTAATCAGCACAATTAAACAGACAAATATAGAGAAAAACAGAAGACACAGAGGAGGTAGCTCAGGCAGCAGTACCAAACTCCTACAGCAAACAGCAGCTCTAAACAGCAAAGTTGAATGGACATCAAAGTTGACAGCAAAGGCATCATCTTCAAGCAAGCTTCTACCTTCAATCTTCATCAATCTTCAAGCTCCCACAAGCACACTCCAAGAGGAGGATTAAACATCAAGATCAAGTTATAATGTTAAAGAACTTAATGACAACCAAAGGAAATCACTAAGAACTCAACATTGCAAATGAAAGGTATCCTCAAAGTTCTACTCACTTGGGCATACCACTCATCCCTCCTAAGGAGAGATGGAGCTTCCCAAGGAGGAATTTGTGTCATTGGATAGAATAGAGGTAAACAATGCACTCTATGTTTGAAGAAAGAATCAGAACTAGGTATAAGGCATTTCCTAAAACCCTAATTTCCTAAGCTCCTAAACAAAAGCTCCACAAGAGAAAAACATTCAACCCCAAGCTCCAATCCTCAATCCCAAGCATCTTCAATGAATCCAGAAGCTCCAACAAAAAGAACTCAAGCTCAAACCAACTTTAAGGCAGCCAACCAAGCCAAGCAACCCAAAGCACTCAAGGGAGGGATCCAAAAACAAAAACCAATTGCAAAATACAACTAAAATAGTAAAACAAGTTGCAAAAACCTAATAAAATTCCTAAGGGAACATGCACATTTGAACAACCTAATGTAGAAAGATTGAAGCCTAAATCAACTTCTAAGTTATCTAAACAATTCCTACATTGAGATAGGTCAAGGGAATCCACAAGTTGGGAGGGTCCTAATCTCAATCCCTAAAACAGATCCTAATATTATTCTAAAAATCCAATAAAAATTCTAAGGGAACATACATGTCTACCCTAACACATACTAAAAAATCAAAGCCAAACTCTAAACCAATTGGGAGAACTAAATTCAACAAAACAGATAACCAATTATGAAAAAAATAAAGAACAAAATAAAATGTGAAAAATCAAATAAAATTGAAAAATGCATGAACTTATATTTTGTTAATCCCAGAAAATCATAAATTCCATAAGGATCATGAGGATATTTTTAAAATAATTTTGTGATCAAAATTGAAATTTATATGATTTTTGGAATAACAAGGCAATTAAAATAAAACAAAATGAAATAAAAATGAATTAAAAACATAATTAAACAAGGGCCATAGGATCTGGAGACTGGTCAAGGATCTGGACGCGCCACAGCTTGCCAGCACATTAAGTGATGCGCTGCGTTTTGGCTTCAGAAATTCAAAACAAACTTTAAGTCGTGTGCGTTGGATCTTGGCTGTAGTCAAAGGTCAAGCAATGATCCAACGATGATGAAGTCATCTTCTCCAAATCTCAGGTCATCAGAGTGGAGATCAGGGATGGTGGTTCATGGTGGCCGGAGAAGACTCCGGTCGTCTTCTCCGGCGAAGGTCCAGGTTCAGATCACCAGAAAAAACAAACTCTATACCAAATCAACTCAGTTTTTCACGTACATTCCAGATCCATCATCAAAATGCTCTAATTCTCAACACATAATCAAACACGATTCAAATTTCAGAAATAACATCATCCACAACTATCACTGAACTCAAAATTAATGGTATAGATCTCTTCATCTCGTTGCGTACATCAACCTGGTCTAAACATCTAACATTAAAACCTTATGAATCAAGAGATTCAAGTCCAAACAGATCAACTATGTCATCTTCAATCATCACCAATTGAATTCAAAATTAAGCCTAAAACGATCTATGTCATGTGTAGATCCTAACCACAAGTCTAAATCTAATCATCTCATGCTAAATCATACTGAATTTTGAGAAATGCAAACCTGGTATAGATCTTGAAACAAAGGTACTCAGAGCTCGTGGCTTGCTTCCAAATGCTCTAGATAGCTTCAATGATCCACAAGGAAGAGATTGCACACCTCAATTTGGCTTGAATTGGCTCCAAACTCAGAATCCGATTTGAACTTGTAGTTGAGAAAATTTTCTTGCTCTTGCTTGCTCTGGCGCGAAATGATGCTCAAAATTGATCTGAACTCACTCTAATGAATATATAGAAGAGTTTCATGGGCCTTTGGATCCAAGTTGAAGCCCAAAACAGTGATTTGCATTTTCTGATTTTTCCTTCAAAATTCACAATGACAGTCGTGCATTACAAGCTTGGCATTGGTTCTAGAAGTTTCTAACACCTTGCACATGTCATTTAGAATGAGTTTGGATGGAGAAATTGGCCTGAATTGCCTTGTGCATTGATTTTGCATATGTAACTTACAAGTGAAGTAACCATATTGTATCTCTCAAAACCTGAACGAAACTCAAAATTCTGGTATTTCCAATGATCTTAGAATGCAATTTCCAATCAAAAAATGTATTTATTTTCTTGGTTTTGGTTTTGTAACACAAAATCCCATTTTTCCCTCCTTTAATCATTTGAATTTTCTTCCTTTTCAAACCATTTCAAACCAACTCTTGCTATGAGCTCAATCAATCCCTCATGACCTATTAGCTAGCCTAAAAACCATATTTTGAGCAACTTTCATGTTGAGCAATTTTCCATTTGAGTTCTACAAATCAGATGGATGACTTCTAGTACAATTTAGAAATCTAAGATCATGAGGAACAACTTTCATGTTGACCAAAAGTTCAGGTGAAACCTCCTTCTAGGTCAAACATAGCCTTGAAGTCAGATAATTTTCACAGACAAATTTCAGAAGCATCTGAGGACTTGTAACTTGTCTGGGCCATAACTTGAGTTCTATAAATCCAATGGAGGACTTCTAGTACTAAAATTAAAGGTATTGAGATGCTCTATAATTTTCATGTTGGCCAAAGATCCATTTGAAACATGTATCTTGACTTATGTGGCCTTCAAGTTAGGCACTAAACAGGGTAATTTGCACTGAAACCCTAATTTAGCAACTTCCCACATTCTTGACTCTTCTTGATTTGATATTGGCACAACACAACAAATGTCTTATCACATCATTTCATGAACTCCATGACCTCAAAGTAGGCTTGAATGCTTTTCAATTGCATAATTGACCTAGGGTTGATCCAGATGAAACCCTAATTACTTGCACCTCAACTGTGGCTCTTGCACTTGATACAATGACTTGATTTAGCTCCAACATGGCCCTCTAGGCACTCTATGAACTCTATACACATCTCATATTCACACCTCAATGATAGTCTTCAATTGATCAAGACCTCCCACCACCTCCTGATGACTTGGATGACTTCTCAAGCTTGGATAAGATTTCTTGCTAGGCTTCTCTTGATAATAATCACACTTGATCTCCTATTGGATGAATGATATGCCATGATATGCAAATGATAGAATTATGCAAATGGTAATGCAATGAAACATAAACCAGGTAAAAGATGTTGAGCAAATTTTAGGGTGCAACATGAACAACGAACAACAAGTATCAAGAGTTTCGGCATATATTTTGCCCCAACGGTCAGGCGACCGATTTTATTTTGTAGGTTAATTTCATATCAGAAATCAGCATTCTGGCTCATAACAAGCATTTTCACAGTGATAACGGTCAAAAATGAGGTTCAGCAGCTAAACAGAGCTCCAGACATTTAAAACAGGACAAATGGACAAATTTCCCTCCAAAAGGCGCCAGAATTCAAAATTTAAAGGTGTTAATCGGTTAACCTATATGGTTAATCGATTAACCAAAGGAAAATTAGCCCTGATATGGAATTTTAACAATGTTAACCGATTAACACATATGGTTAATCGGTTAACCATAGCAGATTTTGCCATGTACGTGATTTTACAAGACAATTGCACTTGGGGTCCAATTTTGGTCACCTTGGAATTCAAGTTTTCATTTGGGAAGGATCTAGAACACCTTTAAATTTCATATTTCCCTCCAAAATCCCTTTCCACATTATATGCCTTGATTTCCAACCCAAATTCCAATCCTTGTTTTGGGATCCAAATCTAAGTCATATTTAAGTGATCCACTCCAAACCTCACCATCCAATTTTCATTTCTCACATCCATTTTTCAGAATTGATCAGAATTCTCTCTCAAATTCTCTCAGCTTTTCCATTTTCAAAACTAACTCAAAGCTCTTTTTCATTGGAATTCTTGTTTCTTCATTGGAATCAATGGATTCTTGAGCATAAAACCTCCATTTACCATCATCATTGAATCAATTTTCATTTTCAATTTTCGTGCAAGCTTGGATTTGAATCTGGAGTTGGATCTAGAAGTGATTATTTGAAGCTTTTTGACTCAAATTTGGTGGATCTTCATTCATACAACAACAATTTTTGTGGATCTTGAAGTTTTCCGGATTTCTAGCATTTGATCGGCTTAAATTCAGTTGATCAACACTCACCGAAGCAAATCTCCGCTTCGAAGGTTCGAATTCTCGATCCGATTTAATTTTTGAGCTTATCATGTTAATCTTCATATTCGATTGAATTTTTTTGATTTTGATCCGTTCAATTTATGATGTGGCTGTGCAATTGTATATCCATGCTATTGGATCTATGTTTTCTATTGTTAATTTCGTGCTTAATTGATAAGTTGATCTGTTGGAACCTTGGATAAGTTGTTTCTGTGCTGGAAGTGATTTTCTGCTGCTGTTTTTAGCTTCTAGTGCAGTGTTAATCGGTTAACCTATATGGTTAACCGGTTAACCAATTTAAATTTTCAAAAAAATTTTCAAACGTTAACAGTGTTAATTGGTTAACGCATATGGTTAACTGATTAACCTGTTCAAAACTTCAGTTTTTTCAAACTTTTTAAGGTGTTAACCGATTAACAGTATGTGTTAACCGATTAACACTGTGTCAGAATGCCATATTTGCTGTTTTGCTTGCATGTTCGCATACCGTATCGATTGGAATCATCATAGATCAGTGTGATGCATTAGGATTGAATTGTTTTGGATATTTGTCACTGTTTGTGGTTGATTAATCATGATTTTGTTGACATGTATGATCATTTTTCAATTGTTTGCATGCTCGAGTATGTGGTTCGAATTAATCATTTGTTTGCATGTTCATTTGCTTTCATCTCTTGCTTTCTCCACATGTTTGCATCATTCTTGCATCGCTGTTGAGGTCGAGACACGCTTGTGGTGGTTGCTGCCCCACACATTTTTCCTCCCTCCCACCATTCTAGATGTGCATTTTCCATGTTTGCATTTTCTACTTGTGATTGATCCTTCCTTTTTTCTTCTTGTGCTTTCTTGCCATGATCCCGATAGGATTCCTAGTCCCTCAGTTTAGGTCAGGAGTAGGAGAGACATTAGGCGTTCAATCCAAGTATGCTAACATTAGTGTAGAAGTTTCCTCTTTCATCCAAACTTTAGGATCACTTTGCATGACAACGTTAGGGCCGAGTTTCCCTTAGACCTACCGTGCGTCTCTCTTCTCATCTCCAAATCATGTTAATTCATCTAATAAAGGCGATAAACGTTGCGCGCTACGAGCCTTAAGCTACATGGGTAATGATGAGTGAGGGGTCTCCTCTCGCTTATCTAGAGTGTTTAGTATACGTCCCGTTTCGGGGCGATATACGATGCATTCGCCTCCATGTCATAGTATTTAGTGCAACGTGAATCACAAACCGAATTAATTTACTTCACTAAAAAACACAAAACAAAATTCAAACCTTTTTCCTTCGGGATTAATCGAAACCTTTTTCATAAAAGAGTGTTGTTAAGCTTCGGTTCTACCACAAATAGGCTTAGTCCCTAACTGCTGGAACAAATGTTTAACTCTACTCGATTAAAACACTTAATCAACCTATGGTTTTGTGTTAGCTCGAACTATGTTTTCTCTGATCTTTCATACCAGATGAAAGTACGTAGGCACAAGACACAATGTCTTGGCGAGCAACCTTTCCCCCCTCTCTCCCGTAGTTAGCCGAACTACATTGACTCTGACTTGCCAAGTCTCTTTTCTTTTCTTTTTGTCCTACGAGCCTGTAGCATAGATAGTTAAACACACTCTTAGATACACAACAAGCATGGATCCCGTCGAGTACGACGGACGTGAGGGGTGCTAATACCTTCCCCTTGTGTAACCGGCTCCCGAATCCAGGACTTGGTTGCGATGACCTTGTCTTTCCCTTTTTCGTCAGGTTTTTCCGATCGTTTCCTTTCCCTCGCTTTGGGATAAATAAAGAAAGATGGCAACTCTTCTGTTTTCCGCCGGGTGTTTTTCGCAGTTGTGACAGCTGGCGACTCTGCTGGGGACTCTGATTCCCTATGCGAGTCACTCCTAGCGCTTGTCTGTTGCGTTTGGGTGTTTACTTTTGTGCAGTTTTTGCTTTATGTACATTATATGTTGTATATTATTGCATTGTATTTCTATTGCTATTGTGATGTGGGTTGGGTTGTTCCATCGAGAGATAAGCCGGACCCGGGCTTGAGTATACACATATGATTATAGTGGAGATTAGCGGGAGCTTGTGTGGCGTCTGGCTGCGCAATAGCTCGCGTGAAATTCACATTCAGACGAGGTTTTTCTTTGGAAATATTCTATCCTACGCGTCTGGTGCAGTTGAGGGAATATTGACTTAGACAGACTGTCGACTCTGGAGACCGTTCATTTGGGGAGTCAGTTAAGTGAGGCCGCTTTGTTAGACTATGATGCCAAACCAGAAATGGTGAACGTATCATCGTTTCTCAAAAGTCTGTGACGCTGAACACCCGCATAGGATGTCGTACCTTTCAAGATTAGAACCCACATGTGAGAGGGATGGGTTTTTGCAGGAAACTTGGCCTTCAACCAACCCTGGTTTTCTCATCAGTGCAGAATTTTGATCCTGAGTGGTCTATCCAGTGTGTTATCTCAGTGTCCTGATTAGAGCAGAGCTCTGGTTGAACTCAGTCAACGGCACAACAACGAATTTGAGCATTGGATACCTTGATCCCATGTGTGCATTTGCATAACCATTCTGCATTTAGCATTACATGTTTATGTGTGTTAGAGGTTCTCGTCAATCCCTTGATTTTGGTACTGGTCTTCTCCAGAGATGGAAGTTGGCAGAAAGAGGATTGTTGTGTACAAGTTTCGGGCACCTGAGTTGGGACCTTTATTTGGTCTGATTTCCTTAGCCGATCCTGGGGTTCTTGCAGCTTTCAGAGAAAAGTATAGTGGAATTCTGAAGTTTGTCCGTAAGCTTACAACTTATGAGCTTGGAGCTATTCATACCCTGTTGCAGTTTTATGATCCTCCGCTGAGATTCTTCACTTTTACGGACTATGTGTTGGTTTCGACTTTGGAAGAATTTGCTTACATCTTAGGTGTTCCGATTCTGAACAAAGTGCATTTCTTCAGCTCCGAAGAAGAACCTAATCTTGAGAAGTTGTCCGCCGCTCTTTATTTGAGCGCCTCTAACTTGGTAGGTCATGTTATTAGCAGAAACAGAGTTTTTGGATTTACTTTACCCTTCCTGGTCGACAAAGCCCGAGAGTATGCTGAAAAAGGTTGTTGGGTGGTTTTCAGTGCTATCTTGGCTCTGTGTGTCTAAGGCATTGTGTTATTTCCCAATGTACCGGACTTAATGGATTTTGACGCTTTTCATATCTTCGCTTCCAAGAATCCCGTACCTACCCTTCTAGGAGACTTGTATCATTCAGTGCATTACAAGAACGATAAAAGAAGAGGAAATATGGTTTCTTGTTGCGCACCGTTGTTGCATAAGTGGTTTGTTGATCACCTTCCTTGCTCTGGAGCTTTTGTGAATTCCACGAACTCATCTGAATGGTCGAAGAGGCTTATGGGTTTAACAGAGAAGAATATTGTCTGGTTCAATCGAGACTTGCTGGGTCGTGAGCTTATCTTCAGTTGTGGTAGCTTTCCTAATGTGCCCTTGATACGGAGGAGAGGTGGTATCAATTATAATCCTTCTCTTACTGTGAGACAATTCGGTTATGCTTTGAAAGGACCTCTGAAAGAAGAGGAAGTACAGGAATCTCTGTACTTCACAGGTGTAGCTGATCCTTGTACCTCGGCCTGATTCGTGGACGCGTGGGGTAAGATTCACAAGAAGGGAAAGCTTTCTTTAGGAAAAGGAGATTGTAGAGCCTATGATCCATACTCAGATTGGATTCAGAAGAGGGTTGAAGAGGTATTGTTGTCGTTTCCTGTTGAAGCACCGCTGTATCCCTTAGTCATTGATTCGCCTACAACCATCGATATGTTGAGACATACCAAGCTTTGGGCAGAGAAGGAAGAGCTGCGCAAAGAGAATGAAGAGTTGAAGCAGGAAATCAGTCAGTTGAAGCATGATAAGGGTGAAGTTGTGTATTTGGCCAAGACAAATGCAGAATTGTTGACTAAGTTGAAGGAAGAACTTACTGATCATGTACAAGCACGGAAGCAAGTCGGTCTTGATCTGAAAAGCACTTGTGATGTTTTGAGAAGTAAGAAGAAGGATTTAGATAGAGCCTATCTGAAGATATCCAAATTCAATGAGCAATGGAATGCCACCTTGACTGCCAACAAGAGTAGAGAAGATCAGCTTCGTGTTCAGGTCGATAAGCTGAAAACGCAATTCAAGGCTAAGGAGAGAGAGGTATTGCTAGAAGCGTTCCGCAGAATTACGATCGAGCAGAAATACCAAGAGACTTTTTCAGCACTTGAAGAGTTCAAGATTCGGGCAGAGGTGAAGAAAGCCAGGCTTGAAGATTCCTTCAGCGAAGATTCTTGGGAGGATCATTGTCATTATCTCTAGTGTCGCTACCGCGAAAATCAGCGCCGGCTGACAGAAGAGTCGCCACCGTGCGTTATTTATCCCACAGGAGGGAAAGGAAACGCTCGAAGTAAACCTCGCAAAAACGGGAAAGGTATGGTCATCGCAACCAAAACCTGAATTCGGGAGTCGGTTACGCAAGGGGAAGGTATTAGCACCCCTCACGTCCGTCGTACTCGACGGGATCCACGCTTGCTTGGGTTGTCTAAAGGATGCAAACAATCTATCTACGGCTGCTAAATCTAAACGGAAGGGAATTGACTCGATAGAGCGTCGCACTCTATGCCTACGTATTCTCAAGAGAGAAAGTCAGAGTCAACGTAGTTCGGGACTACGGGGAAATTGGCTCGCCAAGACCTCGCGTCTTGTGCCTACGTACTTCCACACTGCATGGAAGATCAGAGCTTTACGTAGTTCAGGCTAACTACGACTAAACAGGGTAATCTCACACAGCAGCGAGAAAAATCAACTGGTTTCAAAGGTACGGGAACCTATGGGCAAAACTACGGTTTGGTTTCAAATGCACTCGGGCAAGAGAGAAAAAGGGTAAAGATTAGTCGTCAGCGGGAAAGTCTCGATCGCACAGCAACGAGAGAACAAAAGTCAGTTGTTAGTGTGCTCGCTAGGATATCGCATCCTATGCCTACATATCCTTGTCTGGTACAAGGAATCAGAGCAGCTGTAGTTCGGCTACTTCGGGACCACAGCTCAAATCTCTTTTTATTAACATTCTGAAAAATGATTACAATGATTGAATACTGAAAATAAATCTCCTAGGAAATACTATCCTATCTACCATGAAAAATCTAATGACAAAAAGTCCCCTAACAAGTGGACGTCTAAAACTATCTTAAAAGGGTAAAATATCTCTATGCAAAAATGCACCCTAAAAAATATTAAGTCTACTTTAATATTTTTTTCTCTTTTTCCTTCCTTTCTTTTCAACTATTTTCTCCTTTCTTTCAAAATATTTTTCCATATTTTTCTATGTATTTTTTCATATTTCTTTCACTATATTTTTCACATTCTTTTTCTTTTTTTCTTATTTTTTTTCAATATATTTTCCTTTTCTCAAAATATTTCTTTTTTCTTCATTGTATTTTTCTCACTATTTTTCCATCAATATTTCTCTTTCATATTTTTTTCAACACACTTTTATTGTACTTCTTTTTCTTTTCCTATCTAATATTTCTTTTTCTCTAAAACAACAAAAAATAGAAAAGAAAAATATAGGGAGGGGGTATACTGGTTACAGGGGGATTAAAGGAAAACAAAAAACTGTAAACTGGGCCCAGCCCAGTTGATAATGCTGCAAAACGGAGGGGTGTGCTGAGTGAACTGGGGTGTGTTGGCAAAAACACACATTGGGCTCAGGCCCAGGGTTCATCCAGAAAAAAAACCTAGAGGGGGGTGTTGATCCCAAAAAAAGCTGTTGGGCCCCAAGGCCCATGACCTAACCCGGTCTCTTCCTCCCTTCCTCACTCTCCTCACTCAGAAACCCTAGGATCCTTCTCCTTTCTCCCTCACAGCGCCGCCACCGTCTCACCTCCGTTCTCATTCATCTCACCACCTCCGTTCTCATTCATCTCAGCTTCTCCTTCGCTCTTTCTCAACCCTAACTCCTTCGTAGATCCACCTTACCACAAGTTCTTTTACTCTCCGTTCAAACAGAAGAAATACTAACAGCAATGTTGAAGACGATTCATGTTCGTGATGGAGGATTTCTGAACAAGCTTGATAAGCCGTACTGTTGTGGTTGAAGATCTCGAAGTTGTTGCTTTCGTAAGGATTGTCATTCTTGAAGTTTCTTTGCTGGAGATAACTGCGTGTTCTTGACTTGCGGTGAAGATTTGTGACGAACACGAAGGATCTCAGATGACGAACAAACCATAAATCTGGAAAAACCTGGAGATTCGCTTGAACGTTCTTGAAGATTTAACGAGTTGAAGCTTTCTGGAGAGTTGAAGGATTGACGACGATTGTTGATGACGATTGCTTGCGAGGAATCTGATGAAACTTTCATGAAAAAAGACGTTGAGGATCCTGAAGGTGATGAGGAATTTGTTGAAAGTGAATTCTGGAGATGATGATTTTCTTGAAGGTGAATTCTGGAGATGATGAAGTTTATTGGAAAGAAGATGAAGATTGACGGTTGAGGTTGGACGCTTGAGGGTTGATGATTGGTGGTTTCTGGATGAAGATCCTCGCCGGAAAAAGTTGTTGATGGTGATCGGAGGAGATGGAGGAAGGAGGTGAAGATGGAGTTGATCAGAATCTGGAATTTTCTGGGTTTGTTGGAGGTTTCCGGCGAGGTGCACGGTGGTCGCCGGCCATGCATGCCGGCCGGTGACGGTTTCAGGCGAGGGCCAATGGTGTGACGCGTGTCAGTGATAGTGGAGGGAGACGCTGCATGATTCCCACGTGTGTGTGCGTGGCAGTGTGAGAGAAGGGAAGTGATGGCGTAGCATGCTGTGAGGTGCGTAACGTGGGGTCAGGGATAGTGGAGGGGATCACCGCATGTGAGACGCGTGTCCCACGCGTGGCATGGGGAGAGGCAGCGTCTGAAGTGAGGTGGCGTGTGATGGTGATGAAACGTGGGGTCCTCCCTCTGTTGAACACGTGGCCTGCTTGCATTTATACTGAATGCTATTTCTGGAACTTTCTGGAGGATGCTGGACTCTGCTAGAAACTTGGACGAAAAAGACCAGAATTGGGCCTTACGAATTGGATACTGAGGCCCACAAAATGACAATAACCTCCCATACAAAATCTGAATTGAAATAAAAAGATTAAAACTGATACTAATTAACTAAGGTCCATTTAACCTAATTAAGTCTGAATACTACCCTAATTAATTCTAAAACTCAATTAAACCTAGCAAGGAGAATTATTCTATTAAATCTAATTAACTCCTAAAATAATACTCTAAAAAATTCTAATAAACCCACTAATAAAATTCTAATAAATCTCTAATAAAACTATATTAAATTCTATAAAAAAAAACTATATTATTCTATTAAGAAAATGATAAAATCTATTTAACTCTATTTAAAAGAAAATCTAGTAAAACCTAATATTCTATTAAATTCTATACTATTTAAAAGAAACTATTCAAAAATCAATTAATATTCTAAAAGAAAAATCTATATTATTCTATATTATCCTAAAATAAAATCTATATTATCCTAAAATAAAATCTATATTATCCTATTAAGAAAATGATAGAATCTATTTAAAAATCTATTTAAACCCTAAAAATGGCCAATAAAATCCAGAAAAATCACGATAATTCCCAGAGGAACAAAATAAGCACCGAACGACACATAACACCGCGAGAGCGCACCAAAATAGCCGGTAAAAATAAACGGACACCGAAATATCCCAAAAACACGATTCTATCTATCTAAACTGATAAAAAACACCTGAAACACGAGACGAGAGTTGTGATCCCAATAAAATCAAAACAAATGAAAAATGCCCTGTATGCGATATGCAGATGCGAATGCGGTCATGCGTCGAAACATCGAGCCAGATACGGGACCCGGTTGGTCAAATTTTGGGGTGCAACAGCTGCCCCTATTCAAGCGGCTTGGACCTGACTGGGTGAGAAGCGAACGGCTCTCAGCCAATCAAGGTGCGAGACGGTCGAATACCGGTAAACCCGAAAATTTGCCAATTGCACGAGCACACGATACTCTGCGGAGAACAAATCTTCAAACATTGCAATACTAGCTGCACGGCAACTAGCTGGAGAAATATCGATCTGACATCGCCGTCAGTTATCCACGTTAAATTCTTCTGATATTGCCTTCAGACAACCAAAACACCCAACATTGCCGCTGGAGAACTAAATCTGACATCGCCGTCGATCAATCAAAATACCTCGCATCGCCGCTGGAGAACTAAATCTGACATCGCCGTCGGACAATCAAAATACCCTGCATCGCCGCTGGAGAACTGAATCATCTGGCATACCCAACATCGCCGCTGGAAAACTGAATCTGACATCGCCGTCGGAAACAAACATCACTCTGAGAGACACTCGACATCGCTGTCGTACAAACATCATCTCTGCTGGGGATTTAAAGAGTTTGACCTCGCCGTCAAACAAACATCCAACATCGCCGCCGGAAACATCCAACCTCGCCGTCGGAAACAAACATTCGACCTCGCCGCCGAACAAACATCCAACCTCGCCGTCGGAAACAAACATAATCTGACCTCGCCGTCAAACCCAAACATCCAACCTCGCCGTCGGAAACAAACATTCGACCTCGCCGTCGGAAACAAACATAATCTGACCTCGCCGTCAAATCCAAAATATTTCGCGTCGCCGCTGGAGAAAATACAACACTGAACGACTCTGACCTGGGGGTTCACCCCTGGTAAATGGAATAAAAGGTACACTTGTGTATTTGAAACTACTCCGCTGGGAATGAGAGACTTAACCCAGCACACTCTGATCTGGGGTTCACCCTCAGAACCATAACGAACATCGGAATACTGCTGCACAACTGACCCACCGTAGAACTTCAACATTAAAGATATTTGAAACCCTGGCCCCTGGCCACTTCCGGCTTCAGCTAGAAAAATATCTTCAAGTACTTCTGAAGATAAACATCCTTGGCCTTCAAGGATGTAAACTTTGCCCGTCGGCGATGCCAGCTTCAGCTAGAAAAGATCTTCAAGTACTTCTGAAGATAAACATCCTTGGCCTTCAAGGATGTAAACTTTGGCCGTCGGCAACTCTGCAGGAGGCATCTTCGACTTCAGTCTGAAGAAATGGTCCTTGGCCTTCAAGGATACATGGATCTGCCTTCAGGCAACTCCACCTCTGCTATAGAGCATCCGTGACTTCAGTCAGGGATATACGTCGGCCTTCAGTCCGAAAAATGAATCCTAGGTCATTCATGACCTTGGGGATAACCTTGCCTTCAGGCACCTTCGCTTCAGCTTAGGAGATCTGTGACTCCAGTCAGAGAAATGGTATCCTGAGCCATTCATGACTCTACGGGGATTCAAACACTTTGCCTTCAGGCAAAACTCCGCTTCAGCTGGAGAAACATCTTCGACTTCAGTCGGAAGAAACACTATTCACTTGATCGCAATCAATCATCACCTCAGGACAACTGACTTGGTCTTCAGGCCAACACGGATCGCTCTGCATACAAAAATTGGACCTATAAACTTCTGAACTCTGTCTTCAGACACACGTTGATTCCTCAACACGGAAATCTGAATCCACAGGAACATTCTGATACCGCCTTCAGGCGTTTACGAAGTCAATCTTCAGATTAGACATCACTGTTGGAGCAGACATATCACGCTGCTAAGGACTTCAAGAATCATTTTGAACAAACAACTCCGTCGGGCACCTTCAAGAATCATCCTGAACCGATAACCATTCTGGAGACTTCATTCTGCTGGGTATTCCAGGAATCTTCCTGGGCAACTCTTGCTGGGGACGCTACCGGGGAACTCAAGCATCATACTAGGCGAACGACTCGGGAAACTGCGCTGAGGTCTTAAGAATCATCTTAAGCAAACAACCTGCTGAGGAATTCAAGAATCTTCTTGAACTCAAGACTTCGCTGGGGATCTCAAAAATCATCTTGAGCAAGCGACTGTGGGGATTACACCGGGGTCCTAAGAATCATCTTAAGAAAACGACCTCGTTGGGGAGAATGTCAGGAATCATCCTGAGCAACTGGTCCTTTGGTGGAACACCTGTAAGACAAGAATGGTAATAACCTAGATCATGCTTATGATGCGTATGCTTCTGCGCTACGCTCCACATAGTGGGAATGTTATGCGTTTATGCTAAATGCTATGCAATCATGCACAGTGCTATGCGATGTTAAATGCTATGCAGTGTTAAATGCTATGCAGTCATGCACAATGATGCGATCCCGTCAGCAAAATAAATGCCGAGGGGAGATTCTCCTGTCAAGGAGAAAAGAACTACTCCGGTAGAGGAATCATCCTGCCGAGGAGAACGTGAACATGCCAATGTCAATCGGACTCTGTCTGGGGAATTGATCTTCGGTGGACTGCTGCAGGGAAAACAACTTCAGTTGGTTACTGCAGTGGACGAAACTGTACGAGAACCTGGACCTGCCAATAGAAAGGCGATGACAATCGCGGGCGTAAACTGCGGGGCCGTCTCGGCTACTCTTCTGGGGATAACCACTCCGTGGGGAAACAACTTTAGCTGCCCCACACTCCACTGGGGAAAACATGGTCTGATCAACTTCCAAGGACTCGGCTCTCTTGGACATCTGCAAACTCGACTGAGGAAGGAGAAGTCATTCTGCTTCGCTGGAGAGAGTACGACTCTGGGGAAATACAGCATCAGCCGTTGAATGCTCTGCTAGGAAAACCACTCACGGTCCCAACTGCTACCAAGGATTCGGCTCCCCTGGGGATCTGCGGACTCAGCCGGGGAAGGAGAAATCATTCTACTTCACTGGAGAGTGCAACTCTGATGAGGAATTTCAATTTCGCTGGGGAAGAAAGAATCATCTGACTTCGGGGGAGAGTACAACTCTGCAGGGGAATACAACGTCAGCTGTTCCAACACTCTACTGGGGAAGAGGGAATCATCCGGCTTCAGGAGAGAGCATGACTCTGGTGGGGAATCTCAATTCCGCTGGAGACTTCAGTCTGGCACCATCAGTTACTGCATCCTTCGACATACGAACAGCTTCCTACAAGACTCGCACTTGTGACCCGGTGCTGGGGAGAGAACCTGCTTCGGTGACTTTACTGGGGAAAACACGAGCTTCGACACCCGAGCATTTCTGCGAGATCTGCACTTGTGACCCGGTGCTGGGGGAGAGAAGACATCATTCTTCGGTGCTTGACTCAGCTGATGAGGTGACGTTCCTTCAGGATGCGTCTGCTTAGGGAAGAGAATCATCTCTAAGTGGGGAGACATATCAATGCTCACCATTCCGCGTTCAGATTCTGTGGAGGAGAGACCACTGAACGCTGCTGGAGAAGGAGGGCTCGACCTGCTTCGGGGATATCAATCCTTAGCTACTCATCTTTCACTCTGATGGAGCTGTACTGATCCTATCAAGGAAACACCTCTGACGTCGGCGGCAGATAACAATCGATCACTGAAATTGAATCTCACTTCACCGAGGAAAACAACCCTGAACGGTCTTTTTTGAACACCCTAAGTCCTTATAGGGTAAGAAGCAATCTGCTGAAAAATACCTCTTCTCTGGATGACGTCAAAATCTACCCGTCTAGAGATTACTCAATGAGGGAATCACCGTCGACCTCTGCTTGAGGAATGAGTCAATGACCTAGAATCAGAGGGAAAGGGAGTCACACTCGGACTCTGTGGAGATACAACATTGCATCAGTCCCACTGCTGGGGAAATAAACCCACATCTGCCGGTCAGGGAAAGCTTCAGCCTCAATCCACTTGGGAAATAGCACATCAGGCTAATCAACGTTCAATGCTTAGGATGGACATACTCTGCCGGGAATATCAATCAAACCTACTGAGGATAATCCTGATCCTATTCTGATACGGGATGAATGACATCTCAACTTGCTGCAGTGTCAAACTGCTCAGGGGAAACAATCTTAATTGTACGTCTCTGCTAAGAAACCAACCCTGATTCAACAACATCAACACAGGGAATACAGAATACCAATCATGGAGCTGGGATCACTCGAGCCTTGTGTCGGGGAATGTGACAACAAATGAGTTACTAGGAGTCATCGGGCCAGATATTTAGGCTTTTTCTGGTTTAGGGATAGGTTTATGGTGATAGGGACCCATTTCTGGTTACCAACAGAGGTGGATTTGGAAGGGACATACTAGACGAGGACTAGCATTCAGGGTGGACTACCAAACGAGAGTTGATAGCGAAACATGTTAGGTTGTCAAACGAGAACTGACTTACGGGTTCTGGATATCAGACGGGAATTGATTTCTGGTTTTCCAGGCGAGAACTGGACTTTAAAACTGTGTTGGCCAAACGAGAACTGGTTAAACAATGGGTTACAGAAAAGGTGACCCGACAGGACTGGTTCCTGGTTTGGATTTCAGACGAGGACCGATCTCCGGCTTGCCAGACGAGAGCTGGTCTTTAAGACGATTTGGTTACTAGGTTCAACCAAGTAACAGGTTAGGCTGTAGGATGACGATCCAATGACAGCAAGGCTTCTTCAGAAGGCTCAGGTTTTTGGCAGGGTAATGACACGATTCCCCGACACGCAACTCCTGCTGGGGTGAACAAACTTATTTGAACAACTTGCCCCAGTGCAATTCAACTTGCCCCAATTCGACTCTTGGGAAAATTCATTCTGAACAGAAAACAGCTGGCAACAAAACAATCTTCAGATGGCTTGCCCCAACACCTGCACAACGGAAGGATTCATCCTCAATCAACCGACTCTCAGCACGGCTGGTTTCAATATACTTCTGAAGTAGCTTGCCCCTGAGCAAGCGATGAGCGAGTCAACATGCCCTGATTGAACACTGAAGGGATCTGCCCTCAAATCGCAAGAATTCTGGATAACTGCCCCTGATTGGGTCTCGAGAAGATTCACTTCCTATCAACCGCTTCTTGCATAAACTGCCCCATAATCAACTGATACTCCGGGACTTGTCCTCAGACAAACTGATTCCAAACTCACAGGAAGTCAATGCCCCGGATTCACAGGGTTTCACAGCATACCGTTCTGATCCAGACTACTACGATTCAGTCCTGATTGACTACTCTCTGTTGAAGTTCCTCCGCCTCAGCTACTGACCTGCAATTAGAATTGTTTATTCACGAATGGTAATTTTAATGCAGTATTCATGCAGATTTTGAAAAATGTACTGGTGCTGTCACTTATTTACGTGTCATGCCAGTGAGTGACGAATGAACCAAAGGGTTCAAACGTAGTGCTGATTCGATCAGTGAAAAATATAATAAGGATATGATTAGCAAATCATATAGGAGTCAGGTTACTCAACCTTATCGTAATGCGCTTTCAGAATAAACCCCACCTCAATTAGGTCTTTTAAGGGTTGTATCGTGGTCGGGTTCACGGTTCGTGAAACAAAGGATATTCGGCTCAAATTATGATTTGTACCCACCCCTTCTACGTGATGATCTCCGATCCTAAAGTTCAGTTAACTTGGCTCGAGCGCTCGCCTCTTCGAGAGGTATGTTGAATACTGGGAACAACTGGTTAAAGAATTCACAAGGTGTTTCGGAGTGACAGTTACTCCTCTTTCGTTTCGGTGTCTGTATCTACACGACTTTGTGATTTGCTGGGGAAAAATTTCTTTTATCCCTTCTTTTCGTTCTTTTGATTCCCTAACTTTTGCCTGGACTGACTCCTTTTGAGTTCTTTTTGATTTTTTCATTTTGAAGTCCAGCGGGATGCCCTGATTTTTGCCTAAGTATTTGCTTTCCAGCTTTTTCTTTTTACTTAGCGGGCTTTCTTATTTCTTTCTTTTGGAACAAAGTCGTGTGACACTGGTTGTCTTGATCGCTTCGAAAAGATTGTAACTGTCTCACTCCTGATTGGTGAGGTTTAACCATTGTGGTTGATGAGGTACGACCTCTGGAGAGGAATATGATGTGATTGGTCCTCGAAAGACAACACATCCTCTATAAGACTTGAACGCTCGATCAAGCTAACTGACAACTACCCTGCCCCGGGTTAAGATGCGAGGGTTCAAAAAGTCCGAAAGAAACTCCTACTTCTCGGCTCGAAGTGGTTAACAAGGGATTCTCTTCCTTATCTCTCCGGTGTTTAGGGATTTGAAGCAATGCCTTGTACGTCATCGGCAAGGTTTTATCTGAAAGCAATACGATCATCGGCTATGAGTATTCAGCTTCATCATCCTCCCTCCACTCATTGCTAATCATAGTAATAAAGTGGGGTAAATAAAATGCAAGTGTCAGTGCAATGCAGTAAATGAGTGACAACGACATAACTAATTCAGAAAAATGCATATTCACTTTATTAATATTACCATTCGAAACATACAATGTCTATCCGCAAGTAGTAACTAACAGAAAAGAAACTACAAATGCAAATGGTAAAAAAATCTGAGGACTGCCAATGCTGAGGACGTCTTCCTGTCTGGACCACTGGCTTCTGGAAATAACCCTCTGAATCTGCGAGCTCAAACAGCTGAGAGATTGTCACGCACAACCAAAACTCCATCTGGAAAGGAAATACACCCTTGGTCGATCAACTGTTGCACTTTCGCCTGGAAAGCCTTGCAATGTTCAGTTGAATGCCCCGGAGATCCACCATGGTAACCACACTGAGCATGAGGATTGTATCCTGGAGGGTAAGGCTCTGGCACGAGCTTGAGAGCTTTTGGTTCCACCAAAGAATTCTGAATCAAACGCGGATGAATCTGGCTATACGGCACAGGTACTGGATGGAAAGGAGCGTTCCTTCGTTCCAAGTTGTTACGAGGTCGGTTCTGGTTCTGACGCTGATTCTGATAACCTCGGCCACGGGCTCGTGGACTTGCAAGAGGAGCGACATAAGGTTCCCGATGGGGTGCCCCAGGCACAGTTGTCTGTCCAGAATAACGAGACACAGAAGATACTGACCGCTGAGAAGACGGAGAACCAACAGATTTCACCGATTCGACTTGAGGATATCCAACATCTGTCAGGACCGCATTGATCATAGTTTCATCTTCAGATTGAGAGCTATAGAGAGATTCAGTTTCACTGGCCTGACCTCTTGAAACATTCGGGATTCTTCCAGTCTTTACACCATACTCGATGCGCTCTCCCGTTCTTACCAACTCAGAGAAATTTGGTGCGGTTTCAAACATTCTTTCGAAGTACGGGCTCTGCAAGGAGTTTACGAACATGCTTTTCAGCTCTTGGTCTAGGAGCGGTGGTTGCACTCTACCAGCAAATTCTCTCCATCTCTGAACATACTTTCTGAAAGACTCATTGTTCCCTTGAGACAATTCTTGCAGTTGCACGCGAGTAGGAGCTTCGTCAAGATTATAGTCGTACTGCTTCAGAAAGGCATTGGCTAAGTCCATCCATGATCGGATCTGATTACGCTCTAACTGCATATACCAACTCAGAGGTGCCCTAGTCAGACTATCTTGAAAGCAATGAATCATCAGCTTGTCGTTGTGCACAAATGAAGTCATTCTTCGGCAGAACATCACCAAATGTTGCTTCGGGCAACTATCTCCTTTGTACCTTTTAAACCTCGGCATTCTGAACTTCGGAGGTAACACTAGGCCAGGAACCAGACACATATCTGCAGCATTAGGAGTAACAGCGTCTTTACCTTTCAAGGCTTTGAATCTCTCATCTAATGCATGAAACCTTTCAGCATACACGAGAGCTAATGGGTCTTCATTCTTTGCTGTCGGGACCTCTCTTCGGGGCTTTGGCACAGGGAAGGCAAAACCCTGGTAGTCTGAGACATCAACAGAAGGAGAACGTTCACCTCGGACAACAAACTGCTCACGCAGACCTTGGTCTTCAACAGATGGCTGCACAAGCTGAGCTGCAGTAAGGTTGTTCACTTGCGGAAAGTCTTCGTCGTGCGGAGATCCATACAGAGGATTGGACGTCACGGTGAAACCTGACAAGGTATCAACAAACTGGAAGCTGCTCTCTGACATAGCTACCAACAACTGACAGCTGACTTCACTGCTTGACTCTGATCAAATCTGCTTTAAATCTGCTTCAACCTCTTGGTCGTCTTCAATATTCACCTTCAGAATCAAAATAATGGCTGGATAAGAGCTCTGACTAGCTGGCGAATGGTATGCAATATGATGCGAAGATGCTTATGCAAATGCAATGCAATGCAACAAACACGGGATCACAGCCCCCACACAATCTAAATACTGCTGTACTGCTGACGGAGTACGGTTGCTCTGAAGAGAAGACCAAAATAACGGGTAGGTTGGAAGTCAAGTTTCCTGCAAGAAAAAACCCCCCCACTCACAGGTGTGGACCTATATCTGACAAGGTACGGCATCCTATGCGTTCATCAGCGTCACAGACTTTCAAAACTGATGATACGATTCCCAGGAGGAGTGGCATCATCAAGTCTTGAAGAGGCCTCACTTAGCTGAATCACAAATGATCGGTCCCCAGAGTCGACAATCCATCAAACCAGCAACCGTCTCAACCCAAAGGGTTGAAAGTGAAGCCAACCGGGTGAATCTCGTCTGAGTGTGGATTTCATGAGACACTAGTGCCTGCAAAGCAAGCACGCGCCCACTAATTTCCACTCTAAGTCTATGGTGCACTCAAGCCTGGGTATGGCTTCTCACTCAATCATAGAACACCCGTAACACCCCAGCAGCAACAGATAATATCAATAAATAAACCCCAATAGACAAGCAAACGAGCGCTAGGATTGACTCTCTCTGAGGGGACGTTGGATCCCACATGCATAAGAACTATCGCAGTCCTTAGCAGCTAGGGGACGTTGGATCCCCAGCAAAAACTCACATAGGGAACCATCGCAGTCCCCAGCAGAGTCGCCAGCTGTCGCTACCGCGAAAATCAGCGCCGGCTGACAGAAGAGTCGCCACCGTGCGTTATTTATCCCACAGGAGGGAAAGGAAACGCTCGAAGTAAACCTCGCAAAAACGGGAAAGGTATGGTCATCGCAACCAAAACCTGAATTCGGGAGTCGGTTACGCAAGGGGAAGGTATTAGCACCCCTCACGTCCGTCGTACTCGACGGGATCCACGCTTGCTTGGGTTGTCTAAAGGATGCAAACAATCTATCTACGGCTGCTAAATCTAAACGGAAGGGAATTGACTCGATAGAGCGTCGCACTCTATGCCTACGTATTCTCAAGAGAGAAAGTCAGAGTCAACGTAGTTCGGGACTACGGGGAAATTGGCTCGCCAAGACCTCGCGTCTTGTGCCTACGTACTTCCACACTGCATGGAAGATCAGAGCTTTACGTAGTTCAGGCTAACTACGACTAAACAGGGTAATCTCACACAGCAGCGAGAAAAATCAACTGGTTTCAAAGGTACGGGAACCTATGGGCAAAACTACGGTTTGGTTTCAAATGCACTCGGGCAAGAGAGAAAAAGGGTAAAGATTAGTCGTCAGCGGGAAAGTCTCGATCGCACAGCAGCGAGAGAACAAAAGTCAGTTGTTAGTGTGCTCGCTAGGATATCGCATCCTATGCCTACATATCCTTGTCTGGTACAAGGAATCAGAGCAGCTGTAGTTCGGCTACTTCGGGACCACAGCTCAAATCTCTTTTTATTAACATTCTGAAAAATGATTACAATGATTGAATACTGAAAATAAATCTCCTAGGAAATACTATCCTATCTACCATGAAAAATCTAATGACAAAAAGTCCCCTAACAAGTGGACGTCTAAAACTATCTTAAAAGGGTAAAATATCTCTATGCAAAAATGCACCCTAAAAAATATTAAGTCTACTTTAATATTTTTTTCTCTTTTTCCTTCCTTTCTTTTCAACTATTTTCTCCTTTCTTTCAAAATATTTTTCCATATTTTTCTATGTATTTTTTCATATTTCTTTCACTATATTTTTCACATTCTTTTTCTTTTTTTCTTATTTTTTTTCAATATATTTTCCTTTTCTCAAAATATTTCTTTTTTCTTCATTGTATTTTTCTCACTATTTTTCCATCAATATTTCTCTTTCATATTTTTTTCAACACACTTTTATTGTACTTCTTTTTCTTTTCCTATCTAATATTTCTTTTTCTCTAAAACAACAAAAAATAGAAAAGAAAAATATAGGGAGGGGGTATACTGGTTACAGGGGGATTAAAGGAAAACAAAAAACTGTAAACTGGGCCCAGCCCAGTTGATAATGCTGCAAAACGGAGGGGTGTGCTGAGTGAACTGGGGTGTGTTGGCAAAAACACACATTGGGCTCAGGCCCAGGGTTCATCCAGAAAAAAAACCTAGAGGGGGGTGTTGATCCCAAAAAAAGCTGTTGGGCCCCAAGGCCCATGACCTAACCCGGTCTCTTCCTCCCTTCCTCACTCTCCTCACTCAGAAACCCTAGGATCCTTCTCCTTTCTCCCTCACAGCGCCGCCACCGTCTCACCTCCGTTCTCATTCATCTCACCACCTTCTCATTCATCTTAGCTTCTCCTTCGCTCTTTCTCAACCCTAACTCCTTCGTAGATCCACCTTACCACAAGTTCTTTTACTCTCCGTTCAAACAGAAGAAATACTAACAGCAATGTTGAAGACGATTCATGTTCGTGATGGAGGATTTCTGAACAAGCTTGATAAGCCGTACTGTTGTGGTTGAAGATCTCGAAGTTGTTGCTTTCGTAAGGATTGTCATTCTTGAAGTTTCTTTGCTGGAGATAAGTGCGTGTTCTTGACTTGCGGTGAAGATTTGTGACGAACACGAAGGATCTCAGATGACGAACAAACCATAAATCTGGAAAAACCTGGAGATTCGCTTGAACGTTCTTGAAGATTTAACGAGTTGAAGCTTTCTGGAGAGTTGAAGGATTGACAACGATTGTTGATGACGATTGCTTGCGAGGAATCTGATGAAACTTTCATGAAAAAAGACGTTGAGGATCCTGAAGGTGATGAGGAATTTGTTGAAAGTGAATTCTGGAGATGATGATTTTCTTGAAGGTGAGTTCTGGAGATGATGAAGTTTATTGGAAAGAAGATGAAGATTGACGGTTGAGGTTGGACGCTTGAGGGTTGATGATTGGTGGTTTCTGGATGAAGATCCTCGCCGGAAAAAGTTGTTGATGGTGATCGGAGGAGATGGAGGAAGGAGGTGAAGATGGAGTTGATCAGAATCTGGAATTTTCTGGGTTTGTTGGAGGTTTCCGGCGAGGTGCACGGTGGTCGCCGGCCATGCATGCCGGCCGGTGACGGTTTCAGGCGAGGGCCAGTGGTGTGACGCGTGTCAGTGATAGTGGAGGGAGACGCTGCATGATTCCCACGTGTGTGTGCGTGGCAGTGTGAGAGAAGGGAAGTGATGGCGTGGCATGCTGTGAGGTGCGTAACGTGGGGTCAGGGATAGTGGAGGGGATCACCGCATGTGAGACGCGTGTCCCACGCGTGGCATGGGGAGAGGCAGCGTCTGAAGTGAGGTGGCGTGTGATGGTGATGAAACGTGGGGTCCTCCCTCTGTTGAACACGTGGCCTGCTTGCATTTATACTGAATGCTATTTCTGGAACTTTCTGGAGGATGCTGGACTCTGCTAGAAACTTGGACGAAAAAGACCAGAATTGGGCCTTACGAATTGGATACTGAGGCCCACAAAATGACAATAATCTCCCATACAAAATCTGAATTGAAATAAAAAGATTAAAACTGATACTAATTAACTAAGGCCCATTTAACCTAATTAAGTCTGAATACTACCCTAATTAATTCTAAAACTCAATTAAACCTAGCAAGGAGAATTATTCTATTAAATCTAATTAACTCCTAAAATAATACTCTAAAAAATTCTAATAAACCCACTAATAAAATTCTAATAAATCTCTAATAAAACTATATTAAATTCTATAAAAAAAAACTATATTATTCTATTAAGAAAATGATAAAATCTATTTAACTCTATTTAAAAGAAAATCTAGTAAAACCTAATATTCTATTAAATTCTATACTATTTAAAAGAAACTATTCAAAAATCAATTAATATTCTAAAAGAAAAATCTATATTATTCTATATTATCCTAAAATAAAATCTATATTATCCTAAAATAAAATCTATATTATCCTATTAAGAAAATGATAGAATCTATTTAAAAATCTATTTAAACCCTAAAAATGGCCAATAAAATCCAGAAAAATCACGATAATTCCCAGAGGAACAAAATAAGCACCGAACGACACATAACACCGCGAGAGCGCACCAAAATAGCCGGTAAAAATAAACGGACACCGAAATATCCCAAAAACACGATTCTATCTATCTAAATTGATAAAAAACACCTGAAACACGAGACGAGAGTTGTGATCCCAATAAAATCAAAACAAATGAAAAATGCCCTGTATGCGATATGCAGATGCGAATGCGGTCATGCGTCGAAACATCGAGCCAGATACGGGACCCGGTTGGTCAAATTTTGGGGTGCAACAGCTTCCCCTATTCAAGCGGCTTGGACCTGACTGGGTGAGAAGCGAACGACTCTCAGCCAATCAAGGTGCGAGACGGTCGAATACCGGTAAACCCGAAAATTTGCCAATTGCACGAGCACACGATACTCTGCGGAGAACAAATCTTCAAACATTGCAATACTAGCTGCACGACAACTAGCTGGAGAAATATCGATCTGACATCGTCGTCAGTTATCCACGTTAAATTCTTCTGATATTGCCTTCAGACAACCAAAACACCCAACATTGCCGCTGGAGAACTAAATCTGACATCGCCGTCGATCAATCAAAATACCTCGCATCGCCGCTGGAGAACTAAATCTGACATCGCCGTCGGACAATCAAAATACCCTGCATCGCCGCTGGAGAACTGAATCATCTGGCATACCCAACATCGCCGCTGGAAAACTGAATCTGACATCGCCGTCGGAAACAAACATCACTCTGAGAGACACTCGACATCGCCGTCGTACAAACATCATCTCTGCTGGGGATTTAAAGAGTTTGACCTCGCCGTCAAACAAACATCCAACATCGCCGCCGGAAACATCCCACCACGCCGTCGGAAACAAACATTCGACCTCGCCGCCGAACAAACATCCAACCTCGCCGTCGGAAACAAACATAATCTGACCTCGCCGTCAAACCCAAACATCCAACCTCGCCGTCGGAAACAAACATTCGACCTCGCCGTCGGAAACAAACATAATCTGACCTCGCCGTCAAATCCAAAATATTTCGCGTCGCCGCTGGAGAAAATACAACACTGAACGACTCTGACCTGGGGGTTCACCCCTGGTAAATGGAACAAAAGGTACACTTGCGTATTTGAAACTACTCCGCTGGGAATGAGAGACTTAACCGAGCACACTCTGATCTGGGGTTCACCCTCAGAACCATAACGAACATCGGAATACTGCTGCACAACTGACCCACCGTAGAACTTCAACATTAAAGATATTTGAAACCCTGGCCCCTGGCCACTTCCAGCTTCAGCTAGAAAAATATCTTCAAGTACTTGTGAAGATAAACATCCTTGGCCTTCAAGGATGTAAACTTTGCCCGTCGGCGATGCCAGCTTCAGCTAGAAAAGATCTTCAAGTACTTCTGAAGATAAACATCCTTGGCCTTCAAGGATGTAAACTTTGGCCGTCGGCAACTCTGCAGGAGGCATCTTCGACTTCAGTCTGAAGAAATGGTCCTTGGCCTTCAAGGATACATGGATCTGCCTTCAGGTAACTCCACCTCTGCTATAGAGCATCCGTGACTTCAGTCAGGGATATACGTCGGCCTTCAGTCCGAAAAATGAATCCTAGGTCATTCATGACCTTGGGGATAACCTTGCCTTCAGGCACCTTCGCTTCAGCTTAGGAGATCTGTGACTCCAGTCAGAGAAATGGTATCCTGAGCCATTCATGACTCTACAGGGATTCAAACACTTTGCCTTCAGGCAAAACTCCGCTTCAGCTGGAGAAACATCTTCGACTTCAGTCGGAAGAAACACTATTCACTTGATCGCAATCAATCATCACCTCAGGACAACTGACTTGGTCTTCAGGCCAACACGGATCACTCTGCATACAAAAATTGGACCTATCAACTTCTGAACTCTGTCTTCAGACACACGTTGATTCCTCAACACGGAAATCTGAATCCACAGGAACATTCTGATACCGCCTTCAGGCGTTTATGAAGTCAATCTTCAGATTAGACATCACTGTTGGAGCAGACATATCACGCTGCTAAGGACTTCAAGAATCATTTTGAACAAACAACTCCGTCGGGCACCTTCAAGAATCATCCTGAACCGATAACCATTCTGGAGACTTCATTCTGCTGGGTATTCCAGGAATCTTCCTGGGCAACTCTTGCTGGGGACGCTACCGGGGAACTCAAGCATCATACTAGGCAAACGACTCGGGAAACTGCGCTGAGGTCTTAAGAATCATCTTAAGCAAACAACCTGCTGAGGAATTCAAGAATCGTCTTGAACTCAAGACTTCGCTGGGGATCTCAAAAATCATCTTGAGCAAGCGACTGTGGGGATTACACCGGGGTCCTAAGAATCATCTTAAGAAAACGACCTCGTTGGGGAGAATGTCATGAATCATCCTGAGCAACTGGTCCTTTGGTGGAACACCTGTAAGACAAGAATTGTAATAACCTAAATCATGCTTATGATGCGTATGCTTCTGCGCTACGCTCCACATAGTGGGAATGTTATGCGTTTATGCTAAATGCTATGCAATCATGCACAGTGCTATGTGATGTTAAATGCTATGCAGTGTTAAATGCTATGCAGTCATGCACAATGATGCGATCCCGTCAGCAAAATAAATGCCGAGGGGAGATTCTCCTGTCAAGGAGAAAAGAACTACTCCGGTAGAGGAATCATCCTGCCGAGGAGAACGTGAACATGCCAATGTCAATCGGACTCTGTCTGGGGAATTGATCTTCGGTGGACTGCTGCAGGGAAAACAACTTCAGTTGGTTACTGCAGTGGACGAAACTGTACGAGAACCTGGACCTGCCGATAGAAAGGCGATGACAATCGCGGGCGTAAACTGCGGGGCCGTCTCGGCTACTCTTCTGGGGATAACCACTCTGTGGGGAAACAACTTCAGCTGCTCCACACTCCACTGGGGAAAACATGGTCTGATCAACTTCCAAGGACTCGACTCTCTTGGACATCTGCAAACTCGGCTGAGGAAGGAGAAGTCATTCTGCTTCGCTGGAGAGAGTACGACTCTGGGGAAATACAGCATCAGTCGTTCAATGCTCTGCTAGGAAAACCACTCACGGTCCCAACTGCTACCAAGGATTCGGCTCCCCTGAGGATCTGCGGACTCAGCCGGGGAAGGAGAAATCATTCTACTTCACTGGAGAGTGCAACTCTGATGAGGAATTTCAATTTCGCTGGGGAAGAAAGAATCATCTGACTTCGGGGGAGAGTACAACTCTGCAGGGGAATACAACGTCAGCTGTTCCAACACACTACTGGGGAAGAGGGAATCATCCGGCTTCAGGAGAGAGCATGACTCTGGTGGGGAATCTCAATTCCGCTGGAGACTTCAGTCTGGCACCATCAGTTACTGCATCCTTCGGCATACGAACAGCTTCCTACAAGACTCGCACTTGTGACCCGGTGCTGGGGAGAGAACCTGCTTCGGTGACTTTACTGGGGAAAACACGAGCTTCGGCACCCGAGCATTTCTGCGAGATCTGCACTTGTGACCCGGTGCTGGGGGAGAGAAGACATCATTCTTCGGTGCTTGACTCAGCTGATGAGGTGATGTTCCTTCAGGATGCGTCTGCTTGGGGAAGAGAATCATCTCTATGTGGGGAGACATATCAATGCTCACCATTCCGCGTTCAGATTCTGTGGAGGAGAGACCACTGAACGCTGCTAGAGAAGGAGGGCTCGCCCTGCTTCGGGGATATCAATCCTTAGCTACTCATTATTCACTCTGATAGAGCTGTACTGATCCTATCAAGGAAACACCTCTGACGTCGACGACAGATAACAATCGATCACTGAAATTGAATCTCACTTCACCGAGGAAAACAACCCTGAACGGTCTTTTTTGAACACCCTAAGTCCTTATAGGGTACGAAGCAATCTGCTGAAAAATACCTCTTCTCTGGATGACGTCAAAATCTACCCGTCTAGAGATTACTCAATGAGGGAATCACCGTCGACCTCTGCTCTAGGAATGAGTCAATGACCTAGAATCGGAGGGAAAGGGAGTCATACTCGGACTCTGTGGAGATACAACATTGCATCAGTCCCACTGCTGGGGAAATAAACCCACATCCGCCGGTCAGGGAAAGATTCAACCTCAACCCACTTGGGAAATAGCACATCAGGCTAATCAACGTCCAATGCTTAGGATGGCCATACTCTGCCGGGAATATCAATCAAACCTACTGAGGATAATCCTGATCCTATTCTGATACGGGATGAATGACATCTCAACTTGCTGCAGTGTCAAACTGCTCAGGGGAAACAATCTCAATTGTACGTCTCTGCTGAGAAACCAACCCTGATTCAACAACATCAACACAGGGAATACAGAATACCAATCATGGAGCTGGGATCACTCGAGCCTTGTGTCGGGGAATGTGACAACAAACGAGTTACTAGGAGTCATCGGGCCAGATATTTAGGCTTTTTCTGGTTTAGGGATAGGTTTATGGTGATAGGGACCCATTTCTGGTTACCAACAGAGGTGGATTTGGAAGGGACATACTAGACGAGGACTAGCATTCAGGGTGGACTACCAAACGAGAGCTGATAGCGAAACATGTTAGGTTGTCAAACGAGAACTGACTTACGGGTTCTGGATATCAGACGGGAATTGATTTCTGGTTTGCCAGGTGAGAACTGGACTTTAAAACTGTGTTGGCCAGACGAGAACTGGTTAAACAATGGGTTACAGAAAAGGTGACCCGACAGGACTGGTTCCTGGTTTGGATTTCAGACGAGGACCGATCTCCGGCTTGCCAGACGAGAGCTGGTCTTTAAGACGATTTGGTTACTAGGTTCAGCCAAGTAACAGGTTAGGCTGTAGGATGACGATCCAATGACAGCAAGGCTTCTTCAGAAGGCTCAGGTTTTTGGCAGGGTAATGACACGATTCCCCGACACTCAACTCCTGCTGGGGTGAACAAACTTATTTGAACAACTTGCCCCAGTGCAATTCAACTTGCCCCAATTCGACTCTTGGGAAAATTCATTCTGAACAGAAAACAGCTGGCAACAAAACAATCTTCAGATGGCTTGCCCCAACACCTGCACAACGGAAGGATTCATCCTCAATCAACCGACTCTCAGCACGGCTGGTTTCAATATACTTCTGAAGTAGCTTGCCCCTGAGCGAGCGATGAGCGACTCAACATGCCCTGATTGAACACTGAAGGGATCTGCCCTCAAATCGCAAGAATTCTGGATAACTTCCCCTGATTGGGTCTCGAGAAGATTCACTTCCTATCAACCGCTTCTTGCATAAACTGCCCCATAATCAACCGATACTCCGGGACTTGTCCTCAGACAAACTGATTCCAAACTCACAGGAAGTCAATGCCCCGGATTCACAGGGTTTCACAGCATACCGTTCTGATCCAGACTACTACGATTCAGTCCTGATTGACTACTCTCTGTTGAAGTTCCTCCGCCTCAGCTACTGACCTGCAATTAGAATTGTTTATTCACGAATGGTAATTTTAATGCAGTATTCATGCAGATTTTGAAAAACGTACTGGTGCTGTCACTTATTTACGTGTCATGCCAGTGAGTGACGAATGAACCAAAGGGTTCAAACGTAGTGCTGATTCGATCAGTGAAAAATATAATAAAGATATGATTAGCAAATCATGTAGGAGTCAGGTTACTCAACCTTATCGTAATGCGCTTTCAGAATAAACCCCACCTCAATTAGGTCTTTTAAGGGTTGTATCGTGGTCGGGTTCACGGTTCGTGAAACAAAGGATATTCGGCTCAAATTATGATTTGTACCCACCCCTTCTACGTGATGATCTCCGATCCTAAAGTTCAGTTAACTTGGCTCGAGCGCTCGCCTCTTCGAGAGGTATGTTGAATACTGGGAACAACTGGTTAAAGAATTCACAAGGTGTTTCGGAGTGACAGTTACTCCTCTTTCGTTTCGGTGTCTGTATCTACACGACTTTGTGATTTGCTGTGGAAAATTTTCTTTTATCCCTTCTTTTCGTTCTTTTGATTCCCTAACTTTTGCCTGGACTGACTCCTTTTGAGTTCTTTTTGATTTTTTCTTTTTGAAGTCCAGCGGGATGCCCTGATTTTTGCCTAAGTATTTGCTTTCCAGCTTTTTCTTTTTACTTAGCGGGCTTTCTTATTTCTTTCTTTTGGAACAAAGTCGTGTGACACTGGTTGTCTTGATCGCTCCGAAAAGATTGTAACTGTCTCACTCCTGATTGGTGAGGTTTAACCATTGTGGTTGATGAGGTACGACCTCTGGAGAGGAATATGATGTGATTGGTCCTCGAAAGACAACACATCCTCTATAAGACTTGAACGCTCGATCAAGCTAACTGACAACTACCCTGCCCCGGGTTAAGATGCGAGGGTTCAAAAAGTCCGAAAGAAACTCCTACTTCTCGGCTCGAAGTGGTTAACAAGGGATTCTCTTCCTTATCTCTCCGGTGTTTAGGGATTTGAAGCAATGCCTTGTACGTCATCGACAAGGTTTTATCTGAAAGCAATACGATCATCGGCTATGAGTATTCAGCTTCATCATCCTCCCTCCACTCATTGCTAATCATAGTAATAAAGTGGGGTAAATAAAATGCAAGTGTCAGTGCAATGCAGTAAATGAGTGACAACGACATAACTAATTCAGAAAAATGCATATTCACTTTATTAATATTACCATTCGAAACATACAATGTTTAACCGCAATTAGTAACTAACAGAAAAGAAACTACAAATGCAAATGGTAAAAAATCTGAGGACTGCCAATGCTGAGGACGTCTGCCTGTCTGGACCACTGGCTTCTAGAAATAACCCTCTGAATCTACGAGCTCAAACAGCTGAGAGGTTGTCACGCACAACCAAAACTCCATCTGGAAAGGAAATACACCCTTGGTCGATCAACTGTTGCACTTTCGCCTGGAAAGCCTTGCAATCTTCAGTTGAATGCCCCGGAGATCCACCATGGTAACCACACTGAGCATGAGGATTGTATCCTGGAGGGTAAGGCTCTGGCACGGGCTTGAGAGCTTTTGGATCCACCAAAGAATTCTGAATCAAACGCGGAAAAATCTGGCTATACGGCACAGGTACTGGATGGAAAGGAGCGTTCCTTCGTTCCAAGTTGTTACGAGGTCGGTTCTGGTTCTGACGCTGATTCTGATAACCTCGGCCACGGGCTCGTGGACTTGCAAGAGGAGCGACATAAGGTTCCCGATGGGGTGCCCCAGGCACAGTTGTCTGTCCAGAATAACGAGACACAGAAGATACTGACCGCTGAGAAGACGGAGAACCAACAGATTTCACCGATTCGACTTGAGGATATCCAACATCTGTCAGGACCGCATTGATCATAGTTTCATCTTCAGATTGAGAGCTATAGAGAGATTCAGTTTCACTGGCCTGACCTCTTGAAACATTCGGGATTCTTCCAGTCTTTACACCATACTCGATGCGCTCTCGCGTTCTTACCAACTCAGAGAAATTTGGTGCGGTTTCAAACATTCTTTCGAAGTACGGGCTCTGCAAGGAGTTTACGAACATGCTTTTCAGCCCTTGGTCTAGGAGCGGTGGTTGCACTCTACCAGCAAATTCTCTCCATCTCTGAACATACTTTCTGAAAGACTCATTGTTCCCTTGAGACAATTCTTGTAGTTGCACGCGAGTAGGAGCTTCGTCAAGATTATAGTCGTACTGCTTCAGAAAGGCATTGGCTAAGTCCATCCATGATTGGATCTGATTACGCTCTAACTGCATATACCAACTCAGAGGTGCCCTAGTCAGACTATCTTGAAAGCAATGAATCATCAGCTTGTCGTTGTGCACAAATGAAGTCATTCTTCGGCAGAACATCACCAAATGTTGCTTCGGGCAACTATCTCCTTTGTACCTTTCAAACCTCGGCATTCTGAACTTCTGAGGTAACACTAGGCCAGGAACCAGACACATATCTGCAGCACTAGGAGTAACAGCGTCTTTACCTTTCAAGGCTTTGAATCTCTCATATAATGCACGAAACCTTTCAGCATACACGGGAGCTAATGGGTCTTCATTCTTTGCTGTCGGGACCTCTCTTCGGGGCTTTGGCACAGGGAAGGCAAAACCCTGGTAGTCTGAGACATCAACAGAAGGAGAACGTTCACCTCGGACAACAAACTACTCACGCAGACCTTGGTCTTCAACAGATGGCTGCACAAGCTGAGCTGCAGTAAGGTTGTTCACTTGCGGAAAGTCTTCGTCGTGCGGAGATCCATACAGAGGATTGGACGTCACGGTGAAACCTGACAAGGTATCAACAAACTGGAAGCTGCTCTCTGACATAGCTACCAACAACTGACAGCTGACTTCACTGCTTGACTCTGATCAAATCTGCTTTAAATCTGCTTCAACCTCTTGGTCGTCTTCAATATTCACCTTCAGAATCAAAATAATGGCTGGATAAGAGCTCTGACTAGCTGGCGAATGGTATGCAATATGATGCGAAGATGCCTATGCAAATGCAATGCAATGCAACAAACACGGGATCACAGCCCCCACACAATCTAAATACTGTTGTACTGCTGACGGAATACGGTTGCTCTGAAGAGAAGACCAAAATAACGGGTAGGTTGGAAGTCAAGTTTCCTGCAAGAAAAAACCCCCCCACTCACAGGTGTGGACCTATATCTGACAAGGTACGGCATCCTATGTGTTCATCAGCGTCACAGACTTTCAAAACTGATGATACGATTCCCAGGAGGAGTGGCATCATCAAGTCTTGAAGAAGCCTCACTTAGCTGAATCACAAATGATCGGTCCCCAGAGTCGACAATCCACCAAACCAGCAACCGTCTCAACCCAAAGGGTTGAAAGTGAAGCCAACCGGGTGAATCTCGTCTGAGTGTGGATTTCATGAGACACTAGTGCCTGCAAAGCAAGCACGCGCCCACTAATTTCCACTCTAAGTCTATGGTGCACTCAAGCCTGGGTATGGCTTCTCACTCAATCATAGAACACCCGTAACACCCCAGCAGCAACAAATAATATCAATAAATAAACCCCAATAGACAAGCAAACGAGCGCTAGGATTGACTCTCTCTGAGGGGACGTTGGATCCCACATGCATAAGAACTATCGCAGTCCTTAGCAGCCAGGGGACGTTGGATCCCCAGCAAAAACTCACATAGGGAACCATCGCAGTCCCCAGCAGAGTCGCCAGCTGTCGCTACTGCGAAAATCGGCGCCGGCTGACAGAAGAGTCGCCACCGTGCGTTATTTATCCCACAGGAGGGAAAGGAAATGCTCGAAGTAAACCTCGCAAAAACGGGAAAGGTATGGTCATCGCAACCAAAACCTGGATTCGGGAGTCGGTTACGCAAGGGGAAGGTATTAGCACCCCTCACGTCCGTCGTACTCGACGGGATCCACGCTTGCTTGGGTTGTCTAAAGGATGCAAACAATCTATCTACGGCTGCTAAATCTAAACGGAAGGGAATTGACTCGATAGAGCGTCACACTCTATGCCTACGTATTCTCAAGAGAGAAAGTCAGAGTCAACGTAGTTCGGGACTACGGGGAAATTGGCTCGCCAAGACCTCGCGTCTTGTGCCTACGTACTTCCACACTGCATGGAAGATCAGAGCTTTACGTAGTTCAGACTAACTACGGCTAAACAGGGTAATCTCACACAGCAGCGAGAAAAATCAATTGGTTTCAAAGGTATGGGAACCTATGGGCAAAACTACGGTTTGGTCTCAAATGCACTCGGGCAAGAGAGAAAAAGGGTAAAGATTAGTCGTCAGCGGGAAAGTCTCGATCGCACAGCAGCGAGAGAACAAAAGTCAGTTGTTAGTGTGCTCGCTAGGATATCGCATCCTATGCCTACATATCCTTTTCTGGTACAAGGAATCAGAGCAGCTGTAGTTCGGCTACTTCGGGACCACAGCTCAAATCTCGTTTTATTAACATTCTGAAAAATGATTACAATGATTGAATACTGAAAATAAATCTCCTAGGAAATACTATCCTATCTACCATGAAAAATCGAATGACAAAAAGTCCCCTAACAAGTGGACGTCTAAAACTATCCTAAAAGGGTAAAATATCTCTATGCAAAAATGCACCCTAAAAAATATTAAGTCTACTTTAATATTTTTTTCTCTTTTTCCTTCCTTTCTTTTCAACTATTTTCTCCTTTCTTTCAAAATATTTTTCCATATTTTTCTATGTATTTTTTCATATTTCTTTCACTATATTTTTCACATTCTTTTTCTTTTTTTCTTATTTTTTTTCAATATATTTTCCTTTTCTCAAAATATTTCTTTTTTCTTCATTGTATTTTTCTCACTATTTTTCCATCAATATTTCTCTTTCATATTTTTTTTCAACACACTTTTATTGTACTTCTTTTTCTTTTCCTATCTAATATTTCTTTTTCTCTAAAACAACAAAAAATAGAAAAGAAAAATATAGGGAGGGGGTATACTGGTTACAGGGTGATTAAAGGAAAATAAAAAACTGTAAACTGGGCCCAGCCCAGTTGATAATGCTGCAAAACGGAGGGGTGTGCTGAGTGAACTGGGGTGTGTTGGCAAAAACACACATTGGGCTCAGGCCCAGGGTTCATCCAGAAAAAAAACCTAGAGGGGGGTGTTGATCCCAAAAAAAGTTGTTGGGCCCCAAGGCCCATGACCTAACCCGGTCTCTTCCTCCCTTCCTCACTCTCCTCACTCAGAAACCCTAGGATCCTTCTCCTTTCTCCCTCACATCGCCGCCACCGTCTCACCTCCGTTCTCATTCATCTCACCACCTCCGTTCTCATTCATCTCAGCTTCTCCTTCGCTCTTTCTCAACCCTAACTCCTTCGTAGATCCACCTTACCACAAGTTCTTTTACTCTCCGTTCAAACAGAAGAAATACTAACAGCAATGTTGAAGACGATTCATGTTCGTGATGGAGGATTTCTGAACAAGCTTGATAAGCCGTACTGTTGTGGTTGAAGATCTCGAAGTTGTTGCTTTCGTAAGGATTGTCATTCTTGAAGTTTCTTTGCTGGAGATAAGTGCGTGTTCTTGACTTGTGGTGAAGATTTGTGACGAACACGAAGGATCTCAGATGACGAACAAACCATAAATCTGGAAAAACCTGGAGATTCGCTTGAACGTTCTTGAAGATTTAACGAGTTGAAGCTTTCTGGAGAGTTGAAGGATTGACGACGATTGTTGATGACGATTGCTTGCGAGGAATCTGATGAAACTTTCATGAAAAAAGACGTTGAGGATCCTGAAGGTGATGAGGAATTTGTTGAAAGTGAATTCTGGAGATGATGATTTTCTTGAAGGTGAATTCTGGAGATGATGAAGTTTATTGGAAAGAAGATGAAGATTGACGGTTGAGGTTGGACGCTTGAGGGTTGATGATTGGTGGTTTCTGGATGAAGATCCTCGCCGGAAAAAGTTGTTGATGGTGATCGGAGGAGATGGAGGAAGGAGGTGAAGATGGAGTTGATCAGAATCTGGAATTTTCTGGGTTTGTTGGAGGTTTCCGGCGAGGTGCACGGTGGTCGCCGGCCATGCATGCCGGCCGGTGATGGTTTCAGGCGAGGGCCAGTGGTGTGACGCGTGTCAGTGATAGTGGAGGGAGATACTGCATGATTCCCACGTGTGTGTGCGTGGCAGTGTGAGAGAAGGGAAGTGATGGCGTGGCATGCTGTGAGGTGCGTAACGTGGGGTCAGGGATAGTGGAGGGGATCACCGCATGTGAGACGCGTGTCCCACGCGTGGCATGGGGAGAGGCAGCGTCTGAAGTGAGGTGGCGTGTGATGGTGATGAAACGTGGGGTCCTCCCTCTGTTGAACACGTGGGCTGCTTGCATTTATACTGAATGCTATTTCTGGAACTTTCTGGAGGATGCTGGACTCTGCTAGAAACTTGGACGAAAAAGACCAGAATTGGGCCTTACGAATTGGATACTGAGACCCACAAAATGACAATAACCTCCCATAATAAATCTGAATTGAAATAAAAAGATTAAAACTGATACTAATTAACTAAGGCCCATTTAACCTAATTAAGTCTAAATACTACCCTAATTAATTCTAAAACTCAATTAAACCTAGCAAGGAGAATTATTCTATTAAATCTAATTAACTCCTAAAATAATACTCTAAAAAATTCTAATAAACCCACTAATAAAATTCTAATAAATCTCTAATAAAACTATATTAAATTCTATAAAAAAAAACTATATTATTCTATTAAGAAAATGATAAAATCTATTTAACTCTATTTAAAAGAAAATCTAGTAAAACCTAATATTCTATTAAATTCTATACTATTTAAAAGAAACTATTCAAAAATCAATTAATATTCTAAAAGAAAAATCTATATTATTCTATATTATCCTAAAATAAAATCTATATTATCCTAAAATAAAATCTATATTATCCTATTAAGAAAATGATAGAATCTATTTAAAAATCTATTTAAACCCTAAAAATGGCCAATAAAATCCAGAAAAATCACGATAATTCCCAGAGGAACAAAATAAGCACCGAACGACACATAACACCGCGAGAGCGCACCAAAATAGCCGGTAAAAATAAACGGACACCGAAATATCCCAAAAACACGATTCTATCTATCTAAACTGATAAAAAACACCTGAAACACGAGACGAGAGTTGTCATCCCAATAAAATCAAAACAAATGAAAAATGCCCTGTATGCGATATGCAGATGCGAATGCGGTCATGCGTCGAAACATCGAGCCAGATACGGGACCCGGTTGGTCAAATTTTGGGGTGCAACATCTAGGATGTGATACGCAAGAGGGATGTCCTTATGTGAGAGTTGATGGAGAGGCCAGACCATCCAGATACAAAGAAGATGCTTGAGGAGTCTCAGGAGTGGTGTAGAGATCATGGCTACCAGGAGTTCATCTTTTGTAGTTTCATTTGATTTTGTATCTTGATCATCACCATAGATGTTGGATGAGATCAATGCCTCTTTATATGCAGATATTTCTCATTCGGTTGTATTGTATCAGCTTTACTTGATATATGAGAAGTTTTATTGTGGTGTTCTTATCCATCTCTGCTGTTCTTGTTTATTGAAACCGAAATCAAGGGGGAAGATCTCCCTGTGCATACATAGAAATGTTTGCATTTTGCATGTTGCATTCTCATTTGCATCGCAGGTTGTTCTTGGTGGCCTTGTGTTCTTATCTCTGCTTGGCTTTCTTCAGTTCAGGATTGAGGAATTCAGTTTCCACAGGTATTCTACTTGAGGGAATCAGCAGAAGGTGATGGATCAGGTTCAGGAAGAATTGCAAGAGGTCAGGGCTCGTATGGCCCAATTCATGGAACTAATGAATACTATCGCCAGTGGACAGGAATAGTTGAGAACTCTCATCCAGCCGTTGATAGCACGGGTTGATGAAGACGGTGTTTTGCACGGAGGGGTTGGTGTTGTTCATCCGCCGGTTGGTGGATCTATTCCTCAAGGTATTCCTACTGTTGTGGTACCTCCGGGCGGAGGAGCTGCTGGTGAGAACGGTAATATTGCTGGTAATGGCAGTGTGTGTGCGGTGCACGGGGTTGCTGGTCCTCATTGGAAGGATAATCAGGATGATATATTTTTTGTGAAAGATCTGGAGGGCGGTCTGCCAACTGAAGCCTACTAAAGATTCAAACTGATTGAGGAAAAAATGAGATCATTGGAGAATCAGAGCTCTTTGGGCTTGGATATGTCTGATATTAGTTTGGTTCCTGGGGTCAAGATTACCCCCAAATTTAAGGTGCCCGATTTTGATAAGTAGAAAGGGACGACTTGTCCCAGAGTACACATTCGGGCATACTTCAGGAAAATGTCTGCCTATTCCAGCCACGAGAAGCTACTGATGCATTTCTTCCAGGATAGTCTGGCAGGGGCTTTGTTGGAATGGTATATGGGGCTTGAGAGAACCCATATTCGTAGCTGGAAGGAATTGGATGAGGCTTTTGTGCATCACTATCAATATAATAGTGATCTGGCACCTAATCGGGTACAATTGCAGAGTCTGTCGCAGAAGAATTCTGAGAGCTTCAAAGAATACGCCCTGAGGTGGTGAGATCTGGCTGCAACGGTGCAACCTACTTTGGTTGAAATGGAGTTGATAGACTTGTTTATGGCTTTGTTACCGGGTGTGTACTTTGAGAAGATGATAGGCTGCATGTCTACAGGTTTTTCTGATTTGGTAATTGTCGGTGAGCGAATTGAAAGTGGAATCAAGTCTGGTAAGATTTCCAATGGTGGTGGATCCTCTTCGGGAGGAACAAAGAAGCCGTATTTTGCAAAACCCAAGAGAAGGGAGGGGGATCAAAATGCTATCTCGCATAAAGGTAAGGGTAAAGCTCAGTCTCGTTAGCATCATCAAGTTTCTACCATGAATATCCCGGCCGCGGCTCCGCAGCAAGGCAATGCTCTGCGACCTTATCCTGCTAGGCGCCGGATGCCTGATAGACAATTCACAAATCCTCCGATACCATATTCTCAATTGTTACAACGGTTGTTGCAAATACAGTTGGTTCAGAAGAGGACCTTGGCTCCTCTCACAGGTATACCGCCTCCTGGCTACGATGCAAACGCTCATTGTGATTTTCACTCTGGCCCCCCAGGCCATGACATTGACCACTGTAAAACTTTTAAGCATAAGGTCCAGGATTTGCTCGATTCCAAAGCTATTAATTTCACCAATGAAGGGCCCAATGTTACTCAAAACCCGATGCCGGATCATGGGGTGGCAGGAGTCAATGCCGTTATTGAAAGTGAAAAGTTGAATCCGATAACTGATGTTGAAGATTTAAAAACTCCGCTGGGTTTTGTGAAAGCTTGCTTGTTGAAGAAGGGAGTATTTCCTGGTTGTTCTGCTGACTGCGCAGAATGTGAAGCGCAGCCTAAGGGTTGTGATTGTTTGAAAAGGGGTATTCAGAGAATGATTGATGAGGGTTGTTTGTAATTTGATAGGGTCGTGAAAGAAGATGTTGAGCACGAAGTGAGTGATGATGGAAACGAGGTTGCCACTATTTCCATTCCATACTGGATTATCAATATTTTAGCGCCTGCTAGGATAGCTCCAATGTCCATTACTATACCAGAACACATGCCCTATGAGAGCACTAGAGCTATCCCATGGAACTATGGAGGAGAAGTGTTCTGTAACAGGCAGAAACAAGAGTAGACTGAATTGGCAAGCGGAAGTTCGTAAGTTGAGAACATAGTCGGTGTCAGAGGTATTACCAGAAGAGGTAGGGTCTTCTCTCCACCAGAGGTTATTGTTGATAAGAATGACAGGGGTAAGCGTAAAGCTGTGATTAAGGAATGCGTTCAACCCCAGGTTGTTACTGATGATCTTTCAAAGGTTGTGGAGGAATTTATGAGGTTAATTCGGAAAAGTGACTACAAGATTGTGGATCAATTGAATCAAACTCCGTCAAAAATTTCTATCCTATCATTGTTGATGAGTTCGGAGGCGCATCGCAACGCTCTACTGAAAGTTTTGAATGCAGCGTACGTGCCCCAGGAGATTTCTGTTAATCAGTTGGAGGGGGTAGTCGCTCACGTGAATGCCGGTAATGGTCTCGACTTTACTGATTTAGATCTGACTCCTGCTGGGAGGAATCATAACTGTGCTCTGCACATATCGTTGGAGTGTAAAGAATATCTGATGTCACATGTCTTGGTTGATACAGGATCATCCCTCAACGTGCTTCTGAAGAAGGCATTGATGAAGTTGGACATTCAGGGTTTGTTGTGCACACCAAGGGATCTGGTCGTGAGGGCTCTTGATGGATCAAAGAGATCAGTGTTTCGAGAAATCACATTGCCTATTCAGATAGGGCCGGAGATCTTTGATGCAACCTTCTATATTATGGATATCCAGCCAGCATATAGTTGTTTGCTCGGCCCACCTTGGATACATGTTGCTGGGGCAGTTACCTCAACGTTGCATCAAAAGCTGAAATACATGGTGGAAGGGAGGATAGTTACTGTGTGTGGTTAAAAGGACATTATGGTTAGTCATTTGTCATCTTTCAAGTATGTGGAAGTGGATGGTGAGATCAACGAAACACTCTGCCAGGCATTCGAAACCGTTCAGATTCAGGGGAAGTCTCTTGTAGAAGCCAAAGGCCCAGAGGTTTCAATGTCGTCGCTCAAGGAAGCCCGTGCTATCGTAGAATCCGGCTCGTCTCAGAAGTGGGCTCAAGTTCTCGATGTTCTTGTCAAGCAGGACAAGTTCGGCCTGGGATACAAACCCTCCAGTTCTTCTCAGATTCTGAGATACAAGAGACTTGTTCAGTTCACTAGTAGTGGTGTGATATTTGACAGGATCAATGCCGTTGAAGATGATGAAGGTGACAGTGACTGCGACATGGATGCCTGGATTCATCCATGTACTCCTGGCCAGAAGCTGTGCAACTGAACTACCGAAGAAGTCATTTATGTTACTGCCGCAGAGTAATGTTCATTGTTTTGATTATGTTCAGTCCTGCGTTCTACCCAAGACGTATTGACCCATTATTGGGGCCTTCTTGTTATTTACCGTTTATCATTAATAAAAAGACGTTTCACATTCAAATTTTGTGATCCCTGTTTTTCTTGTTTTGTTTTGCATTTATACTTAACAGAAAAATGGCAATGTGTTTTGTTTGTTGCATCGCATAATAAACATAACATCCTCATGCATGTCTTTTCTATCAGATGCCATCAATTCAGGTTCAGCTATGACTTCGTATGACTTTGATAATCCCATTTATCAAGCTGAAGATGAGACTGACAAAGACTGTGAACTACCTGAAGAGTTAGCCAGGCTTTTCAAGCAAGAGGAAAGGGTCATTGTGCCTCATCAAGAGGATATTGAGATTATGAATCTAGGTACCGAGGATGACAAGAAAGAGGTTAAAGTGGGGGCTGCATTGGAAGACAGTGTCAAGAGAAGATTGGTTTAGATGCTCCGTGAGTATAAATATATCTTCGCTTGGTCTTACCAAGACATGCCTGGGCTGGATACAGATATTGTGGTACACCGGTTACCCCTCAGAGAAGATTGCTCGCCAGTCAAGCAGAAGTTGAGACGGACAAGGCCTGACATGGCAGTCAAGATCAAAGAAGAAGTTCAAAAGCAGTTGAATGTTGGGTTTCTTGCTGTCACGAATTACCCTCTGTGGGTCGCTAATATTGTTCCTATGCCTAAGAAGTATGGAAAGGTCAGGATGTGCGTTGACTACCGAGATCTGAACAAAGCGAGCCCGAAAGACGATTTCCCGCTCCCTCATATTGATGTGTTGGTTGATAACACCACTCAGTATTATGTGTTTTCATTCATGGATGGCTTCTCTGGGTATAACCAAATCAAAATGGCCCCGGAGGACATGGAGAAAACTACTTTCATCACACTGTAGGGGACTTTTTGCTATAAGGTGATGCCCTTTGGATTGAAAAATGCAGGGGCAACTTATCAGCAGGCGATGGTCACTTTGTTTCATGATATGATTCATCATGAGGTGGAAGTCTATGTTGATGACATGATAGCAAAGTCTCATACGGAGGAGGGACATCTGGTTGATCTTCTGAAATTGTTTGAAAGGCTGAGGAAGTTTAAGCTGAGGCTGAATCCTAACAAATGCACCTTCGGGGTGAGATCTGGGAAGTTATTGGGTCTCATTGTCAGTGAAAAGGGTATTGAGGTAGATCCTGCCAAAATAAGAGCTATACAAGAAATGCCTGAGCCGAGAATGGAAAAGGAGGTTCGTGGTTTCCTGGGGAGATTAAAATACATTGCAAGGTTTATATCTCATCTGACAGCCACTTGTGAACCAATATTCAGATTTTTAAGGAAAAATCAAACGAACAAGTGGAATGAAAATTGCCAGAAGGCTTTCGAAAGAATAAAAGAATATCTGCAGGAACCTCCAATACTCATGCCTCCAGTTGCAGGGAGACCACTGATCATGTATCTCACGGTTCTTGAGAAGTAAATGGGATGTGTGCTCGGTCAACAGGACGAGTCAGGTAGAAAAGAGCACGCCATCTATTACCTGAGTAAGAAATTCACCGATTGTGAGTCGAGGTACTCGATGCTGGAAAAAACATGTTGTGCACTCACTTGGGCCGCAAATCGTTTGAGACAGTACATGTTAAACCACACAACCCTATTGATTTCGAAGGTGGATCCAATCAAGTATGTCTTTGAAAAACAAGCACTCTCCAGAAGGATTGCCCGATGGCAAATGGTGTTAACAGAGTATGATATTCAGAACGTTTCCCAGAAAGCCATTAAGGAAGCGTTCTGTCAGAATATCTAGTGGAACAGCCGATTGAGGGTTATCAGCCGATGAAGTTTAACTTCCCAGATGAAGAAGTCATGTTTTTGAGAATGAAATATTGTGATGAGCCTTTACCTGACGAGGGTCCAGAGAGATAATCTCAGTGGAAATTGGTTTTCGACGGAGCGGTTAATTCATCTGGTAACGGAATAGGTGCGATCATTATTACTCCTCACGGTTCTCATATACCGTTCACCGCCCGATTGACATTCGCCTGCACCAATAATGAAGTCGAGTATGAAGCTTGCATTATGGGTTTAGAAGAGGCCATGGATATGAGGATTAAGAATCTGGATGTATACGGTGACTCAGCGTTGGTCGTTAACCAAATCAAAGGAGAATGGGAAACTCGTCAGGCCAACTTGGTGCCTTATAGAGATTATGCAAGGAGACTAGTGCCTTTCTTCGATAGAGTTGATTTCCATCATATGCCGAGGGCTGAGAATCAGATGGAGGATGCCTTGGCCATGCTCGCTTTGATGTATAAAGTGAACTTCTGGAATTAAACTCCTGCTATCACTATCATGCGTCTTGATAGACCTGCTTTTGTGTTTGCCGTTGAGAAAGCATTGATGGAAAGTGTTGCGGTGAAAATCGGATATCAAGCTATTATATTAACTTGAACCTTAATTCTTTTACAACCGAACTTTAATTTATCCAAAGGAAAGGTCTAAAGAAAGAAAAACCTTTTTCACGATGTAAAAACAACGCTAAGAGATTCGGGGATCGGGGGTTGGTTATACCTAGGGAAGGTGTTAGCACTCTAAGCACATGTAGTACTCTACAGGAACCTTTTGTTTTTTTGTGCTAAGTTTATTAGGTATTTGCTAAAGATTGGGATAAAAATGTAAGTTAAAACCTAAGGATATGTACACTAAGTTTGCTCGCAAAGATATCGCATCTTCTACCTACGTATCCTAACTAGGATAGAATCAGAGCAATCGTAGTTCACCTCACAAGGGATAAATAACACTTGATGATGATCAAGGTTCAAGGGGGAGACAAACATGACAATGTTTGTGTGGAGTTTGACAAAACTCCCTAATCTAAGTTGAGACACTCAAGAGGGGGAAGTAAGAAATTATGACAATGATTCTTACATAGAGTTGATAAACTCTATCCTAGGGTTCTAGTTGAAGAACATTCCTAGTACAGGTGGGTTTCTTAGACTTGAAGCAAAGTCTAATGTCTTCTAAACTATGGTTAAAGATGACTTTAACAAAGTTAAGAGAATGGTTATGAGCTATCCATGACACAAGGGGTCAACGGAAAGACTTTTCCTTTGGAAGGAGAGAGGGGAGACAACTAGGATGAGAGCTAACAAGCTTCATCACTTGGGGAAAGAAAACGTTAACATGGTAATAACATGATGAAGATAAAAGCATGGTGACAACCATCAAATGAACATGCTAAAAGATAAAACAAAGATGCATTGATGACAATCAAAGCAGATGATAAAGCAGGAAATGTGACGACAAATCGAGCTTTAAAACAATTAAGAGAAAAAGCACAAACTATGGTGACAACCAAAGGAAACTAAAACCTAGCATGTTTAGCTAACATGGGAACAAAGGGAATTCATAAAAATGCAAGCATGTACAAAGGAATTCAATAACAAGTAAGGTAATGATCAAACATGACCATTCTCCCACATAGGCACAACACATCACAATTAATGGTAATATGCAACATTTTTACATCACATGAAAGAAGACATCAAAATAAAAATATTGCAAAAAGAACCAACAAAAAATGATAAAAAATGAGAGAGTTGTGATTTTATGAAGTTTCGTGAAAAAATATACAAAAATGAATAATTAACAAAGCAAAAATGATAAAATGACAAGGGGTGGGATTTGAACCCACACCCTCTTGGCTGCAGGTCACACATACGACCACTGGGGCAACCTCACGCGCGTGTGTGGGAGAGAAAAAATGGAAAAAGAAAAAAAAACAAAAGGGTTCGACCTCCACACGGATCGAACCCAAGCAAGCATGGTGAGAGGCGCGTTTTTGTGTAAAGTTTCTACCACTGGGGTGGCTGTACATCCAAGTACAAATGCCACCCCATAAATATGTATGGGATACCTCAAGGGATTTCCGGGCAACTATGAAGAACCAAGGCCAAGCACAAACTGGTTTACATTTTGATTCATATCTTAACCAATACTCATTGAATTCAGGTGAAATTTTAGTCAAAACTGTGTGGAATTTCATGAGGAATAAGATGGCACTGTTAGTTTTTTGAGATACCCTCCCTAACTCAAAAATCGATAGTACATGCACATTGGTGTTTTGAAATGCAAAATGCAACCTCAGGCCTATTCTATACACATTCAATCTAAACAAATACCACACACAAGCTATAAATATGCTAATGAATGATTTCAAATTCAAGATAGAGTTCAAAACTGCCTGTGAGGAAAAAATGAATGTCAGGTTGCAAGTTGGCTTGAATAAAATTCAGGCTGAGGTTCAGTTCTGTTTCTATGTACCTTTTGATCAAATGAATCTCACACACACGTCATATACATCTTGATAAATGAGTCCAAACATAACACTGAGTTCAAAAATAGGTGGTAATGAAAATGATGTTGCAACTGCATTTGGTAATTTGATGATGCATGATGATATGAAGGTCCTATTCTTGATAGTTTGAAATCAAAGTAACTACTCATACACCTTACATACATGACAATGAGTGAATTCAAGCAAGAGGAGTAATTCAGAACAGCTTGGCATAGAAGATGATATGCAAGTTGCAAAAATGTCATTTTGTATGATGTTTGGTCAAAACAATTTTAAAGCATGATCAAGTCAATTTAAGCATACACATACCACACATACATGTCATTGAGTGAATCCAAATAAGGATTGAAGCCAACAACAGACTGTCATAAAGAATGAGGACTGAGTTGCAATTGGCAAATTAAATGCATGAAGGATGCTCAATTTAGTTTTATGCGCATATAAGTCAAATAAATCATACACACAAGTCATATACATATCAACAAGTGATTTTATGCACAAGAATTAACTCAAAACAGGCTAGGGTGAAAATGGTATTCTTTGGCTTGAAAGATGCATTTTGATGTGAAACACAGAGAACAAAGGGGAAACAAGTCATACCAACCACATATACACATCCTAAGCATGATATTAAGTATGATTCAAATCACAAACCAAGCAAATTGCATTCAAGCAGATTTTGACCTATTGGTTATTTTTGAAAATGCAACAGTTTTGGTCAAATGGTAACAGCATGGGTGTTTTTCAAATGGAGGCAACTCATACTAAAATAATGATGTGCACACATTACAAACATGTTAAGTGATGATTTCATGTCAAAATTCAAGCATGCTTCTTTCAAAATCAGAACTGGTACATAAATGGCATATTGATGCAAAATGATACACTTTAAATATGAGAAGCCTCAATAGGCAGAAACAAATCAAACCAATCATCCATACACATCATGAACAAGATACTAAGTGTGTTCAAACCTAGATAGGAAGCAAAATTCCAACAATGCAAAATTTGACATATTGAGTGCTATGCAAGACAATTTTGGGGACAACATGAGTGCATAATTGGCAGGCATCAAGGTTTCATGAAAACAAGACATACACACACATTATGCACATTATAACAAGTAATAGGAGTCTAAGACTTGGGGTACATGGACTTCATAGCAGGTCTTGACATCTTCATGGAAAAATGTAGCATTTTTGGATGGCAGCAGGTGAGACTTACGTGAGACATGTTTTAAAACATCATGAGAGTACATACACACCATAAATGCACTAATAGTTTTGTATAACTCAAAATTTGGGCACATGTACTTTGATCCAAAAAGATAGCATCATGATAGTATCATTTTGTAAAATAACAAGGGACATAAACTGTCACACAACCAAACAGCAGGGTATGTTCATATTACCATCCACACAATCCTCAATCATGTATTCTAATGACTATAAGCCTTAACCATAACCAAAGTCAGCTATCATGAAAATTTACATACTCATGGTTCATGCTTCTCAACACTTTTCTCAAAAATGCCAAATCATGGAAAATGATGTAAAATGCAAGGTTCATAGACTACATACCTCTTGTAGACTGTGTTGAGCGGGTGTCGCTTCCGCGAAAATAAGGTGCCGGCAAAACAGAAGAGTCGCCACCTTTCGTTATTTATCCCTCAGAGCGGGAAAGGAAACGATCGGAAAAACCTGACGAAAGGGTATAAGACAAGGTCATCACAACCATTGTCTGGGTTCGGGAGTCGGTTACGCAAGGGGAAGGTATTAGCACCCCTCACGTCCATCGTACTCGATGGGATCTACGCTTGTTGTGTTTATCCGACGGGTTGGTTTTACTATCTACCTATCAAGGATGGCTTAAAAAGAAAAGAAAATGACTCGGCAAAGCGTCGCACTTTATGCCTACGTATTCTCATCAGAGAATGAGAAATCAGAGTCAACGTAGTTCGCCTAACTACGGGTTACGGGGAAGGTGGCTCGCCAATACATCAGTATTGTGCCTACGTACTCTCAACAGGTATGAGAGATCAGAGCTTACGTAGTTCGGGATAATACGGATTACGGGAATTCAGATTCATCTGTTTTATCGAGTAGGGTTAACAAACAGTTCCAGCAGTTGGATGTACGCAGCTCGACCCTTGGAGACTTAGGCGTTACCGTTTGCGGTAGAACTGGGAGTTAACGACACTCTTTTCTTCAGAAAAGCTTCCTTTGAATTATGGGCACACGGGGCAAAAAGGTTTGAGGTTTGTTTTTTGTCTTTTACGGAAGAACTGTTTTTTATGGTGTTTGCAACTAGTATCGCACTAGAGACTATGACCTGAGATTGAATGTGTCGCATGTTACCCAAAGGGTGCCATACTAAACATCCAAGCTGTCGAAAAGAAACTCTCCTACAACCCTTTCTCAGATAGCTTAAGGCTCGTAACGTACAACATCAGTTAACCTTTATTACTGTATTTTGATTTGTTTTCAGATGAGAAGAGAGAACAGGCTCAAGTAAGGGGAGACTATCAAGTCCTACTGTTGTCATGCCAAGAATTCATCCTATGGTTGAAGTTTGAAATAGGGAACTCCTAGAAGTTATCATGCATAGGTTTCAACCTAAAGTTCTAATCATCACTTCCTTATCAAAGGAAGTGAGACTCCTGAGGGATCATGTCAATGATATACAGAAACAGATAAAGCATCAGCTTAAACAGTAAACAGTAAACGACTGTAAAATGCATGCAATGCAAGTGAGGGAGGAAATGTGTGTGGGGCATCAGCCTCCACAAGCTCATCTCAACCTCAAGCCAGATATGAATAACTGCAATCATATAGGAAAAATAACATGCTATCAAGCAAATCACAATAATAACTGCAATCATACAGAAGAAGTAACATGCTATCAAGCAAACTATAATAACTACAATCATACAGAAGCAATGAAATAAAATGCCTCAAGCAAATCACAAACCACATAGGCAAGGGAGCAGAGCTCTACCGAATACCCGCAAGCAAAGCCATACAGTAAAAATACAAGCAGAGGGAGCAACTCAACCTCTAGTGCAATCATGCTCCTAGCTTACATCAGTCTAGATATGAACTTATTCTAATGCATCAAGCAAGTCAAACAAGTCACATCAATACAGTTGCATAGAAAGAAAACAGACATTCAAGAAAGCAAATCAACCACCCCTACAACTTTACAGCAAAGCAGTCCTCTGACAGCAGTTCAATCCTCAAACTTCAATTGTTCCTCAAAGCTATCATCTTCAATAGCAAGTATCAACTTGCTTCTTCAAGCTTCTAGCACATCCAACATAAGTATCAACTTATTCTCTCTTCTCCAGGCCTCAGCTCTCTAGTAAATTCCACCTTCAGGCCTCACTTCTCACTGCAAGTATCAACTTGACTCCTTCAGGCTCTCAGTGCATCAATATAAGTATCAACTCATCCTTTATTCCTCAAGCCTCAGCTCTTCACTCAATCTCAATTTGATCTTCTTCACAAGTGTCAACTTGTTCTTCTTGGCCTTCAAGCTTCAACTCTCTCTTCTTTACCAGTATCAACTAGTTCCTCTTCATCTACAAGCTTCAGCTTCTCAGAAAAATCTCCAACCACAAAGAAGTATCAACTTCATCCTTCAACCTTCTTCAAGCAGGGAACTCCATCCTCTAGCAAGGGGGAAATATTCATCTATCAAGAGCAAAACTTGGATGACTGGTAGCAGAGTGAAGACCAAAGGTCACCACTAAACATCCTATCATCAGAGAAAGGGACCCTCAAAGGTTCTACCAATTTGCAAAGAGCCACACATCCTACCAAAGGAGGGATGAGGCCTTTACAAGGGGACCTTGCATCATAGGGAAGAATGGAATTGATCAACATATTCCATGTTTATGAAGAAAGAGAATCTATCTAGAAGCTCTGCCTACAAAACCCTAATCTTAACACCTAAACAAAACTACACCAAAAGAAGGGAAGATCCTCACATCCAAGCCTCTTCAAGCAATCCAATGCATCTTCAACCTGCCCTCATTATCACCCAAGAACAAGCAAAGCAAAACCCTAATCTAAGGGAACTAAGGAAGTCAATCTAGTTGAGTTATTGCATTAGAATCATCTAAAACTAGCACTTAAACTAAAATCAAGCAAAAATAGTAAACTTCATTGAAAATTCCTACAAAAATTCCTACAAAAATTCCTAAGGGATCCTAATTCAATCATGAATCTCCCTACAAAAATCAGAGGCTGGTCATCCACCAAGTCCTAAAAATAAAATTCAAACCACAAAGTATCAACCATAAACCCTAAAAATGGAGCTCTTAAAGGTTTCAACCTAAACTACCACTTATATTCATCACAAAAATGTGAGAAAAATCTATGGGGAGCATGCATATCTATGCTAACTACTCACAAAAAATCAAGATCAAAATCATCATCACATGATCAAACCAAATTCCACAAAATCAACCATCAAGCATGATTATTTTAATATTAATTAAAATGTAAAAATTCCCATAAAATCAGAAAATGCATGAAATAATAATATTTTTATCTAAAAAATACTAGATCCTATCATGAATCCAATGAAAAAAGAATGGGATTAATTGAATCATTTTTCCATTTTTTATGAATTAATCACTAACCATGAATAAAATGAAAAATAATATGAAAATCCAACTAAAATAAACAAATGCACGGTGCAGATAGTAAGAGGATCCAGTTCATTTTAACAGTTGGGCCACAAAGGGGGTGTGATTAGCACTTAACAGCCTAAGCCCAAAATCAGCAAATAAATGAAACGCATCGTTTCATTAAGTTCAGAATCCTTCACAAAATTAGAAGCTCGCGTGGCCGTTGGATGAGGTTCCCAGTCAAAGTCCAACCACAATATGATGGCTATCAAGTCATCTTCTTTATTTTGAATCCCTGCAACTCAGGCCACCTGTGCGCCCAAAGTCACCGCCGGTGACATTCTCCGATCACCAACCCACAACCCTAACTTGCCATAGAGTCCACCATAGGCCACGATTCCTTGATCAAACTTGTCCCAAATTTCACAAGGAACTCAATCATGCCATTAATTCACTCTGAAACCTCAAGATTCGCAAGAACCAACTCTCAACCGAAAATGGTAACATCCCTAATTGGTCACTAATTCTCAAATTAATGATCTGAAAACCTCCCTACACCATTCTACAATGCATCTAACACCCTAATTCCTCTTAATTCTAACTAAAATAAGTTGGAGATTGAAAGTTACCAACCTGAAAATTTCGTGTGCACAGAAGTAGCAAGCCCTCAAATCAAGCCCTCAAATGCTCCAGACTCCTGCAGTGAATCACTTCCAAGCTTCTGTATGCAATAGAATTGATTGAAATGGCTTCAATTCTTGGAACCAACTATGAGTTGCAGGTGGAAAAAACTGAGATCAAGAACACCAATCAGCCACGAATTTGGCTTGATTATGATCTGGAATCATTCACTAGCCTCCATGGAAGAGATTGCAATAAAGAAAATGGATGAAAAGTGAAGAAATTGGTGTAACCGAATTCAGTTGCAAGCAAGAATTTTCCAAACTCAATCTCTGCTCTCTCCTTCAATCATCACCAACCTTGGCCTTGGATCACCTCATTATCATATATAGAACATGTGTGGATGATCTAGAAACCTCTAGATCCTTCTAGTGAGAAATTCAATCTCTCATGTCATGAGAAGTTCAATCACATGCCATGGTATGCACAATTCTGTAAGCAGCTTGTAATCATCCTCATTCCCTTCCAATTTCTCCCCTAATGACATTTTGGATGTGCTTGGATTGAAAGAGACCTTGATTATGCCTTGAATTTAGGTTTGGCAAATGTTATTTAAGATGTAAGTAACTACTTTTCAAAGAAAGTCCACAAATTAAACTTCAATTCAAAATTGTGGCTAAACCAATGTTCTTAAAATGTGTTTTAGAATCAAAATGACCTATTACATGCCTTGGTTTGGACATGTAGATCAAAAATACCACTTTCCAACTTTGGTTCATTTGAAAATCATCCTTATTTTAGGTCATTTTTGCAACTTTGAGCTACAAGCAATTCCAACATCTCATGACCTCTTGGTTAACCTTAAAACATCATTTTGAACAAGTTTAATGTTGAACATTTTCCCATTTGAAGCATGGAAATAGGAGTTATGGCCTTATGCTTGAAATGACCTATAATCTCCAAATGACCAAAATGCCCTTGACTTGTCAAAGCCATAACGTGAGTTCTACAAATCCTATAAAGGACTTCTAGTACTCTCTAGAAATCTAAGAGGATAAGGAACAACATTCATGTTGACCAAACGTTCATAGGAATCATCCTTCTAGGGCAAAAGTTTCATTCAAGTTGGACAACTTTCAAGCTCCAAATTCACATGCCTCAGATGACCTGTAACTTGTCAAAGTCATAACTTGAGTTATACAAATCCTATCAAGGACTTCTAGCCCTCAAATTAAATATAAGATCATGCTCTACAACATTCATGTTGGGGGCAAGATGACATGAAAATCATATCTTGAGTTAAATTTCCTTGAAGTCAGGGGTCAAACTAGGGGATTTTACACTGTCAAGCCTTAGAAACCCTAGCTTGAAACTTCTTAAACTCTTCAATCATGCTGAGTTTACCTGGGAATCATCCTTATAACATCTCAATGCATCAATCCATGATCACATGGCTCTTGAATTGGGTCTCAACTTTCTTCAAATCATCAGTTGACTTAGGGTTGACCCAGTTAAACCCTAGCTGCACCACTCATGGCTGAGGCTTTCTATTCTTGCACAATGACCTGTCTAGGCCCCAAAGTGATCTTTAACACTTCTTATGAGCTCTCTCAAGGCTTCAAGTCCACATTCTTGGCTTCAGAATCATCTGAGGAGCTCCCCCAACCCTCAAGTTAGGAGGCACACAACCTTGGTTTCAATCACTCTCTCTGAGGCTCTTTTAACTTCTCTGACAAGGATATCAACCCTTGAACACTTGAATAACCTTCTTAACTTAGCTTCATAGTCTTGTATAGCTCTTAATTAGTGATCATACCTCTTGATCTCCTGCACACATGTCAATGAAATGCAAATGATAATGCTAATGTGAATGAAATGAAACATAAGCTAGGTAAAGAAATGGTGAGCAAATTTTGGGGTGCAACCGCTGCCCCTATTCAAACGGCTTGGACCTGACTGGGTGAGAAGAGAACGGCTCTCAAACAATCAAGGTACGAGGCGGTTGAATACCAACAAACCCGGAAATTTGCCAACTGCACAAGTACACGGTACTCTGATGGGACAAATCTTCGGAAACTGAAATATTAGCTGCACGACAACTACCTGGGGGAATTGGTCACACGGTAATCGGTGATACATGGTCGATCATGCCGTCATGCATCAAGATTCCTCGGGACTCATTAGGTCATCAATCAAGTTACTCATGCCATCGGGCATTCGAAGAAGTTTTTGGGCGTCAGCCGGACTTCATCAGTAAGTCGGGAATAGAATTCTCAGTCAATCATGAACCCATTGGGGATATCCAAACTTCTGCCATCAGTTACTCCGTATCAGTTGAGAGAACTGCTTCGTTAATACGGTTGGACTTCAATCATGAAGTTTCAAGGGAAGTTTCGACTTCGCTGTTCAGAAACCTGCCGGGGATGACGCATCTCCGCTGGGGATCCTGGAGAACTATCAAGTAACTCTGCTTCGGGGATCCATAAATCATTCCGGGTGAATCAACTCTGCTGAGGACTTCAAGAACTATCTTGGACAAATAACTCCGCCGGGGACTTCAAGAATCATCCTGAACCAATAACTCTGCTGGAGGTTTCAGGAATCATCCTGAGCAACCACTCTGCCAGGGACTCTAAGCATCAACTTGAGCAACCCTCTCTGGCGACTTCACTGGGGATTTTAAGAATCATCTTAAGCAATCAACTTTGTTGAGGAGTTCAAGAATCATCTTGGGCAAATGACTTTGCTAGGTAGTTCAAGAATCGTCCTGAGCCACGCAACTCTTCTGAGATTTCGGGAATCATCCACCCTGTCGGGGAACACCTGCAAAACAAGAACGGTAACGACCTAGCTCATGTTTCATATGCATATGATTGACAATGGCGCAATGCTCCACACGGTGGAAGTGCTACGCGTTTAGGGTAAATGCTATGCAATCATGCAAAATGCTATGGCTCCATCAGCAAAATAAATGCCGAAGGGAAAATCCTCCTGTCAAGGGGAAAGAACCACTCTGGTGGAGGAGAGACTCATCCTGCCAAGGAGAAGAAGTCACACCAATCTTAATTGGACTCCGCCTGGGGAAATGATCTTCAGTCGACTGCTGCAGGGGAACAGAGCTCTGCGAGAACCTGAACCCGCTCATCTAGGTATTCAAACCATAAACTGCTGAGGAAAACGATATCAATCGCCGAAATAAACTGCGCGGCCTTCGCGATTAACCTTTCCTGGAGATAACGACTCCGGTGGGGAAATAAAACATCAGCTATCCAGTACTCTCTACTGGGGAAAACCAATCACGGCCTGAACGCTTTCCAAGGACTCGGCTCACTTGGGGATCTGCAAACTCGGCTGGGGAAGAAGAAATCATCCTGCTTACTGGGGAGAGTATGAATCTGCGGGGAATTTCAATTCCGCTGGAGACTTCAGTCTGGAACTATCGAGTACTGCATACTTCAGCATATGACTCAGTTGGGGAGATGACATTCCTTCAGGATGCATCTGATTGGGGAGAGAATCTTCTCTGCCTGTGGAGACATATCAATGCTTACGATCTCATGTTCAGACTCTGTGGGGAGAGGCTGCTGAACTTTGCTGGAGGAGAAGGAATCATCCTGCCTGGGGAAGCATACGGTGTACTGTCTGGCACCTGCAACAACACAAACAAACAGACAAGATACCCTTCTCAAAGGGACCTATCAAGGTTATCATCTTGTGACAATGTTCAAGTAATTCATTTTTTCAACAATCAGTGGCCTAGGCCAGTAGGTTTATGTATGCGCATTTTATCAAAAACATCGGCGTTCTTTTTCGCAAACAAAACAGATAAATGCTAAACAGACACACAGAATTGCTGAATAGTATACATTTTATTGATAATGAACCCCTGAATGGGTAAAAATGTTTTACAACAGATGCAAGTTCCTGGAATGAGGAAGCTGCGCAACAATAAAAACGTAAATATACATCAGTATATACACAAATGTCGGTAATGAGGCGTAGACGAACACCATGAGTTGATCCCTCTATGACCCACTCGACTTCGATATTTCTCCGACGCTTCAGCTTTAGAAGAGATTGATTCAGATAAACGGCCCTCAGGTCCTCCAAACCACTAAACAATGAAAGTCCACACGCGGAACGCAGTCATTTGCTTTTTCAAATCCCTAACTTTTGCCTGAATCTCCCTTTCGGGTTTTCGATTCACCGGGATACCCTTTTTTGCCAAAGTCGCCCTTCCGGGTTTTCGACTTTGCGGGTGTACATTCTTTTCTTTTATATCCCTAATTTTTTCCCGAACCTTTTTCCTTTTTTATGGTTCGCCGGGATGCCCCATTTTTGCCTGGATATTCTTTTTCTTTCCAGCGGGTCATTCTTTAAGCAAAGTATTTTTTAACTGCGTCCGTGTTCACTGGGGATACAAAATCTTCACCATCCATCGTGGATAACAACAAAGCTCCTCCCGAGAAGACTTTGCTGACGACGTACGGACCTTCGTAATTGGGAGTCCACTTGCCCCGGTGATCGGAGTGTGGAGGAAGAATCTTCTTCAGGACGAGATCACCCGTCTAAAAGCTTCTAGGACGCACCTTTTTATCATAAGCTTTCTTCATTCGGCTTTGGTACAGACGACCATATGCAATCGATGTCAATCTCTTCTCGTCCATCAGGCTGAGTTGGTTTAGTCGGTTCTTAATCCATTATGCCTCATCGAGTTTTGCGTCAACCAAAACTCACAAAGAAGGGATCTCCACTTCTAACGGTAGGACAACTTCCATACCGTACACTAAGGAGAAAGGAGTTGCCCCGGTTGATGTACGTACCGTTGTACGATAACCGTGCAGTGCAAATGGCAGCATCTCGTGCCAATCTTTATAGGTCACAACCATCTTCTGTACAATCTTCTTGATGTTCTTATTGGCCGCTTCAACGACGCCATTCATCTTCGGCCGATAAGGAGATGAGTTGTGGTGTTCAATCTTGAAACTCTGGCACAGCTCCTTCATCATCTTGTTATTCAGATTCGAACCATTATGAGTAATGATCCGCTCGTGAATTCCGTAACGACAGATGATGTCCCTCTTTATGAATTTAGCCACCACCTGCTTGGTCACATTAGCATATGAGGCTGCCTCCACCCACTTGGTGAAGTAGTCGATAGCTACTAGAATGAAGCGATGACCATTAGATGCAGTGGGCTCGATCTTGCCTATCATGTCGATGCCCCACATGGAGAACGGCCACGGGGAGGACATGACATTTAACGGGCACGACTGTTGCGGTGAGAATCGTGATACCAAGCTATTGATTAACTTGAATCTTAATTCTTAAATTCACAACCGGACTTTAATTTATCCAAAGGAAAGGTCTAAAGAAAGAAAGAACCTTTTGCGCGATGTAACAACAACGCTAAGAGATTCGGGGATCGGGGGTTGGTTATGCCTAGGGTAGATATTTCACATCCTAAACATTTGTAGTACTCTACAGGAACCTTTTGTTTGATTGCATGCTAAGTTTGGTAAATGTTTTCTAAGGATTGGGATTGGGTAAAGGTGAAGGATGATAGGTAAAGACGTAAATATAATTTCTAAGTTTGCTCGCAAAGACATCGCGTCCTCTGCCTACGTATCCTAACTAGGATAGAATTAGAGCAATCGTAGTTCACCTCACTAGGGTTAAAGAACACTTGATTATGATCAAGGTTCAAAGGGGAACAAACATAACAATGTTTGTATAGAGTTTCACAAAACTCTCTAGATCTATGATGAACACTCAAGAAAGGGGAGTAAGTAATCATTTCCATGATTCTTACATAGAGTTAACCAAACTCTACCTAATGTTCTACGTTGTGAGACCAATTGGTTCTATCCAGACCAAAAGGTGGAAGAAAGGGAAAGGTTGCTCGTCAAGATATCGCATCTTGTGCCTACGTATTCTCATTGTCCAATGAGAAATCAGAGCGGTCGTAGTTCGGGCACGAACTACAGAATAAGGATCAATTGGTTCTTTCCAGACCAAAAGAGGGAGAAGGTTCTATCCAGACCTACGAGTTTAAATCCTATTGGTTCTATCCAGACCAAAAAGGGGGAGAAGGTTCTATCCAGACCTATGAGGGTAAATCCTATTGGTTCTATCCAGACCAAAAGGGCGAAGGTTCTATCCAGACCTATGATGTTTAATGAGCTATCTATGACCCAATGGTCAATAGAGAGACTTTCCTTGGGAAGGGAAAAGATGACGCAACTTGGATGAGAACTAAAGAGTTCCATCACTTGGGGAAAGTAAACTTCACAAAGCATAAACATTCACACATGATGAATATAAGGGATATGGTTTACAACCAAGAATGATCAAGCATATTACAATAAGCAAGGATCTAAATCAGGATGAATGGTTACAACCAAAGCAAGAATTTAAGATATTACAATATTAATGATTTCAATCAAGATAGATGGTCACAACCAAAGCAAGTATCAAGATATTACAATATCAAGAAGGGTAAGTTCTTACAAGACTTAAGCATAAGGAAGTCACAACCACAAACATATCTTAACAAAGATGGGGATATATCTTAACAAAGATGGTAGGGGATCTTAACAAAGATAAAGAGGTATCTTAACAAAGAATTGTTTCTTAGAGCTTGAAAGATGCCATATGTAATTACAATTATCAAGTGTAATCAAATAATGTCACAACAAATGTAAGTGAGAAGTTTAAAAACTTCACGGGGAAAACTTTCATGTTTTAAGAGAAGATCAAACACAAATGCTTACAAGCAAGAGTTTTAGTCAAACTCAATTACACAAGGATGCTAACAAGCCAAAATCATAACTTTAAAATAAAACTCAAAATAGAATAAAATTAAAGTTTTGAAATGAATAAATGAGAGATAGGAAGGTGAAAACCCTAAAAACATTCATGGTAGCATGTGAAATGCAAGTAGAAAGTTCACATTTATGAGTTTTAGGTTTACCTATTGAAGCAAGCTTAAGCAATAAGAAAACCAGAGATATTAAGAGCTCTTACAAGGTCTTCAAATGTTCCTAGGTTGATGAATAGATGCTCCAAACAACCTCCAAGCAAGCTAGTGGACAAAATGCATTGTAAATGAAGGAAAAACTCTAAAATTCAAAGGTTTCAAAGACCAACTCACTCAAACCTTGTTACAAAAGTGTGGAAGTGATTTGGTTAGCTTTAATACATCATATTTGATGTGTTTGACGTGTTTCTTGAGTTGGAAAAAGTTTGGAAATGGTTTAGGAAGGTGTTTTGCAAAAATAGATTTTGAGGGATTTTGGAGACTTAGTGAGATTTTGCAAGAATTTGGTGATTGTGTAAGGGAGAGAGTTCTAGATGGTTTCTAGCATAGAACTGGTGTCTTTGTGATGTAGGAAGTGAGTTCTATTTATAGCCAAAGGCCTTGGATCAAGGTATGGGCAAAAGTGAAAGAAATTGCCAATTTTAACCTTCCATCATGAAAATCTTTGAGTTTTCCAATGCAATCTTCATACTTGTCTTTAAGACACTCTAATAAGATATTCTCCATGCCCCATAGATTTTTTTCATCATGCTTGATAGGTTAGGAGGTGACTTGTTGAATTAAAGTTGATGATTTGACAAGGGTAGCCACATTTTTTCTCTTTCTTCACTATTCACTTTTACAACTTGCATTAAATAATGATTTCCTTTGATCTTTGGTCCATTTTCGTGGCAATTGATGTTAAACATGTTTATTAACAATGTAAACATCATAAATGAGGCTTAGTCTTTGATTAGCATCGATTTGGAGAGGTTTTGGAATCAAAAAAACTCATGTTGATCTGGTTTTGCCAATGTAAGTTTTTGCCAACTTGTGAACCTCGGTTCTCTCTAACCAGGAAGAGTTATGGAACCCACTTGTACTTTTTAGAAAGCCCCAATTAGGTACTACAATATTTATGCTTGTGTTAGGAACTCATTCCCCTTGAAACTAGGTAAAAAACCCTTGTGTGGTTAAGGAGTTATGGCTTTGCCCTTTTCAAAACCTTAATTTCCTAACTTTTGCGATTACTCCCTAACCCTTGATCCAATGGTTATGAAACTTCATGGATATGTGTAATATGTCATTAGGACCATTTTTGATTCCCATCTTGAGGTCAAATTCCTCATGAGTGAAGAGTTGACTTTTCGGTCAACCGAACGATCGATCGGTGGCTACCGAGTCGACTGTTGATGTTCCGGGTATTTTGAGGCCTTGAAACTTCTTGAGTAGACTTTACTAAGCCATAGGAACTTCATGGACCATGATCCCACCATTAGCACACCTTTTAAATCAAAAGTCAAACTACAGTTGACTTTTCCTAATCGAAAACCCTAATCGGGTATCCTGAACTGCACTTTTCTCAATTCCTGGGTGACAACCTCAAATTGGATTCATACTTGATCCAATGTAGTATTCTTGATCTTGTTTATAGTTGAATCAATCCAATACATTGATTGATCAAACCATTGAAGCCTCGATTTTTGACGGTACGAAACCCTGATTCATCTGCATCTTGACAAAGATAAACTTGAAATGGGTTAAGGTTAGTTAATCAAGTGAGTATGATCCTACAACGATGATGAGGATCTAAGGGGTCAAAATTTGGGGTGCAACAGTTGCCCCTATTTAAATATCTTCACTAGATGGCAATGAGAGATGACAATCCTCATAGAATTGTAGTGAAAGGTATTTAAATATAGCAAACCAAAAATTTTGTCCCTTAGATCCGATGGTATGCTAAAGGACCCATACTGAAATGCAATGAGTTCTAAATGGTGTTTTATGATGCTTGAATGCAAGACAGATGCAGACACACGAGCAAATATAAAAGAACGGCAATACGACGAGTAACCACTCACGAGGGACCCAACACATTGGTGAAAGATTCAAGGCAAAATTAACAAGATAGTTCAAACGTGACTAAAGATGCTGTTCAAGGGAATCTTTCACATAGGAGACACAAATTCCACCAGGGAAGACACATATTTATTGGGGAAAGGAGACACAAACCTCACTGGGGATAAACCAGATGAGGAAGCCCACTGGGGAAGAAGGCAATTATTCACTGCGGAAACGAAAGAAAAGGAGCGCAAACCTCATTGGGGAAGAAACCCACTGGGGAAAACTTTGCTGGGGAATAATTCCACTGGGGAAGCAAATCTTCACTGGGGAAAAGACGGAACGAAGACACGAACCTCACTGGGGATAACCGGATGAGAAATTTCCTATAACGAAGAGTTCAAATGGGATCTTCAGGAAAAGGTTAGAAACAAGACTGGACGCCCCGGGGAAGCTAGTATCCACTAGTTCTCTGAGACTCGACTGGGAAAGCAAAAGCTTCAATGGGGAAACCGGTGACGACCAGAACAACAAACAGTTTCAAGTGGTGTTAGTTTTCACTAGACTTACTGGGGATATGGTGGCGACGAATCCAGAGTTTGGTTTCCAAAAAGTGCTAAATACCGTTAGACTTCCTGGGGATATGGTGACAACCAAGTCGAAGTTCCAATTTCAATTGAGAATTTCCAAACGATATTGATAAAACACAGGACTTCAAACTGGGGAATTTGGTAACGACCGACTAATAACGATTAGTTTTCAAGCAATGCCAGTGATCATTGGATTCAGAAAGAACTGGATTTTCAAAGAGTTTGGTGACGACCAGGTCTGCAAACAGGAAGCATAAATATATCCCTCAATACTTTAGGAACAAAAGCTAAAATCCTCAAAGCGTTATGATACAACAGAGACATAACTCTCAACACGTTAGGATTGTACCCAGGTTCTCAAAACATTAGGAACGAAAGCTGAACATCCTCAGTACATCAGGATATAGAAGAGACACAACCCTCAACACATTCGGATTGGACGAAGACCCTCAAAACCTTAGGATCAAAAACTAATATCCTCAAAACATTATGATATAGAACCCTTCATGCAAATGCAACCACTTTAGTCTCTGGGAATTTCTAAACTCGGGATTCAAAGTATACATCTCCAAAGGTACACAACCTGTGCTCGGGATGGCAACAAACATCTTCCAAAGGTACAAAACCTGTGCTTGGAATCAAACAGTGCATCTTCCAAAGGTACGAAACCTGTGCTTGGAATCAAACAATAGATCTCCAAAGGTACGACACCTGAGCTTGGGATCAAACAATTCATCTATCTCCAAAGGTACTCAACATGTGCTTGGGATAACAATACATCTTCCAAAGGTACAAAACCTGTGCTTGGAATCAAACACTACATCTTCCCAAGGCACAAAACTTGAGCTTGGGATGGCAACCATCGTGTCTTAGTTTGGAATGATACACAACCAAATTGTCAGTATTTGTTGTCCATGGATTTTCATGATGTCAGTTACCAACGGGCCTTACTTGAAATATGATTGGTCACCACCAAATTACTTATACCAGTATCCACTGGATTTTTAAACAATGCTGGTCACAACTGTGCGTCGACATCCTTGAGATAAACTTCTCAAATGAGACTGCCATTTATCACTGGTGCAGGTTAAGCTTCTCCCAAGAGACTGCCACTTACCACTGAAGACGATTAAACTTCTCCGAAGAGACGGCCATTTATCGCTGAAGACGATTAAACTTCTCCGAAGAGACTGCCATTTATCGCTGAGGACGATTAAGCTTCTCCCAAGAGATTGCCGCTCACCACTGAAGACGATTACACTTCTCCGAAGAGACTGCCATTTATCGTTGATGAAGGTTAAACTTTTCCCAAGAGACTGCCACTCACCTGTTGATGACGATTAAACTTCTCCGAAGAGACTGCCATTTATCGCTGAGGACGATTAAACTTCTCCGAAGAGACTGCCATTTATCGCTGAGGACGATTAAACTTCTTCGAAGACACTGCCATTTATCGCTGAGGATGATTAAACTTCTCCGAAGAGACTACCATTTATCGTTGATGAAGGTTAAGCTTCTCCCAAGAGATTGCCACTCACCGCTGAAGACGATTAAACTTCTCCGAAGAGATTGCCATTTATTGCTGAAGACGATTAAACTTCTCCGAAGAGACTGCCATTTATCGTTGAAGACGGTTAAGCTTCTCCCAAGAGATTGCCACTCACCGCTGAAGACGATTAAACTTCTCCGAAGAGACTGCCATTTGTCGTTGATGACGATTAAACTTCTCCGAAAAGACTGCCATTTATCATTGATGCAGGTTAAGCTTCTTCCAAGAGACTTCCACTTACCACTGCAGACGATTAAACTTCTCCGAAGAGACTGCCATTTATCGCTGAGGACGATTAAACTTCTCCGAAGAGACTGCCATTTATCGCTGAGGATGATTAAACTTCTCCGAAGACACTGCCATTTATCGCTGAGGATGATTAAACTTCTCCGAAGAGACTACCATTTATCGTTGATGAAGGTTAAGCTTCTCCCAAGAGATTGCCACTCACCGCTGAAGACGATTAAACTTCTCCGAAGAGATTGCCATTTATTGCTGAAGACGATTAAACTTCTCCGAAGAGACTGCCATTTATCGTTGAAGACGGTTAAGCTTCTCCCAAGAGATTGCCACTCACCGCTGAAGACGATTAAACTTCTCCGAAGAGACTGCCATTTGTCGTTGATGACGATTAAACTTCTCCGAAAAGACTGCCATTTATCGTTGATGCAGGTTAAGCTTCTTCCAAGAGACTGCCACTTACCACTGAAGACGATTAAACTTCTCCGAAGAGACTTCCATTTATCGTTGATGAAGGTTAAGCTTCTCCCAAGAGACTGCCACTTACCGCTGAAGACGATTAAACTTCTCCGAAGAGACTGCCATTTATCCCTGATGAAGGTTAAGCTTCTCCGAAGAGATTGCCACTTATCTGTATTGCTATGTAAGATGTTCTTCTTGATAGATAGTGCAAAATAAATGCACGTCCAGGTAGGTTCAACGACCGACAGTGACCAAAGTTCAATCTAGAATATAGCTAGAAAGAAAATGTCAAACAAGACTCCGACCATTGAGAAATGAACTCGAATGGTGACTCACTTTATCCAATCATGGAAAAAGATAACTGAAGGAACCATCGTCCACGAGGATTAAACTGTGTGGGGAATTGATAAAGGATGGACATTTTATGCTTAAGGGTTGACAACTCTATGGGAGGGAGACTACACACCCAATCACTGAGCAGGGAACCAAAGTGAAACAGGAACAAGTAACAACCAGAGATAGCAAAAATGCACTGATGTTATGCGTATGCTTATGTTTATGCTGACAAAACAGACAAAACAAAATTGGAGATGAAATAAACATCTCGACACGTAGACCCAACTAACTTCACCAAATTAGACATTAACAGGGATGATCATGAAGAACAATAATTCCACTTCAAGGTTACCACCTTCTCTGGGAGAGAGCAATCTTCTTAGGCCAAAACATCATGACTTCACTTGGATTGCCATCATGAATTTGAATTCTTTGTTGGATGAAAACCATATCGAGAGATTCCCAGATCAACCGAAGTAACAACTTAACTGGAGAGCTTGGAAAAAGGTACCATGAGAATAAAAAATTTACGCCCCATGATGGTAATAACAATCCCCTTCAGTGAGCAATGACTCTTGCGACAAACAATCTTCAAACCTTTTCTGCCCCAGATTACATGATCTGTGAGAAGAAGTCATAAGGATGCTTTTAAAAAAGAACTGGCATAAAGATGCTTCAATGTCTTCAAACACTTAGAGAGATTTTCAAATCTCGACGTGATTGCCCCAGTTTAACGGTGTTTGTTACAACAAAGTGCTCAGACTGCGGAAGTAATGACTGGGTAACAAACTTGCCCTTGCTAGCTGGAAACTGCAAAAGATTTGCCCCAGACTAAACTGTTTATTGAGAGCTTCATCTGGTCTTGACCTGGTCGGCTCTGATTAGCTGAACATTGTAACAAATGATTAACAAATCTTTCAAATTGGTTGCACCAGGCTGGTAACCCTTCATCCTGTCAAATTCCCTAGCTAACAGCGTTTGTTGGGATTCCTTTGACATTAGATCGTCTTGCACGCAATGTTGTTTATTAAAAATTGGCAATTTTTAATGCAAAATTCATGCAAACTTTTGAAAACAATTTTTTTGATGAAACACACACGGCGGAGTGATCAAGTGATCAAAGTGAAAGTGATTCAATCATTTTACAAATTATGGATAAAGTGATTAACACACACAAACATCAAAGATCATTAGGAGTCAGGTTATCCAAACTTTCTGTAATATGCTTTCAAAACAACCTTACCTCAATTAGGTCTTTTAAGGGTTGTAACGTGGCCTGGTTCACGGTTCATGAAACAAAGGATAAAGGCTCAAAGTTATTTGTCCCACCCATTCTCCATGATGAACTCCAATACTACGCTCAGTTAACTCAAACTATACATTCAGGTTCTTACAGACTTAAGAATTGAACTGATGATAGTTGGTGATGGCTTACAAACCTAGGGTAGTCACAACTCCCTTACAGTATTTGATAGATTTTTGCTATTTGAGGATTTTTAAGAGTGATAAAGAATTCCTCTCTTTTGTTATCCCTGACTTTTGTCTGAACTATTTTGTTCGAATATACAGTCAATGGGATGCCCCATTTTTGCCTAAGTCTCCTTCATAGGTTTCGACTTAGCGGGCTTTTCAATTATCTTTTTTCTTCTTCTCTTTTTTTTTAGAAAGGAGGAGACTACCTAGTTTAATGGATATGGTGAACCATCATCGTCTTTTATGCTGAAAAGCATCTTCGACACTTTCTTGTTGTGTACGAAGGAAAACCTGAGTGCACCACCTTTATATGAAAAGTGTCTTGTATGCACATATCTTCAAGTTAACTGAGAACTACCCGCCCCAGGTTTGAGATTTAAGGTTTCTGTTTTTGTAAAGAAAGAAAACTCCTACTTCTAGGCTCGAAGGGGTTAACGAGGGATTATCTTCCTTATTTCTCCAGTGTTTAGGGATTGAAACAATTCCTTACATCATCGGTAAAGTTAAATTGAAAGCATATCAACAGCAGTTATGGATATAATTTTCATCATCCTCCCCAATCTTTGTTTTAAACAATAGTTTAGTAAACAAAAGAAATTTTTGCATTTTTCGTTATTTCATAACAAAGAAAGGAAAAAAGAAAGAGTGAAACGAATGGACTTAATCAAAAGATGCACAAACATTTCATTAATATTGCCAAATTCAAATAAACAACAGCTTACAAGCATATCAAATACAAAGAAGTTACAATACATGCTGAAACAGTCTACAGCTGCCAGCCTTAGGGAATTAAAATTGTTTAACAAAACAAGGAAAGCAATTATCAGGGGCCTTCTTCCTTAGTCCACCTTATGCAGGGATGGGGTTGCTTATTCGTCAAGTAGAAGGTTGACTTGTACTCGAGGTTCGCATATCTTGAAAGATATGACCCCGGCTTCAATCATCTCTTTTACCTTATTCCTGAGGATGTAGCATTCCTCAATATCATGACCTGGCGCTCCATGGTGGAAGGCGCAGAAAGCGTCAGCGGTGAAATAACTTTGGTGGCCCGGAGGAAGAACGGGTGGAAGTTCCTTTTGAACTAAACCATTCTGCAAGAGTATGGGGAAAAATCTTGCATAAGGTATAGGAATACTCAAAGACCCACCATATGGCTGATTGGTGGACGAAGCTGATCCTTCTTGTCGTTGGGACAAGATCAAATCTCTGATAAAATTTGTCAGACTCCTCTTGGCACGTTTTACCCTCTCTAGCTCGTCACTGAGCTTCTTGTTTTCCTGTTCTTGAGTATCCATTATATCCCTGACGGTAGTAGCGAAAGCTTCGGTGTTACTCTTCAAACGAGCAACTTCTTCCCGGAGGGCTTGGTTTTCCTGCTCAAGATGATTCATCCTTCAGAATGCTAGCACTTGTGATATACTCTCTCCCTTTTTCTTCTCTGATATCAACAGAACACAGAATGAACCAAAGGACAGACGCAGCGAAGAATGATATGCAAAATGATGATGCAAGTGCAAAAACGCAACTGGTTTTACAAAACTCAGAAGTTTGATTAGGTCAAAACCCTCATTTCATCAACTGTTGGAAAAGTTACAACTTTTAAAAATATCAGAGATCGACTGAGTTTTACAAAACTAGTTGCGACATGATATGCTTATGGTGATATGATGTTATGAATGCAAAATGCACAATCACAGGCAAATGCAAAGATCACACATATGCACACAACATAAGCTTAGGTTTAAGGGGCGAGCATGGATTCAAGGTCTACCCATCCCCAAGGATTGTACTATGGATTGATTGTACCTGCCGAACGGGTTCTACAGAATTCCCAGAGTCATCAACCCATGTTTCGGATATTATCAATTTCCCAAATCACTTGGTAATTGATAATATTCTCAAGAGAATCTCGTCTGAGTGTAGTATCGCGTATCAACTATTTCGGAAATACTTCCTTATAGTCATCGCACTACGTCCTAATAAGGCCAAAGTGGGGGTAAAAGGTAACTAAAGTCCTCAGTGTCATGGGCTCCTTCGTTGAAAGTAGCATTGTTTTCACGAATACCCGATCAACAATACTAACCTTTCAAGAGGGCCTATACTGAGCGGTGGTTTCTCAAGTTAGCTTGGTCGGGAATCAACACCCTATAAGCCTTCTTGAATATACCACCATCCTATCATAATTGCACTCAAGTCCGGGTATAGGACCGTCTCACCATTCAAGTCACCCAACATCCAACAATCAAACAAATATATTGACAAATATACATGTTAAGCAAATATTTACAAATATAGCATGCAATTAAACAAAATAGGCTAAACCCTCAAGTTAATTTCCCCAGTGAAGTCGCCATTTCTGTTGCGGTGAGAATCGTGATACCAAGCTATTGATTAACTTGAATCTTAATTCTTAAATTCACAACCGGACTTTAATTTATCCAAAGGAAAGGTCTAAAGAAAGAAAGAACCTTTTGCGCGATGTAACAACAACGCTAAGAGATTCGGGGATCGGGGGTTGGTTATGCCTAGGGTAGATATTTCACATCCTAAACATCTGTAGTACTCTACAGGAACCTTTTGTTTGATTGCATGCTAAGTTTGGTAAATGTTTTATAAGGATTGGGATTGGGTAAAGGTGAAGGATGATAGGTAAAGACCTAAAGATAATTTCTAAGTTTGCTCGCAAAGACATCGCGTCCTCTGCCTACGTATCCTAACAAGGATAGAATTAGAGAAATCGTAGTTCACCTCACTAGGGTTAAAGAACACTTGATTATGATCAAGGTTCAAAGGGGAACAAACATAACAATGTTTGTATAGAGTTTCACAAAACTCTCTAGATCTATGATGAACACTCAAGAAAGGGGAGTAAGTAATCATTTCCATGATTCTTACATAGAGTTAACCAAACTCTACCTAATGTTCTATGTTGTGAGACCAATTGGTTCTATCCAGACCAAAAGGTGTAAGAAAGGGAAAGGTTTCTCGTCAAGATATCGCATCTTGTGCCTACGTATTCTCATTGTCCAATGAGAAATCAGAGCGGTCGTAGTTCGGGCACGAACTACAGAATAAGGATCAATTGGTTCTTTCCAGACCAAAAGAGGGAGAAGGTTCTATCCAGACCTATGAGTTTAAATCCTATTGGTTCTATCCAGACCAAAAAGGGGGAGAAGGTTCTATCCAGACCTATGAGGGTAAATCCTATTGGTTCTATCCAGACCAAAAGGGCGAAGGTTCTATCCAGACCTATGATGTTTTTAGGAAGGTGAAAACCCTAAAAACATTCATGGTAGCATGTGAAATGCAAGTAGAAAGTTCACATTTATGAGTTTTAGGTTTACCTATTGAAGCAAGCTTAAGCAATAAGAAAACCAGAGATATTAAGAGCTCTTACAAGGTCTTCAAATGTTCCTAGGTTGATGAATAGATGCTCCAAACAACCTCCAAGCAAGCTAGTGGACAAAATGCATTGTAAATGAAGGAAAAACTCTAAAATTCAAAGGTTTCAAAGACCAACTCACTCAAACCTTGTTACAAAAGTGTGGAAGTGATTTGGTTAGCTTCAATACTTCATATTTGATGTGTTTGAAGTGTTTCTTGAGTTGGAAAAAGTTTGGAAATGGTTTTGGAAGGTGTTTTGCAAAAATAGATTTTGAGGGATTTTGGAGACTTAGTGAGATTTTGCAAGAATTTGGTGATTGTTTAAGGGAGAGAGTTCTAGATGGTTTCTAGCATAGAACTGGTGTCTTTGTGATGTAGGAAGTGAGTTCTATTTATAGCCAAAGGCCTTGGATCAAGGTATGGGCAAAAGTGAAAGAAATTGCCAATTTTAACCTTCCATCATGAAAATCTTTGAGTTTTCCAATGCAATCTTCATACTTGTCTTTAAGACACTCTAATAAGATATTCTCCATGCCCCATAGATGTTTTTCATCATACTTGATAGGTTAGGAGGTGACTTGTTGAATTAAAGTTGATGATTTGAAGGGTAGCCACCTTTTTTCTCTTTCTTCACTATTCACTTTTACAATTTTCATTAAATAATGATTTTCTTTGATCTTTGGTCCATTTTCGGGGCAATTGATGTTAAACATGTTTATTAACAATGTAAACATCATAAATGAGGCTTAGTCTTTGATTAGCATCGATTTGGAGAGGTTTTGGAATCAAAAAAACTCATGTTGACCTAGTTTTGCCAATGTGAGTTTTTGCCAACTTGTGAACCTCGGTTCTCTCTAACCAGGAAGAGTTATGGAACCCACTTGTACTTTTTAGAAAGCCCCAATTAGGTACTACAATATTTATGCTTGTGTTAGGAACTCATTCCCCTTGAAACTAGGTAAAAAACCCTTGTGTGGTTAAGGAGTTATGGCTTTGCCCTTTTCAAAACCTTAATTTCCCAACTTTTGCGATTACTCCCTAACCCTTGATCCAATGGTTATGAAACTTCATGGATAGGTGTAATATGTCATTAGGACCATTTTTGATTCCCATCTTGAGGTCAAATTCCTCATGAGTGAAGAGTTGACTTTTCGGTCAACCGAACGATCGATCGGTGGCTACCGAGTCGACTGTTGATGTTCCGGGTATTTTGAGGCCTTGAAACTTCTTGAGTAGACTTTACTAAGCCATAGGAACTTCATGGACCATGATCCCACCATTGGAACACCTTTTAAATCAAAAGTCAAACTACAGTTGACTTTTCCTAATCGAAACCCTAATCGGGTATCCTGAACTACACTGTTCTCAATTCCGTGGTGACAACCTCAAATTGGATTCATACTTGATCCAATGTAGTATTCTTGATCTTGTTTATAGTTGAATCAATTCAATACATTGATTGATCAAACCATTAAAGCCTCGATTTTTGACGGTACGGAACCCTGATTCATCTGCATCTTGACAAAGATAAACTTGAAATGGGTTAAGGTTAGTTAATCAAGTGAGTATGATCCTACAACGATGATGAGGATCTAAGGGGTCAAAATTTGGGGTGCAACAACGGCGGCGCATGAATTTTATCAGCATGAATCTGGCATTTATGACATCTCCTCGCGAATTTAAAGCAATTCGATTCCATCGTCAGCCAGTAGTATCCTGCTCTCAGGATCTTTCTTGTCATAGCATGCCCGCCGGCATGCGTACCAAATGTGCCTTCATGGACCTCTTCCATGAGCATACTCGCCTCTTTCTCATCTACACATCTGAGTAGCACGAGATCGTGGTTTCTTTTATACAGAACTCCATCAGGATTGAGATAAAAATTTCCAGACAGCCTCCTCAGAGTCTTCTTATCCTGGGTTGACGCTCCCGCAGGATACTCCTTAGTCATAAGGAAAGTCTGGATGTCATGGAACCATGGCTTGCCGTCGGAGGCTTCCTCGATTGCAAAGACAAATGCAGGTCTATCAAGACGAGAAAGGACAATTCTTGGAGCTTCATTCCAAAAATTGACTTTATACATCGAAGCCAACGTGGCCAAGGCATCAGCCATCTGATTTTCAGCCCTGGGCACATGATGGAGTTCCACTCGATCAAACAACGGAAGTAGCTTTCTGGCATAATTCATGTACGGCACCAAATTTGATTGACGAGTCTCCCACTCCCCTTTAATCTGGTTAATCACAAGCGCTGAGTCACCATATACGTCTAGGTTCTTGATTCTCAAATCAATTGCTTCTTCTAGACCCATAATGCATGCTTCGTACTCCGCTTCGTTATTGGTGACTGGAAACGTCAGTCTCGCAGTGAACGGGATGTGGGATCCGTGGGGAGTCGTGATGATCGCCCCAATGCCACTTCCGTAAGAATTAACCGCCCCGTCAAATATCAATTTCCATTGGGATTTCCTATCTGGCCCCTCGTCGGGCAACGGTTCATCGCAATCTTTCGCTTTGAGAAACATAATATCCTCATCAGGGAATTCAAATTTCATCGGCTGATAATCCTCGATTGGCTGTTCGGCAAGGTATTCAGACAATACGCTTCCTTTGATGGCCTTCTGGAAACGTACTGAATGTCATATTCCGTCAATACCATTTGCCATCTGGCAATCCTGCCCGAAAGCGCTTGCTTCTCGAAGACGTACTTGATCGGATCCATCTTCGAAATTAGCATGGTGGTGTGGTTGAGCATGTACTGTCGTAAATGTTTGGCAGCCCAGGTTAGTGCACAACACGTTTTCTCCAGCATCGAGTATCGAGATTCACAGTCTGTGAACTTTTTACTCAAGTAGTAAATGGCATGCTCCTTTCTGCCTGTCTCGTCGTGCTGACCGAGAACACACCCCATACTATTCTCAAGAACTGTCAAGTACATGATTAAGGGTCGTTCGGCCACTGGGGGTATCAAGATCGGAGGTTCCTGCAGATACTGTTTTATCTTATCAAATGCCTTCTGGCAATCCTCGTTCCAGATAATCGCCTGATCTTTCTTTAGCAGTTTGAACATCGGTTCACACGTGGCCGTAAGCTGAGAGATAAACCTTGCAATGTAGTTTATTCTGCCCAAGAAACCACGAACTTCTTTTTCTGTTTTTGGCGCTGGCATTTCTTGTATCGCTTTTATCTTCGTAGGATCAACCTCAATGCCTCTTTCGCTCACGATAAACCCCAGTAGTTTTCCAGACCGTACTTTGAAAGTACACTTGTTAGGATTCAGCCTCAACCTGAACTTTCTAAGCCTCTCAAAAAGTTTCAGCAAATTGACCAGATGCCCCTCCTCCGTTTGGGACTTCGCAATCATGTCATCAACATAGACTTCAATCTCATGATGAATCATGTCATGAAACAAAGTAACCATTGCTCGTTGGTAAGTGGCCCCTGCGTTCTTCAGACCGAAAGGCATTACCTTGTAGCAAAATGTTCCCCAGGGAGTGATAAACGTAGTTTTCTCCATGTCCTCCGGCGCCATCTTGATCTGATTGTAGCCGGAGAAGCCATCCATGAATGAAAATATGGAGAACTGAGTTGTATTGTCGACCAACACATCGATATGAGGCAGCGGGAAATCATCTTTAGGGCTCGCCCTATTCAAATCCCGATAATCGACGCACATTCGTACCTTACCGTCCTTCTTCGGTACAGGCACTATGTTGGCGACCCACGGAGGGTAAGTAGTGACCGCTAAGAAGTCAGCATCAAGCTGCTTTTGCATTTCTTCTTTGATCTTAACGGCCATATCTGGTCGTGTCCTCCTAAGCTTCTGCTTAATGGGAGGATAATCTTCTCGTAGCGGCAAGTAGTGGACCACGATGTCAGTGTCAATTCCGGGCATATCTTCGTATGACCAAGCAAAGACGTCACTATACTCTCTTAGCATCTCGACCAATCTCGGCTTGACATCACTCTGCAATGCAGCCCCTATCCTGACGTTCCTGACAAGTTCTTCAGAACCCAGATTCACGATCTCGATCTCTTCTTCGTGAGGCAGAATAACTTTCTCTTCTTGTTTCAACAAGCGGGCCAACTCTTCGGGAAGGTCTTCGTCTTCATCAATCTCTTCTTCGGCTTGGTAAATCGGGCAATCGAAGTCGAAGTGAGTCGTAGAAGGTCCAGAGTCGATGTCATCTGCTATGTGGATCCTGCAATAACAAGGGTTAAGCTTAAAACAAGGATATGCAGGTTAGCACAAACCCCATTGCCATTTTATTGTTTTTCAAAACAAATATAAAACAGGAATAACAGAGATCACAATATTTGAATACGAAGAAAAACGCCTTTTGATTTATTGGTAAAATGCATGTACATAATCAAACAAGGCCCTGAAAATAAAACCACTATGCCCCGGGTAAGACATAGGGTTGTACGACGATTGGAAAAAAGTAAATCATTACTCTTTGTCTGTCATTTGGATGATATCCCTGACGGACCAGTTGTTGAGGCTCTCGCCTGGCTTGCTTGGCTGGATCCAAGAGTCTAAGTCACAGTTGCTGTCTCCTATATCTTCAGACACCGCGTTGACGCTTTCAAAGATCACCCCGCCACTGGTAAACTGGATCGGCCCTTTACCTCGCGACGCACTGCTAGAAGAGGAGGCTTCAGCCGCAGGAGAATATCCCAACCCAAACGTGTCTTGCTTGTTAGGTATCTCCAGAATTCGCCCCCAGCCTAGGATAGATCCGGCTTGAACAACGCCCCGGGCTTCCTTGAAGGAAGAGAGAGTCATCTCTGGCTTCTCAGTGACTACAGGAGCTACGTGCTTGACTTTAATAGCTTCGAACGCTTGACATAGGGTTTCGTGGATTTCCCCATCCATCTCAACATACTTGAAGGACGACAAATGGCTCACCATTATGTCTTCCTCGCCACATACAGTCACGATGCTACCTCCGACAGCATACTTGAGCTTCTGGTGCAACGTGGAGGTCACGGTGCCAGCCGAATGGATCCATGGCCGGTCCAAGAGACAGTTGTAGGCAGGCATGATGTCCATAATGTAAAAGACCGCGTCGAATGTTTCCGACCCGACTTGGATTGGCAACGTCACCTCCCCGAAAACATGGCGTTTGGTTCCATCGAATGCTTTCACAACCAGATCACTGGGTGTGCAAATCACTCCGCGAGTATCTAACTTCATCAATGCTTTCTTCGGAAGAACATTGAGTGATGACCCTGTGTCCACCAACACATGAGACATAATCATTCCCCTACACTCTATCGAGATGTGCAGGGCGCTATTCTAGTTTCTTCCCTTCGGTGTCAGCTCTAGGTCAGTGAACCCTAACCCATTTCCAGCATTCACGTGGGCTACGACCCCTTCCAACTGGTTGACCGATATTTCCTGCGGTATATACGTGGCATTTAACACCTTCAGCAGTGCGTTGCGATGTGCCTCAGAACACAGCAACAAATTCAGGATGGAAATTTTCGAGGGTGTTTGATGGAGATGATCCACGATCTTGTAGTCACTCTTTTTAATCAACCTCATAAATTCTTCGGCGTCTTTAACAAGTAAGTCTCTTTCTACCCCACGAGGGATCTCTTCAACGACTTTACTCTTCCCTTTATCAGTTGCATCAGCTCTGTCCGCTTTGTCCTCCACGACCTCAGGTGGTGCAAACACTCTCCCGCTACGGGTAATTCCGCTAACGCCCACTAGGTTCTCCACAGACGACCCTGAGGGTTCTAGTTCCAACTTCTATCCGTTGCAGTAGACCTCTGCCCCATAGTGCCATGGGACAGCGTTGGTGCTTTCGAAAGGTATCGGTCAGCTTTGGTGATGGTAATCGTGGGCGGTCTGGGTGCAGAAATAGTTATCGTCCGGCGAGGGATAGTGATAGTGGCAACCTCATCACCTTGCTTCAGCATTACCTCTCCCGGTCCGCTTTCGGCCCTTCGGCTAAATTGCAGGATTCCTTCGGTCATCAGACTTTGAATCCCTTCTATCAACTGTTCACATCCATCAGGACTTGTCGCACAACCCATACACAGCTCTCCACAACCTGGAAAGAAACCCCTTTTCATCAGCTTAGCTTTAACGAAGCTAAGCGGTGTCTTCAGATCTCTGACGTCAGTCAACAAATCCAAGCTCTCGTCTTCAATAATGGCATTTACTCCACCTCCCCTATGATTTGGCATAGGGTTCTTCGTAACTTTTGGCACATTATCTGAGAAGTTGATGATCTTAGCGTCCACCATGTCCTGCACCTTGTGCTTAAAGGCTTTGCAATTCTCTATCGTGTGGCCTGGTGCCCCTGAGTGAAATTCGCAAGTCGCATTCACATCATAACCTGGCGGAGGTGCCCCTGTCATGGGAGCCAGGGTCCTCTTCTGGATCAACTGTAACTGAAGCAGATTCTGTAATAGCTGAGCATAGGACATGGGCGGAGTCTCAAGGTGACGGCTCGACAGAGGTGCCCTGTTCTGATACTTTCTGTACCCTTGTTGATTCGGCTGCTGCTGCTACTGCGGCTGGGGTTGTTGGACAGCGGGGATAGTTATACTGGCCACCTGCTGGTGAGGGCCTTTACCCTTCCTTCGAGCGTTGGACACGGCGTTCGTCTCTCCTTCCCTCCTTTTTCCACCATAAGGTTCCTTGCCTCCTCCAGCTGAGGATGAATCACCTTGAATTTTCCCCAGTTTGATCCCATTTTCAATGTGCTCACCCGTGATAATGAGATCTGAGAAGCTTCCAAACATACTGCCGACCAATTTCTCATAATAAACCCCTGGGAGGGTAGCTACAAACATTTCCACAAGCTCGCGTTCAACCATCGGCGGCTGAACCCTAGCTGCCAACTCACGCCACTGCTGGGCGTATTCCTTGAACCCTTCGTTGTTCCTCTGCGACAAATTCTGCAGTTGGACCCGGTTCGGAGCCAAGTCACTGTTATATTTGTAATGGTGCACGAATGCCTCAGCAAGCTCCTTCCACGTGCGCACACTGGCGGGTTCCAGACTCATGTACCATTCGAGGGAGGGCCCAGACAGACTGTCCTGAAAGAAGTGCATCAGCAACTTCTCGTCCTCAGAATGAGCGGACATTTTCCGGTAGTATGATCTCAGATGGACGCGAGGGCAAGTGGTACCCTTGTACTTTTCAAAGTCAGGTACCTTGAACTTGGGAGGCACCTTGAAATCAGCAATCAGTCCCAACTTGGACATATCAACACCCATGGTGTTCTGGTTCTTGATATTCCTCATCTTGTCCTCGAGTGCCTTAAACCTTAGCCGAGCTTCAGCAGTCAGCTCTCCTTCAGCACCTCTCTGCGAGAACACATCGTCTTGCCGGTCTTCTAACCATGGTTGAGGCCCGAACAGATTTCCAACACCCGCATTGCTGTTTCCCAGTCTAACATTGACGTTAGCTTCAAAATTCCCATTACCGATGCCCGTCGTATTACCATTGAGTCCCATGTTAGCTATCACATTGCCGTTGGCACTGCCATTCCCCCCGGTCACGGGGACGCCATTCTGAGGAGTTTCAACAGGTGGAGGGGTTGGCACAGTCCCACCATGGAGTACACCATTGCTGTCGACCCTTGAAATCAGAGGCTGAACCAAGGTTCTGAGCTGATCCTAGCCGTTGGCGACCGCTTGCATGAGCTCCATGAAGCAGTCCATCCTTTCTCAGAATTCCTGAACGTCAGTTTGCATTTGCTCCATAATTCTGGTTTGATTTGCTCTGGTCGGATAGCGGTGGATAGGTCTCTGATCAATCCTGGAACAACCTGAAACAACCTGAAAACACAAAAGGGTTAGGAAAACGACAAAGTTCTCGTTATGCAAATGCTTCATGCAAATGTAAACGTGTGTCTGTGTGTTAGGGAGGTATCCCTTGATCCTAGTGCCTGAGTGCCAGTGCTGATAATAAGAAGTCTGAGTCCAGTCATGGAAATAACATCTCATATATAAAGAAAGCCCATCAAGGCAGCACATAACATCACTGAGTACAGGTAGAATCAACAGCATGGCCTCAACCAACAAGCCTGGTGATGGTCAACATACAACAATGATCAAAACAAAAGGAATACAAATGGTCAAGCACGGCCACGAGCGCGAAACTCTTCTAACAAATTCCTCGTTTCCGGATGATCAGGCCGAGTGAGCAACCCTTCGACGATTAACTCCCTCTGCATAATGGTGTATTGAAGACCTTCAACCAAATCTTCCCATGCTCCCTCACCGAAACAATCTTCTAACTTCCGCTTCTTGGATGCAAACGTCAGCTTGCGCTCCTTCAGGTTAGCAAGAGCTTTGTTAAGTTGGCCTTCAGTGGCATATCGGCGAGCGGTTTCTTCATCAAACCTCTTCTCACTAGCCTTCACCTGGGCTTTCAGCTTGGAGATCTGTTGCTTCAGCTTGTCCTCCCGTTCTTTGCCGTTGGCTAGGGTGGCCTTCCAGTGCTGGTTAAACATGGATATTCTCCGATACGCTTCATCCAAGTGCTGCTTCTTAGTGGCCAGTACATCGTTGACAGCTTTGAAGTCTCGGCCCATGCGCTTGCGCTCAGCTATCTGCTTAGTCAAATCTGTCCCCAGCTGGTTCACCAGCTCTATTTGCCTCTTGAAGGAATGGACGGCCTCGTTTCTCTCGCTTCTGAGTTGAGCCAATTCTTTCTTCAGTTCTTCATTTTCCTTCTTCAGCTCGTCTCTCTCAGCTAACACCTGATTATGCTGCTGAATAGGCACGGTGGTAGGCTCTTCAATCACTGGAGGGCTTTCTGGCTTGGCAGGAAGAAACGGCATCCCTATAGCATCTTCTCTGGCTCTGATCCAAGTCACATACGGAGCGTAGGCTTGGCTATTACTTTTCCCCAACAATGGTTTTCCCCGCTTACAGATACCATTCCAAGCGCGCTGAAGCTTAGATAACATATCCCCCTCTAGAAGACCAGTGAGGTACAGAGATTCCTGCACCTCTTCATCCTTCGACGGAGCTCTCAAAGCATAAGCAAACTGTCGGACCAGCAGAGATGGATTATAGTTTATACAGCCCTTCCTGCCTATCAAAGGCACATTCGGGCACCCCCTGCAGCTGAAGATGATCTCGGTACCCAACCTATCTCTATCAAACCAGTCAATATCCTCCGCTGACAGACTCATCAAATGCTCGGACCACTCAGCTGTGGCTGCAGACGAAGCAAAGGGACCCCTCTTAGGCAGGTGACTATCAAGCCATCTATAGAGCAGGGGTACACAGCACGAGACATTCTTACCCCTTCTGTTCTCGTTTTTGTAGTGGACGGAATGGTAGACATCTCCTATCAAGGTAGGGACTGGATTCCCTGATGCAAAGATGTGAAACGCGTCGAAGTCTACAAAGTCGGGCATATTGGGGAACATAATGATGCCATATATGCACAGAGCGAGGATAGCGTTGAACACGACCCAACATCCGTCTTTGGCGCACTAAGAACTGCAAGGAGAAACCGGGAACCTTGTTCCAACTAGACAAGACCAACTCGGAGGCGTCTAGATGAAGTGAAGGAGCTAGACTAGCCAGATTAGGCTCAACATCCATATGAACAAAAGGCATCTGACTCTTGATAGGCACACCTAACAAATCAACATACTCCTCTAGTGTGGGTGCGAGAACAAAATCCTGGAAAGTAAAGCATCTCAACGGAGGATCATAGAACTGCAGCAAAGCGTGCAACCCATTCAACTCAAACACAGAGGGTTTACGAACCAAGCTGAGCAGTTTACCGTAAGACTTTCTGAATTCATCTCTTACAGAATCATCTGCTAAAGCAATCAAACCAGTCAGCTGAACAACATCAGGAGTAGGGAGCTTGTAAGCCACAGTCTTCCTCAGAGAACCCATAATAGCACAATAGAAGGCGAGAAATCCTGAATCGGGGGAAACGGTACCTGCAACAGAGACACACGTTAATGAAATGCAAATGAGTATGCGAAGCAATGTAAAATGCAATCATGCAGCAGGAGATCAAGGCAACTGTGCTCCAGAGGTTCTGTATCAACAAAACCATAATGCTGCTCTATCAAGAACAACCACTATCTCTGATAAGAAGAAAACCCAGATATCGGACCATAAATCTGATCTGTCAAGAACAGACACACATCTGATAATAAGGACCTCTGTCACAAGACCAGCTCTGCTCTGTCAAGAACACATATCTCTGGAAATAAGGACCTCTGATACAGGACCATAACTCTGCTCTGTCAAGAACATACATCTCTAAAAATAAGGACCTCTGATGCAGGACCAAAAATCTGCTCTGTCAAGAACAAATGCATCTGATAATAAGGACCTCTGATGCAGGACCAAAAATCTTCTCTGTCAAGAACAAACATCTGATGATGGGAACCTCTGATACCAACAAAACTGATTCACTATCAAGAAAACCAGGTAGTCTGAAGGTTAAGGTCTCCTGCAACAAACCCAACCCTGCTCACAGGTATGGACCTATACTGACACAAGTTCGGCATCCTATGCGGTCATCAGCGTCACAGACATTCAAGAGGGGTGATACGATACCCAGAAGGTGTGGCATCACCAGCTCATGAAGCGGCCTCACTCGGCTGAATTCCAAATGATCGGTCCCCAGAGTCGACAATCCTCCAAACCAACAACCCCCTCAACCCAAAGAGTTGAAAAAGAAGTCAATCGGGAGAACCTCGTCTGAGCGTGGATTTCATGAGACACTAGTGCCTGCAAAGCAAGCACGCGCCCACTAATTTCCACAACTAATGCTAGGTACACTCAAGCCTGGGTCTGGCTTCTCACTCATCAGAATGCCCCCTCCCACAACAGCACAGATAATCATATCATACTGAAAATAAAATGCGGGAAATAAAATGCGATAAATAAACACAGCTCAACAAGTAATCATACAAGCGCTAGGATTGACTCTCGCGGGGGACGTTGGATCCCCAAACTGACTCGCATAAGGGACGTTGGATCCCAGGAAACTATCAAGTCCCCAGCAGAGTCGCCAGCTGTCGCTTCCGCGAAAATAAGGTGTCGGCAAAACAGAAGAGTCGCCACCTTTCGTTATTTATCCCTCAGAGCGGGAAAGGAAACGATCGGAAAAACCTGACGAAAGGGTATAAGACAAGGTCATCGCAACCATTGTCTGGGTTCGGGAGTCGGTTACGCAAGGGGAAGGTATTAGCACCCCTCACATCCATCGTACTCGATGGGATCCACGCTTGTTGTGTTTATCTGATGGGTTGGTTTTACTATCTACCTATCAAGGCTGGCTTAAACAGAAAAGAAAATGACTCGGCAAAGCGTCGCACTTTATGCCTACGTATTCTCATCAGAGAATGAGAAATCAGAGTCAACGTAGTTCGCCTAACTACGGGTTACGGGGAAGGTGGCTCGCCAATACATCAGTATTGTGCCTACGTACTCTCAACAGGTATGAGAGATCAAAGCTTACGTAGTTCGGGATAATACGGATTACGGGAATTCAGATTCATCTATTTTATCGAGTAGGGTTAACAAACAGTTCCAGCAGTTGGATGTACGTAGCTCGACCCTTGGAGACTTAGGCGTTACCGTTTGCGGTAGAACTGGGAGTTAACGACACTCTTTTCTTCAGAAAAGCTTCCTTTGAATTATGGGCCCACGGGGCAAAAAGGTTTGAGGTTTGTTTTCTGTCTTTTACGGAAGAACTGTTTTTTATGGTGTTTGCAACTAGTATCGCACTAAAGACTATGACCTGAGATTGAATGTGTCGCATGTCACCCAAAGGGTGCCATACTAAACATCCAAGCTGTCGAAAAGAAACTCTCCGACAACCCTTTCTCAGATAGCTTAAGGCTTGTAACGTACGACATCAGTTAACCTTTATTACTGTATTTTGATTTGTTTTGAGATGAGAAGAGAGAACAGGCTCAACTAAGGGGAGACTATCAAGTCCTACTGTTGTCATGCAAAGAATTCATCCTATGGTTGAAGTTTGAAACAGGGAACTCCTAGAAGTTATAATGCATAGGTTTCAACCTAAAGTTCTAATTGTCACTTCCTTATCAAAGGAAGTGAGATTCCTGAGGGATCATGTCAATGATATACAGAAATAGATAAAGCATCAGCTTAAACAGTAAACGACTGTAAAATGCATGCAATGAAAGTGAGGGAGGAAAGGTGTGTGAGGCATCAGCCTCCACAAGCTCATCTCAACCTCAAGCCAGATATGAATAACTGCAATCATACAGGAAAAATAACATGCTATCAAGCAAATCACAATAATACCTGCAATCATAAAGAAGAAGTAACATGCTATCAAGCAAACTATAATAACTGCAATCATACAGAAGAAATGAAATAAAATGCCATCAAGCAAATCACAAACCACATAGGCAAGGGAGCAGAGCTCTACCGAATACCTGCAAGCAAAGCCATACAGTAAAAATACAAGCAGAGGGAGCAACTCAACCTCTAGTGCAATCATGCTCCTAGCTTACATCAGTCTAGATATGAACTTATTCTAATGCATCAAGCAAGTCAAACAAGTCACATCAATACAGTTGCACAGAAAGAAAACAGACATTCAAGAAAGCAGGTCAACCACCCCTACAACTTTACAGCAAAGCAGTCCTCTGACAGCAGTTCAATCCTCAAACTTCAACTGTTCCTCAAAGCTATCATCTTCAATAGCAAGTATCAACTTGCTTCTTCAAGCTTCTAGCACATCCAACATAAGTATCAACTTATTCTCTCTTCTCCAGGCCTCACCTCTCCAGTAAATTCCACCTTCAGGCCTCACTTCTCACTGCAAGTATCAACTTGACTCCTTCAGGCTCTCAGTGCATCAATATAAGTATCAACTCATCCTTTATTCCTCAAGCCTCAGCTCTTCACTCAATCTCAATTTGATCTTCTTCACAAGTGTCAACTTGTTCTTCTTGGCCTTCAAGCTTCAGCTCTCTCTTCTTTACCAGTATCAACTAGTTCCTCTTCATCTACAAGCTTCAGCTTCTCAGAATAATCTCCAACCACAAAGAAGTATCAACTTCATCCTTCAACCTTCTTCAAGCAGGGAACTCCATCCTCTAGCAAGGGAGAAATATTCATCTATCAAGAGCAAAACTTGGATGACTGGTAGCAGAGTGAAGACCAAATGTCACCGCTAAACATCCTATCATCAGAGAAAGGGACCCTCAAAGGTTCTACCAATTTGCAAAGAGCCACACATCCTACCAAAGGAGGGATGAGGCCTTTACAAGAGGACCTTGCATCATAGGGAAGAATGGAATTGATCAACATATTCCATGTTTATGAAGAAAGAGAATCTATCTAGAAGCTCTGCCTACAAAACCCTAATCTTAACACCTAAACAAAACTACACCAAAAGAAGGGAAGATCCTCACATCTAAGCCTCTTCAAGCAATCCAATGCATCTTCAACCTGCCCTCATCATCACCCAAGAACAAGCAAAGAAAAACCCTAATCTAAGGGAACTAAGGAAGTCAATCTAGTTGAGTTATTGCATTAGAATCATCTAAAACTAGCACTTAAACTAAAATCAAGCAAAAATAGTAAACTTCATTGAAAATTCCTACAAAAATTCCTAAGGGATCCTAATTCAATCATGAATCTCCCTACAAAAATCAGAGGCTGAATCATTCACCAAGTCCTAAAAATAAAATTCAAACCATAAAGTATCAACCATAAACCCTAAAAATGGAGCTCTTAAATGTTTCAACCTAAACTACCACTTATATTCATCACAAAAATGTGAGAAAAATCTATGGGGAGCATGCATATCTATGCTAACTACTCACAAAAATCAAGATCAAAATCATCATCACATGATCAAACCAAACTCCACAAAATCAACCATCAAGCATGATTATTTTAATATCAATTAAAATGTAACAATGCCCATAAAATCATAAAATGCATGAAATAATAATATTTTTTATCTAAAAAATACTAGATCCTATCATGAATCCAATGCAAAAATAATGGGATTAATTGAATCATTTTTCCATTTTTTATGAATTAATCACTAACCATGAATAAAATGAAAAATAATATGAAAATCCAACTAAAATAAACAAATGCACGGTGCAGATAGTAAGAGGATCCAGTTCATTTTAACAATTGGGCCACAAAGGGGGTGTGATTAGCACTTAACAGCCTAAGCCCAAAATCATCAAATAAATGAAACGCATCGTTTCATTAAGTTCATAGTCCTTCACAAAATTAGAAGCTCGTGTGGCCGTTGGATGAGGTTCCCAGTCAAAGTCCAACCACAATCTGATGGCTATCAAGTCATCCTCTTTATTTTGAATCCCTGCAACTCAGGCCACCTGCGCGCCCAAAGTCACCGCCGGTGACATTCTCCGATCACCAACCCACAACCCTAACTTTCCATAGAGTCCACCATAGGCCACGATTCCTTGATCAAACTTGTCCCAAATTTCACAAGGAACTCAATCATACCATTAATTCACTCTGAAACCTCAAGATTCGCAAGAACCAACTCTCAACCGAAAATGGTAACATCCCTAATTGGTCACTAATTCTCAAATTAATGATCTGAAAACCTCCCTACACCATTCTACAATGCATCTAACACCCTAATTCCTCTTAATTCTAACTAAAACAAGCTGGAGATTGAAAGTTACCAACCGGAAAATTTCGTGTGCACAGAAGTAGAAAGCCCTCAAATCAAGCCCTCAAATGCTCCAGACTCCTTCAGTGAATCACTTACAAGCTTATGTATGCAATAGAATTGATTGAAATGGCTTCAATTCTTGGAACCAACTATGAGTTGCAGGTGGAAAAAACTGAGATCAAGAACACCAATCAGCCACGAATTTGCCTTGATTATGATTTGGAATCATTCACTAGCCTCCATGGAAGAGATTGCAATCAAGAAAATGGATGGAAAGTGAAGAAATTGGTGTAACCGAATTAAGTTGCAAGCAAGAATTTTTTAAACTCAATCTCTGCTCTCTCCTTCAATCATCACCAACCTTGGCCTTGGATCACCTCATTATCATATATAGAACATGTGTGGATGATCTAGAAACCTCTAGATCCTTCTAGTGAGAAATTCAATCTCTCATGTCATGAGAAGTTCAATCACATGCCATGGTATGCACAATTCTGTTAGCAGCTTGTAATCATCCTCATTCCCTTCCAATTTCTCCCCTAATGACATTTTGGATGTGCTTGGATTGAAAGAGACCTTGATTATGCCTTGAATTTAGGTTTGGCAAATGTTACTTAAGATGTAAGTAACTACTTTTCAAAGCAAGTCCATAAATTAAACTTCAATTCAAAATTGTGGCTAAACCAATGTTCTTAAAATGTGTTTTAGAATCAAAATGACCTATTACATGCCTTGTTTTGGACATGTAGATCAAAAATACCACTTTCCAACTTTGGTTCATTTGAAAATCATCCTTATTTTAGGTCATTTGCGCAACTTTGAGCTACAAGAAATTCCAACATCTCATGACCTCTTGGTTAACCTTAAAACATCATTTTGAACAAGTTTGATGTTGAACATTTTCCCATTTGAAGCTTGGAAATAGGAGTTATGGCCTTATGCTTGAAATGACCTATAATCTCCAAATGACCAAAATGCCCTTGACTTGTCAAAGCCATAACTTGAGTTCTACAAATCTTATCAAGGACTTATAGTACTCTCTAGAAAGCTAAGAGGATAAGGAACAACATTCATGTTAACCAAAAGTTCATAGGAATCATCCTTCTAGGGCAAAAGTTTCATGCAAGTTGGACAACTTTCAAGCTCCAAATTCACATGCCTCAGATGACCTGTAACTTGTCAAAGTCATAACATGAGTTCTACAAATCCTATCAAGGACTTCTAGCACTCAAATTAAATCTAAGATCATGCTCTAAAACATTCATGTTGGGGACAAGATGAGATGAAAATCATATCTTGAGTTAAATTTCCTTGAAGTCAGGGGTCAAACTAGGGGATTTTACACTGTCAAGCCTTAGAAACCCTAGCTTGAAACTTCTCAAACTCTTCAATCATGCTGATTTGACCTGGGAATCATCCTTATAACATCTCAATGCATCAATCCATGATCACATGGCTCTTGAATTGGGTCTCAACTTTCTTCAAATGATCAGTTGACTTAGGGTTGACCCAGTCAAACCCTAGTTGTACCACTCATGGCTGAGGCTTCCTATTCTTGCACAATGACCTGTCTAGGACCCAAAGTGATCTTCAACACTTCTTATGAGCTCTCTCAAGGCTTCAAGTCCACATTCTTGGCTTCAGAATCATCTGAGGAGCTCCCCTAACCCTCAAGTTAGGAGGCACACAACCTTGGTTTCAATCACTCTCTCTGAGGCTCTTTTAACTTCTCTGAAAAGGATATCAACCCTTGAACACTTGAATAACCTTCTTAACTTAGCTTCATAGTCTTATATAGCTCTTAATTGGTGATCATACCTCTTGATCTCCTGCACACATGTCAATGAAATGCAAATGATAATGCTAATGTGAATGAAATGAAACATAAGTTAGGTAAAGAAATGGTGAGCAAATTTTGGGGTGCAACAGCGGGTTAGATCAACAAGAAACCCAGAGAAAACTTCAAATGCACCTAGCTTTGGAGATTTCTTTCTTCTTGAAGCAAGAATGCAAACTTTAAGACATTTGGAGAAATAGGTTGTACCAATGATCCTCAATGCTTTGGATAGTTGAGATATGATATATATGAGGTGTTTGAGTGATTAGAACATCAAGCAAATGTCTAGAACAAGTTTTGGCATATTTTGTGCATTATGGTCAAAGCTGCTTGGTATGGAAGTTGACCTTTTGAATGGTGAGATTTTTAAGTGGTCTAAGGGCATGGGCACCTTCTATATCATATTCAGGGATTGTGTGGATGATTGTTGGTGAGTTTGAGTATGGAGAAATGGATATGGCAGTTGTTGTATCAAGACAGATTTTTTGTGGTTTTTGGTGATTTTGTGATTTTGGTGAAAATGAAGCAAAGAGTGAAAAAGGGTGAGCTTTCAACTTCTATGGTTTTTAGAAGATTTCCGATGTCTCAAATGAGGTGGAGAGTGCCTCTATTTATAGGCAAAGCAAGGGTAGTGGGCAAATTTGAGGTTTCCTTCCTAAGAAGGAAAGGTTTGCTTTTTTGGATCCAATCTTTAAAAAGGGCTTTCTTGGCTTGGAGGTAAGCTTAAAGTCAAGTATCATGATGAGTTTAGTGTGTCTAAAGTCAGGCTAGAGATTGTAGGACATGGCTGTTTGCAGAGCTCAACTTTCCACCTCTGGCTCTTTTTAATATTTCTTTAATGCAAGTTGCAAGGCAACTTGCAAGCCCACTTGCAATGCTTGGAAAATTCATTTCCTCTGCATAATTCTCATGCTTCTTCATTATAAAACATCTACATATCAGAAACAACAACATCCAAGGGCTGAGATTGGTCCAATTGATGAAAACCTCACTTGTGAAAAATTGGCAATGTGGGACTTCAAGTGTGAAAACACCAACTTGCCAAACCCATAACTTTCAGCTCACAAATCCTTTTGAGGAGTTCTAATACTTTTTGTAAAGCTCTCATGTAGCTCTAAAACATTCATGTTTGCCAGAAATTCTAAATCCAATTGGAACTAGGTCAAAAGTCCCTCCAAAGTTGGCTGAAAATAAGCTTTTAAAGTGAAATAACTTAGAATTTTTCTAAGTTATTTTGCCCTCTTGTAATGAATTTGATTCTAACTCCAAAAATATGCCCTCTTGTGGACCATTGTGGGACTTTTTTAGGACTTGTCAAGAGCTTTCCAATGAGCTTTGAACCAACTCATTTGGATGTGTGGTTAAGGAGTTATGGTTTAGCCCCTTTCAAAACCCTAATTTCCCGATTTTTGCGATTACTCCTCAACCCTTGATCCAATTGTCATTAAATTTTATGGGTAGATGAAATATGTCATTAGGAACATTTTTGATTCACATCTTGAGGTCAGATTCCTTATTGTTGAAGAGTTGACTTTTCGGTCAACCGAACGATCAATCGGCGGCTACCGAGTCGACTGTTGATGATCTGGACCTCCTGAGGCTTTGAAACTTATTTAATGGAATTTAACAAGCCATATGAACATTATGTACCAAAATCCCATAATTATGACACCTTTTAAATCAAAAGCCAACCACAATTGACTTTTGTTGCTTGAAAAACCCTAATCGGGTATCCTCGATTTCACTACTTTTGATTCCTGGGTGACAACCTCAAATTGGATTCATTCTTGATCCAATGGAATACTCTTGATGATATGGAGATCCAATCTCAAATAAACCAATTCAAAACATTGACCGGTCAACCCCCGAAACCTCGATTTCGGCTGTGCAAAACCCTGATTCTCCTGTAACTTAACAAAGACCACTTGGAAAGGGTTAAGGTTAGATAAATATATGAATATGACCCTAAAATGATGACGGAGATCTAAGGGGTCAAAATTTGGGGTATGACAGTTGCCCCTATTTAAATATCTTTCACCGCATGGCGGAGAAAGATGACAATCCTCGTGGAATCGTAGTGAAAGGTATTTAAATATAACAAACCGAAAATTTTGTGCCTTAGATCCAATGATATGCAAAAGGACAAATGCAGATATGCTATGATTCTAGATGATGCTTTATGATGTTTGAATGCAAGACAGATGCAGACACACGAACAAAGATAAAAGAACGACAATACAACAAGTAACTACTCATGGGGACTCGCACACTGGGGAAAGATTCGAAGCAAACGAGACAGTTCAAATATGACTAAGGACGCTGCTCAGGGGAATCTTTCACACAGGGGACACCAACTTCAACGGGGAAAACAAAACTTCATTGGGAAAAATGAGGCAACACTCCATTGGGGAAGAAGGCAATTTTCCACCGGGGAAATGAAAGAAAAGAGACACAAACCTCACTGGGGATAAACAGCTGAGGAATCTCCTATAGCGAAGAGTTTGAATGGGATCTTCAGAAAAAGAACAGAAACAAGACCAGCCACAACGGGGATGCTAGTGACGACTAGATCTCCGAGACTTATGGGAAAGCGATGTTTTACTGGAGATACTAGTGACGACCAGAACAATCAACAATCAAAGGGTGCTAGTTTCTACTAGACTTTCAAAGGGGTGATGGTGACGGCCACAAAAAATGGGAGCTCCGAATTGCGTTGATACAATACAGGATTCCGGCTGGGGAAATTGGTAACCACCAACTCTCGGTGTCAATAACGACTAACTTTCAAACAGAGCCAGTAACTACTGGACTTTTCAAAATTAAGGTGACGACCAAAGCAATGATACCATTAACGATTGGATTTTGAACAGCGCCAGTTACTAATGGTCTTTCAAGAGATGCCAATTACCATTGGACTTTCAACAATGCCAGTTACCACTGGGCTTTCGGTAGATGCCAATTATCATTGGATTTTCAAGAGACATGGTGACGACCAGAGCTCAATACCAATAACGATTGGATTTTAAACAGTTCCAGTTACCACTGGACTTTCAGTAGGTGCCAATTACCATTGGACTTTCAAGAGACATGGTGACGACCAGAGCTCAATACCAATAACGATTGGATTTTGAACAGCTCCAATTACCACTGGACTTTTCAGAAGATATAGGGGGTGCTAGTAACGACTAGACTTCGAGGTGTGAAACTGGTGACGACCAATCAAACGATGCTAGTAACAACAGGACATCCAAAGGTACTGGTTACAAACAGGAACAAGCGGGATACAGGTGACGACATGTAACCACACACAAACTTAGTAACAACTGGGGTAGAGAAGTTGGTGACAACCAAACCTCAAAAGGACAGAGAATGCCCAAAGAACAACAAACAAGACCACTAGTAACAACCAGGAAACAAGAAAGACAAAAGGTAGCAACCTAAGACCAAATAGAGGCCGGATAAACGCACATGACATGCCATGATGCCAATGATTAATGGTATGCAGGAGTTGGCTCTGACGAGGGTCAGAAAAATATGGAGATTAAAGGGAGAGATGGATAAACACATCTGTCTTATTGGGGACGCAATGAATCACACTAAATTCGCAAAACATAGGTGTCTATAGATTTCTGGGAAATAAACCCACTCTACTTGAAAAAAGCTTCAGGGATGCTGGCCAGGATTGACAACGTAACTCTGAAATGGATGTTCTGAATTCTTCTACTAAGGATGAGATTACCATCACAAGAACTTGTCTCATAAAGAAACCTGGGGAGAGGGTCTTTAATATGGTGCCTACACACGATGAATAAGCAACTTATCAAGTTAATTCAACAAACATTCACTGGGAGATGTATTGAGACTGCACGTCAAAGTTTCTGCCACTTTAAACTTTCGAGAGGTATGATCTCCACCGAGTCTTCCCGTATGCCAAAGTATTGTATGTTTTGTTAGTCTTCAAACGTTATTTTTATTTTAAATTCTAACCTGGTGCTTTCAAGAATTATCATTGAAAATAAACTATGTTTTGCATAACAAAGAAATAAAGACAACAATAATTTTGCAAAAAGAAAGGTCCAAAAACTGATTTCATTTAAGAACGGAAGTTTGTCAATGACATAACTCCAGGGAACTTTTTACAATTGAAAATGGCAAAATAAAAAGAAAAAGGTTACATTGAATCCACTGACAATTCTACCCCTAATGACTAAAACTTTCCAAAACCTTGCTTCTGACGAGAGCGGTTGAAATGGACTTCTTTGTAAAATCTTCTGCAGAGGTAACGACCCATCTGATGCAGTGAAACGCCTTTGTCCCTAACTTTTGCCTGGATCGCCCTTTCAGGTTTTCAATCCACCGGGACGCTCTTTTTTGCCTAAGCCGCCCTTTCGGGTTTTCAACTTAGCGAGCTCATCATTTTTTATTTCATCCCTAACTTTTGCCTGGACCTCCTTCGTAGGTTATGATCCAGCGGGATACCCATTATTGCATAAGCCGCCCTTGCGGGTTTTCGACTTATCGGGTTCTTTTCGGCATAATATTTTGGGACTGCATCAGAATTCACCGGGTGTGCAAGCTGTTCCCCATCCATTGTTGTGAGAATTAATGATCCTCCTGAGAAGACTGTTTTTACAACAAAAGGACCATCATAGTTGGGCATCCATTTTCCCCGTGTGTCTTTATGAACTGGGAAAATCCTTTTGAGTACAAGTTCTCCTTCTAGGAATTCTCGGATACCAACCTTTTTGTCAAAAGCTCTCTTGATCCTTTTCTGGTATATCTGACCATGACACATCGCAGACATGCGTTTCTCGTCAATAAGATTCAACTGATCAAATCTTTCCCTCACCCATTCAGCTTCTTCAAGTTTGGTTTCCATTATGACTCTTAAGGAAGGCATCTCAACCTCAATAGGAAGTACTGCATCCATCCCATATACAAAGGAAAAAGGGGTTGCCCCTGTTGAAGTGCGAACAGACGTTCTATACCCATGCAAGGCAAATGGCAGCATCTCATGCCAATCTTTGTAAGTTTTCACCATCTTTTGCAAGATCTTTTTGATGTTCTTATTCGCAGCTTCGACAACTCCATTCATCTTGGGACGATAAGGAGAGGAATTGTGATGTTCAATTTTGAAGTCATCGCACAACTCTTTCATGATTTTGTTGTTCAAATTCGTACCATTGTCTGTTATGATTCGGCTCGGAATTCCATAACGACAGATAATCTCCTTCTTGATAAAACGGGCCACCACTTGTCGAGTAACATTAGTGTAGGATGCGGCTTCAACCCACTTTGTGAAATAATCAATAGCAACCAGAATAAATCGGTGTCCGTTAGAAGCCTTTGGTTCGATTGCCCCAATCATATCAATGCCCCACATAGAGAAAGGCCAAGGTGATGACAACACATTTAGCAATGTCGGAGGTACATGCATCTTGTCTGCATAAATCTGACACTTGTGACACTTTCTGGCATATTGAATACAGTCAGCTTCCAAAGTCAACCAGTAATACCCAGCCCTCAAAATCTTCTTGGACATGGCATATCCATTGGCGTGAGTGCCAAAAGTTTCTTCATGAATATCTTGCATTAACAACTCTGTTTCTCGTCTGTCAACACATCTAAGCAGGACCATGTCATGATTTCTTTTATAGAGCACACCATTGCTGAGAAAGAACTTGGAGGCCAAACTTCTCAAGGTTTTCTTATCAAGTGATGTAGCATCGACCGGATACTCTTGCTTTAACAGATAATTCTTTATGTTGTGAAACCATAGCTTGTTATCAACTTCTTCTTCAACCATCTGATAGTAGGTTGGCTCAGTCTTGCGCTCAATTCGAATGAGTGTAGCATCATTGAGGTACCTGACTTTCCACATTGAGGCTAACATGGCTAGAGCATCAGCAATATGATTTTCAGATCTCGGAACATGCTTGAAGGTGATCTCATCAAAGTATTCAATCATTTCAATGATATAGGCTCTGTAAGGGATCAAATTATCATGTCTGGTCTCCCATTCACCTGTAACTTGATAAATAACCAAGGAGGAATATCCACCCACTTCAAGAAGTTTGATTCTGAGGTCAATAGCTGCTTCCAGGCCAAGGATACATGCTTCATATTCGGCAATGTTGTTTGTACATTCAAAGTCTAGCCTTGCTATAAACGGAGTGTAACCACCTTCGGGATTCATCAGAACGGCCCCTACGCCATGCCCACTGTAATTTGAGGAACCATCAAACATCATTTTCCACCAAAGACTCGGCTCAGGACCTGGTTCTTCACAATCTTTTACCAACATAATGTCTTCGTCTGGAAACTCAAACTTGAGAGACTCGTACTCTTCAACTGGTTGATATATAAGATATTCTGATAATACACTGCCCTTTGATCGACTTCTGGGTCACATACTGGATATCATATTCTGATAACAACATGTGCCATCGGGCGAGCCTTCCTGTTTGTGCAGGCTTCTCGAAGATATACTTTATCGGGTCCATTTTTGAAATCAATAAAGTAGTATGACAAATCATGTACTTCCTCAAACGTCTGGCAGCCCATACTAAAGCACAACAAGTTTTCTCCAAAAGTGAATATCGGCTCTCACAATCAGTAAACTTCTTACTCAAATAATAGATAGCATGTTCTTTTCGTCCGGACTCATCCTGCTGACCTAACACACAACCCATTGAATTTTCGAGTACTGTCAAATACATGAAAAGAGGTCTTCCTGGAACAGGAGGTATTAAGATCGGAGGCTCTTGAAGATAGCCCTTAATCTTATCAAATGCTTGATGGCAATCTGAATTCCAAACAACCGTTTGATCCTTTCGTAACAACTTGAAAATGGGCTCACAAGTAGGAGTCATATTGGAAATAAATCTGGATATGTAGTTCAATCTTCCAAGAAAACCTCTGACTTGCTTCTCAGTCTGCGGAGCTGGCATATCTTGAATGGCCCGAACTTTATCTGGATCTACCTCAATCCCTCGGTGGCTGACAATGAAACCGAGTAACTTCGTAGATCTCACCCCAAAAGTACACTTGGCTGGGTTCAGCCTCAACTGATATTTTCTGAGTCTCTCAAACAATTTCAACAAATGGTTCAAATGGTCCTCTTCACTCTGAGATTTGGCGATCATATCATCAACATACACTTCTATCTCTTTGTGCATCATGTCATGAAATAAGGTCACCGTGGCTCTTTGATAAGTGGCACCGGCGTTCTTTAAACCGAACGACATGACTTTGTAACAGTAAGTTCCCCAAGGAGTAATGAAAGTGGTTTTTTCCATATCATCTGGGCCCATCTTGATTTGGTTGTATCCGGAGAAACCATCCATAAACGAGAAAACCGCAAAGCGAGCTGTATTGTCCACCAATGTATCAATATGCGGCAAAGGGAAATCATCCTTCGGACTGGCCTTGTTCAGGTCTCTATAATCCACACACATTCTGACGTTCCCATCTTTTTTCGGAACAGGTACAATATTAGCTACCCATTCAGGGTATTTGGATACTGCCAAGAACCCTGCATCAATCTGCTTTTTCACTTCATCTCGAATCTTGAGAGCCATGTCAGGTCTAGTTCTTCGGAGCTTTTGTTTGACGGGCGTGCATTCAGGTCGGAGTGGTAACTTGTGCACTACTATGTCTGTGTCCAATCCTGGCATATTGATACCGCGAAATTGTATATATATATAATGACGTACTTTTCTACTAATCAGCGACCGTTTTCACTCCGATTTCGGATATTTCCACACTATTTGTCCAGTATTTTGCAGGTATCCAAAGTCCATGCTCAAACGGAGCAAGATGAAGAAAACAAGCATTTACAGGTGAAAACCAGGTGAAAATCAGGCCAAAAAGCAGCAAAAACGAGTTATGCTGATGTGACGACCGTCACAAGGGTGTGACGACCGTCATACGTGTGACGGCTGTCACAGGTCCATGACGACCGTCATGGAGTTAAAATGAAGATTTTCTGCACGTGCTGTGAAGTGCTGAAAATGCCAAAGAGGAGTGGACCACTAACTCCTATATTTTCTGATATCATTCCCACTTCCCGAAGAAATAAACCGTTGAAAATCTCATCTATAAAAGGAGGGAGCTGGTACCAGAAAAGGGGAGCCGCATTGAAGAGACGAAGTGCTGCCAATTTACTTTCAGAGCAATTTTCAGTTTCCCATTTTCTTATCGTTATTTTGTTTCCTTTCTCTTTCTTTCCTTGCAATTGTTGTTTTACTTTCCAAACTTTTTTCTGTACGAGTAATTGGCATAAAGACTAAATCCTGCCGTCATTTCGGAGGATTTCCCAAAAGCCAATCGAATTGTTTACAGGTTTTTATTTTAATCGTTAATTGATTTCTATTTCCCATTATAATGCATATTATTATTTTCTGCCATTATTTACGTGTTGTTAATTTATATTCCATGTCCGGCTAAATCTTAAATAATCGATATGTAATAAGTAATCTGATGGGATTCGATAATTAACCGGTGTATACCTTCCTTTTCAAAACTTATTTATGGCTTCAGTTTTTAAATTGATTTTTCTAAATAAACCTTTGTCGCAACAGCGAGAAATTATTTACAGTAGTTTTGCCACGACAGTGGGAAATTCATAAAGGTACGAACCAATAAGCGACAGCTGAGGTTAAGTCCAGATAGTAAAAACTAAGCATTCATTTTAAAAACAGTGACAACGCTTTAAAAGGAATTAGAACTTAATAGTTTTCAAAAAGTAACTTTAACCCCGAACAGGATAGCGACAGCATACGTTCCGCCTTAGAGTTATGACTAGCGTCAACAACCATCGTGAGACAAAGGTCTTTAAACCGTCATTTTCTTCTTAAACTATTTTTGAAAACCTAAAGACACCGGTGACCTGTAGAATCCTTGAAGAACTAACATATTACATACCGATTCAAGTATTTATACCTTAATTAACGCTTTAGTTCCCTTATAGTTTACGCACTTATTTTGCTTTTATTCCCCTAAAACATTACCAACCTAGCTAAACACAATAACACCCGAAAATACTAGTTTGATTACGAGTCCCTGTGGGATCGATATCTATTATTACTACGCGATAGACTGTGCACTTGCAGTTAATTGAGTTAGACATAGAAAGTCGCGATCAAGTTTTTGGCGCCGTTGCCGGGGACCCGTTTAGTCAATAGTGTAATCCTTTGTTACACAGTATAGACTAGGTTAACTATTCTCTCTCCCTCTACTCGTTCTTCAATTGTATGCCAAGTACTCGCTCACAAGGCGACATCTTACAACCTACAATCGCCGAACTAGAGAGCTTCTTACATTTAAGAAGACGCATCATCGAATATCAACGAAAACACAATATTCCTGATCTTCTAGCTTATCCTCCTGTTGAAGAAGCAAAGATGGCTGACGGACCTTAGAACAAACCGCTGAAGGACTACGCTACACCCTCTCAGTTGGAACCTCGAAGTAGCATTGTTGCCCCAGCTATCAATCGAAACGATTTCGAACTAAAACCGTCATTGTTGTCAGCTGTACAACAAAATAAATTCTCAGGAAATGCAACTGAGGATCCGAACGAATACTTAACGAAGTTTGTGCAATACGCAGACATAGTGAAGGCAAATGGAGTAACTCCAAACGCAATAAGACTTCGCCTTTTTCCTTTCTCTCTTAGAGATAGAGCTTGGACATGGTTACAATCCTTACCATCCAACTCCGTTACGACATGGGAACAGTTGAAGAACGTTTTCTTAGCGAGATACTTTCTGCCAATCAAAACTGCTATGCTTAGAGCTCAAATCAACAGATTTCGACAAAAAGATACTGAATCTCTCTATGAAGCGTGGGAAAGGTTCAAAGATATGATGAGAGCATGTCCTCACCGTGGTCTAGAAGACTGGGTGACGATCCATACTTTCTACAATGGGCTTCTGTATAACACCAGATTAACGGTAGACGCCGCCGCAGGCGATGCACTTATGGATAAGCCATACGATGAAGCCTATCAACTAATCGAAAACATGTCTCAGAACCACTGCCAGTGGGGAGGTGAACGAACTCCAGCAGAGAAACCCGCAGCGAAAGGTGGGATGTACGAGATCAGCAGCCTTGAAAAGTTCAACGCTAAAGTAAATGCTCTAGCATAGAAAATCGACAGTCTGGCTGTTACCCCAACTGCAACCGTAGCTGCTGTAACTCCAAACTGCGAGTTATGCGGAATCGCCACTCATAATGCGCCCGAGTGCCCATTACTGGCAGGAATCCCACCAGATCAAGTAAACTAAGCTCAAGGAAATCCTTACGCAAATACTTACAACCCAGGATGGAGGAACCACCCAAACTTTTCCTACAAAAACGATAATGCCTTGCAAGCACCCGCTGCTCCGCCAGGATATCAGAAACCAGCCGCTGCTGCCCAGACTGCCCCTAGGAAATCAAACCTCGAAGTGATGATGGAAAAATTCATAGCTACTCAAGCTCAAACAAATAAAGAATTCCTGAATCAAAACATACACACTAGCGAGCAAATTAAACAGCTGACCGGAAAAGTAGACGCTTTAGCCACCCACAATAAGATGCTTGAAACGCAGATATCACAAGTGGCTCAACAACAAGCCTCTGCAGCTGCCCCAGCTGGAACATTTCCAGGCCAGCCAGAACCTAATCCGAAAGGCCACGCAAACGCTGTAATATTGAGAAGTGGAAAAGAATTGGAAGGCCCAACAGATCCTAGGAATAAAGATTTAGTAATGCATCAGAAATCTGATAAACCAACCGGAAAGGAGTCTGAAACAGAAAAGAAGGAATGTGACGAGCAAAAAGCCGGAGCCAAAGATGAAAACTCATATGTGCCTCCAGCGCCATATAAACCACCTATCCCTTATCCTCAAAGATTAATAAACTCCAAAACCTCAGGACAATTTTAGAAATTTGTTGAACTTCTGAAACAACTAAACATCACTATTCCGTTCACAGAAGCGATAACTCAAATACCGTCATACGCTAAGTTTCTTAAAGAAATCTTGTCTAATAAAAGGAAAATAGAGGATAACGAGACAGTGACACTTACTGCCGAATGTAGCGCAATCATTCAAAACAACATGCCTCCCAAACTAAAAGACCCAGGTAGTTTTTCCATACCTTGCATCATAGGAAAGTTCGTTATAGACAAAGCTCTATGCGATCTAGGAGCCAGTATAAGTGTCATGCCTTTATCTATATGCAAGAAGCTAAATATGGGAGAACTAAGACCGACTAAAATGTCCGTGCAATTGGCTGACCGATCAGTCAAATATCCCGTCGGTGTACTGGAAAACGTTCCAGTACGCATAGGCCAATTCTATATCCCAACCGACTTCATAATCATGGACATCAAAGAGGACTCTGTTACCCCAATTATCCTAGGAAGACCGTTCCTAGCGACAGCCGGAGCTATCATAGACGTAAAGAAAGGAAGGCTAACATTCGAAGTAGGAGAAGAAAAGATAGAGTTCATCCTTACTAAGTTCTTGAAGGCACCAGCTATAGATGACACATGCTATATAGTAGATGTCATTGGCGAATGCATACGAGAATTAGAGAAGGAAGAAACTACATATTCTAAAATCATGAAAATCCAGATCCCTGCTATTCATGAAGACGACAACTGGCGTGCACCATACAAAGATGATAGTTTGAGCGAGATCTTAGCATTCACTCCAAATCACATGCCAGGTCCGAAAAAACCAGCTTTAGAACTTAAAGAGCTACATAAAACCCTCAGGTACGAATTCCTAGATACAGAATTCAAAAGACCAGTAATAGTCAACGCTAATTTAGGACAATCAGAAACTGAGCAATTATTAGAAGTCCTAAGGAAATACCCAACTGCGTTAGGCTATAATATAAGCGATCTAAAAGGCATAAGTCTTTCCATCTGTATCCACCGTATCATGTTAGAGGAAGACTGCAAAACTTCAAGAGAACATCAGAGAAGGATAAACCCGATCATAAGCACTGTAGTCAAAGACGAGGTGAAAAAGTTACTAGACGCAGGAATCATATACCCGATCTCCGACAGCCAATGGGTCAGCCCAGTACACGTAGTACCAAAGAAAGGAGGCGTTACTATAGTGAAGAATGCGAAAGGTGAATCGATAACCCAAAGAGTTGTGACCGGAAATAGGATGTGTATCGACTACAGAAAACTGAACAAGGCAACTCGGAAAGATCACTTCCCTTTACCTTTCATAGACCAGATGTTGGAAAGACTAGCGAAACATTCGTACTTCTGCTATCTAGATGGTTATTCGGGATTCTTTCAAATTCCTATTTACCCCGATGACCAGGAAAAGACAACATTCACCTGTCCTTATGGTACTTTTGCTTATCGCCGAATTCCGTTCGGACTGTGCAATGCTCCAGCAACCTTCCAAAGATACATGATGGCAATCTTTGCGGATTACATAGACGACATCATGGAAGTGTTCATAGATGACTTCTCTGTATGCGGAAAAAGTTTTGAAAGTTGTCTGTCAAATTTAGAAATGGTACTCAAAAGATGCGCTAAAGTGAACCTTGCCCTTAATTGGGAGAAATGTCATTTCATGGTCCGACAAGGCATCGTTTTAGGACGCGTCATATCTGAAAAAGGGATCGAAGTTGACAAAGCTAAAATAGAGATCATAAAGGATCTTCAACCTCTGAAAACCGTACGAGAAATACGAAGCTTCTTAGGACACGCTGGATTCTACCGAAGATTCATAAAGGATTTCTCGAAAATCACAAAACCTCTTACAGGTTTATTAATGAAAGATGCCGAGTTCATCTTCGACAAAGAATGCTTAGAAGCATGCGAAACTCTAAAGTCAGCACTTATCACCGCACCAATCATGCAACCCCCAGATTGGCGACTACCATTCAAAATCATGTGCGATGCGAGTGATTACGCTGTAGGCGCAGTTCTAGGACAAAGGAAAGACAAGAAGCTTCACGCTATCTACTACGCCAGTAGAACTTTAGACCCTGCCCAAATGAACTACGCCACAACTGAAAAGGAACTTCTAGCAGTCGTGTTTGCACTTGACAAATTACGTTCCTACTTGGTAGGAGCCAAAATAATCATATACACAGATCACGTTGCCATTAGGTACCTAATAAGCAAAAAGGACGCCAAACCAAGATTATTGAGATGGATCCTATTATTACAAGAGTTCGACTTAGAAATTAAAGATAAGAAGGGGACCGAGAATGTAGTTGCAGATCACTTATCCCGTATAGAGGGCATTAAACAAGAACCAGTGCCTATCAATGACGACTTTCCCTACAAACGTCGGATAGCCAAATTGGAAAGCGATATGTTGTTGCACCGTAAAATTTGCCCAACCTTTTCTTACCTGGTTTATGTTTCATTGCATTAACATTTGCATATTTATAACATCTGCATAGTTATATCATTTGCATATCATGATATCATTCATATAGCAGGGGATCAAGTGTTATTCTTGTCAATAGAAGCCTAGCAAGAGGTCTCATTCAAGATTGAGAAGTTGTCAAAGTCATCAGAAGGTGGTTGGAGTGCCTAAGGGTTTAGGTGTTTGAGTATGAATCTTCTCCTAACTTGAGGATCAACTGAAGACCATCAGAGGGTTGTGAGGTGTTGAATGTGAGAAGAGGATGTGCATGGATCTCATAGAATGCCTAGAGGGCCATGGGAGAGTTTTATCAAGTCATTGTGTCAAGTGCAAGAGCCACAGTTGAGGTGCAAGCAATTAGGGTTTCACCTGGATCAATTCTAGGTCAACTGGACAATTGAAGAGTATCAAGGCCTAATTTTAGGTTATAGAGTTCATGAAATGATGCGATAAGACATGTTTGGTGTTGTGCCAAGATCAAATCAAGAAGAAGAGTGTGGGAAGTTGCTAAGTTAGGGTTTCAGTGTAAAATCCCCTGTTTAGCGCCTAACTACAAGACCACATAAGTCAAGATACAAGTTTCAAATGGATCTTTGGCCGACATGAAACTTGTAGAGAATCTCAATACCTTTAATTTTAGTACTATAAGTCCTCCATTGGATTTATAGACCTCAAGTTATGGCCCAGACAAGCTACAAGTTCTCTGATGCCACTGAAATTTGTCTGTGAAAATCATCTGACTTCAAAGCTATTTTTGACCTAGAAGGATGTTTCACCTGACCTTTTGGCCAACATGAAAGTTGTTCCTCATGATCTTAGCTTTCTAAATTGTCTGAGAAGTCTTCCATCTGATTTGTAGAACTCAAGTTATGATGTTTACAAGTCAGGGGTATTTTGGGAAAGTGAGATTATATGTCATTTTCAATCATAGGTCAAAATCTCCAACTTGCACTTATCAAATGGATTTTTGTTCAACATGAAAGTTGCTAAAAACATGATTTTAAGTGCAACCAAGTGATCATTTGGGATTGGTTTGGCTTGTAGCAAAAAGTCACTTAAAATGGCCTAAAAAAGGGAATTTTTCAAATGGATTAAGGAGGGAAAATTGACTTTTTGAGTTAGAGGACCAAAATATGTCATGTGAGTATATTTTTTGAATGGAAATCACATTCTAAGAACATTGGCATTGGCAGAATTTTGAGCATAGGCCAAGTTTTGGGAGTTGTCATTTAGATTACTTCACCATGAAGTTACATAATCAAAATAGCCATTGGATCAAATACAAGGATCAAATCCCAGCCATTCACACTCCACATGCTGTTATTAGTTGAATTGAATCATTTTGGAGCCAAAACATTGCCATTTTCGTGTACCCTCAAGAGCAAAAAGTGGTGAAATTTTGAAATTTCATTTTGGGCCTAGAGGCAAGGATTGGGATTTCTCTTGATCAATATCCATTGTATATAAGATTTCTAACCTTCACAAATCATCAGTTTTCGAAATTGGAGCAGAATTGATCAAGAACAAGCTTGAAAAAGTGAAGAACACTCAAAAAGTGAATTCTAAGATTTAGATCGTTTCAGGCCAAATTGTGAATTGAGAAAGCTTTATTGAAGATCATTGAACGATTCTGGAGAGTTTCGCGAAGCTTCATCAAGGATTAAAGGCTCAGTGGAAGTTCTCCACTAGGTACTTGAATTTCAACATATCTCTCTTAATACTTGATGATTCTTTGCCATTTTTGTTTCTTTGCACTCCTTGAAGCATGTAGATCATTTCTGGATTATAATTGTTGATGTTTGTGACGTTCAAAATTTGGAGCTCCAAACTTGTGAGATTTTGTATGGACTGTTTTGGCATGATTTTGCTTAGTTTTTGCTTGATCTATAACCTCCATGACATAAGAATGAGTTTAGAATTAATTTGGAGAGGTTTTGATGAGTTTGAGTTTTTGGTACCAAACTTTGTTTGCTTTGTTTCTCTTTGATCTTGCATTATTAATAATTTTGGATGAGATATTTGGAATCCTTGCGAGAAGTAGATGAATTTTGATATAAAAAACTCTAAAAACGGTTGAGTTTTGTATTTTATGTGTGTTGTTGAACACTTTGTGGTGGCCAGAATACTTGGTAGGGGTGACCGGAGTGTTGCTCCGGCGGGGGCAAGGCTGGTTGGAGAAGATGTTCAGCAGCCGTTGGATCGTGAGGGGAGGGAGACAAAGTCTCCCGATCGGAGGATCCAGAGAGCGCCACGTGGCCTAACGCCAAAACGACGTCGTTTGGCAGGCGTTAGAGGGCCAGGCGCGCGCGGGTTCAGTCCCGCTGGTGCGCGTTTTGTTTTTTCCTTTCATTTTTCGTTTTTACTGTTTTCCTTTGTGTTGTTTTGGGACCTGGAGTACCTGTGTTCGAATCCCCCTGAGCGCGTTTCCATTATTCTCATATATTCACTTCATTTGTTTCAATTTTTTAGGTGTTGATTTAATTACATAAAAAAATAGTAAAATTAATCAAAAAATTATGAATTTTTTTCTGTAGTTCGTGATTGTCTTAAGAAATTTTAGGTGTTGATTTTACATTATTAGGATTTAATTTGAATTAGTTATGATTTTTCTTTTGTGCTAATGTCTTTTGTTTTGCATATTTGACCATCTGTTTGTAGAATTTTGTTCTTCCAATTGGTGATAAATTTGGCTTTAATTTTTTAGTATGTTTTAGGGTAGATGCTCATGTTCCCTTAGGATTTTTATTATAATTTTAGAACAAATTTATGTTCTGTTTTAGGTGTTGAGATTAGAGCCTTCCCAAACTTGTGGATTACTTGATACCTTTCAATTTAGAAATTATTTAGGTGACTTAGAAGTTGAATTAGGCTTTAATATTTTAACAATAGGCTGTTCAAACATATATGTTCCCCTAGGAATTTAATTAGAATTTTACAACTTTGTTTCCTATTTTTGTTGAATTTTGCAAGTTGCTTGTGTTTGTGTTGTTCTCTCTTGAGTGCCTTTGCTTGTTTGGCTTGGTTGGTGACTTTGGAGTTTTCTTGGCTTGGAATCCTTTTTGGGAGATCTTCTGGACTTGATATATATACTATGGCTTGAATATTGGAGCTTGGAGTTGGAGTTTCCTTTTCTTTTAGGAGTTTTTTTAGGAACTTAGGAAATTAGGGTTTTAGGGAGAGCTATTAGAGCTAGTTTTGGTTTTATTTCATCAAACATAGAATGCATTGCTTGTTTCTATTCCATCAAATGACATGAAGTCCTCCTAGGGAAACTCCATCTCTCCTTTGGAGGGATGTGTGGTATGCCCATAGTTGAGTAGAACTTTGAGGATACCTTTCGATTTCAATGTTGGTACTTGATGATTTCCTTTGGTTTTCATTAAGTTTTCAACATTTCAACCTTGATCTTGGTGATTATTCCTCTGTTTGGAGTGTGCTTGCTAGAGCTTGAAGATGAAGTTAAAGAAGCTTGAGATAGAAGTTAGCTTGAAGATGAAGTCTTGCTGTCGACTTTGTTGTCTTTTCAACTGTGCTGTTTAGAGCTTGTTGTTGCTATCTGCTGTAGGAGTTTGTTGCTCCTGCTTGGGCTGCCTTCTCTGTATCTTTTGTCTTTCTCTGTATTGTCTGTTTGCTTATGTTGATTCCCTCTAGGTTTGAGGTGGAGTTTGTCTCCTCTTGCCTGTTGTTTTCTCCCTTGCCTCTCTGGTACTGTTGCATAGCATGCATTCTTACTGTTTACTATTTACTGTTTATTGCTTGCTTTCTTTTGCTGTTTCCCCTAGGATCTCTGATTTCCTCTGTGCAAGAGGGAATTATGACAGACATTAGGTTTTGACCCATGCATGATAACTGTAGGTAGATTCCCCTTTCAACCATTAGTTTTAGGGTGTTTCTTTCCTCCTCTCAAAACAAATTCAAAAACACAGTAATAAGGTTAATTGAAGTCGTGCGTTACGAGCCTTAAGCTATCTGGGAAAAGGTTGGTGGAGGGTCTCTCTCCAGTAATCTGGATGTTAGTGTGGTACCATTTGGGTGACATACGAAACATTCACTCCTGGGTCATAGTCTCTAGTGCGACTGAGATTGCGAACATCCTAAAAAACAGTTCTTTCGTAAAAAACTCAAACAAACATTTAAACTTTGTTTTTGTCCTCTTGGACCTTTAATAAAAAAAAACCTTTTTCAGAAGGTGATAAAAACTGTCAGACAAACTTGTGTCTTCCGTAGCCTGAACTACGTTTGCTATGATCTTTCATGCCGTATGAAAGTACGTAGGCACGAGATGCGACATCTCGGCGAGCAACCTTCCCCCTTAACCCGTAGTTAGGTGAACTACGTTGACTCTGATTTCTCGTTCCAGACGGGAATACGTAGGCATAAAGTGCGATACTTTGCCGAGTCATTTTCTTTTCTTTTTAACCCAGACCTGTAGATTAGATAGAATAACATACCCTTAGATAGAAAACAAGCGTGGATCCCATCGAGTACGACGGACATGAGGGGTGCTAATACCTTCCCCTTGCGTAATCGACTCCCGAATCCAGGATTTGGTTGCGATGACCATTCCTTTCCCTCTTTGCATTAGATTTACTCTGAGCATTTCCTTTCCCTCTTGTGGGATAAATAACGCATGGTGGCAACTCTTCTGTCATAGCCGGCGCCGATTTTCGCAGTAGCGACAGCTGGCGACTCTGCTGGGGACATCTGGTTCCCTATGCGAGTCAATCCTAGCGCTTGTTTTCCCGTCTGGGGTTTTGTATGTATTTATTTTTCTGTCTTTACTTTCAGTACTGTATATATTTTTGTTATGTTGTGGGTAGAAGGTTAGTTTGAGAGATAAGCCGGACCTGAGCTTGAGTGCACATAGACTTAGAAGTAGAAAGTAGTGGTTAGCCTGCTTGCTTTGCTTGCACCAGCTAGCTACGAAATTTACACTCATACGAGATTCTCTTTGATGGCATCTTGCCTGGCCCTTTGGGCTCGACAGGTTGTTGGATTTGAGGGTTGTCGACTCTGGGGACCTATCATTTGGGATTCGGCTAAGTGAGGCCTCTTCAAGGGATGATGATTCCACACCTTCTGGGTATCGTATCATCACTCTTGAAAGTCTGTGACGCTGATGACCGCATAGGATGCCGTACCTCGTCTGTGAGTTAGGTACATACCTGTGAGAGGGTAGGTGGGTCTTTTTTCAGGAAAACTCTGACCTCAGAACACCTGGTTTGTCTCTGTCAGTGAGAATTGGTTATGAGGGTTCTTGGTGGTTGGTTTTGTTTGAGGAGAAGATCTGATGGTTCTCAAGTGGCAGTACAGCACATCACAGTTCTTCATCATTGCACTTGATCCCCTGTTTGCATATGCATTTGCATTTTCATGTTTGCATTTCATTAACGTGTATTTATGTTGCAGGTGTGATTTTTCCCCTCAGATTCTAGTGTTCTTGTTGCCAGACATGGAGTCCATGAAGAGGACAGTTGCTTACAGGTTTCCTTCTCCAGATATTAGTTCCTTGTTGCAGTTGGTTGCTCTAGCAGATCAGAGAGTGAGGGTTGAGTTCAGAGAGTCTTACGGGAAACTGCTCAGTTTGTTGTGCAAGCCTTCTGTGTTTGAGATGACTGGTTTGTATACTTTGATGCAGTTTTACGAGCCTCAGTTGAGATGTTTCTTGTTCCCTGATTTTATTCTGGCTCCTACTCTGGAGGAGTATTCTGATATGCTGGGAGTTCCTATGTTAGATCAGATGCCTTTTGTTCATGAGGATACTGAGCCTGAGTTGGCTAGGCTTACTGAGATTGTCAGTTTAGATGCTTCTGAGCTCCCCAGAGGTTTGGTTAAGCTGAATGGAGCTTATGGTTTTCATCTTTCTTGCTTGGTTGAGAAGGCTACGCAGTGTGCGAAGGATGGGTGTTGGATTGCCTTTAGTGCTATTCTGGCTGTTTGCATTTATGGGATTGTCTTGTTCCCTAACTTGCCTGATTTTGTTGATTCAGATGCTTTCTTTATTCTTGCCTCGAAGAATCCGGTGCCTACTCTCTTGGGTGACGTTTATCATTTTGTTCACTATAAGAATGAGAAGCGTCAGGGAATGAATGTTTCTTGCTGTGTACCTCTTCTATCCAGGTGGTTTCAGGGACATCTTCCTAAGAAGGGACCTTTTGTTGATACTGCTGGTACTTTAGATTGGTCTTCTCGATTGATGGGATTGTGTGCTGAGAACATTGTTTGGTTTGATCGGAACCTGCTCGGAGTGAATATTATATATAGTTGCAGTGGCTTTCCGAACGTTCCTTTGATTGGAAGGAAAGGTTGTATTAACTATAACCCTTCTCTGCTTGTGAGACAATTTGGCTATGCTTTGAGGGACTCTCCGGTTGAAGACGAGATACAGGAATCTCTGTATCTCACAGGTTTATTAGACGGAGATGTTTTGGTCAGATTGAGGCGTGCTTGGGGTAATATTCACAGAAGAGGAAAAACATTGCTTGGTAAGAATGATAGTCGAGCTTATAATCCTTATTGGCTCTGGATCCATGAGAGAGTTAAGACTTCTTTGATGCCGTATCTTGCTGTAGAGCCTTTGTATCTTCCGGTGGTTGAGGAACCTACTTCAGTAGAGATTGAGAAGTATAACAAGCTGCTGGCTGAGAAGGAAGAGTTGCAACAAGCGAATGAAGAGCTAGAGAAAGAGATTTTCTAGCTTCGGCATGAGAAGAATGAGACAAATTTCACTTTGAAGAAGCAGACAGAGATGATTAATAGGTTGGGTTCAGATTTGACCGAAGAGACCAGCAAGAGAGAGAAAGTAGGAGTAGCCTTGAGTGGTGTTAGTAGTGTACTTGCTACTAAGAAAGAACTCCTGAACAAGGCTTATTCTCGACTTTCCAAATGGGAATCTTTGTGGAATACAACGCTTATGAAGCGGAAGGAGCGTGAAGATGAGTTGAAGCTTCAGATTTCCCAGTTAGAGGAGTAGATCAGTGCTAAGGATGCGAAGATTGTTGAAGAGGTATCTCTTAGACGTGACGCTGAGTCTAGAGTAAGTAGCAGGATCAAAGAGACTAGGGGTGGTGAATTGAAGGCTGGCTCCAAGAGATGCAGGGTTGATGAGTGTTCTGGCAGAAGAACTTGTGAAGAGGACGCCAAAAAGCTGAGATCCACTGTTGAGCGGCATGCATTACTGATACAGGAGCTAATCTCCAGACTAGGTCATTCGGAGACGTTGAGGATATTGGAAGATGTCAGAGCGCGCCATTTAGCCTGATTTATCTTTGCTTTGCTTTTGTTATCTGTATTTGTATTTTGACCATCGCCAGGCTTGTTGGCCGAGGTCTTTTCAGTTATATTCAGTTGTACCTTTGTACTTTGCTTCTTGGCATTTGTTTATGTATGAGGTTTCTGATTCTACGCTTGCTTATTTGGGACTCCATTGTTGTTATGGCTTCTTCTCCGGAACTAGAATCGGGGGGGGGGGGGGGGAATTAACCTGTTGCATATTTACACGTGTGCATTTGCATATTCATATTGCATGGCAGGTACCTTTTTGAGCTAGAATCTTATCTCCTGCATCTTACAGGTAGTTTCAGGATTGACGAACAGAGAATTCACCGGTATGCTACAAGAAGCAACAGTAAGAAGATCATGGATCAAGTACAGTCTGAGATGCAGGAGATCCGGGATAGGTTGGCCCAATTTATGCAGACTATGGAAGTTGTGGCTAAAGGCCAGGAACATCTTCAAACTCTGGTGCAGCCGCTGCTGGCGCCAGCGGCTGGTAATACTGAATACAACTCTGCTCATGTTGAGACTCCTCGCAAGGAGGAAGTGATACCAAATGCTGGTGAGACTGGTATTGGCAACGGCAACGGTAACACTGGTAACCGAAATGCTGATAATGTTAATGGGAATGTGGAGACTAACAGGAATGTTGGTATCAACATTGGTTTCGGTGACAACAATCAAGGTCTTGGCTTTGGCAATCGGGATGGCAATGATGGCTTCAATAATCAGGGTTTCGGAAACGGAGGGTTTGGTGATAACAATCAAGGTTATGGTAATAATGGCTACGACAATGCTGGGTTTGGCAATGTGAATACCAATGGTGCTGGGATGGGTCCTTTCAATACTGGTTTTGGGACAGTGGCTGCTAATCAAGAACTTGGTAATTTGAGGTATGACCCCAGGTTCTTCCAAAGTGGTCATGGTCATGTTCGTAATGCTGCTTATGACGGATATGGTAATGAGGGGCCGTACTGGAATAGAGATCGTCAGGAAGATGCCTTTTCTGGGCAAGGCATGGGTTTCGAGGGTCCCACTGATAGTGATCGGAGGATTAAAATGCTGGAAGAACAGATGAGAGGTATAGCCAATAAAAATTCTGCAGGATTGGACATGGCTACCATGGGGATGGTTCCTGGGATGAAAGTGCCATTGAAGTTCAAAGCTCCTACTTTCGATAAATATAAAGGGGATACATGCCCACGGGTTCATGTGCAGTCATACTACCGGAGGAGTCGGCTTACTCTGATGATGAGAAGATGCTTATGCATTTTTTCCAAGATAGTTTGTCAGGACCATCGCTGGAATGGTACATGGGACTAGAGCCTGCACAGGTCGGAAGTTGGAAAGAATTGGCTGATGCTTTCGTCAAACATTACCAATACAATAGCGACCTTGCACCAAATAGGGTCCAGCTTCAAAGTCTTTCACAAAAGAACGGGGAAAGTTTCAAGGAGTATGCTCAGAGTTGGTGGGATCTGGCGGCAAGAGTCCACCCCCTATGGTTGAAAGGGAATTGATTGATATTTTTGTTGGAACATTCTATGGGATGTATTATGATAAATTGCTCAATTGCTCAATGGTTAGTTTCTCTGACATGATACTCATGGGAGAATGAATTGAAAATGGCATCAAAATTGGTAAGATTCAAGCCAGTGAATCGACCTCAGCTGGAGGTGCGAACAAGGTCTTTGGTGGTAAAACGCAAGGAGACGCCAGTGCAGTGTATGGTGGTCGAGGACAGGGTAGAGGTCGGAATCAGTATCTTCAACAACAGGTTGCTAGTGTAACGATCCCTATACCACAACAACGACGACAACCACAACAGCAACAACAACAACAAAGGTATAACCTTGCTCAGAGAAGGATCCATAATGGGAAGCCGAAGAGGGTATTTGACACACCTCCATCAACGTATGCAGAACTGCTTCAGACGCTATTAAGTTTGAATCTGGTTGAGAAGAGAACGTTGGACCCACCCACAGGAGCGCTTCCTTACGGGTATGATACTAGTAAGCAGTGTGAATTTCATTCTGGGGCATCCGGACATGATATCGAGAGTTGCCATGCTTTTAAGCACAAAGTCTAAGATTTGATTGATAGTAAAGTCATCAACTTCAGTAATGATGGTCCTAACATTGTACAGAAACCAATGCCGAATCATGGAGCGAATACTGTTTTGACAGAAGAGGATTTGGATTTGGTTATGGACGTAAATGATCTGAAGACACCTTTAAGCTATGTTGAAAGCAGATTTTTGAAAGGAGGGGTCTTCCCCGGGTGTGATGTATATTGTTTGGATTGTTGGACCCGACCAGAAGGCTGTATTGACTTGAAGAGAGGCATTCAAGCCATGATTGATGAGGGAACTTTATAGTTTGACCGCACTGTTGTTAAGAAACCTGATGAGGTAACGTGTGAAAAGCAGGGTGAGGTCGCAACAATTACGATCCCACGAAAGACTATTACGATATCCGCGCCCACCAAGCGGCCAACTATCACGATAACAAAAGCAAGACCCGTTCCTTATGAGAGTACGAAATCCATTCCATGGAATTATGGGTTGGACGTTTTTTGCAACGGGGAAAAGATTAATATGGATAGCCAGCCAGCAAGGGCAGTGGGCAATATTGTTGAAGCGGGAGGTATGACCCGAAGTGGTAGAATATTCACTTCACCTGAAATCGAGGCTGAGAGGATTGCCAGAGGCAAAGCCAAAGTGAATGAAGGAGGACCTTCCCAGTAGAAAGAGAAAGAAACATCGGTCAAGGATGTAGAAGAGTTTATGAGGTTGATTCGCAAAAGTGACTATAAGATTGTGGAGCACTTGCAGCAGACGCCCTCCAAAATTTCAATACTATCTTTGTTGCTTTGTTCCGAAGCCCATCGAAATGCCTTGTTGAAAATCTTGGACACATCTTTTGTACCTCAGGAAGTAACTGTCAATCAGCTTAAGGGGGTACTGGGGCATGTGAATGCTGGCCACAACTTGGGATTTACTGACTTTGATTTAATGCCTAGAGGTCGGGACCATAATATGGCCTTGCACATTTCAGTGGAGTGCCGGGGCACTGTTATGTCGCACGTTCTTGTAGACACCGGATCATCTTTGAATGTGTTGCCGAAGAAGGCTATGATGAAGCTAGATGTCCGAGGAATCATATGCACGCCAAGTGATTTGGTCGTGAGGGCTTTTGATGGGACCAGGAGGTCGGTGTTTGGATCCATAACGTTGCCGCTCCAAGTCGGTACGGAAGTGTTTGACACTGTGTTCTATATCATGGATATACATCCCGCTTATAGCTGTTTAATTGGGCGACCATGGATACATTCTGCAGGGGCTGTGACGTCCACGCTGCATCAGAAGCTTAAATACATGGTCGGTGACAGTGTTGTTACTATTTGCGGAGAGGAGGACATTCTGGTTAGTCATCTCTCGTCATTCAAGTACGTCGAAGTGGATGGGGAGATCCATGAGACGACATGCCAAGCCTTCGAAGGGTTGCAGATCAAGGACAAGTTTCCTGTTCCTAGCAAAGGGCCAGAGGTGGCCATGTCTTCGTACAAAGACGCTCAGACAGTGGTTCAGGCTGGAGTAACCAAAGGATAGGGCCAAGTCTTAGAAATTCCTGTCAAGATGGACAAGTTCGGGTTGGGGTATCGCCCGACATCGTCGTCCTCCGCATCAGGCGTGCCAAAGTTCAAAGGACTAGTAGTGATCACTCTAGGTGGGGTCTGTTATGAAACAATCAATGTTGTTTCCGATGCTGAAGACGGAGATAATGACTGCGATATGGACTCGTGGATCAAGCCCGGCGTGCGAGGACAGAATTTGTGCAACTGGTCTATCTAGGAACTTGTCCCAGTGACTACAAAACAGTAATGATTTGTTTTCTCAATTATTGTATAATCATGTGTCCTACCCGGGGCATAGTGATTTTGTTTTTAGGGCTACCTGCTTATGTGTGTACTTTGTTTAATCATTAATAAAGGCGTTTTTCGCATACAAATTTTGTGATCCTTGTTTTTCCTGTTTTTGTTTAATAATAAAATGGCAACGTGGTTATGTGCTTTGCTTGCATTATTTGAAACATTTAACCATTCTCATTGCAGGATTCATATTTCATACGACACCGATCACGACACCGATCACGACACCGATCATGAACTTCCTATGACTCGCTTCGACTTCGAGCACCCGATATTTCAAGCAGAAGAAGAGATTGTTGAGGATAGTGACTTATCAGAAGAGCTGACTCGACTTTTGAAACAAGAAGAAAGAATCATTCTAACTCATCAGGAGGAAATTTAAATTATCAACGTGGGGTCCGAAGAGGTTGTCAGGAATATCCGGATAGGGGCTGCATTGTAAAGTGATATCAAGCAAAGGCTTATCGAGATGCTGCGGGAGTATAGCGATATCTTTGCTTGGTCTTACAAAGACATGCCTGGGCTGGATACTGATATGGTGGTTCACCGTCTGCCATTTGTTGCACCCCAAAATTTGCCCAACATTTCTTTACCTAGCTTATGTTTCATTGCATTCACATTAGCATTGTCATTTGCATTTCATTGACATGTGTGCAGGAGATCAAGAGGTATGAGTACCAATCAAGAGCTACACAAGACTATGAAGCTAGCTAATAAGTTTATTCAAGTGCTCAAGGTTTGATATCCTTGTCATAGAAGTTAAGAGATTCTCAGAGAGAGTGGTTGAAGCCAAGTGTGCAGGTATCCTAACTTGAGAGTTGTGGGAGCTCCTCAGATGATTCTGAAGCCAGGAATGGGGACTTGAAGCCTTGAGAGAGCTTATGAGATGTCTTGAAAGCCATCATGAGGCCTAGATAGGTCAGTGTGTAAGATTAAGAAGACTCAGCCATGAGTGGTGCAGTTAGGGTTTGACTAGGTCATCCCTAGGTCCACTGATGATTTGGAGAAGGTTGAGGCCTAATCCAAGAGCCATGTGATCATGTATTGATGCATTGAGATGCTATAAGGATGATTCCAAGGTCAACTCATCATGATTGAAGAGTTTGAGGAGTTTCAAGCTAGGGTTTCTAAGGCTTGACAGTGTAAAATCCCCTAGTTTGACCCCTATCTTCAAGGCAATTTAGCTCAAGATGTGATTGTCATCTCATCTTGCCCCCAACATGAATGTTTAAGAGATTTCTCTTAGCTTTAATTTGAGTACTAGAAGTCCTTGATAGGATGTGTAGAACTCAAGTTATGACTTTGACAAGTTACAGGTCATCTGAGTTCTGTGGATTTAGGGGCTTGAAAGTTACCCAACTTGCATCAAACTTTTACCCTAGAAGGATGATTCCTATGAACTTTTGGTCAACATTAATGTTATTCCTTATCCTCTTATATTTTTAGAGAGTACTTGAAGTCCTTGATAGGATTTGTAGAACTCAAGTTATGGCTTTGACAAGTCAAGGGCATTTTGGTCATTTGGAGATTATATGTCATTTCAAGCACAAGGCCATAACTCCCATTTCCAAGCTTCAAATGGGAAAATGTTCAACATAAAACTTGTTCAAAATGATGTTTTAAGGCTAGTAAAGAGGTCATGAGATGTTGGAAGTGCTTGCATCTCAAAGTTGCAAAAATGACCTAAAATAAGGGTATAAGTTAAATAAACCAAAGTTGGAAATTGATATTTCTGATCTACACATCCAAACCAAGGCATGTAATATATCATTTTGACTCTAAAAAACATTTTAAGAACATTGGTTTAGCCACAATTTTGATTTGAGGTCTAATTTGTGGACTTGCTTTGAAAATTAATTGCTTGCATATTAAGTAACATTTGCAAAACACATGAGAGATCAATACACAAGCTTCCAAGGCCTTGTAACATATCTAATATCTCACTTGGAGAGATTTTGGAATCATAACAAGCTACTGCAACAAGTGAAACCAGAATTGGGGTGAGTATGGCATGAGATGGTATTTTGGATGACATGAGAAATTCAACATCTCCTTGGATGATTCCAGAAGATTCTAGAGAGGTCCAACATCATCTATATATTGATTAGAAGGGGTTCAAGTGCAAGGTTGGTGAGAATTGAGGGAGAGAAGAGAGTTTGCAACTTCACATTGTTCATTGCAAATTGAAATCAGTTTATGCATTCTACACCATTTTTGATCTTTCTTTTGATCTCAACAACTTCTAGTGAGGATACTGAATGATTCCAGATCAATTCCATAGCAAATCCATGGCTGAATCGTGTATGAGCAATTGAATTTCAGCACCTGAAAGTCACTATCGGGTTTGGAGTTCCAGGCATTTTCCATCAATTATCTTGCATACAGAAGCAAGAACTTGGTACATTGAATGATTTTGGAGCTGTAGAAGGGTTGAAGTGAAGAATTGCTACATATGTTACTCAAGAATTCACAGGTTTGAAACTTTCATCCCTCACCTTAATTTAAGAAGAATTAAGTTAATTTGTTAGGTTAAATTGATAGTATGTGGTTAGGAGATCGTTTCTGGAGACTTAGAGAGGATTTCGTGGTGATCAATGAGATGACACATTTTCTGTTTGGATCAAGAACTTGTTGAATATTGAGAGATAATATGAGTATTATATCAAGAAGTGATCAGGGTAATGTGGTGAACATTTTAGACCAAACAATTTGAAGAATGGTGATAATTGAGGTCTGAGCATAATTCTGATTCTTGATCGTGTTTTAGGTTAGAGGATGATTCAATAAATTCTGAGGTTAGGGTTAGACTCAGGGAGAGATTTAGAGTGATTTAGTGCTTTAGATCATGAATTTTGATGGAGATTTCGTGAGATGCGAAGGTGATGAAGATGAGCATGAGAGCTCTATTTCAATGGCGTTTCTCCCTCCATTTTTGGTTCAAACGAAGAAGATGATTAGAATACCGTTGGATTGGCATGAAGACTTTGACTGAGTAAGGTATTCCACGGCCAGGATTGATTTGGAATTCAGGAGAGAGTCTGAGTAAGTGAAACGATGTGTTTCGTTTATTAGGTCGTTTTGGGCTTAAGTTTAAATTGTTGTCCACACCCCCCTGATGGCCCAATTGTCATATTGAACTGATTGTCATTGCTAACTGCACCGCGCGTTTGGTTATTTTCCATTACTTTCTTTATTTTTTTCATTTTATTCATGGTTCTTGATTAAATCATATAAAATTGAAAAATGATCCAATTAATCCCATTCTTTTTGCATTATATTCATGATTGAGTTTAGTATTTTTTAGAGAAAAAATATTTTTATTTCATGAATTTTCTGATTTTATGGGAATTTTCACATTTTAATTGATATTAAAATAGTTATGTTTGACACTTGATTTTGTGGAATTTTGTGTGATCATGTGGTGATGATTTTGATCCTGAATTTTTGTGTGTGATTAGTTTAGACATGTATGCTCCCATAGAATTTTTCTCACATTTTTGTGATGAAAATAGGTGTGCTTTCTAGATTGAGCTTTAGGTGCTTCCTTTTAGGGTTTAGGTTTAGTACCTTATAGTGTATAATTTATTTCTAGGTCTTATTTGATGATTTGATCTCTGGAATTAATATGGTAGAGTCATGATTGACCTAGGTTCCTGTAGTTATTTTTGTAGGATTTTACAATTGGTTTTAGTATTTTAGTTAGGAGTAACTTTAGTACTAGGTGTTAGGTGAACCTAACTTACTAACTCAACTAGATTAACTTCTCTAGTCCCCTTAGATTAGGGTTTTTGCTTTGGTTGCCTTTGGTTGAGATTGAAGACAAGTTGAAGACAAGGTGAGGATGCTTGAAGTTGCTTGAAGTTGCTTGGAGCTTGGAGTTGCTTGTGCCTGAAGGTGTCTGATGAAGATTTAAGAGGTAGGAGACATAGGGAGAGCCTTATAATTAGAATGACTTCTTTCACAAATATGGAAAGCATCTTGTGCTTCCATTCCTCCCAATGACTAAAAGTCCTTCTAAGATATTAACATCCCTCCTTTGGAGGGATGAGTGGCTTTATCGGGGAAGTAGAACTTTGAGGGAACCAATCCCTCATAATGATGAACCCTTACAGGCTTCCTTTGGTTGTCAATAAGCTGTTTGTCATTTCCACTCATTCTGTTAAATCAATTGTCTTCTGATTTGAGTATCTTGAAAGATGTTGGACTTGAGTTTGAAGATGAGGACTTCATTGAAGAGTGTGGAAGAGGATGATTCCTTGAGCATTGCCATTGCAGCTGAAGCTTGAAGAGCAAGAAGAACAAGTTGATACTTGAAGATCCAATGGAGATTGGGTGAAGAGCTAAGGCTTAAAGAATTGAAGGATGGGGTTGACACTTCCATGTGATTGAAGATTACTCTGAGAAGCTGAAGCTTGTAGATCAGGAAGACCAAGTTGATACTGGTGAAGCAAAGAGAGCTGAAGCAAGAAGAACAAGTTGATACTTATGAAGAGGACTCAATTGAGATTGAGTGAAGAGCTGAGGCTTGAGGAATAAAGGAAGTTGACACTGACATTGATGCATTGAGAGCCTAAAGGGATCAAGTTGATACTTGTAGTTGGGAGTGAAGCCTGAAGGTGGGATTTACTGTAAAGCTGAGGCTTGAGGAAGAGAGAACAAGTTGATACTTATGGTGGGAGTGTTGAAATCTTGGAGAAGCAAGTTGATACTTGTCATGAAGGATGGTTGAAGTCTGAAGACTGGGTTGCTGTCAGAAGAGCTGAAGCTTGGAATTGGAAGAGGGAGTTGTTGATCTGCTTTCTTCCTTGTCTATTTTCTTTTCTGTATTGATGTGCCTTGTTTGACTTGCGTGATGCATTAGAATAAGTTCATATTTAGACTGATGTAATCTAGGAGCATGATTGCACTAGAGGTTGAGTTGCTCCCTCTGCTTGTATTTTTACTGTATGGCTTTGCTTGCGGGTATTCGGTAGAGCCCTGCTCCCTTGCCCATGTGGTTTGTGTTTGCTGGATAGCATGTTATTTCTTCTGTATGATTGAAGTTTATTCTATTTTGCTTGATAGCATGTCATTTCCTGTATGATTACAGTCACTTATATGTTGCTTGATAGCATGTTATTTTTTCTGTATGATTGCAGTTACTCATATCTGGCTTGAGGTTGAGATGAGCATGTGGAGGCTGCTGCCCCACACACATTTCCTCCCTCACTTGCATTGCATGCATTTTACAGTCATTTATTGTTTACTGTTTAAGCTGATGCTTTATTTGTTTCTGTATCATTGACATGACCCCCTAGGACTCTCATTTCCTTTAATATGGAAGTGATGATTAGAACCTTAGGTTGAAACCTATGCATGATAACTTCTAGGAGTTCCTTGTTTCAAACCTCAACCATAGGATGAATCCTTGGCATGACAACATTAGGACTTGACAGTCTCCCTTTAGTTGAGCCTGCTCTCTTCTCATCTCAAAACAGCTTAAGATACAGTAATCATGAATGATTTCTTTCGTACGTTACGAGCCTTAAGCTATCTGAGAAAGGATTGTTGGAGAGTTTCTTTTCAACAGTCTGGATGTTTAATATGGCACCCTTTGGGTGACATGCGACACATTCACTCTCATGTCATAGTCTTTAGTGCGATTGAAATTGCAAACATAATAAAAAACACTTCTTCCGTAAAAGACAAAAAACAAACATCAAACCTTTTTGCCCCGTGGGCCCGTAATTCAAAGGAAGCTTTTCTGAAGAAAATAGTGTCGTTAAACTTCAGCGCTACCGCAAACAGGCTTTGTCCCTAACTGCTGGAACTGCTGTTTAACCCTACTCGATAAAAATAGATGAATCTGAACCCCTGTAATCTGTATTATCCCGAACTACGTAAGCTCTGATCTCTCATACCTGTTGAGAGTACGTAGGCACAATACTGATGTATTGGCGAGCCACCTTTCCCGTATCCCGTAGTAGGTCGAACTACGTTGACTCTGATTTCTCATTCTCTGATGAGAATACGTAGGCATAAAGCGCGACGCTTTCCCGAGTCATTTTCTTTTCTCTTTTTAAGCCAGCTTTGATAGGTAGATAGATAAACCAACTCGTCCAGTAAACACAACAAGCGTGGATCCCATCGAGTACGATGGACGTGAGGGGTGCTAATACCTTCCCCTTGCGTAACCGACTCCCGAACCCAGACAATGGTTGCGATGACCTTGTCTTATACCTTTTCGTAAGGTTTTTTTTTATTGTTTCCTTTCCCGCTCTGAGGGATAAATAACGAAAGGTGACGACTCTTCTGTTTTGCCGGCACCTTATTTTCGCGGAAGCGACAGCTGGCGACTCTGCTAGGGATTTGATAGTTTCCTGGGATCCAACGTCCCCTATGCAAGTCAGTTTGGGGATCCAACGTCCCCTGCGAGAGTCAATCCTAGCGCTTGTATGATTACTTATTGGGTTGTGTTTATTTATCGCACTTTATTTTCAGTATGATATGATTATCTGTGCTGTTGTGGAAGGGGCATTCTGATGAGTGAGAAGCCAGACCCAGGCTTGAGTGAACATAGCATTAGTTGTGGAAATTAGTGGGCGCGTGCTTGCTTGGCAGGCACTAGTGTCTCATGAAATCCACGCTCAGACGAGGTTCTCCCGGTTGACTTCTTTTTCAACCCTTTGGGTTGAGGGGGTTGTTGGTTTGGAGGATTGTCGACTCTGGGGACCGATCATTTGGGATTCAGCCGAGTGAGGCCGCTTCATGAGCTGGGGATGCCACACCTTCTGGGTATCGTATCACCCCTCTTGAATGTCTGTGATGCTGATGGCCGCATAGGATGCCGAACTTGAGTCAGTTTAGGTCCATACCTGTGAGCAGGGTTGGGTTTGTTGCAGGAAACCCTAACCTCCAGACTACCTGGTTTTCTTGATAGTGGATCAGTTTTGGTTGGGATCAAAGGATCTCATCAGCAGAGATATGTTTGTTCTTGATAGAGCAGAGTTTTGGTCCTGTATCAGAGGATCTCATCAGCAGAGATATGTTTGTTCTTGATAGAGCAGAGTTTTGGTCCTGTATCAGAGGGTCTCATCAGCATATGATTGTTCTTGACAGAGCAGAGTTTTGGTCCTGTATCAGAGGTCCTTATTATCATATGATTATTCTTGACAGAGCAGAGTTTTGGTCCTATATCAGAGGTCCTTATTATCAGATGTTTGTTCTTGACAGAGCATATTTTTGGTCCTGTATCAGAGGTTCTTATTATCAGATGTTTGTTCTTGACAGAGCAGATTTATGGTCCTATGTGTGTGTGTTCTTGATAGAGCAGATTTGTGGTCCGATACCGGGGTTTTCTTATTATCAGATATAGTGGTTGTTCTTGACAGAGCAGCATCATGGTTTTGTTGATACAGAATCTCCACAACACAGTTGCCTTGATCTCCTGCTGCATGATTGCATTTTACATTTCTTTGCATACCCATTTGCATTTCATTAACGTGTGTCTGTGTTGCAGGTACCATTTCCCCCGATTCAGGATTTCTTGCCTCCTATTTGTATTATTATGGGTTCTCTGAGGAAGACCATGGCTTACAAGCTCCCTGCTCCTGATGTTGTTCAGCTAACTGGTTTGATTGCTTTAGAAGATGATTCTGTGAGAGATGACTTCAGAAAATCTTACGGCAAATTGCTCAGTTTGGTTCGTAAACCTTCTGTGTTTAAGTTGAATGGGTTGCACGCCTTGCTGCAGTTCTACGATCCTCCGTTGAGATGCTTTACTTTCCAGGATTTTGTTCTTGCACCCACGCTAGAGGAGTATGTTGATTTGTTAGGTGTGCCTATCAAGAGTCAGATGCCCTTTGTTCATATGGATGATGAGCCTAATCTGGCTAGTCTAGCTCCGTCACTTCATCTGGATGCCTCAGAGTTGGTATTGTCTAGTTGGAACAAGGTTCCCGGTTTCTCCTTGCAGTTCTTAGTGGGAAAGGCTCAGCAGTGCGCCAAAGACGGATGTTGGGTCGTGTTCAACGCCATTCTCGCTCTGTGCATATATGGCATCATTCTGTTCCCCAATATGCCCGACTTTGTGGACTTCGACGCCTTCCACATCTTTGCTTCAGGGAATCCGGTCCCTACCTTAATAGGAGATGTCTACCATTCCGTCCACTACAAAAACGAGAGCAGAAGGGGTAAGAATGTCTCGTGCTGTGTGCCCCTACTCTATAAATGGCTTGATAGTCATCTACCCAAGAGGGGTCCCTTTGTTTCGTCTGCAGCCACAGCTGAGTGGTCTGAGCGTCTGATGAGTCTATCTGCAGAGGATGTTGCCTGGTTTGACAGAGATAGGTTGGGTACCGAGATTATCTTCAGCTGCAACGGGTTTCTAAACGTGCCTTTGATAGGCAGGAAGGGCTGTATAAACTATAATCCGTCTTTGCTAGTCCGACAGTTTGCTTATGCTTTGAGAGCTCCGCCGAAGGATGAAGAGGTACAGGAATCTCTGTACCTCACTGGTCTTCTAGAAGGGGATGTGTTATCTAAGCTTCAGCGCGCTTGGAATGGTATCAGTAAGAGGGGAAAACCGTTGCTGGGGAAGAGTAATAGCCAAGCCTACGCTCCGTACGTGACATGGATCAAAGCCAGAGCAGACGCTATAGGGATTCCGTTTCCTCCTGCCAAGCTAGAAAGCCCTCCAATGATTGAAGAGCCTACCACCGTGCCCATTCAGCAGCATAATCAGGTGTTAGCTGAGAGAGATGAATTGAAGAGGGCAAATGAAGAATTGGAGAAAGAACTGGCTCAACTCAGAAGCGAGAGAAACGAAGTCGTTCATTCCTTCAAGAGGCAGACAGAGCTGGTGAACCAGTTGGGGACAGATCTGACTAAGCAGATGGTTGAGCGTGAGTGCATGGGTCGAGACTTCAAAGCTGTCAACGATGTACTGGCCACGAAGAAGCAGCACTTGGACGAAGCGTATCGGAGGATATCCAAGTTTAACCAGCACTGGAAGGCCTCCCTAGCCAACAGGAAAGAGCGGGAGGATAAGCTGATGCAACAGATCTCCAAGCTGAAAGCCCATGTGAAAGCTAGTGAGAAGAGGTTTGATGAAGAAACCGCTCGCCGATATGCCGCCGAAGGCCAGCTCAACAAAGCTCTCGCTAACATGAAGGAGCGCAGACTGATGTTTGAATCCAAGAAGTGGAAGTTAGAAGATTGTTTCGGCGAAGGAGCATGGGAAGATTCGGTCGAAGGTCTCCAGTACACCATTATGCAGAGGGAGTTACTCGTCGAAGGGTTGCTCACTCAGCCTGGTCATCCAGAAACGAAGGGGTTGTTAGAAGAGTTTCACGCCCGTGGCCGTGCTTGACTATTTGTATTCCTTTCGTTTTGATCGTTGTTGTATGCTGACCATCACCAGGCTTGTTGGTTGAGGTCATGCTATTGATTCTGCTTGTACTCACTGACGTTGTGTACTGCCTTGATGGGCTTTCTTTCTATATATGAGACGTTATTTCTATGACTAGACTCGGACTTCTTATTATCAGCACTAGCACTCAGGCACTAGGATCGGGGGATACCTCCCTAATGCACAGACACACGTTTGCATTTGCATGAAGCATTTGCATAGCGAGCACTTTGTCGTTTTTCCTAACCCTTTTGTGTTATCAGGTTGTTTCAGGTTGTTCCAGGATTGATCAGAGACCAATCCACCGCTATCCGACTAGAGCAAATCAAGCCAGAATCATGGAGCAAGTGCAAACTGATGTTCAAGAACTCCGCGAAAGAATGGACCGCTTCATGGAGCTCATGCAAGCGGTCGCCAGTGGCCAGGATCAGCTCAGAACCTTGGTTCAGCCTCTGATTTCAAGGGTTGATAGCAATGGCGTACTCCATGGAGGGACCGTGCCTACCCCTCCACCAGTTGAAACTCCTCAGAATGGCGTCCCCGTGACCGGGGGGAATGGCAGTGCCAACGACAACGTGATAGCTAACATGGGACTCAATGGTAATACGACTGGCGTCGGTAAAGGGAACTTCGAAGCTAATGTCAATGTCAGGCTGGGCAACGGCAATGCAAGTGTTGGAAATCTGTATGGGCCTCAGCCATGGTTAGAAGATCGTCAAGACGATGTGTTCTCTCAGAGAGGTGCCGAAGGTGAGCTGACTGCTGAAGCACGTCTAAGGTTCAAGGCACTCGAGGATAAGATGAGAAATATCGAGAACCAGAACACCCTGGGCGTTGATATGTCCAAGTTGGGACTGATTGCTGATTTCAAGGTGCCTCCCAAGTTCAAGGTACCTGACTTTGAAAAGTACAAGGGCACCACTTGCCCTCGCGTCCACCTGAGATCATATTACCGGAAAATGTCAGCTCATTCTGAGGACGAGAAGTTGCTGATGCACTTCTTTCAGGACAGTCTGTCCGGACCCTCCCTCGAATGGTACATGAGTCTGGAACCTAACAGTGTGCGCACGTGGAAGGACCTTGCTGAAGCATTTGTGCACCACTACCAATACAACAGTGACTTGGCCCCGAACCGAGTCCAACTGCAGAATCTGTCGCAAAGGAAGAACAAAGGGTTCAAGGAGTACGCCCAGCGATGGCGTGAATTGGCATCCAGGGTTCAGCCGCCGATGGTTGAACGTGAGCTCGTGCAAATGTTCGTGGCCACCCTCCCATGGGTTTATTATGAGAAATTAGTCAGCGGTATGTCCAGAACCTTCTCAGATCTCATTATCACGGGTGAGCACATCGAAAATAGGATCAAACTGGGGAACATTCAAGGTGATTCATCCTCAGCTGGAGGAGGCAAGAAACCTTATGGTGGCAAAAGACGGGAAGGAGAGACGAGCGTCGTGACCAACGCTCGAAGGAAGGGTAAAGACCCTCACCAATAGGTGGCCAGTATAACTATCCCGGCAGTCCAACAGCCACAGCAGCAGCAGCCGCCGCAGCAGCAACCGAATCAGCAAGGGTACCGAAAGTATCAGAACCGGGCACCTCTGTCGAGCCGTCACCTCGAGACTCCGCCCATGACGTACGCGCAACTATTGAAGATTTTTCTTCAGCTGCAGTTGATCCAGAAGAGAACCCTGGCTCCCTTGACAGGGGCACCTCCACCAGGTTATGATGCGAATGCGACTTGTGAATTTCACTAAGGGGCACCAGGCCACACAATAGAGAATTGCAAAGCCTTCAAGCATAAGGTGCAGGACATGGTGGACGCTAAGATCATCAACTTCTCAGATAATGTGCCAAACGTCACGAAGAACCCTATGCCGAATCATATGGGAGGTGGAGTAAATGCCATTACTGAGGACGAGAGTGTGGATTTGTTGACAGATGTCAGAGATCTGAAGACACTGCTTAGCTTCGTTAAAGCTAAGATGATAAAAAGAGGTTTCTTTCCAGGTTGTGGAGAGCTGTGCATGGGTTATGTGACTAGTCATGATGGATGTGAACCGTTGAGAGAAGGGATTCAAAGTCTGATGACCGAAGGAATCCTGCAATTTAGCCGAAGGGCCGAAAGCGGTTCGGGAGAGGTAATGCTGAAGCAAGATGATGAGGTTGCCACCATCACCATCCCTCGCCAGACGATAACTATTTTTGCACCCAGACCGCCCACAATTACTATCACCAAAGCTGGGCCGATACCCTTCGAAAGCACTAATGCTGTCCTGTGGCACTATGGGGCAGAGGTCTACTGCAACGGACAGAAGTTGGAACTAGAACCGTTTGGGTCGTCTGTGGAGAACCTAGCGGGCGTTAGCGGAATTACTCGCAGCGGGAGAGTATTTGCACCACCTGAGATCGTGACGGACAAAGCGGACAGAGCTGATGCAACTGATAAAGGTAAGAGTAAAGTCGTTGAAGAGATCCCGCGTGGGGTAGAAAAAGACTTACTTGTTAAAGACGCCGAGGAATTTATGCGGTTGATTAAAAAGAGTGACTACAAGATTGTGGATCATCTCCATCAGACACCCTCGAAAATTTCCATCCTGAATTTGTTGCTGTGTTCTGAAGCACACCGCAACGCACTGCTAAAGGTGTTGAACGCCGCATATGTACCGCAGGAAATATCGGTAAACCAGTTGGAAGAGGTCGTAGCCCACATGAATGCTAGAAATGGGCTGGGGTTCACTGACCTAGAGCTGACGCCGAAGGGGAGGAACCACAATATTGCCCTGCACATCTTGATAGAGTGTAGGGTAACGATTATGTCTCATGTGTTGGTCGATACAGGGTCGTCACTCAATGTTCTTCCGAAGAAAGCATTGATGAAGTTAGATACTCGCGGATTGATTTGCACACCCAGTGATCTGGTTGTGAAAGCATTCGATGGAACCAAATGCCATGTTTTCGGGGAGGTGATGTTGCCAATCCAAGTCGGGATGGAAACATTCGATGCGATCTTTTACATCATGGACATCATGCCTGCCTACAGTTGTCTCTTAGGCCGGCCATGGATCCATTCTGCTGGCGCCGTGACCTCCACGTTGCACCAGAAACTCAAGTATGCTGTCGGGGGTAGCATCGTGACTATTTTTGGCGAGGAAGACATAATGGTGAGCCATTTGTTGTCCTTCAAGTATGTTGAGATGGATGGGGAAATCCACGAAACCCTATGCCAAGCGTTCGAAGCTGTTAAAGTCAAGGACGTAGCTCCTGTAGTCACTGAAAAGCCGGAGATGACTCTCTCTTCCTTCAAGGAAGCCCGGGCCGTTGTCCAAGCCGGATCTACCCCAAGTTGGGGGCGAATTTTGGAGATACCTAACAAGCAAGACAAGTTCGGGTTGGGATATTCTCCTGTGGCTGAAGCCTCCTCTTCTAGTAGTGCGTCGCGAGGTAAAGGGCCGATCCAGTTTACCAGTGGCGGGTGATATTTGAAAGCATCAACGCAGTGTTTGAAGACAGCGGAGATAGCGACTGTGACTTAGACTCTTGGATCCAGCCAAGCAAGCCAGGCGATAGCCTCAACAACTGGTCCGTCAAGGATATCATCCAAATGACAAGCGAAGAGTAATGATTTACTTTTTCCAATCATTGTATAACCCTATGTCCTACCCGGAGCATAGTGGTTTTATTGTCAGGGCCTTGTTTGATTATGTACATGCATTTCATCAATAAATCAAAAGGCGTTTTTCTTCGTATTCAAATATTGTTATCTCTGTTATTCCTGTTTTATATTTGTTTTGAAAAACAACAAAATGGCAATGGGGTTTGTGCTAACCTGCATATCCTCGTTTTAAGCTTAACCCTTGTTATTGCAGGATCCACATAACAGATGACATCGACTTCGATTGCCCGATCTATCAAGCCGAAGAAGGGATTGATGAAGACGAAGACCTTCCTGAAGAGTTGGCCCGCTTGTTGAAACAAGAAGAGAAAGTTATTCTGCCTCACGAAGAGGAATTTGAGATTGTGAATCTGGGTTCTGAAGAACTTGACAGGAATGTCAGGATAGGGGCTGCATTGTAGAGTGATGTCAAGCAGAGATTGGTCGAGATGCTAAGAGAGTATAGTGACGTCGTTGCTTGGTCATACGAGGATATGCCCGTACTTGACACTGACATCGTGGTCCATCACTTGCCGCTACGAGAAGATTGTCCTCCCGTTAAGCAGAAGCTTAGGAGGACGCGACCAGATATGGCCGTTAAGATCAAAGAAGAAGTGCAGAAGCAGCTTGATGCTGGCTTCTTAGCGGTCACTACTTACCCTCCATGGGTCGCCAACATAGTGCCTGTACCGAAGAAGGACGGTAAGGTATGAATGTGCATCGATTATCGGGATTTGAATAGGGAGAGCCCTAAAGATGATTTCCCGCTGCCTCATATTGATGTGTTGGTCGACAATACAACTCAGTTCTCCGTGTTTTCGTTCATGGATGGCTTCTCCGGTTACAATCAGATCAAGATGGCGCCGGAGGACATGGAGAAAACTACGTTTATCACGCCTTGGGGAACGTTTTGCTACAAGGTAATGTCGTTCGGTCTGAAGAACGCAGGGGCCACTTACCAACGAGCAATGGTCACTTTGTTTCATGATATGATTCAACATGGGATTGAAGTCTATGTTGATGATATGATTGCGAAGTCCCAAACGGAGGAAGGACATCTGGTCAATTTGCTGAAGCTTTTTGAGAGGCTTAGGAAGTTCAGGTTGAGGCTGAATCCTAACAAGTGTACTTTCAGAGTACGGTCTAGAAAACTACTGGGGTTTATCGTGAGAGAAAGAGGCATCGAGGTTGATCCTGCGAAGATAAAAGCAATACAAGAGATGCCAGCGCCAAAAACAGAAAAAGAAGTGCGTGGTTTCCTGGGCAAAATAAACTACATTGCAAGGTTTATTTCTCAGCTCACGGCCACGTGCAAACCGATGTTCAAACTGTGAAAGAAAGATCAGGCGATTATCTGGAACGAGGATTGCCAGAAGACATTCGATAAGATAAAACAGTATCTACAGGAACCTCCAATCTTGATACCCCCAGTGGCCGGAAGACCCTTAATCATGTACTTGACAGTTCTTGAGAATAGTATGGGGTTTGTTCTCGGTCAGCACGACGAGACGGGCAGAAAGGAGCATGCCATTTACTACTTGAGTAAAAAGTTCACAGACTTTGAATCTTGCTACTCGATGCTGGAGAAAACGTGTTGTGCACTAGCCTGGGCTGCCAAATGTTTACGACAGTACATGCTCAATCACACCACCATGCTAATTTCGAAGATGGATCCGATCAAGTACGTCTTCGAGAAGCAAGCGCTTTCGGGCAGGATTGCCAGATGGCAAATGGTGTTGACGGAATATGACATTCAGTACGTTTCCCAGAAGGCCATCAAGGGAAGCGTATTATCTGAATACCTTGCCGAACAGCCGATCGAGGATTATTAGCCGATGAAATTTGAATTCCCTGATGAGGATATCATGTTTCTCAAAGCGAAAGATTGCGATGAGTCGTTGCCTGGCGAGGGGCCAGATAGGAAATCCCAGTGGAAATTGATATTCGACGGGGCGGTTAATTCTTACGGAAGTGGCATAGAGGCGATCATCACGACTCCCCACGGATCCCACATCCCGTTCACTGCAAGACTGACGTTTCCAGTCACCAATAATGAAGCGGAGTACGAAGCATGCATCATGGGTCTGGAAGAGGCCATTGATTTGAGAATCAAGAACCTAGATGTATATGGTGACTCGGCACTTGTGATCAACCAGATTAAAGGGGAGTGGGAGACTCGCCAATCGAATTTGGTGCCGTACATGAATTATGCCAGAAGGATACTTCCGTTCTTTGATCGAGTGGAACTCCATCATGTGCCCAGGGCTGAAAACCAGATGGCTGATGCCTTAGCCACGTTGGCTTCGATGTATAAAGTTAATTTTTAGAATGAAGCTCCAAGAATTGTCCTTTCTCGTCTTGATAGACCTGCATTCGTCTTTGCGATCGAGGAAGCCTCCGACGGCAAGCCATGGTTCCATGATATCCAGACTTTCCTTATGACTAAGGAGTATCCTGCGAGAGCGTCAACCCAGGATAAGAAGACTCTGAGGAGGCTGTCTGGAAATTTTTATCTCAATCCTGATGGAGTTTTGTACAAAAGAAACCAGGATCTCGTGCTACTCAGATGTGTAGATGAGAAAGAGGCGAGTATGCTCATGAAGAAGTCCATGAAGGCACATTTGGTACGCACGCCGGCGGGCACGCTATGACAAGAAAGATCCTGAGAGCAGGATACTACTGGTTGACGATGGAGTCGGATTGCTTTAAATTCGCGAAGAGATGTCATAAATGCCAGATTTATGCTGATAAGATTCACGTGCCGCCGTGCTCGTTAAATGTCATGTCCTCCCCGTGGTTGTTCTCCATGTGGGGCATCGACATGATAGGCAAGATTGAGCCCACTGCATCTAACGGTCATCGCTTCATTCTAGTAGCTATCGACTACTTCACCAAGTGGGTGGAGGCAGCCTCGTATGCTAATGTGACCAAGCAGGTGGTGGCTAAATTCATAAAGAGGGATATCATCTGTCGTTATGGAGTTCTCGAGCGGATCATTACTGATAATAGGTCGAATCTGAATAACAAGATGATGAAGGAGTTGTGCCAGAGTTTCAAGATTGAACACCACAACTCATCTCCTTACCGGCCGAAGATGAATGGCGCCGTTGAAGCGGCCAATAAGAACATCAAGAAGATTGTTCAGAAGATGGTTGTGACCTACAAAGATTGGCACGAGATTCTGCCATTTGCATTGCATGGTTATCGTACAACGGTACGTACATCAACCGGGGCAACTTCTTTCTCCTTGGTGTACGGTATGGAAGCTGTCCTACCGTTAGAAGTAGAGATCCCTTCTTTGCGAGTTTTGGTTGACGTGAAACTCGACGAGGCAGAATGGATTAAGAACCGACTAAACCAACTCAGCCTGATGGACGAGAAAAGATTGGCATCGATTGCATATGGTCGTCTGTACGAAAGCCGAATGAAGAAAGCTTATGATAAGAAGGTGCGCCCTAGAAGCTTTCAGACGGGTGATCTCGTCCTGAAGAAGATTCTTCCTCCATACTCCGATCATCGGGGCAAGTGGACTCCCAATTATGAAGGTCCGTACATCATCAGCAAAGTCTTTTCGGGAGGAGCCTTGTTGTTATCCACGATGGATGGCGAAGATTTTGCATCCCCGATGAACGCGGACGCAGTTAAAAAATACTTTGCTTAAAAAATGACCCGCTGGAAAGAAAAAGAATATTCAGGCAAAAATGGGGCATCCCAGCGAACCATAAAAAAGGAAAAAGGTTCGGGCAAAAATTAGGGATATAAATTGAAAAAAGGTACACCCGCAAAGTCGAAAACCCGGATGGGCGACTTTGGCAAAAAAGGGTATCCCGGTGAATCGAAAACCCGGAAGGGCGATTCAGGCAAATGTTAGGGATTTGAAAAAGCAAATGACTGCGTTTCGTGTGTGGACTTTCATTGTTTAGTGGTTTGGAAGACCTGAGGGCCGTTTATCTGAATCAATCTCTTCTGAAGCTGAAGCGTCGGAGAAGTATCGAAGTCGAGTGGGTCATAGAGGGATTAACTCATGGTGTTCGTCTACGTCTCGTTGCCGACATGTGTATATACTGATGTATATTTATGCTTTATTTGCGCGGCTTCCTCATTCCAGGAGCTTGCATCTGTTGTAAAACATTTTTACCCATTCAGGGGTTCGTTATCAATAAAATGTATACTATTCAGCAATTCTGCTTGTCTGTTTAGCATTTACCTGTTTTGTTTGCGAAAAAGAACGCCGATGTTTTTGATAAAATGCGCATACATAAACTTACTGGCCTAGGCCACTGATTGTTGAAACAATGAATTACTTGAACATTGTCACAAGATGATAACCTTGATAGGTCCCTTTGAGAAGGGTATCTTGTTTGTTTATTTGTGTTGTTACAGGTACAACATATACCAGACAGTATGCCGCACGCGTCCCCAAGCAGGATGATTCCTTCTTCTCCAGCGCAGTTCAGCAGCCTCTCCCCGCAGAGTTTGAACGTGAGATCGTAAGCATTGATATGTTTTCCCCAGGCAGAGAGGATTCTCTCCCCAATCAGATACATCCCGAAGGGTCGTCATCTCCCTAGCTGAGTCACATACTGAAGTATGCAGCAATTGATAGTTCCAGACTGAAGTCATTAGCAGAATTGAAATTCCCCGCAGAGTTGTACTCTCCCCCGTAAGCAGGACGATTCCTTCTTCCCCAGCCGAGTTTGCAGATCCCCAAGGGAGCCGAGTCCTTGGAAGCAGTTCGGGCCATGATTGGTTTTCCCCAGTAGAGGGTTGAATAGCTGATGTTGTGTTTCCCCACCAGAGTCGTTATCTCCAGGAAGGTTTGGCTGCGAATGCCATGCAGTTTATTTCTGCGATTGACGTCGCTTCCCTCAGCAGGTCCAGGTTCTCGTAGAGCTTCGTTCTCCTGCAGCAGTCGACTGAAGTTCATTTCCCCAGGCGGAGTCCGATTGAGATTGGCGTGACTTGTTCTCCTCGGCAGGATGATTCCTTCCCCCACCAGAGTGGTTCTTTCTCCTTGACAGGAGGATTCTCCCTTCAGAATTTATTTTGCCGATGGGGTCGTAGCATTTTGCATGATTGCATAGCATTTATCATAAACGCGTAGCATTTCCACCGTGTGGAGCATTACGCCATTGTCAAAGCACATGCGTATGAAACATGAGCTAGGTCGTTACCGTTCTTGTTTTGCAGGTGTTCCTCCGCAGAGTCGCTTGCTCAAGATGATTCTTGAATTCTCCAGCAAAGTCATTTGCCCATGATGATTCTTGAATTCTCCAGCAAAGTCGTTTGCCTAAGATGATTCTTGAATTCTTCAGCGAAGTCGGTTGCTTAAGTTGATTCTTAAAATCCCTAGTGAATTCGCCAGAGAGGGTTGCTCAAGTTGATGCTTAGAGTCCCCGGAAGAATGTTTGCTCAGGATGATTCCTGAGATCTCCAGCAGAGTTATTAGTCCAGGATGATTCTTGAAGTCCCCGCGGAGTTATTTGTTCAAGATGATTCTTGATGTCCTCAGCAGAGTTGACTCACCCAGAATGATTTCTGGATCCCCGAAGCAGAGTTACTTGATAGTTCTCTAGAATCCCCAGCGGAGATGTGTCATCCCCAGTAGGTTTCTGAACAGTAAAGTCGAAACTTCCCCTGAAGACTTGATGATTGAAGTCCAACCGTATTAACGAAGCAGTTCTCTCAGCTGATGCGGAGTGCCTGATAGTAGAAGTTGGATATCCCCCAATTGGTTCATGATTGACTGAGAATTCCATTCCCGACTCACTGACGAAGTTCGGGTAACGCCCAAAGATTTCTTTGAATGCCTGATGGCATGGTTAACTTGATTGTTGATCTGATAAGTCCCGAGGAATCCTGATGCCTGACGGCATGATCGACCATGTATCACCGGTTACCGTGTGACCGATTCCCCAGCTAGTTGACGTGCAGCTAATATTTCAGTTTTCGAATATTTGTTCCCATCAGAGTACCGTGTACTTGTGCAGTTGGAAAATTTCCGAGTTTATCAGTATTCAACCGTCTCGCACCTTGATTGGTTGAGAGCCGTTCGCTTCTCACCCAGTCAGGTTCAAGCCGCTTGAATAGGGGCAGCTGTTGCACCCCAAAATTTGCCCAAGATTTCTTTACCTAGCTTATGTTTCATTGCATTCACATTAGCACTGTCATTTGCATTTCATTGACATGTGTGCAGGAGATCAAGAGGTATGAGTACCAATCAAGATCTACACAAGACTATGAAGCTAGTTAATAAGGTTATTCAAGTGCTCAAGGGTTGATATCCTTGTCAGAGAAGTTAAGAGATTCTCAGAGAGAGTGGTTGAAGCCAAGTGTGCAGGTATCCTAACTTGAGAGTTATGGGAGCTCCTCAGATGATTCTGAAGCCAGGAATAGGGACTTGAAGCCTTGAGAGAGCTTATGAGATGTCTTGAAAGCCATCATGAGGCCTAGATAGGTCAGTGTGCAAGATTAAGAAGACTCAGCCATGAGTGGTGCAGTTAGGGTTTGACTGGGTCAACCCTAGGTCAACTGATGATTTGGAGAAGGTTGAGGCCTAATCCAAGAGCCATGTGATCATATATTGATGCATTGAGATGCTATAAGGATGATTCCAAGGTCAACTCATCATGATGGAAGAGTTTGAGGAGTTTCAAGCTAGGGTTTCTAAGGCTTGACAGTGTAAAATCCCCTAGTTTGACTGCTATCTTCAAGGCAATTTAGCTCAAGATTTGATTGTCATCTCATCTTTCCCCCAACATGAATGTTGTAGAGCTTGATCTTAGCTTTAATTTGAGTACTAGAAGTCCTTGATAGGATGTGTAGAACTCAAGTTATGACTTTGACAAGTTACAGGTCATATGAGGTCTATGGATTTGGGGGCTTGAATGTTACCCAACTTGCATCAAACTTTTACCCTAGAAGGATGATTCCTATGAATTTTTGGTCAACATGAAAGTTGTTCCTTATCCTCTTAGCTTTCTAGATAGTACTAGAAGTCCTTGATAGGATTTGTAGAACTCAAGTTATGGCTTTGACAAGTCTAGGGCATTTTGGTCATTTGGAGATTACAGGTCATTTCAAGCATAAGGCCATAACTCCCATTTCCAAGCTTCAAATGGGAAAATGTTCAACATAAAACTTGTTCAAAATGATGTTTTAAGGCTAGTAAAGAGGTCATGAGATGTTGTAAGTGCTTGTATCTCAAAGTTGCAAAAATGACCTAAAATAAGGGTATGAGTTAAATAAACCAAAGTTGGAAATTGATATTTCTGATCTACACATCCAAACCAAGGCATGTAATATATCATTTTGACTCTAAAAAACATTTTAAGAACATTGGTTTAGCCACAATTTTGATTTGAGGTCTAATTTATGGACTTGCTTTGAAAAGTAATTGCTTGCATATTAAGTAACATTTGCAAAACACATGAGAGATCAATACACAAGCTTCCAAGGCCGTGTAACACATCTAATATCTCACTTGGAGAGATTTTGGAATCATAACAAGCTGCTGCAACAAGTGAAACCAGAATTGGGGTGAGTATGGCATGAGATGGTATTTTGGATGACATGAGAAATTCAACATCTCCTTGGATGATTCCAGAAGATTCTAGAGAGGTCCAACATCATCTATATATTAATTAGAAGGGGTTCAAGTGCAAGGTTGGTGAGAATTGAGGGAGAGAAGAGAGATTGCAACTTCACATTGTTCATTGCAAATTGAAATCAGTTTCTGTATTCTACACCATTTTTGATCTTTCTTTTGATCTCAACAACTTCTAGTGAGGATACTGAATGATTCCAGATCAATTCCATAGCAAATCCATGGCTGAATCGTGTATGAGAAATTGAATTTCAGCACCTGCAAGTCACTATCGGGTTTGGAGTTCCAGGCATTTTCCATCAATTCTCTTGCATACAGAAGCAAGAACTTGGTACATTGAATGATTTTGGAGCTGTAGAAGGGTTGAAGTGAAGAATTGCTACATCTGTTACTCAAGAATTCACAGGTTTGAAACTTTCATCCCTCACCTTAATTTAAGAAGAATTAAGTTAATTTGTTAGGTTAGATTGATAGTATGTGGTTAGGAGATCGTTTCTGGAGACTTAGAGAGGATTTCGTGGTGATCAATGAGATGACACATTTTCTGTTTGGATCAAGAACTTGTTGAATATTGAGAGATAATATGAGTATTATAGCAAGAAGTGATCAGGGTAATATGGTGAACATTTTAGACCAAACAATTTGAAGAATGGTGATAATTGAGGTCTAAGCATAATTCTGATTCTTGATCGTGTTTTAGGTTAGAGGATGATTCAATAAATTCTGAGGCTAGGGTTAGACTCAGGGAGAGATTTAGAGTGATTTAGTGCTTTAGATCATGATTTTTGATGGAGATTTCGTGAGATGCGAAGGTGATGAAGATGAGCATGAGAGCTCTGTTTCAATGGCGTTTCTCCCTCCATTTTTGGTTCAAACGAAGAAGATGATTAGAATACCGTTGGATTGGCATGAAGACTTTGATTGAGTAAGGTATTCCACGGCCAGGATTGATTTGGAATTTAGGAGAGAGTCTGAGTAAGTGAAACGATGCGTTTCGCTTACTAGGTCGTTTTGGGCTTAAGTTCAAATTGTTGTCCACACCCCCCTGATGGACCAATTGTCATATTGAAGTGATTGTCATTGCTATCTGCACCGCGCGTTTGGTTATTTTCCATTATTTTCTTTATTTTTTCATTTTATTCATGGTTCTTGATTAAATCATATAAAATTGAAAAATGATCCAATTAATCCCATTCTTTTTGCATTATATTCATGATTGAGTCTAGTATTTTTTAGAGAAAAAGTATTTTTATTTCATGCATTTTCTGATTTTATGGGAATTTTCACATTTTAATTGATATTAAAATAGTTATGTTTGACACTTGATTTTGTGGAATTTTGTGTGATCATGTGGTGATGATTTTGATCCTGATTTTTTGTGTGTGATTAGTTTAGACATGTATGCTCCCATAGCATTTTTCTCACATTTTTGTGATGAAGATAGGTGTGTTTTCTAGATTGAGCTTTAGGTGCTTCCTTTTAGGGTTTAGGTTTAGTACCTTATAGTGTAGAATTTATTTCTAGGTCTTATTTGATGATTTGATCTCTGGAATTAATATGGTAGAGTCATGATTGACCTAGGTTCCCGTAGTTATTTTTGTAGGATTTTACAATTGGTTTTAGTATTTTAGTTAGGAGTAACTTTAGTACTTGGTTTTAGGTGATCCTAACTTACTAACTCAACTAGATTAACTTCTCTAGTCCCCTTAGATTAGGGTTTTTGCTTTGGTTGCCTTTGGTTGAGATTGAAGACAAGTTGAAGACATGGTGAGGATGCTTGAAGTTGCTTGGAGGTTGGAGTTGCTTGTGCTTGAAGGTGTCTGATGAAGATTTAAGAGGTAGGAGACATAGGGAGAGCCTTATAATTAGAATGACTTCTTTCACAAATATGGAAAGCATATTGTGCTTCCATTCCTCCCAATGACTAAAAGTCCTTCTAAGATATTCACATCCCTCCTTTGGAGGGATGAGTGGCTTTATCTGGGAAGTAGAACTTTGAGGGAACCAGTCTCTCATAATGATGAACCCTTACAGGCTTCCTTTGGTTGTCAATAAGTTGTTTGTCATTTCCACTCATTCTGTTAAATCAATTGTCTTCTGGTTTGAGTATCTTGAAAGATGTTGGACTTGAGTTTGAAGATGAGGACTTCATTGAAGAGTGTGGAAGAGGATGATTCCTTGAGCATTGCCATTGCAGCTGAAGCTTGAAGAGCAAGAAGAACAAGTTGATACTTGAACATCCAATGGAGATTGAGTGAAGAGCTGAGGCTTAAAGAATTGAAGGATGGGGTTGACACTTCCATGTGATTGAAGATTACTTTGAGAAGCTGAAGCTTGTAGATCAGAAAGACCAAGTTGATACTGGTGAAGCAAAGAGAGCTAAAGCAAGAAGAACAAGTTGATACTTATGAAGAGGACTCAATTGAGATTGAGTGAAGAGCTGAGGCTTGAGGAATAAAGGAAGTTGACACTGACATTGATGCATTGAGAGCCTGAAGGGATCAAGTTGATACTTGTAGTTGGGAGTGAAGCCTGAAGGTGGGATTTACTGTAAAGCTGAGGCTTGAGGAAGAGAGAACAAGTTGATACTTATGGTGGGAGTGTTGAAATCTTGGAGAAGCAAGTTGATACTTGTCATGAAGGATGGTTGAAGTCTGAAGACTGGGTTGCTGTCATAAGAGCTGAAGCTTGGAATTGTAAGAGGGAGTTGTTGATCTGCTTTCTTCCTTGTCTGTTTTCTTTTCTGTATTGATTTGCCTTGTTTGACTTGCTTGATGCATTAGAATAAGTTCATATTTAGACTGATGTAATCTAGGAGCATGATTGCACTAGAGGTTGAGTTTCTCCCTCTGCTTGTATTTTTACTGTATGGCTTTGCTTGCGGGTATTCGGTAGAGCCCTGCTCCCTTGCCCATGTGGTTTGTGTTTGCTGGATAGCATGTTATTTCTTCTGTATGATTGAAGTTTATTCTATTTTGCTTGATAGCATGCCATTTCCTGTATGATTACAGTCACTTATATGTTGCTTGATAGCATGTCATTTCCTGTATGATAACTTCTAGGAGTTCCCTGTTTCAAACCTCAACCACATGATGAATCCTTGGCATTACAACATTAGGACTTGACAGTCTCCCTTTAGTTGAGCCTGCTCTCTTCTCATCTCAAAACAGCTTAAGATACAATAATCATGAATGATTTCTTTCGTACGTTACGAGCCTTAACTTATCTGAGAAAGGATTGTTAGAGAGTTTCTTTTCAACAGTCTGGATGTTTAGTATGGCACCCTTTGGGTGACATGCGACACATTCACTCACATGTCATAGTCTTTAGTGCGATTGAAATTGCAAACATAATAAAAAACACTTCTTCCGTAAAAGACAGAAAACAAACTTCAAACCTTTTTGCCCCGTGGGCCCGTAATTCAAAGGAAGCTTTTCTGAAGAAAAGAGTGTCGTTAAACTTCAGCGCTACCGCAAACAAGCTTTGTCCCTAACTGCTGAAACTGCTGTTTAACCCTACTCTATAAAAATAGATGAATCTGAACCCCCGTAATCCGTATTATCCCGAACTACGTAAGCTTTGATCTCTCATACCTGTTGAGAGTACGTAGGCACAATACTGATGTATTAGCGAGCCACCTTTCCCGTATCCCGTAGTAGGTCGAACTACGTTGACTCTGATTTCTCATTCTCTGATGAGAATACGTAGGCATAAAGCGCGACGCTTTGCCGAGTCATTTTCTTTTCTCTTTTTAAGCCAGCCTTGATAGGTAGATAGACAAACCAACTCGTCCAGTAAACACAACAAGCGTGGATCCCATCGAGTACGGTGGACGTGAGGGGTGATAATACCTTCCCCTTGCGTAACCGACTCCCGAACCCAGACAATGGATGCGATGACCTTGTCTTATACCTTTTTCGTCAGGTTTTTCCGATCGTTTCCTTTCCCGCTCTGAGGGATAAATAACGAAAGGTGGCGACTCTTCTGTTTTGCCGGCACCTTATTTTCACGGAAGCGACACCATTGCGTGAGGAATGTCCGCCGGTTAAGCAGAAACTCAGAAGAACTCGACCAGATATGGCTGTGAAAATTAAGGAGGAAGTTCAGAAACAGTGGGATGCTGGTTTCTTGGCTGTTACAACTTATCCCTCATGGGTCGCTAATATAGTACCTGTACCAAAGAAAGATGGTAAGGTGTGGATGTGCGTGAGCTATCGAGATTTGAATAAAGCGAGCCCAAAGGACGACTTTCCGCTTCCTCATATTGATGTGCTGGTCGACAACACCGCTCAATTCTCCGTGTTTTCCTTCATGGACGGATTTTCAGGCTATAATCAGATAAAGATGGCACCGGAGGATATGGAGAAAACAACTTTTATTACCCCGTGGGAAACGTTCTGCTACAAAGTGATGCCCTTTGGTTTGAAGAACGCCGGGGCAACATATCAGCGAGCTATGACAACACTCTTTCATGACATGATACATAAAGAGATCGAAGTCTACATTGATGATATGATTTCCAAATCCCAGACGGAGGAAGAGCATCTGGTAAATCTTCTGAAATTGTTCAAGAGGCTTAGGAAATTCAAGCTGAGACTGAATCCTAACAAGTGCACCTTCGGGGTGAGATCTGGTAAGCTATTGGGGTTTATTGTGAGCGAAAAAGGAATTGAGGTTGATCCTGCTAAGATAAAAGCAATACAAGAAATGCCAACGCCGAAAACAAAAAAGAGGTTTGTGGCTTTTTAGGGAGATTAAACTACATTGGTCGGTTCATATCTCATCTAACGGCCACGTGCGAGCCATTATTCAAGTTGTTGAAAAAAGATCAGGCTGCAACCTGGAATGAAGATTGTCAAAGGGCATTTGAGAAAATAAAAGAATATTTGCAGGAACCTCCAATATTGATACCCCCAGTAGCCGGGAGACCATTGATTATGTATTTGACGGTTCTTGAGAAAAGTATGGGTTGTGTTCTCGGTCAACATGACGAGACTGGACGTAAAGAGCATGCTATTTACTGCTTGAGTAAAAAGTTCACAGACTGTGTGTCTCGTTACTCAATGCTCAAAAAAACGTGTTGTACGCTAGCCTGGGCTGCTAAACGTTTGAGGCAATACATGTTAAACCATACAACCATGCTAATTTCAAAGATGGATCCGATCAAATACGTGTTTGAAAAGCAAGCACTTTTCGGAAGGATTTCCCGATGGCAGATGGTATTAACAGAATATGATATCCAGTATGTTTCTCAAAAGGCTATTAAAGGTAGTGTTCTGTCAGAATACCTAGATGAGCAGCCGATTGATGATTACCAGTCGATGAGTTTTGATTTTCTTGACGAGGATATCATGTACTTAAATATGAAGGACTGTGAGGAACCGTTGTCGGATGAAGGTCCAGAGTTGGGTTCCAAATGGCAATTGATATTTGACGGTGCCGTCAATTCATATGGAAGTGGAATAGGTGCAATTATTACTACTCCCCATGGGTCGCACATCCCATTCACTGCTAGATTGACCTTTCTAGTTACCAACAATGAGGCCGAATATGAAGCGTGTATTATGGGGCTCGAAGAAGCTATCGATCTGAGAATTAAAAATCTTGATGTGTACGGAGACTCTGCTCTAGTTGTGAACCAGATCAAGGAAGAGTGGGAGACTCGTCAGCCCAATCTGATACCTTATATGAATTATGCAAGAAGGTTATTGCCTTTCTTTGACAAGGTGGAATTGCACCATGTACCACGAGCAGAAAATCAGATGGCAGACGCTCTCGCGACTTTGTCTTCAATGTATAAGGTTAACTTCTAGAATGAGGCTCCCAGGATAGTTATCTCCCGCCTTGATAGGCCCGCCTTCATATTCGCCATTGAGGAAGCTTCCGACGGCAAACCATGGTATTTTGATATCCAGAATTTCCTGAAGAACCAAGAGTATCCGGTTGGGGCATCCAGTCGTGACCAGAAGACTCTTAGGAGATTGGCTGGAAATTTCTATCTGAATCCGAATGGGGTTTTGTACAAGAGAAACCACGACTTGGTGTTGTTGCGGTGTGTGGATGAGAAAGAGGCTAAGTTGCTCATGGAAGAAATCACGACTTGGCACGCATGCCGGCGAACATGCAATGACGAAAAAGCTATTAAGAGCAGGGTATTACTGGCTAACAATGGAAACAGATTGTTTCAAATTTGCAAAGAAGTGTCATAAATGCTAGATTTATGCGGACAAGATTCATGTGCCTCCGAGCCCTCTGAATGTTATGTTGTCGCCTTGGCCTTTCTCCATGTGGGGAATTGATGTGATTGGAAAAATCGAGCCCACGGCATCCAACGGACATCGTTTTATCTTGGTAGCTATTGATTACTTCACCAAATGGGTTGAAGCAGCATCGTATGCTAATGTTACCAAGCAGGTGGTAGCCAGATTTATCAAGAAGGATATTATCTGCAGATATGGAATCCCGGAGAGGATTATCACTGACAACGGTTCAAATTTGAATAACAAAATGATGAAGGAATTGTGCCAGAATTTCAAAATTGAACATCACAACTCTTCTCCTTATCGGCCCAAGATGAATGGTGTTGTTGAAGCGGCCAATAAGAACATAAAGAAGATCGTTCAGAAGATGGTTGTGACCTACAATGACTGGCATGAGATGTTGCCTTTTGCTCTGCACGGTTATCGTACGACGGTACGCACATCAACCAGGGCAACTCCTTTTTCACTTGTGTTTGGTATGGAGGCTGTCCTACCATTGGAGGTTGAGATTCCTTCTCTGAGGGTTTTGCGCGATGTCCAATTAGATGAGGCAGAATGGGTGAAAGATAGATTCAATCAGCTCAGCTTAATGGATGAGAAGAGACTGGCTTCTCTAGCATATGGTCGGCTGTATCAGAGCCGGATGAAGAAAGCTTATGATAAGAAGGTGTGTCCTTGAAGCTTTCAGACGGGCGATCTTGTGCTGAAAAAGATTCTCCCACCACAATCAGATCACAGGGGCAAGCGGACTCCCAATTATGAAGGTCCATATGTCGTTAGAAAAGTTTTCTCTGGAGGAGCCTTATTGTTGTCCACCATGGATGGTGAGGATTTTACATCCCTTGTGAACTCGAACGCAGTTAAAAAATACTTTGCTTAAAGAGACCCGCTGGACAAAAAAAAAAGAAGAAAGTCCAGGAAAAAATGGGGCATCCCGGCGAACCATAAAAAAGGAATAAAAGGTTCGGGCAAAAGTTAGGGATAAAATTGAAAAAATGTACGCCCGCGACGTTGAAAACCTGAAAAGGGCAACTTCGGTAAAAAAGGGTATCCCGGTGAATTGAAAACCGCAAAGGGCGGTTCACGCAAAAGTTAGGGATTTGAAAAAGCAAATGACTGCGGTCCGAGTTTAATACTACGCTGCTTAGTGGTTTGGGAGTACCTGAGGGTCGTATATCCAAAACAATCTCTTCCGAAGATCGAGTACCGGGAAAGCGTCAGAGTCAGGCGAGTCATAGGAGGATCAGCTCATGGTGTTCGTCTGTACCACGTTGCCGACATGTATACAAATTTTCTTTGTATTTCTGTATATTTGTATTTTGTTTGTGCGTGACTTCCTCTTTTCAGGAATTGCATCCCGTGTACAAAATTTTGCCTATTTACAGGCCCGTTATCAATAAAGCATGTTATTCAGTACTTGATGCTTGTTCTTTACTGTTTTGTTTGTGAAAAATGCCGATGTTTTCGATAAACTTGCCTGTGCATAAACTTGCTGGCCCTTGCCAATAATTGCTAAAACTTCGAATTGACTGAGCGAACGTCACAGATACTAACCGGAATAGATCTTGTTGTATAGATTTGTTTTGTCTCGTTTGTGTTTTGCAGGGTTCGCACCTTTGGAGCAAACAGGCAGGGAAGTTATGTTCCCCGGCCAGAGTCCCGTGACATATTAATTGTATCATTCCTCAGCAGATGGAGGTCACATTTTATCTCAGAAGATTTGAGATAGCACTTATCCCAATCGGATGTGGGTGGTCCTCCCCAGAAGAGTATTCCCCAGGAAAGTTGCCAAGAGTGTATCCTCAGTGGATCTTGATGTCCCCAATAGAAAGTGCAGTGAGTATGTGCACACTCAATACCCAACATGGGTAACTCCCACAGAGTATAACCAAGTCGTCTTTGGTTCAGAAGAATTATCCCCGCGCAGGATTGTTTCTCCTTCTCCCCAACAGATTGTTTTTCCTCCTACAGGATGAACATTCTCAACAGAGTTCGTAATTTCAAGCTTGTGAGCCATTCCCCAACAGGATGATTATCCTCAGCAGAGTTGGTTGCACTGTTCCAACATTTATTTTGTTGGAATGTTTTGTGATATTTGGTTATCCCCAGCGGATTGGGTCTTGTCTTCAGCATTTATTTTGCTGAAGCGCCTCTTGGCATCTTTGCATTTTGCATATATCATCATATTTGCATCTACCTAAACGCGTAACATTTCCATGTTGTATGGAGCATTACGCCATTGTCAAACATACGCATTTTGAAACATAAGCCAGGTTGGTTACCTCTTTGGTTTCAGTTGTTATCCCTTGCAGAGGAGTGAGATTCTTGTTCAGAAGGATTTCTAGATATTCAAATTCTCGGCATGAGATAGGTGATGATAACGTTCGTCCCCTAGCAGAGTTGCTTGGTTAAGTTTCTCTCCTCAGGTTGCTGTTAGTAAAAGATTTCATGCTTTAAATCTTCGAAGGAGTCACTAGTGATTTCCCCACAGAGTGGTGTGATTAAGTTTCTTGTATTTCCCAAAAAAGTATTATTCAAATGTACCTGTGTTGACAGCGATTGTTACCTGTGATGGACAGAGATTGTTACCTGTAATGGGCAGAGATTGTACCTGTGTTGACAATGATGTTTCCCCGTGCTGACGGTGATTGTTCTCCGTGTTGACGGATTTGTACCTGTGTTGACAGTGATTGTTCTCCGTGTTGACGGAATTGCTACCCGTGCTGACGGTGATTGTTGTCCGTGTTGACGGAATTGTACCTGTGTTGACAGTGATGTTTACCCGTGCTGACGGTAATTGTTATCCGTATTGACGGAATTGCTCCCCTTTGTTGACAGTGTTTGATACCCGTGCTGACGGTGGTTGTTATCCGTATTGACGAATCGTACCTGTGGTTGACAGAGATTGTTACCTGTAATGGATAGAGATTGCGCCTGTGTTGACAGAGATGTTTACCTGTGGCTGACAGAGACCGTACCTGTGTTGACAGAGTCGTTACCCGTGATTGACGGAGTTGTCCCAGTGAAATCGCCGAAGATTGTTATCCGTGTTGACGGATTTGTTACCTGTGTTGAAAGTGATTGTTGTCCGTGTTGACGAAAGTGTTACCTGTGTTGACAGTGATTGTTACCCGTGTGGATGGAGTTATTACTCGTGGTCGACGGAATTGTCCCCAGTAAAGTTAACAATGATTGTTTTCCGTGTTGACGGAGTTGTTACCTGTGACTGACAGAGATCGTTATTCCAATTATGGACGGAATTATTACCCATGGTGATGGAGTTTTTCCTCGTGTTGACGAAGTTTAGTCTAGTTGTGGATAGAGTTGTTTCTTGCAAAGCTAATGCGATTCCTGTGGCGTCACACGGGGGATTAATGTTGAAATCAAAAGTTTTATTAGAAGATTGATCAGTTGTTTCTGTAACAACTGGGTTCAGCACAACGGATGTTGTTCCCCAAGTAGTTTTTGCTGTGTATTTCTGCGGTTGGCAAATTTCTGGGTTTCTTGGTATTCAACCGTCTTCTACCTCGATTGTTTGAAGGTCGTTCGCTCTTCACCCAGTCGGGTCCAAGCTGTTTGAATAGGGGCAGCTGTTGCACCCCAAAATTTGCCCAACCTTTTCTTACCTGGTTTATGTTTCATTGCATTAACATTTGCATATTTATAACATCTGCATAGTTATATCATTTGCATATCATGATATCAGTCATATAGCAGGGGATCAAGTGTTATTCTTGTCAAGAGAAGCCTAGCAAGAGGTCTCATTCAAGATTGAGAAGTTGTCAAAGTCATCAGATGGTGGTTGGAGTGCCTAGGGGTTTAGGTGTTTGAGTATGAATCTTCTCCTAACTTGAGGATCAACTGAAGACCATTAGAGGGTTGTGAGGTGTTGAATGTGAGAAGAGGATGTGCATGGATCTCATAGAATTCCTAGAGGGCCATGGGAGAGTTTGATCAAGTCATTGTGTCAAGTACAAGAGCCACAGTTGAGGTGCAAGCAATTAGGGTTTCATCTGGATCAATTCTAGGTCAACTAGACAATTGAAGTGTATTAAGGCCTACTTTTAGGTTATGGAGTTCATGAAATGATGTGATAAGACATTTGTGGTGTTGTGCCAAGATCAAATCAAGAAGAATCAAGAGTGTGGGAAGTTGCTAAGTTAGGGTTTCAGTGTAAAATCCCCTATTTAGTGCCTAACTTCAAGACCACATAAGTCAAGATAAAAGTTTCAAATGGATCTTTGGCCAACATGAAACTTGTAGAGAATCTCAATACCTTTAATTTGAGTACTATAAGTCCTCCATTGTATTTATATAACTCAATTTATGGCCCAGACAAGCTACAAGTCCTCAGATGCCACTGAAATTTGTCTGTGAAAAGCATCTGACTTCAAAGCTATTTTTGACCTAGAAGGAGGTTTCACCTGAACTTTTGGCCAACATGAAAGTTGTTCCTCATTATCTTAGATTTCTAAATTGTATGAGAAGTCTTCCATCTGATTTGTAGAACTCAAGTTATGAGGTTTACAAGTCAGGGGTATTTTGGAAAAGTGAGATTATAGGTCATTTTCAATCATAGGTCAAAATCTCCAACTTGCACTTGTCAAATAGATTTTTGTTCAACATGAAAGTTGCTCAAAACATGATTTTAAGTGCAACCAAGGGATCATTTGGGATTGGTTTGGCTTGTAGCAAAAAGTCACTTAAAATGGCCTAAAAAAGGGAATTTTTCAAATGGATTAAGGAGGGAAATTGACTTTTTTAGTTAGAGGACCAAAATATGTCAAGTGAGTACATTTTTTGAATGGAAATCACATTCTAAGAACATTGGCATTGGCAGAATTTTGAGCATATGCCATGTTTTGGGAGTTGTCATTTAGATTACTTCACCATGAAGTTACATAATCAAAAATAGCCATTGGATCAAATACAAGGATCAAATCCCAGCCATTCACACTCCACATGCTGTTATTAGTTGAATTGAATCATTTTGGAGCCAAAACATTGCCATTTTCGTGTACCCTCAAGAGCAAAAAGTGGTGAAATTTTGAAAATTCATTTTGGGCCTAGAGGCAAGGATTGAGCTTTCTCTTGATCAATATCCATTGTATATAAGATTTCTAACCTTCACAAATCATCAGTTTTCGAAATTGGAGCAGAATTGATCAAGAACAAGCTTGAAAAAGTGAAGAACACTCAAACAGTGAATTCTAAGATCTAGATTGTTTCACGCCAAATTGTGAATTGAGAAAGCTTTATTGAAGATCATTGAACGATTCTGGAGAGTTTCGCGAAGCTTCATCAAGGATTAAAGGCTCAGTGGAAGTTCTCCACTAGGTACTTGAATTTCAACATATCTCTCTTAATACTTGATTATTCTTTGCCATTTTTGTTTCTTTGCACTCCTTGAAGCATGCAAATCATTTCTGGATTATAATTGTTGATGTTTATGACGTTCAAAATTTGGAGCTCCAAACTTGTGAGATTTTGTATGGACTGTTTTGGCATGATTTTGCTTAGTTTTTGCTTGATCTATAACCTCCACGACATAAGAATGAGTTTAGAATTAATTTGGAGAGGTTTTGATGAGTTTGTGTTTTTGGTACCAAAATTTGTTTGCTTCGTTTCTCTTTGATCTTGCATTATTAATAATTTTGGATGAGATATTTGGAATCCTTGCGAGAAGTAGATGAATTTTGATATAAAAAACTCTAAAAACGGTTGAGTTTTGCATTTTATGTGTGTTGTTGAACACTTTGTGGTGGCCAGAATACTTGGTAGGGGTGACCGGAGTGTTGCTCCGGCGGTGGCAAGGCTGGTTGGAGAAGATGTTCAGCAGCCGTTGGATCGTGAGGGGAGGGAGACAAAGTCTCCCGATAGGAGGATCCAGAGAGCGCCACGTGGCCTAACGCCAAAACGGCGTCGTTTGGCAGGCGTGAGAGGGCCAGGCGCGCGCGGGTTCGATCCCGCTGGTGTGCGTTTTGTTTCTTCCTTTCATTTTTCGTTTTTGCTGTTTTCATTTGTGTTGTTTTGGGACCTGGAGTACCTGTGTTCAAATCCCCCTGAGCGCGTTTCCATTATTCTCATATATTCACTTCATTTGTTTTAATTTTCTTTTTTTCTTTTATTTTTCTGTTTTGGTAATTGTTTGAATTAATTACAAAAAAGAATAGTAAAATTAATCAAAAAATTATGAATTTTTTTTCTGTAGTTCGTGATTGTCTTAAGAAATTTTAGGTGTTGATTTCACATTTTTAGGATTTAATTTGAATTAGTTATGATTTTTCTTTTGTGCTAATGTCCTTTGTTTTGCATATTTGACCATCTACTTTGTAGAATTTTGTTCTTCCAATTGGTGATGAATTTGGATTTGATTTTTCATTATGTTTTAGGGTCGATATTCATGTTCCCTTAGGATTTTTATTAGAAATTTAGAACAACTTTAGGTTCTGTTTTAGGTGTTGAGATTAGAGCCTTCCCAAACTTGTGGATTACCTTGATACCTTTCAATTTAGAAATTATTTAGGTAACTTAGTATTGAATTAGGCTTTAATATTTTAACCCTAGGCTTTTAAAGCATGTATGTTCCCCTAGGAATTTAATTAGAATTTTAAAACTTTGTTTCCTATTTTTGTTGAATTTTGCAAGTTGCTTGTGTTTGTGTTGTTCTCTCTTGAGTGCCTTTGCTTGTTTGGCTTGGTTGGTGACTTTGGAGTTTGCTTGGCTTGGAATCCTTTTTGGTAGGTCTTCTGGACTTGATATAGATGCTATGGCTTGAATGTTGGAGCTTGGAGTTGGAGTTTCCTTTTCTTTTAGGAGTTGTTTTAGGAACTTAGGAAATTAGGGTTTTAGGGAGAGCTATTGGAGCTAGTTTTGGTTTTGTTTCATCAAACATAGAATGCATTGCTTTCTTCTATTCCATCCAATGACATGAAGTCCTCCTAGGGAAACTCCATCTCTCCTTTGGAGGGATGTGTGGTATTCCCATATTTGAGTAGAACTTTGAGGATACCCTTCCATTTCAATGTTGCTACTTGATGATTTCCTTTGGTTTTCATTAAGTTTTCAACATTTCAACCTTGATCTTGGTGATTATTCCTCTACTTGGAGTGTGCTTGCTAGAGCTTAAAGATTAAGTTGAAGAATCTTGAGATAGAAGTTAGCTTGAAGATGAAGTCCTGCTGTCGACTTTGCTGTCTTTTCAACTGTGCTGTTTAGAGCTTGTTGTTGTTGTCTGCTGTAGGAGTTTGTTGCTGCTGCTTGGGCTGCCTTCTCTGTATCTTTTCTCTTTCTCTGTATTATCTGTTTGCTTGTGTTGATTACCTCTAGGTTTGAGGTGGAGCTTGTCTGCTCTTGCATGTTGTTTTCTCCCTTGCCTCTCTGGTACTGTTGCATAGCATGCATTCTTACTGTTTACTGTTTACTGTTTATTGCTTGCTTTCTTTTGCTGTTTCCCCTAGGATCTCTGATTTCCTCTGTGCAAGAGGGAATTATGACAGACATTAGGTTTTGACCCATGCATGATAACTGTAGGTAGATTCCCCTTTTAACCATTAGTTTTAGGGTGTTTCTTTCCTCCTTCAAAACAAATTCAAAAACACAGTAATAAGGTTAATTGAAGTTGTGCGTTACGAGCCTTAAGATATCTGGGAAAAGGTTGGTGGAGGGTCTCTCTCCAGTAATCTGGATGTTAGTGTCGTACCCTTTGGGTGACATACAAAACGTTCACTCCTGGGTCATAGTCTCTAGTGCGACTGAGATTGCGAACATCCTAAAAAACAGTTCTTTCGTAAAAAACTCAAACAAACATTCAAACTTTGTTTTTGTCCTCTTGGACCTTTAATCAGGAAAACCCTTTTCAGAAGGAGATAAAAACTGTCAGACAAACTTGTGTCTTCCGTAGCCCGAACTACGTTTGCTCTGATCTTTCATGCCGTATGAAAGTACGTAGGCACGAGATGCGACATCTCGGCGAGCAACCTTCCTCCTTAACCTGTAGTTAGGCGAACTACGTTGACTCTGATTTCTCGTTCTAGACGAGAATATGTAGGCATAAAGTGCGATACTTTGCCGAGTCATTTTCTTTTCTTTTTAACCAAGACCTGTAGAGTAGATAGAATAACATACCCTTAGATAGAAAACAAGCGTGGATCCCGTCGAGTACGAAGGACGTGAGGGGTGCTAATACCTTCCCCTTGGGTAACCGACTCCCGAATCCAGGATTTGGTTGCGATGACCATTCCTTTCCCTCTTTGCATTAGGTTTACTCTGAGCGTTTCCTTTCCCTCTTGTGGGATAAATAACGCACGGTGGCGACTCTTCTGTCATAGCCGGCGCCGATTTTCGCAGTAGGGACATATGTCCAACTTAACTTTGGAAGAACCAGAACTGGAAAAAGCCGTGGAAGCTGTCTATGCCCAAGCCACCTTGCCTTGGTTTGCCGACATCGTTAATTACTTGGCTGCAGGTGTGCTTCCACCGGACCTAACTTATCAACAAAAGAAGAAACTCTTTCATGACTTAAAGCATTACTACTGGGACAAACCTCTACTCTTCAAACGAGGCGCTGACAACTTATACCATCGCTGTGTCCCAGAGGAAGAAATAGAAGACATCCTTTCCCAATGCCATTCAGCACCTTATGGTGGTCATGCTAGTACTTCAAAGACGTGCGCTAAAATTCTACAATCTGGCCTATTTTGGCCCAGCCTTTGGAAGGATGTCCATATCGCTGTACTAAAATGCGACCGATGCCAACGCACTGGCAACATCTCACGACGTGATAAAATGCCTCAGAAAAGAATTTTAGAAGTAGAAATCTTTGACGTTTGGGGAATAGACTTCATGGGACCTTTTCCGTCTTCTTTTGGAAATAAATATATACTCGTCGTTGTCGACTATGTATCTAAATGGATAGAGGTCGTTGCCGCTCCAACAAATGACACACGAGTAGTCGTCAAACTCTTTAAAAACACAATCTTTCCTATATTCGGTGTGCCTAGACTCGTCATTAGTGACGGTGGTTCGCACTTTATATCGCGAATCTTTGACAAACTCCTCTCAAAATACAGAGTCAAACACCGCGTAGCTACACCGTATCATCCACAAACTAGTGGACAAGTGAAGGTTTCGAACAAAGAAATAAAGCAAATTTTGGAAAAGACTGTCGCAACCTCCAGGAAAGATTGATCATCAAAGCTGAACGAAGCTTTATGGGCTTATAGGACCGCCTTTAAGACACCAATAAGTACCACACCATTTAAACTAGTTTACGAAAAATCATGTCACCTGCCGATAGAATTAAAGCATAAAGCCTTCTGGGATATTAAGACGCTGAACTTCAACTACACTGCGGCAGGAGAGAAACGAATCGTGAACCTTCATGAATTAGAAGAGCTCAAATTAGACGCATACGAGAATGCACGCATCTACAAAGAAAGAACCAAGAAATGGCATGATAAACGTTCGATCCGGAAACTATTCAGTGTGGGAGACATCGTGCTCCTATTCAACTCCAGATTAAAACTTTTCCCTGGAAAATTAAAATCTAGATGGTCTGGACCCTTTGAGGTCACCAAAGTCCTTAAGAGTGGAACTGTTGAAATCAGAAACCAGATCAACGCACCGTTTATAGTAAACGGACAGCGTTTGAAGCATTATAATCAAAATGAACACAACGACCACGTGAGCAATATGAAATTTCTCGAGCTTCCCGAATAGCTTATAGCCAAGCTATCGTCAGGCTTCTGACGTTAAAGACAACGCTGATTGGGAGGCAACCCAATTTTTCCCATTTTTCCCTTCTAAATTTATTAAAACTATGTTTTCCTTTTAACTTATAATTTCTATAAAATTTTATTTTCTTATTTTTCTACTATTTATTTTATTTTTCTTTCTTTTATCACCCTTGGCTTCTTTAAAATATGATCTGAGTGAATGTGATTTTAACTTTTCCAGGATTTTAAAGTCGTTCTACTTTTTTCCCGTTTTTATCCGACTAACGAGTATGGCTGACATCGACGTTACGACTGTTGTATTTAGTGGACTAGCTCATAAGGCCAGATTTGAGGCACTGACTCAGAGAAGCTTTGCTTCGAATCTGTACTATGATAGACCCACCATGGGAAAGCTAGGAATCCAGGATAGCATTCCGTATTTATTTAACCAATTAGGCTGAGAGAAAACTGCTCTAAAGACTCGATTTGTTACCTACCGCGAACTGACGTTCGAATTCCTTACCTCCTTAAGTTACTTACCCGAACATGGCTATGGATCCACTAAAGACCTGATAACCTTTAGAATGTTTGGAATGGACCAAACACACAACCGTACATCGTTAGCTAACATCCTAGGCTTCCCTAGCAGACCTTTTGTGTTTACCACCACTGAAGAGGATATTGATCTCGAGTTAGAACAATTCTGGGGTACCATCACCGGTAACTATCACCCTGAACCAAATGACATGCACAACAACGAGATACACAATCCAGCCCTCCGTTATTTCCATAGGATTTTAGCCCATACCCTCTTTGGAAGGAGGAAAACATTACAACAGTCTCAAAGAAAGAGTTGTTCATCCTTCTCTGTGCTTCACAAGGCCGCCCTGTAAATATTGTCCCTTTTATGATGAGGGCATTTACACGCCTTAATCATGAACCTCACTCACCCATTTTAATAGGAGGCTTAGTCACCATGATCGCCCACGAAATTGGCCTGCGGTATTACTTGAACAAAGCTATTCGTTTCGGAAACCTCAGATCAATGGACATCCAGTTCTGCTTCAACAGACGTATCTTAGGTACCTTAGGACCAGGAGCCTATGAATACCTCATAGTTGATCAACCAGTCCACCTTTTCACATTGCCCAACCACGAGCTAACAAGTATCCATAATAAGAACAATTGGCTTTATGAATTGGACGAGCCTATGGGACCCTCATCACCTCACTCCACACCCCAGGCTTACATGTATGACAGTGATCAAATATCAGAAGCACATGACTATCTGTACTACCAAGATTATGAGTCCGAAGTGGACATAGATCCTGAGACCCCTCCTAACTACCATAACTTTCCTGACCCCACTCTTGAACAAGACACATGCAAGTTGGAAACTGTTCTGAGAACTATGGAGACCTCAAGCTGGAAGTAACAACTATAAAAGAGGAATTAACGCAACTTCACATGGATTTCGTTACATACATGGACGTAGTTAGCGACCAATTTGATGACGTTATTCAGCAGATCAACAACTTGAAGAAACCAAAGGAGTGATATTTTAGTTTTCTCTTTAATTTTAGTTTACTGCATTTCACATTGTTTCACATTATTTAATTTTGCAATTGTTTCTTTTTGGATATTGTATTACTTTAAACTCGTTTTTGATTCAATGTCATTTTAATTTCATTTCGGTATCTCCCTTAATTATGTTTCATGTTATTTCCTATTTTACAATCAGTCTATCATACTGCAAAAGAATTCAAAAATCATATTTCCACTGTTAAAACGCCCCACAAGCGAATTTCTGCATTTCTGCAGAATTTGCTGATGTGACGGTCGTCACACTCCCCTGACGGTCGTCACGCATATTACGACCGTCACACACGCCTGACGGTCGTCACGCGAATAAAACCCCAATTCTGTCAAAACAGAGGTTACGCACCTCTCCACCTTCACTCTCCAAATTCCCCACTTTCCCACATTTAAACCCCACTAAAAACCCTCCGAATCCCCCATTAAACCTCCACCATTTCAACTTCCAATTCACTATTATATATTAACCTCTGCATTCCCATACCTCACCATCCTCAGAAACTTCCTATTCTCAACCTGTGCACTTCTCTCACGAAAATGGCCAGACAAAATCGTGCAAACCCCGACTTGAGCACTATCACTTTCTGAGAAGGCGAGGCCGGCGAAAGGCAGTAGACCAACTACATAGCTTTCCATCAACGGTCGCTTCAGCCGACCCGGTATGCTCACCTAGAGTCTCTGACCAAACTAGGAATTCTGGATGGCGTAACTTGGATGTTACAGAGAGTCGGCATCTGGCATCTCTGCACCAATCCCCAACCCACCTACGAGCAACTCACACTGGAGTTTCTCAGTTCCTTCGCGTACGTAACTTCACCCGGCGATACCAATCAGCTCACCGGCGTCGCCTGCTTCCGCTTGTTCGGCACCGAATATCAAGTCCCCCAGGACCGCATCGCCGTCATTCTACAGTTCCCTCACAGCGACGATGCTCATCGCCGCATATCCGATCAGTTCTACTAAGAAGCTTTCCCTCTATGGAACCAACTGACCGGCACCACTCCAGAAAGTTGGGACACTCTGAACGCTACTCACATCCACAACCCAACAATCCGCTACTTTTATCGCGTGTTGAGCAACACCATATTCGCTCGTGACTGTAACCACAAGGTCAACTCGAAGGAGCTTTTTTTCCTCCGTTGCGTGTTCGCTTCGGAACCTGTTAACGTCGCCCCGTTCCTCTTGGCTCACATTCAAGCCAATTGCAACCGCGGTTCAAAACCTTTCTATTTTGGTGGCATCATCACATCCATTGCCTTAGGCCTCGGCCTTGGCGACCGCCTCCCGACCCTCCGCCAGACGCCCCCTGTCTTCCTAGACACCGACCACTACCGCGCATCCCACCTAATCAGATCCCGCGCAGATGGGAAATATCATCCGGTAGTGCGAGGCCGCACTATCCAGAGCATCATCATGCCTTCACACACCCGAATGCATCCGCAGGACAGAGCCAACTGGCTCTTCGATACCACTGCCCCTGCTGCCCCAACTCAGGATACTGACCAGGATCCCAGGGACGAAATTCAAGAGGAGTTAGACAGAGCCGACTAGCCTGAGCCATCACAAGCAAATGTTGCCGAAGGCCCTTCCTCGCGGCGCCGCCGCTGTCCTGCCACTGATGACACATCCGAGGCCCTCATCCGCTGCATCGAGCAACAGAATCAGATGATGCTTATGATGGAACAGCAGAACCGAAGGGCTAAAGAATTCGAAGCGTGGTAGAGAGAACAAACCAGTCACATGAGGCAAACTATACAGCAGATCCAGGACGTCCAACCTCACTGTGCGAGTCGACGGCCTCCGCGATTACATCTTCCACACCGGAGCTTTGAACCTCACGGCACGCGATGGCACAACCAGAGGTAGAGGTAGAGATCGAGGAACCGGAGTATTTTTCATTTTTTATCTTTTTGTTTTTCTTTCCTTTGTATTTTTCCCTTCCGCATTCTTTCAAATCAGTGAGGACACTGATTGAGATAGTTTGGGAGCGGACCGTTATTTCCCTTTTCCCTGTCATTTCCCATTTCCAATTGTACTTTTTCTTTCAAATTTTCAATTTAAAGCAAGTTTAATTTCGGCAAATAAGCTCTTATATATATATATATATATATATATATATATATATATATATATATATATATATATATATATATATATATATATATATATATATATATATATATATATATATATATATATATATCCCTCCGTTACGTGAACTCCCCGCGCTTTATCTGACATATACAAAGAAACTTTTATCCCCTCCAAAGCATCACGTGACACGCCTAAACCTTACCAAGTTTGGAATCTCCAAGAAGAAAATTCTTACAAAGCATCTACGCCTTGATACCTTAGACCTCTGGTTTATGCGAGTCAGTCTCACTACTTACTCGTACCTAAACCTCAAGTTTCGACTCGAACGGAGCCCCCAGTAGTTTATACGAGCAGTCAGCACCATCCTAAACACTTCTAAGCAAGAAACCGATGCAAATAAGTGTGTGATCTCTAGTATGAATTCAATAATCTTGAATTAAAAGAAAAGCCATATAGCCTGAATATAAAGACATGTCCCTTCTAAGTTAGGTGCTCCTCGCCCGAGCATTTAGCCCAACGGTACGAAACTCTTGCAGATCTATAGCAGAATGAGCATATGTGCAAAGAAAAAATCAAACTAGCAAAGAGATCATAATTGTTAGACTATGGCACGGATCTAGAAGGGGGGGGGGGGGGGGGTTGAATAGATCCCCAATTAAAATTTGAGTCGGCGCTACCAATTTAAAATTGGTTTTAAAAACGTTTTAAGTGCAGAAGCGGCCGAGGAAAATATAGTCTAAAACGAATGGTTATTGGAAAACCGGATATGCCTAAGCCTTTGGATTAATGACAATTTGGAAAATAGAATCACAACACAAATTACACTTAGCAATTATTTACTTCAGTTGTAAGGATTCCTAATTCCAATGATTCAAAGAGCAAACAAAAACTAGATACACAAGTAAGATAATTTTGGTTCAAGCAATATGTCAAACATTTGGTGTGCAAAACACTCCAAGTGGTATTAATGTTGAGTAAGTGATTCCAACCAGCCTAGTACAATGTCTTTTTGTACTTTGGAGTCAAAAACAGAGTTTTAACCTCTTACTCAATTGATATCACAATTTTGACAATAGAGCTTATACAAAAATCACTTATTTTGAGCTATAATGTAAATGCTAAAAATAGAGAAGACAAGTATTTGGTGAGGCAGTTCCCCCGTCGTCCTCGCTTCGGGGTACGTCTGCCCTCAATTCTAAAACTAGAATTGAGATAGATTTTATAGATATCACATGTTTAATCTAACAATTTATACATGGATTGAGCAGCAAATATACAACAGAAATCTCAATGTGTTGAAAGTTGCCTTCACTCCTTGCCTCTTGATTCAAGATGAATCAAGTCCTCCGATTTGTGTTGATGGACCTCCGACTCCAGCCACCTTATTGATTAACACGTTGTTGTTCAAAACTTTGGCTCTGACGGATCTCAACAGCACCAAATCGACCCCGAGATCTTCCCTTCAAAATCACCGAATCCGCTACTAGACTTGTGAAGAACACCTCTTCACAATCACCTTCGCTCGATTGACCTTTGATGAAGAATCTCGTCCAAAAACCCCCAAAATTCAAACCAATCTTGGAGGGTAAAACCCCAATGGTTTTATTCAAGAAAGAACCTGTCACAATCTTCAACCCGAACTTGATTCTCCAATATAAGCTTCGAACCTTATCACTTTGAATCTCTCACAAATGCATTTCAAAAATGATTGTGTGTAATTGAAATGTTGTGAGATGTTTAAGATGAAGATGATGAATCTTGGACACCTATTTCACTCTTTCTTATTTTTGAACACATGAATCAAAAGAATATCAAATGTTAAAATGACACAAGTGGTTAAACAAGTATATATAGTGCCAACATAATTCTAGACATAACAGTATTTCAAATATAAGAGGGAAGCATTTTAAAACAGATTTTCCGCGCGAACGATCGACCGCAGCAGGTCTGTGCGTCGACGCATGGCCTGTGTTGTTTGGAAATCTAGGAAAATTCATCAGTGTGCGTCGACCATACAGTCGGCGTGCACTGACCCGTTGAAATCTATTTCCATTATGCGCCGACCCTATGGTCGACTCATGTCTTTACGCGCTGACCTGTTGGAAAGTTATTCCTTCTTGCGCCGACCCTATGGTCGACTCATTGCCTTGTGCGCTAACTAGTGCAGAATTGTTCTGATGCATGCGCCGACCCTATGGTCGACTCATGCCCTGCAAACCTGCAAACTTTCATCAATTTGAGGTCTTTCATGCCTTTGGTCATGATTGCATTTTATCTACACATAGTATATTCATTTCAGCAGTTTTAAGACATGTATAAAAGGATATGGTGGGTGATACGTTGCATCTGTTTTAGTAGATCTGGAGTTCATAATTTCCAATCTATCCAGGGAATTTGTCATCATCGAAACCTGCATTAACCAATGTCTTGCAGACTTATGTGATGTGTGGCGATTTGCCTCCACAATCTCCCCCTTTTTGATGATGACAACCTGTATACAACTAAAACACCAAATATGCAATGTATACACACATGTATACACAAGCTCCCCCTTTCTTTTGTAATATAAGGCTGTAGAACAAACAACCATCAACTGTTGTTAATATCCTGACATGGCTTTGGTGTTGGCTAGCTTGCTACATGTTCTTCTCCCCCTTTGACACCATCAAAAAGAGAAGGAGAACACATCAATTAACAGAGAAAATACAATAGGTGATAGTTAATTACCAAAACCTCACACATAAGCATGATAATGAACAAAAGTAACTTGAATTAATAGATAATTATGAGAACATGTAAAGTAGGTGAAAATTCAGGCACACATAATACGGAAAAATGAAAAGTACATAGACGAAACATATAAGCAATTATGAAATATGCAACTATGAAACTAATATCCCCGACCCCGACCTTGGCCCCTCCCCCAGTATGCAGCATCGGGATTGTGGTAAGGATCCGAGAAGTCCAGAAAGGCTTCTACGAACATGTTGAGGTGATTAAGAGAGTTGGTGATTTCCCAATCTTGCCGTTCATGTGATTCAACCAGAGCTTCAATACGGGCGTCCATCCGAGTCGAAAATGAATTAAACCTTTCATTTTGGGTATGAAGCTCAGCTCTAATTTGCTCCATTTGAGTGTCTTGACTCCTCATGAAGTTTTGTTGCTCTAACTGCATGGACTGCAGCATATTAATAACTTCAGAGTTGTCCGAAGGCGGAGGAGGTGATGAGTGCTGGGAAGGTTGATAGTCTTGAGGGTAGCCGTGATATGGGTCGTAGAATCTACCCAGGGTAGTCCAGCCTGTATATTTCCAGTCACCCCATCCTTGATTTGTAGAATCGCCTTCTTGTGCTTCTGATGGAGCTGAATATTGGACCCAATCGGTATTTGGAGGCGTATCTTGAACTGGAGATTGATGATAGTCTTGAGACTCACAAATAGGTTCTTGTACCTCTGCAACTGTATCTTCTTCTTCATCGTCTTCTTCACCTTGCTCTTCATTTTCTTCTTTAGAGCTTTCATCAGAACTGTCACGAGGCACCGGAGGAATATTAGCGCGACAGACAAATCTGTATGATCGTCGTTCAGCACACCAAAAATACCCCATCATTGCAAGGGTTTTGGTGCTAAATTCTTTGTCAGAGGGGACTGAGATATAAGGAAATGTTGGGTATACAACATTTGCAGCGACATGAATTTCCGAAATAAATGACCCATAGGCTAAAGCAGCGCCTCTACTTGAGTCTCTCAGAGCAAAAATCCTGCTAGCAATATAGTATGGCCAGTTTATTTTGATCTTGTGTTTCAATATATAGATGAGATGTACCTCAGCTTGTTCGACACGGGACAGTCCACCCTTTTTCGGTCGTAGTATGCGAGCGACGATCCACTGAAGGATGCGCTCCCCTGTACTGAGTTTCCCGGTTGTGACCGTTCTAGGAAAAGCATCACTGTTGACAATTGCATCTGGATAGGGTCGTTTGAGCATGTCACTCAAAGCGCTCTTAAATTCATACCCTGGCACCGTAGGAGTGTCCGTTACCTCATGAAGAGGTGGTGCATCAGCATCAACAGTCATATCAAAATACTTGTTCCATACTTCAGAATTTATATTTACCAGTCTATTGCCGACAAAAGTGTGGAAATGATGATCTTGAAAGTTACCCCGCAGATTTGTGTAGAACACCCTGACCAAATCCTCATTATACTTTGTATTGCACTCCAGAAAATTAAAGAACCCTTGAACTTCCAGCAGGGACAGAATTTGGGTGAGATGCAAGCGCTCACCTGTTGCCTGGTAGAAAGCATGTTGTGGAACTATGGCTCTTTTGCTGAGACTCTTGTTGAAGTTTTCAACAACAGGTGGATGAACTAGTGAAACAGCGCTAACGGGAACTGGAGCAGATGATGAGGAGGCTCTTGATCTCTTACCTGTATTTTTGCAGAGAAAGGAGGCCATTGATGATGATTTTTGGAGAGGTTGTAGAGATGAACTTTGAAGAGAGTGGTTGAGGATGATTTTGGAGAAGATGAAGACTAAGGTCTTTAATAGAGTGAGGTTTTAGGGTTTTTGGGAAGAGGGAGGAGACAAGAGGACAGATGTCTAGATGCAATTTACAAGACAAATGCCATATCAAATCATCACAAAAGTTGACTGCACATTAAATGTAGAGGAATGGAAACTTGGAACGGTTTTCAAAAGAGAAAAACTCTGGGTTTTTAAGCGAGCCGTCGACCATTATCCTGTTTAGGTCGACTCATAACCTTCAAAAACCCAATTTTTTAGTTTCATATTATGCAGAATGCCACACTTGCCTATTTATCAAGCCTATTCACCTTTTCACAATATGATTTGCATTCAACACACATAGTATCAGCCAGCAAAAGTCATATACATATATAAGTACCATGATTGTCGAACGATATAGTTATTTTCAAGTCATGAATGTTAAGAGAGAGAGATAAAAAAAAAGAGAAAGGAGCAATATCACCTCTATACCGACCACTCTTGTTAATCACAGATTTGTACTTGCAACAAACTCAAAAAATTGTTAGTGGTACAAAAGCATAGTTGTAAATAGATTAATTATGAACGTAGTAATTGTTAAACCCGATCAGAAATGTCGAGAATACCAAGTTCTCAACGGATATGAAAGAAGGGCTCATTTGCTAGCGGCTTTGTGAAAATGTCTGCTAGTTGGTTTTTAGTATCAACGTGTTCAAAGACAACGTCACCCTTCTCTACATGGTCCCTCAGAAAATGGTGTCGAATTTCTATGTGTTTGGTACGTAAATGTAACACCGGATTTTTGGTAAGATTTATAGCACTGGTGTTGTCACAAAATATTGGAACACATTCTAGCTTCAAATTGAAGTCCAATATTTGTTGTTTAAGCCATAGGACTTGCGCACAACAACTACCGGCGGCTACGTATTCCGCTTCGGCGGTTGATAGAGTAACAGACACTTGTTTCTTGTTGTGCCAACTGACCAAGGAATTTGAAAATAAGTGACACGTACCACTGGTGCTTTTCCTATCTGATTTGCAACCGGAAAAATCGGAATCAGAGAAGCCTACCAATGAACAATCATTACCCTTAGAATACCACAATCGATACTTCGGAGTACCAGATAGGTATCGAAGTATGCGTTTGACAGATTTTAGGTGGGATTCCTTAGGACATGATTGGTATCTGGCGCACATACACACGCTAAACATAATGTTGGGACGCAAAGCAGTAAGATAGAGAAGCGAGCCAATCATACCTCTGTACCTTTTTACCTCAACATCTTTACCACTTTCATCTTTACTCATATTTGCACATGTTGGCATAGGGGTGTCTATGGCCTTTGAATTTGCCATGTCAAATCTCTTGAGAAGATCCAAACAATATTTTGTTTGGCTCACGAATGTTCCTTCCTTCAGTTGCTTGATTTGTAAACCGAGAAAATATGTGAGTTCACCCATCATACTCATCTCGAATTCACCCTGCATAAGCTTAGCAAACTCTCTTACGAGATTCATGTTAGTGGATCCAAATATGATATCGTCAACATAAATTTGTACAAGAATTAAGTGTTTTCCTTGACGTTTAATAAAGAGAGTAGTATCAACCTTTCCTCTTGAGTAGCCTTGATCAAGTAAGAATTTTCTTAGTCTCTCATACCAAGCTCTAGGAGCTTGTTTGAGACCGTACAAAGCTCTTTTCAGTTTATAGACATGATCAGGATACTCATGAGACTTAAAACCAGGTGGTTGAGCAACATAGACTTCTTCATTTATGAACCCGTTAAGGAACGCACTTTTGACGTCCATTTGAAATAACTTAAAATATTTCGTACAAGCGATAGCAAGTAGAAGGCGTATAGCCTCGAGTCGGGCAACCGGTGCATAAGTTTCCTCATAGTCGATGCCTTCCTCTTGGTTATACCCTTGCGCGACTAAACGCGCTTTGTTGCGAGTTATTACTCTGTTCTCGTCCAGTTTATTTCTAAACACCCATCGGGTGCCGATTACTCGATGACCTCGTGAAGGAGGGACAAGGTCCCAAACCTCATTTCTAGTGAAATGATTCAGTTCCTCCTGCATTGACAAATACCAATGTTCATCGAGTAGGGCTTCCTTAGGGTTTTTAGGTTCCATCTGTGACACGAAAGCGAAGTGATAACAGAAATTACTTAGCTTCGATCGAGTTGTTACACCCTTTGTGATGTCTCCAAGAATGTTTTCAATTGGATGGTCTTTAGATGACTTCCACTCTTGAGGAAGATCATCGTTTGAAGGCGGATGAACTTCCTCTGTTACATCACGATGTGCATCCTTATCCTCCTCAATTTCGGCTTTGTCAGGTTGATCAATCCCCGTCTCGCCACTTTTGAGTATGTCTTCAGTGGATGTACCTGCACCATGAACAACACTCTCCTTTCCGACATTTCTCGGGTATGACTCATCAAAAGTAACATGCACAGACTCTTCTACAACAAGTAATCGTTTATTATATATTATATATGCTTTACTCGATTCAGAGTATCCGAGAAAGATACCTTCATCGGCTTTGGAATCAAATTTGCCCAAGTTTTCCTTTCCATTGTTTAATACAAAACATTTGCATCCAAACACGTGCAAGTGAGAAACATTCGGCTTTCACCTTTTTAAAAGTTCGTACGGTGTTTTGTTTAGAATGGGGCGAATAAGCACCCTATTCAAAACATAGCACGCCGTACTAATGGCGTCGGCCCAAAAATATTTAGGTAAACCACTTTCGTTAATCATTGTTCTTCCCAATTCTTCTAAAATACAGTTTTTGCGCTCCACAACCCCGTTTTGTTGAGGAGTGCATGGAGCGGAGAAGTTATGATCTATACCATGGTTACCGCAATATTCTTCAAATAAGTGATTTTCAAACTCACCTCCATGGTCGCTCCTAATTGACACTATGTTTTTATTTAACTTATTTTGGGAAAGCTTAGCAAACTTTTCAAAAGCGGCGAATGTATCACTTTTACTTACTAAGAAGATGGTCCAACAAAACCTAGAAAAGTCGTCCACTATTACGAACCCGTAATAGTTTCCACCTAGACTTTTGATCCTAGACGGCCCAAACAAGTCCATGTGTAGAAGTTCAAGAGGTCTCGTTGTTGAAATTATCTTTTTGGATTTAAATGAGATCCTCGTTTGCTTCCCTTTTTGACAAGCATCACAAAGGTGATCCTTGGTGAACTTTATTTTGGGAAGTCCTAAGACTAGGTCTTTTGAGACTACCTTATTGAGTAAGTCAAAATTAACATGCGCTAAACGCCTATGCCATAGCCATGAGTCTTCACTCATAGTTATGAGGCATTTGTCGCTTGTTAATGATACTTCATTTAAGTCAAGCATATATACGTTGTTTACTCTAAAACCATTAAACATATTCTTCTTATCATTTTCATGCACAATTTTGCAACAATCTTTTGAAAAAGATACATTGTATCCTTTGTCGCATAATTGGCTAATGCTAAGCAGGTTATGTTTAAGGTTTTCGACAAGCAACACGTCGGAAATCATAGTAGAGGCGGGATTACCTACACTACCTTTACCTAGTATTGCTCTGCGGTTGTTATCACCATAAGTTACGTACCATTTCTTCTTACCCACAAAGTCTATGAATAAGGATATGTCTCCAGACATGTGTCTTGAGCACCCACTGTCGAGAACCCATCTTCTCTCGGTGGTCTCGACACATTTCACCTATCAAAACATAATTAGCACAAGGAGGTACCCAATGGCATATTGGGTCCTAATAGGTTAGCGACAAAATGGTTCCGTTTGGGCAACCATTGGTAGATGCCTTTAGGAACAAGAAATCTCCTAAACCGGCATTTACCAATGGAGTGGCCTTTCTTGCAACAGTATAAGCATGCAAAATCGACTTTAGAGTCACTTTCACTTGCTTGATCCCTAATTACATATGCATATTTTTGGTATGGGTTAATCATACTTTTTCTAAAATCCTTTTTATCAATAGCAAATGTAACTTTAGGCTCAAGTGCCTTGTTTAATTTGGCCTTGAGGTTTCTAACCTCACCTTGCCAAATATGACAAGTATCACACCCGAAGTTGAAAGGATTTCTATTGTCCTTACAATCCGATTCATTGCCTTTCACAATGGAAGCCTTAAGGTCCTCTAATTTCTTTTCGGACTCTTTAACTTTGTGCTCTAAATACGTAAAGAATTTCTTATTAGAGGCAAGTTTCTTGAAGGCTTCAACTGCTTCATTATGTAAGGCATTAAATGCGGTTTGTAATTCTGAATGCGACATATTTGAGGACTTATCATATTTAGAGTGACGTACCTGTTTTTTCTTATTTTTCTAATTAGCGGAGAGGCATAGATTCACGGACTCTTCTTCATCACTAGAGCTTTCATCAGAGGAGGAAGAGTCGTTGTCACTATCCCACGCTATGTACGCTCTCCTAGGCTTTGATGATTTCTTGTGTGACTTTGATGATTCCTTGTCCTTTCCCTTTTTGTTCATCGGGCAGTCCGGTTTGTAGTGACCGGGCTTTCCACACTTGTAGCACGTCCCTCTAGTCTTTTTACCTTTTGAGTCATCATCCTTGGAGTACCTTGATTGTTTCCGGAAGTTTACCAAGTTCTTCTCGGAATGTTGGATGTCGTTCTTTCTCACGTAACGGTTATACCGTTTGACAAACAACCCCATATCTTTGCTCTTATCCTCTTCTTCTTCGTCGCTTGAGAAATAATCATTTTTCTCTTTTGCTTGAGACTTCGAGGAGGAAGTCTTGAGAGGTATTGATTTCTTTTCACTCACCTTCGTTTTGTCTTTCTTTTCCATCTTTTCGTGTTGGTCTAGGCTCAAGAGTACATGTTCATGTTCTTGTAGTTTTCCAAACAATGTTGTCAAGTCTAATAAGGTAAGATCATGTGCTTCTTTGATGGCGGTCACTTTAGGCTGCCATTCCCTGTTAAGACATCTTAAGATCTTATTAGTAGCAATATCATTGGAAACAGGCCTACCTAATGAATGTAAACGATTGATGATATGAGTAAATCTCTTTTGCATGTCAGCAATGGTTTCCCCTTACTCCATGAAAAAGAGATCAAACTCTTGTGTTAATGTGTTGATTCTAGCCAACTTAACATCGTTTGTCCCCTCTTGGGCTATTTGTAGTGAATCCCACATGGCCTTCGCAGTAGGACAATGGGATACACGATAATATTCATCTACACCTAATAAGGAGATTAAGATGTTTTTAGCTTTCCAATCATAATTATATTTTTTCTCATCGTCATCGGTCCATTGTGCTTCAGGCTTTGGCACCACTACGTTATCCGCATTGGTCATAGTGATTTCTATTGGACCATTAAGGATAACATTCCATATTTTTCTGTCTATGGAGTTTATATGCATACGCATACAGTCTTTCCAATAACTATAATTTTCACCGTTGAAAACGGGAGCCCTATTGTACGCCCCTTTTGGTTCGTTAGCCATTTTCTATCTATGTTGTATTTGAAGCACCGAATAACCGGAGCTCTAGATACCACTTGTTAGACTATGGCACGGATCTAGAAGAAGGGGTTGAATAGATCCCCAATTAAAATTTGAGTCGGCGCTACCAATTTAAAATTGGTTTTAAAAATGTTTTAAGTGCGGAAGCGGCCGAGGAAAATATAGTCTAAAACGAACGGTTATTGGAAAACCGGATATGCGTAAGCCTTTGGATTAATGACAATTTGGAAAATAGAATCACAACACTAATTACACTTATCAATTATTTACTTCAATTGTAAGGATTCCTAATTCCAATGATTCAAAGAGCAAACCAAAACTAGATACACAAGTAAGATAATTTTGGTTCAAGCAATATGTCAAACACTTGGTGTGCAAAACACTCCAAGTGATATTTATGTTGAGTAAGTGATTCCATCCAGCCTAGTACAATGTCTTATTGTACTTTGGAGTCAAAAACAGATTTTTAACCTCTTACTCAATTGATATCACAATTTTGACAATAGAGCTTATACAAAAATCACTTATTTTGAGCTATAACGTAAATGCTGAAAATAGAGAAGACAAGTATTTGGTGAGGCAGTTCCCCCGTTGTCCTCGCTTCGGGGTACGTCTGCCCTCAATTCTAAAACTAGAATTGAGATAGATTTTATAGATATCACCTGTTGAATGTAACAGTTTATACAAGGATTGAGCAGCAAATATACAACAGAAATATCAATGTGTTGAAAGGTGTCTTCACTCCTTGCCCCTTGATTCAAGATGAATCAAGTCCTCCAATTTGTGTTGATGGACCTCCGACTCCAGCCACCTTATTGAATAACACGTTGTTGTTCAAACATTTGGCTCCGGCTGATCTCAACAACACCAAATCGACCCCGAGATCTTCCCTTCAAAATCATCGAATCCGCTACTAGACTTGTTTAAGAACACCTCTTCACAATCACCTTCGCTCGATTGACCTTTGATGAAGAATCTCGTCCAAAAACCCCCAAAATTCAAACCAATCTTGGAGGGTGAAACCCCAACGGTTTTATTCAAGAAAGAACCTGTCACAATCTTCAACCCGAACTTGATTCTCCAATCTAAGCTTCGAACCTTATCACTTTGAATCTCTCACAAATGCATTTCAAAAATGATTGTGTGTAATTGAAATGTTGTGAGATGTTGAAGATGAAGATGATGAATCTTGGACACCTATTTCACTCTTTCTTGTTTTTGAACACATGAATCAAAAGAATATCAAATGTTAAAATGACACAAGTGGTTAAACAAGTATATATAGTGCCAACATAATTCTAGACATAACAGTATTTCAAATATAAGAGGGAAGCATTTTAAATCAGATTTTCTGCGCGAACGATCGACCGCAGCAGGTCTGTGCGTCGACGCATGGCCTGTGTTGTTTGGAAATCTGGAAAATTCATCAGTGTGCGTCGACCATACAGTCGGCGTGCGCTGAACCGTTGAAATCTATTTCCATTATGCGCCGACCCTATGGTCAACTCATGCCTTTACACACTGACCCGTTGGAAAGTTATTCCTTCATGCGCCGACCCTATAGTCGACTCATTGCCTTGTGCGCTGACTAGTGAAGAATTGTTCTGATGCATGCGCCGACCCTATGGTCGACTCATGCCCTGCAAACCTGCAAAAATTCATCAGTTTGAGGTCTTTCATGCCTTTGGTCATGATTGCATTTTATCTACACATAGTATATTCATTTCAACAGTTTTAAGACACGTATAAAAGGATATGGTGGGTGATACGTTGCATCTGTTTTAGTAGATCTGGAGTTCATAATTTCCAATCCATCCAGGGAATTTGTCATCATCGAAACCTGCATTAACCAATGTCTTGCAGACTTATGTGATGTGTGGCGATTTGCCTCCACAATAATCACCAACAGGTTTTCTTGCCATGAACGTGTAGGGACAACGGGCTTAATGTGACTGCGCCAGAGCAAAGCCGGGTAAAATTTGTTGCGAGAAACTTGAAGCCGAGCTGCAGTAACATGATTGGGACTGGCTTGCATAAAAGAGAGGCCTTCGAAGACTTACAATCAAGTGTCGTTGCCGTATACACTTTGTTTCCATTGGACCCCCGGTTTTTCCTAACTTGGCGTCCGAGAAATCTTATCAAAGGAATAGCGTGTCGCGTGCTTGCCGAACTTTAAATTTTTCCTACCTTTACTTGAGGACAAGCAAAGATTCAAGTTTAGGGGAGTTTGATAGCGCGAAATCGTATATATCTAATGACGTACTTTTCTACTAATCAGCGACCGTTTTCACTCTGATTTCGGATATTTCCACACTATTTGTCCAGTATTTTGCAGGTATCCAAAGTCCATGCTCAAACGGAGCAAGATGAAGAAAACAAGCATTTACAGGTGAAAATCAGGCCAAAAAGCAGCAAAAACGAGTTCTGCTGATGTGACGACCGTCACAAGGGTGTGACGACCGTCACAGGTCCATGATGGCCGTCATGTAGTTAAAATGCATATTTTCTGCATGTGCTGTGAAGTGCTGAAAATGCCAAAGAGGAGTGGACCACTAACTCCTTTATTTTCTGATATCATTCCCACTTCCCGAAGAAATAAACCATTGAAAATCTCATCTATAAAAGGAGGGAGCTGGTACTAGAAAAGGGGAGCCGCATTGAAGAGACGAAGTGCTGCCAATTTACTTTCAGAGCAATTTTCAGTTTCCCATTTTCTTATCGTTATTTTGTTTCCTTTCTTTTTCTTTCCTTGCAATTGTTGTTTTACTTTCCAAACTTTTTTCTGTACGAGTAATTGGCATAAAGACTAAATCCTGCCGTCATTTCGGAGGATTTCCCAAAAGCCAATCGAATTGTTTACAGGTTTTTATTTTAATCGTTAATTGATTTCTATTTCCCATTATAATGCATATTATTATTTTCTGCCATTATTTACGTGTTGTTAATTTATATTCCATGTCCGACTAAATCTTAAGTAATCGGTATGTAATAAGTAATCTAATGGGATTCGATAATTAACCGGTGTATACCTTCCTTTTCAAAACTTATTTATGGTTTCAGTTTTTAAATCGATTTTTCTAAATAAACCTTCGTCGCGACAGCGAGAAATTATTTACAGTAGTTTTGCCACGACAGTGGGAAATTCATAATGGTACGAACCAACAAGCGACAGCTGAGGTTAAGTCCAGATAGTAAAAACTAAGCATTCATTTTAAAAACAGCAACAACGCTTTAAAAGGAATTAGAACTTAATAGTTTTCAAAAAGTAACTTTAACCCCGAACGGGATAACGACAGCATACGTTCCGCCTTAGAGTTACGACTAGCGTCAACAACCATCGTGAGACAAAGGTCTTTAAACTGTCATTTTCTTCTTAAACTATTTTTGAAAACCTAAAGACACCGGTGACCTGTAGAATCCCTGAAGAACTAACATATTACATATCGATTCAAGCATTTATACCTTAATTAACGCTTTAGTTCCCTTATAGTTTACGCACTTATTTTGCTTTTATTCCCCTAAAACATTACCAACCTAGCTAAACACAGTAACACCCAAAAATACTAGTTTGATTACGAGTCCCTGTGGGATCGATATCTATTATTACTACGCGATAGATTGTGCACTTGCAGTTAATTGAGTTAGACATAGAAAGTCGCGATCACATATCTTGATAGGACCAAGCAAATACATCTGAATATTCTTTTAAAAGCTCCACCAGTTGCTGCTTGACATCTGCCCCAAGTGTTGCCCCAATCTTGACCTCTTTCTTGTCCTCTTTGGTGCCAAGATTAATAACATCCACCTGCTCTTTGTGAGGTTGAAACTCTGGGTGCTCATAACATGTCATTTTTTCCAGTTCATCAGGGATCTCAAAATCTTCGTCCTCATCTTCGGCTTGGTAAATTGGTGAGTCAAAGTCAGGAGGGAAAGCAAAGTCAATGGATTCAACGGGTTTTGGGGTATCACTTCATGTTGGAATGGCTTAATTTATTAAAACACACAAAGACAAATGCAACAATCAAGAAAAACTGTTTTTGATGATTTTTTAGAAAAATTGCCATCTTCTTTTTAAATATGGAAACAAAAGCAAATAAGGGAAACAACAACAAAAGGATTTAACAAAACCATTCATTGATCATAATATTCATGAAAGCACGTGGCCCTTACAAAATGCATCCTATAGCCTTGGGCACGGCTATGGAGGTTTAAAGATAAAAGCAACAACAAGTTAAAGAAAAATAAACAAATTACTTTGACATGGGAAAGACCACGGGAATTTCAATAGCCTCCCAATTTCCTAAAGCAGCTTCACAATGATACACCAAATGCTCAATATCTTCTTCTCCAAAATCTTCTCCCACAGCGTTGACTTGGAATCCTCCACTGATGAACACCTCCTGGATAGTCTTCGGACGTTCATCGGTGTGTGTTGACGCTTCGATATGAGTTGGTTTGTAACCCAACCCCTGGCGACCCAGTCTTGCCTTCACTTCAACGACCTCTCCCCAACCCGCAGGAGTACCTCCTTCTAGTGTAGACTTGATGCTTTGAGCGGATGCAAAAGATGGACCACTCCTTGCCACTGTATCTTCCATCATCACTGCATTAGCTATTTTAGGTGCTTGGAAAGAAGTTTCCAAGGCGCCTTCATCCGCTTCAATATACCTGAATGATGACAGATTGCTCACCATTAGGTCTTCCTCACCATGCACAATTACCAGTTTGTCATTCACAACAAATTTCATTCTTTAATGTAAAGTGGAAGTCACTGCCCCAGCTGCGTGAATTCACGGTCGTCCCAACAAACAACTATAAGCTGGGTTAATGTCCATGACTTGGAATGTAATATCGAACACCTGAGGTCCTATCATGATTGGCAATTCTACTTCTCCAACAACCGTTCTTCTTGAACCCTCAAAAGCCTTTACAATCAACGACGTCGACTTCATTTCTGCCCCTGCATATGCTAACCTTGCGAGCGACCTTGCAGGCAATACATTCAATGAGGATCCAGTGTCGACTAAAACTCGTGCCATTGTGTCTTCTTGGCACCTGACAGATATGTGCAACGCACGGTTGTGATTACGTCCTTCTTTTGGCAACTCTGCATCACTAAAACTCAGGGTGTTACATACCGTAATGTTGGCTATCACTGAGTCAAATTGGCCAAGAGTTATATCTTTTGTCACATGTGCCTGCTGTTGCACCCCAAAATTTGCTCAACCTTGTCTTACCTGGTTTATGTTTCATTGCATTAACATTTGCATAGTTATATCATTTGCATATCATGATATCATTCATATAGAAGGGGATCAAGTGTGATTCTTATCAAGAGAAGCCTAGCAAGAGGTCTCATTCAAGATTGAGAAGTTACCAAAGCCATCAGGAGGTGATTTGAGGGCCTAAGGGTTTAGATGTTTGAGTGTGAATCTTCTCCTAACTTGAGGATCAATTGAAGTCCATCAGAAGGATGTGAAATTTTGAATGTGAGAAGAGGATGTGTATGGAGCTCATAGAATGCCTAGAGGGCCATGGGAGAGTTTAATCAAGTTATTGTGTCAAATGCAAGAGCCAAAGTTGAGGTGCAAGCAATTAGGGTTTCATCTAGGTTAATCCTAAGTCAACTGGGCAATTGAAGAGTATAAAAGGCCTACTTTTAGGTCATGGAGTTCATGAAATGATATGATAAGACATTTGTGGTGTTGTGCCAAGATCAAATCAAGAGGAGTCAAGAGTGTGGGAAGTTGCTAAATTAGGGTTTCAGTGTAAAATTCACTATTTAGTGCCTAACTTCATGATCACATAGGTCACGATACATGTTTCAAATGGATCTTTGGCCAACATGAAACTTGTAGAGCATCTCAATACCTTTAATTTGAGTACTATAAGTCCTCAAGGGGATTTATAGAACTCAAATTATGACCCTGACAAGTTACAAGTCCTCAGATGCCTCTGAAATTTGTCTATGAAAATCATCTGACTTCAAAGCTATTTTTGACCTAGAAGGAGGTTTCACATGAACTTTTGGCCAACATGAAAATTGTTCCTCATGAGCTTAGATTTCTAAATTGAACTAGAAGTCTTCCATCTGATTTTTAGAACTCAAGTTATGAGGTTTACAAGTCAGGGTATTTTGGGAAAGTGAGATTATAGGTCATTTTCAATCATAGGTCAAAATCTCCAACTTGCACTTGTCAAATGGATTTTTGTTCAACATGAAAGTTGTTCAAAATGTGGTTTTTAGGCTATCCCAAGAGGTCATTATGGATTTATTGGGCTCATAGCAATACTTGGTTTGAAATGGTTTCAAAAAGGGAAATTTTCAAATGGATTATGGAGGGAAAATTGATTTTTTGAGTTAAAGGACCAAAACATGTCAAATAAGTGCTCATTTTGATTGGAAATTTTATTTTAGACACTTTGGCATTACCAGAATTTTGAGTTTAGGTCAAGTTTCATGAGTTGTTATTTGGTTTCTTCATTTGCAAGTCACACATCCAAAATACTCACCAAGGCATTTCAAGCACACTTTTTGGTCTGAATACACTCACAAGGAAATTTGCAAGTGAAAGGGAAGATTCTAGAACAGTTTCCATGGCTAATTTGTGACTGTTACATTGCACATGTGAAGAGAAAAACAGAAAATTGGATTGGCTGGATTGGGCCTCAATTGAGTTTCTAAAGCCCGTGGAAACATTCTATATATTCGTTGAATTGATTTCAGATCAATTTTGGCTTTCATTTCGTGAAGAACACTGAAGTTGCAGTTGAAAAATTCCAAGGAGCAAGTGAAATCGTGTTTTGAGTTCCAGGCTGATTCAGAGCAAATTGAAGCTTACAACATCTTTGTCTTGCATCCTTGAATGATTCTGGAGAGTTTTGAAGGTTGAGTCAAGCTCTAGCTACCTCTGTTAGTGGATCTACACCAGGTATGTAACCTTCAAATTTCTCACCATTGTAGGAAGATGTAGATCAATTTGCATATGTGGTTAGGATCTAGTTAAGGAGTAGATCGTTCCTGGACAGAATTTTGGACAATTAGAGACAAATTTAGGTGATGTGTAATTTCTGTTGAGGCACGATTTAGCTTGATCATGAGGAATTAAGTTAAATTGGATAGATCAATTTGATGTATGAAGCATGAGGAACATTTATGTATCATTAGATTTGAAATTGGTGATGTTTGATTTGGATGACATTTCTGAACTTTGCTTCGTGATTTAAAATCTATGGAGAGTTAGAACGTATGAATAGGAGATTTGAGATCTTGATGAAATTCTGGAAAGATTGATGTAAGGATTGTTGATGTTTGATAACCTGCAACCACCTGCTCACCGGAGAAGACGATCGGAGTCTTCTCCGGCCACCACATTGAGTCTCACTCCGTTTGGCATGTGATTTGGAGAAGATGACTCCTATGCCATTAGATCAAGCCTTGACCGAAGACTAGACCACAGATCCAACGGATGCATTTTATTTCTTTTGGTTGACTTCTGAGGATTGAAACGATGCAATTTCATTAAATGAGGTGTCACGCTCCTGGCTCTTGGATTAGCTGACCAGTCCACGCATCCTGTGGCTCATGTTTTATTCTGAGTTTTTATTTTCTTTTATTCATTTTGTTTATTTTAAATGCTTTATTGATTCAAAAAATCACAATAAATTCAATTTTGATCCAAAAATTATTTTAAAATATCTCCATGATCTTGAGAGAATTTGTGATTTTCTGAAATCAATAAAATGCATTTTCATGCATTTTTCATTTTCATTTGATTTTTCTTATTTTGTTTAATTCTTTAATATTTGCATATTTGGTCATCTGTCTTGTTTAATTTTGTTCTTCAAATTGGTGATGAATTTGGCTTTGATTTTTTAGTATGTTTTAGGGAAGATATTCATGTTCCCTTAGGATTTTTGTTGGAATTTTAGAACAATTTAGGTTCTTTTTTAGGTGTTGAGATTAGAGCCTTCCCAAACTTGTGGATCACCTTGATACCCTTCAATCTAGAAATTATTTAGGTGACTTAGAAGTTGAATTAGGCTTTAATATTTTAACCCTAGGTTGTTCAAACATGTATGTTCCCCTAGAAATTTTATTAAAATTTTACAACTTTGTTTTCTATTTTAGTTGAATTTTGCAAGTTGCTTGTGCTTGTGGTGTTCTATTTTATGTGCCTTTGCTTGCTTGGTTTTTTTGGTGACTTTGGAGCTGGATTTGCTTGGTTTCCTTCTTGGGAGGTCTTCTAGACTTGGTGTAGCTGCTGTGGCTTGAAGATTGGAGCTTGGAGTTGAAGTTTCTTTTTCTTTTAGGAGTTGTTTTAGGAGCTTAGGAAATTAGGGTTTTAGGAAGAGCCATTAGGACTAGTTTTGATTCTTTCATCAAACATAAAATGCATTGTGTGCTTCTATTCTATCCAATGATGTAAAGTCCTCCTAGGGAAACTCCATATCTCCTTTGGAGGGATGTGTGGTATGCCCATAGTTGAGTAGAACTTTGAGGATGCCCTTCCATTTCAATGTTGGTACTTGATGATTTCCTTTGGTTTTCATTTGGTTCTCAACATTGCAACTTTGATCTTAGTGATTATTCCTCTGCTTGGAGTGTGCTTGCTAGAGCTTGAAGATGAAGTTTGATGAGGCTTGAAGATAGAAGCTAGCTTGAAGATGAAGCCTTTTTGCTGTCAACTTTGCTGTCAAGAGGATTTGCTGTTCAGAGCTGCTATTGAGGATTGAAGTTGTTGTCTGCTGAAGACTGTTGTTGTTGCTTGGGTTGCTTTCTCTGCTTCTCTTCTTTTGTTGTATTGTCTGTTTACTTGTGTTGATTACCTTTAGGTTTGAGGTGGAGCTTGTCTCCTCTTGCCTGCTGTTTGCTTAGGTTTGAGGTTGAGCCAGACTCCCTTGCCTCGCTTGTACTGTTGCATAGCATGCATTTTACTGTTTACTGTTTACTGTTTACTGCTCGCTTTCTTTTGCTGCTTCCCCTAGGACCTCTGATTTCCTCTGTGCAAGAGGGAATTATGACAGACATTAGGTTTCTAAACCATGCATGATAACAGTAGGTAGATTCCCTTTCAACCATACTTTTAGGGCGTCTTTCTCTTCTCATCTCAAAACAATTCAAAAATACAGTAATAAGGTTAATCGAAGTCGTACATTACGAGCCTTAAGCTATCTGGGAAAAGGTTGGTGGAGGGTCTCTCCAGTAATCTGGATGTTTAGTGTAGTACCCTTTGGGTGACATACGACGCGTTCACTCCTGGGTCATAGTCTCTAGTGCGACTGAGATTGCAAACATCCTAAAAAACATTTCTGTCGTAAAAGACTCAAACAAACATTCAAACTTTGTTTTTGTCCTCTTGGACTTTTAATCAAGAAAACCCCTTCTTAAGGAGATAAAAAATTGCCAGACAAACTTGTGTCTTCCGTAGCCCGAACTACGTTTTCTATGATCTTTCATGCTGTATGAAAGTACGTAGGCACGAGATGCGACATCTCGGCGAGCAACCTTCCCCATAACCCGTAGTTAGGCGAACTACGTTGACTCTGATTTCTCGTTCCAGACGGGAATACGTAGGCATAAAGTGCGATACTTTGCCGAGTCATTTTCTTTTCTTTTAGACCAGACCTTTAGAGTAGATAGATAAACACACCCTTAGATAGAAAACAGGCGTGGATCCCGTCGAGTACGACGGACGTGAGGGGTGCTAATACCTTCCCTTTGCGTAATCGACTCCCGAATCCAGGATTTGGTTGCGATGACCAATCCTTTCCCTCTTTGCGTTAGATTTTCTCTGAGTGTTTCCTTTCCCTCTTTTGGGATAAATAACGCATGGTGGCGACTCTTCTGTCATAGCCGGCACCGATTTTCGCAGTAGCGACACCTGCCTTAATACTTTTTGCAGAGCCTCTCTATGAGCTGGAGAGCTCATCAAGAGAGACAAGATCGATATCTTTGATGGGGTTTGGTGAAGCTGATCAATAACCCTGTAACCACTTTTCCGGATAATCCTTAGGAATTCCTCGTCGTCTCCCTCAGTACTTGATACCTCTTTTTCTTTTGTCGCAACAGGAGTAACCTCTTTTGGAGTGACTATTGTTATCTTTGGCTGATAGATTCGACCACTACGGGTCATCTTGCTTGTACCTGCAATGTTTGTCACGTCCACTTGGTCGTCTTTCACTGTCTCTTTCTGACTAACCCTCCCAGATCCTCGGTCTATCACAGTCATGTCATATTTCCATGGAACGGCCTTTGTGCTTTCAAAAGGAAATGGTCTTGGTTTCTGAATAATAACCGGTCGAGGTTGATCGATAGCTGACTTGCTGAAAACAGGCTTCATACTTTTGTTGGTCATATTGAACACCGGGACTCTTTCTCACCTTTCTTCGGTAAATTAAAAACGGGCTCAATTACTGAAACTTCTTCTTTCCTCACCTTGCTACACACTTGCAATACTCCATCATCAATCAATCTTTGTATATCTCCTCGTACCACATCACACTTTTTAGGATCACTAGAACATTCTTCATAATCATTATGGGTATCTTCTATCAATCTTGCTTTCAGTAGTTTCTCGTGAAGTAACTTTAATAGAGTTTTGATTTCTGACTCACTCCGGAGTATCCTTTCATCTGAAACTTCTTCTACCGCATTAACCCCTCCATGATTCGGTAATGGATTACTTTTAACATTAGGGGGTACATCATCAAAAGACAAGATCTTCTTTTCTATCAACTCCTTGACAAGATGTTTTAAGGCAAGACAACCTTCTAAATCATGACCGGCAGCGCCTTCGTGAAAGGTACAATGAGCATTTGGATTATAGTGAGGAGATGTAGTGTCTGGATTTAGCGGTCGCGTTGTTATCAATCCTTGCTGCACCAAGGAGAGGTACAACTCTGTGTAAGTCATCGGTATCTAAGGAAGTGGAGGTTTTGTTGTTGGTCTCCGATTCTGGTAGTTCTGTCTGGGTGCCTGAGCTCTAGGATGGTGATGTTGTTGATAGGGTGGAGCGTTGGGCGCTCGTTGGTACCCTTGTTGAATTGGCTGGTATACGGGTGCTGGCACTGCCTGTTAATTGGGAACAGGATGATTGAAAGCCGGGGTTACAGCCGCCACATATGCTTGTTGGTCATACTGCAACGGATACATCGGTCGTTGTTGCTGAGATTGCTGAACATAACTTGGTTGAGGCTGCTGAACAAAGCCTTGCTGAGGTTGCTAATATTGTTGGTAAGGCTGTCTCCAGGTGCGACTCTTTCTTCCCACTGCTATTGCATTTGTCTCCCCTTCTTTCTTTTTATGAAAATTACTGTTGAGCTTTTTAACATTGTTGTTACCAGAACTGCTGGAACCACTAACCACCTATCCATTCTTCATACCTAACTCCACTCTCACCCCCACTGCTACTATATCAGAGAAACTTGCAGTTACACTACTGATCATCTTCTCATAAAACTCTGGTCTTACCGTATCGACGAACCAATCTGTCAACTCTTTTTCACTCAAAGGAGGTTCTACCTGAGAGGCAGTCTCCCTCCACCGTTGTGCATATTCTTTGAAAGATTCCGAACTCTTTTGCGACATACTCAATAATTGTCTTCTATCAGGGGCCAAATCCATGTTGCACTTGTAATGTTTTATGAAAGCATCGGCCAAGTCTTGGAAACTGTGAATACGAGACTGATCCAGACCCAAATACCATTTAGAAGGAGCTCCTTTCAAACTATCTTGGAAACAGTGAATCATCAACTTATCATCTTCTACATGAGCGGCCATTCTTCGGAAATACATAATCAGATGCGTCCGAGGACAAGTAGCACCAGAATACTGATCAAAATTGGGAACTTTGAATTTTGGCGGGATTAACAATCCAGACACTAAGCACATGTCTCTGGCATCAGTACCAAAGATGTCATTTCCTGCCATTGCTCTGACTTTTCTGCCTATGGTCTCTACACTCTCTTTCAACTTTTCATGTCGTCCAATCTCTTCTTCAGACCCATCAAGACCTTCATACACTTGTGGAGGGTTATGGAAAACAGGGCGTACTTGGGCTTGAACAGAAGCTGGAGTATATGTAGGAACAACTTGAGGAAATTCTGCCCCTAGGGGAACTGCTTGTTGGTTGACTGCTGGTGGAGGTACAAAGCCAGGTGGTAACCCGTATGGTGGAACATTTGCAACAGTGACTGCCGTTGGGATCGGCTCCACAACTATGTCAGTGATTTCAGAAACAACAGTAGCTTGAGTGTCCAGTTTTGCACGAATGACTTGTAAGGCTTCCATGATCTGTCCCATGCCTCCTCGTAGCTTTCCGAGTTCATTATCAATCCTGTCCACATCCAAATTATGTTCTTCCATTCTTAGGTGAGCTTGGGCTCGGGTATTGTATCGGTGTTGAGGATTCAGTGTGATTCTTTTTGGAGACAAGACAGCGAGATGAGACATAACACAAGAATATGCACATGCAATGCTTATGAATGCAAAAATGAAAATGCACAATTAATCGTTCAAGGAATCCAAAGAAATATTTGCAAAAATTATAAAAATGGGGAAATAAAGCAAATTCAAAGTCTTCATAGATTAATAACTGAGAGTTTTACAACAACAATTCTGAAACTGAAATACAAGTCCTCAATACAGATACATGATGAAATAAAACAGAAAACAAAAGGATCTTAGATCTTCTGGTTGGAGGGACCTTCGTCTTCTGGTTGAGTCTTCTTCCCACCTTGATGGATCAATTCCTGAAGCTCCTCCTTCTCTTGCATAACCTTGAAATACTTATCTCTCCAAGTCTTTCTTTCTTTTTCAGCTTTTTCCAAAGCAGTTTTCAATTCTTCTATGAGAGTAGGTTCGGGTGAGTCAGGCTCAAAGTGAGTATAGAACATCTTCAATGCTGCTTTTTTCACCCATGATAAGTAAGATTCTGAAACAGTAGTGTCATGGTAACCTAGGGCAGTTACTCCTCTTGTGTGGATATAACGCCAAGCATACACAATCTGAGCTCTGTAAGCGGGATTCTTCCCCTCTTCAATGTAGAAGCTTCTCAAAAAGTATGGGTCTGGTTCATTCTCCATCGGGTGCCCCAACTGGCGACGAGCTAAAATAGGATTATAGCTGATGCAACCATTAACGCTGATAAGTGGTACATTCGGGAAATCCCCACAACTTTGAATCATGGCAATCCCCCCATACATAGGGTCATACCACTTAATATCTGAATGTTTGAGTAACAACAGTTTTTCTATCCATGAGAGTCCATTCTGCCTATCCCAGAGTGCTGGGATTTTTGGCAAGTGAGAAATAAACCACTTGTGTAAGAGAACGGCGCAACACTCAATATGACCAACTCCATAACGGTTCCTACGGTGGATGGAAAAGTACACATCAGCCAACAAGGTAGGTACAGGATTCTTGATTAAGAAGAGGTTGATTGCATTTGCGTCTACAAAATCATTAGCAGTCGGGAACAGGAACAATCCGTAAATTAGTAAAACCAAAATGGCTTCAAAGGCTTTAGAATTCTTCTACACGGCATAGCTTTGAGCTTTTTCATATAGGAACATAGCTAGAAATCCATATAGCCCTCCTTTAGCAACCATATAGGATCGTACTTCGTCCACCTCCAAATATGTGGCCTCTGCAACTGCTCTTTCATTAGGAGTCCCTTCTCTTCCAGAAAATGGTCTAGGAGTGACGCCTACTCCCATCAGGGCAGAATATTCTTCCAAGGTTGGCAGCAATTGATAATCTGGAAATGTGAAACAGTGATAGGTTGAATCATAGAACTTCACGAGTGCGGACAACATCTCTTCATATACTTGAACTTCTAGCAAAGACAGCATATTCCCATACTTCTCTCTGAATGCCTCAGGGTCTTCTACTAAACTTCCCAGTTTCTTCAAGTTCTCCAATTTTCGGCTTCGGAACACAATCTCTGCTTTCTTTCCAGAATCCATCCTATAATATCTGCAAAACAATCTTTAGTTCCTTGAATGATTAATAAATGCAAATGCAAATGCGTAAAGTATCATGGAACTCAGATTCAATAAACATCAAAACATTGTTGATTTAAATTCATTGGATTACAAAACTTTAGTACATTTTACAAAAGTCTTAAATAGAAAGCTAAGTAGAAGCTAACAAAAATCCCTAAGAAGGTTCTCCTAACAGCCTCAAGTTAAGCTTCTCAATCTCTTTCTCCATCCGCGCCTTCTCAAGGATGAGCTTGTCCACGATTAACTTCCATGGAGTTGACTGGGGGCTAGAAGAAAATAAATATTCTTGGGCTTTTCTCTTCTTGCTGGAGAGCACCTCTTCATTCTTCAACTCTAATTGCTTCTGGAGATCTGCGTTCTCTTCAACAACCACTTGGTACTTGTGCTTCCAAGCGTCTTCGGTTTGTCGTACCTTGCTCAAAGCAATCCTTAACTTCTCTTCCTCAGACATGAAGATCAAAGTAGGCTCCTCTTTTCAAGCCATAGGTTCTTGTCGAGAATAGGGCATCTTCAACTCAACGGCTCTCTTTCGAACCCATTGGAGATAAGGTTCCAAGGAGACACAGTTAGGCTTTCCCAAGTCCTTCTTTCCTTTCTTGTGCAAATGACCCTAGGCTTTTAGAATCTTCTCTTTCTGCTATTGATTATTACCTTCTTCTTTAAAGAAAATGTTTTCCACATGAACACTGTTGGGCCTATCTCTTAAAGGGTATCCCAGCTGTCGACGGGCGAGGACGGGGCTGTAACTGATTCCTCCATTGGTACCAAGAAGAGGTACATTACCAAAATTCCCACAGCTGTCAATGATCATCATCCCATCATATTCGCGACTATACCAATCAATATCAGAGTGCGTGAGAGCCATAATCTTCTGTGACCACCACCCCTTCTTCGGATCCCAAAAGGCGTGGGCTTTAGGCAAGTGTGACGTGAACCATTTGTACAATAAAGGAGCACAACAAGTAATCATCCCTCCTTTGTCAAAATTCCTAAGATGAACAGAGTGATATGCTTCTGCTAGCAGAGTAGGTACAGGGTTTTTCTTCAAGAAAATCTTAATGGCGTTGAGGTCTACAAAGTTTTCAAAGCTGGGAAATAGAAAGATACCATAAATGAGTAAGGCAAGAATAGCTTCAAATGCATCCATACTCAAATGATCACCGTAGTACTGAGCTTTTTCAACTAAAAATTCTGCACTCAACCCAAAAACTCCTCCTTTGGTGATCATGTTCTTTTAAATATCCACTAATCCCAAACGTGTGGCTTTGGCAATATCTTGTTCTTTAGGGTCTTTCTCCATGATTGGAAAAGGAGAATCTTCAAGAATAGGCAAACCAACCAACTGAGAATATTCTTCTAGTGTAGGCACTAGATGATAATCAGGGAAAGTGAAACAGTGATAGAGCGGATCGTAGAACTGAAGAAGCGTAGAAAGAAGTCCATTATCCACTTTTATCTTCAATAACAACAACAGCTTCCCATACCTGCTCTGAAAACCCTCTGGATCTGTTACCAAGGTACTCAACCTTCTTAGGTCATCTAGTTTAAAACCTTTGTAAGTGTACTTTAATGTTTTCTTTCTTTCACCATCCATGGTGATCCCTGATGTTTACAAACAAGAAGAATCTGAGTTCCATGAAACTTTATGAGATGATGTTATGAATGCACGAATGCACAAACACAAGTAAATGCAAATGTCACATATATGCACAAGCACAAGTCTAGGTTTAAAGGTCAAGCGTGGATCCAAGGTCTACCCATCCCCAAAAGGTATGTACTAGGGGTTTCAAACCTATAGAACAAGGTTCTAAAATGGTTCCCAGAGTCATTAACCCATCTTTCGGATATTGTCAACTTCCCAAATTACTTGGTAATCGATAATATTCTCAAGAGAATCTCGTCTGAGTGTAGTATCGCGTATCAACTATTTCGGAAATACTTCCTTATAGCCATCGCACTACATCCTAGTAAGGTCAAAGTGGGGTAAAATGTAATCTAAAAGTTCACAGTGTCATGGGCTCCTTCGTTGAATGTAGCATTGTTTTCACGAATACTCGATCAACAATACTAAACTCTCAAAAAGGGCCTACACTGAGCGGTGGTTTTCTCAAGTTAGCTTGGTCGGGAATCAACTCCCTATAAGCCTTTTTGAATATACCATTATCCTATCATAATTACGCTCAAGTCTGGGTATAGGACCGTCTCACCACTCAAAAGGTCCCAAAATCCAACACTCAAACAAATATACACAAATATACATGTAAAGCAAATATTCACAAATATAGCACATAAACAAACAAAATAGGCTAAACCCTCAAGTTTTAATTTTCCCCAGTGAAGTCGCCATTTCTGTTGCGGTGAAAATCGGATATCAAGCTATTATATTAACTTGAACCTTAATTATTTTACAACCGAACTTTAATTTATCCAAAGGAAAGGTCTAAAGAAAGAAAAAACTTTTTTGCGATGTAAAAACAACGCTAAGAGATTCGTGGATCGGGGGTTGGTTATACCTAGGGAAGGTGTTAGCACCCTAAGCATCTGTAGTACTCTACAGGAACCTTTTGTTTGTTTGTGCTAAGTTTATTAGGTATTTGCTAAGGATTGGGATAAAAATGTATGTTAAAACCTAAGGATATGTACACTAAGTTTGCTCGCAAAGATATTGCATCTTCTGCCTACGTATCCTAACTAGGATAGAATCAGAGCAATCGTAGTTCACCTCACAAGGGATAAAGAACACTTGATGATGATCAAGGTTCAAAGGGGAGACAAACATGACAATGTTTGTTTGGAGTTTGACAAAACTCCCTAATCTAAGTTGAGACACTCAAGAGGGGGAAGTAAGAAATTATGACAATGATTCTTACATAGAGTTGACAAACTCTATCCTAGGGTTCTAGTTGAAGAACACTCCTAGCACAGGTGGGTTTCTTAGACTTGAAGCAAAGTCTAATGGCTTCTAAACTATGGTTAAATATGACTTTAACAAAGTTAAGAGAATGTTTATGAGCTATCCATGACACAAGGGTTCAATGGAAAGACTTTTCCTTTGGAAGGAGAGAGGGGAGACAACTAGGATGAGAGCTAACAAACTTCATCATTTCGGGAAAGAAAATATTAACATAATAATAACATGATGAAGATAAAAGCATGGCGACAACCATCAAATGAACATGGGAACAAAGGGAACTAAAAACTAGCATGTTTAGCTAACATGGGAACAAAGGGAACTCATAAAAATGCAAGCATGTACAAAGGAATTCGATAACAAGTAAGGTAACGATCAAACATGAACATTCTCCCACATAGGCACAACACATCAAAATTAATGGTAATATGCAATATTTTTACATCACATGAAAGAAGACATCAAAATAAAAATATTGCAAAAAGAACCAACAAAAAATGATAAAAAATGAGAGAGTTGTGATTTTATGAAGTTTCGAAAAAAAATATACAAAAATGAATAATTAACAAAGCAAAAATGATAAAATGACAAGGGGTGGGATTTGAACCCACGCCCTCTTGGCTGCAGGTCACACATAGGACCACTGGGGCAACCTCACGCGCGTGTGTGGGAGAGAAAAAATGGAAAAAGCAAAAAAACAAAAGGGTTCGACCTCCACACGGATCGAACCCAGGCAAGCATGGTGAAAGGCGCGTTTTTGTGTAAAGTTTCTACCACTGGGGTGGTTGTACATCCAAGTACAAATGCCACCCCATAAATATATATGGGATACCTCAAGGGATTTCTGGGCAACTATGAAGAACCAAGGCCAAGCACAAACTGGTTTACGTTTTGATTCATATCTTAACCAATACTCAATGAATTCAGGTGAAATTTTAGTCAAAACTGTGTGGAATTTCATGAGGAATAAGATGGCACTGTTAGTTTTTTGAGATACCCTCCCTAATTCAAAAACCGATAGTACATGCACATTGGTGTTTTGAAATGCAAAATGCAACCCCAGGCCTATTCTATACACATTCAATCCAAACAAATACCACACACAAGCTATAAATATGCCAATGAATGATTTCAAATTCAAGATGGAGTTCAAAACAGCCTTTGAGGAAAAAATGAATGTCAGGTTGCAAGTTGGCTTGAATAAAATGCAGGCTGAGGTTCAGTTCTGTTTCTATGTACCTTTTGATCAAATGAATCTCACACACAAGTCATATACATCTTGATAAATGAGTCCAAACATAACACTGAGTTCAAAAATAGGTGGTAATGAAAATGATGTTGCAACTGCATTTGGTAATTTGATGATGCATGATGATATGAAGGTCTTATTCTTGACAGTTTGAAATCAAAGCAACTACTCATACACCTAACATACCTGACAATGAGTGAATTCAAGCAAGAGGAGTAATTCACAACAGCTTGGCATGGAAGATGATATGCAAGTTGCAAAAATGTCATTTTGTATGATGTTTGGTCAAAACAGTTTTAAAGCATGATTATTAAGTCAATTTAAGCATACACATACCACACATACATGTCATTGAGTGAATCCAAATAAGGATTGAAGCCAACAACAGACTGTCATAAAGAATGAGGACTGAGTTGCAATTGGCAAATTAAATGCATGAAGGATGCTCAGTTTAGTTTTATGCACATATAAGTCAAATAAATCATACACACAAGTCATATACATATCAACAAGTGATTTTATGCACAAGAATTAACTCAAAACAGGCTAGGGTGAAAAATGGTATTCTTTGGCTTGAAAGATGCATTTTGATGTGAAACACAGAGAACAAAGGGGAAACAAGTCATACCAACCACATATACACATCCTAAGCATGATATTGAGTATGATTCAAATCACAAACCAAGCAAATTGCATTCAAGCAGATTTTGACCTATTGGTCATTTTTGAAAATGCAACAGTTTTGGTCAAATGGTAACAGCATGGGTGTTTTTCAAATGGAGGCAACTCATACTAAAATAGTGATGTGCACACATTACAAACAAGTTAAGTGATGATTTCATGTCAAAATTCAAGCATGCTTCTTTCAAAATCAGAACTGGTACATAAATGGCATATTGATGCAAAATGATACACTTTGAATATGAGAAGCCTCAATAGGCAGAAACAAATCAAACCAATCATCCATACACATCATGAACATGATACTAAGTGTGTTCAAACCTAGAAAGCAAGCAAACTTCCAACAATGCAAAATTTGACATATTGAGTGCTATGCAAGACAATTTTGGGGACAACATGAGTGCATTATTGGCAGACATTAAGGTTTCATGAAAACAAGACAAACACACACATTATGCACATTATAACAAGTAATAGGAGTCTAAGACTTGGGGTACATGGACTTCATAGCAGGTCTTGGCATCTTCATGGAAAAATGTAGCATTTTTGGATGGCAACAGGTGAGACTTAAGTGAGACATGTTTTAAAACATCATGAGAGTACATACACACCATAAATGCACTAATAGTCTTGTAGAACTCAAAATTTGGGCACATGTACTTTGATCCAAAAAGATAGCATTATGATAGTATCATTTTGTAAAATAACAAGGGACATAAACTGTCACACAGCCAAATAGCAGGGTATGTTCATATTACCATCCACACAATCCTCAATCATGTATTCTAATGACTATAAGCCTTAACCATAACTAAAGTCAGCTGTCATGAAAATTTACATACTCATGGTTCATACTTCTCAACACTTTTCTCAAAAATTCCAAATCATGGAAAGTGATGTAAAATGCAAGGTTCATAGACTACATACCTCTTGTAGACTGTGTTGAGAAGATCAGATCAACAAGAAACCCATAGAAAACTTCAAATGCACCTAGCTTTGGAGATTTCTTTCTTCTTGAAGCAAGAATGCAAACTTTAAGACAGTTGGAGAAATAGGTTGTACCAATGATCCTCAATACTTTGGACAGTTGAGATATGATATATGAGGTGTTTGAGTGATTAGAACATCAAGCAAATGTCTAGAACAAGTTTTGGCATATTTTATGCATTATGGTCAAAGCTGCTTGGTATGGAAGTTGACCTTTTGAATAGTGAGATTTTTAAGTGGTCTAAGGGCATGGACACCTTCTATATCATATTTAGGGACTGTGTGGATGATTTTTGGTGATTTTGAGTGTGGAGAAATGGATACGGCAACTATTGTAGCAAGACAGATTTTTTGTGGTTTTTAGTGATTTTGTGATTTTGGTGAAAATAGAGCAAAGAGTGAAAAAGGGTGAGCTTTCAACTTCTCTAGTTTTTAGAAGATTTATGATGTCTCAAATGAGGTGGAGAGTGCCTCTATTTATGGGCAAAGCAAGGGTAATGGGCAGATTTGAGGTTTCCTTCCTAAGAAGGAAAGGTTTGCTTTTTTGGATCCAATCTTTAAAAAGGGATTTCTTGGCTTGGAGGTAAGCTTGAAGTCAAGTATCATGATGAGTTTAGTGTGTCTAAAGTCAGGCTAGAGATTGTAGGACATGGCTGTTTGCAGAGCTCAACTTTCCACCTCTTGCTCTTTTTAATATTTCTTTAATGCAAGTTGCAAGGCAACTTGCAAGCCCACTTGCAATGCTTGGAAAATTCATTTCCTCTGCATAATTCTCATGCTTCTTCATTATAAAACATCTACATATCATAAAAAACAACATCCAAGGGCTGAGATTGGTCCAATTGATGAAAACCTCACTTGTGAAAAATTGGCAATGTGGGACTTCAAGTGTGAAAACACCAACTTGCCAAACCCATAACTTTCAGCTCACAAATCCTTTTGAGGAGTTCTAATACTTTTTGGAAAGCCCTCATGTAGATCTAAAACATTCATGTTTTCCAGAAATTCTAACTCCAATTGGAACTAGGTCAAAAGTCCCTCTAAAGTTGGCTGAAAATAAGCTTTTAAAGTGAAATTACTTAGAATTTTTCTAAGTTATTTTGCCCTCTTGTAATGAATTTGATTCTTACTCCAAAAATATGCATTTTCTGATTGCGGACCACTGTGGGACTTTTGTAGGACTTTTCAAGAGCTTTCTAATGAGATTTGAACCAACTCATTTGGATGTGTGGTTAAGGAGTTAGGGTTTAGCCCCTTTCAAAACCCTAATTTCCCGAGTTTTGCGATTACTCCTCAACCCTTGATCCAATTGTCATGAAATATTATGGGTAGATCCAATATGTCATTAGGAACATTTTTGATTCACGTCTTGAGGTCAGATTCCTTATTGTTGAAGAGTTGACTTTTCGGTCAACCGAACGATCGATCGGCGGCTACCGAGTCGACTGTTGATGCTCTGGACCTCCTGAGGCTTTGAAACTTCTTGAATGGATTTTACCAAGCCATATGAACATTATGTACCACAATCCCATCATTATTACACCTTTTAAATCAAAAGTCAACCACAATTGACTTTTCCTGCTTGAAAAACCCTAATCGGGTATCCTGGATTTCACTGCTTTTGATTCCTGGGTGACAACCTCAAATTGAATTCATGCTTGATCCAATGGAATACGCTTGATGATGTGGATATCCAATATCAAAGAAACCAATTCAAAACATTGACCGGTCAACCCCCGAAACCTCGATTTTGACTGTGCAAAACCCTGATTCTCCTGTAACTTGACAAAGACCACTTGGAAAGGGTTAAGGTTAGATAAATATATGAATATGACCCTACAATGATGACGGAGATCTAAGGGGTCAAAATTTAGGGTATGACAGAAAGCCTTGGTATTTCGATATCAAGCATTTTCTCAAGACTCAGGAGTACCCATCTGGGGCATCCAGCAAGGATAAGAAGACTCTAAGGAGGTTAGCCGGTAATTTCTATTTGAACAAGGACGATGTGCTCTACAGGAGAAATTTTGACATGGTCTTGCTGCATTGCGTTGATGAGCTTGAAGCAAACCTGTTGATGGAGGAAGTCCACGAGGGTTCTTTTGGTACTCATGCTAATGGACATGCAATGGCTAGAAAATTGTTGAGATCTGGGTATTATTGGATGACTATGGAATCTGATTGCTTCAAATACGCCAGAAAATGCCATAAATGCCAGATTTATGCGGATAAAGTGCATGTGCCACCTGCTCCTCTAAATATGTTGACATCTCCTTGGCCTTTTGCCATGTGGGGAATTAATGTGATTGGAAAGATTGAGCCGACTGCTTCTAATGGACATCGCTTCATTCTGGTTGCGATCGATTACTTTACAAAGTGGGTAGAAGCAGCGTCCTACGCCAATGTCACGAAACAGGTGGTCACCCGATTCATAAAGAAGGACGTCATTTGTCGTTATGGTATTTCATAGAGAATCATTACTGATAAAGGTTCAAATTTGAATAACAAAATGGTGAAGGAACAGTGTCAGAGTCTCAAGATCGAACATCACAATTCTTCTCCATATCTTCTGAAGATGAATGGTGCTGTTGAGGCAGCCAATAAGAATATCAAGAAGATTGTGCAGAAAATGGTTGTGACCTACAAAGACTGGCACGAGATGTTGCCTTTTTCTCTTCACGGTTATCGTACTTCGGTGCGTACATCAACCGGGGCAACTCCTTTCTCACTGGTGTATGGTACCGAGGCAGTCCTGCCATTAGAAGTTAAGATTCCTTCTTTAAGGATTTTGTCGAATGTGAAGCTTGATGAAGCTGAACGGGTGCGAGCTAGGTTGAATCAGCTGAGCTTGATTGATGAAAAGAGATTAGCAGCCATCCCATATGGCCGGTTGTACCAGAGTAGGATGAAGAAAGCCTTTGATCAGAAAGTGCGTCCTCGGTGCTTCCAGACGGGTGATTTGGTGTTGAAAAGGATTCTTCCTCCTCAGACAGATCACAGGGGAAAATGGACTCCTAACTACGAAGGTCCGTATGTGGTAAGAAAGGGTTTCTCTGGCGGAGCCTTATTGCTATCTACTATGGATGGTAAAGATTTTTCGTCCCCTGTGAACGCAGACGTGGTTAAAAAATAATTTGCATAAAAGAGACCCGCTGGACACAAAAAGAAAAGACCAGGAGAAAATGGGGCATCCTGGTGAACCATAAAAAAGAAAAAGGTTCGGGCAAAAATTAGGGATAAAAGAAAAAATGAACCCGCAAAGTTGAAAACCTGAAAAGGCAACTTTGGCAAAAATGGGTATCCCGTTGGATCGAAAACCTGAAAGGCAGATCCAGGCAAAAGTTAGGGATTTAAAAAGCAAATGATCAGGGTCTGCGAGCAGTTATCCTGAAGGAAAGGAATCAGTCCAGTCAGTCTTGTCAGAAGACGAAGCGTGGGGAACATCAAAGACATACAGGTCATAGCCGAATCGACACATGGTGCTTGTCTGTTTCCGCATTGCCGAAACTTTTATTGTATTTGTTTTCTTGTTTTTGAGCAATTACCTCTTTTCAGGAATTGCATCTGAATTGTAATTTGCCTATTTACAGGCCTTTCATCAATAAAGTATTCACTTCAGTCAACGAGCTTTATTTTTCTTGTCCATTTTACTGTTTTGTTTGCGAAATATCCATTATTTTGGTAAACATTGCAGGTAAAAGCAACAGGTTATACAGAGCATAATGAAAGCGCTGAATTTGCTTGATCGACAAGTATCATGGATGGTAACTGAGGTAACCATTTCACATGTAGAATATTTCTGTTGTTTTTCTTTGTTGCAGGTCAACAGGGTTATCACAGCCGAGTGAGATCCCCTTATCCTCCATAGTTCAGGTCGCGACAAGTAGCAGTTGTTGTCAGCTGGGTATTCTCAATGGATTAAGGGTGATACTTCCGGCAGAATGGGTTTGTTCCCCACAGGTAAGTGCAGTCAGACATGAGTGTCGCAACTGCGAAAAAAGAGAGGTCGGCCATGACTAACAGAGTCGCCACCTATCGTTATTTATCCCAAAGAGAGGGAAAGGAAACAATTGGAAAAAACCTGACGAAAACGGGAAAAGACGAGGTCATCGCAACCAAGTCCTAGGTTCGGGAGTCGGTTACGCAAGGGGAAGGTATGAGCACCCCTAACGTCCGTCGTACTCGACGGGATCCACGCATGTGTTGTCTAGCTAAAAGGGCGTGTAAACTATCTACGCTAATGGCTTATGGTCAAAAGAAAAAGAAAAAGGACTGACTCGGCAGAGCATCGCCGCTCTGGGCCTACGTACTCCCTCGTGCAATGGGAAAGTCAGAGTCAACGTAGTTCGACTAACTATGGCTAAAGAAATGGGGAAAGGTTGCTCGCCGAGACATCGCGTCTCGTGCCTACGTACTTTCGTATGGTACGAAAGATCAGAGCAAACGTAGTTTGGGCTAATGAGAACATAGGCTGTTCAAGAGTTTTACCCGAGCAGGGTTAACAAACAGTTCTAGCAGTTGGTGTATGCAGCTCGACCATTGGAGACTTAGGCGTTACCGTTTGCGATAGGATTGAAAGTTAACAACACTCTTGTTTATGAAAAAGGTTTTCCTGGTTAAGACCCCAAAGGGTGAAAAAGGTTTGAAGTGTTTTTGTGTTTTTTAAAGAAGAAGTGTTTTGAATTAGAGTGTTCATAATGTATGTTGTAACAAATTCTAAAACCTAGGATCGAATGCGTCGCATATTGTCCTAAGGACGTATACTAAACACTCTAGGCAATTGAGAGGTAACCACTCAATCACCATTTCCCGAGTACAAGGCTCATGGAACAACATTCATTATCTTTATTAGGTGGATTGAAGTTGTTTGAAGATGAGAAGAGAAAGGGACAAACTAGAGGGGGACTAGACCAAACCCTAGAAGTTGTCATGCAAAGTACACCTAAAGTTGGGATTACAAAAGGGAAATCTCTACCTAATGTTATCATGCATGGTTAGAACCCTAATGTCTATCATAACAAGAGAGGTTAGAAATCCTAAGGGAAGGAAGACAAAAGAAGAAGAAACAATAAAGGAAACAATGCAAATGAAGGATGCAAACACAAATGCACAAGTAAGAACACATAGAATGAAAGTGGGAGGAAAACATGTATGGGGAAGTAGCCACCACAAGCTCATCTCAACCAAGCATGCATATGAAGATGCAAAGAGAAAAAGAGAGAGAGATGCACAAAAGCAAGCAAACAAGCCAACACTTAAGTCACATAAGCAAAAGAGAATCACACAATGTAGACATGAAATGGAAAAAGCATGAAAAATAGTAAACAGCCCCTAAAAATGCCAAATAAAATCGCATTGGACCTCCAAGGTGTTAGGAACCAGGGGTCCAAATTAGAGATCAAAACTCAAAGCAAATCTACCTCAATTGAAAGCAAACACACAAGGTATGCCTTAAATTAAGGCAAAAAGAAAGGTTCACAAAACCAAACCAAAACCTTAAAAAAAACTTGATAAAAAACAGAAATAAAAATATGCAAAAATCCTTCAACATGTTAATGCAATGCACAAAAAATTTCATGCAAAAATAAGGAGTATACACCCAGAAATAAAATCAAGAGAAAACAAAGCCACAATTTAATTCAAATAAAACATCCCCAATTAATTAATTCTTTTTTTAAATGAAAATAAACTGAAAAAAAATAAAATAAAAATATTATAAAATAAAAGACAAGTCAAAGAGTCTAAAACATATTTTTGGTGAATTTTAATAATTGGGGAATTATTTATAGTGAATTAAATTGAAACAGAAAAAATTAAAACAAAAAGAAAATAAAATAAAAGAAAAAGAACAAGATTGTGGTGTAAATAGCAAACGAAATTAGCTGAAAAGTGGAATTGGGTCAGATTGGGGGGTCTGAGTAGCAATAAAGCCCAAGGTGCGTCCAAACAAATCAGAGTTTAAACAATACTCAAGTGCATCAGGTCAAAAAAGGCGTACGATGGAAACTCAATATGGAGTGCTTGATCAATTGGTAAGCGCATCAAGGGGATGAGAAGCTGCCAGCGCATTAATGTGTTTTCAAAACGAATATGGTGTCTGCGGTCAAAGGAGACTCACGGTGAGTCTTAATCAAAATAGTCCAAATCAAAAGTAACCAAGATCCACGGTCCACACGTCATCTTCTCCACTTAGAAAACCTAAAACCAGGTGGTGGCCGGACAAAAGCTCCGGTCATCTTCCTCATGACTCCGACCACCGCATGCAATACACAGCCACCAAAAAATGTCCAAAATCAACAGATTAAATACCAAAAGTCAACTACATCTTACATAGAATACCAATCTATCACTAATTAGGCTAGAAACCTCATAAAAAGCCAAATCGAAGCAACACAAATCCATGCTCAAAAACCAAAATGTTCTCAAACATCACTTAAAAACATCCAGAAATCATCTACATGAAATGTACGTCACGAATCCAATATTAACTAAGCCTAAAACACCATGAATCGTCCAAACCGAGCCAACCATGTTTCAAGCAATCAACAAAAGTTGTTACTAACAGACACAAGACATAGATAGAAACGATCTATACAACTCACAGATCACAAACAAGCGAAAATCGCACAGAATGACATCATGAATTGAGAGAAAGTTTGAAAGGTAGTTTACCTAGTGGAGAGCCTCCACTAGGCCTTGAAACTATGCTGAAGCTTAATGAAAAATGCCCAGAATCATTCCATGAACTTCATTAAAGATGTTTGAATGCTCAATTTGGTCTGAAAATGGATGAATCCCCGAATTCGTATTTCATTTTGCTCTCACTTTTCCTTCACGTGTTCTTGCTTTCTGGGCACGAAATGACCTAATTCTCTCTCCATTCTTCATCTAGAATACTTATGTGTTGGATTTAACATCAAATGGGGGCCCAATTATGGATAATTTGGAAGAATGGAATTACAATTTTCACTCACTTTTTGCTTTGTCAAACTCACGAATTTCCCACTACACATGCTCATATTTTGCCTCAAATCAGTTGCACATGGCCTGAGTTGATCAAAGGGCCAGGAATTGAGCCTTGATTTTGATCCTATGGTAGATTTCTAATTTGTTACTTCATGGTGAAGAAACAATGAAAATGGCCCACCATATGACCTCAAATTGTAAATATGGAATTGGAATTGAATTTAGAACATCAATTGCACTCAAAAAATGCATAAATTTGCTTTGAACAAGTTCCAAAGCAATTAATTCTCAATTTCTCATTTTAATCCTCCTTTATGAAAAATTCAAATCCCAATTCTTCAATCCAAGCTCCAATCATGACAAAAGATGATATGGTAATGCAAATGGCCCTATTTGGAGCAAGTTTCATGTTGAAAAGATTTCCATTTGAAGTATGCAAGTTGGTGAAATGGACCTATAATTTTATGACCTATAATCTTACTTTCCCAAACTACCCCTGACTTGCAAACCTCATAACTTGTGTTCTACAAATCAGATGAAAGACTTCTAGTACATTTTGGAAAGATAAGATCAAGACCTACAACTTTCATGTTGGCCAAAAGTTGAGGAGAAACATCCTTCTAGGTCAAAAATGGCTTGGAAGTTGGTTGACTTTGTTGACCAAAATCACATTCATCTGATGACCTGTAACTTGTTTGGATCATAACTTGAGTTCTATAATTCCAATAAAGAACTTCTAGTACTCAAATTAAAGCTAAGAACATGCTCTACAAGTTCCATGTTGGTCAAAAGTTGAGATGAAACTTTTATCTTGAGATGGGTGGTCTAGAAGTCAAGCACTAAATAGGGGATTTTACCCTGATAACCCTAATTTAGTAACTTCTCACACTCTTGATCCTTCATGAATTGATCTTGAAATGATATCTCATATACCTTAACACAACATCCCATGGAAATAGAGACTTTGAATTGAGTTTTAATCTCCTTCAATTGCACAATTGACTGAGGATTAATCAGATGAGAACCCTAATTGCAACAACTTCAACTGTAAACTTTCACACTTAGCATAAACACTTGGATGAGCTCCATAATGACCCTCAAGGCACTCAATGAGCTCTCTCAACATCTCATACTCATAATCATGACTTTAAAAACCCCTGATGCTCTTCAATTAGTCTCCAAGTTAGGAGTTGACCCCCACATCCATTAGTCCTTTCAAAGAACAGTGACCACTTCTAGATGATTTGATGACCATTCAAACTTGAGTAACACCCTTTGCTTAGGCTCAACACTCTGAGAAAACTCTTCTTGCTATTCACAATCTCTTGATCCCCTGTTCAATGAGAAATGTTATGCAATGCAAATGCTAGAAAGAAATGAAACACAAGCCAGCTAAAGAAAAAGGTTGGGCAAATTTTGGGGCGCAACAGATGCCCCTATTCAAACGGCTTGGACCTGAATGGATGAAAAGCGAACGACTTTCACACAATCAAGGTAGAAGACGGTTGAATACCAAAGAGCCCGAAAATTTGCCAACCGCAGAAATAAACTGGAACACCCTGATCGGGGAACAAATATCCAGAAAAACTGAGCGTAGACAATTGTAGCGGCAACCGACTGACTGATCATCCGATAAAGAACACCTGATACTGTTGCCAGTCATCTGTGTAACGCCACAATATTGAACCCATGGACCGGATCAACATGCACTTGATCCTTTCCATTATCCAAAACCAGATCAACATGCACTTGATCTATTCACATCGTCTAAAGCCGGATCAACATGCACTTGATCCTTTCACATCGTCTAATGATAGACAGGAAGAAACATAATCCCGAAGGTTCACATCGTCTAATGATAGACAGGAAGAAAGATAATCCTGAAGGTTCACATCGTCTAATGATAGACAGGAAGAAAATCAATTCAAAAAACACTCACATCGCCCAATGATGGACGAAGAGAAATATCATATCCAAAACTCATATCGTCTAATGATAGACGAGAGGAACATCAAAATCCAAATCTCGCATCGTCTAATGATAGACGAGAGGAACAACACATACCAAGTAAATGAACCTCAAAACCACCCATCAAATTTCAGAATCCTTTCGTCAATAGGAATTGATGGAAAGGAAAATATCTTCAAAGGGGCCACATCATCAATAAGAACTGACAGAAAGAAAACCACCTTCAAAGAGCCATGTCATCAATAAGAATCAACAACTAGGAAATCCTAACATTCTTCAAAGAGCTCCGACATCAATAACAATCGACAACCAGGAGAAACCCCTCTTGGAATTTCATCTCATCCAATTAACAGAAAGAAAACCAAATTTGAAAAATCTCCTTGAAACCTCTCAGCGTCTAAGGATAGACGGAGAGAAAACCATATCCAAAACTCACATCGTCTAATGATAGACGGAGAGAAAAATCATATCCAAAGCTCGTATCGTCTAATGATAGACGAGAGGAACATCAAAATCCAAATCTCGCATCGTCTAATGATAGACGAGAGGAACAACACAAACCAAGTCAATGAACCTCAAAACCACCCATCAAATTTCAGAATCCTTTCGTCCATAGGAATTGATGGAAAGGAAAATATCTTCAAAGGGGCCACATCATCAATAAGAACTGACAGAAAGAAAACCACCTTCAAAGAGCCATGTCATCAATAAGAATCAACAACTAGAAAATCCTAACATTCTTCAAATAGCTCCGACATCAATAAGAATCGACAACCAGGAGAAACCCCTCTTGGATTGTCATCTCATCCAATAAACAGAAAAAAAAAAACAAATCTGAAAAAACGCCTTGAAACCTCTCAGCGTCTAAAGATAGACGGAGAGAAAACCATATCCAAAACTCACATCGTCTAATGATAGACGAAGAGAAAAATCATATCCAAAGCTCGCATCGTCTAATGATAGACGAGAGGAAAATCATATCCAAATCTCACATTGTCTAATGATAGACGAGAGGAAAATCATACTGGGGAAACACATCGTCAGAAGGAACTAACGGAAAGAGAAGTCTGTCGTCATCAAATGACTGATGGACATGGGATCTCTGCTTGGGGATGTCATTATCGGAGGACTGATGGACAAAGCATAACCGTCGGATGATTTGAAATCTGAATAAACCAATAAGTTGTCTAAACAAAGCTGCTGGATAAATGCCCCTGCATTGAGAGGTTCAAGTTGCCACGGAAGGCTGACAGAAACTGGCTTATGCTTCGAATGCATATGCGTCTGTTTGAATATGGCGTAATGCTCCATACGAAATGGAAATGATACGCATTTGAGGATGAAATGCAAGGATGATGCAAATATGATGACTATATGCAAAGATGCAAATGCAGGCTCGGGCTGCTGGAGAAAAGCGGGATATAACAGAACATTCTAGCAAAATAAATGCTGGAAAGTTGAAGCCATCTCCGCTGGGGATAACCAGATGTGCCAAGTATGATTGGACTTTTGCTGGAGAAAACAGACGAAGTCTTCCAGCGTACCAAAGGGAATTGGATTTGCAAAGGATCAGGTACGACTGATGCTGGAGAAAATACCCTGTCTGATCAGAGGTTTTGGTTGAAGGGTCAAGGGATAGTAACATGACTTCCCGACATTCTCTTTGAACTTGAAGGTTGATAAAACCTGCTTGATTAGCTCTGATGGTATGAAGAGGAATGATTCCTTTGTTTCCATACCTTGCCACAGCCTGTGGGATCTCTATGGGGATATTCCTCGAAAGGAAAATTGAAATCTCATGCCCTGATGGCTTGATATGCACTGACTAAACACCTTGAACCTCAGAGAGGTGCTTCACGTTAATTTTCCCACGGATAAGGAATAACTTATGCGCTCTTAAGGGTGGTCTGCCCCAGTCTGCAACGACTTTGCCCCGGATTGGCTGATCTGTGAGGAGAGTGCTCCTTAGTTGCAAGAGATTCACCAAATCTCGACACGAATACCTCAGATTAACTGACTTCTGGATGGCTAACTCCCATGATCATTCGATATAACTTGACCCAATTCGATAAATTATTTGGACAATCCACATTCCATCCTAATCAATCTTTCCACTGTGGAAACTCTCCTGCTGACAAGCGTATACTCACAAGTAAAACAAGTTGTCCTGCATAAAAGATATATTAAATGCAACGCATATAACAGTTTTGACATTCCAATCTGTTCACTGGAAAAATATTGTGACATAAAGTGAATAAATCATTTATCAACATGTCAACATTAGTACAACGCTGTAAGAGGAATCCTTTTCGGAGTCATTTTCGATGCGATTTTTACCGAAGTATGCTTTCGAAACAAACCTGCTTCAATTAGGACTTTTCCAGGTTGTAACGTGGTTATGTTCACGGTTTACAAGGAAATGATAAAGGCTAAAAGTTTATTTTAACCCACCCATTCTCCATGATGTTCTCCAATCCTACATTCAGCTATTTCGACATTAGCGCTCACCTCTCGGAGGTTGAATGACAGGAGTGCTGGTTCAGGAAACCACAAGTTTTTTTTTGGGAGTGACAGTCATTCGCTTTTCGTCTTTTGATGCCTGAATCACACGACTTGTTTTTCATTATCATTTTTTAATTTCCCTAACTTTTTCCTGGACTAACTCTTTCGAGTTTCTTTTGATTTCAAAGTCCAGCGGGATGCCCTAATTTTTGCCTAAGTCATTTTTTTTTCAAGATTCGACTTAGCGGGCTTTTCCTCTCTTTTTTTTTTAAATAATTTTTCTTTTCGAACAAATTGTGTGACACCGACTTGTCTGACACTTTGGGGAATAACGTGACTGTTTCACTCCTTATCGGCATGATTTAACCATTGTGGTTCTTTAGGCACGACTTATACAGGTGTGATTTATCATCGAACAAGACACCTCCTATTGCAATTTGGAGGCTTGGCCAAAATTAGCTGACACCTACCCCGCCCCAGGTTAAGATTTAGGGTTTTTCGTTTTCAGAAAGAAACTCCTACAACTAGGCTCAAAGGGGTTGACAAGGGATTATCATCCTTATATCTCCGGTGTTTGGGAAATTGAAACAATGCATGTACATCATCAGCATGTTTTATTTCAAAAGCATAGAATCGGAAGCTTGCGCGTCTTTAAACTTCGCCATCCTCCCCGGACTCCGCTTAAACAAGCGTATAACATCTGTAAAAACAATTAGTGAACAAGAATGGATTGAATCAAAATATGCATATTCATTTCATTAATATCAATCAACGGAAACAACAAGTTTTACAGATGAGTTTGCACTTTAAACAGGAAAGGAAATTATAAACATGAAGAAATAACAGAATAAAACGAAAACTGCCAGCTTCTGAGAACTGGGCTTTCGCACTGATTAACTGCTAAACCAGCCATCTTCAAAGTTGCTTATTGAAACCATTCTAACGCTCTTCTGAACCTTTGTCATCGGTGAATTCTTTCACGACGCGAACTGCTGAACCCACACGGCAGAACTTGTTGATCCGGATACCCTGATGTGTGACTGAGAACATATCAGAGTCCAGCAGATTCTGAATTTGGCTTTTAAGCACCCTTCAGTTATCGGTATAATGCCCATGCTCCCTGTAACACCCATTTTATTTATTTAGTCATTTTGGTGTTAATTTAATTATTTTATGTTGGTGTGCCCTTAGGTGGGGTGTGTTGGTATGTGATTGGTGAGTATCCTTGATATATAAGGATCATTGGTGGTGTGGAGATAATAATATAATAGTTAATAGTAATATTGGTGGTATTATTATTATTATTATTATCATTATTATTATTATTATTATTATCATCGGTATGAATATTATTATTGGTGGGTGTCCCTGATATGGGAGGATTATTGGTGGTGTTTTGGTGAATATAATAATATAGTGTATAATATTGATATTGGTGGGAATATTATTATTATTATTATATTTATTATAGTTACTATTGTTATCAACATTATTATTATTTTGGTGAGATAATAATAGGATTATTATTACTATTATTATTATTATTATTTTATTAAGCTATTAACATTATTATTATTTTGGGGAGATAATAATAGGATTATTATTACTATTATTATTATTATTATTTTTTATTATTATTATTAAGTTATTATTATTATTGGGATTAGAGAATTAAAATAGAAACGTGAGGGATTAGTAGTTTTACGATACATTGTGAGAAGTTAGAGAAAGTGGAAAAAGAACGATAGAAAGGAGAGAACAGAAAAGGGAACGGAAAAGGGAGCAAAGAACGAAGGATACAGGGGAAAATCAGAATTGGCCAAACCTTGGAGGATTCTTTCATCGATCAACCGATTAACAAGGTAAGGGGAGAGAAACTTGATTTGGGATGGTATATACATGTACAGGGTAGAGGGGATTCCTTAACCCCGTAGTGAAATTCCGATCTATGAAGTTTTATGTTGGCGTGCTTGTTATTATTGTTGCTCATGATAAATTGATGCTTGACATTGATGAATTGTTGATTGGTATTGGTGAATTTGGTGTATATGTATTATGGTGATGTTAGTGAGATTATATGTTGTTACTGCAGTGTTGATAGTAAATATAAATAGAGTTTTGGTGAGATTCTATGTTGTTACTGCAGTGTTGATAGTAAATATAAATAGAGGTTTGGTGAGATTCTGTGTTGTTACTGTAGTGTTGATAGTAAATATAAATAGAGTTTTGGTGAGATTCTATGTTGTTACTGTAGTGTTGATAGTAAATATAAATAGGGTTTTGGTGAGATTCTGTGTTGTTACTGTAGTGTTGATAGTAAATATAAATAGAGTTTTGGTGAGATTCTGTGTTGTTACTGTAGTGTGGGTAATGACCATGATTATAGCTTTGGGAAAAATTATGTGTTGTTTCCCTATAGTGTCGTTAATGACTATGGTTAGGACCTTGGTGAGATTCAGAGTGACTCTGAAGTGTCGGTAATGTACCGTAATGTTGGTTCTAGAGTAGGAAGTATAGGATAATTGGTAAGTATAATATATATTGTTATGTTATGATTGATGATGATTGTTGTTAATTATATAGTAATCGTTAATGAATTGGTGTTTTGGGATGATTTGGCATATAGGGCATATAGGGTATTTTACAGTTTTTAGGGAAAATTCTGTATGGCTTTTGAGGTATCGATAAAGTGTGTAGGTGATGATTTTGGGAATAGGAATTAGAAGCCTATTGGTTACGGTAATGTGCAAGATTGGTATTAGAATAGACTGAGGATATGAGTTGAGATGATAGGTACAGTTTGGCCTTGATGCACTGTAAGAATGATGAGTGTGGGAACTAACTTGTGTACTTGGTGATAGTGCATGTTTCCCGTAATAATGACTGGTGGACAATTAGTTGATATATATGTGGGTAGTGATCAGTGGGATCGTGTATTCCCCGAGTGTTGAGATGTGTTTATATATGGTGTTAGAGTGTGAACTCGTTTAATATCTAATTTAATTAAAATGAATGATGGGTGTATCATGTATATGATTATGGTGCAGTGATCAGTAGGATCGTGTATTCCCCGAGTGTTGGGATGTGTTCATACTTGGTGTTAGAATGTGAGATTGCTCACTGTGTGAATTGATTTATATGGTGTTGGTGTATGTTATATCTGTACATATATGCATTGATGTATGATGATATGATCAGGAGGATCGTGTGCACGTTGAGTGCCTAAATATATTAGTTATGCATTGGTGTGTGCATATCATGGTGTCTTGGTGGGATGGATCATGTCTCGGATGGAGCGTAAGTGATCTGTCCGTACTCCTTTGTGGAGAATGGTGGGGTTGAATCATGTCTCGGATGGAGCGTAAGTGATTCACCCGTACTCCTTTGTGGAGAATGGTGGGGTTGAATCATGTCTCGGATGGAGCGTAAGTGATTCACCCGTACTCCTTTGTGGAGAATGGTGGGTTCGATTGAATGAACCAATGAGTCGGTACCGCATGCATGGTGTTGAGTTGCATTTTGCATTATAATATGTTATATTGTAATTTGAACAGTAGGTTCGTTATATGGTGTTGTTGGGGGTGAATATTGGTGTGTTTTACTACCTTATTTACATGTATTACATTACCATTATATTCTGATCATTATTTCTCACCCCTTTGTTGTTGTTGTGGTCTGTGCTTCTTCGGAAGTACAGATAATCCAGGTGCTTAGCTGACTTGGATAGTGGTGTGACAGTCGAGTCGTAGGACGCTCTGATACGTAACACGGGATATGAGTGTTTTAACTGTTTCATGTCAAACTTATTGTAATCCTGTGACGTATCATGAATTTGATGTATTTTATTTTATTAAACAAATTCCGCTGTATTATTTTGAAAAGAATGAATAAAGTATTTTTATAAAATTTGGAGATGTGATATCCCACTTTTTGGTGAAAACTCTGATTATTATTATAATATTTATATTTTATTTAATACGGGGAAGTGGGGTGTTACAATTGGTATCAGAGCAGGTCGGTCCGTCCGGCCAGTGTTGTTGAGTTGAGTTGAGTCTGTCCTTTGGGATGGAGACTGTGTGTTGTTTAACCTGGTGTTGTGGTTTAAATCCCTAGTATACGGCATGTGTGTGAAAACACTGTTGGTACGTGTTTATTTCCTAACCTTGTCTGCAGAAGCAGGAATGATTCCAGTGGGGGAGAAGTGGTATTTCTCCGGAAAGCTATAGTGTGGTGGCTTAGTGTGTTGAGGAAGGATATAATAGTTTGGTAAAGATGGTTTGTACCCCATCATGATTTCGGCTGTCTATTAACAAATTGAGGAACTGATCACCCTTAATCTCTTGTTAATAGTGGACGAGATTGTGTTGTATGGGATAGACGTATCTTGCAAGCTTGGGTGGCGTGAACAGTGAATAGTCTTGAGTTAAGCTAAGTACTTAAGGAATTATTTTGAGGAATCGGCGCAAGACGGTGTTGAGATGTTTATTTTGACGGAAACTTCGAATGAGAAGGAAAGTGAGAAAATTGGGATTCGTCAATTAGTTGAAATTGCTGGAGGTTCCCTGAGGAAGTAAGCGATTTACTATCGGAGTGTGAAGTAAAGCTTACACGTTTATTTTGTTTTTGGGACGAGTCTGATATTAATGACTCCATATTGTATGTTTTCGTTGGGATTGGAGAAGTTGAAGAGTCAACTTGAAGACCCGCTGGGGGAGAGGTTCTTTTATTGGAGTGTGTTACCGTAAGGTGCACCAATTTTGTTGGTTAGACAGACAGAAGGTTTTGTGAAGCTTTGGGTGGACTATAGATAAGTGAACAAGGTGACTGTTAAGGATAAGTGTTCGCTTCCAAGAGTTAATGATTTGATGGATCAATTGATTGAAGGACGTGAGTTTCCGTGTTCGTGAGATCGCGAGTAGAATTATTGTGTTGTGGTGTCGAAGGTCGAAGTGGTATCGTAATAGGAGGCTTCACGATCTGCTGTTGAGATTGGAAGTAATCGGGTTTTAAAATATTTAAAGATTGAAAGTGTGTTGGAAGGCCTCGTAAGTATGAAATTATGGTTATACGTTGAATTCTGAGATCGCAGCTTTTTACGGAATCGAAATCGGACACTCGGAAGTCAGGTAACGGTCGAAAATAGAATTTCGGGACTGTCATGTTCGCCGAGATTCGCCTGGCGAAGTGCCTTGAGCAGAAAAATGTTGTTGTGGTATTTTTGTCGTAACGGGAGAACCGTAACTCGGGATGACGCACGATTCGAAGCGTTGGAAAGCTATTGAAATTATCTATGAGATGGTGCAGTATTGACATGGATCTAAGCTATTTATTGATGAAGTGTGTTTGAATGTTGTGGTAAGGACGGGCGGTATGGTACGTGTTCCCGCCGTAACTCCCAACTTGGTTGTCCATTTGGCATGGGATCTTCTTTAATTATTTATATAAGGCAATGGTTGTGTTAATAAATGATATTTTAAGGTATTCGAAGAGTATAAAGGATTATGTTGAGCATAAGGAACTGGAGTTATCAGTGTCGGAAAAAGAGCGGTGATATACTTCCGTAAGGAAAGTTCTGCCGAATCCGATAGAACTAATTGTGGTGTTCGTGATGCTTGTTGATATAATTAGGGGATTTGCTAAATACAACTTCAGCGAGTTTCAGTTATGCAAAAGGCAACTTGAAGTGTGTAAGAGAAACCATCCGACCAGTGATTTAGAGTTGGTTGCTATTGTGGTTGTACCGGAGTCGGAGGCTTCGAAAGTTCAGACTGAGATCGGAGATGTTTGGTGATCTTAAGAGTTTAAGGTGTTTGTTTGATTTGAAAAAGTTGAAAATGAGGCAGAGGAAATAATTAGGATTTCTGAAGGATTACGACTTTGAGTGTAATTACCCTTTGGGTAAAGTGGATGTGGTAGATGATGCGGTGAGTTGGAAATGTTTGTGTTTACCGAAGATGATGGTGAAAAGAGGTAGAACTGATTGAGAAATTTCATAATATGCGTTGTGTGAGTAAGGATACTTCTTATGGAGTTAATCTTTTATTATTAAGATCTGACTAGTGATATCCTTGAGAAGAACCGAGAAAGTCAGAAATCTGGGTTGAGTAGTGAATTAGTTGAAGTTGATAAATTAGAGTCGAAGAGTGGATTGTCGAGGTTGTGGAAATAATACCACGAGGTGTTAGGATAGAGTATGTGTACCAGATGTTGTTGAGGGGAGTAGAAGTACTCGTGAAGAAATACATTGGGGTAGATGGAGTATCCATCCCAGTGCTATGAAGAAGTAACCGAATTTGAGTAGATTGTTTTGATGACCATAGATAAGGAGAGAAGTGGTTGAGGTTGAATATGCTGGTTAGAATCGCTGAAATTCGAAGAGTGAACATCAGAGACTGTTGAGTCTGATGCAACCGTGAATATTCCAGAGTGGGAATCGGGTAGTATTTTCGTGGAGTTGGTGTTGAGATTTCCAAAGAGTTAAGAAGATATAATTTTAATTTGGATTATTGATAGTGGATTAACTATTCTACGTTGAGGATATATGAGATGCATATTGAGTAAGTGGTGAAGTTAGATGAGATACTGACGAATATTGTGTCAGATTAGAATTTGAAGTTTATATTGAGATTTTGGAGGGGCTTACAGGAAGCTTCGGGTACTAAGTTGAAGTTGAGTTCGACTTACCATCCGCAAACTGATGGTCAGTCAAAGAGGACTATGGAGTCTGTAGAGAATTGGTGAGAGCTTGGGTGTTGGATCAAGGTGGATTGTGGGATGATTAATTACCGTTGATTGAGTTACCTATAATAACGGTTGCCATCCTAGTGTCAGAATGACACTATATGTGGCTTGGTGAAATAGGGAGTGTATGACTCTACTGTGTTGGAATGGGTCGAGTGAGAGTGTTGTGCTCAGACCTGAAAATTATGTTGAGATGGCTGAAAAGATCAAGAGGATCCAAGGAAAGATGTGTTTGAAGAGTCACGCCGGTGACTGATGTTGGTCGAGCTTCGAAGTCTCAGAAGTTCGCACCGTGTTCTGTGGTTTGTATCAGAGTGGCGCAGCAGAGGCATGGGAGGAGTAACATGTTAGACCGTTTTTCCCGCTGTCGCTATGAATTGGCATGATATGTTTCATGTGTCTTAGTTGAGAAAGTACATTGAACCAGGTGGATGATGTACACGTGAAAATAATTTGATTGTTGAGGCATTGCTATTTCGTTTGGACGAGCGAGAAACAACTCCGAAGGGAGGAGATATCTTTGGTGAAAGTAACTTGGGGGGGTGCTGCAGAAGGCAGTGTGACCTGTTAGTTGGAATGAAGGATGTGGGAAGCGTATCCGGAAGTGTTCCATCAGGTAATTTTCGAGGACGAAAATACTTAAAGTGGGGGAGAGTTGTAACACCCATTTTATTTATTTAGTCATTTTGGTGTTAATTTAATTATTTTATGTTGGTGTGCCCTTAGGTGGGGTGTGTTGGTATGTGATTGGTGAGTATCCTTGATATATAAGGATCATTGGTGGTGTGGAGATAATAATATAATAGTTAATAGTAATATTGGTGGTATTATTATTATTATTATTATTATTATTATTATTATTATTATTATTATTATTATTATCATTATTATTATTATTATTATTATTATTATTATCATCGGTATGAATATTATTATTGGTGGGTGTCCCTGATATGGGAGGATTATTGGTGGTGTTTTGGTGAATATAATAATATAGTGTATAATATTGATATTGGTGGGAATATTATTATTATTATATTTATTATAGTTACTATTGTTATCAACATTATTATTATTTTGGTGAGATAATAATAGGATTATTATTACTATTATTATTATTATTATTTTATTAAGTTATTAACATTATTATTATTTTGGGGAGATAATAATAGGATTATTATTATTATTATTATTATTATTATTATTATTATTTTTATTATTATTAAGTTATTATTATTATTGGGATTAGAGAATTAAAATAGAAACGTGAGGGATTAGTAGTTTTACGATACATTGTGAGAAGTTAGAGAAAGTGGAAAAAGAACGATAGAAAGGAGAGAACGGAAAAGGGAGCAAAGAACGAAGGATACAGGGGAAAATCAGAATTGGCCAAACCTTGGAGGATTCTTTCATCGATCAACCGATTAACAAGGTAAGGGGGGAGAAACTTGATTTGGGATGGTATATACATGTACAGGGTAGAGGGGATTCCTTAACCCCGTAGTGAAATTCCGATCTATGAAGTTTTATATTGGCGTGCTTGTTATTATTGTTGCTAATGATAAATTGATGCTTGACATTGATGAATTTTTGATTGGTATTGGTGAATTTGGTGTATATGTATTATGGTGATGTTAGTGAGATTATATGTTGTTACTGCAGTGTTGATAGTAAATATAAATAGAGTTTTGGTGAGATTCTATGTTGTTACTGCAGTGTTGATAGTAAATATAAATAGAGTTTTGGTGAGATTCTGTGTTGTTACTGTAGTGTTGATAGTAAATATAAATAGAGTTTTGGTGAGATTCTATGTTGTTACTGTAGTGTTGATAGTAAATATAAATAGGGTTTTGGTGAGATTCTGTGTTGTTACTGTAGTGTTGATAGTAAATATAAATAGAGTTTTAGTGAGATTCTGTGTTGTTACTGTAGTGTGGGTAATGACCATGATTATAGCTTTGGGAAAAATTATGTGTTGTTTCCCTATAGTGTCGTTAATGACTATGGTTAGGACCTTGGTGAGATTCAGAGTGACTCTGAAGTGTCGGTAATGTACTGTAAGGTTGGTTCTAGAGTAGGAAGTATAGGATAATTGGTAAGTATAATATATATTGTTATGTTATGATTGATGATGATTGTTGTTAATTATATAGTAATCGTTAATGAATTGGTGTTTTGGGATGATTTGGCATATAGGGCATATAGGGTGTTTTACAGTTTTTAGGGAAAATTTTGTATGGCTTTTGAGGTATCGATAAAGTGTGTAGGTGATGATTTTGGGAATAGGAATTAGAAGCCTATTGGTTACGGTAATGTGCAAGATTGGTATTAGAATAGACTGAGGATATGAGTTGAGATGATAGGTACAGTTTGGCCTTGATGCACTGTAAGAATGATGAGTGTGGGAACTAACTTGTGTACTTGGTGATAGTGCATGTTTCCCGTAATAATGACTGGTGGACAATTAGTTGATATATATGTGGGTAGTGATCAGTGGGATCGTGTATTCCCCGAGTGTTGAGATGTGTTTATATATGGTGTTAGAGTGTGAACTCGTTTAATATCTAATTTAATTAAAATGAATGATGGGTGTATCATGTATATGATTATGGTGCAGTGATCAGTAGGATCGTGTATTCCCCGAGTGTTGGGATGTGTTCATACTTGGTGTTAGAATGTGAGATTGCTCACTGTGTGAATTGATTTATATGGTGTTGGTGTATGTTATATCTGTACATATATGCATTGATGTATGATGATATGATCAGGAGGATCGTGTGCACGTTGAGTGCCTAAATATATTAGTTATGCATTGGTGTGTGCATATCATGGTGTCTTGGTGGGATGGATCATGTCTCGGATGGAGCGTAAGTGATCTGTCCGTACTCCTTTGTGGAGAATGGTGGGGTTGAATCATGTCTCGGATGGAGCGTAAGTGATTCACCCGTACTCCTTTGTGGAGAATGGTGGGGTTGAATCATGTCTCGGATGGAGCGTAAGTGATTCACCCGTACTCCTTTGTGGAGAATGGTGGGTTCGATTGAATGAACCAATGAGTCGGTACCGCATGCATGGTGTTGAGTTGCATTTTGCATTATAATATGTTATATTGTAATTTGAACAGTAGGTTCGTTATATGGTGTTGTTGGGGGTGAATATTGGTGTGTTTTACTACCTTATTTACATGTATTACATTACCATTATATTCTGATCATTATTTCTCACCCCTTTGTTGTTGTTGTGGTCTGTGCTTCTTCGGAAGTACAGATAATCCAGGTGCTTAGCTGACTTGGATAGTGGTGTGACAGTCGAGTCGTAGGACGCTCTGATACGTAACACGGGATATGGGTGTTTTAACTGTTTCATGTCAAACTTATTGTAATCCTGTGACGTATCATGAATTTGATGTATTTTATTTTATTAAACAAATTCCGCTGTATTATTTTGAAAAGAATGAATAAAGTATTTTTATAAAATTTGGAGATGTGATATCCCACTTTTTGGTGAAAACTCTGATTATTATTATAATATTTATATTTTATTTAATACGGGGAAGTGGGGTGTTACACTCCCCAACATGGTACTCACAACGGGCGTTGACATTAGAACCTGGCGGATATTGAGGAATCACTGCATCGATCTTCTTTGGCACTATCAATCCCCCTCTGATCAGATCTGGCAGCATCTGACTGTATGACATGGGCAACCGAGCGAACTGCCTTTCTAGCTTCTTTGGTATTTTCCTGATGCGCAAACTCGAGCTATAACTATAAGGCTGCTGATTCTGGAGAGAAACTAATGTCTGTTGCAAAGAGTGGATGGGTCGTTGACCCTGAACAGTTGAAACACTCGGAGGTTGAGTCTGAATTATCAAGGACTCCTTTTGTTCATGTGCTTTCATCCTTAAGCTTGATCCAGGAACAGGCAGCAACTGTGGGCAGGGGGATTCTGACACCAAATATTGTAGGATATACTCTTGACCTATTGCAGCTTCAGGAATGGGAATAGGATTATCTATCTCTTTTACACGATAAGGAGCAAACTCGCCTGATACCTTCATGCCGCTCGGCGTGAATTCAATTGTCTTTAAATCAATCAAATCCTAAACCTTATGCTTAAAAGCTTTACAGTTCACGATGTTGTGCCCCTGTCCCCAGAGTGGAAATCACAATAAGCATTGACATCAAAGCCCGGTGGTGGTTGGCCAGTAAGTGGATCCAAAGTTCGAGGCTTTACCAACTGAAGTTGGAGCAAGAGTTGCACCAACTGAGCATAATCCATGGGGATCTGATCGAAGATTCTATCTTGTGATTTTGTCCTTTGACCATATCTTCTAATCCTGGGATTCTCCTGAGAAACAAGGTGCATCTGATGACACGGGAACTTCGGAACCTCTGGTTGTGCAGCATACTTCTGACACACGTCACGCTCTGGCGCAGGCTCCGCTGACAAAAGTGGAACAAGCATCTTTGTGGCAGCCTCAAGCATTTGATTACCTTCTTTTCTGCGCACATCCTTTATCACCTCCCTAATCCAGCCCACCTGGGCCTTCAGCTGATGTTTTTCCTCTTTGAGTGCATTCTGATCCAGACGTAACGCTTGCATGTCCACAATGAACTTCCCCATCTGGCTCTTGACTTCTCTCAGCTCTGCTTGGACTTGCTCCATGACTTTGCGGGAATTCCTTTATCTGATTGTATAACCTACAACTAGTGGAGAACAGGAAATAAGACCCACAGTTTCTGAGGTGCCTGTCATGCAAGAATGCCATGCAGAAAGCAAACACATATTTACAACAAGACAAAAAAGAAACCCATGCTATAAGCGTGGAGATAAACATTTCGCACAAATATGCAAAACCTACAAAAGCAACATAGTACGAATACAATGACCTCAGCCAACAAGCCTAGTGATGGTCTGCAAATATTAATGAACATAAGCTAATCACATAAGTAAAGAAAACAAATGCGGAAGTCGGCACAGGAAACCTTCTAGCAACTTCCCTCATATTCAATTGAGCCTTTAGTTTGAAACTCTTCAGAACACACACTCTTGGTGGATCCTTCCATAACAAGAACTGATATGCCCTCATGGCTGGATGAAAGGGAATCATTAATCTAAATAATACCCTGAGGCGTGATGGAAAACTTGTTAGGGTCAAACAGAGTCTGAACATGGCTCCTAAGTACTTCAAAATCATCTGTTGAATGCCCCTGTGCCCCCAACATGGTACTCAAAACGAGCATTGATATCGAAGCCCAGAGGGTACAGCGGGATCATTGGATTAGTCTCTTTTGGCACTATCAGCCCACCTTTGACCAAATCCGGCAACAACTGAGTGTACGACACCGGTAGCTGGGTGAACTGCCTTTCGGGTTTCCTTGGTCTTCGTCGAGCATGCTGACGCGGCTGACGACGGTAAGACCGTTGGCTTTGAACACTTGCAACGTCTAAAGACTGAACCTGAGATGCCGAAGACTCTGAGATAAGATCACTTCGTTTCTCCCATTCTTCCTGAGAACTCACAACTGACTCATTCTCCTCATTTGAGATGAAAGGAATGTCTCTAATCTTCCCATTCTTGAGTCCACTCTCAACGCGTTCACCCATTATCACCAAGTCAACAAAATTTGACATCCCACCGCTGATCAACTTGTCAAAGTAATGGCCCTTCAGCATACCTAAGAAGATGTCAACCAGTTCTCTATCCTGAAGTGGTGGTTGAACATGAGCAGCTAACTCTCTCCATCTCTGCACATACCCTCTAAAGGATTCATTCTCCGCCTAAGATAATTCTTGTAATTGCGCGCGACTGGGAGCCATATTGAGATTGTAGTCATACTGCTTCACAAAGGCATTGGCTAAATCTGACCATGATCTGATGCAATCACTCTTCAACTGCATATACCAATTCAACGATGCTTCACTCAGGCTGTCCTGAAAACAGTGAATCATAAGCTTGTCATTATGGACATGTGAAGTCATTTTCCTGCAGAACATCACCAAATGCTGCTTCAGACAACTATCCCCTTTGAACTTCTCAAAATTTGGTATTTTAAACTTCGGTGCCATCACAAGACCTGGCACCAAACACATGCTCGAAGCATTCAGATCAAGAGTATCCCGACTCATCAGGGCATCAAGCTTTTCTTCCAACAATTGACACTTTCCCATGAATTCAACAGTTTGCGGGTTGTCAACATTAACCTTTGGAACAATCCTCTGAGAATCTAGCAAAGGGAAAGTGAAACTCTGATATTCTATGTCATGAAGAGAAGAAGAATCTGTATCTCTAGCAATGGGATGCTCTTCAACAGGAATCGACACTGGATGAGCCTAAGCAACATTATTCACCGGGGTCCTCTGAATACCGGCCTCTCCTCTAGTCATAGCTGACATAGCTTCCACGAATTGACTCAACTGATTCTTCATCAATTCAAACTCTGCCCTTGTAACAACCAAGTTCTGCTCTCCTGAGTTCATGATCCCTCCAAAAGCTAACTCAAATCCAATACGAATGTTGGGAAATCAACTGACAAAGCAGACAAAAGACGGGTAAGCTCCCTATTCCAGCTGAGGACGGAAATGCAAAAATGAAATGCTAATGCAAAAATGCAAAATGCTAATGCACACACAAGGGATCAAGACTACTGCACTACTGAATGAGAAAGATCTGAGCTCTGCTTCAGCAAGAACATAGCACTGCTCCGATAGAACCCAACTGATACCAACAATCCAGATTCAAACTGTGGAGAAAACCGGGTAATTTGAAGGTAAAAGGTTTCCTGCACAACCCTCAGTCCCACTCACAGGTATGGACCTATTCACTGATACGGTATGGCATCCTATGCTTTTGTCAGCGTCACAGAATTTCAAGAAATGATGATACGTTCACCATTTCTAGTTTGGCATCATTATCTTCTGAAGAGGCCTCACTTTGCTGACTCACAAATGATTGGTTCCCAGAGTCGACAATCCTCAGATCCAACCTCCCGCCGAGCCCTAAGGGCCTGTTGGGAAGTCATCAAAGAGAATGTCGTCTGAGTGTGAATTTCATGGGGAACTGTGTCTGCTAAGCAAACAGGCCCCCCACTAGTCTCCACTACTAATGCTAGGTATATACTCAAGCCCAGGTTCGGCTTATCACTCATAAGAACTACCCATTCCCACAGCACAACATAAATGATATATGATGTGGAAAATAAATGCGGGAAAGTAAATAAAGCACATATATACAACACCCAAAGATAAACAGAAGGATTGAGGTTAAGGCATCACTTCGACGTGACGCTCAATACCGGTTAGTTGAAACTACAGCAAACCTGAAGGATTGTCAACTCAGTGTTGATGCTAAGAGGTGTAGAGTGGAAAACCGTTCTGGAGAAGGTGTTTGTGGGGATGTTGCCAAGGATCTCATGGATACCATCAGGCAGAGGGATTTGCTGATCCAGGGTCGGCTCGCCCAACCTGACCATCCCACTACGAAGAAGTTATTAGAGGATTTTCGTGCCCGTAGCCGCACTTGATTTCTTTGTATTTCTTTGTATCTTTTGTGCATTGATATGCTGACCACCACCAGGCCTGTTGGTGGGGGTCACGTTTGTTGCTTCAGTTGTATTCGATTACAGTTGTACGCTTCCCACGCGGGTTTTTCAGATATATATATGAGGATTTCTTTCCATGATTGGATGTTGGACTTTATTTGTCTTGGAAACTAGGATTGGGGGGAATCTCCCTAAGGCACAGACACACGTTTGCATTTGCATGAATCATTTGCATAATAGGTACCTCGAGCTGTTTTTTTAACCACTTGTGTTTGCAGGTTATTTCAGGATTGAACAAAGGCAGATTCACCGGTATTCTACCAGAGCAAATCAAGCCAGAGTAATGGAATAGGTTCAGACTGACATTCAAGATCTCAGAGAGAGGATGGATCGTTTTATGGATCTCATGCAAGTGGTCGCTAATGGCCAGGATCAGCTTAGAACTTTGGTTCAACCTCTGATTGCACGCTTCGATAGTAATGGCGTGCTACACGGTGGGAATGTTGTGAACCCTCCGCTTGTTGAGACCCCTCATGCTGGTGTCCCTGTTACTGGAGGGAACGGAAGTGGCAATGGTAATGTTGTTACTAATGTTGGAGCTAATGGGAATACGACTGGAGCCAGAAATGGTAACTTTGAGGCCAATGGTAATGCTGGTATGGGCAATGGCAATACTGGTGGAACGGGTAATGCTGAGAATGTTGGTGCTGGTAATATGTATGGTCTTGATGCTGCTGGGTTTGCTCAAGGTAATGGCCATCAACCGTGGCAAGAGGATCGTCAAGAGGACTTATTCTCAATGAAGGGAGTTGACGGCGAACTGAATTCTGAAGCCCGTTTAAGGTTCAAAGTGCTCGAAGATAAGATGAAGAGTTTTGAGAACTTGAATACCATGGGCGTACCAAGTTGGGACTGATCTCAGACTTCAAGGTGCCTCCAAAGTTTAAGGTACCCGACTTCGAGAAGCATAAGGGAACCACTTGCCCCCGTGTCCATCTGAGGACATACTATCGAAAAATGTCTGCACATTCTGAAGATGAGAAGTTGCTGATGCACTTCTTCCAGGACATCCTGTCAGGCCCCTCGCTGGAGTGGTATATGCGTTTGGAACTCACAAGTGTACATACGTGGAAAGACCTTGCTGAAGCATTCGTACGCCGCTATCATTACAACAGCGATCTGGCTCCCATCCGGGTTTAGCTACAAAATTTGTCTCAGAGGAACAACGAAGGATTTAAAGAGTACGCCCAGAGATGGCGTGAACTGGAAGCAAGAGTTCTGCCACCGATGGTTGAGCGTGAACTTGTTGAGATGTTCGTGGCTACTCTCCTAGGGGTTTATTATGAGAAGCTTGTCAGTGGTATGTCGGGAAGCTTCTCCGACCTCATAATCACTAGAGAACATATAGAGAATGGCATCAAACTCAGAAAGATTCAGGGTGTAGATGTATCCACAGCTGGAGGGGGAAGGAAACCTTACAGTGGTAAGAGACGCGAAGGTGAGACGAGCTCAGTGTCTAATGCTCTAGGAAAAGGAAAAGGCCAGCACCAGCAGGTCGCTAGCATTACTATTCCTTGACAGGGACACCTCCAGCAACCTCGGCAGTAGCAGCAGAACCAGCAAGGGTACCGGAGGTACCAGAATAAAGCACCATTATCAAGTCGTCATCTTGAAACCCCACCTATGTCATATGCCCAGCTTTTGCAGACTTTGCTTCAGTTGCAGCTAGTTCAGAAGAGAACTTTTCCTCCCTTGACAGGGACACCTCCACCCGGCTACGATGCGAATGTGAGATGTGAGTTTCATTCGAGGGCGCCTAGCCACTCGATTGACAACTGTAAGGCATTCAAGCACAAAGTGCAAGATATGGTTGATGCCAGGATAATCAAATTTTTTGATAATGCTCCGAATGTTACAAAAAACTCTATGCCTAACCATGGTGGAGATGGGGTTAGCGCCATCATTGAAGAGGAAGATTCGAACATATTGACTGATGTCAAAGACCTAACAACACCACTTGGTTTTGTTAAAGCCAAGTTGATGAAGAAAGGTATTTTCTCGGGCTGTGGGAAGTTGTGTATGAATTGCGTGAATCATTCAGACGGCTGTGATCAGTTGGCAGCAGGGGTACAGAGTTTGATGAACGAGGGAATTCTGCAGTTCAGTCAGAGTGTTGAGAACAGATCAGGGGAAGTAATGCTGAAACAGAATGATGAGGTTGCCACTATCACCATCCCTCGTAAAACAATCACCATTTCTGCATCAAGGCCAACCTACGATCACCATAACGAAGGCTGGGCCTATACCGTTTGAGAGTATTAACGTTGTACCATGGTACTATGGGGCAGATGTCTACTGCAATGGGCAGAAGTTGGAGTTGGAGCCATCTGGGGAATCTATTGACAACCTAGTTGGGACTAGGGGAATAATGCGTAGTGGAAGAGTGTTTTCTCCACCGGAGATTGTGGCTGACAAAGCTGAGAAGACTGACAGAGGTAAAAGTAAGGTCGTTGAAGAAACCTCCCGTGAGGTAGGAAAAGACCTGCTTGTGAAAGACACCGAAGAATTCATGAGACTGATCAAGAAAAGTGATTATAAGATAGTTGATCATCTTCATCATACACCGTCTAAGATCTCTATTCTGAATCTATTGTTGTGTTCCGAGGCACACCACAACGCCCTAATGAAGGTTCTGAATGCAGAGTATGTACCGCAAGAGATCTCCGTCAACCAGCTAGAGGGAGTAGTTGCTCATGTGAATGTTAGGAATGGATTAGGGTTTACTGACTTAGAGATGACGCCGAAAGGAAGGAACCATAATAGTGCCTTGCATATCTAGATAGAATGTTGAGGAAAGGTCATGTCCCATGTGGTTGTGGACACAGGATCATCTCTGAACGTTCTCCCTAAGAAATCTCTGGTGAGGTTGGATACGAGAGGGCTGATATGTATACCCAGTGACCTGGTGGTAAAAGCTTTTGATGGGACTAAGCAGACCGTCTTTGGAGAGGTAACTCTACCCATTCAAGTTGGGCCAGAAACCTTTGACGCGGTTTTCTATATCATGGACATCATGCCTGCCTATAGCTGTCTATTGGGCCGGCCTTGGATCCATTATGCGGGCGCAGTAACTTCCACATTGCACCAGAAACTGAAATATGCTGTGGGTGGCAGCATCGTGACCGTCTGTGCAGAAGAGGACATAATGGTGAGCCATTTGTCATCTTTTAAGTATGTTGAGGTGGATGGCGAGATCCACGAAACTTTGTGCCAGGAGTTTGAGACCGTTAATGTCAAGGATGTGATTCTGGTGATGATCGAAAAACCTGAGATGAATCTCTCTTCCTTCAAGGAAGCTCAAGCTGTTGTTCTGGCTGGTTCTGCCCCGGGCTAGGGGCAAGTCCTGAATATCCCTAACAAGCAGGATAAATTTGGGTTAGGTTATTCTCCTTCTGCTGATGCTTCATCCTCTCGCAGTGCGCCGTGCGTCAAAGGGCCGATTCAGTTCATAAAAGGTGGGGTGATATTTGAGAATGTCAACGCCGTGTCTGAAGACGAAGAGGATAGCGACTGTGACCTGGTCCGTCCAGGATGTCATCCAAGTGACGCATAAAGAGTAATGCTTTGTCTTTTCCAATTATTGTACAACCTTATGCTTTACCCGGGGCATAACGATTTTATTGTCAAGGCCTTGATTGCTTATGCATGTACATATTAGCAATAAATCAAAGGGCGTTTTCTTTGCAATCAAATTTTATGATCTCTGTTATTCCTGTTTTACTTTTGTTTTGAAAAACAATACAATGGCAATACGGTTTGTGCTAACCCGCATATCCTCTTTTTAAGCTTAACCCTTGTTATTGCAGGATTCACGCTACAGATGACATCGACTCTGAACCTTCTACGATTCACTTCGACTTTGATTGCCCGATATATCAAGCTGAAGAAGAGATTGATGAAGATGAAGACCTTCCGGAAGAGTTGGCCTGATTATTGAAATAAGAAGATAAGATCATTCTGCCCCACGAGGAAGAGATTGAGATTGTTAATCTGGGTTCTGAGGAACTTGTTAGAAGTGTCAGGATATGGGTTGCATTACAGAGCGATGTTAAGCAAAGATTGGTCGAAATGCTTCGAGAGTATAGTGACATCTTTGCTTGGTCGTATGAAGATATGCCCGGGCTCGACACTAACATAGTGGTTCATCATCTACCACTACGAGAAGATTGTTCTCCAGTTAAGCAGAAGCTTAGAAGGACACGACCAGATATGGCCGTTAAGATCAAAGAAAAAGTACAAAAAGCAGCTGGATGTTGGCTTTTTAGCAGTCACTACTTACCCTCACTACTTTTTAGCAGTCACTACTTACCCTCAGTTGGCCTGAAAATGGATGAATCTCAGAATTTGAATTCCACCTTGGTCTCACTTTTTCTTCATGTGTTCTTGCTCCTCTTGCACGAAAATGACATAATTCTGATCCATTCTTCATCTAGAATATTTATGTGTTGGATTTAGGATCAAATGGGGGCCTAATTGTGGCTAATTTGGAAGAATAGAATTTCAATTTTCACTCACTTTTTGCTTTGCCAAACACACGAATTTTCCACTGCACATGCTCATATTTTTCTTCAAATCAGTTGCACATGGCTTTGGTTAATCAAAGGGTCAAGAATTAACCCTTGTTTTTTTTATCCTATGGTAGATTTCCAATTTCTTGCTTCATGGTGAAGAAACTATGAAAATGGCCAATTTAAAAACCTCAAATCTCAAATGTGAAAATGGAAATGTCTTTGGAACATTATTTGCACTCAGAAAATGCACAAATTTTCCTTGAGAAAGTTCAAAATCATTTAAATCTCAATTTCTCATTTTAAGCCTCCTTTATGAAAAATTCAAATCCCAAATCTTCAATCCAAGCTCCAATCATGAAAAGAGATGACTTGGTAATGCAAATGGCCCTATTTGGAGCAATTTTCATGTTGAAAAGATTTCCATTTGAAGTGTGCAAGTTGGTGAAATGGACCTATAATTTTATGACCTGTAATCTTACTTTCCCAAAATACCCCTGACTTGCAAACCTCATAACTTGAGTTCTACAAATAAGATAAAAGACTTCCAGTACATTTTCGAAAGCTAAGATCAATACCTACAACTTTCATGCTGGCCAAAAGTTGAGGAGAAACATCCTTCTAGGTCAAAAATGGCTTGGAAGTTGGTTGACTTTTATAAATCCAATCAAGGACTTCTAGTACTCAAATTAAAGATAAGAACATGCTATACAAGTTCCATGTTGGTCAAAAGTTGAGATGAAACTTGTATCTTGAGATAGGTGGTCTTGAAGTCAGGCACTAAATAGGGGATTTTACCCTGGGAACCCTAATTTAGTAACTTCTCACATACTTGATCCTTGATGAATTGAACTTGAAATGATATCTCATATTTCTTAACACAACATACCATGACCATAGAGACTTTGAATTGAGTTTTAATCTCCTTCAACTGCACGATTGACTGAGGATTAATCAGATGAAAACCCTAATTGCAACACTTTCAACTGTAACCTTTCACACTTAGCACAAACACTTGGATGAGCTCCACAATGACCCTTAAGGCACTCAATGAGATCTCTCAACACTTCATATCCATAACCATGAATTCACAATCCCCTGATGATCTTCAATTGGCTTCCAAGTTAGGAGTTGACCCACATACGTCCATCTTTTCATTCACAAGACCACTGCCCATTTCCTGATGACTTGATGATTATCCAAACTTGAGTAACACCCCTTGCTTAGGCTCAAGCCTCTGAGTAGACTCTTCTTGATGCATAATTTCTTGATCCCCTGTTCAATGCAACATGCTATACAATGAAAATGCTAGAAAGAAATGAAATGGAACATAAGCCAGCCAAATAAAAAGGTTGGGCAAATTTTGGGGTGCAACATTATGGAGCATGAATGGCTTGGATTAATGCCTTGATTTCAATCAATGGTTGAAGTTTGTTGTGTAACTTCATGATGAAGTAAACTTGGAAATGGCTCATTAAAACTCATCAAACTCAAATTCTAAAATTTCCAATGTGTCTAAAATATGATTTGCACTCAAAATATGTACCTATTTGCACAAAAATGATCAAAAATGAATTAATTCCAATTTTGCCCTTTTAAGCTTTTTTCATGAAAATTCACCCATCAATTCTTCATTCCAAGCCTAATCCATGACTTCTCAATGTTTGGTTGAACAAATGACACCATTTGGAGCACATTTCATGTTGGAAAAATCTTCATTTGAAGTGTGCAAGTTGGTGAAATGGACCTATAATCTCACTTTCCCAAAATACCCCTGATTTGCAAGCCTCATAACTTCAGTTCTACGAATCCGATGAAATACTTTTAGTACTTTTTGGAAAGCTAAGACCAAGATCTACAACTTTCATGTTGGCTAAAAGTTTAGATGAAACATCCTTCTAGGTAAAAAATGGCTTGGTGGTTGGGTGACTTTTGTTGACCAAAATCACATCTATCTGATGACCTGTAACTTGTCTAGATCATAACTTGATTTCTATAAATCTAATCAAGGACTTCAGGTACTCAAAAGAAAGCTAAGAAAATGCTCTACAAGTTCCATGTTGGTCAAAAGTTGAGATGGAACTTGTATATTTAGATAAGTGGTCTTGAAGTTGGGTACTAAATAGGGGATTTTACCCTTAGAACCCTAATTTAGTAACTTCTCACACACTTGATCCTTGATGGATTGAACTTGAAATGATGTCTCATGTATCTTAATACAACATCCTGTGACCATAGAGACTTAGAATTGAGTTTTAATCTCCTTCAATTTCACAGTTGACTGAGGATTTACCGAATGAAAACCCTAGATTCAACATCTTTGACTGTGGCTTATTCCACGTCACACAACAACTTGAATAAGCTCCAAGTGGCTCTCAAAGCACTCAATGAGCTCTCTCAACATCTTATATCCATAATCATGAATTCACAATCCTCTGATGATCTTCAATTGGCCTACAAGTTAGGAGCTGACCCACATACATCCATCAATCCTTTCACAAGACTATTGCCCACTTCTAGATGACCTGATGACCACTCAAACTTGAGTAACACCCCTTGCTTAGGATCAACCCTTTGAGTAGACTCCTCTTGCTATGCACAAACTCATGATCCCATGTTCAATGAAAACTGCTATGCAATGCAAATGCTAGAAAGAAATGAAATGAAACATAAACCAAGTTAAGAAAAGGTTGGGCAAATTTTGGGGTGCAACAGCTGCCCCTATTCAAAAGACTTGGACCTGAATGGACGAAAAGCGAACGACTTTCAAACAATCAAGGTAAAAGATGGTTGAATACCAAGGAACCCAGAAATTTGCCAACCACAGAAATAAAACTGCAGACCCCGACTAGGGGTGAAATCTCTGTAAAACTGAATCTGAGAAAACAATAATGACACACAGTCTGAAGAGCACATGACCTCGCCGTCAATTATCTGCATTAAATTCCCCTGACATCGCTGTCAGACACCTGATCTCACCGCCAGTCATAGACATTAAGTCTATAATAACAGTTGACATCGCCGTCAAACTTCTACTTCAAGTCGGTAGAATAACTAACATCGCCATTAGATCTCTGTTAGATAAAATAGGTATAGAATCCCAAGATACGATTTCCTGACATCGCCGCCAGTCATCCGAAGAAATCCAACCGGTAAATCACACCTGACCTCGCCGTCAGTTAAAATAAAGCGTCTGACATTGCCGTTGGACCATCACAAAGTTGATTAAACCATTGACATCACCGTCAATAACCAAAACATCTGACATCGCCGCCAGAAAAAAAATATCCAACATCGCCGCTGGAAAACCAAAAGGCACCTGACATCGCCGCTAGTAACAAACATCCAACATCGCCGCTGGGAAAACAAAGATCACCTGACATCGCCGCCAGTAACAAACATCCAACATCGCCGCTGGAAAACCAAAAGGCACCTGACATCGCCGCCAGTAACAAACATCCAACATCGCTGCTGGAAACTTAAAAGCACCTTACATCGCCGCCAGAAACACAAATCTAGTAAGGGAATCTGACGTCACCGTCAATAGCCATAAATCCAATAAACACCTGACATCGCCGCCAGCTAACTATAGCTCTAAGAAACACCTGACATCGCCGTCAAGTACCTGCGAGTATAAAGAACTCTGACATCGCCGCCAGACAACTCCAGTGATAATAAACATCTGACATCGCCACCAGACAAACATAAATCTGATAGGCATCCAGCATCGCCGTCAGGTAACCATATTTCTGGGAAATTTCTGACATCGCCGCCAGACCTTCGCTAAATAAAAGCGAGCATCAAAATCCACATGAAGTTAAGATCAACCACAGATAATAATCACCAAAAAACTCCACTGGGGAAATAACATGAGTTAGGGTTTAGCCACCACACGAGCAAAGACCCATCACCTGCGAAATTCACCTGAAACAAAGAAATAACAACATGGCTTATGTTTCACATGCATATGTTTGAAAATGGCGTAATGCTCCATACGAAATGGAAATGCTACGCGTTTGGGTAGATGATATGCTCGCATGCAGATGCAACGGAACCGAATCAGCAAAATAAATGCCAGAGATACAGAAAACATACTTCTGAGGCAAGAAGATAACCCTGTTGGGGGAATCAACGATTCTGCCGGGGATAGAGCGCAAACTTTCTCATGCAAATAACAATTGGACTTATGACGAGGAGCGGGCCCTTGCTGGCCTTCCGCAAAGAAAATACTGACGTGACAACGTTCTTTTATCCTGCCGAGGAAGAGAGAATAACACTGCTGGGGAAACCATCCCTTTCAATTTGTCGGGGATTGCTCCGCCAGGGAACGAACCTAACTAGGCTGCAAATTACTCTGTGGGAAGAAAATCCAATCATAACTCACTGGGGAGTACATACAAGCATCAACTGCCGAAGAAAAACGTACACGATATTTGCTTAACTCGAACTGCGTACAACTCTACTGGGGATAGAGGTACGAACTTCACTGATAGATTCAGGCTGGGGATAGAGCGCAAACTTGCTCATGCCATTGCCCCAAGGGTAACGACCCTGCAACACTGAACAAACAGACAAGATATCCTACGCAATCGGAACCATCTTAGTCATCATTCGTGACGTTGTTCAATTAATTCAAAGTTTTAACAATTATTGGCCAAGGCCGGCAAGTTTATGTTAGCACAAGTTTATCAAAACATTGGGCCTTTTCACAAATAAAACAGTAAAAGTTAAAACAAAGCACACAGATCAAGTACTGAATAATATATGTTTATTGATGAATGGCCTGTAAATAGGCAGAGTTTTACAACAGATGTGACTCCTGAAAAGAGGAAGCTACGCAAAACAAATACGGATAAGTACAGAAATATACAAAAGTGTACAAAATGTCAGCAACGTCGCACAGACAAACACCATGAACTGATCCCTCTATGACTCGCCTGACTCTGATGCTTTCCCGATGCTTCGTCTTCAGAAGAGATTGATTCGGATAAACATGACCCTCAGGTTCTCCCAATCCACTAAGCAATGAAGTTCCAACGCAGACGACAGTCATTTGCTTTTTCAATCCCTAACTTTTGCCTAAACCGCCCCTTCGGGTTTTCGATTCATCGGGATACCCATTTTTGCCAAAGTCGCCTTTTCAGGTTTTCGACCTTGTGGGTTTACATCTTTTCATCTTTATCCCTAATTTTTTCCCGAACCTATTTTCCTTTTCTATGGTTTGCCGAGATGCCCCATTTTTGCTTGGACTTTTCTTTTTGTGTCCAGCGGGTCTCTTTTAAGCAAAGTATTTTTTAATTGCGTCTGCGTTCCTAGGGGATGTGAAATCCTCACCATCCATGGTGGCTAACAACAAGGCTCCTCCGGAGAAAGCCTTTTGAACGACATATGGACCTTCAATAATTGGGAGTCCATTTGCCCCTGTGATCTGATTGTGATGGGAGAATCTTTTTCAACACAAGATCGCCCGTCTGAAAGCTTTGAGGGCGCACCTTCTTATAATAAGCTTTCTTCATCTGGCTCAGGTACAAACGACCATATGAGATTGATGCTAGCCTCTTTTCATCCATCAGGCTAAGCTGATTCAATTTATTCTTTATCCATTCTGCCTCATCAAGCTTAACGTCGGCCAAAACTCTTAAAGAAGGAATCTTGACCTCTAGCAGTAAGACAGCTTTCATACCGTACACTAGTGAGAAAGGAGTTGCCCCGGTTGATGTGCGTACCGTCGTACGATAACCGTGAAGAGCAAAGGGCAATATCTCATGCCAATCTTTGTAAGTGACAACCATCTTTTGCACTATCTTTTTTATTTTCTTGTTGGCTGCTTCAACAACGCCATTCATCTTTGGCCGATAGGGCGATGAGTTGTGATGTTCAATTTTGAAGTTCTGGCATAACTCCTTCATCATTTTGTTATTCAGATTCGAACCATTATCAGTAATAATTTGTTCGGGAATTCCATATCTGCAAATGATGTCCTTCTTTATAAACCTTGCTACCACTTGTTTGGTAACATTAGCGTACGAGGCTGCTTCAGCCCACTTGGTGAAGTAATCAATGGCTACCAAAATGAAACGATGACTGTTGGATGCGGTGGGCTCGATCTTACCAATCATATCAATGGCCCACATGGAGAAGGATCACGGGGACGCCATAACATTCAATGGGCACGGCGGTACATGTATCTTATCAGCATAAATCTGGCATTTATGGCATTTCTTCGCAAATTTGAAACAATCTGACTCCTTAGTTAGCCAATAATACCCTGCTCGTAACAGTTTTCGAGACATGGCATGTCCGCCGACATGTGTACCGAAAGTACCCTCGTGGACTTCTTCTATAAGCAACGTTGTTTCTTTTTCATCCACAAATCTCAACAGCACCAAATCAGGATTCCTTCTGTAAAGCGCACCATCTAGGTTTAAATAAAAGTTGCCAGACAACCTCCTCAGCGTCTTTTTATCCTGAGCCGAAGCCCCTGGTGGATACTCTTGCTTCTTGAGGAAGTTCTGTATATCGTAAAACCATGGCTTGCCATCAGCAGCCTCTTCAATGGCAAATACGAAAGCGGGATTGTCCAAGCGAGAAATGACTATTTTGGGAGCCTCATTCCAAAAATTCACTTTGTACATCGAAGATAGTGTTGCAAAAGCATCGGCCATCTGATTCCCTGCTCGTGGTATATGGTGAAAATCTACCCGATCGAAGAAAGGTAACAACCTCATTGCATAATCTCTGTACGAAATTAGATTCGGGTTACGAGTCTCCCATTCTCCCATGATTTGATTAACCACTAGCGCTGAATTTCCATATACATCCAAATTCTTGATTCTCAAATCAATAGCCTCTTTTAGACCCATGATACATGCTTCGTACTCAGCTTTATTGTTAGTGACCGGAAATGTCAATCTATCAGTGAACGGGATGTGAGTACCATGCGGAGTTGTAATAATTGCCCCGATTTCACTACCATAGGAGTTGACAGCACCGTCGAATATCATCTGCCACTGAGAATCCTTCTCTGGACCTTCACCGTGTAATGGTTCTTCACAATCTTTCGCTTTGAGGAACATGATATCCTCATTAGGAAATTTAAACTTCATCAGTTGATAATCTTCGATTGGCTGCTCAGCAAGGTATTCTGACAGAACACTTCCTTTGATGGCTTTCTGAGAAACATATTGTATATCGTATTTTGTCAGTACCATCTGCCACCTGGCAATTTTTCCTGAAAGCGCTTGCTTCTCGAAGACATACTTAATCGGATCCATCTTTGAAATCAGCATGGTTATGTGATTGATCATATACTGTCTCAAACGTTTGGCTGCCCAAGCAAGTGCATAACACGTTTTCTCTAACATTGAGTAACGGGACTCACAATCTGTGAAATTTTTACTCAAATAATAAATCACATGCTCCTTTCTTCCAGTCTCATCATGTTGACCGAGAACACAACCCATACTATTCTCAAGAACCGTTAAGTACATGATTAATGGCCTTCCAGCTACTGGGGGTATCAATATCGGAGGCTTCTTCAAGTATTCTTTTATTTTATCAAATGCTTTTTGACAGTTTTCATTCCAGACAACCGCCTGATCTTTCTTTAACAATTTAAACATTGGTTCACACGTGGCTGTGAGATGAGATATGAACCGAGCAATGTAGTTCAATCTCCCCAGGAAACCACGGACTTCTTTTTCTGTTTTCGGCGCTGGCATGTCTTGTATGGCTTTTATCTTTGTAGGATCGACCTCGATTCCTTTTTCACTGACAATAAACCCCAATAACTTTCCGTACCGAACTCCAAAAGTGCACTTATTTGGATTCAACCTCAATCTGAACTTTCTAAGCCTCTCAAACAGCTTCAACAAGTTAACCAGATGCTCCTCCTCCGTTTGGGATATAGCAATCATATCGTCAACATAAACCTCAATCTCTTTATGCATCATGTCATGAAAGAGCGTTGTCATAGCGTGCTGATATGTTGCTCCAGAATTCTTCAAGCCAAAAGGCATCACCTTGTAGCAAAACGTTCCCCACGGTGTAATTAATGTTGTTTTCTCCATGTCCTCTGGTGCCATCTTTATCTGATTATAACCCGAGAAACCATCCATGAAGGAAAACACCAAAAATTGGGCCGTATTTTCGACCTATACGTCAATGTGAGGGAGCGGGAAATCATCCTTAGGGCTTGCCTTGTTCAAATCCTGATAATCAACACACATCCGCACCTTACCATCCTTCTTCGATACAGGCACTATGTTGGCGACCCACGGAGGGTAAGTAGTCACGACTAAAAATCCAGCATCCCATTGCTTTTGGACCTCTTTGATTTTTACCGCCATATCTGGTATTGTCCTTCTAAGCTTCTGCTTGACCGGCGAACATTCCTCGTGCAACGGTAAGCAATGAACCACTATGTCAGTATTAAGCCCGGGCGTATCTTTGTACGACCAAGAAAAGATGTCACTATACTCTCGAAGCATCTCGATCAGTCTTTGCTTGATGTCACTCTGTAGCACGGCCCCTATCCGAACATTTCTGACAACTTCTTCATAACCCAGATTAATAACCTCAAATTCCTCCCGATGAGGCAGGTTTTCATCCTCATCAATCTCTTCTTCAGCTTGATATATCGGTTGATCGAAGTCGAAGCGAGTTATAGAAGGTTCTGAATCGGTGTCATCTGCAATAGTAATCCTGCAATGAAAATGGTTAAATGTTTCAAACAATTTGCAAACAAGTATAAACCAGATTGCCATTTTATTGTGAAAAATAAAATAAGAAAAACAGAGATCACAAAATTTGTATGAGAAAACGCCCTTTGATTAATTGATAAACAATTTTCAGACATAAACAAGTAAGGCCCTAAAATAAAATACCACTATGTCGCGGGTAGGACATAGGGTAGTACAATCACTGGAAAAACAAAGCATTACTGTTTTGTCGTCACTTGAATGAATTCTTCAATTAACCAGTTGCGTAGGCTCTGTCCCGGAATACATGGCTTGATCCAGGCATCCATATCATAGTCACTGTCTCCGTCTTCGTCAGATACATCATTGATTCTCTCGAAGATGACTCCCCCCCTTGGTAAACTGCACGGGCCCTTTATAGTGCGGCATGCTCTGCGAGGCTGAAGGAGAGGAGAGTGACGGTCGATACCCTAAACCAAATTTGTCTTGCTTGTGGGGAATTTCCAACACTTGGTGTAACGCCCGTTCATTTTAATTAAATTATTTCTGAATTGTTGGTGTGCCTTTATGTGGGAGTGTGTCTGAGAGCGTTGGTGGGTGTCCTTAAAGTATAGGAAACCATTTAATAAATCATTGAGTTTGATAATAATATAATATAATTAATAATGATGATAATTTAATAACTAGTATTATTATTATTATTATTATTATTATTATTATTATTATTATTATTATTATTATTATTATTATTATTATTATTAGTGGATGGAATAAGGGGAATTAGGGAGTTATTAGAGAAGTTGTGGGAGAAAGAGCAAAAGAACGATAAACTGCTCAGAAAACCAAATTGGAGGAAAAAGGCTGAGAAAAGAGGAAAAAGGACATGGCTGTGGAGAAAGGAAGAACAAAAGAATTAACCGCCGGAGAGAATTGAAGGTTGTTGCAGAAGAGTCACCGGGAGAGCAAATCGGAACCGGAAGTTTAGAGTTGTCCTCAATCCAAAGGTAAGGGTGGGGTTCAATTCTATAACCGTGGGTATGATCGATTTCATGTAGGGAATTGAATCATAGGATTAATGTTCCTGTAGATCAATAAATATTAAGGAGTAATTTTCCCGTAAGTTGAAGAAATATTAAGGATTAATGTTCTCGTAGTAATGTTCCCGTAGTAATATTCCCGTGGAAATGTTCCCGTGGAAATGTCTCGTGGTAAAGTTCCCGTAGTAATGTTCCCGTAGGTTGAGCAATATTAAGGGTAAATGTTCCCATAGGTTGAGAAATATTAAGGGTTAATGTTTGTCTACGCCTGCATTAGTATTTATGTCATTAGTTTATGTAGTAATGTTGGGAATCGGCGCCGACACGCGCTAATTTCCCATTTGTTGAGAAAAGGTTGCTATTATGCTCTTACTTGATCGACTTCAGGTAGGGAATCGAATCATAGATATAGTTCCCGCTACCCGATAAATGTTAGGGACGAGGTTTTTCTGTGTAGGAATGAATGTGTTATATCGTCAGTGTTGTACGATGTTGTATGGTTGCCCTTAATGAGGCAAGATTAGTTGCCCCGTAGTTAACGAACCTCTTCAGGAACTATAATTAATTTAGTGAGTAAAAGTTGTAATGTTGTTCTTACGATAATGTGCCGAATTCTTAATTGTCGAAAGTATGTTGTTATTGTTCCCCTACATGAACAGATTGAAATGATGAATACTTGATGCATATGCAGTTGTTATGTCACTGTTGAGAAAATGTTATTATAATATTCTCCTTGGATTATGTGGATAAGTTGTAGTTATATTACCCGTATGAAGGTATATGAAATTGTGTTGAGTTCTTATTTGTAGTAATGATGTTGTCAGTTGTTCTCTGACATGAAAATGTTGTTGAGTTCTCAATTGTAGAAACGAGGTTGTTTTTAATTGTTCTCTGCGAAAATGTGTTAGAGTCTTATTCGTAGGAACGATACTGTTGGTAGTTCTCTGATATGAACAGGTTGAAATGGTGAGTACATGATGTATGCGAAATGTGATGTTTCTGTTATGGATAATTGCCTTGTTGCACGGTTGTTGCACAGTTGTTGTTGTTGTGTTATAGTCCATAATAGTTGCATCTCATAGCATATCATTTGGCCTGGATTGGCGATGGTTGTGTCTTTAATGACAAAATAAAATGATTATGGAGTGTTGTCTCCCGAATTATTGTGGAGTGTTGTCTCCCAAATGGTTGTGGAGTGTTGTCTCCCAAATCTGGTACCACATGCATATGCACAGTTGAGTCGCATTGTTGAGTTGCGTTGTTGAGTTGTTTGGATGAGATACTGAGTTATGATGATAATTGTTGTGGTTATGAATACCGAATTGTTGCGGTTAAATTATTGATAAAATTTTGCGAACTGCTAGAGTTATAATGCTGTGATAATATTCTGAAATGACTTTTATCATGCCTTATGTTATATTGTTGATATCTCACCCTTTACGTTGTATGTTACCTCCATTGGTGGTAACTTGCGGGTAATCCGGAATAAAGTGTAGCTTTTCGTTTAAGGTTGTTGGTCGCTCTGATACATAACACTCTTGGGGGGATGAACGATTGATGTTATTGCTTTTATTTAATTTCCTTGTTGCTGAATTTTATCAAGTATTTTTCATTAAATTGGTGGTTGCTGTTAAGTGCCAAATGTTGGTTGGATGCACTATACCGATGAATTAGTAGCGCTGATTTTTATGGTGGAAACTCGTTGTTTATGTTGAATTGATGCAAGATAATTACTTGCTGAATTTTAATGGAGTTTTGTTGCAAGTTTCATGGTCTTGCTTTAATCATGCTAAATGTTGGAAATGTTTTATATTCCGCTGCAAATTAATAAGATGCCTTGTAATCAAAATGTTAATCAGGTTATTATTATATGTTCATCCAAGCTTTTGTGCTATGTATCATTACTAAATGCATGCTGTCTAATTGAGTTGTGAAATGTATGTTTCTGTGAGTTGAAATTGTAACGCCCGGAATTTGCTGATGTGACGTTCGTCACAACTTCCTTACGATCGTCATGACCGTCACGGTCGTGTCAGCCCCTTAAGACTGCCATGTTTACAAAATTTGTTGCACTCTGATTCTGTTTTCCTTAATTATCTGTCAGGTTATATTGGGGTGTTACTATAGTGGTATCAGAGCAGGTCAGTCCGTCCGACCAAGTTGTTTAATGTTGTGTATTCCCTGGTATGCAACATGTGTGTGAAAACACTATCGGTACATGTTTTGTGGTGGAACCTTTGTCTGCAGGAGCGAGAATGATTCAAGTGGGGGAGAAGCTTGTGCTTCTCCAAGATGCTGCAAGTGTGGAGTTGTAGCTCAGTGTGTGGTTGAATGCTCTTATAGTTTGGTAAAGATGGTTTATACCCCATTATGATTTTCGGCTGTCTATTGACAAATTGAGGAACTGATCACCCTTAATCTCTTGTTGATAGTAGTTGGGATTGTGTTGGATGGGATAGACGTGTCTTGCAAGCTTAGATGGCATGATCAGCGAATTGTCTGGAGTTAAGCTAAGTGTTTAAGAATTATTTTGATGAGTCGGTGTAGGATAATGCCGAGATGTTTAATTTTGATGGAAACTGTTAGTGTTGATGGAAGTGGAGAAGTTGGTGGTTTACCAGTTAATTGTGATTGCCCGGAAACTTTCCTGGCGAGATAGTGATATACAGCCAAGAAGTGAAGTGGAGTTGTGATCGACTTAGTTACAGAAACTAGTCTGATATTGAGAGCACTATATTATATGTCTGTTTGGATGGTCAAAGAACTAAATTGATTGAGTAGCTTTGAGACTTGTGTCTGGTGTGTGTATTGAGGCAGCAGATTGTGAGGTCAAGTAGATTAAAGGTGGGCAGTGACTTCTGATGATTATTAAAGAAAGTAAGATGTGGAATGCAATATTGGTATAATTAGACCTTTAAATATTCCAAGAGTTGAAGATGTGTTGAATGACCTTCTAAGTGTGAAATTGTTGTCATACGTCGAACTCCGAGATCGCAGCTTTTTACATAATCGATGTTTTACGGACGAAAGTTGGAATAGACTACGCAGTTGTGTCGAGTAATGTTAGGCCGTGATCGAGTATGCTTGTTTTATCGAATTTGATGGATTTTTGTAAGTTTTTGCATTTTTGGAGATTTGAGGATTTAAGATTCGAATTGAAATCGAAAGTCGTAGATTTCACGTTTGATGGTTCTAAATCACTAATATATGTTTGGTATAAATGATTATATGGTTGTTTCGAAGAAAATAATTGAATCGGTCGGATTTTCGGTCGGAAATGCTCAAACCCGTAACAGTCATTATGCAGAAAAATTATCTTTTGGAGAAACTTAGAAAATTCATATCTCTTGATCCGTAAGTCGGTTTTAGTCCCCGTTCGAAGCGTTGGAAAGCTAACGAGATGCTATTTCTAGGAAAAATTGTTTTGAGGCCTGTACCTGGTTCAATTATAGCATAAAATTGAAAATGTATCTTGTGTTAATTTTTGCCGAACCCGACAGGACCATTTGTTGTGTTTATGATGCCTTGTTGATATGATAAGTGAAACTTCAGCGAGTTTTGGTTATGCTTTAAGGCAAATTGAAGTACATAAGAGGAATCACCTGAAAAGTGATTTAGACTTGGTTGTTGTTGTGGTTGTACCAGAGTTGGAGGCTTCGATTAGTTAGTTTGAGATTTGAAATGTTTGGCGACCTCAAGAGCTTAAGGTATTTATTTGATTCGAAAGGGTTGAATATGAGGCATAGAAAATAATTGGGACTCCGGAAGAATTATGGTTTGGATTGAATTTCCATTCGGGAAATCAAAACGTAGTAGCTTATGCATTGACTTGGAAATCCTTGCATATGCCGATGATGGTGGTGGAAAGAGTTAGGACTGATTGAGAAATTTTGTGATATGAGTTTAGTTTGTGAAGAGACTTCTTATGAAGTTTAGCTTAGTATGTTGGACCTTACTTGTATTATTCCTAATGAGATTTGATAAAGTCAGGACTCTGGTTTGAGTTGGTAGATTGGTTGAATATGAGGAATTAAAGTCGAAGGGATGATTTTCAGATTAATGGAAATGGTATCATGAGATGTTGTGATAGAGTTATGTTATAGATATTATTGAATGGAATAAGAGTATTGAGGTAGATGGAGTATCCATCCCGGTGCTATGAAGATAAAACCGGATTTAAGGAAATTATTTTGAAGGCTATAGATGGAGAGATAAGTAGTTGAGTTTGTATGTGCTGATTAGACTTGTTGGAAGTCAAAGAATAAACGTCAGAGACCGTTGAGTCCGATGCAACCGTTGAATATTCCAGAGTGGAGATCGGATAGTATTCCCATGGATTTTGTGTTGGGTTTTCCGGAGAATTTGAGGGATATGATTTTACTTGGTTATTTTTGGATAGAATGACTAAATTGGCTCTTTTCCTAACAAGGAAGATTAATCATTCTATGTTGAAGCTAGCTGAGATTTTGCAAGAGACAACTGAAAAGATCCAAAGGATCCAAGCAAGACGTGTTTTGAGAGTTACCATAGTAACTGGTGTTGGTCGAGCTTGAGGTCTTGGAAGCACACTGTGTTTTGTTGATCTGTACTAGAAAGGCGCAGCAGAAGCGTGGGAAAAATAGCAGGTTAGACTGTTTTACCGCTGTCACTCGTGAGAATTTACATGATGTGGCATGTGCCTAAGTTGAAGAAGTACATTGATTCAGATGGATGGTGTACAAGTGAAAGGTAATTTGACTGTTGAGGTGTTGCTAGTTCAGGTGGATTAACGAGAAGCAACTTCGAGGTGAAGAGATTGCTTTGGTGAAAGTGGTCTGGTTGTGAGCTGTTTGATTGAGGTAATTTCGAGGACGAAATTCTTTTAAGTAGGGGAGAGTTGTAACGCCCGTTCATTTTAATTAAATTATTTATGAATTGTTGGTGTGCCTTTATTTGAGAGTGTGCCTGAGAGCGTTGGTGGGTGTCCTTAAAGTATAGGAAACCATTTAATAAATCATTGAGTTTGATAATAATATAATATAATTAATAATGATGATAATTTAATAACTAGTATTATTATTATTATTATTATTATTATTATTATTATTATTATTATTATTATTAGTGGATGGAATAAGGGGAATTAGGGAGTTATTAGAGAAGTTGTGGGAGAAAGAGCAAAAGAACGATAAAGTGCTCAGAAAACCAAATTGGAGGAAAAAGGCTGAGAAAAGAGGAAAAAGAACGTGGCTGTGGAGAAAGGAAGAACAGAAGAATTAACCGCCGAAGAGAATTGAAGGTTGTTGCAGAAGAGTCACCTGGAGAGCAAACCAGAACCGGAAGTTTAGAGTTGTCCTCAATCCAAAGGTAAGGGTGGGGTTCAATTCTATAACCGTGGGTATGATCGATTTCATGTAGGGAATTGAATCATAGGATTAATGTTCCTGTAGATCGATAAATATTAAGGAGTAATGTTCCCGTAAGTTGAAGAAATATTAAGGGTTAATGTTCCCATAGTAATGTTCCCGTAGTAATATTCCCGTGGAAATGTTCCCGTGGAAATGTCCCGTGGTGAAGTTCCCGTAGTAATGTTCCCGTAGGTTGAGCAATATTAAGGGTAAATGTTCTCATAGGTTGAGAAATATTAAGGGTTAATGTTTGTCTACGCCTGCATTAGTATTTATGTCATTAGTTTATGTAGTAATGTTGGGAATCAGCACCGACACGCGCTAATTTCCCATTTGTTGAGAAAAGGTTGCTATTATGCTCTTACTTGATCGACTTCAGGTAGGGAATCGAATCATAGATATAGTTCCCGCTACCCGATAAATGTTAGGGACATGGTTTTTCTGTGTAGGAATGAATGTGTTATATCGTCAGTGTTGTACGATGTTGTATGGTTGCCTTTAATGAGGCAAGATTACTTGCCCCGTAGTTAACGAACCTCTTCAGGAACTATAATTAATTTAGTGAGTAAAAGTTGTAATGTTGTTCTTACGATAATGTGTTGAATTCTTAATTGTCGAAAGTATGTTGTTATTGTTCCCCTACATGAACAGATTGAAATGATGAATACTTGATGCATATGCAGTTGTTATGTCACTGTTATGAAAATGTTATTATATTCTCCTTGGATTATGTGGATAAGTTGTAGTTATATTACCCGTGTGAAGGTATATGAAATTGTGTTGAGTTCTTATTTGTAGTAATGATGTTGTCAGTTGTTCTCTGACATGAAAATGCTGTTGAGTTCTCAATTGCAGAGACGAGGTTGTTTTTAATTGTTCTCTGCGAAAATGTGTTAGAGTCTTAATCGTAGGAATTATACTGTTGGTAGTTCTCTGATATGAACAAGTTGAAGTGGTGAGTACATGATGTATGCGAAATGTGATGTTTCTGTTATGGATAATTGGTTGTAGGCGTGATGCCTTGTTGCACAGTTGTTGTTGTTGTGTTATAGTCCATAATAATTGCATCTCATATCATATCATTTGGCCTGGATTGGCGACGGTTGTGTCTTTAATGACAAAATAAAATGATTGTGTAGTGTTGTCTCCCGAATTATTGTGGAGTGTTGTCTCCCGGATTATTGTGGAGTGTTGTCTCCCGAATTTTTGTGGAGTGTTGTCTCCCGAATGGTTGTGGAGTGTTGTCTCCCAAATATGGTACCACATGCATATGCACAGTTGAGTCGCATTGTTGAGTTTCGTTGTTGAGTTGTTTGGATGAGATACTGATTTGTGATGATAATTGTTGTGGTTATGAATACCGAATTGTTGCGGTTTAATTATTGATAATATTTTGCGAACTGCTGGAGGTTTAATGCTGTGATAATATTCTGACATGACTTTTATCATGCCTTATGTTATATTGTTGATATCTCACCCTTTACGTTGTATGTTACCTCCATTGGTGGTAACTTGCAGGTAATCCGGAAAAAGTGTAGCTTTTCGTTTAAGGTTGTTGGTCGCTCTGATACGTAGCACTCTTGGGGGGATGAACGATTGATGTTATTGATTTTATTTAATTTCCTTGTTGCTGAATTTTATCAAGTATTTTTCATTAAATTTGTGGTTGTTGTTAAGTGCCAAATGTTGGTTGGATGCACTATACCGATGAATTAGTAGTGTTGATTTTTATGGTGGAAACTCGTTGTTTATGTTGAATTGATGCAAGATAATTACTTGCTGAATTTTAATGGAGTTTTGTTGCAAGTTTCATGGTCTTGCTTTAATCATGCTAAATGTTGGAAATGTTTTATATTCCGCGGCAAATTAATAAGATGCCTTGTAGTCAAAATGTTAATCAGGTTATTATTGTATGTTCATCCAAGCTTCTGTGCTATGTATCATTACTAAATGCATGTTGTCTAATTGAGTTGTGAAATGTATGTTTCTGTGAGTTGAAATTGTAACGCCCAGAATTTGCTGATGTGACGTTCGTCACAACTTCCTTACGATCGTCATGACCGCCACGGTTGTGGCAGCCCCTTACGACCGTCATGTTTACAAAATTTGTTGCACTCTGATTCTGTTTTCCTTAATTATCCGTCGGGTTAGATTGGGGTGTTACACTTGGCCCCATCCCTGTACTGCCCTAGTTTGTACCACTGCTTGAGCTTCTTTAAACGAGGACATAGCCACTTCAGGCTCTTTACTCACAACAGGAGACTTGTCTTTAATCTTGATCGCTTCGAAGGTTTGGAAAAGAGTTTCATGAATCTCTCCATCCACTTCAACATACTTAAAGGATGATAAATGGCTGACCATAATATCCTCCTCTCCTCATACCGTAACAACGCTACCACCAACCATGCATTTCAGCTTCTGATGCAACGTTGACGTAACAACCCCCGCTGAATGAATCCACGGGCGACCTAGTAAACAACTGTAGGCCGGGTGGATATCCATGATGTAAAACACTGCATCAAATACTTTAGGTCCAACCTGAATCGGCAAAGTTACTTCCCCAAACACAGATCTTCGGGTTCCATCAAACGCATGCACCACCAAATCACTTGGCGTGCAAATCAACCCCTTCATATCTAACTTCATTAAGGCCTTCTTCGGAAGCATGTTTAATGACGATCCCGTATCCACAAGCACGTGAGACATGACAACCCCTCGGCATTCTAGAGATATGTGCAACGTATAATTATGATTTCTGCCTCTGAGCGTCAAATCCAGGTCCGTAAAGCCTAAGCCATTTCCTGTGTTTACGTGCGCCACAACTCCCTCGAGTTGATTAACTGAAATTTCCTGCAGCACATAAGCAGTGTTTAGTATTCTCAACAATGCATTCCTATGCGCCTCCGAGCAAAGGAGCAACGACAGGATATATATTTTGGAAGGAGTTTGCTGCAAGTGATCGACTATCTTGTAGTCGCTTTTCTGAATCAGCCTCATAAATTCCTCTGCGTCTTTCAACAAAGATTCCCTTTCCCCAGATTGAGAATTCTCCTCCACTACCAGTCTTTTCCCCTTGTCCACCTTATCAGCAATCACCTCAGGCGACGAAAAGACTCGGCCACTGCGAGTAATACCTCCTGCTCCCACGAGATTGTCAACTGAACTTGCAGGGGGATCATTGAAGTTTATCTTTTGCCCATTACAGTACACTTCGACTCCGTAGTTCCATGGAATAGCCTTAGTGCTCTCAAACGGCATAGGATCTGCTTTTGTGATAATGATCGTTGGTGGCTTTGGAGCGTAGATAGTAACAGTCTTGTACGGGATGGAGATTGTCGCAATCTCATCCTTTTCTTCAGCCACTAAATCCTCAGAATCTCTTCCAACAGAACGGTCAAATTGTAAAACTCTATCATCAATCATCTCCTGAATACATCCTCTCAACAATCCACAACCCCTCTCAGGATCAGCTGAACATTGAACACAATCCTCATCACAACTCGGGAGAACACCCCCCTTTAGCAATCTGGATTTCACAAAGCTTAAGGGTGTCTTCAGTTCATCAGCATTGGTCACCAAATTCAACACATCGTCCTCGACAGTTGAATTAACCCCAGCCTGTCCATGATTCGACATGGGATTTTGCACCACATTGGGAACATCATTAGAAAAGTTGATCGCCTTACTGTCAATCATATCTTTCACTTTATGTTTGAAGGCTTTACAATTATCAATATTATGTCTTGGAGCACCCGAATGAAATTCACAGTGGGCATTTGCATCGTATCTAGGTGGAGGTGGTCTAGTCAAAGGAGCCATAGTCCTCTTTTGAATCAATTGAAGTTGTAGCAAGGCTTGCAATAATTGGGTATATGGCATGGGAAGGGCATCAAAATGTCTGTTCACTGCTGCCCGGCCCCTATCTTGGTATCTTCTGTTCCCTTGCTGATTCTGCTGAGGTTGTTGTTGTTGCTGACGCTGTTGTTGTTGTGGTTGTTGGATTGCTGGAATAGTGATGCTAGCAATCTGCTGATGTTTCCGATTCTGTCCTCTATTTCTTCCCCGTGAACTGGATACAGCGTTAGTATCCCCCTCTTGCCTTTTGTTTCCGAACACCTTCTTATTTCCTCCTCCTGCCGAGGACCCTTCGCCAGCATTGATCTTTCCTAACTTAATTCCATTCTCCACCCTTTCACCGGTGATTATTAAGTTTGAAAAACATCCCGACACATTGCTTATAAGCTTTTCATAGTACACCCTTGGTAAAGTAGCAACAAACATATCCACAAGTTCCCGTTCTACCATTGGTGGTTGTACCCTAGCAGCAAGCTCCCGCCACCCTGGGCATATTCTTTAAAGCATTCATTGCTCTTCTGAGAAAGATTCTGCAGCTGGACTCTATTTTGAGCAAGGTCACTGTTGTACTGATAGTGCCTTACAAAAGCTTCAGTTAGGTCTCTCCAACTACCGACATTAGCGGGCTCCAAACTCATATACCATTCTAGTGAGGGACCGGATAGACTATCTTGGAAGAAGTGCATCAAGAGCTTCTCGTCACCAGATCGCGCAGACATCTTGCGATAATAAGACCTCAAATGAACCCTAGGGAAAGTAGTACCCTTGTACTTATCAAAATCTGGGACCTTAAACTTTGGTGGCACTCTCAAGCCTTGGATCAGCCCAAGATTAGACATATCCAGCCCCATAGAGTTTTGGCATTCAAGAGATCTCATCTTCTCTTCTATCATCTTAATCCTTCTATCAGCCTCAGAAGGTAATTCAGCAGTTACAACTCTTTGAGAAAACATATCCTCCTGCCTATCTTCATTCCAAGTGTGGTCCATGCTACCATGTATGGCACACGTAGTGTCGAGACCATAGCCATTTCGTTTACCATTACCACAATTAGCAAAACTAGCATGATTAAAACCTGCCGCATTTCCAGCACCAGCAGCGTAGCCACTCCCTCCAGCAGTAGGGATGACTAAAGTTTGCATAGAATTGTCTGCCCGAGGAGTTTCAATGTGAGGAGGCTTAGAAGAAATCCCACCATGTAACACACCATCACCATCCACTCGTGCAATCAAAGGTTGCACTAAAGTCTGAAGGTGCGCCTGGCCACTAGCAACCCCTTGCATGATCTCCATCAACTATGCCATCCAATCTATCATCTCTTGCATTTTTGCCTGCATCTGATCAATCAGTCTTTTCTGGTTTCTTCTGGTACCGTACCGATGAGTTGTCACGTCAGCAATCCTGAAACACTAGTGTTGCGGTGAAAATTGTATATCAAGCTATTAAATTAACTTGAATCTTAATTCTTTTACAACCGAACTTTATTTTATCCAAAGGAAAGGTCTAGAGAAAGAAAAACCTTTTTTGCGATGTAACGACAACGCTAAGATATTCAGGGGTCGGGGGTTGGTTATACATAGGGAAGGTGTTAGCACCCTAAGCATCTGTAGTACTCTACAGGAACCTTTTGTTTGTTTGTGTGCTAAGTTGGTAAATGTTTGCTATGGATTTGGGAAAAGGTATAAGTTAAAACCTAAAGATATATACACTAAGTTTGCTCGCAAAGATATTGCATCTTCTGCCTACGTATCCTAACTAGGATAGAATCAGAGCAATCATAGTTCACCTCACAAGGGATGAAGAACACTTGATTATGATAAAGGTTCAAAGGGGAACAAACATGACAATGTTTGTGTGGAGTTTGACAAAACTCCCTAATCTAAGTTGAACACTCAAGAGGGGAAGTAAGAATTCATCACAATGATTCTTACATAGAGTTGACAAACTCTATCCTAGGGTTCTAGTTGAAGAACACTCCTAGTAAAGGTGGGTTTCTTAGACTCAAAGCAAAGTCTAATGGTTTCTAAACTAAGGTTAAAGATGACTTAACAAAGTCAAGAGAATGGTTATGAGCTATCCATGACACAAGGGGTCAATGGAAAGACTTTTCCTTTGGAAGGAGAAAGGGGAGGCAACTTGGATGAGAACTAACAAGTTTCATCACTTGGGGAAAAGAAAAAAAAAACTTAACTAAGAAAATATTATGAAGACTAACACATGGTTACAACCACATAAAGCAAACATGCTAAAGGTATCAAATGTAACAACAAATTATGCATTGATAACAGTGAAGCAAGCTAGAAATGTGACGACCGTTCAAGCTTAAAATTTCTCAGAGGAAACATACACGTCATGGTAACAACCAAAAGAAAATAAGTCCTAACATGTTGGGAAGCAAAATGTAAATCTCACAAGATAAACAGACATGGTATAAAAAGAGAATCATCAAGACACAGGGTAACGAATTTGAAAAGTGAACAACTTCCAAGTAGGCATAACGTATCAAGGTCATGAAAAAAAAATCTCATTAAATGAAAAAAATAAAAAAAGGATATTAATGTGAACAATATGCAAAAATAATGGTTTAAAAATATTAAAAAATGAAAAAGTTATAACATAATGAAAATAAAAGAAAGGGGCAAAGGAAGGAATTGAACCCACGCCCCTCAGATTCACAACTCCAACAAACAACCACTGAGCCACTTAGCACGCGTGTGACAAGGGAAGAGAGAGAAAGAAGAAAATATTTGTTGCACCCCAAAATTTGCCCAACCTTTTCTTACCTGGTTTATGTTTCATTGCATTATCATCTGCATAGTCATATCATTTCCATATCATGTTATCATTCATATAGCAGGGGATCAAGTGTTATTCTTATCAAGAGAAGCCTAGCAAGAGGTCTCATTCAAGATTGATAAGTTGTCAAAGTCATCAGAAGGTGGTTTGAGTGCCTAAGGGTTTAGATGTTTGAATGTGAATCTTCTCCTAACTTGAGGATCAACTGAAGACCATCAGAGGGTTGTGAAGTGTTGAGTGTGAGAAGCGGATGTGTATGGAGCTCATAGAATGCCTAGAGGGCCATGGGAGAGTTCAATCAAGTCATTGTGTCAAATGCAAGAACCACAGTTAAGGCGCAAGCAATTAGGGTTTCATCTGGGGTAATCCTAAGTCAACTGAGCAATTGAAGAGTATCAAAAGCCTACTTTTAGGTCATGGAGTTCATGAAATGATATGATAATACATTTGTGGTGTTGTTCCAAGATCAAATCAAGAAGAGTCAAGACTGTGGGAAGTTGCTAAATTAGGGTTTCAGTGTAAAATCCCCTGTTTAGTGCCTAACTTCAAGACCACATAAGTAAAGATACAAATTTCAAATGGATCTTTGGCCAACATGAAACTTGTAGAGCATCTCAATACCTTTAATTTGAGTACTAGAAGTTCTCAAGGGGATTTATAGAACTCAAGTTATGGTCCAGACAAGTTACAAGCTTCTAAAATTTGTCTATGAAAATCATCTGACTTCAAAGCTATTTTTGACCTAAAAGGAGGTTTCAGCTGAACTTTTGGCCAACATGAAAGTTGTTCCTCATGATCTTAGCTTTATAAATTGTACTAGAAGTCTTCCATATGATTTGTAGAACTCAAGTTATGATGATTACAAGTCAGGGGTATTTTGGGAAAGTGAGATTATAGGTCATTTTCAATCATAGGCCAAAATCTCCAACTTACACTTGTCAAATGCAATTTTGTTCAACATGAAAGCTGCTCAAAATGGGGTTTTTAGGCTAGCCAAGAGGTCATGATGGATTGATTGAGCTCATAGCAAGATTTGGTTTGAAATGGTTTCAAAAAGGGAGATTTTCAAATGAATTAAGGAGGGAAAATTGATTTTTTGATTTATAGGACCAAAACATGTCAAGTGACCACATTATTTTGAATGGAAATTGAATTTTGGACACAATGGCATTACCAGAATTTTGAGTTTAGGTCAAGTTTTGTGAGTTGTCATTTGGTTTCTTCATTTGCAAGTCACACATCAAAATCCTTTACCAATGCATTTCAAGTGCTCCTTTTGGTCTGAATGCATTCACGAGGAAATTTGCAAGTGATTAGAAGATTCTAGAGCAAGCTACATGGCCAGAATACACGACTGTCACATGGCATTTGAAGGAAAAATCAGAATTTGTGAACTACTGAATTGGGCCTCATTCAAGCTTCAAAAGCCCACAAACTCACTCTATATAAGCATATCATTGATTTCAGAATCATTTTGGTGCAAGTTTCGTGGCTGAAGCAGAGATAGCAACTTCATTTTCAAGAGGAGCAAGTGAAATCGTGTTTTGAATGCCAGGCCAATTCAGTGCAAATTGAAGATTGCAAACTCTTCCTAGAGCATCATTGAACGTATCTGGAGAGTTTTGAAGGGAGAATCAAGCTCTAAGCATCTCTGTTACTAGATCTACAACAGGTTAGTAACTTTCAAATTTCCACATGAATTAGCATGATGTAGTTAGAATTGAAGTTGTGGTTAGGATCTAGACAAGATGTAGATCGTTTTAGGATCAATTTGGAAGCAATTGGTGATGTTTGATCATGAGGTACCATTTCTGTTTGGACACGAGTTGACCTGATCTTAAGGCTATAACATGATTTGGATAGATCAGGATGAACTAGGAAGCATGAGGATGATTTCTATACTATTAGTTTTACAAATTATGCTGATCAAATTGGATGTGTTTTCTGAATATTGCTTTGAATTTTAAAATCCATGGAGATTTAGAACATGTGAATAGGAGATTTGAATTCCTGTTGAAATTCTGGAGAGATTGATGTAAGGAGTGGTGATGTTTGACCACCTGCAACTACCTGCTCACCGAAGAAGTCGACCGAAGTCTTCTCCGGCCACCGTCCCTGATTTCCACTTGGCCAGCCTAAATTTTGGAGAAGATGAGTCCATAGCCATCAGATCTTGCTTTTGACCTTGACTAGACCACAGATCCAATGGCCACGACTTAAAGTTTTTGTTGACTTCTGAGGATCAAAACGCAGGCGTTTCATTAAATGAGGTGGCATGCCCTCAGCGCTTGGATCAGTGGACCAGTTTCCTCATCCAATGGCTCATGGTTTATTCTGAGTTTTATTTTCTTTTATTTGATTTTTATTATTTTAAATGCTTTATTGATTTAAAAAATCATAGTAAATTCATTCTTGATCCAAAAATTATTTTAAAAATATCTCCATGATCTTGAGAGAATTTGTAATTTTATGAAATCAATAAAATGCATTTTCATGCATTTTTCATTTTAATTTGATTTTTCTTATTTTTGTTAATTCTTTTAATTTTGCATATTTGACCATCTGTTTTGCTGAATTTTGTTCTTCCAATTGGTGATGAATTTCGCTTTTATTTTTTAGTATGTGTTAGGGTAGACATGTATGTTTCCTTAGTATTTTTGTTGGAATTTTAGAACAACTTTAGGTTCTGTTTTAGGTATTGAGATTAGAGCCTTCCCAAACTTAGGGTAGACATGTATGCTCCCTTAATATTTTAACCCTAGGTTGTTCAAACATTTATGTTCCCCTAGGAATTTTATTAGAATTTTACAACTTTGTTTTCTATTTTAGTTGAATTTTGCAAGTTGCTTGTGCTTTTGGTGTTCTATCTTGAGTGCTCTTTGCTTGCTTGGTTTTGTTGGTGACTTTGGAGTTGGATTTTCTTGGATTCCTTTTTTAGAGGTCTTCTGGACTTGGTATAGCTGCTATGGCTTGAAGATTGGAGCTTGGAGTTGAAGTTTCCTTTTCTTTTAGGAGTTGTTTTAGGAGTTTAGGAAATTAGGGTTTTAGGAAGAGCCATTAGAGCTAGTTTTGATTCTTTCATCAAACATAGAATGCATTGTGTGCTTCTATTCTATCCAATGATGTAAAGTCCTCCTAGGGAAACTCCATCTCTCCTTTGGAGGGATGTGTGGTATGCCCATAGTTGAGTAGAACTTTGAGGATACCCTTCCATTTCAATGTTGGTACTTGATGATTTCCTTTGGTTTTCATTTGGTTCTTAACATTGCAACCTTGATCTTAGTGATTATTCCTCTGCTTAGAGTGTGCTTGCTAGAGCTTGATGATGAAGTTTGATGAAGCTTGAAGTTAGAAGCTAGCTTGAAGATGAAACCATGTTACTGTCAACTTTGCTGTCATTTCAACTGTGCTGTTTAGAGCTTGCTGTTGCTGTCTGCTGTGGGAGTTTGTTGCTGCTGCTTGGGTTGTTTTCTCTGTATCTTTTATCTTTCTCTATATTGTCTTTTTGCTTGTGCTGATTACCTCTAGGTTTGAGGTGGAACTTGTCTCCTCTTGCCTATTGTTTTCTCCCTTGCCTCGCTTATACTGTTGCATAGCATGTGTTGCACCCCAAAATTTGACCAACCGGGTCTCGTATCTGGCTCGATGTTTCGACGCATAATCGCATTCGCATCTGCATATTGCATACATTGCGTATTTTCATTTGTTTTGATTTTATTGGGATCACAGCTCTCGTCTCGTGTTTCAGGTGTTTTTAATCAGTTTGAATAGGTAGAATTGTATTTTTGGGATATTTCGGTGCCCGTTTATTTTTACCGGCTATTTTGTTGCGCTCTCGCAGTTTTATGTGTCGTTTGGTGCGATTTTTGTCCCTCTGGGAATTATTGTGATTTTTCTGGGTTTATTGGCTATTTTTAGGATTTTTAATAGTTTTAATTCTTTTTAGATAGATTTTAATCATTTTAGGATTTAATAGATTTTTTAGGATAATATAGAATTTTTTAGAATATTAATAGGATTTTTTTAATAGTTTTAATAGCTTTTTAACTTTTTTTCATATAGATGTTTCCTTATTGAATAAATAGTTTTTTAGGATATAATGTTTTAGAAATTAAATGTTTTTCTAATTTTTAGATATAAATAATATAGTTTTTTCATAGAATTTAATATAGTTGTTTTTTTATAGATATTATAGAAAATTAACAGATTTTAGAATATTAGATGTTAATTAGGTTAGTTAATTAGGTTTAATCCATTAATCATTTCCATTTAATCCAAATTTTAATCATGTTAGTTCATTTCAGTTTTTTGGGTGGTTTTTGTCTGTTTTTCGTTTTGGGCCTAGTTCAATTCGCAGCCCAGTATTGGTTTTCAGTCCAGCAATTTTCCAGCCATGTCCAAAATAATCCAGAAAAGTCCACTTCAGTCCAGATTCGTCCAGAGCCTTCTAGAAGCTCCCAGAGATTTCTCAGCCTTTATAATCTGCAGAGCGCCACGTGTTGCAAGAGGCTGGCCCCACGTTACACACTCCATCCCACGCCACCTCACGCCATCACCCTTCACACTCTGCCACGACCACACACGTGGCGCACATGCGCGCCGTCCCTCCACTACCTGCCCCACGTGTCATCACCACGCCACCTCGCCTGAAAGCGTCACCGGCCGGCATGCATGGCCGGCGACCGCCATGAGCCTCACCGGAGAACCTCACCAACACCTCACCAAACCCAGAAAAAACCCAGAAAACTCCAGATTCCAATCACCTTCATCTTCTTCCTCTCATCACCACCCTCAATCTCACCGGAAAATCAACTTCTCCCCAGAACTCCGATCCAACCTCCATAACCTCCCCTAATCTTCATCCTCTCCGGTTCAAGATTCATCCCCAACCATCAATTATTCTCCAGAAATTCATCCGACCTCTAATCTGGTCATCTTCTCCGATCCACACGTACCTTCCACCTTCACCCATTCATCTTCCACGATCAACAAAATCCAGAAACTGATTCATCATCATCATCACGATCAAGAACATCTCCAGGAAGAATGCTCATCAACGAAGAACGCTCAAGAACATCTTCGAGTGTTCACTCCAGATCTCCAGAGATTCAACTCATCAAGAACTTGCAACCACGCTCAACGATCATCAACACGAAAGCCAGATCCCAAATCAACCTTCAAGGGTTCTTACGAATCCCCGTCCGTTTCCAGAGATTTCTTCAACGGTGTTCATCGGAAGATCCTTCATCTTCAATTTTTCAGAAGACTCCAAACATTCGTCTTCAGCAAGAATCTTCCAAATCCATCCAATATTTTCTGGGTGATATTGAGTTGCGACGAGATTTGGGAGAAACAGAAGAAATGAGACGAAGATGAAGATTGAGAGACGAAAGAGAAGGAGTTCAGGGAAGATGAAGGGGGAAACGGCGCCGTTGGATGCTGTGAACAGTGACAGCGAAATTAGGGTTTGTTTGTTTGCTGTGAAGGGATTTGGACCACGCGTGATGGGCCCGGCTAAGCCCATTTTCGTTTTTCTGATACACCTCCGTTTTGTCTGGTGAACCCCTGTGCGTGTATGAGTCTGGAATTGGGCTGGGCCCGCGAACCTTCACTAATTGCTGCTCCCTTGTTACTTACTGCACCACCCTACGTTTTTGCAGCAAGCAAGCTGGGCTGGGCCCAGTTTGCTGTGTTCTTTTTATTTTTTATTACTCCCCCTGTAACAGCAGTGCACCCCCCTCCCTTGTATCTTTTGTTTTTTCTATTTCTTTTTTATATAGTTTATATTATCTCATATGAAAAATGAATGGAAAAAACATATTGACAAAAAAAAAGAAGAAGGAAAAGAATATGAAAAGAAAAAACATATTGAAAAAAGAAGAAGGAAAAAATATAGAGAAAAATAGTAGAAAAAGAAATATGTGAAAAATATTTTGAATAAGAAAAGAAAGAGAAAAATATAGAGAAAAATATAGAGAAAAATATGTGAAAAATAGAGAAAAATAAAGAGAAAAATATATTGAAAAATATAGAAGAAAAGAGGAGAAAATAGTTGAAAAGAAAAGAAGGAAAAAAGGAAAAAATATTAAAGTAGATTTAATATTTTTAAAAGCATTTTCTTTTAGGATATATTGTCATAGAGATTATTTTATGATTTTAGGATAGTTTAGAAGCCCACTTGTTAGGGGGCTATTTTTCATTCGATTTTTCAGCATAGGATAGGCTAGTATTTCCTAGGAGATTTATTTCAGTATTCAATCATTGTAATCATTTTTCAGAATGTTAATAAAACGAGATTTGAGCTGTGGTCCCGAAGTAGCCGAACTACAGCTGCTCTGATTTCTCGTACCAGACGAGAATATGTAGGCATAGGATGCGATATCCTAGCGAGCACACTAACGACTGACTTTTGTTCTCTCGCGGCTGTGCGATTGAGACTTTCCCGCTAACGACTAATTGATAACCCTTTTTCTCTCTTGCCCGAGTGCATTTGAGACCAAACCATAGTTTTGCCCATAGGTTCCCGACCCTGTGAAACCAGTTGTTTTTCTCACTGCTGTGTGAGAATGTTTTGTTTAGCCGTAGTTAGTCTGAACTACGTAAAGCTCTGATCTTCCATGCAGTGGAAGTACGTAGGCACAAGACGCGAGGTCTTGGCGAGCCATTTTCCCTGTAGTCCCGAACTACGTTGACTCTGACTTTCTCTCTTGAGAATACGTAGGCATAGAGTGCGACGCTCTATCGAGTCAATTCCCTTCCGTTTAGATTTAGCAGCCGTAGATAGATTGTTTTGCATCCTTTAGACAACCCAAGCAAGCGTGGATCCCGTCGAGTACGACGGACGTGAGGGGTGCTAATACCTTCCCCTTGCGTAACCGACTCCCGAACCCAGGTTTTGGTTGCGATGACCATACCTTTCCCCGTTTTTTGCGAGGTTTACTTCGAGCGTTTCCTTTCCCGCTCTGAGGGATAAATAACGCACGGTGGCGACTCTTCTGTCAGCCGGCGCCGATTTTCGCAGTAGCGACAGCTGGCGACTCTGTTGGGGATTTGATAGTTTCCTAGGGATCCAACGTCCCGAAAGCGAGTCAATTTTGGGATCCAACGTCCCTTAAGAGAGAGTCAATCCTAGCGCTTGTTTGCTTGTCTATTCGGGGTTTATTTATCGATATTATCTGTTGCTGTTGGGGTGTTACGGGTGTTCTATGATATTGAGATAAGCCGGACCTGGGCTTGAGTATGAGTATGCACCTAGATATAGTTGCGGAGAAGTAGTAGACGAACCTGTCTGCTGAGCAGGCACAGTTCCCTACGAAAATCTGCACTCAGACGAGGTTCTCGCAGAGGTGCTCCTTTCCGGTCCTGAGGATCTGAGGGGAGTCCAGACGTGAGGATTGTCGACTCTGGGAACCGATCATTTGGAAGTTAGCTAAGTGAGGCCTCTTCATGAGATGACGATGCCACTCCTTCTGGGAATCGTATCATTCCTCATGAAAGTCTGTGACGCTGACGACCGCATAGGATGCCGTACCTTGTCAGATATAGGTCCACACCTGTGAGTGGGGGGTTTTTTTGTGCAGGAAAACTTGACCTCCAACCTACCCGTTATTCTGGTCTTCTCTTCAGAGCAACCGGACTCCGTCAGCAGCGCAGCAGTATTTAGATTGTGTGGGGGCTGTGATCCCGTGTTTGTTGCATTGCATTTGCATAGGCATCTTCACATCATATTGCATACCATTCGCCGGCTAGTCAGAGCTCTTATCCAGCCGTTATTTTGGTTCTGAAGGTGAATATTGAAGACGACCAAGGGGTTGAAGCAGATTTGATCAGAGTCAAGCAGCGAAGTCAGCTGAAGATCATTGGTAGCTATGTCAGAGAGCAGCTTCCAGTTTGTTGATACCTTGTCAGGTTTCACCGTGACGTCCAATCCTCTGTATGGATCTCCGCACGACGAAGACTTTCCGCAAGTGAACAACCTTACTGCAGCTCAGCTTGTGCAGCCATCTGTTGAAGACCAAGGTCTGCGTGAGCAGTTTGTTGTCCGAGGTGAACGTTCTCCTTCTGTTGATGTCTCAGACTACCAGGGTTTTGCCTTCCCTGTGCCAAAGCCCCGAAGGGAGGTCCCAACAGCAAATAATGAAGACCCATTAGCTCCCGTGTATGCTGAAAGGTTCCGTGCATTAGAGGAGAGATTCAAAGCCTTGAAAGGTAAAGACGCTGTTACTCCTAGCGCTGCAGATATGTGTCTGGTTCCTGCCCTAATGTTACCTCCAAAGTTCAGAATGTCGAGGTTTGAAAGGTACAAAGGAGATAGTTGCCCGAAGCAACATTTGGTGATGTTCTGCCGAAGAATGACTTTGTTTGTGCACAACGACGAGCTGATGATTCATTGCTTTCAAGATAGTCTGACTAGGGCACCTCTGAGTTGGTATATGCAGTTAGAGCGTGATCAGATCCGATCATGGAGGGACTTAGCCAATGCCTTTCTGAAGCAGTACGACTATAATCTTGACGAAGCTCCCTATCGCATGCATTTGCAAGAATTGTCTCAAGGGAACAATGAATCTTTCAGAAAGTATGTTCAGAGATGGAGAGAATTTGTTGGTAGAGTGCAACCACCGCTCCTAGACCAAGAGCTGAAAGGCATGTTCGTAAACTCCTTGCAGAGCCCGTACTTCGAAAGAATGCTTGGAGTCGCACCAAATTTCTCTAAGTTGGTAAGGACGGGAGAGCGCATCGAGTATGGTGTAAAGACTGGAAGAATCCCGAATGTTTCAAGAGGTTAGGCCAGTGAAACTGAATCTCTCTATGGCTCTCAATCTGAAGATGAAACTATGATCAGTGCGGTCCTGACAGATGTTGGATATCCTCAAGTCGAATCGGTGAAATCTGTTGGTTCTCCGTCTTCTCAGCGGTCAGTATCTTCTGTGTCTCGTTATTCTAGACAGACAGATGTGCCTGGGGCACCCCATCGGGAACCTTATGTCGCTCCTCTTGCCAGTCCACGAGCTCGTGGCCGAGGTTATCAGAATCAGCGTCAGAATCAGAACCGACCTCGTAACAACTTGGAACGAAGGAATGGTCCTTCTCACCCAGTGCCTATACCGTATAGCCAATTGCTACCATCTCTGATCCAGAAGTCTTTGGTGGAACCTAAAGCTCTTAAGCCGGTTCCAGAACCTTACCCTCCTGGGTACAATCCCCACGTTCAGTGTGGTTATCATGGTGGCTCACCGGGGCATTCGACGGAAGATTGTAAAGCATGTCAGGCGAAGGTACAGCAGTTGATTGATCAGGATCGCATTTCCTTTCGAGAAGGATTTCTGTTTGTTCATCCTAACCGCTCAGCTGTCTAAGCTCATAGATTCGGAAGGTGTTCCCCAGCAAAAGCCAGTGGTTCAGACAGGCAGGCGCCTCAGCATTGGCAGTCCCCAGACTTTTACATCATTTGCATTTGTAGTTTCTTTTCTGTTAGTTACTACTTGCTTTTAAAACATTGTATGTTTCGAATGGTGATAATAATAAGTGACTATGCATTTTTCTGAATTAGTCATGTCGCTGTCGCTCATTTACTGCATTGCACTGGCACTTGCATTTTATTCACTCCACTTTATCACTGTGACTAGCAAAGTTAGGAGGGAGGATGACGAAACTAAACTCATAACCAATGATCATATGCTTTCGGATAAGACCGTACCGATGACGTACAAGGCATTGTTTCAAATTCCCCAAACACTGGAGAAATAAGGAGTTAGTCCCTTGTTAACCACTTCGAGCCAGGAAGTAGAAGTTTTCTCGGACTTTCTAACCCTCACATCTTAACCCGGGGCAGGGTAGTTGTCAGTTAGCTTGACCGAGCGTTCAAGTCTTACAGAGAAGTGTTGTCTTTCAAGGACCAATCAGTTTATACCTTTCAAGAGGTCAAACCTCACCAATCAGGAGTGAGACAGTTACGATCCTTTCGGAGCAATCAAGACAACCAGTGTCACACGACTTTGTTCCAAAAGAAAGAAAGAAAGCCCGCTAAGTAAAAAGAAAGAAAAGCTGAGAAAGCTAATACTTAAGCAAAAATCAGGGCATCCCGCTGGACTTCAAAAGAAATCGAAAAAAATCGAAAAGAACTCAAAATGAGTCAGTCCAGGCAAAAATTAGGGAATCAAAAGAATGAAAAAGAGGGATTAAAAAGAAATTTTTTCCCCAGCAAATCACAAAGTCGTGTACACAGACACCGAAAGCGAAGAAGGAGTAACTATCACTCTAGAAGAAAAGCCTTGTGAATTCCTTAATCGTGGTTCTTACCCATTCAACATACCTCTCGAAGAGGCGAGTGCTCGTGCCAGGTTAACTGAACCTTAGGATCGGAGATCAGCACGTAGAAGGGGTGGGTACAAATCAAAAATTTGAGCCAAATATCCTTTGTTTCACGAACCGTGAACCCGACCACGATACAACCCTTAAAAGACCTAATTGAGGTAGGGTTAGTCTGAAGCGCATTACGATAAGGTTGAGTAACCTGACTCCTTCTTGGCTTGCTAGTCACATCCTTGTTGTATTTTTCACTGACCACGTAAGCACTACGTTTGAACTTTGTTTCATTCGTCACTCATAATCATTGCATGTAAATGAGTGACAGCTCAAATTTTTTCAAAATCTGCATAACCATTGCACTAAGATTACCATTCGTAGACAGACAATTTTAATTGCAGGTTAGTAGTTGGCATGAAAGAAATTCCAACAGGGAATAATCAAGCAGGACTGAGTAATTCAGTAGTCTGAGCCAGAATGGTGTATGTTGTGAAGCCCAATGAATCAGGGGCATTATCTTCCAGTGGGTTCAGAATCAGCTAGTCTGAGGACAAGTCCCGAAGCTTCAGTTGATCAGGGGCAGTTTATTTGAGAAGCAGTTGATCAGAAGTGAGTCTTCTCGGGAGCCAATCAGGGGCAGTTATTCAGAGCGTGGAGATTTGAAAGTAGATGCTGCCAGTGGATAATCAGATCGGGTTAAGTCGCTAGAACGCTCATTCAGGGGCAAGTCATCACAGAGAATGTTGAAATCAACTGGGTTGATAGGCGTCTAATAGAGATTGAATTCTGTTGTCGTACAGATACCGGGGCAAATATTCTTGACGTCTTCTCGTAGCAAGCTGTTCAGAGCAGGTATTCCCAAGAGTTAGATTGGGGCAAGTTGAATTGTACTGGGGCAGGTCGTTCAAGCCAGTCTTTTTATCCCCAGCTGAGTGTACTGGGGCAAGTTGTTCAAACCAGCCTGTTTATCCCCAGTCGGAGTTGAGTATCGGGGAATCATGTCATTACCCTTGTCAAAACCTTAACCTCCTAAGAAAGCCGTGTTGTCGTTGGATCATTATCCTGCAGTTTAAACCTGTTGCGTGTCAGTAACCAGTCGTTTCCAAAGTCCAGTTCTCGTCTGGCCCACCCTTCCGTAAGCATCAGTTCTCGTCTGGTGCAGTTTATTGTAAGCATCAGTTCCCGTCTGGTGCAGTTTATTGTAACCAGTTCTCGTCTGGTCACCGTTTTTTCAAATGTTGTATCAGTTCTCGCCTGGTACATGTCATCGCGTAGTCAGTTCTCGTCCGGTTATCGTGTGTTTTACCCTATGTGTTATACCAGTTCTCGCTTGGTGTACGTGAGCTTTCAGCCAGTTCTCGCCTGGTTGTCTATACCTCAGTCTGTTATCCAGTCAGCCCGTCTGATGTCCAAACAAAAATCAATTCCCGTCTGATATCCAGAACCCGTAAGTCAGTTCTCGCCTGGTAGTCTACCTTTGAATGCTAGTTCTCGTCTAGTATTTTCCATTCCACTGTGTACATAACCCGTGTTTATCCTAAACCAGAAAAACAAAAAAAACCTAAAGGTATCTGACACAGTATTTCCCAATGACCCGCATGTTGTCATGTTCCCCGATACGAAGCTCGGCGGATGCCAGCGCTCCGAGTAATGTTTGAATTCCTCGTGGATGTTGTTAACTCAGAATTGCCACTCTTCAGCAGATGAAAGTTGCTTATTATCCACGGAAGGGTCGAGATCGTATTTTACTCCGTATCAGAGTAGGATCAGAAGGATCCTCAGCAGATTAAGATCGACATCCTTGATAGTAGGAGCATTTCCAGCAGTGTGCTGCGCGCAATCAACCTCAGTTTAGGTCAGTCCCCGCAGAGTACAATCAGTTGTCAATGGTTTGAAGGGAGCATCCCCAAGTAGAGTTGTTTCCTTCCCCATTGAAGTCGCCAAGCAGGGTTGCCTTTCCATTTCTCCAGCAGGACGGTTATCCCCAGCGGATTTGGTTTCCCTTTTCCAGCATTTATTTTGCTGAGACGATTCTGTGGCTTCAGTTCATCCCCAGTAGAGTTGGCGTTGCCTTCGGCATTTATTTTGCGAAGTGGTTTTCAGACCTGGTGTTCTCTGGCAGCTCGAGCCTGCATTAGCATTTGCATATAAAGTCATAGCATTTATACAAGCATATAGCATATCCATGCCATCTGGGCATCGCATTTTCAATGACTGCATAGCATTTAACGTTGCATAGCATTGTGCATGATTGCACAGCATTTAGCATAAACGCATATCATTCCCACCGTGTGGGGCATGGCACCGAAGCATACGCATCATAAGCATGATCCAGGTTACTATCATCCTTGTCTTACAGGTGTTCCACCAAGAGACCGGTTGCTCAGGACGATTCCCGACATTCTCTCCAACAAGGTCGCTTCCTTGAGATGATTCTTAAGACCCCGGTGTAATCCCCCCAGTCGCTCGCTCAAGATGATTTTTGAGATCCCCCAGCGAAGTCTTCAGTTCGAGATGATTCTCGAATCCCTCAGCAGAGCCGTTTGCTTAAGATGATTCTTAAGACCTCAGTACAGCTTCCCGAGTTGTTCGCCTAGTATGATGCTTGAGCTCCCCAGTAGCGTCCCCGCAAAAGTTGCCCAGGAAGATTCCTGGAATACCCAGCAGAATGAAGTATCCAGAAAGGTTATCAGTTCAGGATGATTCTTGAAGGTGCCCAACGGAGTTGTTGGTTCAAGATGATTCTTGGAGTCCATAGCAGCGTGATATGTCTGCTCCAACAGTGATGTCTAATCTGAAGATTGACTTCGTGAACGCCTGAAGGCGATATCAGAAGGTTCCTGTGAGTTCAGACTTCCTTGTTGATGAATCAACGTGTGGCTGAAGACAAGATTCCAAGCTCAGGTTTCGTACCTTTGGATATGTTTGATTCCAAGCTCAGGTTTCGTACCTTTGGATATGTTCGATTCCAAGCTCAGGTTTCGTACCTTTGGATATGTTCGCCTCCAAGCTCAGGTTTCGTACCTTTGGATATGTTCGCCTCCAAGCTCAGGTTTCGTACCTTTGGATATGTTTGCCTCCAATATTAGGATGTGTACCGTTAGAAGTGTTTGTTTCCATCCCAAGCTCAGGTTTTGTACCTTTGAGATGTATACTTCGGATTCCCGGATCATGTTTTGTCCGACGGCGAGGTTGGATGTTTGTTCGACGGCGAGGTTGAACGTTTGACGGCGAGGTCAGACTCTTTAAATCCCCAGTAGAGATGATGATGCGACGGCGATGTCGAGTGTCTCTAAGAGGATGTTTGTTTCCGACGGCGATGTCAGATTCAGCTTTCCAGCGGCGATGTTGGGCATGTTAAGTTGATTCAGTCTTCCAGCGGCGATGTTAGGTGATGCAGATCCTTCAGTTCTCCAGCGGCGATGCGGGGTATTTTGTTCAGTGTTGTATTCTCTCCAGCGGCGATGCGGGGTATTTTGATTGTCCGACGGCGACATCAGGTTTAATCTTCCAGCGGCGATGTTGGGTGTTGTGGTTGTCTGAAGGCAATATCAGAAGAAGTTAATGTGGATGACTGACGGCGATGTCAAATCAGTATTTCTCCAGATAGTTGCCGTGCAGCTATTATTCCAGTGACCGACAAGTTGAGCAGTTGGCAAATTTTCGGGTTTACCGGTATTCAACCGTCTCGCACCTTGATTGGCTGAGAGCCGTTCGCTTCTCACCCAGTCAGGTTCAAGCCGTTTGAATAGGGGCAGCTGTTGCACCCCAAAATTTGACCAACCGGGTCTCGTATCTGGCTCGATGTTTCGACGCATAATCGCATTCGCATCTGCATATTGCATACATTGCGTATTTTCATTTGTTTTGATTTTATTGGGATCACAGCTCTAGTCTCGTGTTTCAGGTGTTTTTAATCAGTTTGAATAGGTAGAATTGTATTTTTGGGATATTTCGGTGCCCGTTTATTTTTACCGGCTATTTTGTTGCGCTCTCGCAGTTTTATGTGTCCTTTGGTGCTATTTTTGTCCCTCTGAGAATTATTGTGATTTTTCTGGGTTTATTGGCTATTTTTAGGATTTTTAATAGTTTTAATTCTTTTTAGATAGATTTTAATCATTTTAGGATTTAATAGATTTTTTAGGATAATATAGAATTTTTTAGAATATTAATAGGATTTTTTTAATAGTTTTAATAGCTTTTTAACTTTTTTTCATATAGATGTTTCCTTATTGAATAAATAGTTTTTTAGGATATAATGTTTTAGAAATTAAATTTTTTTCTAATTTTTAGATATAAATAATATAGTTTTTTCATAGAATTTAATATAGTTGTTTTTTTATAGATATTATAGAAAATTAACAGATTTTAGAATATTAGATGTTAATTAGGTTAGTTAATTAGGTTTAATCCATTAATCATTTCCATTTAATCCAAATTTTAATCATGTTAGTTCATTTCAGTTTTTTGGGTGGTTTTTGTCTGTTTTTCGTTTTGGGCCTAGTTCAATTCGCAGCCCAGTATTGGTTTTCAGTCCAGCAATTTTCCAGCAATGTCCAAAATAATCCAGAAAAGTCCACTTCAGTCCTGATTCGTCCAATGCCTTCTAGAAGCTCCCAGAGATTTCTCAGCCTTTATAATCTGCAGAGCGCCACGTGTTGCAAGAGGCTGGCCCCACGTTACACACTCCATCCCACGCCACCTCACGCCATCACCCTTCACACTCTTCCACGACCACACACGTGGCGCACATGCGCGCCGTCCCTCCACTACCTGCCCCACGTGTCATCACCACGCCACCTCGCCTGAAAGCGTCACCGGCCGGCATGCATTGCCGGCGACCGCCATGAGCCTCACCGGAGAACCTCACCAACACCTCACCAAACCCAGAAAAAACCCAGAAAACTCCAGATTCCAATCACCTTCATCTTCTTCCTCTCATCACCACCCTCAATCTCACCGGAAAATCAACTTCTCCCCAGAACTCCGATCCAACCTCCATAACCTCCCCTAATCTTCATCCTCTCCGGTTCAAGATTCATCCCCAACCATCAATCATTCTCCAGAAATTCATCCCACCTTCACCCATTCATCTTCTCCGATCCACACGTACCTTCCACCTTCACCCATTCATCTTCCACGATCAACAAAATCCAGAAACTGATTCATCATCATCATCACGATCAAGAACATCTCCAGGAAGAATGCTCATCAACGAAGAACGCTCAAGAACATCTTCGAGTGTTCACTCCAGATCTCCAGAGATTCAACTCATCAAGAACTTGCAACCATGCTCAGCGATCATCAACACGAAAGCCAAATCCCAAATCAACCTTCAAGGGTTCTTACGAATCCCCGTCCGTTTCCAGAGATTTCTTCAACGGTGTTCATCGGAAGATCCTTCATCTTCAATTTTTCAGAAGACTCCAAACATTCGTCTTCAGCAAGAATCTTCCAGATCCCTCCAACAAGATCTTCAAAACCTCCGTAATCCTTCTGAGTTTGACGAATCGCGCAAGAGAAACAGAAGGTTGAAGACTGCATAAGACTCTTCAGTTTTTTTTGGGTGATATTGAGTTGCGACGAGATTTGGGAGAAACAGAAGAAATGAGACGAAGATGAAGATTGAGAGACGAAAGAGAAGGAGTTCAGGGAAGACGAAGGGGGAAACGGCGCCGTTGGATGCTGTGAACAGTGATAGCAAAATTAGGGTTTGTTTGTTTGCTGTGAAGGGATTTGGACCACGCGTGATGGGCCCGGCTAAGCCCATTTTCGTTTTTCTGATACACCTCCGTTTTGTCTGGTGAACCCCTGTGCGTGTATGAGTCTGGAATTGGGCTGGGCCCGCGAACCTTCACTAATTGCTGCTCCCTTGTTACTTACTGCACCACCCTACGTTTTTGCAGCAAGCAAGCTGGGCTGGGCCCAGTTTGCTGTGTTCTTTTTATTTTTTATTACTCCCCCTGTAACAGCAGTGCACCCCCTCCCTTGTATCTTTTGTTTTTTCTATTTCTTTTTTATATAGTTTATATTATCTCATATGAAAAATGAATGGAAAAAACATATTGACAAAAAAAAAAGAAGAAGGAAAAGAATATGAAAAGAAAAAACATATTGAAAAAAGAAGAAGGAAAAAATATAGAGAAAAATAGTAGAAAAAGAAATATGTGAAAAATATTTTGAATAAGAAAAGAAAGAGAAAAATATAGAGAAAAATATAGAGAAAAATATGTGAAAAATAGAGAAAAATAAAGAGAAAAATATATTGAAAAATATAGAAGAAAAGAGGAGAAAATAGTTGAAAAGAAAAGAAGGAAAAAAGGAAAAAATATTAAAGTAGATTTAATATTTTTAAAAGCATTTTCTTTTAGGATATATTGTCATAGAGATTATTTTACGATTTTAGGATAGTTTAGAAGCCCACTTGTTAGGGGGCTATTTTTCATTCGATTTTTCAGCATAGGATAGGCTAGTATTTCCTAGGAGATTTATTTCAGTATTCAATCATTGTAATCATTTTTCAGAATGTTAATAAAACGAGATTTGAGTTGTGGTCCCGAAGTAGCCGAACTACAGCTGCTCTGATTTCTCGTACCAGACGAGAATATGTAGGCATAGGATGCGATATCCTAGCGAGCACACTAACGACTGACTTTTGTTCTCTCGCGGCTGTGCGATCGAGACTTTCCCGCTGACGACTAATTGATAACCCTTTTTCTCTCTTGTCCGAGTGCATTTGAGACCAAACCATAGTTTTGCCCATAGGTTCCCGACCCTGTGAAACCAGTTGTTTTTCTCACTGCTGTGTGAGAATGTTTTGTTTAGCCGTAGTTAGTCTGAACTACGTAAAGCTCTGATCTTCCATGCAGTGGAAGTACGTAGGCACAAGACGCGAAGTCTTGGCGAGCCATTTTCCCTGTAGTCCCGAACTACGTTGACTCTGACTTTCTCTCTTGAGAATACGTAGGCATAGAGTGCGACGCTCTATCGAGTCAATTCCCTTCCGTTTAGATTTAGCAGCCGTAGATAGATTGTTTTGCATCCTTTAGACAACCCAAGCAAGCGTGGATCCCGTCGAGTACGACGGACGTGAGGGGTGCTAATACCTTCCCCTTGCGTAACCGACTCCCGAACCCAGGTTTTGGTTGCGATGACCATACCTTTCCCCGTTTTTTGCGAGGTTTACTTCGAGCGTTTCCTTTCCCGCTCTGAGGGATAAATAACGCACGGTGGCGACTCTTCTATCAGCCGGCGCCGATTTTCGCAGTAGCGACAGCATGCATTTTACTGTTTACTGTTTACTGCTTGCTTTCTTTTGTTGTTTCCCCTAGGATCTTTAATTTCCTCTGTGCAAGAGGGAATTACGACAGACATTAGGTTTTGACCCATGCATGATAACTGTAGGTAGGTTCCACTTTCAACCATAGTTTTAGGGTGTCTTTCTCTCCTCCTCTCAAAACAAATTCAAAAACACAGAAATAAGGTGAATTGAAGTCGTGCGTTAAGAGCCCTAAGCTATCTGGGAAAAGGTTGGTGGAAGGTCTCTCTCCAGTAATCTGGATGTTAGTGTGGTACCCTTTGGGTGACATACGAAACGTTCACTCCTGGGTCATAGTCTCTAGGGCGACTGAGATTGCAAACATCCTAAAAAATAGTTCTTTCGTAAAAAACTCAAACAAACATTCAAACTCTGTTTTTGTCCTCTTGGACCTTTAATTTGGAAAACCCTTTTCAGAAGAAGATAAAAAATGTCGGACAAACTTGTGTCTTCCATAGCCCGAACTATGTTTGCTCTGATCTTTCATGCCGTATGAAAGTACGTAGGCACGAGATGCGACATCTCGGCGAGCAACCTTCCCCCCTTAACCCATAGTTAGGCGAACTATGTTGACTCTGATTTCTCATTCCAGACGGGAATACGTAGGCATAAAGTGCGATACTTTGCCGAGTCATTTTCTTATCTTTTTAACCCAGACCCTTAGAGTAGATAGAATAACATACCCTTAGATAGAAAACAAGCGTGGATCCCGTCGAGTACGACAGACGTGAGGGGTGCTAATACCTTCCCCTTGGGTAACCGACTCCCGAATCCAGGATTTGGTTGCGATGACCATTCCTTTCCCTCTTTGCATTAGGTTTACTCTGAGCGTTTCCTTTCCCTCTTGTGGGATAAATAACGCACGGTGGCGACTCTTCTGTCATAGCCGACGTCGATTTTCGCAGTAGCGACAACTGGCGACTCTGCTGGGGACTCTGGTTCCCTATGCGAGTCAATCCTAGCGCTTGTTTTCCCGTCTGGGTTTTGTATGTATTTGTTTTTCTGTCTTTACTTTCAGTACTGTATATTATCTTTGTTGTGCTGTGGAAAGAGGGTTAGTTTGAGAGATAAGCCGGACCTGGGCTTGAGTGCACATAGACTTAGAAGTAGAGAGTAGTGGTTAGCCTGCTTGCTTTGCTTGCACCAACTAGCTACGAAATTTACACTCAGACGAGATTCTCTTTGATGGCATCTTGCCTGGCCCTTTGGGCTCGACAGGTTGTTGGATTTGAGGATTGTCGACTCTAGGAACCTATCATTTGGGATTCGGCTAAGCGAGACTTCTTCAAGGGATGATGATGCCACACCTTCTGGGTATCGTATCATCGCTCTTAAAAGTTTGTGACGCTGATGACCGCATAGGATGTCGTACCTCATCTGCGAGTTAAGTCCATACCTGTGAGAGGGTAGGTGGGTCTTTTTGCAGGAAAACTCTGGCCTCAGAACACCTGGTTTGTCTCTGCCAGTGAGAATTGGTTGTGAGGGTTATTTTGTGGTTAGTTTGGTTTGAGGAGAAGATCAGATGATTCTAAAGCTGCAGTACAGCATAACGCAGTTCTTCATCATTGCACTTGATCCCCTGTCTGCATACGCATCTGCATTTTCATGTCTGCATTTCATTAACATGTATTTATGTTGCAGGTGTGTTTGTTCCCCTCAGATTATAGTGTTATTCTTGCCAGACATGGAGTCCATGAAGAGAACAGTTGCTTACAGGTTGCCTTCTCCAGATATCAGTTCCTTATTGCGGTTGGCTGCTCTAGCAGATCAGAGAGTGAGGGCTGAGTTTAGAGAGTCTTATGGGAAACTGCTCAGTTTGTTGTGCAAACCTTCTGTGTTTGAGATGACTGGATTGTATACCTTGATGCAGTTTTACGAGCCTCAGTTGAGATGTTTCTTGTTCCCTGACTTTATTCTGGCTCCTACTTTGGAGGAGTATTCTGATATGCTGGGAGTTCCTGTGTTAGATCAGACGCCCTTTGTTCATGAGGATACTGAGCCTGAGTTGGCTAAGCTTGCTGAGATTGTCAGTTTAGATGCTTCTGAGTTCCCCGGAGGTTTGGTCAAGCTGAATGGAGCTTATGGTTTTCATCTTTCTTGCTTGGTTGAGAAGGCTACACAGTGTGCGAAGGATGGATGTTGGATTGCTTTCAGTGCTATTCTGGATGTTTGCATTTATGGGATTGTATTGTTCCCTAACTTGCCTGATTTTGTTGATTCAGATGCAATCTTTATTTTTGCCTCGAAGAATCCAGTGCCTACTCTCTTGGGTGACGTTTATCATTCAATTCACTATAAGAATGAAAAACGTCTGGGAAAGAATGTTTCTTGCTGTGTACCTCTTCTATCCAGGTGGTTTCAGGGACATCTTCCTAAGAAGGGACCTTTTGTTGATACTGCCGGTACTTTAGATTGGTCTTCCAAATTGATGGGATTGTGTGCTGAGAACATTTTTTGGTTTGATCGGAACCTGCTCGGAGTGAATATTATATATAGTTGCAGTGGCTTTCCGAACGTTCCTTTGATTGGACGGAAAAGTTGTATTAACTATAACCCTTCTCTGCTTGTGAGACAGTTTGGCTATGCTTTGAGGGACTCTCCGGTTGAAGACGAGATACAGGAATCTTTGTATCTCACAGGTTTATTAGATGGAGATGTTTTGGTCAGATTGAGGCGTGCTTGGGGTAATATTCACAGAAGAGGAAAGACATTGCTTGGTAAGAGTGACAATCGAGCTTACAATCCTTATCGGCTCTGGATCCATGAGAAAGTTAGGACTTCTTTGATGATGTATCCTGCTGTAGGGCCTTCGTATCTTCCGGTGATTGAGGAACCTACTTCAGTAGAGATTGAGAAGAACAACAAGTTGATGGCTGAGAAGGAAGAGTTGCAGAGAGCAAATGAAGAGCTAGAGAAAGAGATTTTCCAGCTTCGGCATGAGAAGAATGAGGCAACTTTCACTTTGAAGAAGCAGACTGAGATGATTAATAGGTTGGATTCATACTTGACTGAAGAAACCGGCAAGAGAGAGAAAGTAGGAGTAGCCCTGAATGGTGTTAGTAGTGTACTTGCTACTAAGAAAGAACTTCTGAACAAGGCTTATTCTCGACTTTCCAAATGGGAATCTTTGTGGAATGCCACGCTTACTAGCCGGAAGGAGCGTGAAGATGAATTGAAGCTTCAGATTTCCCAGTTAGAGGAGCAGCTCAGTGCTAAGGATGCGAAGATTGCTGAAGAGGTATCTCTTAGACGTGACGCTGAGTCTAGAGTGAGCAACATGGTCAAAGAAACTAGGGGTGGTGAATTGAAGGCTGGCTCCAAAAGATGCAGGATTGATGAGTGTTTTGGCAGGGGAGCCGGTGAAGAGGACGCCAAGAAGCTGAGATCCACTGTTGAGCGGCATGCATTACTGATACAGGAACTAATCTCCAGCTTAGGTCATCCGGAGACGTTGAGGATATTGGAAGATGTCAGGGCGCGCCATTTGGCCTGATTTACCTTTGCTTTTCTCTTGTTATCTGTACTTATATTTTGACCATCGCCAGGCTTGTTGGCCGAGGTCTTTTCAGTTGTATTCAGTTTTATCTTTGTACTTTGCCTCTTGGCATTTGTTTATGTATGAGGTTTCTGTTTCTGCGTTTGCCTACTTGGGACTCCATTGTCGTTATGGCTTCTTCTCCGGAACTAGAATCGGGGGGGGGGGGGGGGGGGGGGGAATTAACCTGTTGCATATTTACACGTGAGCATTTGCATATTCATATTGCATGGCAGGTACTTTTTTGAGCTCGAATCTCATCTCCTGCGTCTTTCAGGTTGTTTCAAGATTGACGAACAGAGAATTCACCGGTACGCTACAAGAAGCAACAATAAGAAGATCATGGATCAGGTACAGTCTGAGATACAGGAGATCCGGGATAGGTTGTCCCAATTCATGCAGACCATGGAAGCTGTGGCTAAAGGCCAGGAACATCTTCAAACTCTGGTGCAACCGCTGCTGACGCGAGCGGCCGGTAATACTGAATACAACTCTGCTCATGTTGAGACCCCTCGCAGGGAGGAAGTGATACCAAATGCTGGTGAGAATGGTACTGGCAACGGCAACGCTGGTAACAAAAATGCTGATAATGTTAATGGGAATGTGGAGACCAACAGGAATATTGGTATCAATACTGGTTTTGGTGACAACAATCAGGGTCTTGGCTTTGGCAATCGGGATGGCAATGATGGTTTCAATAATCAGGGCCTTGGCGAAGGAGGGTTTGGTGATAATAATCAAGGTTATGGTAATAATGGCTACGACAATGCTAGGTTTGGCAATGTGAATACCAATGGTGCTGGGATGGGTCCTTTCAATACTGGTTTTGGGACAGTGGCTGCTAATCAAGAGCTTGGCAATCTGAGGTATGATCCTAGGTTCTTCCAAACTGGTCATGGTCATGGTCGTAATGCTGCCTATGACGGATATGGTAATGAGGGTCCGTACTGGAATAGAGATCGTCAAGAAGATGCCTTTTCTGGGCAAGGCATGGGTTTTGAGGGTCCCACTGATAATGATCAGAGGATTAAAATGCTGGAGGAACAGATGAGAGGTATAGCCAATCAAAATTCTGCAGGGTTGGACATGGCTACCATGGGGCTGGTTCCTGGGCTGAGAGTGCCATTGAAGTTCAAAGCTCACACTTTCGATAAATATAAAGGGGATACATGCCCACGGGTTCATGTGCGTTCATACTACTGGAGGATGTCAGCTTACTCTGAAGATGAGAAGATGCTTATGCATTTTTTCCAAGATAGTTTGTCAGGACCATCGCTGGAATGGTACATGGGACTAGAGCCTGTACAGGTCGGAAGTTGGAAAGAATTGGATGATGCTTTCGTCAAACATTATCAATACAATAGTGACCTTGCACCAAATAGGGTCCAGCTTTAAAGTCTTTCAAAGAAGAATGGGGAAAGTTTCAAGGAGTATGCTCAGCGTTGGCGCGATCTGGCGGCAAGAGTCCGCCCCCTATGGTTGAAAGGGAATTGATTGATATTTTTGTTGGAACATTCTCTGGGAGGTATTATGATAAATTGCTCAATTGCTCGATGGGTAGTTTCTCTGACATAATACTCATGGGGGAACGAATTGAAAATGGCATCAAAATTGGTAAGATTCAAGTCGGTGAATCGACCTCAGCTGGAGGTGCGAAAAAGGTCTTTGGTGGTAAAAGGCAAGGAGATGCCAGTGCAGTGTATGGTGGTCGAGGACGAGGTAGAGGTTTGAATCAGTATACTCAACAACAGGTTGCTAGTGTGACGATCCCTATACCACAACAACGACAACAACCACAACAACAGCAGCAGCAACAACAAAGGTATAATCCTGCTCAAAGAAGGATCCAGAATGGGAAGCCGAAGAGGGTATTTGATACACCTCCGTCAACGTATGCATAGCTGCTTCAGACGCTGTTAAGTTTGAATCCGGTTGAGAAGAGAACGTTGGACCCACCCACAGGAGCGCTTCCTTACGGGTATGATACTAGTAAGCAGTGTGAATTTTATTCCGGGGCACCCGAACATGATATCGAGAGTTGTCATGCTTTTAAACACAGTCCAAGATTTGATTGATAGTAAAGTCATCAACTTCAGTAATGATGGTCCCAACATTGTACAGAAACCAATGCCGAATCATGGAGCGAATGTTGTTTTGACATAGGAGGATTTGGATTTGGTTATGGACGTAAATGATCTGAAGACACCTTTAAGCTATGTTAAAAGCAAATTGTTGAAAGGAGGGGTCTTCCCCGGATGTGATGAGTACTGTTTGGATTGTTGGACCCAACCAGAGAGCTGTGTGGATTTGAAGAGAGGTATTCAGGCCATGATTGATGAGGGAACTTTACAGTTTGACCGCACTGCTGTTGAGAAACCTGATGAGGTAACATGTGAAAAGTAGGGTGAGGTCTTAACAATTACGATCCCACGAAAGACTATTACGATATCAGCGCCCGCCAAGCGGTCAACTATCACGATAACGAAAGCAGGACCCGTTCCTTATGAGAGTACGAAAGCCATTCCATGGAATTATGGGTTGGAAGCTTTTTGCAATGGGGAAAAGATTAATGTGGATAGCCAGCCAGCAGGGGCAGTGGGTAGTCTTGTTGAAGCGGGAGGCATGACCCGAAGTGGTAGAATCTTCACTTCACCTGAAATTGAGGCTGAAAGAATTGCTAGAGACAAAGCCAAAGTGAATGAAGGAGGACCTTCCCAGTCAAAAGAGAAAGAAACTTCGGTCAAGGATGTAGAAGAGTTTATGAGGTTGATTCGCAAAAGTGACTATAAGATTGTGGAGCATTTGCAGCAAACCCCCTCCAAAATTTCAATACTATCTTTGTTGCTTAGTTCCGAGGCCCATCGAAATGCCTTGTTGAAAATCTTGGACACGTCTTTTGTACCTCAGGAAGTAACTGTTAATCAGCTTGAGGGGGTACTGGCGCATGTGAATGCTGGCCATAGCCTGGGTTTTACTGACTTTGATTTGACGCCTAGAGGTCGGGATCATAATATGGCCTTGCACATTTCAGTGGAGTGTCGGGGCACTGTTATGTCGCATGTTCTTGTAGACACCGGATCATCTTTGAATGTGTTGCCGAAGAAGGCTATGATGAAGCTAGATGTCTGAGGAATCATATGCACGCCAAGTGATTTGCTCGTGAGGGCTTTTGATGGGACCAGAAGGTCGGTGTTTGGATCCATAACATTGCCACTCCAGGTCGGGCCGGAAGTGTTTGACACTGTGTTCTACATCATGGATATACATCCAGCTTACAGCTGTTTACTTGGGCGACCATGGATACATTCTGCAGGGGCTGTGACGTCCACGCTGCATCAGAAACTTAAGTACATGGTCGGTGACAGAGTTGTTACTATTTGCGGAGAGGAGGACATTTTGGTTAGTCATCTCTCATCATTCAAGTACGTCGAAGTAGATGGGGAGATCCATGAGACGCCATGCCAAGCCTTCGAGGGGTTGCAGATCAAGGACAAGTCTCATGTTCCCGTCAAAGGGCCAGAGGTGGCCATGTCTTCGTACAAAGACGCTCAGGCAGTGGTTCAGGCTGGAGAAACCAAAGGATGGGGCCAAGTCTTGGAAATTCCTGTCAAGATGGACAAGTTTGGGTTGGGGTATCGCCCGACATCGTCCCCTTCCGCATCAGGCGTGTCAAAGTTCAAAGGACCAGTGGTGATCACTCCAGGTGGGGTCTGTTATGAAACGATCAATGCTATTTCCGATGCTGAAGACAGAGATAGTGACTGCGATATGGACTCGTGGATCAAGCCCGGCGTGCCAGGACAAAATCTGTGCAACTGGTCTATCCAGGAACTTGTCCCAGTGACTACAAAACAGTAATGATTTGTTTTCTCAGTTATTGTATAATCCTGTGTCCTACCCGGGGCATAGTGATTTGGTTTTTAGGGCTACCTGCTTATGTGTGTACTTTGTTTAATCATTAATAAAGGCGTTTTTTCGCATGCAAATTTTGTGATTCTTGTTTTTCTTTTTTTTATTTTAACAATAAAATGGCAACGTGGTTATGTGCTTTGTTTGCATTATTTGAAACATTTAACCATTCTCATTGCAGGATTCATATTTCAGACGACACCGATCACGAACTTCCTATGACTCGCTTCGATTTCGAGCACCCGATATTTCAAGTAGAAGAAGAGATTGTTGAGGATAGTGACTTATCAGAAGAGCTGACTCGACTTTTGAAACAAGAAGAGAGAATTATTATGCCTCATCAGGAAGAAATTGAAATTATCAACGTGGGGTCCGAAGAGGTTGTCAGGAATATCCGGATAGGGGCTGCACTGCAAAGTGATATCAAGCAAAGGCTTATTGAGATGCTGCCGAAGTACAGTGATATCTTTGCTTGGTCTTACGAAGACATGCCTGGGTTGGATACTGATATGTTGGTTCACCGTTGTCGCTTGCGCGAAAATAAGGTGCCGACACAACAGAAGAGTCACCACCTTTCATTATTTATCCCTCAGAGTGGGAAAGGAAACGATCGGAAAAACCTTACGAAAAAGGGTAAGACAAGGTTGTCACAATCGTTGTCTGGATTCGGGAGTCGGTTACGCAAGGGGAAGGTATTAGCACCCCTCACGTCCGTCGTACTCGACGGGATCCTCGCTTGTTGTGTTTACTTGGACGGGTTGGTTTTATCTATCTACCAATCAAGGCTGGTTTAAACAGAAAAGAAAAATGACTTGGCAAAGTGTCGCACTTTATGCCTACGTATTCTCATTAGAGAATGAGAAATCAGAGTCAACGTAGTTCGGCCTACGACGTGTTATGGGGAAGGTAGCTCGCCAAGACATCGCCATCTTGTGCCTACGTACTCTCAACAGGTATGAGAGATCAGAGCTCACGTAGTTCGGGAAACTACGGTTTATTTCCTGTCTTTTACGAAAGAAGTGTTTTTTTATTGTGTTTGCGATTTCAATCGCACTAGAGACTATGACCTGAGAGTGAATGCGTCGCATGTCACCCAAAGGGTACCATACTAAACATCCAGACTGTGGAAAAGAAACTCTCCCACAATCCTTCTCAGATAGCTTAAGGCTCGTAACGTACGGAAGAAATCATTCATGATTACTGTATCGTAAACTGTTTTGAGATGAGAAGAGAACAGGCCCAACTAGGAGGGAGACTATCAAGTCCTACTGTTGTCATGCCATGGATTCATCCTATGGTTGAGGTTTGAACAGGGAACTCCTAGAAGTTGTCATACATAGGTTTCAACCTAAACTTCTATCATCACTCCCTTATCAAAGGAAATGAGAGTCCTAAGGGATCATGTCAATGATACACCAAAACAGACAAAGCATCAGCTTTAAACAGTAAAATGCATGCAATGCAAGTGAGGGAGGAAATGTGTGTGGGGCTTCAGCCTCCACAAGCTCATCTCAACCTCAAGCCAGAATGGATAACAGTAATCATACTGAAAGATAAATCATGCTATCAAGCAAAACAGTAAACTGCAATCATACAGAAGAAAATGAAATAAAATTCCATCATACAAACAAACCACATGGGCAAGGGAGCTGGGCTCTACCGAATACCCGCAAGCAAAGCCACACAGTAATAGTACAAGCAGAGGGAGCAACTCAACCTCTAGTGCAATCATGCTCCTAGATTCTACCTATTCTAGATATGGACTTATTCTAATGCATGAAGCAATTCAAACAAAACACATCAATACAACAAAGAAAAAGAAAAGAAAGCAGATCCACTCCTCTCTCAACTTCAAGCTTCAGCTCTTCCAACAGCAAGTCAGTCTTCAGACTTCAATCACTCTTGACAAATATCAATTTGCTTTTCCAGGTTTCAACCCTTCAACATAAGTTTCAACTTATCTCCTCCTTTAAGCTTCAGCTCCACCTTCAGGCTTCACATAATCTTCAGGGATCTTCAAGTATCAACTTGCTCTTGTTGCTCTTCAACTGGAATGACAATGCTCAAGGATTCATCCTCTTCTACACTCTTCAATGAAGTCTTCATCTTCAAACTCAAGCTCAACATCTCTCAAGATAATCAAACCAGAGGAAATCACTTACTGGATAAGCTGGGGATATTGAACTGCTTATTGACCACCAAAGGTGGCCTATAAGGGTTCAACATCAAAGGAATGGTTCCCTCAAAAGTTCTACTTCCTAGGTACATCACTTATCCCTCCAAAGGAGAGAGGTGTATACCATGGAAGGACTTTGAATCATAGGGAGGAATGGAGGTGAAAGATACCATCCATGTTTAAGAAAGAAGTTATCTAAGTCTAAACTCTTCCTAATCCCTAACCCTAAAACAATGACAAAACAAACAAGATCAAGCTCTCAAGCTCCTCAATCCATCTTCAAGTCTTCTACTATGCTCCTCAATGCTCCTCAGAACAATACCAAGCTCTCCAAGCCCACAAAGCAAAGCAAACAACAATTCAAGCCCACAAGGGCAACACAAACAATCATCAACTACAAAAATCATCCAAAGATAGTATACTACTATATTAAATCCTAATATAATTTCTAAGGGATCCTACATACCTACCCTTAATACCCTTATATGTCCCAATGTCTAACTTGACCTAGAAACCCAAAATTCTAATGTTATTGTGGACCTATCTTAAGGATTAACCTAATTCTGCACAACCTAATGTCATATAATCAAAACTAACCTAAAATTCATCACAAAATTATGGAATAAATCCAGGGGGAAGCTAAAGCTTATATCTAACTATCCTAAAAATAATGGCCTAAAAGTATTAAGGGAACTACCTAAACCAAATTCTACAAATTCATGTATCAACATAAAAGAATTAAAAAGAAATTAAAATAGAAAATACACAAAAAATACTAAAAATGCATGAAATGAAAATATTTTTTATTTAATAATTTTCTAGACATCATTATGAAATGGGAGCAAAAATTCCCATTAAAAAATCATTATTTTTCCATTTATTATGATTTTTCAAAGTTTGAAACAAAAATGGAAGAAAATAAAATGAAATATGAAGAGATGGGGCGCAACTAGCAAACAGATGCAGTTCAATACGCGTATGGGCTCAAAATGGGGGGGGGGGGGGTTCAGATAGTAAATGCGCTAGGCCCAAAGTTCACTCAGAAAATCAATTAATAAAACATACAGAAAATGAAAAATCCACGGTGAGAATAGCAACGATATTCAGTTTAAAATCTAGTGGGCCTCGTGAAGGGGGTGGGATTAGTCATTGGATCCCTAAGCCCAAGAAGCCACCGTTTAATGAAACGGTGCGTTTCGCTTGTTTCTGAATTCCCTCTCAAAATGAAATTGAACACGGGCCGTTAAATCAAACGAGGGTCAAGGGGTCATGCTGGATCTGATGGCTGGGAGGTTGTCTTCAACCTTCAGCTAGGGTTTGAAGCTATCCTCCATGGAAACAGAGCTTTACCTGCAAACTTCCCTCCATTCGTGCTCCCTCATTCCTTGCACAAAATCAACAATACAAAGCACTAACATACTCAAATTTTCATGCTGAACACAATCATACTCTTAAAATCAACTGAAACTTCCTCTAACATGAAACACGATTGAAGATTGAAATTATGGTCAATCCTCAACTTCAACAATTCTTGGATTTTCTTGCATCAGAATATTCACCAACTCACACTGAGTGATTCTTGATGTCTAGTTCATTCTATATCTCAATATAACACTAGTTCTTGGTCATCAAAGAAATGGTGTCCATAATTCAATCTTCACCAATTGATCCCTAACTCTCCAAAATCCATCACCTATGTGTCTCTAACCTTTCTACACTAACAAACTAACCTAATTATGCATAAAACATGGTGTAATGAAGAATTTGCAAACCTGGTTAATCTTGATGAACAGATGATGAAATCCTCCAATTCAGACCTTGAAACTCTTTAGAAAGTTTCCTTAGATGCCAATCTTGCTACTGTTTGCAACAAATTTGATGGAAGAAGCCTCAATCTCAGAATTCGATTCTGACTTGCTACCTTGAAAGTTCAATCACCAACTCTTCAATTCACCATGGATTTGCTCTCAAATCAATCTGCACAGCTTCACTATGATCTATGGAATGTGTTTGAATGGAAAGAATGAATGGAAATGAAGAAGAATGTGAAATTGAAACTTGACTTGCAATGGAAGATTCTTGCTCTCACTCTCTCTTCTCTGCACCAATTATCACCAACCTTGCATCTGAGCAAGCTACACATGTTATATAGAGTGGTTTAGAATCATCTAGAACCATCTAGGACCTTCCAATGAGTATTTGAACTTCTCATGTCATGACATTTTGATTTCGCTTCTCACCATATGCTATCTCATGCCATAGTCTTTGTAACCTTTGTAACTGACTTGAAATTCTCCCCATATGAGATTTGTGATGTGTTACAATGCATAACTAACTTGTTTATTGAGTTTTGTTGAGTTTTGCTTTGGTACCTTAAGATGCAAGTAAGCCATTTCCAAAGCAGCCCTATGATTTAGGCCTCAAATCAAAATTGTGGCTGAACCATTGTTCTTATAATGTCATTTGGAGTCAAAATGACCTATTATATGACATGGTTTGGATGTATAACTTGTGATTTCCAATTTTCAATTTCAACTTATTTAACTTATGCCTCCATTTTAGGCCATTTTCATCACTTTTTGATACAAGCCTTTTTAACATATCATGACCTCCCTAATAGCCTTAAAACATCATTCTAAGCAAGTTTGATGTTGAAGATTTTTCCATTTGAAGCTTGGAAATAGGAGATATGGCCTTATGCTTGAAATGACCTATAACTTCCAAATGACCAAAATGCCCTTGACTTGCCAAAGCCATAAGTTGAGTTCTGCAAATCCTATCAAGGACTTCTAGTACTCTATAGAAAGCTAAGAAGATGCTATACAACATTCATGTTGATCAAGCGTTCATAGGAATCATCCTACTAGGGAAAAAGTTGGATGCAAGTTGGGTGACTTTCAAGGACCCAGATTCACATACCTCAGATGACCTGTAATTTGTCAAAGTCATAACTTGAGCTCTACAAATCCTATCAAGGACTTCTAGTACTCAAATTAAATCTAAGAACAAGCTCTACAACATTCATGTTGTGGGGAAGATGAGATGACAATCACATCTTGAGCTAAACTGCCTTGAAGATAGGGATCAAACTAGGGGATTTTACACTGTCAATCCTTAGAAACTGTAACAGCCCAAATTTCATTAAATAATTAATTGTAATAATTAATTGATTTAGTGGGATTTTATGTTAATATTGGAATTAATTTTTATTAATTGGAATTAATGGAAAATTGAGAAGGAAATTGGAAGGAAAGAAAATAAAAGGAATATATAAGTGAGAAAGAAAAGAAAAGAAAGTTAGAAACATTTGGAGAGAAAGAGGAAAGAAAGAAGAAAGAAGAGAAAGAGAGGAGAAGAAGAGGAAAAGTGGAAATCATCAAGAACCAACATCAAAGCTCCGATTAATCGAGGTAAGGGTGAGAAACATTGCTATTTAATCATTGTATGCTATTATGTATGTTGGGTTTGGGTTTGTGGATGTTTTTCATCACTTTCCATTTTTGTGTATGCTATTGTGTATGTTGGGTAGAATGATGATTTAATCGGTTGAAACTTGGAAATAATGCCGTAGAATAGTCGGGTAACATGAGGGTATGTTGTTTGTACTGATTTGGGTGTTTGAGGTTTGATTGATGATGGATTGATGAATGAGAGGCAGAATAGGGTTCTGTTCTGCGCAGGTTCGCTGGCTCTCGCCAGGCGAGCGAAGGCGAAGCTTCGCCAGGCGAAGCCTAGCGAATGCTGGCGAGTAATTAAGTTTAAGTTCCAGTGGACTTCGCTGGCGAGTTCGCCAAGCGAAGTTGGATAGCGAAGGTTCGCCTAGCGAGGGTGCTGGCGAATGGTGGCGAATGAAGTCAGTAGCTACTGACTTGGGCTTGCTGGGAAGTCTCGCCAGGCAAAGCCTAGCGAGTGTTCGCTGAGAGAGTTCGCCAGGCGAAGGCCAGGCGAAGGTTCGCTGCGAGGGTTCGCCAGGCGAATGAAGGCGAATGTGACAGCATCTTCTTTTGCTGTGTTGTTCATATGGTGATTGTTTGGTTGATTCACATAGGTTAATACCTCTATGATATGAATAAGGATGTGATCCATGGTGATGATATGTGTTGTGGGTAGCCTTTGGGCGTGAATCCTAGAGTTGTGATATGAATGATTAATTGTAATCGGTTAAAATACATGAGAACATAATGATGATTATGTGTGTATTAATTGATGAGTTTGTGAATGTTTGATTGTTGTGTACAATTATGTAATAAGTATGCATGAGAACATTGTGGATATATGTGTGCATGGCTTATAATTGTATTATTGGTATTGTGAGGCGTATACCTTGTATAAAATGGCATGAGATGAATAATAAACATACTATGAAAAATGTATTGTGAATGCATATTGTTTATATGCGATTGTATGTTAAAATACATGAAGAATGCATGAGAGCATATTGATGGATATGCGTGCATTGCTTGATAAATATAATGTTTGAAAATGAATTGTGATTGTATGCGGATAATGCATGAGAACATATCGTGGATATGTGTGCATTGTGTGATAGTATTGAATTATGAATACGTTGATGATTATTATGATATGTTGTATGTGCAATCATGATGAAATTCTCGAAGGGGTGAATTATTCGAATGCATGGGATTAAGACGCGGGAACGGTCTTAAGTGCATTTATTGTGATTGGTTGATTATACATGCATCATTCAGTCAAGAGGCAATGTCTGTTAGTTTCGTGGAAACTAGTGGCTTGTCCCAAACCTAGAAGGGTGGGTTTGAAGCCTAGGGGACGGGCTTGGTTGTTATCGGTCTAGAAGGGTGGACCCGGTTTAAAGTAAAAACCGAAAAATGATAACAAGTTATCGTCTAGAAGGGTGGACCCGGTTTAGAGTGAAAACCGAAAAAAAGATAACTAATGTCGGTACCGCATTGCATGAGTTGCATTGGATATGTTGAGTCACATTGCATATTATTGTTGTTGTATAAATGTGCTTGTGGATGATTGTGGAACTGAGCATGAAGGGATGTGCTTGTGAATGTTCATAATGTTGATATATGTGAATACGATATAATTATGATTATGAGGATGAAGTGTGGTGAGAAATGTGAATATGTGTTATATGACTACCTATATATATATATAATCTCATGCTTTGATTATTATGGTTATATTTCTCACCCTTCTGCTGTTTTATAATGCTCTATGAGGCATTGCAGATTAGGATGCTCGAGTCCTTTTGTGAAGTTAGTCTTCATTCTTTTGAGTCTGCTGCTCTGATATGTAACACCGGGTAGTTAGACTAGCATAGTCATTCTTTTGTGATACATTGCGATGTATCAGCTGATGTGGTTTTGTAATCTAACTGATATGATGTATTAATCTGGATGACTTATGTGCATTTGAATTAATATTTTGGAACCGATAAAATGATGTTATCTTCCGCTTAAATTAAATGTTGAAATGTGATTTCTAAAACTACGAAAATGTTACATATTTTATGGAGCAAAATGTTAAAGTGTTTTATTGGTCAAGTTGTGACATTCTTCTTTTATACCTTACTCTAAAACTTTTACTCTGATGAATTTGTATATGCTTAAGTGTTTTATATGCATTTATTTGGGGTATAGAAGGGGGTGTTATATTAGTGGTATCAGAGCAGGTCGGTCCGTCCGGCCAAGTTGTCTAATGTTATTTGTTCCCTTGTATGCGACATGTGTGTGAAAACACTGTCGATACATGTTGTTGCTTAACCTTGTCTGGAGAAGTGAGAATGATCTAAGTGGGGGAGAAGTTGTGCTTCTCCAAGATGCTGCAGGTGTAGAAGTTGTAGCTCAGTGGGTGGTTAACACTCTGGTGGTTTGGTAAAGATAGTATATACTCCATCATGATTTTCAGCTACCTATTGACAAATTGAGGAACTGATCACCCTTAATCTCTTGTTGATTGTAGTTGGAGTTCTGTTGGATGGGATGGACGTGTCTTGCAAGCTTAGGTGGCGTGAGCAGAGAATTGTTTGGAGCTAAGCCAGGTGCTTAAGAAGTGTGTTGATGAGTCGGCACGAGACAGTGAGTAGATGGTTAATTTTGATGGGAATTCGGGGTGCTAATGAAAGTGGGAAGATGGCGGTTTTGCCGACTAATTATATCTGTTTGGACAGTCGAAGAATTAAATTGATTGAGTAGTGTTGAGAATTATGTCTGGTGTGTGTGCTACGGCAACAGATTGTGGAGTTGAGTATAAGGGTGGATAATGACTTCTAGTGATTACTAAAGGAAATGAGATGTGGAATACATGGTTGGTATAATTGGACCCTTAAGCATTTCAAGAGTTGGAGAGGTATTGGATGACCTTTAAGTGTGGAAGGGTTGTTTCCGTGATTTTCTCGTAACGGAAAACCGTAATTCGGAATGACGCAAGATTAGAAGCGTTGGAAGATATTACAGTGCTCTATGTGATGGGAAAGTAGTGACATGGAATTAAGTATTTATTGGAGAAAAATGTTTGGATGTTATGGTAAGCGCGGAGAGTGCGATTTGTGTTATCACCATAAGTTCACAGCTGAGTGTCCGTTTGATATAATGATTTTCCACACTTGATTGAGAGAGTCAATGGTTATGTAACCGATGATGTTTGGATATGTTCGGAGAGTATAGGGGTTCATGTTGAGCGTAGGGAACTTGAGTTATTAGTATTGGGGAAGAGGCAGTGATGTACTATTGTGAAGAAAGTTCAAAGAGTTTTGAGAAAGCTGTCAACAGTTCGTGTATTGGTTTTGCCAAGTCCGACAGGATTGTCGTTGTGTTTTGAGATACTTTGTTGATATGATTAAAAGATGTGTTAAGTACAACATTAATGAGTTTTGGTTATGCTTGAAGGCAATATAAAGTACAGAGAGGGATTATCTGACAAGTAATTTGGAGTGGGTTGTTGTTGTGTGTTTGTACCGGAGTTTGGAAGCCTCAATTGTTTAGTTGAGATTTGAGATGGTTACTGACCTTAAGGTGTTTGTTTTAATTGAGAGAGAGTCAAATATGAGACAGAGAAGTAATTGGAACTCCTGAAGGAGTATGGTTTGGGTTAAATTACCATTCGGATGAGACCAAATGGTAGCTAAGATATCGAATCGGGAATTTTGGTATACACTAATGAAGATGGTAAGGAAGTTAGAACTGATTAAGCAAATTCAGATATGAGTTCGGCCTGTGAAGAGACTTCTTATGGAGTTGAGCCTTGGATGTTGAGATTGACTTTTGGTATTCTGAAGAGGTTCGAGGAAATCGGAATTCTGAGTTGAGTTGATAGATTAATTAAATTTAATGGATAAAAGTCAGAGGGCTTATTTTCGGATTAAGGGAAATGGTATTGTGAGATGTCGTGATGAAGTGTGTATTCTGAATAGTGTGAGTTGGATAAGAGTACTCAGGGAGAAGTACATCGAGAAAGATGGAGTATCCGTGCAGGTACTAGGAAGATGCGACCGAATTTGAGAAATCGTTTTGGATAGCCATAGATGGAGAAGGAATTGATTGAGTTTGTATATGTTGATTAGACTTGCTGGGAATTGAAGTATGGACATTAGAGATGGTTGGATCTGATACAACTATTGAGTATTTCGAGTGGGATGGGATAGTATTCCCATGGGCTTTGTGTCGGGTTTTCTGATGAATTTGAGGAAGTATGATCCGATTTGGACAGTTAAGAATGGATTAACAAGAGTAACTCGTTGCCTACCAGTGAAGATGAATCATTATGTTAGATGGGAACTCAAGTTTTTCGTTAAGATTATGGGAAAGATTGCGAAAGCGGTTGGGTGCCATGTTGAAGATGAACTCTGACTAGCGTCCGTGAATGGCATGGACAAACGAAGAAAACTATCCAGTATGAAGAGGACTCGTTGAGAGCTTGTGTGTTGGACCAAGATGGATCTAAGGGTAGTTAATTGTCGTTGATGGAGTTGCCTACAATAACTGTTGCCATTTCGTATCGGAAACAACATCGTATTAAGTTCGTTGGGTAAGAGGGTATGACTCCTTTGTGTTGTTGCATGTCCAACGGGAGTGTTGTACTCGGATCAAAGACCGTGCAAGGGACGATGGAAACGATCAAAGAATCCAAGTAAGGTCGTGTTTTGAGAGTTATGGTAGTAATTGGTGTTGGTCGAGCTTGAAGTCTCGTGAGCACCCTGTGTTTTGTTGATCTGTATCAGAGTAGCGCAGCGGAAGCGTGAGGCGGATAGCATGTTAGACTGTTTTACCGCTGTCGCTTGAGAGGATTGCATGAGGTGTTCATATGTCTAAGTTGAAGAGGTACATTGATTCAGGTGGATGGTGTACAAGTGAGAGAGAATTTGACTTCGGAGGCGTGGCTAGTTCTAGTTGTTGATAAGAAACAACTTCGAAGTATAGAGATTCCTTTGGTGGAAGTGGTTATGAGAGAATTGGATTTGGAAGAATTGGAATGCGAGAGTCGTATCCAGAGTTGTTTGGATCAGGTAACATTTTCGAGGACGAAAATTCCTAAGTGGGAGAGAGTTGTAACAGCCCAAATTTCATTAAATAATTAATTGATTTAGTGGGATTTTATGTTAATATTGGAATTAATTTTTATTAATTGGAATTAATGGAAAATTGAGAAGGAAATTGGAAGGAAAGAAAATAAAAGGAATATATAAGTGAGAAAGAAAAGAAAAGAAAGTTAGAAACATTTGGAGAGAAAGAGGAAAGAAAGAAGAAAGAAGAGAAAGAGAGGAGAAGAAGAGGAAAAGTGGAAATCATCAAGAACCAACATCAAAGCTCCGATTAATCGAGGTAAGGGTGAGAAACATTGCTATTTAATCATTGTATGCTATTATGTATGTTGGGTTTAGGTTTGTGGATGTTTTTCATCACTTTCCATTTTAGGGCAAGTTGGATTAATCGGTAGAATGATGATTTAATCGGTTGAAACTTGGAAATAATGCCGTAGAATAGTCGGGTAACATGAGGGTATGTTGTTTGTACTGATTTGGGTGTTTGAGGTTTGATTGATGATGGATTGATGAAGGAGAGGCAGAATAGGGTTCTGTTCTGCGCAGGTTCGCTGGCTCTCGCCAGGCGAAGCCTAGCGAATGCTGGCGAGTAATTAAGTTTAAGTTCCAGTGGACTTTGCTGGCGAGTTCGCCAAGCGAAGTTGGATAGCGAAGGTTCGCCCAGCGAGGGTGCTGGCGAATGGTGGCGAATGAAGTCAGTAGCTACTGACTTGGGCTCGCTGGGAAGTCTCGCCAGGCAAAGCCTAGCGAGTGTTCGCTGAGAGAGTTCGCCAGGCGAAGGCCAGGCGAAGGTTCGCTGCGAGGGTTCACCAGGCGAATGAAGGCGAATGTGACAGCATCTTCTTTTGCTGTGTTGTTCATATGGTGATTGTTTGGTTGATTCACATAGGTTAATACCTCTATGATATGAATAAGGATGTGATCCATGGTGATGATATGTGTTGTGGGTAGCCTTTGGGCGTGAATCCTAGAGTTGTGATATGAATGATTAATTGTAATCGGTTAAAATACATGAGAACATAATGATGATTATGTGTGTATTAATTGATGAGTTTGTGAATGTTTGATTGTTGTGTACAATTATGTAATAAGTATGCATGAGAACATTGTGGATATATGTGTGCATGGCTTATAATTGTATTATTGGTATTGTGAGGCGTATACCTTGTATAAAATGGCATGAGATGAATAATAAACATACTATGAAAAATGTATTGTGAATGCATATTGTTTATATGCGATTGTATGTTAAAATACATGAAGAATGCATGAGAGCATATTGATGGATATACGTGCATTGCTTGATAAATATAATGTTTGAAAATGAATTGTGATTGTATGCGGATAATGCATGAGAACATATCGTGGATATGTATGCATTGTGTGATAGTATTGAATTATGAATACGTTGATGATTATTATGATATGTTGTATGTGCAATCATGATGAAATTCTCGAAGGGGTGAATTATTCGAATGCATGGGATTAAGACGCGGGAACGGTCTTAAGTGCATTTATTGTGATTGGTTGATTGTACATGCATCATTCAGTCAGGAGGCAATGTCTGTTAGTTTCGTGGAAACTAGTGGCTTGTCCCAAACCTAGAAGGGTGGGTTTGAAGCCTAGGGGACGGGCTTGGTTGTTATCGGTCTAGAAGGGTGGACCCGGTTTAAAGTAAAAACCGAAAAATGATAACAAGTTATCGGTCAAGAAGGGTGGACCCGGTTTAGAGTGAAAACCGAAAAAAAGATAACTAATGTCGGTACCGCATTGCATGAGTTGCATTGGATATGTTGAGTCACATTGCATATTATTGTTGTTGTATAAATGTGCTTGTGGATGATTGTGGAACTGAGCATGAAGGGATGTGCTTGTGAATGTTCATAATGTTGATATATGTGAATACGATATAATTATGATTATGAGGATGAAGTGTGGTGAGAAATGTGAATATGTGTTATATGACTACCTATATATATATAATCTCATGCTTTGATTATTATGGTTATATTTCTCACCCTTCTGCTGTTTTATAATGCTCTATGAGGCATTGCAGATTAGGATGCTGGAGTCCTTTTGTGAAGTTAGTCTTCATTCTTTTGAGTCTGCTGCTCTGATATGTAACACTGGGTAGTTAGACTAGTATAGTCATTCTTTTGTGATACATTGCGATGTATCAGCTGATGTGGTTTTGTAATCTAACTGATATGATGTATTAATCTGGATGACTTATGCGCATTTGAATTAATATTTTGGAACCGATAAAATGATGTTATCTTCCGCTTAAATTAAATGTTGAAATGTGATTTCTAAAACTACGAAAATGTTACATATTTTATGGAGCAAAATGTTAAAGTGTTTTATTGGTCAAGTTGTGACATTCTTCTTTTATACCTTACTCTAAAACTTTTACTCTGATGAATCTGTATATGCTTAAGTGTTTTATATGCATTTATTTGGGGTATAGAAGGGGGTGTTATAGAAACCCTAGCTTAAAACTTCTCAAACTCCTCAATCATGATGAGTTGGTCTAGGGATTATCCATATAGCATCTCAATGCATCATTCCATGATCACATGGCTCTTGGATTAGGTCTCTACCCTCTCCAAATCATCAGTTGACCTAGGGTTGACCCAGTCAAACCCTAATTCCACCACTCATGGTTGAATCTTCTGAATTCTTGTACAATGACCTCTCTAGGCTTCATGATGGCTTTCAAGAAATCTCATAAGCTTTCTCAAATCTTCAAGTCCATCCCCATAGTCTCAAAATCATCTGAGTAGCTCCCACAACTCTCAAGTTATGAGACACACAACCTTGGTTTCAACCAATCTCTCTGAGGATCTCTTGAGTTCTCTGACAAAGATATCAATCCTTGAACACTTGACTAACCTTCTTGGCTAGCTTCAAAGTCTCATACAACTCTTGATGGGTAAATAAATGTTGGTCAAATTTTGGGGTGCAACAGCTGCCCCTATTCAAACTGCTTGAACCTAACTGGGTGAGGAGCGAACGACTCTCAGCCAATCAAGGTGCGAGACGGTTGAATACCGATAAACCCAGAAATTTGCCAACTGCCCAAGTACACGGTACTCTGGCGGGAACAAATCTTCGAACACTGAAATGATAGCTGCACGGCAACTTGCTGGAGACGTACTGATCTGAACCTTGTCATCAGTTATCCGCATTAAATTCCTCTGACACTGTCATCAGACACCTGACCTCGCCGTCAGGCATTCATAAAAATAAGGCGTCTGACATCGCCGTCGGACAACCAAAACACCCAACATCGCCGCTAGAAAACTAAATCACCTGACGTCGCCGCCCGAAACAACCATCCAACATCGCCGCTGGGGAACTAAATCACCTGACATCGCCGCCAGAAAAAAGACATCCAACATCGTCGCTGGAGAACCAACTCACCTGACATCGCCGCCAGAAACAAACGTCCAACATCACCGCTGGAGAACTAAAGAATCTGACATCGCCGTCGGAAACAAACATCCAACATCGCCGCTGGAGGACTAAAGAATCTGACATCGCCGTCGGGCGACCAAAACACCCAACATCGCCGCTGGAAAACTAAATCACCTGACATCGCCGCCAGACACAAACATCCAACATCGCCGCTGGAGAACTAAAGAATCTGACATCACCGTCGGGCGACCAAAACACCCAACATCGCCGCTGGAAAACTAAATCACCTGACATCGCCGCCAAAAACAAACATCCAACATCGCCGCTGGAGAACTAAAGAATCTGACATCGCCGTCAACCAACTAACTCTGAGAGACACCCGACATCGCCGTCAAGTACTCAACATAATCTGACTTCGCCGTCTACTCTCAACATCGTCTGACCTCGCCGTCAGGGTGAGGAAACTCCATCGGGGAATTGGTCACACGGTAACCGGTAATACATAGTCGATCATGCCATCAGGCATTCAAAGAACACTGTCGGGCATCAGCCGGACTTCAACCATCAGGTTGATCATGCCATCAGGCATCCAAAGAAACTGTCGGGCATCAGCCGGACTTCAACCATCAGGTTGATCATGCCATCAGGCATCCAAAGAAACTGTCGGGCATCAGCCGGACTTCAACCATCAGGTTGATCATGCCATCAAGGATTCCGCATTACTGTCGGGCATTAGCCGGACTTCATCAGCATGTCGGGAATAGAATTCTTGGTCAATCATGAGCCACCTGGGAACATCTAAACCTCTGCCATCAGGCACTCTGCATCAGCTGAGAGAACTGCTTTGTTAACACGGTCAGACTTCAATCATGGAGTCTTCAAGGGAGGTTTCAACTTCGCCGTTAGAAAACCTGCTGGGGATAACGCTTCGCCGCTGGGGATTCTGGAGAACTATCAAGTAACTCCGCTCCGAGGGTCCAGAAATCATTCTGGATGAATCAACTCTGCTGAGGACTTCAAGACTCATCTTGGACAAATAACCTCCGCCGGGGACCTCAAGGATCATCTTGAACCGACGACCATTCTGGAGATCTCAGGAATCATCCTGAGCGAACACTCTGTTGGGGATTTCAGGAATCATCCTGGGAAACCTTTACCGGGGATTCTGAGTATCAACTCGAGCAACCAACTCTGGAGACTGCACCGGGGTCTTCAGAATCATCCTAAGCAAACGGCCCTGCTGGGGAATTCAAGAATCATCTTGAACCGAAGACTTCGCTGGGGACCTCAAGAATCATCTTGAGCAAGCGGCTTCGTCGGGGAGAATGTCAGGAATCATCCTGAGCAATCAATTCTGCGGTGGAACACCTGCAAAACAAGAACGGTAACAACCTAGATCATGTTTATTATGCATATGCTTCGGCAATAGCGCAATGCTCCACACGGTGGAAATGCTATGCGTTTATGATAAATGTTATGCACTCATGCAAAATGATGCGATCCCGTCAGCAAAATAAATGCTGAAGGGAGAATCCTCCTGTCAAGGAGAACGAACTACTCAGATAGAGGAATCATCCTGCTGAGGAGAACAGGGTCACGCCGATCTGAATTGGACTCTGCGGGGGACACAACTTCAGTTGACTGCTGCGGGGGAAACAACTTCAGTTGATTGCTGCAGGGGAGCGAAGCTCTACGAGAACCAGAACCTGCTGAGGGAAAGCGATGTCTATCGCGGGAATAAACTGCGTGGCCGTCTCGGCTACTTCTCTGGAGATAACTCTATGGGAAACAACCTCAGCTGTTCAACACTCCACTGGGAAAAAACCAATCATGGCCTGAGCAGCTTCCAAGGATTCGGCTCTCTTGGGGATCTGCAAACTCGGCTGAGGAAGGAGAAATCATTCTGCTTCACTGGAGAGAGTACGACTCTGATGAGGAATTTCAATTCCGCTGGGGACTTCAGTCTGGCACCATCAGTTGCTGCATACTTCGGCATACGAATAGTTTCCTACGAAACCTGCACTTGTGACCCGGTGCTGGGGGATTAACACGCGCCTCGGCTCTTGCCTCAGCTGAGGAGATGGCGTTCCTTCAGGACGCATCTAACTGGGGGAGAGAATCATCTCTGCCTGGGGAGGCATATCAATGCTCATGATCTCGCGTTCAGACTCTGCGGGGAGAGGCTACTGAACTCTGCTGGAGAAGGAGGAATCATCCTGCTTCAGGGATGCGCACGGCGCATTGTCTGGAATATGCTACACCTGTAACAACACAAACAAACGGACAAGATACCCTTCTCAAAGGGACCTATCAAGGTTATTATCTCGTGACAATATTCAAGTAATTCATTGTTTCAACAATCAGTGGGCTAGGCCCGTAAGTTTATGTATGCACATTTTATCAAAAACATCGGCGTTCTTTTTCGCAAACAAAATAGATAAATGCTAAACAGACAAACAGAATTGCTGAATAGTATGCATTTTATTGATAACGAACCCCTGAATAGGTAGAAATGTTTTACAACAGATGCAAGCTCCTGGAATGAGGAAGCCGCACAAAAAATAAAACATAAATATACATCAGTATATACAAATGTCGGCAACGAGGCGTAGACGAACACCATGAGTTGATCCCTCTATGACCCACTCGACTTCGATACTTCTCCGACGCTTCAGCTTCGGAAGAGATTGATTCAGATAAACGGTCCTCAGGTCTTCCGAACCACTAAACAAAGAAAGTCCACACGCGGAACGCAATCATTTGCTTTTTCAAATCCCTAACTTTTGCGTGAACCGCCCTTTCCGGGTTTTCAGTTCACCGGGATACCCTTTTTTGCCGAAGCCACCCAGTGTAGGTTTTCGACTTCGCGGGTGTACATTTTTCAATTTATATCCCTAATTTTTGCCCGAACCTTTTTATTCTGTTTTTGGTTCGCCGGGATGCCCCTTTTTTGCCTGGACTCTTTTTTTTTTGTCCAGTGGGTCACTTTCAAGCAAAGTATTTTTTAACTGCGTCTGCGTTCACCAGGGATGCAAAATCTTCACCATCCATCGTGGATAACAACAAAGCTCCTCCCAAGAAGACCTTGCTGACGACGTACGGACCTTCGTAATTTGGAGTCCACTTGCCCCGGTGATCGGAGTGTGGAGGAAGAATCTTTTTCAGGACGAGATCACCCGTCTGAAAGCTTCTAGGGCGCACCTTCTTATCATAAGCTTTCTTCATTCGGCTTTGGTACAGACGACCAAACGCAATCGATGCTAACCTCTTCTCGTCCATCAGGCTGAGTTGGTTCAGACGATTCGTAATCCATTTTGCCTCGTCGAGTTTCACATCAACCAAAACTCGCAAAGAAGGGATCTCCACTTCTAACGGTAGGACAGCTTCCATACCGTACACCAAGGAGAAAAGAGTTGCCCCGGTTGAAGTACGTACCGTTGTACGATAACCGTGCAATGCAAACGGCAGCATCTCGTGCCAGTCTTTGTAGGTCACAACCATATTCTGAACAATCTTCTTTATGTTCTTGTTGGCCGCTTCAACGGCGCCATTCATCTTCGGCCGGTAAGGAGATGAGTTGTGGTGTTCGATCTTGAAACTCTGGCACAGCTCCTTCATCATCTTGTTATTCAGATTTGAACCATTATCAGTAATGATCCGCTCGGGAATTCCGTAACGACAGATGATGTCCCTCTTTATGAATTTAGCCACCACCTACTTGGTCACATTAGCATACGAGGCTGCCTCCACCCACTTGGTGAAGTAGTCGATAGCTACCAGAATAAAGCGATGACTGTTAGATGCAGTGGGCTCGATCTTGCTTATCATGTCGATGCCCCACATGGAGAACGGCCACGGGGAGGACATGACATTGAATGGGCACAGCGGTACATGAACTTTATCAGCATAAATCTGGCATTTATGACATCTCTTCGCGAATCTGAAGCAATCCGACTCCATCGTCAGCCAGTAATATCCTGCTCTCAGGATCTTCCTCGTCATAGCATGCCCGCCGGCGTGCGTACCAAATGTGCCCTCATGGACTTCTTCCATGAGCATACTCGCCTCTTTCTCATCTACACATCTGAGTAGCACGAGATCGTGGTTTCTCTTATACAGAACTCCATCAGGATTGAGATAAAAGTTTCCAGACAGCCTCCTCAGAGTCTTCTTATCCTGGGCTGACGCACCCGCAGGTTACTCCTTAGTCATAAGAAAAGTCTGGATGTCGTGGAACCATGGCTTGCCGTCGGCGGCTTCCTCGATTGCAAAGACAAATGCCGGTCGATCAAGACGGGAAAGGACAATTCTTGGAGCCTCGTTCCAAAAATTGACTTTATACATCGAAGCCAACGTGGCTAAGGCATCAGCCATCTGATTTTCTGCTCTGGGCACATGATGGAGTTCCACTCGATCGAAGAACGGAAGTAGCCTTCTGGCATAATTCATGTACGACACCAAATTCGATTGACGAGTCTCCCACTCCCCTTTAATTTGGTTGATCACAAGCGCTGAATCACCATATACGTCTAGATTCTTGATTCTCAAATCAATTGCCTCTTCTAGACCCATGATGCATGCTTCGTACTCCGCCTCATTATTGGTGACTGGAAACATCAGTCTCGCAGTAAACGGGATGTGGGATCCGTGGGGAGTCGTGATGATAGCCCCGATGCCACTTCCATAGGAATTAACCGCCCCATCGAATATCAATTTCCACTGGGATTTCCTATCTGACCCCTCGTCGGGAAACGGCTCATCGCAATCCTTCGCTTTGAGAAACATAATATCCTCATCAGGGAATTCAAATTTCATCGGCTGGTAATCCTCGATCGGTTGTTCGGCAAGGTATTCAGACAATACGCTTCCCTTGATGGCCTTCTGGGACACGTACTGAATATCATATTCCGTTAGCACCATTTGCCATCTGGCAATCCTGCCCGAAAGAGCCTGCTTCTCGAAGACGTACTTGATCGGATCCATCTTCGAAATTAGCATGGTGGTGTGATTGAGCATGTACTGTCGTAGACGTTTGGCAGCCTAGGCTAGTGCACAACACGTCTTCTCCAACGTCGAGTAGCGAGATTCACAGTCTGTGAACTTTTTACTCAAGTAGTAAATGGCATGCTCCTTTCTGCCCGTCTCGTCGTGCTGACCGAGAACACACCCCATACTATTCTCAAAAACTGTCAAGTACATGATTAATGGCCGTCCAACCACTGGGGGTATCAAGATTGGAGGTTCTTGAAGATACTGCTTTATCTTGTTAAATGCCTTCTAGCAATCCTCATTCCAAGTAATTGCCTGATCTTTCTTTAAAAGCTTGAACATCGGTTCACAAGTGGCCGTGAGCTGAGAAATAAACCTTGCAATGTAGTTTATTCTGCCCAAGAAACCACGAACTTCTTTTTCTGTTTTCGGCGCTGGCATTTCTTGAATGGCTTTTATTTTCGCAGGATCAACCTCGATGCCTCGTTCACTCACGATAAACCCCAGTAACTTTCTGGACCGTACTCCGAAAGTACATTTGTTAGGATTCAGCCTCAACCTGAATTTCCTAAGCCTTTCAAAAAGCTTCAATAAGTTGACCAGATGCTCTTCCTCCGTTTGGGACTTCGCAATCATGTCATCAACATAGACCTCGATCTCATGATGAATCATATCATGAAACAAAGTTACCATTGCTCGTTGGTAAGTGGCCCCTGCATTCTTCAGACCGAAGGGCATTACCTTATAGCAAAATGTTCCCCATGGAGTGATAAACGTCGTTTTCTCCATGTCCTCCGGCGCCATCTTGATCTGGTTGTAGCCGGAAAAGCCATCCATGAACGAAAACATAGAGAACTGGGCTGTGTTGTCGACCAACACATCGATATGAGGCAACGGGAAATCATCATTAGGGCTCGCCCTATTGAAATCCCGATAATCGACGCACATGCGTACCTTACCGTCCTTCTTCGATACAGGCACTATGTTGGCGACCCACGGAGGGTAATTGGTGACCGCTAAGAAGCCAGCATCAAGCTGTTTCTGCACTTCTTCTTTGATCTTAACGGCCATGTCTGGTCTCGTCCTCCTAAGCTTCTGCTTGACGGGAGGGCAATCTTCTCGTAGCGGCAAGTGGTGGACCACGATGTCCGTGTCAAGTCCGGGCATGTCTTCGTATTACCAAGCAAAGACGTCACTATACTCTCTTAGCATCTCGACCAATCTCTGCTTGACACCATTCTGCAATGCGGCCCCTATCCTAACATTTTTGACGAGCTCTTCAGAACCCAGGTTCACGATTTCGATGTCCTCCTCATGAGGCAGAATAACCTTTTCCTCTTGTTTCAACAAGCGGGCCAACTCTTCAGGAAGGTCTTCGTCTTCATCAATCTCTTCTTCGGCTTGATAGATCGGGCAATCGAAGTCGAAGTGAGCCGTAGAAGGTCCAGAGTCGATGTCATCTGTTATGTGGATCCTGCAATAACAAGGGTTAAGTTTAAAACAAGAATATGCAGGTTAGCACAAACCCCATTGCCATTTTACTATTTTTCAAAACAAATATAAAACAGGAATAACAGAGATCACAATATTTGAATACGAAGAAAATGCCTTTGATTTATTAACAAAATGCATGTACATAATCCAACAAGGCCCTGACAATAAAACCGCTATGCCCCGGGTAGGACATAGGGTTGTACAATGATTGGAAAAAGTAAATCATTACTCTTCACTTGTCATCTGGATGATATCCTTGATGGTCCAATTGTTGAGGCCCTCACCCGGCTTGCTTGGCTGAATCCAAGAGTCGAGATCACAATCGCTATCCCCGCTGTCTTCAGACGTCGCGTTGATGCTTTCGAAAATCACTCCGCCACTGGTAAATTGGATCGGCCCTTTACCTCGAGACGCACTGCTAGACGAAGAAGAAGCTTCAGCTCCAAGAGAATATCCCATTCCAAACTTATCCTGCTTGTTGGGTATCTCCAAAATTCGCCCCCAGCCTGGGGTAGATCCAGCTTGGACAACGGCCCGAGCTTCTTTGAAGGAGGAGAGATTCATCTCTGGCTTTTCTGTGAGTACATGAGCTACTTCCTTCACCTTGACGGCTTCGAATGCTTGGCAGAGAGTCTCATGGATTTCGCCATCCATTTCAACATACTTAAAGGATGACAAATGGCTCACCATTATGTCCTCCTCGCCGCACACGGTTACGATGCTTCCTCCGACAGCATATTTGAGCTTTTGGTGCAACGTGGAGGTCACGGCACCAGCAACATGGATCCACGGCCGACCCAAGAGACAATTGTAGGCAGGCATGATGTCCATAATATAAAAGACCGTGTCGAACGTTTCCGGACCGACTTGGATCGGCAGGGTCACCTCCCCGAAAACGTGGCGTTTAGTCTCGTCGAATGCTTTCACCACCAGATCACTGGGTGTGCAGATCACTCCACGAGTATCCAACTTCATTAAGGCCTTCTTCGAAAGCACATTAAGCGACGAACCTGTGTCCACCAGCACGTGCGACATGATTGTGCCCCTACACTCTATCGAGATGTGCAAGGCGCTGTTGTGATTCCTCCCTTTTGGCGTCAGCTCTAATTCTGTGAAACCTAGCCCATTGCCAGCATTAACGTGGGCTACCACCTCTTCTAGCTGATTCACCGATATCTCTTGCGGTACGTAGGCAACATTCAATACCTTCAGTAGCGCGTTGCGGTGTGCTTCAGAACACAGCAACAGGTTGAGAATAGAGATCTTCGAAGGCATCTGATGGAGATGATCTACAATCTTGTAGTCGCTCTTTTTGATCAACCGCATAAACTCCTCGGCATCCTTAACGAGCAAATCTTTCTCTACCCCACACGGGACCTCTTCGACGACTTTGCTTTTACCCTTATCGGCTGCATCAGCTCTGACCGCTTTCTCTGCCACGACCTCTGGCGGTGCAAATACCCTTCCGCTGCGAGTAATACCACTGATTCCTGCGAGGTTCTCAACAGTCGACCCATACGGCTCTAGCTCCAACCTCTGTCCGTTGCAATAAACTTCAGCCCCATAATGCCACGGGACGGCGTTAGTGCTCTCGAAGGGTATCGGCCCAGCTTTGGTAATAGTAATTGTAGGCGATCTGGGCGTAGAAATGGTTATTGGCCGGCGAGGGATGGTGATGGGGGCGACTTCATCGGCCTGCTTCAGCACTACCTCTCCTGATCCACTTTCAGCCCTCCGGCTAAACTGCAGAATCCCTTCAGTCATCAGACTTTGAATTCCTTCAACCAACTGCTCACATCCATCAGAATGTGTAGCACAGTCCATGCATAACTCTCCGCATCCTAGAAAGAACCCTCTTTTCAACAACTTAGCTTTGACGAAGCTAAGCGGCGTCTTTAGGTCTCTGACATCAGTCAACCGACCTGCACTCTCTTCTTCGATAATGGTGTTCACTCCGCCTCCCCTATGATTCGGAATAGGGTTCTTCGTGACACTGGGCACATTATCGGAGAAGTTAATGATCTTGGCATCTACCAGGTCCTGCACGTTATGCTTGAAGGCTTTGCAGTTCTCGATTGTGTGGCCTGGTGCCCCTGAGTGAAAATCGCAAGTGGCATTTGCATCGTACCCTGGTGGAGGTGCCCCTGTCAAGGAACCATCGTCCTCTTCTGAACCAACTGAAGCTGAAGCAAAGTCTGCAAGAGCTGCGCGTACAACATGGGCGGTGCCTCGAAGTGACGGTTTGCCAAAGATGCCCGATTCTGGTACTTTCTATATCCCTGTTGATTCGGTTGCTGCTGCTGCTGCTGCGGAGCTGCTGGGATATTTATACTGGCTATCTGCTGCTGAGGGCCTTTGCCTTTCCTTCGAGCGTTAGTCACAGTGCTCATTTCTCCTTCTCGTCATTTGCCAGCATAAGGTTTCTTTCCACCTCCTCCCGCTGAGGATGACTCACCTTGAATTTTCCCGATCTTGATTCCATTCTCGACGTGCTCGCCCATGAAAATGAGAGCTGAGAACGTCCCAGACATACCGCTGACTAACTTTTCATTGTAAACCCCTGGGAGGGTAGCAACAAACATCTGCACGAGCTCTCGTTCAACCATCGGCGGCTGAACCCAAGCTGCCAACTCACGCCACCGCTGGGCGTACTCCTTAAATCCTTCATTATTCCTCTGCGACAGGTTCTGCAGCTTGACTCGGTTCGGGGCCAAGTCACTATAGTACTGGTAATGGTGGACAAACGCTTCAGCGAGATCCTTCCATGTGCGCACGCTAGTGGGCTCCAGACCCATGTACCACTCGAGGGACGGCCCGGAGAGACTGTCTTGGAAGAAGTGCATCAGCAACTTCTCGTCTTCGGAATAAGCAGACATCTTCCTGTAGTACGATCTCAGGTGGACACGAGGGCAAGTGGTTCCCTTATATTTCTCAGTTTGGACATATTAACGCCCAAAGTATTCTGATTCTCAATATCTCTCATTTTATCTTCAAGTGCTTTGAATCTGAGTCGCGCTTCAGCATTCAGCTCCCCTTCAGCACCTCTTTGAGAGAACACATCATCCTGATGATCCTCAAGCCATGGTTGAGGCACCAACAGATTCCCGACGCCTGCATTGCCGTTGCCCGGCCCGATGTTGACATTAGCCCCCAGACTCCCATTACCGACGCCCGTCGTATTGAGTCTGATATTGGCCATCACATTGCCATTAGCACTGCCGTTGCCCCCGACCACGGGGACGCCATTCTGCGGAGTATCAACTGGTGGAGGAGTAGGCACGGTCCCACCGTGAAGTATGTCGTTGCTATCAACCCTGGAGATCAAAGGCTGAACCAAAGTTCTGAGCTGGTCTTGGCCATTGGCGACCACTTGTATGAGCTCCATGAAGCGATCCATCCTTTCGCGGAGCTCCTGAACATCTGTTTGCACTTGATCCATGATTCTAGTCTGATTAGCTCTAGTCAGATAACGGTGAATTAGTCTCTGATCAATCCTGGAACCACCGGAAACAGCCTGGGACCTGTAAACCTGAAAAACCTGTTAAACACAGAAGGGTTAGGAAAAACAACAAAATGTGCATCATGCAAATGCATGCGTGTGTCTGTGTGTTCGGGAGATTTCCCCCGATCCTAGTGCCTGAGTGCCAGTGCTGATAATAATAAGAAGAAGAAGCCCGAGTCCAATCATGGAAACAACAATCTCATATATAAAGAAAGCTTGTCAAGGCAGTACATAGCATCGGCGAGTACGAGATGAATCAACAGCGTGACCTCAGCCAACAAGCCTAGTGATGGTCAGCATACAATTATGATCAAAACAAAAGGAATACAAATAGTCAAGTACGGCCACGGGCGCGATACTCTTCTAACAACTCCTTCGTCTCTAGATGATCTGGCAGAGTGAGAAACCCCTCGACGAGCAATTCCCTCTGCACAATGGTATACTGAAGTCCCTCAACCGAACTTTCCCATGCTCCTTTGCCAAAGCATTCTTCTAACTTCCGCTTCTTGGACTCAAACGTCAGCTTGCGCACCTTCAGGTTAGCGAGAGCTTTGTTGAGCTGGCCTTCGGCGGCGTATCTGCGGGCGGTTTCTTCATCAAACCTCTTCTCACTGTCCTTCACCTAGGCTTCCAGCTTGGAGATCTGCAGCATCAGCTTATCCTCCCGCTCTTTTCTGGTAGCCAGGGAAGCCTTCCAGTGCTGGTTGGACTTGGATATCCTCCGATACGCCTCGTCCAAGTGCTGCTTCTTCGTAGCCAGTACGTCATTAACCGCTTTGAAGTCTCGACCCATGCGTTCTCGCTCGGCTATCTGCTTAGTCAGGTCTGTACCTAGCTGGTTCACCAACTCTGTTTGCCTTTTGAAAGAATGAACGGCTTCATTCCTCTCGCTTCGGAGCTGAACTAATTCCTTCTCCAGTTCTTCGTTCGCCCGCTTCAATTCATCCCGCTCAGCTAACACCTGATTATGCTGATGAATGGGCACAGTAGTGGGCTCTTCGATCATTGGAGGGCTTTCTGGCTTGGCCTGAGGGAACGGCATCCCTATAGCATTTGCTCTGGCTCTGATCCAAGTCAAATACGAAGGGTAGGCTTGATTGTTGCTTTTTCCCAGCAATGGCTTTCCTCGCTTACTGATACCATTCCACGCGCGCTGAAGCTTGGACAACAGATCCCACTCTAGAAGACCAGTGAGGTACAGAGATTCCTGTACCTCTTCATCCTTCGGCGGAGTTCTCAAAGCATACGCGAACTGGTGGACCAACAACGACGGATTGTAGTTTATACAGCCCTTCCTACCTATCAAAGGCACATTTGGAAACCCGCTGCAACTGAAGATCACCTCAGTACCCAACCTATCTCTGTCGAACCAGTCAATATCCTCTGCAGATAAACTCATCAGACGCTCAGGCCATTCAGCTGTGGCTGCAGACAAGACAAAAGGACCCCTCTTGGGCAGATGACTATCAAGCCATTTGTACAGCAAGGGTACACAGCATGAGACGTTCTTCCCCCTCCGGTTCTCGTTTTTGTAGTGGACTGAATGATAGACATCTCCTATCAAGGTAGGGACTGGATTCCCTGAAGCAAAGATATGAAACGCATCAAAGTCTACAAAATCGGGCATATTGGGGAACAGAATGATGCCGTATATGCATAGAGCGAGGATGGCATTGAACGCGACCCAACATCCGTCCTTGGCACACTGTTGAGCCTTACCCACTAGAAACTGCAAGGAGAACCCAGGAACCTTGTTCCAACTAGTCAATACTAACTCGGAGGCGTCCAGGTGAAGTGAAGGAGCTAAACCAGCCAGATCAGGCTCAACATCCATGTGTACAAAAGGCATCTGCCTCTTGATAGGCACACCTAACAAATCAGCATATTCCTCCAGCGTAGGTGCGAGAACAAAGTCCTGAAAAGTCAAACATCTCAGCGGAGGGTCGTAGAACTGCAGCAGAGCGTGCATCCCATTCAACTCGAACACAGAAGGCTTATGAACCAAACTGAGTAACCTGCCGTAGGATTTTCTGAACTCATCCTTCACAGAATCATCTGCTAGAGCTATCAAACCAGTCAGCTTAACCACATCAGGGGCAGGGAACTTGTAAGCCACGGTCTTCCTCAGAGAGCCCATAACAATACAATAGGAGGCAAGAAATCCTGGATCGGGGAAAACGGTACCTGCAACACAGACACACGTTAATGAAATGCAAATGAATATGCAAACTAATGCAAAATGCAGTCATGCAATAAGAGGTCAAGGCAACTGCTGTGGAGATTCTGTATCAACAGAACCATAATCTTGCTCTATCAAGAACAACCACTGATAAGAAGAAAACCCCGGTGTAGGACCACAAATCTGATCTGCCAAGACCCACCATCTGATAGGACCATATACATAGGATCATAATTCTGCTCTGTCAAGAACAAATGTCTGATAATAAGGACCTCGGATGCAGGATCAAGAAATATCTGCTGATGAGGTCTTCAGACCCCAAATCAAAAATCTGCTCTATCAAGAACAAACATACAGCTGCTGACGAGATCTTCAGACCCCACTCAAAAATCTGCTCTATCAAGAACAAACAACATCTTCTGATGAGATCTTCAGATCCCACACAAAAATCTGCTCTATCAAGAACAAACAACATCTCTGGTGATAAGACCCTCTGATCAAAACCTGCTCTGTCAAGAACAGACAAATCTGCAACTGAGAAACCCTGGTACCAACAAAACTGATTCACTGCCAAGAAAACCAGGTAGTCTGAAGGTCAAAGTTTCCTGCAATAAACCCAACCCTGCTCACAAGTATGGACCTAAACTGAATCAAGTTCGGCATCCTATGCGTTCATCAGCGTCACAGACATTCAAGAGGGGTGATACGATACCCAGAAGGTGTGGCATCACCAGCTCATGAAGCGGCCTCACTCGGCTGAATCACAAATGATCGGTCCCCAGAGTCGACAATCCACCAAACCAACAACCGTCTCAACCCAAAGGGTTGAAAGAGAAGCCAACCGGATGAACCTCGTCTGAGCGTGGATTTCATGAGACACTAGTGCCTGCAAAGCAAGCACGCGCCCACTAATTTCCACTCTAAGTCTATAGTACACTCAAGCCTGGGTCTGGCTTCTCACTCATCAGAACTCCCCTCCCACAACAGCACAAACAATCATATTATACTGAATATAAAATGCGGGAAATAAAGTGCGAGAAGTAAATTGCGATAAATAAACGCAACCCAACAAGTAAACATACAAGCGTTAGGATTGACTTGCAGGGAACCGTTGGATTCCCCAGCAGAGTCGCCAGTTGTCGCTTGCCTGAAAATAAGGTGCCGGCACAACAGAAGAGTTGCCACCTTTCGTTATTTATCCCTCAGAGTGGGAAAGGAAACGATCGGAAAAACCTTACGAAAAAGGGTAAGACAAGGTCGTCACAACCGTTGTCTGGATTCGGGAGTCGGTTACGCAAGGGGAAGGTATTAGTACCCCTCACGTCCGTCGTACTCGACGGGATCCTCGCTTGTTGTGTTTACTTGGACGGTTTGGTTTTATCTATCTACCTATCAAGTCTGGTTTAAACAGAAAAGAAAAATGACTCGGCAAAGTGTCGCACTTTATGCCTACGTATTCTCATCAGAGAATGAGAAATCAGAGTCAACGTAGTTCGGCCTACGACGGGTTATGGGGAAGGTAGCTCGCCAAGACATCGCCATCTTGTGCCTACGTACTCTCAACAAGTATGAGACATCAGAGCTCACGTAGTTCGGGAAACTACGTTTATTTCCTGTCTTTTACGAAAGAAGTGTTTTTTTATTGTGTTTGCGATTTCAATCACACTAGAGACTATGACCTGAGAGTGAATGCGTCGCATGTCACCCAAAGGGTACCATACTAAACATCCAGACTGTGGAAAAGAAACTCTCCCACAATCCTTTCTCAGATAGCTTAAGGCTCATAACGTACGGAAGAAATCATTCATGATTACTGTATCTTAAACTGTTTTGAGATGAGAAGAGAACAGGCCCAACTAGGAGGGAGACTATCAAGTCCTATTGTTGTCATGCCATGGATTCATCCTATGGTTGAGGTTTGAACAAGGAACTCCTAGAAGTTGTCATGCATAGGTTTCAACCTACTCCCTTATCAAAGGAAATGAGAGTCCTAAGGGATCATGTCAATGATACACCAAAACAGACAAAGCATCAGCTTTAAACAGTAAAATGTATGCAATGCAAGTGAGGGAGGAAATGTGTGTGGGGCTTCAGCCTCCACAAGCTCATCTCAACCTCAAGCCAGAATGGATAACAGTAATCATACTGAAAGATAAATCATGCTATCAAGCAAAACAGTAAACTGCAATCATATAGAAGAAAATGAAATAAAATGCCATCATACAAACAAACCACATGGGCAAGGGAGCTGGCCTCTACCGAATACCCGCAAGCAAAGCCACACAGTAATAGTACAAGCAGAGGGAGCAACTCAACCTCTAGTGCAATCATGCTCCTAGATTCTACCTATTCTAGATATGGACTTATTCTAATGCATCAAGCAATTCAAACAAAACACATCAATACAACAAAGAAAAAGAAAAGAAAGCAGATCCACTCCTCTCTCAACTTCAAGCTTTAGCTCTTCCAACAGCAAGTCAGTCTTCAGACTTCAATCACTCTTGACAAATATCAATTTGCTTTTCCAGGTTTCAACCCTTCAACATAAGTTTCAACTTATCTCCTCCTCTAAGCTTCAGCTCCACCTTCAGGCTTCACATAATCTTCAGGGATCTTCAAGTATCAACTTGCTCTTGTTGCTCTTCAACTGGAATGACAATGCTCAAGGATTCATCCTCTTCTACACTCTTCAATGAAGTCTTCATCTTCAAACTCAAGCTCAACATCTCTCAAGATAATCAAACCAGAGGAAATCACTTACTGGATAAGCTGGGGATATTGAACTGCTTATTGACCACCAAAGGTGGCCTATAAGGGTTCAACATCAAAGGAATGGTTCCCTCAAAAGTTCTACTTCCTAGGTACATCACTTATCCCTCCAAAGGAGAGAGGTGTATACCATGGAAGGACTTTGAATCATAGGGAGGAATGGAGGTGAAAGATACCATCCATGTTTAAGAAAGAAGTTATCTAAGTCTAAACTCTTCCTAATCCCTAACCCTAAAACAATGACAAAACAAACAAGATCAAGCTCTCAAGCTCCTCAATCCATCTTCAAGTCTTCTATTATGCTCCTCAATGCTCCTCAGAACAATACCAAGCTCTCCAAGACCACAAAGCAAAGCAAACAACAATTCAAGCCCACAAGGGCAACACAAACAATCATCAACTACAAAAATCATCCAAAGATAGTATACTACTATATTAAATCCTAATATAATTTCTAAAGGATCCTACATACCTACCCTTAATACCCTTATATGTCCCAATGTCTAACTTGACCTAGAAACCCAAAATTCTAATGTTATTGTGGACCTATGTTAAGGATTAACCTAATTCTACACAATCTAATGTCATCTAATCAAAACTAACCTAAAATTCATCACAAAATTATGGAATAAATCCAGCGGGAAGCTAAAGCTTATATCTAACTATCCTAAAAAGAATGGCCTAAAAATATTAAGGGAACTACCTAAACCAAATTCTACAAATTCATGTATCAACATAAAAGAATTAAAAAGCAATTAAAATGGAAAATACACAAAAAATACTAAAAATGCATGAAATGAAAATATTTTTTATTTGGTAATTTTCTAGACATCATTATGAAATGGGAGCAAAAATTCCCATTAAAAAATCATTATTTTTCCATTTATTGTGATTTTTCAAAGTTTGAAACAAAAATGGAAGAAAATAAAATGAAATATGAAGAGATGGGGCGCAGCTAGCAAACAGATGCAGTTCAATACGCGTATGGGCTCAAAATGGAGGGGGGGGTTCAGATAGTAAATGCGCTAGGCCCAAAGTCCACTCAGAAAATCAATTAATAAAGCATACAGAAAATGAAAAATCCACGGTGAGAATAACAATGATATTCAGTTTAAAATCTAGTGGGCCTCGTGAAGGGGGTGGGATTAGTCATTGGATCCCTAAGCCCAAGAAGCCACCGTTTAATGAAACGGTGCATTTCGCTTGTTTCTGAATTCCCTCTCAAAATGAAATTGAACACGGGCCGTTGGATCAAACGAGGGTCAAGGGGTCAAGCTGGATCTGATGGCTGGGAGGTTGTCTTCAACCTTCAGCTAGGGTTTGAAGTTATCCTCCATGGAAACAGAGCTTCACCTGCAAACTTCCCTCCATTCGTGCTCCCTCATTCCTTGCTCAAAATCAACAATACAAAGCACTAACATACTCCATTTTTCATGCTGAACACAATCATACTCTTAAAATCAACTGAAACTTCCTCTAACATGAAACACGATTCAAGATTGAAATTATGGTTAATCCTCAACTTCAACAATTCTTGGATTTTCTTGCATCAGAATATTCACCAACTCACACTGAGTGATTCTTGATGTCTAGTTCATTCTATATCTCAATATAACACTAGTTCTTGGTCATCAAAGAAATGGTGTCCATAATTCAATCTTCACCAATTGATCCCTAACTCTCCAAAATCCATCACCTATGTGTCTCTAACCTTTCTACACTAACAAACTAACCTAATTATGCATAAAACATGGTGAAATGAAGAATTTGCAAACCTGGTTAATCTTGATGAACAGATGATGAAATCTTCCAATTCAGACCTTGAAACTCTTCAGAAAGTTTCCTTAGATGCCAATCTTGCTACTGTTTGCAACAAATTTGATGGAAGAAGCCTCAATCTCAGAATTCGATTCTGACTTGCTACCTTGAAAGTTCAATCACTAACTCTTCAATTCACCATGGATTTGCTCTCAAATAAATCTGCACAGCTTCACTATGATCTATGGAATGTGTTTGAATGGAAAGAATGAATGGAAATGAAGAAGAATGTGAAATTGCAACTTGACTTGCAATGGAAGATTCTTGCTCTCACTCTCTCTTCTCTGCACCAATTCTCACCAACCTTGCATCTGAGCAAGTTACACATGTTATATAGAGTGGTTTAGAATCATCTAGAACCATCTAGGACCTTCCAATGAGTATTTGAACTTCTCATGTCATGACATTTTGATTTCACTTCTCACCATATGCTATCTCATGCCATAGTCCTTGGAACCTTTGTAACTGACTTGAAATTCTCCCCATATGAGATTTGTGATGTGTTACAATGCATAACTAACTTGTTTATTGAGTTTTGTTGAGTTTTGCTTTGGTACCTTAAGATGCAAGTAAGCCATTTCCAAAGCAGCCCTATGATTTAGGCCTCAAATCAAACTTGTGGCTGAACCATTGTTCTTAGAATGTCATTTGGAGTCAAAATGACCTATTATATGACATGGTTTGGATGTATAACTTGTGATTTCCAATTTTCAATTTCAACTTATTTAACTTATGCCTCCATTTTAGGCCATTTTCATCACTTTTTGATACAAGCCTTTTCAACATATCATGACCTCCCTAATAGCCTTAAAACATCATTCTAAGCAAGTTTGATGTTGAAGATTTTTCCATTTGAAGCTTGGAAATAGGAGATATGGCCTTATGCTTGAAATGACCTATAACTTCCAAATGACCAAAATGCCCTTGACTTGCCAAAGCCATAAGTTGAATTCTGCAAATCCTATCAAGTACTTATAGTACTCTCTAGAAAGATAAGAAGATGCTCTAAAACATTCATGTTGACCAAGGGTTCATAGGAATAATCCTACTAGGGCAAACGTTGGATGCAAGTTGGGTGACTTTCAAGGACCCAGATTCACATACCTCAGATGACCTGTAATTTGTCAAAGTCATAACTTGAGCTCTACAAATCCTATCAAGGACTTCTAGTACTCAAATTAAAGCTAAGAACAAGCTCTACAACATTCATGTTGTAGGGAAGATGAGATGAAAATCACATCTTGAGCTAAACTGCCTTGAAGATAGGGATCAAACTAGGGGATTTTACATTGTCAATCCTTAGAAACCCTAGCTTAAAACTTCTCAAACTCCTCAATCATGATGAGTTGGTCTAGGAATTATCCTTATAGCATCTCAATGCATCATTCCATGATCACATGGCTCTTGGATTAGGTCTCAACCCTCTCCAAATCATCAGTTGACCTAGGGTTGACCTAGTCAAACCCTAATTCCACCACTCATGGTTGAATCTTCTGAATTCTTGTAAAATGACCTCTCTAGGCTTCATGATGGCTTTCAAGACATCTCATAAGCTTTCTAAAATCTTCAAGTCCATCCCCATAGTCTCAGAATCATCTGAGGAGCTCCCACAAAGCTCAAGTTATGAGACACACAACCTTGGTTTCAACCAATCTCTCTGAGGATCTCTTGAGTTCTCTGACAAAGATATCAATCCTTGAACACTTGACTAACCTTCTTGGCTAGCTTCAAAGTCTCATACAACTCTTGATGGGTAAATAAATTTTGGTCAAATTTTGGGGTGCAACAACCGTCTTCCATTGCATGAGGAATGTCCGCCGATTAAGCAGAAACTCATAAGAACTCAACCAGATATGGCTGTGAAAATTAAGGAGGAAGTTCAGAAACAATGGGATGCTGGTTTCCTAGCTGTTACAACTTATCCCTCATGGGTCGCTAATATAGTACTTGTACCAAAGAAAGATGGTAAGGTGCGGATGTGCGTGGACTATCGAGATTTGAATAAGGCGAGCCCAAAGGACAACTTTCCACTTCCTCATATTAATGTGCTGGTCGACAACACAGCTCAATTCTCCGTGTTTTCCTTCATGGACGGCTTTTCAGGCTATAATCAGATAAAGATGGCGCCGGATGATATGGAGAAAACAACTTTTATTACCCCGTGGGGAACGTTCTGCTATAAAGTGATGCCCTTTGGTTTGAAGAACACCGGGGCAACATATTAACGAGCTATGACGACACTCTTACATGACATGATGCATAAAGAGATCGAAGTCTATGTTGACGATATGATTGCCAAATCCCAGACGGAGGAAGAGCATCTGGTCAATCTTCTGAAATTGTTCAAGAGGCTTAGGAAATTCAGGCTGAGACTGAATCCTAACAAGTGCACCTTCGGGGTGAGATCTGGTAAGCTATTGGGGTTTATTGTGAGCCAAAAAGGAATTGAGGTTGATCCTGCTAAGATAAAAGCAACACAAGAAATGCCAACACCGAAAACAGAAAAAGAGGTTCGGGGCTTTTTAGGGAGATTGAACTACATTGCCCGGTTCATATCTCATCTAACGGCCACGTGCGAGGCATTGTTCAAGTTATTGAAAAAAGATCAGGCTGTGATCTGGAATGAAGATTGTCAAAAGGCGTTTGAGAAAATAAAAGAATATTTGCAGGAACCTCCAATATTGATACCCCCAGTAGCCGGGAGACCATTGATTATGTATTTGACGGTTCTTGAGAAAAGTATGGGTTGTATTCTCGGTCAACACGACGAGACTGGACGTAAAGAGCATGCGATTTACTATTTGAGTAAAAAGTTCACAGACTGTGAGTCTCATTACTCAATGCTCGGAAAAACATGTTGTGCGCTAGCCTGGGCTGCCAAACGTTTGAGGCAATACATGCTAAACCATACGACCATGCTAATTTCAAAGATGGATCCGATCAAATACATATTTGAAAAGCAAGCACTATCCGGACGGATTGCCCGATGGCAGATGGTATTGACAGAATACGATATTCAATATGTTTTTCAAAAGGCTACTAAAGGTAGTGTTCTGTCAGAATACCTAGCTGAGCAGCCAATTGATGATTACCCAGAGTTGGGTTCCAAATGACAATTGATATTTGACGGTGCCGTTAATTCATATGGAAGTGGAATAGGGGCAATCATTACTACTCCCCATGGGTCGCACATCCCATTTACTGCTAGATTGACCTTTCCAGTTACCAACAATGAGGCCGAATATGAAGCGTGCATTACGGGGCTCGAAGAAGCTATTGATCTGAGAATTAAAAATCTTAATGTGTAAGGAGACTCTGCTCTAGTTTTGAATCAGATCAAGGGAGAGTGGGAGACTCGTCAACCCAATCTGATACCCTATATGAATTATGCAAGAAGGTTGTTGCCTTTCTTTGACAAGGTGGAATTGCACCATGTACCACGAGCAGAAAATCAGATGGCAGACGCTCTCGCGACTTTGTCTTTAATGTATAAGGTTAACTTCTGGAATGCGGCTCCCAGGATAGTTATCTCTTGCCTTGATAGGCCTGCTTTCATATTCGCCATTGAGGAAGCTTCCGATGGCAAACAGTGGTATTTTGATATCCAGAATTTCCTGAAGAACCAAGAGTATCTGGATGGGGCATCCAGTCGCGATCAGAAGACTCTTAGGAGATTGGCTGACAATTTCTATTTGAATCCGGATGGGGTTCTGTACAAAAGAAACCACGACTTGATGTTGTTGCAATGTGTGGACGAGAAAGAGGCTAAGCTGCTAATGGAAGAAATCCACGAGGGTACATTTGGCACGCATGCCGGCGGACACACAATGACAAGAAAGCTATTAAGAGCAGGGTACTACTGGCTAACAATGGAAACAGATTGTTTCAAATTTGCAAAGAAGTGTCATAAATGCCAGATTTATGCGGACAAAATTCATGTGCCTCCGAGCCCTCTGAATGTTATGTCGTCGCCTTGGCATTTTTCCATGTGGGGAATTGATGTGATTGGAAAGATTGAGCCCACGTCATCCAAAGGACATCGTTTTATCTTGGTAGCTATTGATTACTTAACCAAATGGGTTGAAGAGGCGTCGTATGCTAATGTTACCAAACAAGTGGTGGCCAGATTTATCAAGAAGGATATTATCTGCAGATATGGAATCCCGAAGCGGATTATCACTAACAACGGCTCAAATTTGAATAACAAGATGATGAAGGAATTGTTCCAGAATTTAAAAATTGAACATCACAACTCTTCTCCTTATCGGCCCAAGATGAATGGCGTCGTTGAAGCGGCCAATAAAAACATAAAGAAGATCGTTCAGAAGATGGTTGTGACCTACAAGGACTGGCATGAGATGTTGCCTTTTGCTCTGCATGGTTATCGTACGACGGTACACACATCAACCGGGGCAACTCCTTTTTCACTTGTATATGTGTCGCTACTGCGAAAATCGGCGCCGGCTGAACAGAAGAGTCGCCACCATGCATTATTTATCCCAAAGGAGGGGAAAGGAAACGCTCAAGGTAAACCTACCACAAAACGGGGAAAGGAATGGTCATCGCAACCAAAACCTGGATTCGGGAGTCGGTTACGCAAGGGGAAGGTATTAACACCCCTCACGTCCGTCGTACTCGACGGGATCCACGCTTGTTTTCTAGTACGGATTGATTGTTATTCTATCTACTCTACAGGTCACGGGTTAAAAGAAAATAAAATGACTCGGCAAAGTGTCGCACTTTATGCCTACGTATTCCCGTCTGGAACGAGAAATCAGAGTCAACGTAGTTCGCCTACCTACGGGAAAGGAGGGGAAGATTGCTCGCTAGGATATCGCATCCTATGCCTACGTACTTTCATACAGCATGAAAGATCAGAGCAACCGTAGTTCGGGCCACGTACGACACAAGTCTGTCTTGATTTTTTTTATCTCCTTCTGAAAAAGGGTTTTTCCGATTACTGGTCCAAGCGGACAAAAATGACGTTTTGATGAGTTCACATTCTTTTACGGAAGAAGTGTCTTTTATTGTGTTTGAAATATTTATTGTGTTTTTCTGTTTTTTTTAGAAAGAAGAGACAGAACTCTAACCTATGGTTGAAAAGGGAATCACACTAACCTAATGTTATCATGCATGGGTTAAGACCTAATGTCTATCATGCTCCTCTCTTGCGCAGAGAGAAACAGAGATCCTAAGGGATAAACGGAAACAGAAACAATAGCATATATACAATAAAGCAGTAAAATGCATGGATACAACAATACAAGCGAGGCAAGGGAGTCCCACTCAACCTCGAACCTAGAAAACAACAGGCAAAAGCGAACAAAATTCGCTTTCAACCTAACAGGTTAAACGGCAAACAATACAGTCCGGGAAATTCAAACAATACATCAAAAATTATAAACAGCAAAAATAAACAGCCAACAGCAGCTCTGCATTAACATCTGTCTTCAAGTCATCATCTACAAGCTTCAAGCAAGCATCAGTCTTCATCTTCACAGCCTTCAAGCAAGGGCTTTGTCTTTAATCTTTCCGGGCTTTTCTTCAAGTCTCACTCTCCAAGCTGAGGAACCAATCAAAAGAATGAACTGGGATGTTAAGCAGTTAGTTGACCACCAAAGGTGGCAAACAGACTGTTAACAACATATAGAATGTTTCTCTCAAGAGTTCTATCTCTTAGACACTGTCACCAAGCCTTCCAAAGGAAGGGGGTGAGTGTCCTAGAGAGACTCTGCATCATAAAGAGGGATGGAGGCAAACAAAACCTTCCATGTTTGTGAACCAAGTTGCTATTCTAGAGCTCTACCTAACTCCTAGATCCTACAACCTTCAACAGCTGCCAGTAAGGTACACTCTTCATCAACCCTGGAAGTGAATCTTCACTCCTTTTAGTCTTCAATGGGCTTCATCAGCAAAGTCTTCAGCTCAAACCCAAACCCCAAGCAGGCCCAATACCCCACACAGTCAAATAATAACCCTAGAGAGGGCACACCACACAATTAAACAAATACAAGAAATATACTAGTGGTAATAGTAGAATAGGGGAAGTCTAATATTTTCTAAGGGATCTATTATCTACCCATAATACCCCTATAGTCCCATCATTTAATTTGTCCTAAAGAAAACCCAAAAGAAATTTGCTTTATTAAACCTACATTATGTTCACAACCCTAAATGATTAGCCTAATGTTTTCTAACTAAACTACCTAAAATAAATCCTAAAAAATTAGTATAAAAATCAAGGGGGCACCTAATATATGTATCTAGTTATACTAAAAAAATTGGCCTAAAAAGATTATGAGAATCACCTAAAAGAAATTCTACAAAAACTATGCACAAACTATATTTATTAAAAAGGCATTAAAAGAAAAAATGTGCAAAAAATATTAAAAGAAAATAAAATGGAAATTTTATTACATGATATTTTTCTACACAGAAATATGAAAATGGAAAAAAAACAACCAATCAAAAATGTGGAATTTTCAATTTATTATGAATTTTCAAACAATTAAGAAAAATGAATGAAATTAAAAATGAATCAAAATAAGCTAGGGGTGCAGTAAGCAAGAAAAGGCATTGAAACATGAATGATGGGCCCAGACTGGGGGTGCGCGTAGCAAGGCGCGCCTGGGCCCAATTAATCAGAAAACACAAAAAGAAAATAAAAACGAAAACGGTGCAGGAAGTAAAATAATGTAGTTCAAAATGAGTGGGCCTGGCAAGTGGTGGTGCGAATAGCAAGGATCCTTAAGCCCAAGCTGAGAATTTAAGTGAAACGGTGCGTTTCACATTTTCTGATTCCCTCTCGTTTTCATCTTTGAATCTAAGCCGTGCGATCTGGGTCTTGGTCAATGGTCTGCGAATGATCCAACGCTTGTGGAGTCATCTTCTCCAACGAGCTAGGGTTTGTAGTAAAAAGCCATGGAAATTGAACCTTCACATGTGAATCTTCCAGTGGCTCGTGTTCCCTCGTTTCTCCATGAAACTCAAAACTTCCAAAGGAGAAATTGATCTACTTTCCTCCCTGAACACAACCATGGATCCAATTTGCATTAACATGCTCTAAAAAGCCAAACCCGATAGCTCTACATCCATGGATACTCAAATTTCCAACTTCTTCTTTTTCCAATTTCTTGCCATCAAAATAATCACCTTGTATCACTGATTAACCTAAGCTAAACCACATGAATTAAAACTTCCTATCCTTCTAGTTCTAGATCCAAACAGTTGGTGTGCTCACATATCAACCTCCATGAAATGCTCTCAAACTCACTGGAATTGATCATCTACTTATTCCTAACAGTTCTAACCTAATAATTCTACATCATGCTATCTATTTTAAGCTAATTCGAAGGAAATACCAACCTGGTTTAAATCTGAAAACAGAAGGATGATCTCTTGGATTCACAGCTAGCAATGCTCTGGACTTGATCAATGGAGGTGGATCTTGATGCTGTATGCACTTGTGCTTTCTCAAAGGCTTTGAATTCTTGTAACCAATTCCTTTTGCAATTTGAATGATGAACTTGCAACACACGATTCTTGCACCAATACACTTGGATCTTGCTTGCAATGTGATCTATGATGGATATGGAGTATGATAGGATCAAGAAATTTGAAGAATGATGAGGAATTGAGAGAGTTTGGATGAATTTGCAAAAATGCAAGAGAGAATGAAACTATGTGATTTTGATCAAAATGAAGTGTAACCCTGCATTGAAGGAGCTCTAGGGTTTATATAGATGCCCATGGAATCATCTAGAACTTGCTGGAAACTTCTTTGTACACAAATCCCTTGTGATTTGGCATATGTCACTTTAACCATAAGCAAGCCATGATATCTCTCAAACTTTGAACTAAACTCAAAAATACATTATTGCCAATGGTCTCAAAACATTCTTTCCAATCAAAATGACCTATAATTTCATCCCATTTGGACATGTATTGCAAAATCTCATTTTTAGGTCACTTTTATTCATTAAATTCACCTTTTAATTGACCAAATTTGCAATCTTGAGCTATGAGCATTTTCCAACTTCCATGACCACTTTTCTAGACTCAAAACATCATTTGGAACAACTTTTATGTTGTGAAGTTTTTCATTTGAAGCTTCCTTGTATGAGTTTTAGGCATATACTTGAAATGACCTATAATTCTCAAATGACCAAAGTACCCTTTGCTTGCCAAGGTCATAACTAGAGTTCCACAAATCAGATGAAGACATATTATACCTTTATAGAAAGATAAGATCATGAGGAACAACTTTCATGTTGACCATAAATCCATTTGAAAGCTTCTTGAGGGGTAAAAGTTGCTTGGAAGTTTAGTAACTTTCACAGACAAAATTTCAGATGCCTCAGATGACCTGTAACTTGCAAGAACCATAACTTGAGTTCTATAAATATCCTTGATGTCTTCCACCACTCAAATTAAAGGTATTGATATCCTCTACAAGTTTCATGTTGGCCAAGGATCCATTTGAAGCTTGCATTTTGAATTATCTTGCTTGGAAGTTTGACCTAAACTAGGGGATTTTACACAGAAACCCTAATTTAGAAACTCCTCTTCTTCTTGATTCCTCTTGATTTCTTCTTGGAACAACACCACATCCATATCTACATGTCAAATGATGACCCCCACATCTCTCAAATAGGCCTTCATGCCCTTCAATCAAGCATTTGACCTAGGGTTGACCCAGATGAAACCCTAGTTGACTGTCTTCAACTGCAACTCTTGTGATCACATCAATGACTTGTCTCACTTTCAAAATGGCCTTATAGGTCCTCCATGATGTCTATATACCCTCCATGCTCAATTCACAGCTCACAACTTCTTTGATGATCTTCAAATATACTCAAGATAGGAGAGAGATCCAGTGACTTCTCTAGGTTTCAATTTCTTTCTGATGACTTGGATAGGCTTGAATTTGAATAAGAATCTCTTGATAGGCTCATAGAGATAAGAATAGTGCTTGGTCCCTTGTTGGATGGTTTGCTATGCTATGCTATGCAAATGATTAGACTATGTACATGACTTTTTATGCAAATGCTAATGCAATTGAAACATAAACCAAGTGAAGTATGTTGGGCAAATTTTAGGGTGCAACAGCTGCCCCTATTCAAGCGACTTGGACCCGACTGGGTGAAGAGCGAATGGCCTTCAAACATTCGAGGTACGAGACGGTTGAATACTAAGAACCCGGAAATTTGCCAACTGCAGAAATAAACTGCACAACTGCTTGGGGAACATTATCTACAAATCTGATTTCAATATTATCTTGTCAGTACTGGAATGAACTTATTGACTTCACTGGGAGAAGTGCTTCTGTCAACAAAACATGACCCTGCCACTGATACAGGAAAACAACACCGTCATCACTACGGGTAATAGTCTGGGAAAATAACACCGCCATCGCTACGGGTAATACTTTTGTCATTACTACAGGAACTAACTCCGCCACCGTTGCGGGAAAATATTGTCATTATTATAGAAAAATAACACCGTCATCGCTACGGGAAGATAACACCGCCACCACCGCGGGAAAATAACTCCGTCACCACTAAGGGAACATAACTCTGCCACCACTGTGGGAAGATAACTCCGCCACCACTGCGGGAAAATAACTCTGCCACCACTGCGGGAAATAACTCCGTCACCACTACGGGAAAATAACTCCGCCACCACTGCGGGAAATAACTCCGTCACCACTACGGGAAATAACTCCGCCACCACTGCGGGAAATATCTCCGTCACCACTACGGGAAAATAACTCCGCCACCACTGCGGGAAATATCTCCGTCACCACTACGGGAAAATAACTCCGCCACCACTGCGGGAAATAACTCCGTCACCACTGCGGGAAGATAAGTCCGCCACCACCGCAGGAAGATAACTCCGCCACCACTACGGGAAAATGACTCTGCCACCACTGCGGGAAAATAACTCTGCCACCACTGCGGGAAATAACTCCGTCACCACTATGGGAAATAACTCCGCCACCACTGCGGGAAATAACTCCGCCACCACTGCGGGAAATAACTCCGCCACCACTGCGGGAAAATAACTCCGCCACTGCTGCGGGAAATAACTCTGCCACCACTGCGGGAAAATAGCCTGATACAGCTTTTCTGCCTACCTTGGCAGCAGCTAGCTCCATCAATCACATGGGTAACACAATATGAGTCTAGTCTTCCAATTTTCAGTGCTGACATGGCAGCAAATCTGAGAAGGACTCTACTGGGGATTTTCTGAATCCACACTTCCAGACACCTATTTTATCATAGGCGGCAACTTCCAAAAATTGATTCACGAAATCTTTTGATAACGGCTTAACAACAATCTTGAAGAAATACTCCGCTGGAGGGGTAAGAGAAACTTTAACAAGCAACTCTGTGGGGAATAATGCCACGATTGACATTATCATTACATGTCTCACGCCGAGATCTTGAATGTTTGGTAATTAATTTGAGCAATAGCTCTCTCCACCTGCAAGGGAAACGATACTTGAAAACAAACGGTCAACCAATCTAGTTTATGTTTCAACATGCATATGTTTGACAATGGCGTAATGCTCCATTCGACATGGAAATGCTACGCGTTTTTATTTGGTAGATGCAAATATTACACTATATGCCGATGCAAATGCAGGCTCGAACTGCTGGGATACAGAAAACCGCTTCAGCAAAATAAATGCTGAAGACAACGCCAACTCCGCTGGGGATAACCGGGCGTTACAGAATTGTTCCAGCAAAATTAATGCTGGAAGAGTGAAGCCCGCTTCGCTGAGGAATAACTGAATGCGCCAATCATGATTGGACTTCTGCTGGGGAGCTTACCCGTGCCAATGAAAATTGGACTTTTGCTGGGGAGTGAACGGGTATCACACGGTATTCTGACAAAATAAATGTCGGGACACACAACCAACTCTGTCGGGGAGAGTTTTAACCTTCGAGTTCCACTGGGAGGAAAGAAAACACTTGCTGAACAAAGAGAGAACTCCGCTGAGGACGAAACGACCCTCTTGGGGAAAATCAACTGACTCCGCTGGGGGAGAGTAAATGACCCTACTAGGAAGGGGTAGACTGTCTGAGCACAGCTCACAAGTTAAGAAATATTAGTCTTCTGAGGCTAAACCACTCTGCTCGGGATACATTGCCTGAATACAACCTTCGATCTTGGAATCGCCAATTCTGCTAAGGATAAACGACCTTGCTGGAGAATATCCTTTGGATAAGCTACGACTAGCTGGGGAATCTGATCCTTCTTCAGTAAGGAACATTGTTATCTCAGAAGCGCGACCTGCGTGGGGATTCACTTCATGTAACGATCAAGCCTTTTCGTTACGAGCTTCTAGTTAGTACTGCAATCTTCCGATCGTCCACTTCATATGGTCAAGAACCCTGTAACACCACAAACAAGACAAGACAAGTCTATGCAACCAAATCTATTCAGGTTAGTGTTAGTGACATTATTTTCAGTTGATTCAAAGTTTTAGCAATTATTGGCAAGGGCCAGCAATGTTATACACTTGCTAGTTTTTTAACCTAGGCGTTTATCATGTACAAAACAGTAAAGAACCAGCATCAAATACTGAATAACATGTTTTATTGATTGGGCCCCTAAATGGGCGGAGTTTTGTACATGGGATGTAACTCCTGAAAAGAGGAAGCTACACACAACAAATATACAAGTATGCACAAGAAGCATAAATATAATGACAAATCAAATTTGCACACATGTCGGCAACGGGATACAGACGAACATCACGAGCTGATCCTCCTATGACTCGCCCGACTCTAATGCTTTCCCGGTATTCACACTTCCGAAGAGATTGTATCTGATAGTCGACCCCTCAGGTATATTCTCCCGCACCAATGCGCACCGCAGTATCAAATTCGGACCGCAGTCACTTGCTTTTCAAATCCCTAACTTTTGCGTGAATCGCCCTTTACGGGTTTTCAGTTCACCGGGATACCCTTTTTTGCCGAAGCCGACCAGTGTAGGTTTTCAACTTCGCGGGTGTACATTTTTTCAATTTTATCCCTAACTTTTGCCCGAACCTTTCATTCTGTTTTTGGTTCGCCAGGATGCCCCATTTTTGCCTGGACTTTCTTTTTCTGTCCAGCGGGTCAATTTCAAGCAAAGTATTTTTTAACTGCGTCCGAATTCACAGGCGACGTAAAGTCTTCACCGTCCATGGTGGACAACAATAAAGCCCCTCCTGAAAAGACTTTTCTGACAACGTATGGCCCTTCGTAGTTGGGGGTCCACTTGCCCCTGTGATCTGCCTGTGGCGGGAGAATCCTTTTCAGCACAAGGTCGCCCGTTTGAAAGCTCCGAGGATGTATCTTCTTATCATATGCTTTCTTCATTCGGCTCTGGTACAAACGACCGTATGCTAGAGAAGCTAGCCTCTTCTCATCCATTAAACTCAGCTGGTTCAACCTGTCCTTCACCCATTCTGCCTCGTCAAGTTGGACATCTCGTAATACTCTTAGTGACGGAATCTCAACTTCCAATGGTAACACTGCTTCCATTCCATACACCAACGAGAACGGGGTTGCCCCGGTTAATGTGTGTACCGTCGTACGATAACCGTGCAAAGCGAAAGGTAGCATCTCGTGCCAATCCTTATAGGTCACCACCATCTTCTGAACAATCTTCTTTATATTCTTATTGGCCGCTTCAACAGCGCCATTCATCTTGGGTCGGTAAGGGGAGGAGTTGTGATGCTCGATCTTAAAATTCTGACACAGCTCCTTCATCATTTTGTTATTCAGGTTTGAACCGTTGTCAGTAATTATCCGCTCGGGGATTTCATATCTGCAAATGATATCTCTCTTGATGAATCTGGCTACCACCTGCTTAGTCACATTTGCATAAGATGCCGCTTCCACCCACTTGGTGAAGTAATCAATTGCTACTAGAATGAACCGGTGTCCGTTAGAAGCAGTCGGCTCGATCTTTCCAATCATATCGATTCCCCACATCGAGAATGGCCATGGCGATGACATCACATTCAGAGGACTCGGAGGCACATGGATCTTATCTGCATAGATCTGGCACTTATGACACTTCCTCGCAAACTTGAAACAATCAGTTTCCATAGTTAGCCAAAAATAACATGCCCGCAGCAGCTTCCTCGTCATAGCATGCCCACCAGCATGCGTACCAAATGTACCCTCATGTATTTCCCCCATGAGCAGCTTCGCCTCTTTTCCGTCTACACAACGTAGTAACACCAAGTCGTGATTTCGTCTGTACAGGACACCGTCCGGATTCAAATAGAAATTACCCGCCAATCTCCTGAGAGTCTTCTGATCGTGACTGGATGCCCCAGCCGGATACTCTTTATTTTTCAGGAAATTAAGGATATCAAAATACCACGGTTTATCATCAGATGCTTCGTCAATGGCAAACACGAAGGCAGGTCTGTCAAGCCGAGAGATAACAATTCTGGGAGCCTCATTCCAGAAGTTGACTTTGTACATGGAAGACAAAGTGGCCAGGGCGTCAGCCATCTGATTCTCTGCTCGTGGTACATGATGCAATTCAACCTTGTCAAAGAAAGGCAACAATCTCCTTGCGTAGTTCATGTATGATATCAAATTAGGCTGACGTGTCTACCATTCCCCTTTTATCTGATTCACCACCAGAGCTGAGTCTCCGTATACATCCAGATTTTTGATTCGCAAATCAATGGCTTCTTCAAGCCCCATGATACAAGCTTCATATTCGGCTTCATTATTGGTAACTGGAAAGGTCAATCAAGCAGTAAACGGGATGTGCGACCCGTGTGGAGTAGTGATGATTGCCCCTATTCCGCTACCGTAGGCGTTTACAGCTCCGTCAAAGATCAACTTCCATTTGGAACCCAATTCTGGTCCTTCGTCTGGCAACAGCTCTTCACAATCTTTCATCTTTAGGTACATGATATCCTCGTCAGGAAAATCAAACCTCATCGATTGGTAATCCTCAATAGGCTGCTCTGCCAAGTACTCAGACAATACACTCCCCTTTATAGCCTTCTGTGAGACATACTGGATGTCGTATTCAGTCAAAACCATCTGCCAACGGGCAATTCTCCCCGATAATGCCTGCTTTTCGAATACATATTTGATAGGATCCATCTTCGAGATGCGCATGGTTGTATGATTCAGCATGTATTGCCTCAAACGCTTGGCGGCCCAGGCTAGCGCGCAACAAGTTTTTTCGAGCATTGAATATCGAGATTCACATTCAGTAAACTTCTTACTCAAGTAGTATATTGCATGCTCTTTTCTTCCTGTCTCGTCGTGTTGACCGAGAACACAACCCATACTTCTTGTCTCCCTGCCACTGGGGGTATCAAAATAGGAGGCTCCTGCAAATACTGCTTTATTTTATCGAACGCCTTTTGACAATTTTCATTCCATGTTACAGCTTGGTCTTTTTTCAACATCTTGAATAACGGCTCACACGTGGCCGTTAGGTGAGATATGAACCGAGCGATGTAGTTCAACCTCCCCAAAAACCCGCGCACCTCTTTCTCTGTTCTAGGCGTCGGCATCTCTTGTATTGCTTTTATTTTTGCAGGATCAACCTCTATTCCTTTTTCGCTCACGATAAACCCCAGCAGTTTACCCGATCTCACCCCGAAGGTGCACTTGTTAGGGTTCAGTCTCAGCCTGAACTTCCTAAGCCTTTTGAATAACTTCAGCAGATTCACCAAATGCTCTTCCTCCGTCTGGGATTTGGCAATCATATCATCGACATAAACTTCGATCTCTTTATGCATCATATCATGGAAAAGAGTCGTCATTGCACGCTGATACGTTGCCCCAGCATTCTTCAGTCCGAAGGGCATCACTTTGTAACAAAATGTTCCCTAAGGCGTGATGAAAGTAGTCTTCTCCATGTCCTCTGGCGCCATTTTAATCTGATTATAGCCCGAGAAGCCATCCATGAAGGAGAATACGGAGAATTGGGCAGTGTTGTCAACCAGCACATCGATGTGAGGAAGCGGAAAATCATCTTTCGGGCTCGCTTTATTCAAATCACGGTAATCTACGCACATTCTCACTTTACCGTCTTTCTTTGGCACTGGTACAATATTAGCGACCCATGAGGGATATTTTGTAACAGCTAGGAAACCAGCATCCCACTGCTTTTGAACCTCCTCCTTAATTTTCACTGCCATATCAGGTCTAGTTCTGCGAAGCTTCTGCTTGACCGGCGGACATTCTTCTTTTAACGGCAGGCGGTGCACAACCATATCTGTATCAAGCCCAGGCATGTCTTCATACGACCAAGCGAACACATCACTGTACTCTCTGAGCATTTCAACCAGTCTTCGCTTGACGTCGCTCTGCAGCGCGGCTCCTATACGGATGTTCTTTTCAACCCCTTCCGACCCCAGGTTAATAATTTCGATGACCTCCTCATGAGGCAGAATGACTCGTTCTTCTTGCTTTACCGACCAAGACAATTCTTCGGGAACGTCGCCATCTTCAACAATCTCTTCTTCGGCCTGAAATACCGGGTGCTCAAAGTCGAGACGAGTCATAGGCGGTTCAATGATGTCATCTGTAAATGTTATCCTGCAAAAGGAATGGTTAAATGCTTCAAAATGCGTATAAAGCGAATAACCACGTTGCCATTTTATTGTAAAACACAAAAACAGGAAAAGCAGAGATCGCAATATTTGTACATGAAAAAACGCCTTTTATTTAATGATTAAACAACGCAATGTACATAACAGCACGACCCTAAGCAAAATCATGATGCCTCGGGTAAGACACCAGATTGTTCAACAATTAATAAAACAAAGTATTACTGTTTGTGAGTCACAGGAACAATCTCCTGAATAGACCAATTGCATAATCCTTGTCCTGGCACGCTTGGCTGAATCCAGGCGTTCATGTCGCAGTCACTGTCTCCTTCTTCGGAGTCTGAAACAGCGTTGATGGCCTCGTGACACACTCCACTAGCGGTGATGGTTATCGGTCCTCTGAAACGGGGTGCCCTTGCAGCAGGCGTTGATGACGACAGTTGATATCCCAGCCCAAATCGGTCCATCTTCACGGGAATATCCAGCACCTTGCCCCAGCCTTTTGTCTCACCTGTCTTTACTAGAGCTTGAGCTTCCTTATATGACGAGACGGCTACCTCTGACGCTTTACTCGGCCCGGGACCTTTGTCTTTGATGCGCAACCCTTCAAAGGCTTGACAGGGTGTTTCATGAATCTCGCCGTCGACTTCTACATATTTGAATGATGACAGATGGCTAACCAATATGTCTTCTTCTCCACAGACCGTGACCACACTGTCCCCTACCATGTATTTCAGCTTTTGGTGCAAGGTAGATGTGACTGCCCCAGCACCATGGATCCAGGGTCGTCTGAGAAGGCAGCTGTATGCGGGCTGGATGTCCATAATATAAAATTCAGTTGCGAAAACCTCCGGCCCTACCTGTAGAGGTAATGTTATGGATCCAAAGACTGTTCTTCGTGTACCATCAAATGCTCTGACCACCAAGTCACTAGGCGTACACAGGATTCCTCTGACATCCAGTTTCATCATCGCTTTCTTAGGCAGCACGTTTAAGGAAGATCCGGTATCGACCAGTACGTGAGACATGACTGAGCCTCTACACTCAACTGAGACGTGCAACGCCATGTTATGCTCTCTCCCCTTCGGGGTCAAATCAAAGTATGTAAATCCCAAGCTATGGCCTGCGTTCACATGCGCCAACACCCCCTCCAGCAGATTCACGGAAACATCTTGGGGTACGAAGGACGTATCCAGAACTTTCATCAATGCATTTCTGTGAGCTTCGGAACATAATAGCAACGACAGTATGGATATCTTTGATGGCGTCTGTTGAAGGTGCTCAACTATCTTATAATCACTCTTGCGAATAAGGCGCATGAACTCTTCCACATCCTTCGACGACGTTTCTTTTTCGTTCCTCTGCACCGGGACAGCCTCATTCATCTTTCCTTTTCCCTTCGCCAGTCGTTCAACCTCTACCTCAGGCGATATAAAGATTCTCCCACTTCTTGTCATCCGGAAAGTCGAAAACCTGAAAAGGCGGCTTGGGCAAAAAAGGGTATCCCGGTGGATTGAAAACCTGAAAGGGCAATCCAGGCAAAAGTTAAGGATTAAAGCGTATGGCTATGTCTCGTTTGGATCACTCATGAAACTGCAACCAGTTGTACTACTTACTCAAGCTCAAACAGATAAAGCTCAATCCAATCGTTTCCGTCTCAACAGCAAGAAGATGAGATACTTGAGTGGCAATAGTAGAATTGAAACTCAATAGGATTATTTCCCACATAGCTGATTCTTTTTGTAAAACTTCATGACAAAATTCTCTTACTAGGGTTTATGTCTCCTTGTACAAACTTACCCGTGTATGGGTCACTTTTGATATAAATAAATTCCATCTTTTGAATCCAGATTTACTTTTACCCTATTTACATAAGCGAAACGTCCATTGGTTGTGTCTGAATGTATGTATGCCTTTGAATATGATTGATGTTTACCAGAAATGCATGTATGCTTTTAATATGATTGATGTTTACCAGAAATGCATGAAAATGCAGTAATAGTATTTACTAAGGACGAACGAGGGAAGGATTTCAACGAAGCTTCGCCGGTTCATCTTTACAAGACAGTTACAAACCATCAGTAGGACTAATCCATTTTCACAAAGTCTAATCTCCCCTGGAATTTATATCCATCTCTTTTATCCTCATACGGATATACGGGAAATTACTTTCCAATAAGGGCACGATGAACGAAGACGGAATGTTATACTTATCCTACTATCAAACGAAAACGAAGGTTATCTATACCCTACTATCCCCAACAACGGGAGGTTATCTATACCTTGTTATCCCCAACAACGGGAGGTTATCTATACCTTGTTATTCCCAGCAGACGGAGGGTTATATATTCTTCAACAACGAATCGGGATTTATTTTCCTTGGCCAGCAGTTGTTATACAAGGATATCCAGACACTTCCAGCAGTGTCATATCATACATACATCATTTACATCATACCATAACATATATATCTATAGTACATTACCTAAGTGCATCATGTCATACATGCATACATAAAGCATAAACTAATGTTGTTATACAGAATGCTACCTTGTTTTCAGGTTAATTATCCAACAAACAAGCTTATGATCTTTGGGACTGCTTTATTGTAACCTCAGGGTTACTTTATCCTCCTGATGAGCTTCTTATTACTTTGGGACTGCTTTATTGTAACCTCAGGGTTATTTTATCCTCCTGATAGCCTCTCATGACTTCAAGACTGCTTTAGAGCTACTGATTGCTCTATCTTCCTGAAATCATCCTATTACTTCAAGACTGCTTTAGAGCTATTCATTGCTCTATCCTCATGAGGTCATATTACTACTTCAAGACTGCTTTAGAGCTATTCATTGCTCTATCCTCCTGAAGCCATCTAATTATTTCAAGACTGCTTTAGAGCTATCCATTGCTCTATCCTCCTGAAATCATTACTTCAAGACTGCTTTAGAGCTATTGATTGCTCTATCCTCCTGAAGACATATCACATTATTATTTCAAGACTGCTTTAGAGCCATTCATTGTTCTATCCTCCTGAAATCATATCATTGCTTCAAGACTGCTTTAGGGTTATCACTATTGATTGCTCTATCCTCATGAAGACATGCTGCTACATCATTATTATTCCAGACTCCTGACAGTTCTCATTATACTACTGAAGAACTTTCCCCTAGTGGCATCTTTAAGCCCACTCAATCATGTTCAACCAACCATCAATATCACTCCATGCACTGGTGAGTGCAAATTTTTGGGCTTTTGTGTTCAATCCCCTTCAACCTTCCAGGTTACGACTGGCAAATATACCAATCTAACCCCTCAGGTTTCAGAAAATTGAACAGGGGCAGCTGTTGCACCCCAAAATTTGCCCTCACAATACAAGACTTTGTGTTCCAAGAAGGTTCACAAGGTTCACAAAATTCACAATTGGTCAGAAGAGTTGACAATTCCCTCAGACAATGCACCTCCTAAGCAGTGCATCCAAAACTAGGGTTTTGACTTTAATCAGGCTAAATGGACTTCCAAGACTTCAAGTGAGCTTCATAACATCTTATATGTGTATAAGAACCCCCATGTTAAGTTTCAAGACTTTTCTCAAAAGTTTGCTCAGTCAGATGATCAGATAAGTCAAAAGCAGTCAATGCAGTTAAAAAGTCAAACTGAGGTCAACTGTGGTCAAACCAAAGTCAAACTTCATGATTTTTTGCCAACATCAAGTATATGAAGTAAAATTCATCATTTTATCAAGGGTTGATCATGATTCATCAAGGAGATTCCAGATCATCAATAATCAGGAGTTTCTAAATTAGGGTTTCCTCAGTAAAAGTCAACTGAACTTTGACCAGGCATAACTTTCACATACTTCATCACCAAGTCTCCATCCAAAGCTCATTTTGAAGGAAATTGAATTCTCGACAACTTTGATGTTGAAGGTTAAGCCCAAAAATGCTTTATTTGAAAGATATGATCTAAGACATTATAGGTCATTTCAAAAGTCAACAAAAAGTCAACAACTTCAAAAGGGCATAACGTGAGATTGGTAAATGATATGGACCTGAAACCAATGGGGTTGTTTAGAGGACTCTTCAAGCTTTCCAAAAAGTCCAAGAACACCATCATACCTTTAAAATTGAGAGAAATGTGCCCTTGCAAAGTTGGGCAATTTTGTGATGGTTTATGTTGAAAATGGAGGCTTAGAAGTATTTCTTTCCAAATGGGCTGCCTAATTTATGACCCAATCCATCTCATAACATGGTGCACGACCCAATTGACCAAAATTCATCATTTTTATTATTTTTTATTTATTTATTATTGATTTAATTCATAAAAATCATTTTAAATAAATAAAAAAAATATAAAAATCTATTTTTGGGTGAAGATTTTGTTTCTAGAAATTCAGAATCATTGATTGAATTAGAATGAGAAGGAAATCATGTGATCTCTCCCAAATTATTATTTTTTATTTATTTATTATTGATTTAATTCATAAAAATCATTTTAAATAAATAAAAAATATAAAAATCTATTTTTGGGTGAAGATTTTGTTTCTAGAAATTCATAATCATTGATTGAATTAGAATGAGAAAGAAATCATGTGATCTCTCCCAAATTATTATTTTTTATTTATTTATTATTGATTTAATTCATAAAAATCATTTTAAATAAATAAAAAAATATAAAAATCTATTTTTGGGTGAAGATTTTGTTTCTAGAAATTCATAATCATTGATTGAATTAGAATGAGAAGGAAATCATGTGATCTCTCCCAAATTATTATTTTTTATTTATTTATTATTGATTTAATTCATAAAAATCATTTTAAATAAATAAAAAATATAAAAATCTATTTTTGGGTGAAGATTTTGTTTCTAGAAATTCATAATCATTGATTGAATTAGAATGAGAAGGAAATCATGTGATCTCTCCCAAATTATTATTTTTTATTTATTTATTATTGATTTAATTCATAAAAGTCATTTTAAATAAATAAAAAATATAAAAATCTATTTTTGGGTGAAGATTTTGTTTCTAGAAATTCATAATCATTGATTGAATTAGAATGAGAAAGAAATCATGTGATCTCTCCCAAATTATTATTTTTTATTTATTTATTATTGATTTAATTCATAAAAATCATTTTAAATAAATAAAAAAATATAAAAATCTATTTTTGGGTGAAGATTTTGTTTCTAGAAATTCATAATCATTGATTGAATTAGAATGAGAAGGAAATCATGTGATCTCTCCCAAATTATTATTTTTTATTTATTTATTATTGATTTAATTCATAAAAATCATTTTAAATAAATAAAAAATATAAAAATCTATTTTTGGGTGAAGATTTTGTTTCTAGAAATTCATAATCATTGATTGAATTAGAATGAGAAGGAAATCATGTGATCTCTCCCAAATTATTATTTTTTATTTATTTATTATGGATTTAATTCATAAAAATCATTTTAAATAAATAAAAAAATATAAAAATCTATTTTTGGGTGAAGATTTTGTTTCTAGAAATTCATAATCATTGATTGAATTAGAATGAGAAGGAAATCATGTGATCTCTCCCAAATTATTATTTTTTATTTATTTATTATTGATTTAATTCATAAAAATCATTTTAAATAAATAAAAAATATAAAAATCTATTTTTGGGTGAAGATTTTGTTTCTAGAAATTCATAATCATTGATTGAATTAGAATGAGAAGGAAATCATGTGATCTCTCCCAAAATAGCAAGCACTCATGATCAAATATTTGAAATTTATACAATGATCTTTTTGAATATTTTTTGGATCAAATATCCACACAACACATCAATGATTCTGACCTAAATCCATCACACATATATATTAAGCACAAACATAACCCTAGAGACGAATTTGCAGCAGCCTAAAGGTAAGATCAAAAGCACAAAAATCTTTCAAAAAGTCATATTCGGGTTCTCAAATTCAGAGCATTGCAAGGTATTTGGAAGACATAGCAAGCTTCCTTGGACTCTTCTGATCATAAATCATCATCCATATGCATCATATACACACCCAATTGCTCAACCCGAGTTCATCTTGACCTTGAATATTTTGTTTTCGAATCCATTGATTTATCATGTTTAAACTGTTTTTGATTGTTGTAGGATGTTTAGAATGAACTCTAGAACGATTCTGGGTGGTTCAATTGGATTTTCATTGCAGGAACAAGAATTCACCATGATTAGGGTTTTCGGCCCTCTTTAGGGTTTCACGATTTTCAAATGATAAATGGATTTGAAAAACATAGGACGATTGAAAAACTCAGTAGCAATACAATGGTGCAATCAATTTTGTGAAATTTTGCCGTTTGGATGAAGTTTGTGTTTCGCAGGGTGGAAGAACTCGTAACAATATTCGTAGGAGAAAACGTTGCAAAATCCGCAGCCTGATGGTTGTTGTGCTTCCTGGAAATCAAGCTGGCCTGGGTTCAAACCTCAGCCAGGTAAGTTTCCGCTTTTTTTTTCTTTCCTTTTATTTGATTTAAATATTATAATATTAAAAATTAAATATATTATGTATATTTCTCAATAATAAATAAATAATAATAAAATATGTCTGTTTTCTTTAATTTTAAAAAAATATGTTTTTTTTCACAAATTTTGTTTCTATATTTTATGTCTAAATTGTAATATGTATAAATTAGAAAATTTTTGTATATAACTAAATCCTATTTTTTTATATAAACCCTAAAAATTTATTTCTCATATAAACCCTAATTTCATAAAACTCTAAAAATATTTTTTAATACAAATCTAATCCTATTTTTTTTAATGTTATTTTCTAATATAATTATTATGTATGTATGTTTACTATAATTCTTACAAATTTTTGTAAATATACTTATAAATATTTTTTTACATAACTTTAGTTTATAAATAATTGTGCTTATAATAATTAGATTTTTTTGTAGTAACTTCATGATTAAAATATAATTTAATAATTTGTAAATTAAAACAATTGTTTATTCATATTTGTTTTTTTTAGTTGATTATATTAAAAAATTGTTAATTTCTTATTATTATAATATTTGGATTAATTTTGTTTATTCTTATTTACTAACCCATTTATATTCTAATCATGCTTATTATTTTGTCAAATATTGCTTACTAACTCCCTTTATTATTTATTATTGCTTATTTATATTTTATTTATCTTTGCTATTTAATTATTTTGCTTATTATTTTGTAATTGTTTCTTGGATGTAAAGTTGTTTAATTATTTAATTATTATTATGGTTAGTAATTAGGGAGTGTAACAACATGTATGTAATATTAAAATAAATTTAGATCACTTTTAAATAAAGATAATTAAAATAAACACGTCACACACGTAAGTCGATTTTAATCGCCGTCTCACTTCCTAAGGATATCCCTCAAGTTGCCTACGAATAATGGTTAAGTGGGGTGTATAAAGCAAGTCCCTCAAATAGAAAAATCATCAAAGTCCCTTATGGTTGCCTTTACGAATCGAGTCCCTTTCGAAAAATGATGATGGCCCCTTATATGTGCTTATTACATCCCACAATGGCCTTCAAAGTCAAATTGTCCCTCACATGTCCCTTAACATCCAAAGTAAGGACTACCTACTCCATTATAGTAGGGATAGTCTTACTAAGGAAAGGATAAAGAATAAGAAAGACCTTTAAACATTAGGGTAGGTTACTCCTAGGTGCTTGCTCACTTCAAAACTTTTTCACACTTAAACAAATTTCCAACAAAATTTTCAAACAAGTTTTTTTCACATCCATACACGGATTATTATTAAACTATTCTGAAATTTTTTGCTATTCACACACTACACTTTCAAAACAATTCAAAAGTGAGCTTAAGTACCTAAGAGCCCATGGATAACCATGGATGAAAAGGGTGCTAACACCTTCCCTTTTCATAACCTACCCCCCGGACCCAAAGTATTCTCTAAGGTCTTTCCTGTTCTTTTATAACCTTTCCTTATGGATAAAATAAAAGTCGGTGGCGACTCTTGCTATCCGCAACATTGTTTAAAGTCAGTTCACCGGGTTACAGAACTGGCGACTCTGTTGGGGACCTATTTAAGAGGGGTACCCTTAGGAATTAAGATCACTTTAAATTGTTTGCCTTGTTTGCTTTATTATATTGTTGGGGTGCTCTTATGTGTGAAAGGTCCTAACCCGGATCTAGTGTACCTTAGGTAAATGGCAATAGACCAAGGAAACTATACGACGTATATCGATACGGTTGATCTGGTGGCCATAGTTAGTGCGACTTCTTGGTTGGTGCTTATATTCCTTAAGTCAAGTTGAGGATAATATTGAGGCTGCCATATGTTGTCAATGCACTAACTGACTTTTAGAACCCTAGTTAACTCATCTTGGCCTTTAGAAAGTAGTGAGGTAACCGGCTTTGGTGCAGACTGAAGTTGGTTGACACTCGATACTACGCTCATTGAGATCTTAAACTTGGAGGGTTTTGGTTGGCAAGTAAGTTGCCTTCTGAACAACCACCCTTGTGAAGGATCAATGATATTGAGATCCCTTAGAACCTGGTTACTTTTGTAGGACAGGATGAACCATCTAACTTCAGGGGAGGGTACTTGCCTTTGAACCTCATGTAAGCCTTTAAACCTAGGGCTATGGTGTGACTTGTTTGTGTGTGCCACATGTTTGTGATTGAGCATGACATCATGACATCATCATGCATCATAAGCATATCATTTTCCCTAACCATTTCAAGGACCAAAGGATTTATCTTTGTTCTTTGTTGCAGGTCATGGCTTCTGCTCGTAGAAACACCATCAGGATCAACTTTGTAGGGATACCTGCTAAGCTCAAGGAGTTGGTTTCCCTAGTGCCTGATCATTCCCAGTTCAACAAGAGACATGGTCACTTATTGGATCTAGTTACTTCAGGGTTCAGTGAAGACATGATGAGTGTGCTGTTTCAGTTCTTTGACCCTAAGCACCATTGCTTTACATTTCCTGATTATCAGCTGGTTCCAACCATGGAGGAGTTCTCTAAACTTCTGGGTATACCTGTTCTTGATCAGAAGCCATTCATAGGCTTAGAGAAGGAGCTTAAACCAGAATTTATTGCTGCAGCTCTACATCTGAAGAAGTCTGACATTGTTCTAGAGACGAGAAGTGGAGTTAAAGGTATTCTTGCCAAGGTATTAGTGGATAAAGCTCAAATGTTCTTGAAGGCTATGAGCTACGGTGCTGTTGAGGAGATCTTAGCCTTATTGATTTATGGCTTAGTGTTGTTCCCCAATCCTGATCAGTTCATAGACGTTCATGCCATCAACATATTCCTGAGTCACAATCCAGTGCCTACCTTACTTGGAGACATCCTACATTCTCTTCACACCCGTACTACAAGGGCGAGAGGAACTTTGATGTGCTGCATACCTTTACTTTCTAGGTGGTTTATTTCTCACCTTCCTCGCTCAGTAATGAAGAATGAGCAAGGGTTCAGATGGTCCAAGAGGATCATGTCACTTTCTCACTCAGACATCCATTGGTGCTCCAGATCTATGGAGAATGTCACCATCATTGACCATTGTGGGGAGTTTCCTAATGTGCCACTTCTAGGCATAAGAGGAGGCATCACCTACAACCCATCTCTAGCTTTACGACAGTTTGGTTACGCCCGGAGCGATGGTCCACATGACATGTTGATTCAGGGCATTGTGTTTGATTACGACAACGATCTTCAGGGTTACCGTCAGAGATTCATCCGAGCTTGGGGAAAGGTAAACAGGATTGACAGCAAGACACTGGAGCCTAAGTACACTATTCCTATGGAGGCTTATCTCAGATGGGTACGATCTCGTGCTCAGACACTCATGATGCCATATCCTGCCGTCCTACCAGTTACCATGGAACCTGTTGCTGAAGGAGACACAGCTTATACCATCCGTCACCCAGACATGCCTACGGATATGGAAGACTTGCAGAGATCATGGATCCAACTGAAAGAGCAAAGGGATACTTTCGAGGCTCATTACAAAGCAAGCCAAGCAAGGATCCTAGAGCTAACAAAGCTACTTCATGAGGAACGAAACCTCAACTCATACCTCAACACAAAGAGGAAACGTCCATGGGAGACTTAAAACCCCATCTTTTGTACTTATTTCGTTTTCATTTTTTTGTAAGCCTAAAAGGCAAAACAAGTTATTACTAATAAAAAGTTACTTTCTTGTTTGTTTAAGCAAATTTAAATCCTGCGGTCCTTGAAAACATTGCATATGCATTCCCATATCATTGCATCACAGGTTTATAATTGTGTACAGGTTTCTCATCTTCTCGCTGTTTATTTCAGCAATGGCTCTTGAACAATCAGTTAAGGATCTCCAGGCACAGAATGCACAGTTCCAAGAGCTGATCCTGAACCTATCTAAGGGGCAGGATGAATTGAAGACACTGCTGGCCAAGAAGACTAAGAAGGCTAGAAGGTCTGCTGGGTTGCTCAACATGGGAAGAAGGTTCAAAGGTCCTGCCAAGACCAAGGAACAGGTTGAAGACTATGAATCTGAAGAATCTGAGCAGGAGAGAGGCAGTCTCCACAACACTATGGGGGACTCTGATTCTGAGGCTAACTACTACCATGAGCCTAACGAAGACAAATTCAAGATGCTGGTGGATAGAATGGATGCTATGGAATTACAGAAATCATCTGGGCTGGATTTTGAGGATTTGAGCTTGATATCTGGGGTGGTCATACCCATTGGGTTCAAAGTTACTACATTTGTTGTCTATGATGGGGTCTCTTGTCCCAAATTGCATCTGAGGTCTTATGTCAGAAGAATTCAACCCCACACTGCTGATAAAAAGTTGTGGATCCATTTCTTTCAAGAGAGTTTATCTGGAGCTCAGCTAGAGTGGTATTATCAGTTGGAGAGTGTCAACATCAGAGATTGGAATGACCTTGCTGAAGCTTTCTACAAGCAGTATCAATACAATGCTGACTTAGCCCCCACTCGCATGCAGCTTCAGAGCATGTCTATGGGTGCCAAAGAAAGCTTTAAGGAGTATGCTCAGAAGTGGAGAGACTTAGCTGGAAGAGTTCAACCCCCTTTGACTGATAGGGAGTTGGTTGATATGTTCATGTGTACGCTGAATGGTCCGTTTTACAGTCATCTCATTGGAAGCTCATCATCTGGCTTCACTGAGTTGATCATGACAGGAGAGCGAGTAGAGAATGGTATCAAGAGTGGTAAGATCCAAGTGGGCACTTCTTCATCAGGTGTTGCAAAGAAGCCTCCCACTGGGAAGAAAGAATCTAATGCTGTGTATGGTCAGCCTGATCGTAACAGAAGGCATCAGTCTGTTAGTGCAGTTCATATTTCAAATCCAACTCCTGCAACAACAGAGCAGCCTCAAGGCAACCAACAGAGGGCTAGAAGACAGTTCACGAAGATCAACATGTCAATGGCTCAGGCATTGCAACACTTGTTGAAAGCTGAACTTATTACCCTAAGGGAGGCCCCTCAGAATCCCAATGTTACCTCTCCCAAGTACAATCCCAATGCACGATGTGCATATCATTCAAACTGTCCAGGACATGATACTAATAACTGCTGGGTCTTGAAGAACAAAATTCAGGATATGATTGATGCTGGAGAAATTGAGTTTGATCCACCAGGTACTCCAAATGTGATTACAGCTCCAATGCCAAATCACGAGAAGACTGTCAACGCCATTGATGAAGATATTGATGAAGATCTGCATGTCTATTCAGTTATGGAGTTGAGCACACCATTGTCTGTTATCAAAAAGAGGTTAGTACAAGCTGGGATCTTTCCAGGTTGCCATGAAGATTGTCTATATTGTACCTATAAGCCGGATAGTTGCTTCATTTTGAGAGATGGGATTCAACGTCTCATGGATAAATATACTATAGTGTTTGAAAGAAGACCAGCATCTGTAGAAAGTATGGTGGATCATCTGACTCAGGGTAAGAAGATTGAAGAGGTTGACATGGTTGACAAAGTACCACTAAGAATCACTTCAAAGGGTCCCATTAAAATCACTCATCAGGGCCCAATCAAGATTACTGCTGAAGGGCCTGTGAAAGTTGTTGCTGAAGCCAGAGTAGCTCCTCTGATCATTACCACTCCTGGTCCTATTCCTTATACATCTGACAAAGCTGTGCCTTGGCACTATGGGTCTGATGTTTACATCCATGGTGTCAAGCAGGAGCCTTTACCTGATATGCCTGTTGACATTGATAATATTGCTGGATCTAGCAAGATCACTCGTAGTGGAAGAGTCTTCTCTCCTCCAGTTGCTTCTAAGAGTGCAGTTACTCCTGCTGTTACTTCCACCACTGATGCTCGGGGCAAGGGTCCTGTTATTGAGCCTGTATCTACTGATGTACCAGCTGCTGATGACCTCTCTAAGCAGATGGAAGAAGTATTGAAAATCATTCGCAAGAGTGATTATGATATTGTTGATCAGCTGGGGCATACTCCCTCAAAGATTTCTATGCTCTCCCTGTTATTATGTTCTGAGGCTCATGCCAAGTCATTGATCAAGTTTCTAAAGATGGCTCATGTACCCAGTGCAATTTCTGTGGACCGGTTTGAGAATTGTGTTGCTCACCTGACCTATGACAACGGGTTAGGATTTTCTGATGCTGACTTGACCCCTGCCAAGAGGGATCATAACAGGGCCTTGCATATTTCAATTGAATGCAGGGGCACTACCCTGTCTCATGTGCTGATAGACAATGGTTCCTCTCTGAATGTGTTGCCTAAGGAAGTCCTGAACAAGCTGAGTCCTGAAGATACGGTATTGAAGCCCAGTAATATTGTGGTAAAGGCTTTTGATGGTTCTAGAAGAGTAGTGCATGGGGAAATTGATCTTCCAATCAAGGTTGGCTCTCAGGTGTTTACCGCTACATTCTATGTGATGGATATTCGTCCTTCGTACTCATGTCTGCTTGGTCGTCCCTGGATCCATGGGGCAGGTGCTGTGACCTCCACATTACATCAAAAGTTGAGATATCCGGTGAATGGAAAAGTTGTTACTGTCTTTGGAGAGGAAGAATACTTTGTCAGCCATGTAAACACTTTCAAGTATCTGGAAGTAGAAGGTGAATACATTGAAACTCCATGTCAGTCATTTGAAGTGGTTCCCTGGGCTGTTAAGGATTGTGTGACTCCTCCTGCTGTGAAGAAGGTTCCTGTGGTCATCAGAAACCCTCCAACAATGGCAATGGCCTCCCTCAATGATGCAAAAGATGTGGTGGAAGAAGAGTCCCAGAAGGCTGTCCGTCGTGCCCGTGCTGTTCGTATCACCAATCAAGGGGTTATCAATGCTGTGGGAGATCAAGATGAAGACCACAACTTGGAGGCATGGATTTTTCCTACTGTGGGTGCTGGACTCAATAATTGGACAGCTGAAGATGTTATCCCTATCTCCTTTAGTCAGGAGTAAATACTATTACTGTGTTATGTTTTTAAATTTATAATTTCTGGAACAATTAAAACTTTCAAGCCATGTGCCTTACCCGGGGCACAATGGTGTGCTTGTTACGGGTTGTCATTTCATTTGCATACTTCATTCAATAAAATCAGTGGACGTTTCATTTTCGTAAATATTGTGTTCCTTGTCTTTCTTTTTCTTTTATTTTTGCTTTATCAGCTATGTGTTCTTACACACACCCACGTCACTAAAATGCAGATCCTCATCCACTCTGGATCCAGTTGATAACAGTTCTACTATTGCCAATTACAATTTCGAGAATCCGATCTATCAAACTGAAGACGGAAACGAGGACGATTGTGAAATACCTGTAGAGCTTGCTAGGTTGTTACAACAAGAAGAGAAAGCTATACAGCCACATGAAGAGCCAGTCGAAGTTGTGAATCTGGGAACTGAAGAAAACAGAAAAGAGGTCCAGATAGGGGCTGATTTAGAGGACAGTGTCAAGAGCAGGTTGATTCAGATGCTACGTGACTATGTGGAGATCTTTGCTTGGTCTTATGAAGATAGGCCAGGGTTGGATACAGACATTATGGTTCACCGTTTGCCAGTGAAAGAAGATTGTCGTCCAAAGAAGCAGAAGGTCCGTCGTATGCGTCCTGAAATGTCAGAAAAGATCAAAGCAGAGGTAATGAAACAGTTCAATGCAGGGTTCTTGGCCGTAACTTCTTATCCTCAGTGGGTTGCAAATGTGGTACCAGTTCCTAAGAAAGATGGTAAGGTACGTATGTGTGTAGACTACAGAGATCTGAACAAGGCTAGCCCTAAAGACGACTTTCCACTTCCTCATATCGATATTCTGGTAGACAACACTGCTCAGCATAAGGTATTCTCTTTTATGGATGGTTTCTCTGGTTACAATCAAATCAAGATGGCACCTGAAGATATGGAGAAGACAACATTTGTGACACAGTGGGGCACCTTTTGCTATAAGGTAATGCCATTTGGTTTGAAGAATGCAGGGGCAACATATCAGCGTGCTATGGTGGCTTTGTTTCATGATATGATTCATCATGAGATAGAGGTATATGTGGATGATATGATAGCCAGGTCTCAGAATGAAGAACAACATCTTGATCATCTGCACAAGTTGTTTGAGAGGTTGAAGAAATACAGGTTGAGATTAAATCCAAACAAGTGTACTTTTGGAGTTAGATCTGGAAAGCTCCTGGGTTTCATTGTCAGTGGAAAAGGTATTGAAGTGGATCCTGCAAAAGTGAAAGCTATACGAGAGATGCCAGCTCCCCGTACTGAGAAGGAGGTTAGAGGTTTCTTGGGACGATTGAACTACATTGCAAGATTTATTTCCCAATTAACTACCATCTGTGAGCCAATCTTCAAGTTGTTGAAGAAAGATCAGGTGATGGAATGGAATGATGAGTGCCAGACTGCCTTTGATGAAATCAAGAGATATTTGCTAGAACCTCCAATTTTAATGCCACCAGTTGATGGAAGACCCTTGATTATGTATTTAACAGTATTAGACAACTCAATGGGGTGTGTATTGGGGCAACATGACGAGTCTGGTCGAAAAGAGCAGGCAATATACTACCTTAGCAAAAAGTTTACCGACTGTGAAACAAGATACTCACTGCTCGGGAAAACTTGCTGCGCTTTGGCATGGGCTGCTCGCCGACTAAGACAGTATATGTTGACCCATACTACCTTGTTGATTTCGAAGATGGATCCAATCAAGTACATATTTGAGAAACCTGCTCTCTCCGGAAGAATTGCAAGATGGCAAATGATCTTGACGGAATATGATATACAGTATACTACTCAGAAGGCCATTAAGGGGAGTGTTGTTGCTGATCATTTGGCTCATCAAGCAGTAGATGATTACCAGTCAATGAATTTTGAGTTCCCTGATGAAGACATTATGTCTGTTACCAAAGAACCTGGACAATATGACGGACCTGAACAAGGATCCCGATGGACTATGGTTTTTGATGGTGCCTCCAATGCACATGGTAATGGTGTTGGTGTTGTGATTAGTTCCCCTGAAGGTTGTCACACCCCGATTACTGCCAGACTTTGTTTCTATTGTACCAATAACATGGCTGAGTATGAGGCATGTATCATGGGTATGCAAGTTGCTATTGATATGAAGATTCAGTTCCTTGAGGTGTATGGAGATTCAGCTCTGGTAGTAAGTCAGATTAAAGGAGATTGGGATACAAAGCATGATAATCTCATTCCTTACAGAGAACATGTGTTGTCTTTGATCCCACATTTCAAAGAGATTACTTTTGGACATATTCCACGAAGAGAGAATCAGTTGGCAGACGCATTGGCCACCATGGCATCTATGTTTGAGATCAGCTGGGGTGATGAAGCTCCCAAGATTACCATTGATAGATTTGAGAAGCCTGCATACTGCAATGAGATTGACACTGAAGGGGCAGAGGAGAAGCCTTGGTTCTATGAAGTGAAAAACTATCTTGAAGCTCAGGAGTTCCCTGAAGGGGCATCTGTCAAAGATAGGAAGTTCCTGAGAAGGTTTTCTGCTAAGTTCTTTCTGAGTAATGGCGTTCTGTATAAGCGTAATCATGATTCAACTATGCTTCGTTGTGTGGATAAGAAGGAAGCTACAGAAATTATGGAAGAGATGCATGATGGGACCTTTGGCACTCATTCTAGTGGTCATACCATGGCAAAGAAGATTTTGAGAGCAGGTTACTATTGGTCTACCATGGAAGCTGATTGCTATCAACACTCCAGAACATGTCACAAATGTCAAATCTATGCTGATAAAGTACATGTACCTCCATCTCCATTGAATGTGTTGACTGCTCCTTGGCCCTTTGCCATGTGGGGCATTGATATGATTGGTGAGATCAAGCCTACTGCTTCTAATGGGCATCGTTTCATCCTGGTTGCTATTGATTACTTCACGAAGTGGGTAGAGGCAGCTTCATTTGCATCTGTGACTAAGAATGTTGTGGCTCGGTTCATTAAGAATAATCTCATATGTAGGTATGGTATCCCTGAAAGGATTATCACTGACAATGGCTCTAATCTGAACAACACTATGATTACTGATCTCTGTACGCAGTTCAAGATTAAGCATCACAACTCTTCTCCGTATCGTCCAAAGATGAATGGGGCAGTTGAAGCTGCTAATAAGAACATTAAGAAGATTGTACAGAAGATGACTATTACTTACAAGGATTGGCACGAGATGTTACCATTTGCTCTGCATGGTTATCGTACTACAATACGTACTTCAACAGGGGCAACCCCATTCTCCTTAGTCTATGGTATGGAAGCAGTTCTGCCTATTGAAGTTCAGATTCCCTCCTTGAGAATTATGAAGGATGCAGGCTTGGATGAAGATGAATGGATTCAGACTCGACTTGACCAGATAAATTTGATTGATGAGAAAAGGTTAGCAGCAGTTTGTCATGGCCAGATGTACCAGAAACGGATGATCAAAGCTTTTAACAAGAAGGTTAAGCCAAAGGTATATCAGGCTGGTGACTTGGTAATCAAGCGTATCATATTACCACAGGGTGATCCTAGGGGCAAGTGGACTCCAACATATGAGGGACCATTTGTAGTCAAGACAGTGTTCTCAGGAGGTGCCATGATACTGACTACAATGGATGGTGAAGACTTCCCACAACCTGTAAACGCAGACATAGTTAAAAAATACTACGCATAAAAAGAGACCCGCTAGGTTGACAGGCCTAGGCAAAAATAAGGGCATCCCGGCAAACCAAAAGGGTTTGGGCAAAAATTAGGGATATATATATAAAAAGATGTACACCCGGCAAGTCGAAAACCTGAAAAGGCGGCTTGGGCAAAAAAGGGTATCCCGGTGGATTGAAAACCTGAAAGGGCAATCCAGGCAAAAGTTAAGGATTAAAGCGTATGACTATGTCTCGTTTGGATCACTCATGAAACTGCAACCAGTTGTACTACTTACTCAAGCTCAAACAGATAAAGCTCAATCCAATCGTTTCCGTCTCAACAGCAAGAAGATGAGATACTTGAGTGGCAATAGTAGAATTGAAACTCAATAGGATTATTTCCCACATAGCTGATTCTTTTTGTAAAACTTCATGACAAAATTCTCTTACTAGGGTTTATGTCTCCTTGTACAAACTTACCCGTGTATGGGTCACTTTTGATATAAATAAATTCCATCTTTTGAATCCAGATTTACTTTTACCCTATTTACATAAGCGAAACGTCCATTGGTTGTGTCTGAATGTATGTATGCCTTTGAATATGATTGATGTTTACCAGAAATGCATGTATGCTTTTAATATGATTGATGTTTACCAGAAATGCATGAAAATACAGTAATAGTATTTACTAAGGACGAACGAGGGAAGGATTTCAACGAAGCTTCGCCGGTTCATCTTTACAAGACAGTTACAAACCATCAGTAGGACTAATCCATTTTCACAAAGTCTAATCTCCCCTGGAATTTATATCCATCTCTTTTATCCTCATACGGATATACGGGAAATTACTTTCCAATAAGGGCACGATGAACGAAGACGGGATGTTATACTTATCCTACTATCAAACGAAAACGAAGGTTATCTATACCCTACTATCCCCAACAACGGGAGGTTATCTATACCTTGTTATCCCCAACAACGGGAGGTTATCTATACCTTGTTATTCCCAGCAGACGGAGGGTTATATATTCTTCAACAATGAATCGGGATTTATTTTCCTTGGCCAGCAGTTGTTATACAAGGATATCCAGACACTTCCAGCAGTGTCATATCATACATACATCATTTACATCATACCATAACATATATATCTATAGTACATTACCTAAGTGCATCATGTCATACATGCATACATAAAGCATAAACTAATGTTGTTATACAGAATGCTACCTTGTTTTCAGGTTAATTATCCAACAAACAAGCTTATGATCTTTGGGACTGCTTTATTGTAACCTCAGGGTTACTTTATCCTCCTGATGAGCTTCTTATTACTTTGGGACTGCTTTATTGTAACCTCAGGGTTATTTTATCCTCCTGATAGCCTCTCATGACTTCAAGACTGCTTTAGAGCTACTGATTGCTCTATCTTCCTGAAATCATCCTATTACTTCAAGACTGCTTTAGAGCTATTCATTGCTCTATCCTCATGAGGTCATATTACTACTTCAAGACTGCTTTAGAGCTATTCATTGCTCTATCCTCCTGAAGCCATCTAATTATTTCAAGACTGCTTTAGAGCTATCCATTGCTCTATCCTCCTGAAATCATTACTTCAAGACTGCTTTAGAGCTATTGATTGCTCTATCCTCCTGAAGACATATCACATTATTATTTCAAGACTGCTTTAGAGCCATTCATTGTTCTATCCTCCTGAAATCATATCATTGCTTCAAGACTGCTTTAGGGTTATCACTATTGATTGCTCTATCCTCATGAAGACATGCTGCTACATCATTATTATTCCAGACTCCTGACAGTTCTCATTATACTACTGAAGAACTTTCCCCTAGTGGCATCTTTAAGCCCACTCAATCATGTTCAACCAACCATCAATATCACTCCATGCACTGGTGAGTGCAAATTTTTGGGCTTTTGTGTTCAATCCCCTTCAACCTTCCAGGTTACGACTGGCAAATATACCAATCTAACCCCTCAGGTTTCAGAAAATTGAACAGGGGCAGCTGTTGCACCCCAAAATTTGCCCTCACAATACAAGACTTTGTGTTCCAAGAAGGTTCACAAGGTTCACAAAATTCACAATTGGTCAGAAGAGTTGACAATTCCCTCAGACAATGCACCTCCTAAGCAGTGCATCCAAAACTAGGGTTTTGACTTTAATCAGGCTAAATGGACTTCCAAGACTTCAAGTGAGCTTCATAACATCTTATATGTGTATAAGAACCCCCATGTTAAGTTTCAAGACTTTTCTCAAAAGTTTGCTCAGTCAGATGATCAGATAAGTCAAAAGCAGTCAATGCAGTTAAAAAGTCAAACTGAGGTCAACTGTGGTCAAACCAAAGTCAAACTTCATGATTTTTTGCCAACATCAGGTATATGAAGTAAAATTCATCATTTTATCAAGGTTTGATCATGATTCATCAAGGAGATTCCAGATCATCAATAATCAGGAGTTTCTAAATTAGGGTTTCCTCAGTAAAAGTCAACTGAACTTTGACCAGGCATAACTTTCACATACTTCATCACCAAGTCTCCATCCAAAGCTCATTTTGAAGGAAATTGAATTCTCGACAACTTTGATGTTGAAGGTTAAGCCCAAAAATGCTTTATTTGAAAGATATGATCTAAGACATTATAGGTCATTTCAAAAGTCAACAAAAAGTCAACAACTTCAAAAGGGCATAACGTGAGATTGGTAAATGATATGGACCTGAAACCAATGGGGTTGTTTAGAGGACTCTTCAAGCTTTCCAAAAAGTCCAAGAACACCATCATACCTTTAAAATTGAGAGAAATGTGCCCTTGCAAAGTTGGGCAATTTTGTGATGGTTTATGTTGAAAATGGAGGCTTAGAAGTATTTCTTTCCAAATGGGCTGCCTAATTTATGACCCAATCCATCTCATAACATGGTGCACGACCCAATTGACCAAAATTCATCATTTTTATTATTTTTTATTTATTTATTATTGATTTAATTCATAAAAATCATTTTAAATAAATAAAAAAATATAAAAATCTATTTTTGGGTGAAGATTTTGTTTCTAGAAATTCAGAATCATTGATTGAATTAGAATGAGAAGGAAATCATGTGATCTCTCCCAAATTATTATTTTTTATTTATTTATTATTGATTTAATTCATAAAAATCATTTTAAATAAATAAAAAATATAAAAATCTATTTTTGGGTGGAGATTTTGTTTCTAGAAATTCATAATCATTGATTAAATTAGAATGAGAAAGAAATCATGTGATCTCTCCCAAATTATTATTTTTTATTTATTTATTATTGATTTAATTCATAAAAATCATTTTAAATAAATAAAAAAATATAAAAATCTATTTTTGGGTGAAGATTTTGTTTCTAGAAATTCATAATCATTGATTGAATTAGAATGAGAAGGAAATCATGTGATCTCTCCCAAATTATTATTTTTTATTTATTTATTATTGATTTAATTCATAAAAATCATTTTAAATAAATAAAAAATATAAAAATCTATTTTTGGGTGAAGATTTTGTTTCTAGAAATTCATAATCATTGATTGAATTAGAATGAGAAGGAAATCATGTGATCTCTCCCAAATTATTATTTTTTATTTATTTAATATTGATTTAATTCATAAAAATCATTTTAAATAAATAAAAAATATAAAAATCTATTTTTGGGTGAAGATTTTGTTTCTAGAAATTCATAATCATTGATTGAATTAGAATGAGAAAGAAATCATGTGATCTCTCCCAAATTATTATTTTTTATTTATTTATTATTGATTTAATTCATAAAAATCATTTTAAATAAATAAAAAAAATATAAAAATCTATTTTTGGGTGAAGATTTTGTTTCTAGAAATTCATAATCATTGATTGAATTAGAATGAGAAGGAAATCATGTGATCTCTCCCAAATTATTATTTTTTATTTATTTATTATTGATTTAATTCATAAAAATCATTTTAAATAAATAAAAAATATAAAAATATATTTTTGGGTGAAGATTTTGTTTCTAGAAATTCATAATCATTGATTGAATTAGAATGAGAAGGAAATCATGTGATCTCTCCCAAATTATTATTTTTTATTTATTTATTATGGATTTAATTCATAAAAATCATTTTAAATAAATAAAAAAAATATAAAAATCTATTTTTGGGTGAAGATTTTGTTTCTAGAAATTCATAATCATTGATTGAATTAGAATGAGAAGGAAATCATGTGATCTCTCCCAAATTATTATTTTTTATTTATTTATTATTGATTTAATTCATAAAAATCATTTTAAATAAATAAAAAATATAAAAATCTATTTTTGGGTGAAGATTTTGTTTCTAGAAATTCATAATCATTGATTGAATTAGAATGAGAAGGAAATCATGTGATCTCTCCCAAAATAGCAAGCACTCATGATCAAATATTTGAAATTTATACAATGATCTTTTTGAATATTTTTTGGATCAAATATCCACACAACACATCAATGATTCTGACCTAAATCCATCACACATATATATTAAGCACAAACATAACCCTAGAGACGAATTTGCAGCAGCCTAAAGGTAAGATCAAAAGCACAAAAATCTTTCAAAAAGTCATATTCGGGTTCTCAAATTCAGAGCATTGCAAGGTATTTGGAAGACATAGCAAGCTTCCTTGGACTCTTCTGATCATAAATCATCATCCATATGCATCATATACACACCCAATTGCTCAACCCGAGTTCATCTTGACCTTGAATATTTTGTTTTCGAATCCATTGATTTATCATGTTTAAACTGTTTTTGATTGTTGTAGGATGTTTAGAATGAACTCTAGAACGATTCTGGGTGGTTCAATTGGATTTTCATTGCAGTAACAAGAATTCACCATGATTAGGGTTTTCGGCCCTCTTTAGGGTTTCACGATTTTCAAATGATAAATGGATTTGAAAAACATAGGACGATTGAAAAACTCAGTAGCAATACAATGGTGCAATCAATTTTGTGAAATTTTGCCGTTTGGATGAAGTTTGTGTTTCGCAGGGTGGAAGAACTCGTAACAATATTCGTAGGAGAAAACGTTGCAAAATCCGCAGCCTGATGGTTGTTGTGCTTCCTGGAAATCAAGCTGGCCTGGGTTCAAACCTCAGCCAGGTAAGTTTCCGCTTTTTTTTTCTTTCCTTTTATTTGATTTAAATATTATAATATTAAAAATTAAATATATTATGTATATTTCTCAATAATAAATAAATAATAATAAAATATGTCTGTTTTCTTTAATTTTAAAAAAATATGTTTTTTTTCACAAATTTTGTTTCTATATTTTATGTCTAAATTGTAATATGTATAAATTAGAAAATTTTTGTATATAACTAAATCCTATTTTTTTATATAAACCCTAAAAATTTATTTCTCATATAAACCCTAATTTCATAAAACTCTAAAAATATTTTTTAATACAAATCTAATCCTATTTTTTTTAATGTTATTTTCTAATATAATTATTATGTATGTATGTTTACTATAATTCTTACAAATTTTTGTAAATATACTTATAAATATTTTTTTACATAACTTTAGTTTATAAATAATTGTGCTTATAATAATTAGATTTTTTTGTAGTAACTTCATGATTAAAATATAATTTAATAATTTGTAAATTAAAACAATTGTTTATTCATATTTGTTTTTTTTAGTTGATTATATTAAAAAATTGTTAATTTCTTATTATTATAATATTTGGATTAATTTTGTTTATTCTTATTTACTAACCCATTTATATTCTAATCATGCTTATTATTTTGTCAAATATTGCTTACTAACTCCCTTTATTATTTATTATTGCTTATTTATATTTTATTTATCTTTGCTATTTAATTATTTTGCTTATTATTTTGTAATTGTTTCTTGGATGTAAAGTTGTTTAATTATTTAATTATTATTATGGTTAGTAATTAGGGAGTGTAACAACATGTATGTAATATTAAAATAAATTTAGATCACTTTTAAATAAAGATAATTAAAATAAACACGTCACACACGTAAGTCGATTTTAATCGCCGTCTCACTTCCTAAGGATATCCCTCAAGTTGCCTACGAATAATGGTTAAGTGGGGTGTATAAAGCAAGTCCCTCAAATAGAAAAATCATCAAAGTCCCTTATGGTTGCCTTTACGAATCGAGTCCCTTTCGAAAAATGATGATGGCCCCTTATATGTGCTTATTACATCCCACAATGGCCTTCAAAGTCAAATTGTCCCTCACATGTCCCTTAACATCCAAAGTAAGGACTACCTACTCCATTATAGTAGGGATAGTCTTACTAAGGAAAGGATAAAGAATAAGAAAGACCTTTAAACATTAGGGTAGGTTACTCCTAGGTGCTTGCTCACTTCAAAACTTTTTCACACTTAAACAAATTTCCAACAAAATTTTCAAACAAGTTTTTTTCACATCCATACACGGATTATTATTAAACTATTCTGAAATTTTTTTCTATTCACACACTACACTTTCAAAACAATTCAAAAGTGAGCTTAAGTACCTAAGAGCCCATGGATAACCATGGATGAAAAGGGTGCTAACACCTTCCCTTTTCATAACCTACCCCCCGGACCCAAAGTATTCTCTAAGGTCTTTCCTGTTCTTTTATAACCTTTCCTTATGGATAAAATAAAAGTCGGTGGCGACTCTTGCTATCCGCAACATTGTTTAAAGTCAGTTCACCGGGTTACAGAACTGGCGACTCTGTTGGGGACCTATTTAAGAGGGGTACCCTTAGGAATTAAGATCACTTTAAATTGTTTGCCTTGTTTGCTTTATTATATTGTTGGGGTGCTCTTATGTGTGAAAGGTCCTAACCCGGATCTAGTGTACCTTAGGTAAATGGCAATAGACCAAGGAAACTGTACGACGTATATCGATACGGTTGATCTGGTGGCCATAGTTAGTGCGACTTCTTGGTTGGTGCTTATATTCCTTAAGTCAAGTTGAGGATAATATTGAGGCTGCCATATGTTGTCAATGCACTAACTGACTTTTAGAACCCTAGTTAACTCATCTTGGCCTTTAGAAAGTAGTGAGGTAACCGGCTTTGGTGCAGACTGAAGTTGGTTGACACTCGATACTACGCTCATTGAGATCTTAAACTTGGAGGGTTTTGGTTGGCAAGTAAGTTGCCTTCTGAACAACCACCCTTGTGAAGGATCAATGATATTGAGATCCCTTAGAACCTGGTTACTTTTGTAGGACAGGATGAACCATCTAACTTCAGGGGAGGGTACTTGCCTTTGAACCTCATGTAAGCCTTTAAACCTAGGGCTATGGTGTGACTTGTTTGTGTGTGCCACATGTTTGTGATTGAGCATGACATCATGACATCATCATGCATCATAAGCATATCATTTTCCCTAACCATTTCAAGGACCAAAGGATTTATCTTTGTTCTTTGTTGCAGGTCATGGCTTCTGCTCGTAGAAACACCATCAGGATCAACTTTGTAGGGATACCTGCTAAGCTCAAGGAGTTGGTTTCCCTAGTGCCTGATCATTCCCAGTTCAACAAGAGACATGGTCACTTATTGGATCTAGTTACTTCAGGGTTCAGTGAAGACATGATGAGTGTGCTGTTTCAGTTCTTTGACCCTAAGCACCATTGCTTTACATTTCCTGATTATCAGCTGGTTCCAACCATGGAGGAGTTCTCTAAACTTCTGGGTATACCTGTTCTTGATCAGAAGCCATTCATAGGCTTAGAGAAGGAGCTTAAACCAGAATTTATTGCTGCAGCTCTACATCTGAAGAAGTCTGACATTGTTCTAGAGACGAGAAGTGGAGTTAAAGGTATTCTTGCCAAGGTATTAGTGGATAAAGCTCAAATGTTCTTGAAGGCTATGAGCTACGGTGCTGTTGAGGAGATCTTAGCCTTATTGATTTATGGCTTAGTGTTGTTCCCCAATCCTGATCAGTTCATAGACGTTCATGCCATCAACATATTCCTGAGTCACAATCCAGTGCTTACCTTACTTGGAGACATCCTACATTCTCTTCACACCCGTACTACAAGGGCGAGAGGAACTTTGATGTGCTGCATACCTTTACTTTCTAGGTGGTTTATTTCTCACCTTCCTCGCTCAGTAATGAAGAATGAGCAAGGGTTCAGATGGTCCAAGAGGATCATGTCACTTTCTCACTCAGACATCCATTGGTGCTCCAGATCTATGGAGAATGTCACCATCATTGACCATTGTGGGGAGTTTCCTAATGTGCCACTTCTAGGCATAAGAGGAGGCATCACCTACAACCCATCTCTAGCTTTACGACAGTTTGGTTACGCCCGGAGCGATGGTCCACATGACATGTTGATTCAGGGCATTGTGTTTGATTACGACAACGATCTTCAGGGTTACCGTCAGAGATTCATCCGAGCTTGGGGAAAGGTAAACAGGATTGACAGCAAGACACTGGAGCCTAAGTACACTATTCCTATGGAGGCTTATCTCAGATGGGTACGATCTCGTGCTCAGACACTCATGATGCCATATCCTGCCGTCCTACCAGTTACCATGGAACCTGTTGCTGAAGGAGACACAGCTTATACCATCCGTCACCCAGACATGCCTACGGATATGGAAGACTTGCAGAGATCATGGATCCAACTGAAAGAGCAAAGGGATACTTTCGAGGCTCATTACAAAGCAAGCCAAGCAAGGATCCTAGAGCTAACAAAGCTACTTCATGAGGAACGAAACCTCAACTCATACCTCAACACAAAGAGGAAACGTCCATGGGAGACTTAAAACCCCATCTTTTGTACTTATTTCGTTTTCATTTTTTTGTAAGCCTAAAAGGCAAAACAAGTTATTACTAATAAAAAGTTACTTTCTTGTTTGTTTAAGCAAATTTAAATCCTGCGGTCCTTGAAAACATTGCATATGCATTCCCATATCATTGCATCACAGGTTTATAATTGTGTACAGGTTTCTCATCTTCTCGCTGTTTATTTCAGCAATGGCTCTTGAACAATCAGTTAAGGATCTCCAGGCACAGAATGCACAGTTCCAAGAGCTGATCCTGAACCTATCTAAGGGGCAGGATGAATTGAAGACACTGCTGGCCAAGAAGACTAAGAAGGCTAGAAGGTCTGCTGGGTTGCTCAACATGGGAAGAAGGTTCAAAGGTCCTGCCAAGACCAAGGAACAGGTTGAAGACTATGAATCTGAAGAATCTGAGCAGGAGAGAGGCAGTCTCCACAACACTATGGGGGACTCTGATTCTGAGGCTAACTACTACCATGAGCCTAACGAAGACAAATTCAAGATGCTGGTGGATAGAATGGATGCTATGGAATTACAGAAATCATCTGGGCTGGATTTTGAGGATTTGAGCTTGATATCTGGGGTGGTCATACCCATTGGGTTCAAAGTTCCTACATTTGTTGTCTATGATGGGGTCTCTTGTCCCAAATTGCATCTGAGGTCTTATGTCAGAAGAATTCAACCCCACACTGCTGATAAAAAGTTGTGGATCCATTTCTTTCAAGAGAGTTTATCTGGAGCTCAGCTAGAGTGGTATTATCAGTTGGAGAGTGTCAACATCAGAGATTGGAATGACCTTGCTGAAGCTTTCTACAAGCAGTATCAATACAATGCTGACTTAGCCCCCACTCGCATGCAGCTTCAGAGCATGTCTATGGGTGCCAAAGAAAGCTTTAAGGAGTATGCTCAGAAGTGGAGAGACTTAGCTGGAAGAGTTCAACCCCCTTTGACTGATAGGGAGTTGGTTGATATGTTCATGTGTACGCTGAATGGTCCGTTTTACAGTCATCTCATTGGAAGCTCATCATCTGGCTTCACTGAGTTGATCATGACAGGAGAGCGAGTAGAGAATGGTATCAAGAGTGGTAAGATCCAAGTGGGCACTTCTTCATCAGGTGTTGCAAAGAAGCCTCCCACTGGGAAGAAAGAATCTAATGCTGTGTATGGTCATCCTGATCGTAACAGAAGGCATCAGTCTGTTAGTGCAGTTCATATTTCAAATCCAACTCCTGCAACAACAGAGCAGCCTCAAGGCAACCAACAGAGGGCTAGAAGACAGTTCACGAAGATCAACATGTCAATGGCTCAGGCATTGCAACACTTGTTGAAAGCTGAACTTATTACCCTGAGGGAGGCCCCTCAGAATCCCAATGTTACCTCTCCCAAGTACAATCCCAATGCACGATGTGCATATCATTCAAACTGTCCAGGACATGATACTAATAACTGCTGGGTCTTGAAGAACAAAATTCAGGATATGATTGATGCTGGAGAAATTGAGTTTGATCCACCAGGTACTCCAAATGTGATTACAGCTCCAATGCCAAATCACGAGAAGACTGTCAACGCCATTGATGAAGATATTGATGAAGATCTGCATGTCTATTCAGTTATGGAGTTGAGCACACCATTGTCTGTTATCAAAAAGAGGTTAGTACAAGCTGGGATCTTTCCAGGTTGCCATGAAGATTGTCTATATTGTACCTATAAGCCGGATAGTTGCTTCATTTTGAGAGATGGGATTCAACGTCTCATGGATAAATATACTATAGTGTTTGAAAGAAGACCAGCATCTGTAGAAAGTATGGTGGATCATCTGACTCAGGGTAAGAAGATTGAAGAGGTTGACATGGTTGACAAAGTACCACTAAGAATCACTTCAAAGGGTCCCATTAAAATCACTCATCAGGGCCCAATCAAGATTACTGCTGAAGGGCCTGTGAAAGTTGTTGCTGAAGCCAGAGTAGCTCCTCTGATCATTACCACTCCTGGTCCTATTCCTTATACATCTGACAAAGCTGTGCCTTGGCACTATGGGTCTGATGTTTACATCCATGGTGTCAAGCAGGAGCCTTTACCTGATATGCCTGTTGACATTGATAATATTGTTGGATCTAGCAAGATCACTCGTAGTGGAAGAGTCTTCTCTCCTCCAGTTGCTTCTAAGAGTGCAGTTACTCCTGCTGTTACTTCCACCACTGATGCTCGGGGCAAGGGTCCTGTTATTGAGCCTGTATCTACTGATGTGCCAGCTGCTGATGACCTCTCTAAGCAGATGGAAGAAGTATTGAAAATCATTCGCAAGAGTGATTATGATATTGTTGATCAGCTGGGGCATACTCCCTCAAAGATTTCTATGCTCTCCCTGTTATTATGTTCTGAGGCTCATGCCAAGTCATTGATCAAGTTTCTAAAGATGGCTCATGTACCCAGTGCAATTTCTGTGGACCGGTTTGAGAATTGTGTTGCTCACCTGACCTATGACAACGGGTTAGGATTTTCTGATGCTGACTTGACCCCTGCCAAGAGGGATCATAACAGGGCCTTGCATATTTCAATTGAATGCAGGGGCACTACCCTGTCTCATGTGCTGATAGACAATGGTTCCTCTCTGAATGTGTTGCCTAAGGAAGTCCTGAACAAGCTGAGTCCTGAAGATACGGTATTGAAGCCCAGTAATATTGTGGTAAAGGCTTTTGATGGTTCTAGAAGAGTAGTGCATGGGGAAATTGATCTTCCAATCAAGGTTGGCTCTCAGGTGTTTACCGCTACATTCTATGTGATGGATATTCGTCCTTCGTACTCATGTCTGCTTGGTCGTCCCTGGATCCATGGGGCAGGTGCTGTGACCTCCACATTACATCAAAAGTTGAGATATCCGGTGAATGGAAAAGTTGTTACTGTCTTTGGAGAGGAAGAATACTTTGTCATCCATGTAAACACTTTCAAGTATCTGGAAGTAGAAGGTGAATACATTGAAACTCCATGTCAGTCATTTGAAGTGGTTCCCTGGGCTGTTAAGGATTGTGTGACTCCTCCTGCTGTGAAGAAGGTTCCTGTGGTCATCAGAAACCCTCCAACAATGGCAATGGCCTCCCTCAATGATGCAAAAGCTGTGGTGGAAGAAGAGTCCCAGAAGGCTGTCCGTCGTGCCCGTGCTGTTCGTATCACCAATCAAGGGGTTATCAATGCTGTGGGAGATCAAGATGAAGACCACAACTTGGAGGCATGGATTTTTCCTACTGTGGGTGCTGGACTCAATAATTGGACAGCTGAAGATGTTATCCCTATCTCCTTTAGTCAGGAGTAAATACTATTACTGTGTTATGTTTTTAAATTTATAATTTCTGGAACAATTAAAACTTTCAAGCCATGTGCCTTACCCGGGGCACAATGGTGTGCTTGTTACGGGTTGTCATTTCATTTGCATACTTCATTCAATAAAATCAGTGGACGTTTCGTTTTCGTAAATATTGTGTTCCTTGTCTTTCTTTTTCTTTTATTTTTGCTTTATCAGCTATGTGTTCTTACACACACCCACGTCACTAAAATGCAGATCCTCATCCACTCTGGATCCAGTTGATAACAGTTCTACTATTGCCAATTACAATTTCGAGAATCCGATCTATCAAACTGAAGACGGAAACGAGGACGATTGTGAAATACCTGTAGAGCTTGCTAGGTTGTTACAACAAGAAGAGAAAGCTATACAGCCACATGAAGAGCCAGTCGAAGTTGTGAATCTGGGAACTGAAGAAAACAGAAAAGAGGTCCAGATAGGGGCTGATTTAGAGGACAGTGGCAAGAGCAGGTTGATTCAGATGCTACGTGACTATGTGGAGATCTTTGCTTGGTATTATGAAGATAGGCCAGGGTTGGATACAGACATTGTGGTTCACCGTTTGCCAGTGAAAGAAGATTGTCGTCCAAAGAAGCAGAAGGTCCGTCGTATGCGTCCTGAAATGTCAGAAAAGATCAAAGCAGAGGTAATGAAACAGTTCAATGCAGGGTTCTTGGCCGTAACTTCTTATCCTCAGTGGGTTGCAAATGTGGTACCAGTTCCTAAGAAAGATGGTAAGGTACGTATGTGTGTAGACTACAGAGATCTGAACAAGGCTAGCCCTAAAGACGACTTTCCACTTCCTCATATCGATATTCTGGTAGACAACACTGCTCAGCATAAGGTATTCTCTTTTATGGATGGTTTCTCTGGTTACAATCAAATCAAGATGGCACCTGAAGATATGGAGAAGACAACATTTGTGACACAGTGGGGCACCTTTTGCTATAAGGTAATGCCATTTGGTTTGAAGAATGCAGGGGCAACATATCAGCGTGCTATGGTGGCTTTGTTTCATGATATGATTCATCATGAGATAGAGGTATATGTGGATGATATGATAGCCAGGTCTCAGAATGAAGAACAACATCTTGATCATCTGCACAAGTTGTTTGAGAGGTTGAAGAAATACAGGTTGAGATTAAATCCAAACAAGTGTACTTTTGGAGTTAGATCTGGAAAGCTCCTGGGTTTCATTGTCAGTGGAAAAGGTATTGAAGTGGATCCTGCAAAAGTGAAAGCTATACGAGAGATGCCAGCTCCCCGTACTGAGAAGGAGGTTAGAGGTTTCTTGGGACGATTGAACTACATTGCAAGATTTATTTCCCAATTAACTACCATCTGTGAGCCAATCTTCAAGTTGTTGAAGAAAGATCAGGTGATGGAATGGAATGATGAGTGCCAGACTACCTTTGATGAAATCAAGAGATATTTGCTAGAACCTCCAATTTTAATGCCACCAGTTGATGGAAGACCCTTGATTATGTATTTAACAGTATTAGACAACTCAATGGGGTGTGTATTGGGGCAACATGACGAGTCTGGTCGAAAAGAGCAGGCAATATACTACCTTAGCAAAAAGTTTACCGACTGTGAAACAAGATACTCACTGCTCGAGAAAACTTGCTGCGCTTTGGCATGGGCTGCTCGCCGACTAAGACAGTATATGTTGACCCATACTACCTTGTTGATTTCGAAGATGGATCCAATCAAGTACATATTTGAGAAACCTGCTCTCTCCGGAAGAATTGCAAGATGGCAAATGATCTTGACGGAATATGATATACAGTATACTACTCAGAAGGCCATTAAGGGGAGTGTTGTTGCTGATCATTTGGCTCATCAAGCAGTAGATGATTACCAGTCAATGAATTTTGAGTTCCCTGATGAAGACATTATGTCTGTTACCAAAGAACCTGGACAATATGACGGACCTGAACAAGGATCCCGATGGACTATGGTTTTTGATGGTGCCTCCAATGCACATGGTAATGGTGTTGGTGTTGTGATTAGTTCCCATGAAGGTTGGTGTAGTGTGCCTCCATCTATCAGGATTTGATAACTCTGCAGGTTCTTCAACTGCCGCTCGGTCGAATTGTAGTGTGCCTCCATCTATCAGGGCCTGAATACCCTTCTTCAATTCAGCACACCCCCCAGCTTGGGTCCAACACTCTAAACAATACTCGTCGCAACCTGGATACACACCTCCTTGCAATAATCTTCTCTTTATCTCACACAACGATGTCTTTAGGTCATCAACATTCATAATCAAGTTCAAACCCTCCTCGGTTAAAATAGCATTTGCCCCATGGTTGGGCATGGGCTTTTGCACTATGTTCGGACCCGCTTGTCCAAAATTGATAGCCTTACTATCCAATAGATCCTGCACCACATGCTTGAACGCGTGGCAACCCTCTACATCGTGGCCAGGAGCCCCGGAGTGGAATTCACAGTGCTTGCTTGCGTCAAAGCCGTATGGAGGAGTGCCCGTTACTGGCGCCATAGTTCTCTTTTCCACCAAGTTCAAACCCAGTAACGTCTGTAGCAATTCGGCATACGTTGAAGGAGGCGTTTCAAACACCCTCCTTGGTTTGACCCCTGGATTCTGCGCTGAGCAGGATGTACCCCCTGTTGTGGTTGCCGTTGCTGTTGTTGCATTTGTTGTTGCTGAAATGGAATGGTAACACTTGCCACCTGCTGCGGATGATTGTACTGGTTTCGACCTCTTCCCCGGCCTCGGCCTCGGCCCCCAAACACTACACTTGCATCACCCTGACGGCGCCCACCGAAAGCCCTTCTGTTACTGCCAGCTGAAGTGGATTCCTCAGCTTGGAATCTTGCCTGTTTAATGTTGCTTTCAATCTTCTCTCCCATCAGGATTAAGTCTGAAAAACTGCCCAACAAAGTATGAAACAACTTGTCATAAAACATACCGGTAAACGTTCCTATGAACATATCATTCATTTCTTTGTCCTCCAAAGGAGGATGAACTCGAGCAGCCATGTCGCGCCATCTCTGCGCATACTCTTTGAAGCTCTCGCCCTTCTTCTGGGACAACCCCTGCAATTGGACCCGGTTGGGTGCCAAGTCAATGTTGTACTTATAGTGAGCCACAAATGCTTCAGCCAGCTGCTTCCATGTCTTTATCTGTGTTGGCTCCAACCCCATATACCATTCAAGGGAAGGACCAAACAAGCTATCTTGAAAGAAATGCATCAGCATCCTCTCATCGTTTGAATACGCCGACATCCTTCTGTAGTATGACCGCACGTGCACCTTTGGGCAGGTATCCCCCTTATATTTGTCAAACGTGGGAGCTTTGAATTTTATTGGTACCCTCAGACCAGGCACCAGACCCATTGTAGTCATATCTAAGCTAACAGCGCTTTGATTCACGACCCCCTTCATCTGCTCCTCGAGCATCTTGATTCTCTGAGAGTCATCCATAGGACCTTCAAAACCTCCACCGGAGAAAGCATCCTCTTGCTGATCTTCTAGCCAATTACCGTTCCTAGTTCCGTATCCATCGTACCCGTTGTTACGGCCAACTCTAGTCTGATTCATTACAGGGCCTCGCCCCCTGTTACCATACCCCGGAGCGACTCCTGCAGGTCCAAAAGCCATTAACCCAGCGCCATTTCCATTTCCGAATCCGCCATAACCCTGATTAGCCATACCAAACCCGTCCTGCCCGAAGCCTTGAGCGTTGAAGCCGTACTTCCCAGCATGATCAAACCCCTGGTCATTGAAGCCGAATCCATTATTACCAAAGCCATTACCTCCCATATTATCACCCAGGTTGACATCTTCGAGCCCAACGTTGTTGACGATAGTCTCGTTACCGATTCCAACGTTACCGTTCCCGGCGGCAGTGCCGTTGTTCACATTGACAGCAGGTATGTTTACCATAGGTGGAGCTATCGGTGTGGGGGTACCATCCCCGTGAATAGTGTCGACTCGCACAGAATTATGGTCTTCATTTCCGTGCCCAGCATTTCTCACCAACAAAGGCTGCACCAAAGCTTGCAAATTCTCCTGGCCTTTCGCAATGGTCTCCATTGTCTGCATGAATAGCGCCAGCTTCTCCCGCATGTCCTGCATTTCATTCTGCATCTGATCCATAATTCTTCGGCAGTTGGTACGAGTCGAGTATCGGTGCGGGCGCTGACCTTCAATCCTGGGAAGACCTGGTATAGTGCAAGAAATGAGATATAGTTCAATAATCACCTGTAATGCAATATGAATGTGAATGCAATGCAATATGTGTCTGTGCATTAGGGCGTATCATTCCCCGATTCTAGTGCGAATGTGCCAGTGCGGTGACAGTGACAACAATACGAAGATCGGAGCCGAATCATAGAAAACACCTCATATATTGCATAGAAATCCATTAAGCCAAGAATACAATATCAATGAGTGCACAATACGAAGGCATGACCTCAACCAACAATCCTGGTGATGGTCAGCGCTATGCAAATAAAGCATACACATTAATACATGAAATGGTCAAGTACACCCATATGCCTGGTACTCTTCTAATAGCTTCTTAGTCTCTGGATGACTTGGTCGGGTAAGCAGACCCTCAACAAGTAGATCTCTTCGCTTGAGAACACGTCGCAAATCACCAGCAGATTCCTCCCATGCCCCTTCTCCGAAGCGATCCTCTAGCTTCCGCTTCTGAGACACAGCTTCTTTCTTGCCTTCGATGGCCTTGTTCAATGCATTCTGGAGACTATATCTGGCCATTACCTCCTCTTCATACTTCTTAGTGCTAGCCTTCAACTGTTCTTCGAGTTCAGAAATTTGCTGCTTCAATTTATCTTCCCTCTTTTTGTTGTTGGTTAGCGTAGCATTCCACGTCTTGTTACAAGAAGAGATTTCCTGGTGGGCGGCATCGAGTGCTTTCTTTTTGGACTCCAACATGTCATCAGAGCTTCTGAATTCTTTCCCCAAGCGTTCACGCTTCTTTTTCTCTTCAGTCAATTCAGCACCTAACCTGTTTACTAATTCAATCTGTTGTTGGAAAGAATGCACAACCTTGTTCTTCTCACTACGCATCTGAGCCAGTTCCTTTTCTAACTCTTCATTGATCTTCAGCAAGGCTTCTTTTTCTTTTACAACTCGCTCGTAGACCTCCATAGTAAGAGTGGTTGGTTCTTCCACCGGAATATGAACAGGGACTGGTGCAGCCGGAAATGGCATCAGCAACTGTCTTGCTCTCTCTTGGATCCAAACTTTGTATGGTACATAAGCCTGACAATCATTCTTCCCCAACAGTGGTTTCCCTCTTCTGTTGATACGCATCCAGGCGTGCTGAAGCTTAGCTAGTAACTCTCCATTCAAATCACCGGTGAAGTACAGAGATTCCTGTACTTCTTCCTCCTTAGGTGGGTTCTTCAACGCGTATCCAAACTGGCGAACGAACAAAGATGGGTTATAATTGATGCACCCTTTTATTCCTATCAACGGAACATTAGGATACCCAGAACAACTGAAAATAAGCTCAGACCCCAGCAAGTCTCGGTCAAACCACTCGATGTCTTCAGAAGATAGTCTCATCAGGCGCTCTGGCCAATCAGCGGTAGTTGCACTATCTACAAAAGGTCCCTTCAGGGGGAGATGGCTCTTAAACCACATGTACAGCAAAGGCACACAACAAGAGACGTTCTTGCCTCTCCTGTTCTCATTTCTGTAGTGCATCGAATGGTAGAAGTCCCCGATCAATGTGGGTACAGGGTTGGCAGCAGCAAACAAATGAAATGCATCCATGTCCACGAAGTTTGGGAAATTGGGAAACAGCACTATCCCATAAATGCACAGAGCCAAAACAGCGTTAAAGACTACCCAACATCCATTCTTGGCGTATTCCTGAGCCTTACCAATCAGAAATTGGAGGGAGAAACCTGGAACCCCGCGCCAAGAAGTCATCAACAGCTCATAAGCATTCATGTGCAAGGCCTTAGCTAAGTCCTCCAACTTGGGCTCAGCGGCAGAGTGAATAAAAGGAACCTTATTCTGTACTGGCAGCTCAATAAACTCTGCATACTCTTCCATGGTAGGCCCCAAAATAAAGTCAGCGAATGTGAAACATCTCAAAGCAGGGTCATAGAATTGCATTAGTGTATACAGCCCATTCAGTTCATCATCAGTTGGTTTGCGAACCAACCTCAACAGCCTTCCGTAACTCTGCCTGAAGTTTCTACGGACATCATCATCAGCAAGAGAAATCAGACCCAGGAGGGGAGTAATATCAGGGATAGGTAACTTGTAGGCAACTGTCATCCTCAAACCAGCCATGATCAATACTCAGAAGTCCGGACACTAGAACCAGGGAATATGCAAATGCACCTGCAGCACAGACACACGTTAATGGGATGCAATGATAATGGTTATGCAAACAATGCAATGCAAATAAAATGCAACATGGACCAAATGCCATGGCTGAGAAGCCTAAACCACATCATAAGTCTCAGATAGACCATCCAGAATTCCTCAAACCCTGGTCTTGGACAGACCCAAAATAAAGCTTCAACTATGATCTCTGACAGACCCCATACATAGCTCCAATCAAACCTCAGACCCAATAATCACTCCAACTTGGTCTCTGACAGACCCCAATAACTGTCCATAGGTATCCTGAATCTCAAATCAAGAATAAACCGGTATCTGAAGGTCTAGTTACCTGCATAACCCCAAACCCTCTCACAGGTAGGTGTCCTAGTAACTGACAATGGTATGGCATCCTATGCGGTCGTCGGCGTCACAGACTTTTAGGGTTGATGATACGATTCCCAGAAGGAGTGGCATCATCAAATCCTGAAGAGGCCTCACTTAGCCAACTTCCAAATGATCGGTTCCCAGAGTCGACAATCCAACTAACCAGCAACCCGAGCCACCCAAAGGGTAGGACAGGAGGCCAACCAGAAGAACCTCGTCTGAGTGTGGATTTCGCGGGACACTAGGACATGCAAAGCACGTGCGCGCCCACTAATTTCCACTCTAATTCTAGGTGCACTCAAGCCCAGGTCCGGCTTATCTCTCAATCATAGAACACCTTTCACACCCCAATACAGCAATAATAACAATAATATAATGCTGAAAGTAAATGACAGAAATATAAATCCATACAAAATCCTCGACGGGAAAACAAGCGCTAGGATTGACTCGCTTAAGGGACGTTGGATCCCAAATGCATAAGGAACTATCGCATTCCTTAGCAGCCAGGGGACGTTGGATCCCCAGTGGAGTCGCCAGCTGTCGCTACTGCGAAAATCGGCGCCGGCTGAACAGAAGAGTCGCCACCGTGCGTTATTTATCCCAAAGGAGGGGAAAGGAAACGCTCGAGGTAAACCTACCGCAAAACGGGGAAAGGAATGGTCATCGCAACCAAAACCTGGATTCGGGAGTCGGTTACGCAAGGGGAAGGTATTAGCACCCCTCACGTCCGTCGTACTCGACGGGATCCACGCTTGTTTTCTAGTACGGATTGATTGTTATTCTATCTACTCTACAGGTCACGGGTTAAAAGAAAATAAAATAACTCGGCAAAGTGTCGCACTTTATTCCTACGTATTCCCGTTTGGAACGAGAAATCAGAGTCAACGTAGTTCGCCTACCTACGGGAAAGGAGGGGAAGGTTGCTCGCTAGGATATCGCATCCTATGCCTACGTACTTTCATACAGCATGAAAGGTCAGAGCAAACGTAGTTCGGGCCACGTACGACACAAGTCTGTCTTGATTGTTTTTATCTCCTTCTGAAAAAGGGTTTTTTCGATTACTGGTCCAAGCGGACAAAAATTACGTTTTGATGAGTTCACATTCTTTTAAGGAAGAAGTGTCTTTTATTGTGTTTGAAATATTTATTGTGTTTTTCTGTTTGTTTTGAGAAAGAAGAGACAGAACTCTAACCTATGGTTGAAAAGGGAATCACACTAACCTAATGTTATCATGCATGGGTTAAGACCTAATGTCTATCATGCTCCTCTCTTGCGCAGAGAGAAACAGAGATCCTAAGGGATAAACGGAAACAGAAACAATAGCATATATACAATAAAGCAGTAAAATGCATGGATGCAAGAATACAAGCGAGGCAAGGGAGTCCCACTCAATCTCGAACCTAGAAAACAACAGGCAAAAGCGAACAAAATTCGCTTTCAACCTAACAGGTTAAACGGCAAACAATACAGTCCGGGAAATTCAAACAATACATCAAAAATTATAAACAGCAAAAATAAACAGCCAACAACAGCTCTGCATCAACATCTGTCTTCAAGTCATCATCTACAAGCTTCAAGCAAGCATCAGTCTTCATCTTCACAGCCTTCAAGCAAGGGCTTTGTCTTCAATCTTTCCGGGCTTTTCTTCAAGTCTCACTCTCCAAGCTGAGGAACCAATCAAAAGAATGAACTGGGATGTTAAGCAGTTAGTTGACCACCAAAGGTGGCAAACAGACTGTTAACAACATATAGAATGTTTCTCTCAAGAGTTCTATCTCTTAGACACTATCACCAAGCCTTCCAAAGGAAGGGGGTGAGTGTCCTAGAGAGACTCTGCATCATAGAGAGGGATGGAGGCAAACAAAACCTTCCATGTTTGTGAACCAAGTTGCTATTCTAGAGCTCTACCTAACTCCTAGATCCTACAACCTTCAATAGCTGCCAGCAAGGTACACTCTTCATCAACCCTGGAAGTGAATCTTCACTCCTTTTAGTCTTCAATGGGCTTCATCAGCAAAGTCTTCAGCTCAAACCCAAACCCCAAGCAGGCCCAATACCCCACACAGTCAAATAATAACCCTAGAGAGGGCACACAACACAATTAAACAAATACAAGAAATATACTAGTGGTAATAGTAGAATAGGGGAAGTCTAATATTTTCTAAGGGATCTATTATCTACCCATAATACCCCTATAGTCCCATCATTTAATTTGTCCTAAAGAAAACCCAAAAGAAATTTGCTTTATTAAACCTACATTATGTTCACAACCCTAAATGATTAGCCTAATGTTTTCTAACTAAACTACCTAAAATAAATCCTAAAAAATTAGTATAAAAATCAAGGGGGCACCTAATATATGTATCTAGTTATACTAAAAAAAATTGGCCTAAAAAGATTATGAGAATCACCTAAAAGAAATTCTACAAAAACTATGCACAAACTATATTTATTAAAAAGGCATTAAAAGAAAAAATATGCAAAAAATATTAAAAGAAGATAAAATGGAAATTTGATTACATGATATTTTTCTACACAGAAATATGAAAATGGAAAAAAAACAACCAATCAAAAATATGGAATTTTCAATTTATTATGAATTTTCAAACAATTAAGAAAAATGAATGAAATTAAAAATGAATCAAAATAAGCTAGGGGTGCAGTAAGCAAGAAAAGGCATTGAAACATGAATGATGGGCCCAGACTGGGGGTGCGCGTAGCAAGGCGCGCCTGGGCCCAGTTAATCAGAAAATACAAAAAGAAAATAAAAACGAAAACGGTGCAGGAAGTAAAATAATGTAGTTCAAAATGAGTGGGCCTGGCAAGTGGTGGTGCGAATAGCAAGGATCCTTAAGCCCAAGCTGAGAATTTAAGTGAAACGGTGCGTTTCACGTTCTCTGATTCCCTCTCGTTTTCATCTTTGAATCTAAGTCGTGCGATCTGGGTCTTGGTCAATGGTCTGCGAATGATCCAACGCTTGTGGAGTCATCTTCTCCAACGAGCTAGGGTTTGTAGTAAAAAGCCATGGAAATTGAACCTTCACACGTGAATCTTCCAGTGGCTCGTGTTCCCTCGTTTCTCCATGAAACTCAAAACTTCCAAAGGAGAAATTGATCTACTTTCCTCCCTGAACACAACCATGGATCCAATTTGCACTAACATGCTCTAAAAAGCCAAACCCGATAGCTCTACATCCATGGATACTCAAATTTCCAACTTCTTCTTTTTCCAATTTCTTGCCATCAAAATAATCACCTTGTATCACTGATTAACCTAAGCTAAACCACATGAATTAAAACTTCCTATCCTTCTAGTTCTAGATCCAAACAATTGGTGTGCTCACATATCAACCTCCATGAAATGCTCTCAAACTCACTGGAATTGATCATCTACTTATTCCTAACAGTTCTAACCTAATAATTCTACATCATGCTATCTATTTTAAGCTAATTCGAAGGAAATACCAACCTGGTTTAAATCTGAAAACAGAAGGATGATCTCTTGGATTCACAGCTAGCAATGCTCTGGACTTGATCAATGGAGGTGGATCTTGATGCTGTATGCACTTGTGCTTTCTCAAAGGCTTTGAATTCTTGTAACCAATTCCTTTTGCAATTTGAATGATGAACTTGCAACACACGATTCTTGCACCAATACACTTGGATCTTGCTTGCAATGTGATCTATGATGGATATGGAGTATGATAGGATCAAGAACTTTGAAGAATGATGAGGAATTGAGAGAGTTTGGATGAATTTGCAAAAATGCAAGAGAGAATGAAACTATGTGATTTTGATCAAAATGAAGTGTAACCCTACATTGAAGGAGCTCTAGGGTTTATATAGATGCCCATGGAATCATCTAGAACTTGCTGGAAACTTCTTTGTACACAAATCCCTTGTGATTTGGCATATGTCACTTTAACCATAAGCAAGCCATGATATCTCTCAAACTTTGAACTAAACTCAAAAATCCACTATTGCCAATGGTCTCAAAACATTCTTTCCAATCAAAATGACCTATAATTCCATCCCATTTGGACATGTATTGCAAAATCTCATTTTTAGGTCACTTTTATTCATTAAATTCACCTTTTAATTGACCAAATTTGCAATCTTGAGCTATGAGCATTTTCCAACTTCCATGACCACTTTTCTAGACTCAAAACATCATTTGGAACAACTTTGATGTTGTGAAGTTTTTCATTTGAAGCTTCCTTGTATGAGTTTTAGGCATATACTTGAAATGACCTATAATTCTCAAATGACCAAAATACCCTTTGCTTGCCAAGGTCATAAGTAGAGTTCCACAAATCAGATGAAGTCATACCATACCTTTATAGAAAGCTAAGATCATGAGGAACAAATTTCATGTTGACTAGAAATCCATTTGAAAGCTCCTTGAGGGGTAAACGTTGCTTGGAAGTTTAGTAACTTTCACAGACAAAATTTCAGATGCCTCAGATGACTTGTAACTTGCAAGAACCATAACTTGAGTTCTATAAATCTCCTTGATGTCTTCCACCACTCAAATTAAATGTCTTGAGATCCTCTACAAGTTTAATGTTGGCCAAGGATCCATTTGAAGCTTGCATTTTGAATTATCTTGCTTGGAAGTTTGACCTAAACTAGGGGATTTTACACAGAAACCCTAATTTAGAAACTCCTCTTCTTCTTGATTCCTCTTGATTTATTCTTGGCACAACACCACATACATATCTACATGTCAAATTATGACCCCCACATCTCTCAAATAGGCCTTCATGCCCTTCAATCAAGCATTTGACCTAGGGTTGACCCAGATGAAACCCTAGTTGACTGTCTTCAACTGCAACTCTTGTGATCACATCAATGACTTGTCTCACTTTCAAAATGGCCTTATAGGTCCTCCATGATGTCTATATACCCTCCATGCTCAATTCACAGCTCACAACTTCTTTGATGATCTTCAAATATACTCAAGATAGGAGAGAGATCCACTGCTTGATCCACTGACTTCTATATGTTTCAATTTCTTTCTGATGACTTGGATAGGATTGAATTTGAATAAGAATCTCTTGATAGGCTCATAGAGATAAGAATAGTGCTTGGTCCCTTGTTGGATGGTTTGCTATGTTATGCTATGCAAATGATTAGACTATGTACATGACTTTTTATGCAAATGCTAATGCAATTGAAACATAAACCAAGTGAAGTATGTTGGGAAAATTTTAGGGTGCAACAATATGGTATGGAGGCTGTCCTACCATTGGAAGTTGAGATTCCTTCTCTGAGGGTTTTGCGTGATGTCCAACTTGATGAGGCAGAATGGGTGAAAGATAGACTGAATCAGCTCAGTTTAATGGATGAGAAGAGACTGGCTTCTCTAGCATATGGTCGGCTGTATCAGAGTCGGATGAAGAAAGCTTACGATAAGAAGGTGTGTCCTCGAAGCTTTCAGACAGGCTATCTTGTGCTGAAAAAGATTCTCCCACCACAATCAGATCATAGGGGCAAGCGGACTCCCAACTATGAAGGTCCATATGTCGTTAGAAAGGTTTTCTTTGGAGGAGCCTTACTGTTGTCCACCATGGATGGTGAGGACTTCACATCCCCTGTGAACTCGGACGCAGTTAAAAAATACTTTGCTTAAAGAGACCCGCTGGACAGAAAAAAGAGAGTCCAGGCAAAAATGGGGCATCCCGGCGAACCATAAAAAAGGAATAAAAGGTTCGGGAAAAAGTTAGGGATATAATTGAAAAAAGATGTACACCCGCGAAGTTGAAAACCTGAAAAGGGCAACTTCGGCAAAAAAGGGTATCCCGATGAATTGAAAACCCGCAAAGGGCGGTTCACGCAAAAGTTAGGGATTTGAAAAAGCAAATGACTGCGGTACGAGTTTGATACTGCATTGCTTAGTGGGTTGGGAGTACCTGAGGGTTATATATCCAAAACAATCTCTTCCAAAGATCGAGTATCGGGAAAGCGTCAGAGTCAGGCGAGTCATAGGAGGATCAACTCATGGTGTTCGTCTGTACCACGTTGTCGACATGTATACAAATTTTCTTTGTATTTCTGTATATTTGTATTTTGTTTGTGCGTAACTTCCTCTTTTCAGGAGTTGCATCTAGTTTATATAATTTTGCCTATTTACAGACCCGTTATCAATAAAGCATGTTATTCAGTACTTGATGTTTGTTCTTTATTATTTTGTTTGTGAAAAAACGCCGACGTTTTTGATAAACTTGCATGTGCATAAACTTGCTGGCCCTTGCCAATAATTGCTAAAACTTCGAATTGACTGAATGAACGTCACGGATACTAACCGGAATAGATCTTGTTGTATAGATTTGTTTTTGTCTCGTTTGTGTTTTGCGGGGTTCTCACCTTTGGAGCAAACAGTCAAGGGAAATTGTGTTCCCCAGCCGGAGTCCTGTGACATAGTGATGGTATTACTCCTGAGCAGATGGAAGTCACATCTTATCTCAGAAGATTGGAGTTAGCAATTACCTTTACTGGATGTGGTTTGTCCTCCCCAGAAGAGTATTCCCCAGGAAAGTTGCCAAGAGAGTATCCTCAATGGATTTTGATGTCCCCAACAGAAGGTGCATTCCCAGCAGCGAGTATGTGCACACTCCATACCCAGCATGGGTAACTCCCGCCGAGTATAACCAAGTCGTCTTTGGTTTAGAAGGATCATTGATCGTGACTTTCTATGTCTAACTCAATTAACTGCAAGTGCACAGTCTATCGCGTGGTAATAATAGATATCGATCCCACAGGGGCTCGTAATCAAACTAGTATTATCGGGTGTTACGGTTTTTAGCTAGGTTGGTAATGTTTTAAGGGAGTAATAACAAAATAAGTGCATAAACTAAAGGGAACTAAAGCTTTTACTTAAGGTAAGAATGCTTGAATCGGTATGTAATATGTTATTTCTTCAGGGATTCTATAGGTCACCAGTGTCTTTAGGTTTTCAAAAATAGTTTAAGAAGAAAATGATGGTTTAAAGACCTTTGTTTCACGATGGTTGTTGACGCTAGTCGCAACTCTAAGGCGGAACGTATGCTGTCGCTATCCCGTTCGGGGTTAAAGTTACTTTTTGAAAACTATTAAGTTCCAATTCCTTTTAAAGCGTTGTCGTTGCTTTTAAAATGAATGCCTAGTTTTTACTATCTGGTCTTAGCCTTAACTGTCGCTTGTTGGTTCGTACCTTTATGAATTTTCCACTGTCGTGGCGAAACTACTGTAAATAATTTCTCGCTGTCGCGACGAAGGTTTATTTAGAAAAGTCAAATTTAAAAACTGAAGCCATAAATAAGTTTTTGAAAAGGTAGATATACACTAGTTAATTATTGAATCCCATCAGATTATTTATTACATACCGATTACTTAAGATTTAGCCAGACATGGAATATAAATAAACAGAACGTAAATAATGGCAGAAAATATTAATATTCATTACAATACGAAATAACAATTCTATTACGATTAAAATAGAAACCTATAAATAATTCGATTTGGCTTTTGGGAAATCCTCCAAAATGGCGGCAGGATTTTTGTCTTTATGCCAATTACTCGTACAGAATAGAAATGGGGAGTAAAACAAGAATTGCAAGGAAAGAAAGAAACAGGAAATAAAACAACGATAAGAAAAATGGGAATTTGAATAATTGCTCTGAAGGTAAATTGGCAGCACTTCGTCTCTTCAATGCGGCTCCCTTTTTCTGGTACCAGCTACCTCCTTTTATAGATGGGATATTCCACGGTTTATTTCTTCGAGAAGTGGGAGTGATATCAAAGAATATAGGAGTTAGTGGTACCACTTCTCTTTGGCACTTTCATAATTTGACATCACATGCAGAAAACTGTATTTTAACTACATGACGGTCGTCATGGACCTGTGACGGTCGTCACACGCATGACGGTCGTCACATCAGCAGAACTCGTTTCTGCTTCTTTTTGGCCTGATTTTCACCCAGTTTTCACCTGTAAATGCTTCTTTTCTTTATCTTGCTCCATTTGAGCATGGACTTTGAATACCTGCAAAATACTGGGCAAACAGTGTGGAAATATCTGAATTCGGAGTGAAAACAGTCGCCGATTAGTAGAAAAGTACATCATTATATATATATATATATATATATATATATATATATATATATATATATATATATATATATATATATATATATATATATATATATATATATATATATATATATATATATATATATATATATATATATATATATATATATATATATATATATATATATATATATATATATATATATATATATATATATATATATATATATATATATATATATATATATATATATATATATATATATATATATATATATATATATATATATATATATATATATATATATATATATATATATATATATATATATATATATATATATATATATATATATATATATATATATATATATATATATATATATATGATTTCGCGTTATCAAACTCCCCTAAACTTGAATCTTTGCTTGTCCTCAAGTACAGGTAGGAAAAATTTAAAGTTCAGCAAGCACGCGACACACTCTTCCCTTGATCAGATTTCTCGAACGCCAAGTTAAGAAGAACCGGGGATCCAATGGAAACAAAGCGTATACGGCGACGACACTTAATTGTAAGTCTTCGAAGGCCTCTCTTTTATGCAAGCCAGTCTCAACCATGTTACTGCAGCTCGGCTTCAAGTCTCTCACTACAAATGTTACCCGGCTTCGTTCTGGCGCAGTCACATTAAGCCCGTTATCCATACATGTTCATGGCAAGAAAACCTGTTGGTGATTTTTGATCTCTCTGCTAGTTTGATTTTTTTTCTTTGCACATATGCTTATTCTGCTATAAATCCGCGAGAGTTTCGTACCGTTGGGCTAAATGCTCGGGTGAGGAGCACCTAACTTAGAAGGGACATATCTTTGTATTCATGCAATATGGCTTTTCTTTTCTTTCAAGATTTTTGAATTCTTACCAGAGATCATACACTTATTTGCATCGGTTTCTTGCTTAGAAGAGTTTAGGATGGTGCTGACTGCTCGTATAAACTACTGGGGGCTCCGTTCGATTCGAAACTTGAGGCTTTGATACGAGTAAGCAGTGAGACTGACTCGCATAAACCAGAGGTCTAAGGTGTCAGGGCGTAGCAGCTTTGTTAAAATTTTCTTCTCGGAAATTCCAACTTGGTAAGGTTTAGGCGTAGCGCGTGATGCTTCGGAGAGGATAAGAGTTTCTTTGTATATGTCATATGAAGCGCGGGGAATTCACGTAACGGAGATATATATATATATATATATATATATATATATATATATATATATATATATATATATATATATATATATATATATATATATATATATATATATATATATATATATATATATATATATATATATATATATATATATATATATATATATATATATATATATATATATATATATATATATATATATATATATATATATATATATATATATATATATATATATATATATATATATATATATATATATATATATATATATATATATATATATATATATATATATATATATATATATATATATATATATATATATATATATATATATATATATATATATATATATATATATATATATTTTTTTTTTTTTTTTATATATATATATATATATATATATATATATATATATATATATATATATATATATATATATATATATATATATATATATATATATATAAGAGTTTATTTTCCGAAAATTGAAATTACTTTAAATTGAGAATTCGAAAGGAAAAGTACAATAGGAAATGGGAAATAACAGGGAAAAAGGGAAATGAAAAGGGAAATAACGTCTGCTCCCACACTATCTCAATCAGTGTCCTCACTGATTTGAAAGAATGCGGAAGGTAGGAATACAAAGGAAATAAATAAAGAAAAACAAAAATGACAAAAATGAAAAATACTACTATTCCCGTCCTCGTCCTCGATCTCTACCTCGACCTCTGGCTGGGGCGTCGCGTGCGGCGAGGTTCAGAGCTCCGGTGTGGAAGATGTAATCACGAAGGCCGTCGACTCGCACAGTGAGGTGTGCCATCTCATCGGCCATGCCGGAATGGACATCGTGCATCAACTGCAAAGATTGCTGAATTTGACCGGTTTTCTCACTCTGCTATACTTCAAATTCTTCAGCCCTTCGGTTCTGCTGCTCCATCATAAGCATCATCTGGTTCTGTTGCTCGATGCAGCGGAGGAGGGCCTCGGATGTGTCATCAGTGGCAGGACGGGGGCGGCGGCGCGCGGAAGGGCCTTCGGCAGTAGGTGCTTGTGATGGCTCAGGCGGGTCGGCTCTGTCTAGCTCCTCTTGAACTTCGTCCCTGGGCTCTTGGATATTATCCTGTGTTAGGGCAGCAGGGGCAGTGGTATCGAAGAGCCAGTTTTCTATATCCTCTGGATGCATTCAGGTGCATGAAGGCATGATGATGCTCTGGATAGTGCGGCCTCGCACTACCGGATGATATCTCCCATCACGGCGGACCTTGATGAGGTGGGAGGCGCGGCAGTGGTCGGTGTCCAGAAAGACAGGGGGCATCTGGTGGAGTGTCTGGAGGTGGTCGCCAAGACCGAGGCCTATGGAAATGGATGTGATGATGCCACCGAAATAGAAAGGTTTAGAGCCGCGGTTACAATTGGCTTGAATGTGAGCCAAGAGAAACGGGATGGCGTTAACAGGTTCCGAAGCAAACACGCAACGGAGGAAAAACAGCTCCTTCGAGTTGACCTTATGGTTACTGTCACGAGCGAATATTGTGTTGCTCAACACGCGGTGGAAGTAGCAGATAGTTGGGTTGTGGATATGAGTGGCGTTCAGAGTGTCCCAACTTTCTGGAGTGGTTCCGGTCAGTCGGTTCCAGAGAGGGAAGGCCTCTTGGTAGAACTGATCGGAGATGCAGCGGTGAGCATCGTCGCTGTGAGATAACTGTAGAATGACGGTGATGCGGTCCTGGGGGACCTGATATTCAGTGCCGAACAGACAAAAGCAGGCAGCGCCGGTAAGTTGGTTGATATCGCCGGAAGATGTTGCGTATGCGAAGGAGCTGAGAAACTCCAGAGTAGTTGCTCGTAGGTGGGTTGGGGATTGGTGCAGGGGTGCTAGATGCCGGCTCTCTGTAACATCCAAGTTACGCCATCGAGAATCCCGAGTTCCGTCAGAGAATCCAGGTGAGCATACTGGGTCGGCTGAAGCGACCGTTGATGGAATGCTAGGAAGTTGGTCTGCTGCCGTTCGCCGGCCTCTCCTTCTCGGAAAGAGATGGTGCTCAAATCGGGGTTTGCACTGGTTTGTCTGGCCATTTTGGTGAGAGAAGTGCAGAGGTTTGAGAGTAGGGAGTTTCGGAGAATGGTGAGGTAAGGGAATGCATAGGGTAATATATAAGGGTGTATTGGAAGTTGAAAATGGTGGAGGTTTAATGGGGGATTCAGAGGGTTTTTAGTGGGTTTTAATTTTGGGATAATGGGAAATTAGGGGAGACGAAGTGGAGAGGTGCGCAACCTCTGTTTTGACAGAATTGGGGTTTTTTCTGCATGACGACCGTCAGGGATGTGTGACGGTCGTAACACACGTGACGACCGTCAAGGGAATGTGTGACGACCGTCACAGCAGCAAATTCTGCAGAAATGCATAATTTTGCTTGTGGGGCGTTTTAACAGTGGAAAATATGATATTTTGACTTATGATGCACTAATTAGGAAATAAGAAATAACAGGAAACATAATGAAGGGAGATACTTGAGTGAAATGAAAATAACATTAAATCGAAAAATGAGTGTAAAGTAATACAATATCCAAAGAGAGGAAGCAGTTGCAAAATGAAATAATGTGAAACGATGCAGTAAACTTAAATTAAAGAGGAAACTAAAGTATCACTCCTTTGGTTTCTTCAAGTTGTTGACCTGCTGAATAACGTCATTAAATTGGTCGCTAACTACGTCCATGTAAGTAATGAAATCCATGTGAAGCTGCGTTAATTCATCTTTGATAGTGGTTACTTCTAGCTTGAGGTCGTCTACAGTTCTTAGAACAGTGTCCAGCTTGTCTGTGTTTTGGTCAGGCGTGGGGTCAGGAAAGTTATGGTAGTTAGGAGGGGTCTCAGGATCGACCTCCACTTTGGACTCATAATCTTGGTAGAACAAATAGTCATGTGCTTCTGAGATTTGATCACTGTCATACATGTAAGCCTGGGGTGTGGAGTGAGGTGATGGGGGTCCTATAGGCTCGTCCAATTCATAAAGCCAATTGTCTTTGTTATGGATACTAGTTACCTCATTGTTGGGCAGTGTGAAAAGGTGGACAGGTTGATCAGCTATGAGGTATTCGTAGGCTCCTGGTCCTAAGGTACCTAAGATACGTCTGTTGAAGTAGAACTGGATGTTCATTGATTTGAGGTTACCAAAACGAACGGCTTTGTTCAGGTAGTACCTCAGGCCAATTTCGTGGGCGATCATGGTGACTAGGCCTCCTATTAAAATGGGTGAGTGCGGTTCCTGATTGAGGCGTGTAAATGCCCTCATCATAAAAGGGACAGGATTTACAGGGCGGCCTTGTGAAGCACAGAGAAGGATGAACAACTCGTCCTTTGAGACTGTTGTAATGTTTTCCTCCTTCCCAAAGAGGGTATGGGCTAAAATCCGATGGAAATAGCGGAAGGTTGGATTGTGTATCTCGTTGTTGTGCATGTCATTCGGTTCTGGGTGATAGTTACCAGTGATGGAACCCCAGAATTGGTCTAATTCGAGATCAATATCCTCTTCAGTGGTGGTAAACACAAAAGGTCCGCTAGGGAAGCCTAGGATGTTAGCTAACATGGTACGGTTGTGTGTTTGGTCCATTTCAAACATTCTAAAGGTTATCAGCTCTTTACTGGATCCATAGCCATGTTCAGGTAGGTAACTTAGGGAGCTAAGGAATTCAAATGTCAGTTTGCGGAAGGTAGCAAATCGGGTCTTTAGAGCGGTTTGCTCCCAGCCTAATTGGTTAAATAAGTACTGAATGCTATCCTGGATTCCTAGCTTGTCCATGGTGGGTCTATCGTAGTACAGAGTCGAAGCAAAGCTTCTCTGAGTCAGTGCCTCAAATCTGGCCTTATGAGCTCGTCCTCTAAACACAACAGTCGTAACGTCGATGTCGGCCATACTCGTTAGTCGGAGAAAACGGGAGAAAAGTAGAACGACTTTAAAATCCTGGAAAAATCACATTCACTCAGATCATATTTTTAAGAAGTAAAGAGTGATAAAAGAGAAAAATATAAAATAAATATAAATATTGGAAAATAAGATAATAGAGATTTATAGAAATCATAAGTTAATAGAAAAACATAGTTTTAATAGATTTAGAAGGAAAAAATGGGAAAAATTGGGTTGCCTCCCAATCAGCGTTGTCTTTAACGTCAGAAGCCTGACGATAGCTTGGATATAAGCTATTCGGGAAGCTCGAGCAATTTCATATTGCTCACGTGGTCGCTGTGTTCATTTTGGTTATAATGTTTCAGACGCTGTCCGTTTACTACAAACGGTGCGTTGATTTGATTCTTGATTTCAATAGCTCCACTCTTAAGGACTTTGGTGACCTCAAAAGGTCCAGACCATCTAGATTTTAATTTTCCAGGGAATAGTTTCAATCTGGAGTTGAATAGGAGCACGATGTCTCCCACACTGAATTGTTTCCGGATTGAACGTTTATCATGCCATTTCTTGGTCATTTCTTTGTAGATGCGTGCATTCTCGTACGCGTCTAATCTTAGCTCTTCCAATTCATGAAGGTTCAAGATTCGCTTCTCTCCTGCCGCAGTGTAGTTGAAGTTTAGCATCTTAATAGCCCAGAAGGCTTTATGCTCTAATTCTACCGGAAGGTGACATGATTTTCCGTAGACTAGTTTAAATGGTGTGGTGCCTATCGGTGTCTTAAAGGCGGTCCTATAAGCCCATAAAGCTTCGTTCAGCTTTGAGGACCAATCTTTCCTGGAGGTTGCGACAGTCTTTTCTAAAACTTTCTTTATTTCTCTGCTCAAAACCTCCACTTGTCCACTAGTTTGTGGATGATACGGTGTGGCTACGCGGTGTTTGACTCCGTATTTGGAGAGGAGTTTGTCAAAGATTCGCGATATGAAGTGCGAACCACTATCACTAATGACGAGTCTGGGCACACCGAATCTAGGAAAGATTGTGTTTTTAAAGAGTTTAACGACTACTCGCGTGTCATTTGTTAGAGCGGCAACAACCTCTATCCATTTCGATACATAGTCGACAACGACGAGTATATATTTATTTCCAAAAGAAGATGGGAAAGGTCCCATGAAGTCGATTCCCCAGACGTCAAAGATTTCTACTTCTAAAATTCCTCTCTGAGGCATTTCATCGCATCGTGAGATGTTGCCAGTGCGTTGGCACCGGTCGCATTTTAGTACAACGCTATGGACATCCTTCCAGAGACTGGGCCAAAATAGGCCAGATTGTAGAATTTTAGCGCACGTCTTTGAGGTGCTAGCATGACCACCATAAGGTGCTGAATGGCATTGGGAGATGATGTCTTCTATTTCTTCCTCTGGGACACAGCTACGGTATAAGTTGTCGGTGCCTCGTTTGAAGAATAGAGGTTCGTCCCAGTAGTAATGCTTTAAGTCGTGGAATAATTTCTTCTTTTGTTGATAAGTCAGGTCTGGTGGAAGCACGCCTGCGGCCAGGTAATTAACGATGTCGACAAACCACGACAAAGTGGTTTGGGCATAGACAACTTCCACGGCTTTTTCCAGTTCCGGTTCTTCCGAAGTAGAGTTGGACATATCGCTTTCCAATTTGGCTATCAGACGTTCGTAGGGGAAATCGTCATTGATAGGTACTGGTTCTTATTTTATGCCATCTATATGTGATAAGTGATCTGCAACTACGTTCTCGGTCCCCTTCTTATCTTTAATTTCTAAGTCGAACTCTTGTAATAATAGGATCCATCTCAATAATCTGGGTTTAGCGTCCTTTTTGCTTATTAGGTACCTAATGGCAGCGTGGTCTGTGTATATGATTATTTTGGCTCCTACCAAGTAGGAACGGAATTTGTCAAGAGCAAACACGACTGCTAGGAGTTCCTTTTCCGTTGTGGCGTAGTTCATTTGGGCAGGGTCTAATGTTCTACTGGCGTAGTAGATAGCGTGAAGCTTCTTGTCTTTCCTTTGTCCTAGAACTACGCCTACAGCGTAATCACTCGCATCGCACATGATTTCGAATGGTAGTCGCCAATCTTGGGGTTGCATGATTGGTGCGGTGATAAGTGCTGACTTTAGAGTTTCGAATGCCTCTAAGCATTCTTTGTCGAAGATGAACTCGGCATCTTTCATTAACAAACCTGTAAGAGGTTTTGTGATTTTCGAGAAATCCTGTATGAATCTTCGGTAGAATCCAACGTGTCCTAAGAAGCTTCGTATTTCTCGTACGGTTTTTGAGGGTTGAAGATCCTTTATGATCTTTATTTTGGCTTTGTCAACTTCGATCTCCTTTTCCGATATGACGTGTCCTAAAACGATGCCTTGTCGGACCATGAAATGGCATTTTTCCCAATTAAGGACAAGGTTTACTTTAGTGCATCTTTTGAGTACCATCTCTAAATTCGACAAGCAGCTTTCGAAGCTTTGTCCGCATACAGAGAAGTCATCCATGAACACTTCCATGATGTCATCTATGAAATCCACAAAGATTGCCATCATGCATCTCTAAAAGGTTGCCGGAGCATTGCATAGTCCGAACGGCATTCGGCGATAAGCAAAGGTACCATAGGGACAGGTGAATGTTGTCTTTTCCTGGTCATCGGGGTGAATAGGAATTTGAAAGAATCCCGAATAACCATCTAGGTAACAGAAGTACGAATGTTTCGCTAGTCTTTCCAACATTTGGTCTATGAAAGGTAAAAGGAAGTGATCTTTCCGAGTTGCCTTGTTCAGTTTTCTGTAATTGATACACATCCTGTTTCCAATCACAACTCTTTGGGTTATCGATTCGCCTTTTGCATTCTTCACTACAGTAACGCGTCCTTTCTTGGGTACTACGTGTACTGGGCTGACCCATTGGCTGTCAGAAATCGGGTATATGATTCCTGCGTCTAGTAGCTTTTTCACCTCATCTTTGACTACAGTGCTTAGGATCGGGTTTATCCTTCTCTGATGTTCTCTTGAAGTTTTGCAGTCTTCCTCTAGCATGATACGGTGCATACAGATGGAGGGACTTATGCCTTTTAGATCGCTTATATTATAGCCTAACGCAGTTGGGTATCTCCTTAGGACTTCTAATAATCGCTCAGTTTCTGACTGTCCTAAATTAGCGTTTACTATTACTGGTCTTTTGAATTCTGTATCTAGGAATTCGTACCTGAGGGTTTTAGGTAGCTCTTTAAGTTCTAAAGCTGGGTTTTTCGGACCTGGCATGTGATTTGGAGTGAATGCTAAGATCTCGCTCAGACTATAATCTTTGTATGGTGCACGCCAGTTGTCGTCTTCATGAATAGCAGGGATCTGGATTTTCATGATTTTAGAATATGTAGTTTCCTCCTTCTCTAATTCTCGTATGCATTCGTCAATGACATCTACTATATAGCATGTGTCATCTATAGCTGGTGCCTTCAAGAATTTAGTAAGGATGAACTCTATCTTTTCTTCTCCTACTTCGAATGTTAGCCTTCCTTTCTTTACGTCTATGATAGCTCCGGATGTAGCTAGGAATGGTCTTCCTAGGATAATTGGGGTAACAGAGTCCTCTTTGATGTCCATGATTATGAAGTCGGTTGGGATATAAAATTGGCCTATGCGTACTGGAACGTTTTCCAGTACACCGACGGGATATTTGACTAATCGGTCAGCCAATTGTACGGACATTTTAGTTGGTCTTAGTTCTCCAATATTCAGCTTTTTGCATATAGATAAAGGCATGATGCTTATACTGGCTCCTAGATCGCACAGAGCTTTGTCTATAACGAACTTTCCTATGACACAGGGTATGGAGAAACTACCTGGGTCTTTTAGTTTATGAGACATGTTATTTTGAATGATTGCGCTACGTTCGGCAGTAAGTGTCACTGTCTCGTTATCCGCTATTTTCCTTTTATTAGACAAGATCTCTTTAAGAAACTTAGCGTATGACGGCATTTGAGTTATCGCTTATGTGAAAGGAATAGTGATGTGTAGTTGTTTCAGAAGTTCAACAAATTTCTTAAATTGTCCTGAAGTTTTGGAGTTTAGTAATCTTTGAGGATAAGGGATCGGTGGTTTATATGGCGCTGGAGGCACATATGAGTTTTCATCTTTGGTCGCCTTTTGCTCGTCACATTCCTTCTTTTTTGTTTCAGACTCCTTTTCGGTTGGTTTATCGGATTTCTGTTGCATTACTAAATCTTCATTCCTAGGATCTGTTGGGCCTTCTAATTCTTTTCCACTTCTCAATATAACAGTGTTTGCGTGACCTTTCGGATTAGGTTCGGGCTGGCCTGGAAATGTTCCAGCTGGGGCAGCTGCAGAGGCTTGTTGTTGAGCCACTTGTGATATCTGCATTTCGGGCATTTTATTGTGGGTGGCTAAAGCGTCTACTTTTCCGGTCAGCTGTTTAATCTGCTCGCTAGTATGTATGTTTTGATTCAGGAATTCTTTGTTTGTTTGAGCTTGAGTAGCTATGAATTTTTCCATCATCAATTTGAGATTTGATTTCCTAGGGGCAGTCTGGGCAGCAGCGGCTGGTTTCTGATATCCTGGCGGAGCAGCTGATGCTTGCAAGGAATTATCGTTCTTGTAGGAAAAGTTTGGGTGGTTCCTCCATCGGTTATAAGTATTTGCGTAGGGATTTCCTTGAGCGTAATTTACTTGGTCTGGTGGGATTCCGGCCAGCAATGGGCACTCGGGCGCATTATGAGTGGCGATTCCGCATAACTCGCAGTTTGGAGTTACAGCAGCTACGGTTGCAGTTGGGTTAACGGTCAGACTGTCGATTTTCTGTGCTAGAGCATCTACTTTAGCGTTGAACTTTTCAAGGCTGCTGATCTCGTACATCCCACCTTTCACTGCAGGTTTCTCTGCTGGAGTTCGTTCGACTCCCCATTGGCAGTGGTTCTGAGACATGTTTTCGATTAGTTGATAGGCTTCGTTGTATGGCTTATCCATAAGTGCACCATCCGCGGCGGCGTCTACCGTTAATCTGGTGTTATACATAAGCCCATTGTAGAAAGTATGGATCGTCACCCAGTCTTCTAGACCGTGGTGAGGACATGCTCTCATCATGTCTTTGAATCTTTCCCACGCTTCGTAAAGAGATTCAGTATCTTTTTGTCGAAATCCGTTGATTTGAGCTCTAAGCATAGCAGTTTTGCTTGGCGGAAAGTATCTCGCTAAGAAAACGTTCTTCAACTGTTCCCACGTCGTAACAGAGTTGGATGGTAAGGATTGTAACCATGTCCAAGCTCTATCTCTAAGAGAGAAAGGAAAAAGACAAAGTCTTATTGCGTCTGGAGTTACTCCATTTGCCTTCACTGTGTCTGCGTATTGCACAAACTTCATTAAGTGTTCGTTTGGATCCTCAGTTGCATTTCCTGAGAATTGATTTTGTTGCACACCTGACAACAATGACGGTTTTAGTTCGAAATCGGTTCGATAGATAGCTGGGGAAGTTATGCTACTTCGAGGTTCCATCTGAGAGGGTGTAGCGTAGTCCTTCAGCGGTTTGTTCTGAGGTCCTTCAGCCATCTTTGCTTCTTCAACAGGAGGGTGAGCTAGAAGATCAGGAATGTTGTGTCTTCGTTGACATTCGATGATGCGCCTTCTTAGATGTAAGAAGCGCTCTAGTTTGGCGATTGTCGGTTGTAAGATGTCGCCTTGTGAGCGAGTACTTGGCATACAATCGAAGAACGAGTAGAGGGAGAGAGAATTATTAACCTAGTCTTTACTGTGTAATAAAAGATTACACTATTGACTAAACGGGTCCCCGGCAACGGCGCCAAAAACTTGATCGCGACTTTCTATGTCTAACTCAATTAACTGCAAGTGCACAGTCTATCGCGTAGTCATAATAGATATCGATCTCACAGGGACTCGTAATCAAACTAGTATTATCGGGTGTTACGGTGTTTAGCTAGGTTGGTAATGTTTTAAGGGAGTAATAACAAAATAAGTGCGTAAACTAAAGGGAACTAAAGCTTTTACTTAAGGTAAGAATGCTTGAATCGGTATGTAATATGTTATTTCTTCAAGGATTCTATAGGTCACCGGTGTCTTTAGGTTTTCAAAAATAGTTTAAGAAGAAAATGATGGTTTAAAGACCTTTGTCTCACGATGGTTGTTGACGCTAGTCGCAACTCTAAGGCGGAACATATGCTGTCGTTATCCCGTTCGGGGTTAAAGTTACTTTTTGAAAACTATTAAGTTCCAATTCCTTTTAAAGCATTGTGGTTGTTTTTAAAATGAATGCCTAGTTTTTACTATCTGGTCTTAGCCTCAGTTGTCGCTTGTTGGTTCGTACCTTTATGAATTTCCCACTGTCGTGGCGAAACTACTATAAATAATTTCTCGCTGTCGCGACGAAGGTTTATTTAGAAAATTCAAATTTAAAAACTGAAGCCATAAATAAGTTTTTGAAAAGGTAGATATACACCGGTTAATTATTGAATCCCATCAGATTATTTATTACATACCGATTACAATAGGAAATAACAATTCAATTACGATTAAAATAGAAACCTGTAAATAATTCGATTTGGCTTTTGGGAAATCCTCCAAAATGGCGGCAGGATTTTTGTCTTTATGCCAATTACTCGTACAAAATAGAAATGGGGAGTAAAACAAGAATTGCAAGGAAAGAAAGAAACAGGAAATAAAACAACGATAAGAAAAATGGGAATTTGAATAATTGCTCTGAAGGTAAACTGGCAGCACTTCGTCTCTTCAATGCGGCTCCCTTTTTCTGGTACCAGCTACCTCCTTTTATAGATGGGATATTCCACGGTTTATTTCTTTGGGAAGTGGGAGTGATATCAGAGAATATAGGAGTTAGTGGTACCACTTCTCTTTGGCACTTTCATAATTTGACATCACGTGCAGAAAACTGTATTTTAACTGCATGACGGTCGTCATGGACCTGTGACGGTCGTCACACGCATGACGGTCGTCACACCCTTGTGACGGTCGTCACATCAGCAAAACTCATTTCTGCTTCTTTTTGGCCTGATTTTCACCTGGTTTTCACCTGTAAATGCTTCTTTTCTTTATCTTGCTCCATTTGAGCATGGACTTTGAATACCTGCAAAATACTGGGCAAACAGTGTGGAAATATCCGAATTCAGAGTGAAAACGGTCGCCGATTAGTAGAAAAGTACATCATTATATATATATATATATATATATATATATATATATATGATTTCGCGTTATCAATCATCCTCGCGCAGGATTGTTTCTCCTTCTCCCCAGCAGGTTGTTGTTCCTCCGACAGGATGAACGTCATTAACCGGGCTCGTAATTTCAAGCTTGTGAGCCATTCCCCAGCAGGATGGTTATCCCCACCGGAGTTGGTTGCACCTTTCCAGCATTTATTTTGTTGGAATGCTTTGTGATACCTAGTTATCCCCAGCGGATTGGGTCTTGCCTTCAGCATTTATTTTGCTGAAGCGCCTCTTGGCATCTTCGCATTTTGCATATATCATCACATTTGCATTTACCCAAATGCGTAGCATTTCCATGCCGCATGGAGCATTACGCCATTGTCAAGCATACACATTTTGAGACATAAGTCAGGTTGGTTACCTCTTTGGTTTCAGGTGTTACCCCTTGCAGAGGAGTGGGATTCTTGCTCAGAAGGATCTCTGGATATTCAAGATTCTTAGCGTGAGATAGGTGATGATAACGTTCGTCCCCTAATAGAGTTGCTTGGTTAAGTTTCTCTCCTCAGGTTGTTGTTACTAAAAGATTTCATGCCTTAAACTTTCGGAGGTACCACTAATGATTTCCCCACAGAGTGTTTGGTTAAAGTTTCTCGTATTCTTCAGCGAAGTATTCTTCAAATGTTTCCCTGTGATGACAGAGATTATTATCCGTGTTGACGAATTTGTTACCTATGTTGACAGTGATGTTTCCCCGTGCTGACGGTGATTGTTATCCGTGTTGACGGAATTGTTGTACCTGTGCTGACGGTGATTGTTATCCGTATTGACGAATCGTACATGTGGTTGACAGAGATGTTTACCTGTAATTGACAGAGACTGTACCTGTGTTGACAGAGACCGTACCTGTGTTGACGGAGTCGTTACCCGTGATTGACGGAGTTGTCCCAGTGAAATCGCTGGAGATTGTTATCTGTGTTGACAGAGATGTTTACCTGTAATTGACAGAGACTGTACCTGTGTTGACAGAGATCGTACCTGTGTTGACGGGGTAGTTACCCGTGATTGACGGAGTTGTCCTAGTGAAATTGCTGGAGATTGTTATCTGTGTTGACAGAGATGTTTACCTGTGGCTGACAGAGACTATACCTGTGTTGACAGAGATCGTACCTGCATTGATGGAGTCGTTACCCGTGATTGACGGAGTTGTCCCAGTGAAATCGCCGGAGATTGTTATCTGTGTTGACAGAGATGTTTACCTGTGGCTGACAGAGACTGTACCTGTGTTGACAGAGATCGTACCTGTGTTGACGGAGTCGTTACCTGTGATTGACGGAGTTGTCCCAGTGAAATCGCCGGAGATTGTTATCCATGTTGACAGATTTGTTACCTGTGTGGACGGTGATTGTTGCCTGTGTTGACGGAAGTGTTACCTGTGTTGATAGTGATTGTTACCCGTGTGGACGGAGTTATTATCTGTAATCAACGGGTTGTCCCCAGTAGAGTTATTACCTGTGACCGACATAGATCGTTCTTCCAGTTATGGACGGAATTGTACCCATGGTGATGGAGTCTTTCCTCGTGTTGACGAAGTTTAGTCCAGTTGTGGACGGAGTTGTTTCTTGCAAAGTTAATTCGATACATGTGGCGTCACACAGGGGGGTTAATGTTGAGATCCCAAGTTTGATTGGACGATTGATCAGTTGTTGCCGTAACAACTGGGTTCAGCGCAATGGATGTTGTTCCCCAGGCAGTTTTCGCGGTGTATTTCTGCGGTTGGCAAATTTCCGGGTTTCTTGGTATTCAACCGTCTTCTACCTCGATTGTTTGAAGGTCGTTCGCTCTTCACCCAGTCGGGTCCAAGCCGTTTGAATAGGGGCAGCTGTTGCACCCCAAAATTTGCCCAACCTTTTCTTACCTGGTTTATGTTTCATTGCATTATCATTTGCATAGTTATATCATTTGCATATCATGTTATCATTCATATAGCAGGGGATCAAGTGTTATTCTTATCAAGAGAAGCCTAGCAAGAGGTCTAATTCAAGATTGAGAAGTTGTCAAAGTCATTAGCAGGTGGTTTGAGTGCCTAAGGGTTTAGATGTTTGAATGTGAATCTTCTCCTAACTTGAGGATCAACTGAAGACCATCAGAGGGTTGTGAAGTGCTGAGTGTGAGAAGAGGATGTGTATGGAGCTCATAGAATGCCTAGAGGGCCATGGGAGAGTTCAATCAAGTCATTGTGTCAAATGCAAGAACCACAGTTGAGGTGCAAGCAATTAGGGTTTCATCTGGGGTAATCCTAAGTCAACTGGGCAATTGAAGAGTATAAAAAGCCTACTTTTAGGTCATGGAGTTCATGAAATGATATGATAAGACATTTGTGGTGTTGTTCCAAGATCAAATCAAGAAGAGTCAAGAGTGTGGGAAGTTACTAAATTAGGGTTTCAGTGTAAAATCCCCTGTTTAGTGCCTAAGTTCAAGACCAAATAAGTTAAGATACAAGTTTCAAACGGATCTTTGGCCAACATGAAACTTGTAGAGCATCCCAATACCTTTAATTGGAGTACTAGAAATACTCAAGGGGATTTATAGAACTCAGGTTATGGTCCAGACAAGTTACAAGTCCTCAGATGCTTCTGAAATTTGTCTGTGAAAATCATCTGACTTCAAAGCTATTTTTGACCTAGAAGGAGGTTTCACCTGAACTTTTGGACAACATGAAAGTTGTTCCTCATGACATTATATTTCTAAATTGTACTAGAAGTCTTCCATCGGATTTGTAGAACTCAAGTTATGAGGATTACAAGTCAGGGGTATTTTGGGAAAGTGAGATTATAGGTCATTTTCAATCATAGGCCAGAATCTCCAACTTACACTTGTCAAATGCAATTTTGTTCAACATGAAAGTTGTTCAAAATGGGGTATTTAGGCTAGCCAAGAGGTCATGGTGGATTGATTGAGCTCTGTTGCCCCCCAAAATTTGCCCAACATTTCTTCACCTAGCTTGTGTTTCATTTCCTTCACATTAGCATTATCATTTGCATTTCATTGACATGTATGCAGGAGATCAAGAGGTATGATTACCAATCAAGGGATACACAAGAATTTGAAGCTAGCTGGGAGGCTTGTTCTGGTGTTCAAGGGTTGATATCCTTGTCAGAGAAGTTAAAAGATCCTCAGAGAGAGTGATTGAAGCCAATAGGGTGTGTCTCCTAACTTGAGAGTTGTGGAAAGCCAGCAGATGATTCTGAGGCCATGAAGTTAGACTTGAGGTCTTGAGAGAGCTCATGAGAAGTGTTGAAGATCACTTTGAGGCCTAGACAGGTCATTGTGCAAGAATAAGAAGCCTCAACCATGATTGGTGTAGCTAGGGTTTGACTGGGTCAACCCTAAGTCAACTGATGATTTGAAGAAGGTTGAGACATAATTCAAGAGCCATGTGATCATGGATTGATGCATTAAGATGTTATAAGGGTGATTCCAAGGTCAACTCATCATGATTGAAGAGTTTGAGAAGTTTCAAGCTAGGGTTTCTAAGACTTGACAGTGTAAAATCCCCTAATTTGACCCCTATCTTCAAGGCAATTTAGCTCAAGATGTGATTGTCATATCATCTTGACCCCAACATGATTGTTGTAGAGCATGATCTTAAATTTAATTTGAGTACTATAAGTCCTTGATAGGATTTGTAGAACTCAAGTTATGGCTTTGACACGTTACAAGTCATCTGAGACATGTGACTTTGGAGCTTGAAAGTTACCCAACTTGCATGAAACGTTTTCCCTAGAAGGATGATTCCTATGAACTTTTGGTCGACATGAATGTTGTTACTTATTCTCTTAGATTTCCATAGAGTACTAGAAGTCCTTGATAGGATTTGTAGAACTCAAGTTATGGCTTTGACAAGTCAGGGGTATTTTGGGAAGTTATGATTATGAGTCATTTTTGGTTATAGGTCATTTTCACAACTTAGACACCTCAAATGAAATTTTGTTCAACTTGAAAGTTGTTCAAAATAGGGTTTTAACCTTGACCATGTATTAAGAAGACATTGAAATGGCTCAAGGTAGGACTTGGTTCAAGGAGTTGTGAGAAAGGAAGGATTAAAGGCATTTAATGACCAAAAATTGAAATAAATTGATTTGTGTCCAAACAAGGCAAACTTATAGGTCATTTTGAATGGAAAAATCATTTTAGAAACAATGGCAATATTACATTTTTGGTTTGAGGTCAAATTCATGCCATTTCATTTTGTTGCTTCATGATGAAGCAACATATCAAATTCACACCATTGGATTGCAAACAAGGAAATGAGCATAACCAATCAATTCAATATCTCATGAGATGAAGATTTCAAGTATTTTCATGCCCAAACAGAGTGCAAATCGTGACTGTGCATATGAGACTTTGAAAGAGAAATTGAAATTGCAAAATCTCATTTGGAAGCTTACAGAAGTTTCTAGACATTTCCATTGAGTTCTATATAAGATTTGGAGTGTGTTCAACCAGTTTTTTGGAAGCATTTGAAGCTGGTAGCAGAGAGAGCATTGGATTTTGCAGAGCTACAACTCAAGATCGGATTCTGAGATTGAAGAGAAATCAAGCCAAATTGAGGTGTGCATTAGATTCAGAGGAAGATTTGGATTGATTCTGGACAAGCTTGGAGGAAGAATCGAGCAAGGATTATACTTGTTCTTCATCTGAAACCAGGTTTGTACCAATCAGAATTTTGCTTAATCTATAGGGAGATAGCTAGAAATCTTTAGGTGGTTAGGTTCATAGCATGGCATAGATGGATTTTGGTACAAGAAATTAAAGAATAGAGACACTCTAGGTCATGGATCATTTTCTGTTGAGAAAGATTTCTTGTGATTCTTGGTGGTATATTCATGATTGGATAGTGGAGATTAACCTCTGAAGAGTGTAGATTACATTAGGACCATTATTTTTGAGAATTGTGATGATCAAGAATTGGGGCATTTCTGAAAATCCTATCGTGTTTTAAGTTAGAGCAAGAATTGGAGAATTTGGAGATTGGATTCGTGTTCAGGAGGAAAAACTGAGTGAGATGATGATTTGTTTTGATGTTTTTGATGATTTGTGGTCACCACTTCACCGGAGAAGACGGTGGCGCTGCAACTCAGGCCACCGTCTGGGAAATTCCCTCCATCTGATTTGAATTGGGGACGATAAGCCATGGCCATTGGATTAAGGTTTGACATTTGACTCAGGCAAGCAATGGAAGACCACGATTGAGTGCTGAAACTCTAAAGGTTGGAGTTTGAGATGCTACGCTGAGTTTCATTAATAGAAATGGTTTGGGCTTAGTGCACGGTTTGATAACCACACCCCCCAATTGGCCCAGTCTGGAAAATGAACTGAGAATAATTGCTATTTGATACGCAGGTTTTGTTATTTTCTTTCTTTTTCTTTTATTTTTCATCATTTCATGTAGTTTAGGAATTAATTCATAATAAATAGAAAAATAACTCAATTTGATCTAGGTTTTTTCCCCTTGACTCATGAATGAGTCTAGAATTTTAGGAAATTAAGAGTTTAGGAATTCATGCATTTTGTATTTTAATTGCATTTTTTGTATTATTAATTGATATTAATTTCATTATGGTTGATACCTTGTCTTGCTGATTTTGGTGTGATCACTTGGTGATGATTTTTGAGCTGTTTTTTTTGTGTGTAGCTAGTTTACACATGTATGCTCCTCTAGTAATTTTATCACATTTTTGTGAAGAAGTTTAAGGCTGTTTTTGTGTTGAACTTTAGGTGCTCTAGTTTTAGGGTTTAAGTTTAGTACCTTGTAGTTTAGAGTTTAATTCTAGGACTTATTGGATGATTTGATCTCTGGAATTAACATGGTAGAGTCATGATTGACTTAGGTTCCCATATTTATTTTTGTAGGATTTTACAATTGGTTTTAGTATTTTAGTTAGGATTAACTTTGGTACTAGGTTTTAGGTGATCCTAACTTGCTAATTCAATTAGAATGACTTCATTAGTTCCCTTAGACTAGGGCTTTGCTTCTCTTGCTCTTGGATGATGATGAAGACATGTGTGGGCTGCTGTGGAATGCATGATGGAGCTTGGACTTGAAGATTTCTCTTCCTTTGGTGTAGTTTGTTTAGGGTTAAGGACTAGGGTTTTTAGGGAGATCCTGTAGAATAGATCTTCTTCCTTCATGAAACATGGAAGGTGTTGATCACTTCCATTCCTCCCTATGATGTAAGGTCCCATTGTGAAGGAATCATCCCTCCTTTGGTAGGATGAGTGGCTCCTCACAAATTGGTAGAACCTTTGAGGGTGCCTTTCCTTGATGGTGGAGTGCTTAGAGGTGACCTTTGGTCTTCACTTTGCTCACTACTGTCCACACCTTGCTCTTGTTAGATGGATCCTTCTCCCTTGCTAGAGGATGGAGTTCCTTGCTAGAGGATGGAGTTCCTTGCTAGAAGATTGAAAATGATAGAAGTTGCACTTCCCTGTGTTTGAAGATTGCCCTTGGAGCTGAAGCTTGAAGACCCAGAAGAACAAGCTGACACTTGTGAAGAAGATCAAACTGAGGATGAAGAAAGAGCTAAAGCTTGAAGAAGATGAAGAACAAGTTGATATTTGTGTTTGATGAATGGAAAGCTTGAAGAAGCAAGTTGGTACTTGCTATTGAGGAGGATAGACTTGAAGAACAGTTACAGACTGAGGACTGAGCTGCTGTCAAAAGATTGCTTTATTGTGAAGCTGTGGAAGCTGTTGATCTGCTTTCTTGTCTATTTGCTTTATGTGCAACTGTATTGCTGTGACTTGTTTGATTTGCTTGATGCATTAGAATAAGTTCATGTTTATATTGTGTTAAGCTAGGAGCATGATTGCACTAGAGGTTGAGTTGCTCCCTATGCTTGTATTTTTACTGTATGGCTTTGCTTGCGGGTATTCGGTAGAGCCCAGCTCTCTTGCCTATGTGGTTTGTGATTTGCTTGATGGCATTTTATTCTTCCTGTATGATTGTAGTTATTCATATCTGGCTTGAGGTCGAGACGAGCTTGTGGAGGTTGATGCCCCACACACATTTCCTCCCTCACTTGCATTGCATGCATTTTACAGTCATTTACTGTTTACTGTTTAAGCTGATGCTTTATCTGTTTCTGTTTATCATTGACATGATCCCCTAGGAATCTTACTTCCTTTGATAAGGAAGTGATGATTAGAACTTTAGGTTGAAACCTATGCATGATAACTTCTAGGAGATCCCCGTTTCAAACTTCAACCATAGGATGAATCCTTGGCATGACAACATTAGGACTTGATAGTCTCCCCTTAGTTGAGCCTGTTCTCTCTTCTCATCTCAAACAATAGTAAAAAACATAATAAAGGCAAGTTAGTATAAGCGCGTTACGAGCCTTAAGCTACTTGGGTAATGATAATTGAGCGGCCTCCTCTTAATCTTCTAGAATGTTTAGTATACGTCCTTTGGACGATATGCGACGCATTCGTTCCCAGGTCATAGTCTCTAGTGCTGTACAAACTACAGACAACTAATAAACAGTTCTTCCGTAAAAGACAGAAAACAAACTTCAAACCTTTTTGCCCCGTGGGCCCGTAATTCAAAGGAAGCTTTTCTGAAGAAAAGAGTGTCGTTAACTCTCAGTTCTACCGCAAACGGTAACGCCTAAGTCTCTGAGGGTCGAGCTGCGTACGCCAAACTGCTGGAACTGTTTGTTAACCCTACTCGATAAAACAGATGAATCTGAATCCTCGTAATCCGTATTATCCCGAACTACGTAAGCTCTGATCTCTCATACCTATTGAGAGTACGTAGGCACAATACTGACGTATTGGCGAGCCACCTTCCCCGTATCCCGTAGTTAGTCGAACTACGTTGACTTTGATTTCTCGTTCTCTGATGAAAATACATAGGCATAAAGTGCGACACTTTACCGAGTCATTTTCTTTTCTTTTCAGACCGGCCTTGATAGGTAGATAGATTAATAACCCGTCAGATAAACACAACAAGCGTGGATCCCATCGAGTACGATGGACGTGAGGGGTGCTAATACCTTCCCCTTGCGTAACCGACTCCCGAACCCAGACAATGGTTGCGATGACCTTGTCTTATACCTTTTCGTCAAGTTTTTCCGATCGTTTCCTTTCCTGTTCTGAGGGATAAATAACGAAAGGTGGTGACTCTTCTGTTTTGCCGGCACCTTATTTTCGCTGAAGCGACAGCTGGCGACTCTGCTGGGGACTTGATAGTTTCCTGGGATCCAACGTCCCTTATGCGAGTCAATCTGGGGATCCAACGTCCCCTGCAAGATTCAATCGTAGCGCTTGTATGTTTACTTGTTGGGTTGTGTTTATTTATCGCATTTTATTTCCCGCACTTTATTTTTAGTATGATATAATTATCTGTATTGTTGTGGGAGGGGCATTTTGATGAGTGAGAAGCCAGACCCAGGCTTGAGAGCTACATAGTATTAGAGTGGGTTAGTGGAGGACGTGCTTGCTTTGCTTGCAGTTGTTCCCACGTAATCCACACTCAGATGAGGTTCTCTTTGATGGCTTCCTATTGGTCCTTTGGACTCGAGGGGTTGTCGGATCTGAGGATTGTCGACTCTGGGAACCGATCATTTGGAATTCAGCTAAGTGAGGCCGCTTCAAGAAATGATGATGCCACACCTTCCGGATATCGTATCGTCATTTCTTGAAAGTCTGTGACGCTGATGACCGCATAGGATGCCGAACTTTTTCCGTGATTAGGTCCATATCTGTGAGCAGGGTCGGGTTATTGCAAGAAACCTTAACCTTCAGACTACCTGGTTTTCTTGACAGTGAATCAGTTTTGTTGGTATCAGGGTTTCTTCTCATCAGATATGTGTGTTCTTGACAGAGCAGATTTATGGTCTGATATCAGAGGTTCTTCTCATCAGATATGTGTGTTCTTGATAGAGCAGATTTATGGTCTGATATCAGAGGTTCTCATCATCAAATATGTGTGTTATTGACAAAGCAGATTTATGGTCTGGTATCAGGGGTTTCTTCTCATCAGAGATATGGTTGTTCTTGACAGAGCAGTATTGTGGTTTTGTTGATACAAAACCTTTATCTCCTCAACAGCACAGTCGTCCTGATCTCCTGCTGCATGATTGCACTTTGCATTGTTTGCATTCTCATTTGCATGTCATTAACGTGTGTCTGTGTTGCAGGTGCATATTTCTCCCCTGGTTCTAGTGATCTTGATCCTCATGGCAGATATGGCATCTCTGAAGAAGACAGTGGCTTACAAGCTACCAACACCTGACATCCGAGAGTTGCGAGCTTTGATTTCTTTGGCTGATAAGACAGTGATGGAGAGTTTCAGACATAGTTATGGGAGACTGCTGAGTATTGTGTATAAGCTTCCTACGTACGAGTTGAATGGCCTCTATGCTCTGCTGCAGTTTTACGACCCACAACTCAGATGCTTTGTGTTTCCAGACTATGTCCTAGCCCCGACCTTAGAGGAGTACTCTGACCTGTTAGGGGTGCCTTTGATGAATCAAATGCCTTACTACCGTGTTGAGGGTGAACCCAAACTGAGTGAGCTGACTGACGCACTTCATGTAGATGAGTCTGAATTGGAAGGGATGGTATCCAGAAAGATCGGAGTTCATGGTTTCCCTTTGCCTTTCCTGATGGAAAAAGCCCGAAAGTTTGCCGAGAAGGACCGCTGGGATGTGTTCAATGCCTTCTTAGCCCTTTGTATCTATGGGATCATGCTATTCCCAAGTCACCCGGACATCATAAGCATGGATGCTTGCCATATATTTGCCTCTGGAAATCCTGTGCCCACTCTCCTCGGAGACGTCTACCATTCAGTTCACAGCAAGAATGAAAACAGAAAGGGGAAGAACGTGGTGTGTTGTGCTCCTTTACTGTATAAGTGGTTTGCTAGCCATCTTCCGAAGTCAGGGCCGTTCATTGATTCTGCTGAGTCTTCACCTTGGTCTCCGCGTTTGATGAGTTTGACTGCTGACGATATCATCTGGTTTGATAGAGATCTGCTGGGCAAAGATATTGTACATAGCTGTTGTGGCTTTCCGAACGTCCCCCTGGTCGAAAGGAATGGATGTATCAACTACAATCCATCTCTGCTGGTACGATAATTTGGGTATGCACTACGAGGTCCTCCTGAAGAGGAAGAGATACAGGAATCTCTGTATTTCACGGGGTTGCTTGAAGGTGACACCTTGATAAAGGTACAGAATGCTTGGAGAAAAATTAACCGGAAGGGGAAAGTCTTGATGGGAAAAAGCAACAACAAGGCCTTTGATCCGTACGTGACTTGGGTTCGAGAAAGGGCCGCCAAGTTTCTAATGTCGTTTCCTGCTGTGGAACCATTGTGTGCTCCCGTGTACAAAGAGCCTACTACAATTGATATTCAGAAATTCAACCAGGTACTCCGAGAGAAAGAAGAGCTACAAAAGGCCAACGAGGAGTTGGAGAAAGAGATCGCTCAACTTCGGAAAGAGAAAAGCGAAGCCGTTTATACCTGCAAGAAGCAGACCAAGATGATCAACCGTCTAGGCTCTAACCTGACCAAAGAAACTGATGCTAGGGAACGGCTGGGGTTGGATCTGAAGTCAGTACATGGCGTTTTGACAACCAAGAAACAGGATCTAGACAGAGTGTACCGGAAGCTAACCCAATACGAGAGGGTCTGGAGCAGCACTATAGCCAAGTACAAAGAACGGGAAGAAAAGCTGAAGCAGCGAGTAGTCGAGTTGGAAGCTCAGATTATGGTGAAAGACGAGAGTACAGAGGCTGAAGCCTCTCTGCGACATGACGTCCAGTATAGATTGGCTGAGGCCGAGGCGGATTTGCAAGATTCTCAACTCCGAGCTGATGCTAAAAGGAGAAGAGTCGAGAACCATTCTGAAGAAGGTATTTCTAGGAGCATGGCCGAGAACCTCCCAAAGTCCATCAGTCAGAAGGACCTGCTGACCCATGGTTTGCTTACTCAGTCAGATCACTCCGCTGCAAAGAAGTTGATAGAAGATTTTCGTGCCCGTGGTGTCGCTACTGCGAAAATCGGCGCCGGCTGAACAGAAGAGTCGCCACCGTGCGTTATTTATCCCAACGGAGGGAAAGGAGACGCTCGAAGTAAACCTACCGCAAAGACGGGAAAGGAATGGTCATCGCAACCAAATCCTGGATTCGGGAGTCGGTTACGCAAGGGGAAGGTATTAGCACCCCTGACGTCCGTCGTACTCGACGGGATCCACACTTGTTTTCTGGTACGGATTGTTATTCTATCTACTCTACATGTCTGGGTTAAAAAAAAAGAAAAGAAAATGACTCGGCAAAGTATCGCACTTTATTCCCGTCTGTAACGAGAAATCAGAGTCAACGTAGTTCGCCTACCTACGGGAAAGGAGGGAAGGTTGCTCGCTAGGATACGGCATCCTATGCCTACGTACTTTCATACATCATGAAAGATCAGAGCAAACGTAGTTCGGGCTACAGAAGACACAGATTTGCCTGACTGTTTTTTATCTTTCTGAAAAGGTTTTCTCCTGATTACGGGTCCAAGCGGACAAAAATGACGTTTTGATTGGCTTTCAGTCTTTTACGCAAGAACTGTTTTTTTTATGATGTTTGCAATCTCTGACGCACTAGAGACTATGACTTGAGAGTGACTACGTCGCGTGTCACCCAAAGGGTACCACACTAAGCAGCCAGACTACTGGAAAGAAACTCTTCAGCAACCCTTTCTCAAATAGCTTAAGGCTCGTAACGTACGACATCGATTAACCTTATTACTGTGTTTTTGAGTTGTTTTGAGATAAGAAGAGAAACGATGCTCTAAAATCCTATGGTTGAAAATGGGAATCAAAACTATCCTAATGTTATCATGCATGGGTTAACACCTAATGTATGTCATATTTCTCTCTTGCACAGAGAAAAACAGAGATCCTAGGGGATAAACGGAAAAGAAATAGCATATATATAGTAAACAGTAAAATGCAAGAGATGCAGCAATACAAGCGAGGCAAGGGAGTCCCACTCAACCTCGAACCTGGGAAAACAATAGGCAAAGTGAAACAGCTTCACTTCAAACCAAAGGGGCAAGCTGAACAAGCCAACAAACAATACAGAAAAAGAAATAAAATCCAACACCCGCTCTGAGAGCAACACCAGCTCCTACAGCTACAGCTCAAACAGCAACGGCTCTGACAGCTACAGCTCAAACAGCAACAAAAGGTTGACAGTAACAACTTCAAGCAAGATCCCATTTTCACTCTTCAATGATCCCCAAGTTTTAGATAAGCTCCTGTCTTCAAAAGTCTCCAAGCTCTGGCAAGCACTGAACCCCAACAGATAAACAGCTTCAAACAGCTGCAAGACCCTAATTTCAACAGATATCCAGCCTTGACAGGTACAGGCTTTATCTTCACCAATCTTCAATAAACTTCTTATCTTCAATGGACTTACAATCTCCAATGCAGACGCTCCAGAAGAGAATCACTTAACAGATTAAGTTGAACTGCTAAACAGCTTATTGACAACCAAAGGAAGCCTATAAGTGTTTAACATTATAAGAGAAAGGGTCCCTCAAAGTTCTACTTCCAAAATAAGCCACTTATCCCTCCAAAGGGGGGATGTAAATACCTTAGAAGGACTTTATGTCATAGGGAGGAATAGAGGCACAAGATGCTTTCTATGTTTGTAAGAAGAAATCATTCTAATCTAAGGCTCTCCCTATTTCTCCTATCTCCTAAGTCTTCACAAACCATCTTCCAGGAAAGGAATCTCCATGCATCAAGCTCTATCCCTTGTCTTCAATCATCATCCAAGGTCTTCATTAGCTCCAACAAGCAAAACCCAAGCCCAAGCCCAATTGAAATGCCCAAAACCCCACAAACAAAACAACATCCCATGTGGGAAACACACCAATATCAACCAAATTGCAAAAAATCAAGTAAAATAGTAAAACCCACTATAAAATTCTAATTAAATTTCTAAGGGAACTTAACTATATACCTTATACCCCACATAAGGCCTAAATCAATTTTAAAACCCTAAAACTATGCCCTAAACTACACCTAATTGTTGTGAAACCCTAATTCTAATACCTCTCCTATCTATCCCTCAAACTGATCTAAGTTTTAGTCACAAAAATATGACAAAATTCCTAAGGGTACATACTTCCCTAATCTAATCAACCTCACAAGAATCAATCAAAAATCATGCACCAAACTCTCATACTAAATTCAGAAAAATGAAGTACTAAACAAATGTATAATAAAAGCAATAATATTGTAAAATATACCAAAAAAAAATAAAATGCAAGAAATTAATATTTTTATTTTTTTCACAATTTTCTAGAGGTCCTAAGGAAACTATGGGAAAAAATACCATCCTAAAATGATCATTTTTCAATTTATTATGAATTATTTACTAAACTATATGCAAACATGAAAAATAAAAGAAAATCAACTAAAATATTAAACAGGCGTGGCGAATAGCAAATATATCTAGTTCAAAAAAGATACTGGGCTCAGGGGGGTGCAAATATCACAACGCGCACTAGGCCCATCCAGTCAGAAAATAATTGGAAAAAACTCAGGAAAAAATGGAAAAAAGCCTGTGGCAAATAGCAAACAATTTGCATGCTATTTTCCATTGGGCCTAAGGGAGGTGTGTGTTTAGCAATTTCCTCTAAGCCCAAACCCACAATTCTCACACGGAGAGGGAGGTTCCATGGGGAAAACTGGGGAGACGTTCAGCAAAACATAATGGGCCTAAGGCCCGAATCCAATCTCACCTCTATCAGCACACAAAAACCCTAATGTACCAAAACTCTTCTCTACTGTTCATCATCCTAGCGCCGTTTCACCCTCACCAACTCTCTCTGTCTCACAAACCTCTTCGCAACCTTGTTCATCCCCAAACCAACACCGTTCCACCTGTCAACCCTAATCATCTCTCGCTAACACTCAAAGCTAACCTAGATCCTCAACTACGCAACAACAAATTAACAAGCTTAATCAGTTCATAGCAAACCTGGAGGTGCGCAGAAGGTGAGGGAGCTGTAGATGACTTGAAGAAAACGGTGAAAATCAACAACTGGATGAAGGTTCTTGCAAATCAGACGAAGATCTGAAGAACTGGTGGAAGACTGAGGACGCTTGTTGACGATCGTTGTCGAGGACGCTTGAAGATTCGTGGAAGGCTTTAGAAAATCTGCACTCTGGATGAATCTGGATGAATTTCTGGGCGAACACTTGAAGATCTATGAATGTTCTAGGCGAATCTGGGAAAATGATGAACGAACGATGAATGTCCTTGAAGAAATCTGGATGAATGTTCTTGGAGAATTTCTGGAAGAACGAGTTATTGATGATCTTGGATTAATCTTTATTGCTGATGAACGATCGATGACGATTATTGAAGATTGATGAAAAATCTGATGATGAGCGGTTGAAGATCTGGAGAACGTGATAAAAAAATCATCAAGATCGCTTGAAGATTCTGGCGAAGGTTCTTGGAGATTCTGGTGATTTTGCAGTTTCCGGCGTGTTTCCGGCCGTGAGGACCGCCGTGAGATTTCTCCGGTGATGATTCCGGCAAGTTTGCATGCGATCCGGCGAGGGTGTTGGTAGTGGGACGCGTGGCAGTGGATGGAGGAGAGGGGGAGACACGCGTGTGGCTGAGTGTGTATCAGAGAGGGACACTTGGGAGAGAGAAGGAGAGAGGTGGCAGAGAGAGAGAGTGGTGTGAGTGTGCGTTGGCAGCTCCTGAGAGAGTCAAAGAAGTGAGGTGGAAGAAGGTGAAATGGAACGCGTGGCACTTCCTTTATATGACACATGGCAGCAATTCTGGACTTTGACTGGATTGGGCCCACGAAAAACTGGACAGCTGGCCCATTATGCAGACTCTGATTAATATTGATTAAGTGCATTAAGATGGACTTAAAGGATTAAAATGTGATTAAAACGAAAACTCAAATTAACCTAAGGATTAAATGCTAATTAAAACGAAAAATCAAATTAACCTACTCTAATAAATTCTGAAGAAAATCTATTAAAACTAAACTCTATTAACACCTAATTAATATCCTATTTAAAACCTAGAAAAATAATAAACCTATTAAAATTCTATGTCAAAAATCTTTATCACTATTTATTAAAACTAAAATCTCACATTATCATACCCTCTTTTTTAAAACTATATCAAAAAACTATTTAAAAAAATCTAAAAAGACTATTTAAAATCTATATTAAAAACCATTCTATTTAATAATAAAATAACTAATATCTAATATGCTAAAAATCTATTAAAACTATTTAAAAAAGAGAATATCTATTTAAAAAAATCTATTAAATTCTATAAGAAAATATCTATATAAAAAAATCTATTAAATTCTATTAAAAATAAAAAAATATTAACCTATTTAATATCTACAGACTTACGTACATATATTAAAAATCTATTAAAATGCATTAAAAATCTAGAAAATAAAAGAGAAAATTCTAAAAAAAAAACCAGGAAGTCGATTAAATCGATTAGAGAACAATTGCGCAACCATAGAGAAAACCGGGCACCGAGATGGCCTGAAAACACAGGGAACGAGCACCAATCCTCAAAATACACTTAATCAAACCGGCATGAAATGCCTGAAACGCCAGGGGCTGTAATCCCGATAAAAATCAATCTGACTGAGAAAATGCAATGCATGCAGTATGCGAATGCGAATGCAAAATGCGTCGAAACATAAACCAGATATGGGAACCAGTTGGTCAAATTTTGGGGTGCAACACGTGGCAGCGCCTGATCTTTTGTATTCCTATTTGTACGTTTTATGCATTGATATGCTGATCACCGCCAGGTCAGTTGGTTGGGGTCATGCCTTGTTGCTTCAGTTGTATGTGATTACAGTTGTACGCTACCCGAGCGGGCTTTTCAGATGAATATATGAGGATTTCTTTTCCATGATTGGATCATAGACTTTATTTGTCTCGGAAACTAGGATCGGGGGGGGGGGGGGGGAATCTCCCCAAAGCACAGACACACGTTTGCATTTGCATAACGAGCACCTTGTCGTTTTCTCTTCTAACCCTTTGTGTACGCAGGTTGTTCCAGGATTGATCGAAGACCGATCCACCGCTATCCGACCAGAGCAAATCAAGCTAGAGCAATGGAACAAGTGCAGACTGACGTCCAGGAACTCCGGGAGAGGATGGACCGCTTCATGGAGCTCATGCAAGTGGTTGCCAACGGCCAAGACCAGCTCAGAACATTGGTCCAACCTCTGATCTCAAGGGTTGACAGCAATGGTGTGCTTCATGGAGGGAGCGTTCCAACCCCTCCACCTTTTGAAACTCCTCAGAATGGCATCCCCGTGACCGGGGGGAATGGAAGTGGTAACGGCAATGTGATCACTAACATCGGGCTCAATGGTAATACGACTGGCGTCAGCAATGGAAATTTTGAAGCTAATGGCAATGTTGGACTGGGCAACGACAACACAGGTCCTGGAAACCTGTATGGGCCTCAGCCGTGGCTAGAAGATCGTCAAGAAGATTTGTTCTTACAGAGGAGCGCTGAAGGAGAACTGACTACTGAAGCACGTCTGAGGTTTAAGGCACTCGAGGACAAAATGAGGAATTTCGAGAACCTGAACACTATGGGGGTCGACATGTCTAAATTGGGATTGATTTCTGATTTCAAGGTGCCTCCCAAATTCAAGGTACCCGACTTTGAAAAGTACAAGGGCACCACTTGCCCTCGCGTCCACTTACGGTCGTACTACCGAAATATGTCCACTCACTCTGAAGACGAGAAGCTGCTGATGCACTTCTTTCAGGATAGGTTGTCTTGGCCATCTTGGAATGGTACATGAGTTTGGAACCCACCAGTGTGCGCACGTGAAAGGAACTTGCTGAAGCCTTTGTGCACCATTACCAGTATAACAGTGACTTGGCTCCGAACCGGGTTCAACTGCAGAACTTGTCACAGAGGAACAACGAGGGGTTCAAAGAATACGCCCAGCGATGGCGTGAATTAGCAGCTAGAGTTCAGCCGCCGATGGTTGAACGAGAGCTTGTTGAGATGTTTGTAGCCACTCTCCCGGGGGTCTATGACGAGAAATTGGTCAGCGGTATGTCAGGAAGTTTCTCAGATCTCATCATTATTGGCGAGCACGTTGAAAATGGGATCAAATTGGAAAAAATTCAGGGTGTTGATCTATCCTCGGCTGGAGGAGGAAAGAAATCCTATGGTAACAAAAGGCGTGAAGGAGAGACGAGCGCCGTGTCTAACGCTCGAAGGAAGGGTAAGAGCCAGCGCCAGCAGGTGGCTAGCATAACCATCCCTGCTGTCCAACAACCCCAGCAGCAGCAGTCATATCAGCAAGGGTAGAGAAAGTATCAGAACATGGCACCTCTGTCAAGCCGTCACCTCGAGACGCCGTCTTATGCTCAGCTATTACAAACTCTGCTTCAGTTACAGTTAGTCCAAAAGAGAACCCTGGCTCCCTTGACAGGGGCACCTCCACAGGGTTATGATGCGAATGCTACATGTGATTTTCACTCAGGGGCACCTGGCCATACGATAGAAAAATGCAAAGCCTTCAAGCACAAGGTGCAAGATTTGGTGGATGCAAAGATCATCAATTTCTCAGATAATATGCGGAATGTCACAAAGAACCCTATGCCGAATCATAGGGGAGGTGGGGTGAATGCCACTATTGAAGAAGAGGATTTAGATGTGTTGACTGATGTCAAGGATCTGAAGACACCGCTTAGCTTCCTTAAAGCCAAGCTGATGAAGAAAGGCTTCTTTCCGGGCTATGGAGAATTTTGCATGGGCTGTGCGACTCACCATGATGGGTGTGAACAGTTGATAGAGGGGATTCAGAGTCCGATGACCGAAGGAATCTTGCAGTTTAGCCGAAGGGCCAAATGTGGATCTAGAGAGGCAATGCTGAAGCAGGATGATGAGGTTGCCACCATCACCATCCCTCGCCAAATGATAACCATTTCTGCGCTCAGGCCGCCTACAATTACCATCACCAAAGCTGGGCCAATACCGTTTGAAAGCACCAATGCTGTCCCATGGCACTATGGGGCAGACGTCTACTGTAACGGACAGAAGTTGGAACTAGAACCATCTGGGTGGTCTGTGGATAACCTAGTGGGAATTGGCGGAATCACGCGCAGCGGAAGAGTATTTGCTCCACCTGAGATTGTGGCGGACAAAGCAGACAAAGCTGAGGAAACTGATAAGGGAAAGAGTAAAGTCGTTGAAGAAACCCCTCGTGGGGTAGAGAAGGACTTACTTGTAAAGGACGCTGAAGAGTTCATGAGGTTGATCAAGAAGAGTAATTACAAAATCGTGGATCACCTCCATCAAACACCCTCGAAAATTTCCATCCTGAATTTATTGCTGTGTTCGGAGTCACATCGCAACGCGCTGTTAAAGGTTTTGAATGCCACGTATGTACCGCAGGAAATCTAGGTCAATCAGTTGGAAGGAGTAGTAGCCCACGTGAATGCTGGAAACGGGTTAGGGTTCACTGACCTGGAGCTGACGCCGAAGGGAAGAAACCACAACAGCGCCCTGCACATCTCGATAGAGTGTAGGGGAACAGTTATGGCTCATGTGTTGGTGGACACTGGGTCATCGCTCAATGTTCTTCCGAAGAAGGCATTGATGAAGTTAGATACTCGAGGATTGATCTGCACACCCAGTGATCTGGTTGTGAAGGCGCTCGATGGAACCAAACGTCATGTCTTTGGAGAGGTAACGTTGCCAATCCAAGTTAGGCCGGAAAATTTCGACACAGTCTTCTACATCATGGACATCATGCCAGCCTACAGTTGTCTCTTAGGCCGGCCGTGGATCCATTCTACTGGCTCCGTGACCTCCACATTGCACCAGAAACTCAAGTATGCTGTAGGGGCAGCATCATGATTGTATGTGGCGAGGAAGATATAATGGTGAGCCATTTGTCGTCCTTCAAATATGTTGAGATGGATGGGGAAATCCACGAAACCCTATGTCAGGAATTTGAAGCTGTTAAGGTCAAGGACGTGGCTCCAGTAATGACTAAGAAATCAGAGATGACTCTCTCTTCCTTCAAGGAAGCCCGGGCCATTGTTCAAGCCGGGTCTACCCCAGGCTGGGGGCAGGTTCTAGAAATACCTAACAAACAGGACAAGTTTGGGTTAGGATACTCTCCTACGGCTGGAGCCTCCTCTTCTCACAGTGTGTCACGAGGTAAAGGGCTGATCCAGTTTACCAGTGGCAGGGTGATATTTGAAAGTATCAACGCCGTGTCTGAAGACGACGAAGATAGCGACTCCGACCTGAACTCTTGGATCCAGCCAAGCAAACCAGACCAGAGCCTCAACAACTGGTCCATCAGGGATACCATCCAAGTGACAGACAAAGAGTAATGATTTACTTTCTCCAATTATTGTACAACCCTATGTCCTACCCGGGGAATAGTGGTTTTATTGTCAGGGCCTTGTTGGATTATGTACATGCATTTTACCAATAAATCAAAAGGCGTTTTTCTTCGCATTCAAATATTGAGATCTCTGTTATTCCTGTTTTATATTTGTTTTGAAAACAATAAAATGGCAATAGGGTTTGTGCTAACCTGCATATCCTTCTCTTAAGCTTAACCTTTGTTATTGCAGGATCCACATAGCAGATGACATCGACTCTGGACCTTCTACGACTCACTTCGACATCGATTGCCCGATCTATCAAGCCGAAGAAGAGATTGATGAAGACGAAGACCTTCCCGAAGAGTTGGCCCGCTTGTTGAAACAAGAAGAGAAAGTTATTCTGCCTCACGAGGAAGAGATTGAGATTGTGAATCTGGGTTCTGAAGAAATGGTCAGGAACGTCAGGATAGGGGTCGCATTACAGAGTCATGTCAAGCAGAGATTGGTCGAGATGCTAAGAGAGTATAGTGACATCTTTGCTTGGTCATACGAGGATATGCCCGAACTTGACACTGACATCGTGGTCCATCACTTGCCGTTGCGAGAAGATTGTCCTCCCGTTAAGCAGAAGCTTAGGAGGACACGACCAGATATGGCTGTCAAGATCAAAGAAGAAGTGCAAAAGCAGCTTGATGATGGCTTCTTAGCGGTCACTACTTACCCTCCGTGGGTCGCCAACATAGTGCTTGTACCGAAGAAGGACGGTAAGGTACGAATGTGCGTCGATTATCGGGATTTGAATAGGGCGAGCCCTAAAGATGATTTCCCGCTCCCTCATATTAATGTGTTGGTCGACAATATAGCTCAGTTCTCTGTGTTTTCGTTCATGGATGGCTTCTCCGGCTACAATCAGAACAAGATGGCACTGGAGGACATGGAGAAAACTACGTTTATTACACCTTGGGGAACATTTTGCTACAAGGTAATGCCTTTCGGTTTGAAGAACGCAGGGGCCACTTACCAGCGAGCAATGGTTACTTTGTTTCATGACATGATTCATCATGAGATTGAAGTCTCTGTTGATGACATGATTGCGAAGTCCCAAACGGAGGAGGGACACCTGGTCAATTTGTTGAAGCTTTTTGAGAGGCATAGGAAGTTCAGGTTGAGGCTGAATCCTAACAAGTGTACTTTCAGAGTACGGTCTGGAAAACTACTGGGGTTTATCGTGAGCGAAAGAGGCATTGAGGTTGATCGTACGAAGATAAAAGCAATACAAGAAATGCCAGCGCCAAAAACCGAAAAAGAAGTTCGTGGTTTCCTGGGCAGAATAAACTACATTGCAAGGTTTATCTCTCAGTTCACGGCCACGTGTGAACCGATGTTCAAACTGTTAAAGAAAGATCAGGCGATTATCTGGAACAAGGATTTCCAAAAGGCATTTGATAAGATAAAACAGTATCTACAGGAACCTCCGATCTTGATACCCCCAGTGGCCGGACAACCCTTAATCATGTACTTGACAGTTCTTGAGAATAGTATGGGGTGTGTTCTCGGTCAGCACGACGAGACGGGTAGAAAGGAGCATGCCATTTACTATTTGAGTAAAAATTTCACAGACTGTGAATCTCGTTACTCGATGCTGGAGAAAACGTGTTCTGCACTAGCCTGGGCTGCCAAACGTTTACGACAGTACATGCTCAATCACACAACCATGCTAATTTCGAAGATGGATCCGATCAAGTACATCTTCGAGAAGCAAGCGCTTTCGGGCAGGATTGCCAGATGGCAAATGGTCTTGACAGAATATGACATTCATTACGTTTCCCAGAAGGCCATCAAGGGAAGTGTATTGTCTGAATACCTTGCCGAACAGCCGATCGAAGATTATCAGCCGATGAAATTTGAACTCCCTGATGAGGATATCATGTTTCTCAAGGTGAAAGATTGTGATGAACTGTTGCCCGACGAGGGGCTAGATAGGAAATCCCAGTGGAAATTGATATTTGACGGGGCGGTTAATTCTTACGGAAGTGGCATTAGGGTGATCATCACGACTCCCCATGGATCCTACATCCTGTTCACTGCGAGACTGATGTTTCCGGTCACCAATAACGAGGCAGAGTACGAAGCATGCATCATGGGTCTAGAAGAGGCAATTGATTTGAGAATCAAGAACCTAGATGTATATGGTGACTCGGCACTTGTGATTAACCAGATTAAAGGGGAGTGGGAGACTCGCCAGTCGAATTTGGTGCCATACATGAATTATGCCAGAAGGCTGCTTCCGTTCTTTGATCGAGTGGAACTCCATCATGTGCCCAGGGCTGAGAATCAGATGGCTGATGCCTTAGCCATGTTGGCTTCGATGTATAAAGTCAATTTTTGGAATGAAGCTCCAAGGATTGTCCTTTCTCGTCTTGATAGACCTGCATTCGTCTTTGCGATCGAGGAAGCCTCCGATGGCCAGCCATGGTTCCATGACATCCAGACTTTCCTTATGACTAAGGAGTATCCTGCGGGAGCGTCAACCCAGGATAAGAAGACTCTGAGGAGGCTGTTTGGAAATTTTTATCTCAATCCTGATGGAGTTTTGTATAAAAGAAACCACGATCTCGTGCTACTCAGATGTGTAGATGAGAAAGAGGCGAGTATGCTCATGGAAGAAGTCCATGAAGGCACATTTAGTACGCACGCCGGCGGACATGCTATGACAAGAAAGATCCTGAGAGCAGGATACTACTGGTTGACGATGGATTCAGATTGCTTTAAATTCGCGAAGAGATGTCACAAATGCTAGATTTATGCTGATAAGATTCATGTGCCGCCGTGCCCATTAAATGTCATGTCCTCCCTGTGGCCGTTCTCCATGTGGGGCATCGACATGATAGGAAAGATCGAGCCCCCTGCATCTAACGGTCATCGCTTTATTCTAGTAGCCATCGACTACTTCACCAAGTGGGTGGAGGCAGCCTCGTATGCTAACGTGACCAAGCAGGTGGTGGCTAAATTCATAAAGAGGGACATCATTTGTCGCTACGGAATTCCTGAGCGGATCATTACTGACAATGGTTCGAATTTGAATAACAAGATGATGAAGGAGTTGTGCCAAAGTTTCAAGATTGAACACCACAACTCATCTCCTTACCGGCCGAAGATGAATGGTGCCGTTGAAGCGACCAACAAGAACATTAAGAAAATTGTACAGAAGATGGTTGTGACCTACAAGGATTGGCACGAGATGTTGCCATTTGCACTGCGCGGTTATCTTACAACGGTACGTACATAAACCGGGGCAACTCCTTTCTCACTAGTGTACGGTATGGAAGTTGTCCTACCGTTAGAAGTTGAGATCCCTTCTTTACGAGTTTTGGTTGACGTGAAACTCGATGAGGCAGAATGGATTAAGAACCGACTAAACCAACTCAGCCTGATGGACGAGAAGAGGTTAGCATCGATTGTATATGGTCGTCTGTACCAGAGCCGAATGAAGAAAGCCTATGACAAGAAGGTGCGTCCTAGAAGCTTTCAGACGGGTGATCTCGTCTTGAAGAAGATTCTTCCTCCACACTCCGATCACCGGGGCAAGTGGACTCCCAATTACGAAGGTTCGTACGTCGTCAGCAAGGTCTTCTCGGGAGGAGCCTTGTTGTTATCCACGATGGATGGTGAAGATTTTGCATCCTCGGTGAACGCGGACGCAGTTAAAAAATACTTTGCTTAAAAAATGACCCGCTGGAAAGAAAAAGAATATCCAGGAAAAAATGGGGCATCCCAGCGAACCATAAAAAAGGGAAAAAAGGTTCGGGCAAAAATTAGGGATATAAATGGAAAAATGTACACCCGCAAAGTCGAAAACCCGGAAGGGCGACTTTGGCAAAAAAGGGTATCCCGGTGAATCAAAAACCCGAAAGGGCGATTCAGGCAAAAGTTAGGGATTTGAAAAAGCAAATGACTGCGTTTCGCGTGTGGACTTTCATTGTTTAGTGGTTTGGAAGACCTGAGGGCCGTTTATCTGAATCAATCTCTTCTGAAGCTGAAGCGTCGGAGAAGTATCGAAGTCGAGTGAGTCATAGAGGGATCAACTCATGGTGTTCATCTACGCCGCATTGCCGACATTTGTGTATATACTGATGTATATTTATGTTTTATATTTGCGCAGCTTCCTCATTCCAGAAGCTTGCATCTGTTGTAAAACATTTTCATCCATTCAGGGGTTCGTTAACAATGAAATATATACTATTCAGCAATTCTGTTTGTTTCTTTAGCATCTATCTGTTTTGTTTGCAAAAAAGAACGCTGATGTTTTTGATAAAATGCGCATACATAAACTTACTGGCCTAGGCCACTGATTGTTGAAACAATGAATTACTTGAACATTGTCACAAGATGATAACCTTGATAGGTCCCTTTGAGAAGGGTATCTTGTCTGTTTGTTTGTGTTGTTGCAGGTAACCTATTCCAGGCAGTAGGCCGTATGTGTCCCCAAGCAGGATGATTCCTTCTACCCCGACAAGTTCAGCAGCATCTCCCTACGGAGTCTGAACATAGAACCAAGAGCATTGATATGTATCCCCCAAGCAGAGAAGATTCTCTCCCCAACCAGATGTATCCTGAAGAAACGTCATCTCCCCGGCTGAGTCATGCACTGAAGTGTGCGTTTATTTTCCCAGCACTAGGTCAAAGTGCAGTTTTAGTAGAAGACTATCCGCAAGCATGCAGCACTCGATAGTTCCAGACTGAAGTCTCCAACGGAATTGAAATTCCCCACAGAGTTGTACTCTCCCCGGCAAGCAGGATGATTCCTTCTTCCCCAGCCGAGTTGGCAGTTCCCCAAGAGAGCCGAGTCCTTGGAAGCCGTACGGGCCATGATTGGTGCTCCCCAGTAGCATGTTGAACAGCTGACGCTGTAGTTCCCCATCGGAGTCGTTATCTCCAGGGAAGTTTTGCCGCGAAGGCCTTGCAGTTTATTTCTACGATTGACATCGTTCCCTCAACAGTTGTGGTTTGAATGCCTAGCTGAGCAGGTCTAAGTTCTCGTAGAACTTTGTTCCTCGGCAGCAGTCGACTGAAGATCGTTTCCCCAGGCGGAGTCCAATTGAGATTGGCGTGACTTCTTCTCCTCGGCAGGATGATTCCTTCCCCCACCAGAGTGGTTCTTTCTCCTTGAGAGGAGGATTCTCCCTTCAGCATTTATTTTGCTGATGGGGTCATAGCATTTTGCATGATTGTATAACATGTACCCTGAAAACGCGTAGCATTTCCACCGTGTGAAGCATTGCGCCATTGTCAAGCATATGCATATGAAACATAAGCTAGGTCGTTACCGTTCTTGTTTTGTAGGTGTTCCTTCGCAGAATGGTTTGCTCAAGGTGATTCTTGAATTCTCCAGCAAAGGTGTTTGCTTAAGATTATTCTTAAAATCCCCGGTGAAGTCGCCAGAGAGGGTTGCTCAAGTTGATGCTTAGAGTCCCCGGCAGAGTGTTTGCTCAAGATGATTCCTGAAATCTCCAGCAGAATTATTGGTTCAAGATGATTCTTGAAGTCCCCGGCAGAGTTATTTGTCCAAGATGATTCTTGAAGTCCTCAGTTGAGTTGATTCACCCAGAATGATTTTTGGATCCCCGAAGCAGAGTTACTTGATAGTTCTCCAGAATCCCCAGTGGAGATGTGTCATCCCTAGTAGGTTTTAAAAAGAGAAGTTGAAATTTCCTTGAAGACTTGATGATTGAAGTCCGGCAGCGGTGCCGAAACCCCTGACTTACTGATGAAGTCTCACTGCAAGGTCAAAGCAGTTCTCCTAGCTGACGCAGAGTGCCTGACGGCAAAAGATTGTATATCCTTAGCGGTTCCTGATTGATTAAGGATTCCATTTAAAGACTTATTGACGAAGTCCAACTGTGATGTCGACGCAGTTCTCTCAGCTAATGCGGAGCGCCTGATGGCAGAAGAATAGATATCCCTATGGGGCTCAGAATTGACCGAGGATTCTATTCCCGACTTACTGACGAAGTCTGGCTGACGCCCGAAAATTTCTTTGAATGCCCGATGGCATAATTAACTTGATTGTTAAAAGGTTCCTAATGACCTGATGAGTCCCGAGGAATCCTTCTGCCGCGATGCCGCAAAATTCCTGATGGCAATACCAGCTATGTATCACCGGTTACCGAATGACCAGTGACCCCTTGATGACTTGAGGAAGAAGCTGCAGCGAAATCTGATGATCATCCTGACTGAGATTTGAGATTAGACCTTTCACCAGTTACCGCGTGACCAATTCCCCAGAGTTGCCGTGCAACGGGCATGCTCAGTCTTGAAGATGTTCCTACCAATCAGAGTATCGTTTACCTGTGCGGTTGGCATATCGCCAGTTATCGTGTAACCGGTGGCCCCTTGATGATTTAAAGGCATAAATGATTATCCTGACGGAGGTTGGAGAGTTATCCCTCACCAGTTACTGTGCAATCGGTGATCCCTTGATGATTTGAGGACGCAATGATATCAGATAAATTAGAGAATCATCCTGACGGAGGTTCAAATCACCATTTCTCCAGCTAGTTGCCATGCAACTATTATTTCAGTTTCCGAAGATTTGTCCCCATCAGAATACCGTATACTTGTGCAGTTGGCAAATTTTTTGGTTTTGTTGGTATTCAATCGTCTTTTACCTTGATTGTTTGAGAGCCGTTCGCTTCTCACCCAGTCAGGTCCAAGCCGTTTGAATAGGGGCAGCTTCTGCACCCCAAAATTTGCCCAACATTTCTTCACCTAGCTTGTGTTTCATTTCATTCACATTAGCATTATCATTTGCATTTCATTGACATGTATGCAGGAGATCAAGAGGTATGATTACCAATCAAGGGCTACACAAGACTTTGAAGCTAGCTGGGAGGCTTGTTCTGGTGTTCAAGGGTTGATATCCTTGTCAGAGAAGTTAAAAGATCCTCAGAGAGAGTGATTGAAGCCAATAGGGTGTGTCTCCTAACTTGAGAGTTGTGGAAAGCCAGTAGATGATTATGAGGCCATGAAGTTAGACTTGAGGTCTTGAGAGAGCTCATGAGAAGTGTTGAAGATCACTTTGAGGCCTAGACAGGTCATTGTGCAAGAATAAGAAGCCTCAACCATGATTGGTGTAGCTAGGGTTTGACTGGGTCAACCCTAAGTCAACTGATGATTTGAAGAAGGTTGAGACATAATTCAAGAGCCATGTGATCATGGATTGATGCATTAAGATGTTATAAGGGTTATTCCAAAACAAACTCATCATGATTGAAGAGTTTGAGAAGTTTCAAGCTAGGGTTTCTAAGACTTGACAGTGTAAAATCCCCTAATTTGACCCCTATCTTCAAGGCAATTTAGCTCAAGATGTGATTGTCATATCATCTTGACCCCAACATGATTGTTATGGAGCATGATCTTAGCGTTAATTTGAGTACTAGAAGTCCTTGATAGGATTTGTAGAACTCAAGTTATGGCTTTGACACGTTATAAGTCATCTGAGACATGTGGCTTTGGAGCTTGAAAGTTACCCAACTTGCATGAAACGTTTTCCCTAGAAGGATGATTCCTATGAACTTTTGGTCGACATGAATGTTGTTCCTTATTCTCTTAGATTTCCATAGAGTACTAGAAGTCCTTGATAGGTGTCGCTTGCGCGAAAATAAGGTGCCGGCATGACAGAAGAGTCACCACCTTTCGTTATTTATCCCTCAGAGCGGGAAAGGAAACGATCGGAAAAACCTGACGAATAAGGGTAAGACAAGGTCATCGCAACCATTGTCTGGGTTCGGGAGTCGGTTACGCAAGGGGAAGGTATTAGCACCCCTCACGTCCGTCGTACTCGACGGGATCCTCGCTTGTTTGTTTACTTGGACGGGTTGGTTATAATCTATCTACCTATCAAGGCTGGCTGAAAAAGAAAAGAAAAATGACTCGGCAAAGCGTCGCACTTTATGCCTACGTATTCTCATCAAAGAATGAGAAATCAGAGTCAACGTAGTTCGGCTAACTACGGGTGAAGGTGGGGAAGGTTGCTCGCTAGGATATCGCATCCTATGCCTACGTACTTTCATCTGGTATGAAAGATCAGAGCAAACGTAGTTCGAGAAACTACGGGTTATCTCCTAAAAGAAGTGTTTTTTATTGTGTTTGCGATTTCAACCGCACTAGAGACTATGACCTGAGAGTGAATGCGTCTCATGTCACCCAAAGGGTACCATACTAAACATCCAGACTGTGGAAAAGAAACTCTCCCACAATCCTTTCTCAGATAGCTTAAGGCTCGTAACGTACGAAAGAAATCATTCATGATTACTGTATCTTAAACTGTTTCGAGATGAGAAGAGAACAGGCCCAACTAGGAGGGAGACTATCAAGTCCTACTGTTATCATGCCATGGATTCATCCTATGGTTGAGGTTTGAACAGGGAACTCCTAGATGTTGTCATGCATAGGTTTCAACCTAAAAGTCTATCATCAAATCCTCATCAGAGGAAATGAGAGTCCTAAGGGATCATGTCAATGATACACCAAAACAGACGAAAGCATCAGCTTTAACAGTAAAATGCATGCAATGCAAGTGAGGGAGGAAATGTGTGTGGGGCTTCAGCCTCCACAAGCTCGTCTCGACCTCAAGCCAGTCATGAAATAACAGTAACCATACTGAAATAAACAACATGCTATCAAGCAAGAAACAGTAAACTGCAATCATACAGACAGGAAGTGAAATCATGCTATCAAGCAAAATAAACACATGGGCAAGGGAGCTGGGCTCTACCGAATACCCGCAAGCAAAGCCAAGCAATAACAATGCAATCAGATGCACTCATGCTCTTATACTGAACTTATTCTAAATGGGCTTAGTCTAATGCAACAGGAAAATCAGACAAAACACACAATACATCAAAGAAAACAGAAGAAAGCCTCAGCTCCTCCAGCAGCAACCCAGTCTTCAGACTTCAGAGATCACTTGCTTTCCAGGTATCAACCCTACAACATGAGTATCAACTCATCTTCTCCCTTGAGCTTCAGCTCCTTTGATCAGCTCTACCTTCAGGCTTCACTATCTTCAGGGATCTTCAGGCATCAATTTGATCTTCACAGAGTCTTCAGACTTCCACAATCTTCAAGGAATCATCCTCTTCAAAGCTTCAGCTTCTATCTTCAATGGCTCCAATGCTCCAGCAAACAAGATTCAGTCAACAAGATGAAGTGAGGATGTTACAGAACTCACTGACTTCCAAAGGATGCCATTGAGGACTTAACATCAAAAGAAAGGCTCTCTCAAAGTTCTATCTTATAGGGCAAGGTCACTAATCCCTCCAAAGGAGAGAGGTGAATACCCTTAAGGGACTCTATGTCACAGAGAAGAAAGGAGGTGAACAAAGCACTCCTTGGTTATTGAACAAAGTATTCTATCTAGGGCTCTGCCTATGCACCTATAAACCTATAAACAAAACAACAAAAGCTATGTTAAACTCCTCTGCAAGGTCTTCAAAGCTTCCATGATGATCCACAAGGTCTTCAACTCAATCCTCAAAGCTCACACACTCAAAAGAGAAGGAAAGAAAACACAACAATACAACTTATGCCTTTAAGCAACACACATACTATCCATACATTCAAAAATCAATGAAAAATACTAAAACACCATACAATATTATAGCAAAATTCTAGGGGATTCTATACATACTTACCCTTAACCCATGTGTTCCCCATACACTAATTTGGCCTATAAACCCCAAAACAAATTTGTTCAAGTCTACCTATACAACCTAAAACCCTAATTAGAGCACCTAAATGTCTAACAATCAAACTACATCAAATTTTAATCTAACAATCAAGAGATAAATCCTACATGAAACTAGGGTTCAATATCTAATTACACAAAAAAGAATGAATTAAAAAGACTAAAGGAAGGTCCTAAAACAAATTCCACAAAATCATGCACAAAATTAATCCTATTTTAAAAGCTATTTAAGAGAAAATCAATGAAAAATACTAAAATACCATACAATATTCTAGCAAAATTCTAGGGGATCCTATTTAACTACCCTTAAGTCCCATATATTCCCCATAGGCTAACTTGTCCTAAAAACCCCAAAAATAAAATGTTGAAGTTCAAGTATACTACTTAAAAACCCTAATTAAACTATCCTAAGTTCAATTATCTAAACTAATCAAAATTTATTCTAAAAAATCTAGTAATAAATTTTGGGAATACTACAATTCAATATTAATCACCACAAAAAAGAATGGGCAAAAAATCTATTTCTAAATGTAAGAACAAAAATCTACAAGATCATGTATGAAATAAAACCTTCAAAATATGCATTTATTTGTAAAATATGGAAAAAATATCAATTAAAATATAAAATGCAATTTTTATATTTTGTAATTTTCTAGACATTTTAATGAAAATTTTAAAAAAAGAATGAGTTAAAAATATGCATTTTCCATTTAGTTATGAATTTTTGAAGATGAATGAAACAAAAAAGAAAATGAATACGAAATAGAAAGAAATAAGTGGAAGGGGTGCAAATAGAAAGAAATGATAGTTGAAATCATTGGGCCTGGAAATGAGGGGGGGTGCGAAAAGTGAAGAGAGCCCAAAGACCCTCGTTAAAATTCAGATTTAATGTCAGCCGTCCGATCCTGGTCAAGTCAACAATATCTTTCCAATCCAAGGGTCATGGTGCATCTTCTCCAACCAAAACCCTAAAATTCAGAATTTTCCAACTCCATGCATGAATCTTCCATATCTTCTATCTCATTCATTTCTCCATGAAATCACATGAAATAAAAAACAAAATTGATCCTCTTCTTCCCCTCTACACAACCATGGTTATAGTTTCTCTTGAATCTCTCTCTAGCCTTCAAACCGACAACAACAAGGCACGGGTACCACCATGAAACCTTACTTTTCAACTCTAACCAACCTTGAAAATAATGATACCAATGCGTTCCTCTTGCTTCCATGAGTATACTAAACTATGATACATGTATTAAAACCTCATATCTCAAGCTTTCTTGATCAACCAAGAATTGATGTCATATTTTGAAACTCCATGAAATGGTCCTAAACTCATCATAAATGCTCCCTAGCTTGTCTCTATCTCATATAACTTAACAATTGACCCTAACAATGGCTAATCTTGGTGATTGGAATCAAAACGTATTCTTACCAAATGGATATGGTGATGGTTGCTATCCCTTGTTTCAGCCCTTGCCACCTGTGCCAATTGATCCTTGGATGATGGTGATGATGCTGGTGAAGAGAAATCGTGTTTACACCTCTTGAAAATGCCAATTCGAAGCTTCACGCCACTTGGAGTGATTGAGAAGAACTCATGATCCAGCCACGATTTGAGGTGCCTTTTTCTTGCTTTTCAATCCACAACAATGGAGAATGATGATGATGATGATAGCTAGCACAAACAATGGAGTTTGGGAGAGATGGGAATCAAAATGCAATTTTGGAGTTATGAGATGAAAGTATGGTTTGCAAGCAACTAGAATCACCAACCATGGCATGATCTTACCCTTGGGTATTTATGGAAGTGAAAGGAAAGATCTAGAACATATGAGAAGCTTCCAAGGAAGTTCTAGAACTTCTCACGTAATGAGAAATTCAAAAATACTATTTTTAGTAAATCTCATAAAACTCGTGATAAGTCTTCAAAATACCCTTATATGAGATATACATGTGAGAACAAGGCATTTTATGCAAAATTAAGGCTTTGGCAAACAATTTCTCATGGTACCTTAAAGTGCAAGAAACAAATTTACAAAGGAAGTCCAATTTTTAAGCCTAAACTCAAAAATGTGGATAAACCATTGTTTCCAATCAAAATCATCTATCATATGCCCCATTTTGGATTTGTAGATCTCTCAAACCAAAATCCAATTTCAACTTTTTTAACTTATAAGCCTTTTTCAAGTCATTTTGACCATTTTAAAATATCTATGCTCCAAGCTTTTTCAAACTCTCACAACATCTTAACTAGCCTTAAAATGCCATTTTGAACAACTTTCATGTTTTGAGTTTTTCCATTTGAAGCTTGGAAGTAGGAGTTTTAGGCATTGGCTAAAAATGACCTGTAACTGACAAATGACCAAAATACCCCTGTCTTGTTCAAACCATAAGTTGAGTTCCACAAGTCCTATCAAGGACTTCTACCACTCAAATTAAAGCTAAGAAGATGCCCTTCAACATTCATGTTGACCAAGAGATCATAGGAATCATCCTACTAGGGCAAAAGTTGTCTGCAAGTTAGGTGACTTTAAAGGACCCAAATTCACACACCTCAGCTGACCTGTAATTTGTCAAAACCATAACTTGAGCTATGCAACTCCTATCAAGGACTTCCACCACTCAAATTAAATCTAAGAACAAGCTCTACAACATTCATGTTATGGGGAAGATGAGATATCAATCACATCTAGAGCTAAAATTGCCTGGAAAATAAGGATCAAACTAGGGTTTTTTCACTGACAATCCTTGGAAACCCTAGCTTGAAACTTCTCAAACTCCTCAATCATGATGAGTTGGTCTAGGAATCATCTCTATGCATCCTTCCATGATCTCATGGCCCTTGGATTAGGTCTCAACCTTCTCCAAATCTTCAGCTGATCTAGGGTTGACCCAGTCAAAACCCTAATTCTACCATTCATGGCTGAATCTCCTGCAGCCTTGCATAATGACCTCTCTGGGTTTCATGATGGCTTTCCAGGCATCTCATAGGCTTTCTCAAAACATCAAGTTCATTCTCAAAGTCTCAGAATCATCTGAGGGGTACCCACAACTCTCAAGCTATGAAGCACACAACCCTGGTTTCAACCAATTCTTCTGAGGATCTCCTGAATTTTCTGGTGAAGGTATCAACTTTCAAACACTAGATGGATAAATAATTGTTGGTCAAATTTTGGGGTGCAACAATAGGATTTGTAGAACTCAAGTTATGGCTTTAACAAGTCAGGGGTATTTTGGGAAGTTATGATTATGAGTCATTTTTGGTTATAGGTCATTTTCACCAACTTAGACACCTCAAATGAAATTTTGTTCAACTTGAAAGTTGTTCAAAATAGGGTTTTAACCTTGACCATGTATCAAGAAGACATTGAAATGGCTCAAGGAAGGACTTGGTTCAAGGAGTTGTGAGAAAGGAAGGATTAAAGGCATTTAATGACCAAAAATTGAAATAAATTGATTTGTGTCCAAACAAGGCAAACTTATAGGTCATTTTGAATGGAAAAATCATTTTAGAAACAATGGCAATATTACATTTTTGGTTTGAGGTCAAATTCATGCCATTTCATTTTGTTGCTTCATGATGAAGCAACATATCAAATTCACACCATTGGATTGCAAACAAGGAAATGAGCATAACCAATCAATTCAATATCTCATGAGATGAAGATTTCAAGTATTTTCATGCCCAAACAGAGTGCAAATCGTGACTGTGCATATGAGACTTTGAAAGAGAAATTGAAATTGCAAAATCTCATTTGGAAGCTTACAGAAGTTTCTAGACATTTCCATTGAGTTCTATATAATATTTGGAGTGTGTTCAACCAGTTTTTTTGGAAGCATTTGAAGCTGGTAGCAGAGAGAGCATTGGATTTTGCAGAGCTACAACTCAAGATCGGATTCCGAGATTGAAGAGAAATCAAGCCAAATTGAGGTGTGCATTAGATTCAGAGGAAGATTTGGATTGATTCTGGACAAGCTTGGAGGAAGAATCGAGCAAGGATTATACTTGTTCTTCATCTGAAACCAGGTTTGTACCAATCAGAATTTTGCTTAATCTATAGGGAGATAGCTAGAAATCTTTAGGTGGTTAGGTTCATAGCATGGCATAGATGGATTTTGGTACAAGAAATTGAAGAATAGAGACACTCTAGGTCATGGATCATTTTCTGTTGAGAAAGATTTCTTGTGATTCTTGGTGGTATATTCATGATTGGATAGTGGAGATTAACCTCTGAAGAGTGTAGATTACATTAGGACCATTATTTTTGAGAATTGTGATGATCAAGAATTGGGGCATTTCTGAAAATCCTATCGTGTTTTAAGTTAGAGCAAGAATTGGAGAATTTGGAGATTGGATTCGTGTTCAGGAGGAAAAACTGAGTGAGATGATGATTTGTTTTGATGTTTTTGATGATCTGTGGTCACCACTTCACCGGAGAAGACGGTGGCGCTGCAACTCAGGCCACCGTCTGGGAAATTCCCTCCATCTGATTTGAATTGGGGACGATAAGCCATGGCCATTGGATTAAGGTTTGACATTTGACTCAGGCAAGCAATGGAAGGCCACGATTGAGTGCTGAAACTCTAAAGGTTGGAGTTTGAGATGCTACGCTGAGTTTCATTAATAGAAATGGTTTGGGCTTAGTGCACGGTTTGATAACCACACCCCCCAATTAGCCCAGTCTGGAAAATGAACTGAGAATAATTGCTATTTGATACGCAGGTTTTGTTATTTTCTTTCTTTTTCTTTTATTTTTCATCATTTCATGTAGTTTAGGAATTAATTCGTAATAAATAGAAAAATAACTCAATTTGATCTAGGTGTTTTCCCCCTGATTCATGAATGAGTCTAGAATTTTAGGAAATTAAGAGTTTAGGAATTCATGCATTTTTTGTTTTAATTGCATTTTTTGTATTATTAATTGATATTAATTTCATTATGGTTGATACCTTGTCTTGCTGATTTTTGTGTGATCACTTGGTGATGATTTTTGAGTTTACTTTTTGTGTGTAGCTAGTTTGGACATGTATGCTCCTCTAGTAATTTTATCACATTTTTGTGAAGAAGTTTAGGGCTGTTTTTGTGTTGAACTTTAGGTGCTCTAGTTTTAGGGTTTAAGTTTAGTACCTTGTAGTTTAGAGTTTAATTCTAGGACTTATTGGATGATTTGATCTCTGGAATTAACATGGTAGAGTCATGATTGACTTAGGTTCCCATAGTTATTTTTGTAGGATTTTACAATTGGTTTTAGTATTTTAGTTAGGATTAACTTTGGTACTAGGTTTTAGGTGATCCTAACTTGCTAATTCAATTAGAATGACTTCATTAGTTCCCTTAGACTAGGGCTTTGCTTCTCTTGCTCTTGGATGATGATGAAGACATGTGTGGGATGCTGTGGAATGTATGATGGAGCTTGGACTTGAAGATTTCTCTTCCTTTGGTGTAGTTTGTTTAGGGTTAAGGACTAGGGTTTTTAGGGAGATCCTGTAGAATAGATCTTCTTCCTTCATGAAACATGGAAGGTGTTGATCACTTCCATTCCTCCCTATGATGTAAGGTCCCATTGTGAAGGCCTCATCCCTTCTTTGGTAGGATGAGTGGCTCCTCACAAATTGGTAGAAACTTTGAGGGTGCCTTGATGGTGGAGTGCTTAGAGGTGACCTTTGGTCTTCACTTTGCTCACTACTGTCCACACCTTGCTCTTGTTAGATGAATCCTTCTCCCCTGCTAGAGGATGGAGTTCCTTGCTAGAAGATTGAAAAGGCTAGAAGTTGCACTTCCTTGTGTTTGAAGATTGCCCTTGGAGCTGAAGCTTGAAGACCCAGAAGAACAAGTTGACACTTGTGAAGAAGATCAAACTGAGGATGAAGAAAGAGCTGAAGCTTGAAGAAGATGAAGACCAAGTTGATACTTGTGTTTGATGCATGGAAAGCTTGAAGAAGCAAGTTGATACTTGCTATTGAGGAGGATAGACTTGAAGAACAGTTACAGACTGAGGACTGAGCTGCTGTCAGAAGATTGCTTTGTTGTGAAGTTGTGGAAGTTGTTGATCTGCTTTCTTGTCTGTTTGCTTTCTGTGCAACTGTATTGCTGTGACTTGTTTGATTTGCTTGATGCATTAGAATAAGTTCATGTTTAGATTCTGTTATGCTAGGATCATGATTGCACTAGAGGTTGAGTTGCTCCCTATGCTTGTATTTTTACTGTATGGCTTTGCTTGCGGGTATTCAGTAGAGCCCATCTCCCTTACCTATGTGGTTTGTGATTTGCTTGATGGCATTTTATTCTTCCTGTATGATTGCAGTTATTCATATCTGGCTTGAGGTCGAGACGAGCTTGTGGAGGTTGATGCCCCACATACATTTCCTCCCTCACTTGCATTGCATGCATTTTACAGTCGTTTACTGTTTACTGTTTAAGCTGATGCTTTATCTGTTTCTGTTTATCATTGACATGATCCCCTAGGAATCTCACTTCCTTTGATAAGGAAGTGATGATTAGAACTTTAGGTTGAAAGCTATGCATGATAACTTCTAGGAGATCCCCGTTGCAAACTTCAACCATAGGATGAATCCTTGGCATGACAATATTAGGACTTGATAGTCTCCCCTTAGTTGAGCCTGTTCTCTCTTCTCATCTCAAACAACAGTAAAAAACGTAATAAAGGCAAGTTAGTATAAGCGCGTTACGAGCCTTAAGCTACTTGGGTAATGATAATTGAGCGGCCTCCTCTCAATCGTCTAGAATGTTTAGTATACGTCCTTTGGACGATATGCGACGCATTCGTTCCCAGGTCATAGTCTCTAGTGCTGTACAAACTACAGACAACTAAAAAACAGTTCTTCCGTAAAAGACAGAAAACAAACTTCAAACCTTTTTGCCCCGTGGGCCCGTAATTCAAAGGAAGCTTTTTTGAAGAAAAGAATGTCGTTAACTCTCAGTTCTACCGCAAACGGGAACGCCTAAGTCTCTGAGGGTCGAGCTGCGTACGCCAAACTGCTGGAACTGTTTGTTAATCCTACTCGATAAAACAGATGAATCTGAATCCTCGTAATCCATATTATCCCGAATTACGTAAGCTCTGATCTCTCATACCTGTTGAGAGTACGTAGGCACAATACTGACGTATTGGCGAGCCACCTTTGTTGCACCCCAAAATTTGACCAACAATTATTTATCCATTTAGTGTTTGAAAGTTGATACCTTCACCAGAAAGTTCAAGAGATCCTCAGAGGAATTGGTTGAAACCAGGGTTGTGTGTCTCATAGCTTGAGAGTTGTGGGAGCTCCTCAGATGATTCTGAGACTTTGAGAATGGACTTGAAGCTTTGAGAAAGTTTATGAGATGTCTTGAAAGCCATCATGAAGCCCAGATAGGTCATTGTGCAAGAATTCAGAAGATTCAACCATGAATGGTAGAATTAGGGTTTTAACTGGGTCAACCCTAGATCAGCTGAAGATTTGGAGAAGGTTGAGACCTAATCCAAGGGCCATGAGATCATGAAATGATGCATGGAGATGTTATAAAGATGATTCCTAAACCAACTCATCATGATTGAAGGGTTTGAGAAGTTTTGAGTTAGGGTTTCTGAGGATTGTCAGTGAAAAAACCCTAGTTTGATCCCTATCTTCCAGGCAGTTTTAACTCTAGATGTGATTGATATCTCATCTTCCCCACAACATGAATGTTGTAGAGCTTGTTCTTAGCTTTAATTTGAGTGGTGGAAGTCCTTGATAGGAGTTGCAGAGCTCAAGTTATGGTTTGGACAAATTACAGGTCAGCTGAGGTGTGTGAATCTGGGTCCTTGAAAGTCACCCAACTTGCAGACAACTTTTGCCCTAGTAGGATGATTCCTATGATTTCTTGGTCAACATGAATGTTTAAGAGCATCTTCTTAGCTTTAATTTGAGTGGTAGAAGTCCTTGATAGGATTTGTGGAACTCAACTTATGGTTTGAACAAGACAGGGGTATTTTGGTCATTTGTCAGTTATAGGTCATTTTAAGCAAAGGCCATATCTCCTATTTCCAAGCCTCAAATGGAAAAACCCAAAACATGAAAGTTGTTCAAAATGGGATTGTAAGTCTAGAAAAGTGGTAATGAGTTATTGAAAGAGCTTGTAGCAAGGATTTACAAGATTGGGAGAAAATGACCTAAAAATGGCTTATAAGTTGAAAAAGTTGAAATTTAAATTTGGTTTGGGAGATGTACAAATCCAAAATGGGTCATCCAATATGTCATTTTGACTCCAAACAATATTTTAAAAACAATGGTTCAAGTAGAATTTTGATTTGAAGCTTAGAAATGGGGGTTACTTTGTAATTCTCATTCTTGCATAATAAGGCACCTAAACAAAACCTCACAAGGAGCAAAGTTTAGCTTGTTTTTCACTCATTCTTTCTCAATTTCTCTTGTAATGAGATTTTAAAGTCCATTTGGCAAGGCTAAGGCATGAGATAATGGATCTCCAATGTATCATTCCATGAGAAGTTCTCAAACTTTCTAGCATTTTCCACAAGTTTCTAGAGGGATCTAGATCATTCTCTTGATTGTTATAAGAAGGGTGAATCACCATATGGCCAGGGTTGGTGATCATTATTGGTGAGTAGTGAGATTAGAGTGTGAAAAAGCAAGATTCTTCCATTTGCAATTTCACATCAGACCTTCATTCTCTTCAATCTCCATTCATTTCTCCTCCACAAACCTATTCTTCTGATCATTGTGACTGATTGCATGCTGAGGTAGAAGAAGATCCATGGAAGTGTGAAGTTGTTTGGAGGAAATTGCAAGAAGTTCATTTTGATATCAAACACAAGATTCAAGCCTTGTTCAGCCATCTTGTTGCATACAGAATCCATATCTGCCATTGGAGGTTAATCAAGGAAGCTTGCAGACCTTGAATTGTAGGGAAACCATAGCCACCATTAAAGTTTGACAGGTTGGTAATCTTGCTCGAATCACCTAATTTATGTGCATTCTACCATAGTTATAGGTTTAGACTGGTTAAGCTAGGATAGAGGACTTTATTCTGAGAATTAGGGGAAGGATCATGAGGTTTCGAGGCAGGGTACAATTTCTTGCAGAATGAATAACAAGCAATTTTGTGTGCATCAATGGATATGAGATGGCGTAGAATGGTTAGGGAAACGTGTAGAATAATTCTGGATCATTAGTTTGAAGTTTCATTAAGTTTGATAGCAGAGGAAAGAAATGGAACCTTGATGATGAAGCTTTCTGTTAGGATGATTCAAGAGGTTTCAGGGAAAACTATGGATAGTATCGTGTTCAGGGTGATTGATAGTGCAACTTTGCTTTTGGAAGCTCATGAATTCATGGAGAAATCAGTGAGAACGATCAGGTTGAAGATCCTTGCATGGGGTTAGGGTTTCTGCAAACCCTAGGGTTCAGTTGGGGACGATGAAGTTCCATCGTTGGATCGTCCAAAGTCATTGACCAATTCAATTCATCGCACGACCGTGATTTGATTTCAGAAACGGAGGGAAGATTGAAGCACACAAAACGCAGCGCATCACTTAACCAAACGCACCGTTTTGGTTCGTTGACAAACCTGGGCCTCAGCATTCATTTCTATTCCCACCCCCAGACTTGGCCCAATGATCAGAAATAACTGGGGCGTGTTACTTTTGATATCCCCCTCCCCTTTATTTCTTAAATTCTTTTATTTTTATTTCTTTTAATTCCTTGCATTTTATAAAATTCATAAAAAATATAAAAATCAATATTTTTCATTTCTTCTTTTTTTCACATAAGCATGATTTTGTCTAGAAAATTAATAAAAAATAAAATTCCATTTTATTTTTGGTTTAATATTTTTTAGCATATTTTCTTGTAAATAGTACATTTAATTGATTTTGGTTAACCCTTGATTTTGTACAATTTGTTTTAGGACTTTCCCTTAGGGTTTTTGAGCCATTCTTTTTAGCATAGTTAGATGTTGAACCCTAGTTTCATGTAGGATTTATCTCTTGATTTGTAGATTAAAATTTGATGTAGTTTGATTGTTAGACATTTAGGTGCTCTAATTAGGGTTTTAGGTTGTATAGATAGACTTGAACAAATTTGTTTTGGGGTTTATAGGCCAAATTAGTGTATGGGGAATATATGGGTTAAGGGTAAGTATGTATAGAATCCCCTAGAATTTTGCTAGAATATTGTATGGTGTTTTAGTATTTTTCATTGATTTTTGAATGTATGGATAGTATGTGTGTTGCTTAAAGGCATAGTTTGTATTGTTGTGTTTGATTTTCTTCTCCTGTGAGTGTGTGAGCTTGGAGATTGAGTTGAGGACCTTGTGGATCATCATGGAAGCTTTGAAGACCTTGCAGAGGAGTCTAGCATAGCTTTTGTTTGTTTTGTTTATAGGTTTATAAGTGCACAGGTAGAGCCTTAGATAGAATAATTCCATTCAATAAACAAGGAGTGTTTTGTTCACCTCCTTCCTTCTCTATGACATAAAGTCCCTTAAGGGTGTTCACCTCTCTCCTTTGGAGGGATTAGTGACCTTGCCCTCTGAGATAGAACTTTGAGAGAGCCTTTCCCTTTGATGTTAAGTCCTCAATGGCATCCTTTGGAAGTCAGTGAGCACTCTAACATCCTCACCCCACCTTGTTGACTGAATCTTGTTTGCTGGAGCATTTGGGCCATTGAAGATAGAAGCTGAAGCTTTGAAGAGGATGATTCCTTGAAGATTGTTGAAGTCTGAAGACTTTGTGAAGATCAAGTTGATGCTTGAAGGTCCCTGAAGATGGTGAAGCCTGAAGGTGGAGCTGATCAAAGAAGCTGAAGCTTAAGGGAGAAGATGAGTTGATACTCATGTTGTAGGGTTGATACCTGGAAAGCAAGTGATCTCTGAAGTCTGAAGACTGAGTAGCTGCTGGAAGAGCTGAGGCTTTCTTCTGTTTTTTCTTTTCTGTATTGTTTATTTTGTCTGATTTGTCTGCTGCATTAGACTAGATTCATCTAGAATAAGTTCAGTCTAAGAGCATGAGTACATTTGATTGTATTGTTACTGCTTGGCTTTGCTTGCGGGTATTCGGTAGAGCCCAGCTCCCTTGCCCATGTGTTTATTATTGCTTGATAGCATGATTTCACTTCTTTTACCTGTATGACTGCAGTTTACTGTTTTTAGTGCTGGATAGCAGGTTGTTTATTTTCAGTATGATTACTGTTATTTCATGACTGGCTTGAGGTCGAGACGAGCTTGTGGAGGCTGAAGCCCCACACACATATTTCCTCCCTCACTGGCATTGCATGCATTTTGATTGTTAAAGCTGATGCTTTTGTCTGTTTTGGTGTATCATTGACATGATCCCTTAGGACTCTCATTTCCTCTGAAGAGGATTTGACGATAGACTTTTAGGTTGAAACCTATGCATGACAACATCTAGGAGTTCCCTGTTCAAACCTCAACCATAGGATGAATCCATGGCATGAAAACAGTAGGACTTGATAGTCTCCCTCCTAGTTGGGCCTGTTCTCTTCTCACCTCAAAGCAGTTTAAGATACAGTAATCATGAATGAGTTCTTTCGTACGTTACGAGCCTTAAGCTATCTGAGAAAGGATTGTGGGAGAGTTTCTTTTCCATAGTCTGGATGTTTAGTATGGTACCCTTTGGGTGACATGCGACGCATTCACTCCCAGGTCATAGTCTCTAGTGCGGTTGAAATCGCAAACACAATAAAAAACACTTCTTTTAGGAGATAACCCGTAGTTGCTCGAACTACGTTTGCTCTGATCTTCCATGCTGTGTGGAAGTACGTAGGCATAGGATGCGATATCCTAGCGAGCAACCTTCCCCACCTTCACCCGTAGTAGGCCGAACTACGCTGACTCTGATTTCTCATTCTCTGATGAGAATACGTAGGCATAAAGTGCGACGCTTTGCCGAGTCATTTTCTTTTCTTTTTTCAGCCAGCCTTGATAGGTAGATAGATTATAACCAACCCGTCCAAGTAAACAAACAAGCGAGGATCCCGTCGAGTACGACGGACGTGAGGGGTGCTAATACCTTCCCCTTGCGTAACCGACTCCCGGACCCAGACAATGGTTGCGATGACCTTGTCTTACCCTCTTTTCGTCAGGTTTTTCCGATCGTTTCCTTTCCCGCTCTGAGGGATAAATAATGAAAGGTGGCGACTCTTCTGTTGTGCCGGCACCTTATTTTCGCGCAAGCGACAGCTGGAGACTCTGCTGGGGACTCCAACGGTTCCCTGCGAGTCAATCCTATCGTTTGTGTGTTTACCTGTTGGGTTGCGTTTATTTATCGCATTTTTACTTCTCGCACTTTATTTCCCGCATTTTATTTTTCAGTATAATATGATTATTTGTGCTGTTGTGGGATGGGAGTTCTGATTGAGTGAGAAGCCAGACCCAGGCTTGAGTGTACCATAGACTTAGAGTGGAAATTACTGGGCGCGTGCTTGCTTTGCAGGCACTAGTGTCTCATGAAATCCACGCTCAGACGAGGTTCATCCGGTTGGCTTCACTTTCAACCCTTTGGGTTGAGACGGTTGCTAGTTTGGTGGATTGTCGACTCTGGGGACCGATCATTTGTGATTCAGCTAAGTGAGGCCTCTTCAGGACTCGATGATGCCACTCCTTCGGGGAATCGTATCATCAGTTTTGAAAGTCTGTGACGCTGATGAACGCATAGGATGCCGTACCTTGAGTCAGTCTAGGTCCATACCTGTGAGCGGGACTGGGTTTATTGCAGGAAACTTAGACCTTCAGACTACCTGGTTTTCTTGACAGCGAATCAGTTATGTTGGGTTCTCAGTTACAGATGTGTTCTTGATAGAGCAAGAGTTTGGTCAGAGGATCTTATCATCGGGTGTTTGTCTGTTCTTGATAGAGCAGGCTTTGATCAATGTATTATCATCAGTGGTTTGTTCTGGATGGAACAGATTTTGAGTGAGGTCTGAAGATCTCATCAGCAGCTGTGTATTTGTTCTTGGTAGGGCAGATCTTGATTTGGGGTCTGAAGACTTCATCAACAGACATTCTTTGATATTGCACCCGGGGTCCTTATTATCAGGCCCTTATTCTTGTCAGAGCAGAATTTTGATCTCGGTCCTATCAGATGGTTATGCTCAGCAGATCAGATTAGTGGCCTTACACCGGGGTTTCCTTCTCATCAGTGACTGTTGATACTGAATCTCCACAGCAGCCACCTGGATACATTATTGCATGCCTGCATTTTGCATTAGCTTGCGCATTCATCTGCATTCCATTAACGTGTGTCTGTGTTGCAGGTACCGTTTCCCCGATCCCGGATTTCTCGCCTTCTGTTGTTATTATGGCCTCCCTCAGGAAGACTGTTGCGTACAAGTTCCCGACCCCTGATGTGTCAAAGTTGATTGGTTTGATAGCCCTGGCAGGGGATTCTGTGAAGGATAGGTTCAGGAAGTCCTATGGCAGGTTGCTTAGTCTGGTTTGCAAACTGTCTACATCCGAGTTGAATGGGTTGCATGCTCTTCTGCAGTTTTATGACCCTCCCTTGAGGTGCTTCACCTTTCCTGACTTCGTTCTCGCGCCGACATTGGAAGAGTATGCTGATATGCTGGGTGTGCCTATCAAAAGGCAGATGCCTTTTGTCCACATGGATGCTGAGCCCGATCTGGCTGGTCTAGCTTCCTCGCTCCATTTGAGCGCTTCTGAGTTAGTGGTGACAAGTTGGAACAAGGTCCCAGGGTTCCCTCTGCAGTTTCTGATAGCTAAGGCTCAGCAGTGTGCTAAGGACAAATGTTGGGACGCATTCAATGCCATCCTTGCATTGTGCATATATGGCATTATCCTATTCCCCAGCATGCCTGATTTCGTAGACTTTGATGCATTCCATATCTTTGCCTCAGGGAATCCAGTCCCTACTCTGATCGGAGACGTCTACCATTCAGTGCATTACAAGAATGAGAACCAGAGAGGGAAGAATGTCTCATGCTGCGTACCGTTGTTGTACAGGTGGTTTGATAGTCATTTGCCCAAGAGGGCTTCTTCTGTCTTGTCTGCAGCCACGATTGAGTGGCCGGAGCGTCTGATGAGTTTTTCGGCAGAAGACATTGATTGGTTCGTTGACAGAGACAGGTTAGGCACCGAGTTGATCTTCAGTTGTAGTGGGTTTCCTAATGTACCTCTGATAGGTAGGAAGGGTTGCATCAACTATAATCCATCATTGCTAGTTCGTCAGTTCGCATATGCTTTGAGGACTCCCCCGAAGGAGGAAGAGGTACGGGAATCTCTGTACCTCACGGGTATCCTAGAGGGGGATTTGTTGTCCAAGCTTCAGTACGCGTGGAACAATATCAGCACGAGAGGAAAGCCGTTGTTGGGGAAGAGCAACAGCCAAGCCTACCCTCCTTATTCAGATTGGATCAGAGCCAGAGCCAGCACTATAGGGATGCCATTCCCTCATGTCAGACCAGAGAGTCCTCCACCAGTTGAAGAGCCTACCACTGTGTCCATTCACCAGCACAGCCAGGTATTAGCCGAGCGTGATGAGCTGAAGAGGGCAAATGCAGAATTAGAGAAGGAGTTAGCTCAGCTTCGAAGTGAGAAGAACGAAGTCGTGCATGCTCTCAAAAGGCAAACAGAGTCGGTGAGCCAGCTGAGCGCAGACTTGGCAAAGCAGATTGCTGATCGGGAACGCCTGGGTCAAGACTTCAGGGCTGCTAATGATGTACTAGCTACGAAGAAGTAGCATTTGGAGGAGGCATATCGGAGAATATCTAAGTTCGACCAGCATTGGAAGACTTCCATGGCCACCAGGAAGGAACGAGAAGACAAGCTGATGCTGCATATTTCTAAGCTAGAAGCCGAAGTGAAGGATAGTGAGCGGAGGTTTGATGAAGAGACCTCCCGCAGGTACTCCGCTGAAGCCCGTCTCAACAAAGCTATTGCTAACCTGAAGGAGCATAAGCTGATGTTTGAGTCTAAGAAGCGGAAGCTGGAGGATTGCTTTGGTGAAGGAGCTTGGGAGAGTTCAGTTCAGGGGCTTCAGCATACCATCAGGCAGAGAGAACTACTCGTCGAGAGATTGCTCACTTCGCCAGATCATCCGGATACGAAGGAGTTATTAGCAGAGTATCGCGCCCGTGGCCGTACTTGATTAGTTATATCCCTGTTCGTTTTGATCTTTGATGTATGCTGACCATCACCAGACTTGTTGGCTGAGGTCATGCTGTTGATCTGTTTGTACTCGCTGATACTGTGTACTGCCTTAACAGGCCTCTCCATATATATATGAGATTGATGCTTCCACAATTGGGCTCGGATTTCCTTTTCCTCTTATTATTGTCAGCACCGTCACTAAGGCACTAGGATCGGGGAAAATCTCCCACGCACACAGACACACGCATGCATCTGCATGAAGCATATTTGCATAATGTATATCTTATTGCTTTTCCTAACCTTTACTGTTGGCAGGTTTTTCAGGTTCCGAGCTATCTCCGGTCTCCAGGATTGATCAAAGACTCATCCACCGCTACTCAACTCGCGCTAATCAGACAAGGATAATGGACCAGGTGCAGTCAGACGTCCAAGAGCTCCGGGAACGGATGGATCGTTTTATGGAGCTGATGCAGGTGGTCGCGAATGGTGAAGACCAGCTTCGTACTCTGGTTCAACCTCTGATCTCCAGGGTTGACAGTAATGGCATACTGCATGGAGGGGTCGTGCTTACTCCTCCTCCAGTGGATGCTCCACAGAATGTTGTTCCTGTTGCCGGGGGCAACGACAGTGCTAACGGCAATCTGATGACCAATCTCGGGCTCAATGCGGCAGGCGTCGGCAACGGCAGCTTGGGAGCCAATGTTAACATAGGGCCGGTAAACGGTAACGCTGGTGCAGGAAATCTGGTGGTGCCTCAACCGTGGCTGGAGGACCATCAGGATGACGTATTCTCTAAGAGAGGTGTGGAAGCAGAGTTGAATGCTGAAGCTCGACTCAGGTTCAAGGCGCTGGAAGACAAGATGAGAGACATCGAAAATCAGAACACATTGGGCGTTGACATGTCCAAGCTCGGGTTGATTGCTGACTTTAAAGTACCTCACAAGTTCAAGGTGCCTGTCTTCGAGAAGTATAAGGGCACTACTTGCCCCCGTGTTCACCTTCGATCTTATTATAGAAAGATGTCCGCCTATTCTGACGATGAGAAGCTGCTGATGCACTTCTTTCAGGATAGTCTTTCTGGTCCATCGCTCGAATGGTATATGGGTTTGGAGCCCGCTACTGTGCGCACCTGGAAAGATCTTGTAGAAGCGTTCGTCCTCCACTATCGATACAATAGCGACTTGGCTCCCAACTGAGTTCAGCTTCAGAATCTCTCACAGCGGAACAATGAAAGCTTTAAAGAGTACGCCTAGCGGTGGCGTGAATTGGCTGCTCGGGTTCAACCGCCGATGGTTGAGCGTGAGCTAGTGCAAATGTTTGTGGCTACCCTTCCTGGAATCTATTATGAAAAGCTGGTCAGTGGCATGTCTGGAACATTCTCGACTCTCATCACTATGGGCGAGCATGTTGAAAACGGTATAAAGATCGGAAAAATTCAGGGCGAATCATCCTCCGCTGGAGGAAGTAGCAAGAAACCTTACGCTGGCAAGCGTCGAGAGGGAGATGCCAGTGCTGTCACTAATGCTAGGAGAAAGGGCAAGGGCCCTCAGCCTCAGATTGCTAGCATAAATATCCCAGCTGCTCCACAGCAGCAGCAGCAGCAGCCTCAGCAGCAGAATCAACAGGGGTATAAAAGATATCAGAATCGGGCTCCCCTGACAAACCGTCATTTTGAAACTCCACATATGTCGTATGCGCAGCTTTTGCAAACGTTGCTTCAGCTCCAATTGGTTCAAAAGAGGACGTTGGCTCCCTTAACAGGGGCACCACCACCGGGGTATGACGCCAATGCTACTTGTGAGTTCCATACTGGGGCACCAGGCCATACGATTGAGAATTGTAAAGCTTTTAAGCACAAAGTCCAGGATTTGGTGGACGCCAAGGTTATCAACTTTTCTAACAACGTGCCCAACGTCACCAAAAACCCCATGCCTCATCATAAGGGGGGCGGAGTGAATGCTGTTATCACTGAAGAGAGTGCGGACTTGCTGACTGATGTCAAATATTTGAAAACGCCACTTAGTTTTGTCAAGGCTAAGTTGATGAAGAAGGGCTTTTTCCCTGGATGCGGAGAGTTATGTATGGCTTGTGCTACACTCCCTGATGGGTGTGAGCAGCTGACCGAAGGTATCCAAAGTCTGATGTCTGAAGGTATTTTACAGTTCAGCCGGAGCATTGAGAGTGCATCAGGGGAGGTCGTGCTAACGCAGGCAGATGAAGTCACTACCATTACTATTCCTCGTCACCCTATTACTATTTCTGCACCCCGACCGCCTACTATTACTATCACCAGGGCCGGGCCAATCCCATTCGAAAGCACTAATGTCGTTCCATGGCATTATGGCGCCGAAGTGTATTGTAATGGTCAGAACATAGAGCTAGAGCCATTCGGATCAACTGTGCAGAATCTTACCGGAGTCAGTGGTATCACTCGAAGCGGTAGAGTATTTGCGCCAGCAGAGGTTGAAGCAGAGAAAGTGGTCTGAGCTGACGCTGCGGAAAAGGGTAAAGGTAAAGCTGTCGAAGAGGTCCCTTCTGGGGCAGAAAAAGATTTGCTAGTTAAAGATGCTGAAGAGTTCATGCGACTAATCAAGAAGAGCGACTACAAAATTGTAGATCATCTTCATCAGACTCCGTCAAAGATCTCCATTCTTAACTTGTTGCTGTGTTCTGAGGCGCACCGCAACGCCTTGCTGAAGGTTTTAAACGCTGCATACGTGCCGCAGGAGATATCAGTAAATCAGCTGGAAGAAGTGGTGGCCCATGTCAATGCTGGTAATGGGCTGGGTTTTACGGATCTAGAGCTGACTCCTAAAGGAAGAGACCGCAACAACGCCTTGCACGTCTCGATAGAGTGCAGAGGCACGATTATGTCACATGTCCTGGTGGATACGGGTTCCTCGCTTAATGTGCTTCCGAAGAAAGCACTGATGAAGTTGGATACCCGTGGATTGCTGTGCACGCCCAGTGATCTGGTAGTGAAAGCCTTTGATGGGACCAAGCGCCACGTCTTCGGAGAGTTGACCCTGCCAATTCAAGTTGGTCCAGAGACGTTCAATACGGTTTTCTATATCATGGATATCATGCCCGCCTATAGTTGCCTCTTAGGTCGGCCATGGATCCATTCTGCTGGTGTCGTGACGTCCACGCTGCATCAAAAGCTTAAATATGCTGTCGGGGGCAGCATAGTAACCGTCTGTGGTGAAGAGGACATCATGGTGAGCCACATGTCGTCCTTTAAATATGTTGAAATGGATGGCGAGATCCATGAAACGCTCTGCCAAGCGTTTGAAACCGTCAGGGTAAAAGAGGTAGCTCCTGTCGTCGCAGAGAAGCAAGAGATGAACCTCTCCTCGTTTAAGGAAGCTCGGGCCGTTGTCGAAGCCGGTTCCGCCCCAGGCTGGGGGCATGTTTTGGATATACCAATCAAGCAGGATAAGTTTGGATTGGGGTATTCTCCTGAAGCTGAAGCTTCATCTTCTTCTAGTAGCTCGTCTCGCGGGAAAGGGCCGATCCTATTCACCAAGGGGGGAGTAATTTTCGAGAGCATCAACGCTGCGTCGGAGGACAACGGGGACAATGATTGTGATCTTGACGCCTGGATTCAATCGAGCAAGCCGGGCGAGCGCCTCCACAATTGGACCATCAAGGAGATTATCAAGCTGACAAGTGAAGAGTAATGATTTGCTTTTTACAATCTTTGTACAACCCTATGTCCTGCCCGGGGCATAGTGGTTTTACTGTCAGGGCCTTGTTGGATTATGTGTATGCATTTTGTTAATAAATAAAAGGCGTTTTCTTCGTACTCAAATATTGTGTTCTCTGTTATTCCTGTTTTACGTTTATTTCGAAAAAACAGCAAAATGGCAACGAGGTTTGTGCTAACCTGCATATTCTTGCTTTAAACTTAACCCTTGTTATTGCAGGATCCACGTAACAGATGACATCGACTCTGGACCCTCTGCGGCTCACTACGACTTTGATTGCCCGATCTATCAAGCCGAGGATGAGATTGATGAGGACGAGGACCTTCCGGAAGAGTTGGCCCGCTTGTTGCGACAAGAAGAAAAGGTTATTATGCCTCACGAGGAGGATATTGAGATTCTAAATCTGGGTTCTGAGGAACTCGTCAGAAATGTCAGAGTAGGGGCTGCGCTGCAGAATGATGTCAAGCATATGCTGGTCAAGATGCTTCGAGAGTATAGTGACGTCTTTGCTTGGTCGTATGAGGATATGCCCGGACTCGACACTGATATCGTGGTTCATCGCTTGCCGTTGCGGGAAGATTGCCCTCCAGTCAAGCAGAAGCTCAGGAGGACGAGACCAGACATGACTGTAAAAATCAAAGAAGAAGTCCAGAAGCAGTTGGACGCAGGATTTCTAGCTGTTACCACTTACCCTCCGTGGGTCGCCAACATAGTGCCTGTACCGAAGAAGGACGGTAAGGTACGCATGTGCGTCGATTATCGGGATTTGAACAGGGCGAGCCCTAAGGATGATTTCCCGTTGCCTCATATCGATGTGTTGGTCGACAACACAGCCCAACTTTCCGTGTTTTCGTTCATGGATGGCTTCTCCGGTTACAATCAGATTAAGATGGCACCGGAGGACATGGAGAAAACGACGTTCATCACCCCCTGGGGAACATTCTGCTATAAGGTAATGCCCTTCGGTCTGAAGAACACAGGGGCCACTTACCAGCGAGCAATGGTAACTTTGTTTCATGATATGATTCATCATGAGATCGAGGTCTATGTTGATGACATGATTGCAAAGTCCCAAACGGAGGAGGAGCATCTGGCCAATTTGTTGAAGCTTTTTGAGAGGCTTAGGAAGTTCAGGCTGAGGCTGAATCCTAACAAATGCACCTTCGGAGTGCGGTCCGGAAAGTTATTGGGGTTTATCGTTAGTGAACGAGGTATCGAAGTTGATCCTGCAAAAATAAAAGCTATTCAAGAAATGCCAGCGCCGAAAACAGAAAAAGAAGTTCGTGGTTTCCTGGGCCGAATAAACTACATTGCAAGGTTTATCTCTCAGCTCACGGCCACTTGTGAACCGATGTTCAAGCTTTTAAAGAAAGATCAGGCGGTTACTTGGAATGAGGATTGCCAGAGGGCATTCGACAAAATAAAGCAGTATCTTCAAGAACCTCCAATCTTGATACCCCCAGTGGCGGGACGGCCATTAATCATGTACCTGACGGTTCTGGAGAATAGTATGGGGTGTGTTCTCGGTCAGCACGACGGGACGGGCAGAAAAGAGCATGCCATTTATTATTTGAGTAAAAAGTTCACTGAGTGTGAATCTCGATACTCGATGCTGGAGAAGACGTGTTGTGCGTTAGCTTGGGCCGCCAAACGTCTGCGACAGTACATGCTCAATCACACCACTATGCTGATTTCGAAGATGGATCCGATCAAGTACGTCTTCGAGAAGCAGGCTCTTTCAGGCAGGATTGCCAGATGGCAAATGGTGTTAACAGAATATGATATTCAGTACGTCTCCCAGAAAGCCATTAAGGGGAGCGTATTGTCCGATTATCTTGCTGAACAGCCAATCGAAGACTACCAGCCAATGAAGTTCGAATTCCCTGACGAGGATATTATGTTTCTCAAAGTGAAGGATTGCGATGAGCCATTGCCCGATGAGGGGCCAGATAGGAAGTCTCAGTGGAAGTTGATATTCGACGGAGCGGTTAATTCCTATGGAAGTGGTATCGGGGCTATCATCACGACTCCTCACGGATCCCACATCCCGTTTACTGCGAGACTGACGTTTCCAGTTACCAACAATGAAGCCGAGTATGAAGCATGTATCATGGGTCTAGAAGAGGCAATTGATTTGAGAATCAAGAATCTAGACATATATGGTGACTCAGCGCTTGTAATCAATCAGATCAAAGGGGAGTGGGAAACTCGTCAAGCGAATTTAGTGCCGTACATGAATTACGCCAGGAGGCTGCTTCCGTTCTTCGATCGAGTTGAACTCCATCATGTACCCAGGGCTGAAAATCAGATGGCCGATGCCTTAGCCACGTTGGCTTCAATGTATAAAGTCAATCTGTGGAATGAAGCTCCAAGCATTGTTCTCTCGCGTCTTGATAGACCGGCATTTGTCTTTGCAATCGAGGATGCCGCCGACGGCAAGCCATGGTTCCACGACATCCAGACCTTCCTTATGACTAAGGAGTATCCTGCGGGTGCGTCAACCCAGGATAAGAAGACTCTAAGGAGGCTATCTGGAAACTTTTATCTCAATCCTGATGGAGTGCTGTATAAGAGAAACCATGATCTCGTGCTGCTCAGATGTGTAGATGAGAAAGAGGCGAGTATGCTCATGGAAGAAGTCCATGAGGGCACATTTGGTACGCACGCCGGCGGGCATGCCATGACGAGAAAGATCCTGAGAGCAGGATATTACTGGCTGACTATGGAGTCGGATTGCTTCAGATTCGCGAAGAAATGTCATAAATGCCAGATTTATGCTGATAAAGTTCATGTGCCGCCGTGCCCATTGAATGTCATGTCCTCCCCTTGGCCGTTCTCCATGTGGGGTATCGACATGATAGGCAAGATCGAGCCCACTGCATCCAATGGTCATCGTTTCATTCTGGTAGCAATCGGCTACTTCACCAAATGGGTGGAGGCAGCCTCGTACGCTAATGTGACCAAGCAGGTGGTAGCTAAATTCATAAAGAAGGACATCATCTGTCGCTATGGAATTCCCGAGCGGATCATTACTGATAATGGTTCGAATTTGAATAACAAGATGATGAAGGAGCTGTGCCAGAGCTTCAAGATTGAACACCACAACTCATCTCCTTACCGGCCGAAGATGAATGGCGCCGTCGAAGCCGCCAACAAGAACATAAAGAAGATTGTTCAGAAGATGGTTGTGACGTACAAAGATTGGCACGAGATGTTGCCGTTTGCCTTGCACGGTTATCGTACGACGGTGCGTACGTCGACCGGGGCAACTCCTTTCTCCTTGGTGTACGGTATGGAAGCTGTCCTACCGTTAGAAGTGGAGATTCCCTCTTTGCGAGTTTTGGTTGATGTGAAACTCGACGAGGCAGAATGGATTACGAATCGCTTAAACCAACTCAGCCTGATGGACGAGAAGAGGTTAGCATCGATTGCATTTGGTCGCCTGTACCAAAGTCGAATGAAGAAAGCTTATGATAAGAAGGTACGTCCTAGAAGCTTTCAGACGGGTGATCTCGTCCTGAAGAAAATTCTTCCGCCACACTCCGATCACCGGGGCAAATGGACTCCGAATTACGAAGGGCCGTATGTCGTCAGCAAGGTCTTCTCAGGAGGAGCTTTGTTGTTATCCACGATGGATGGTGAAGATTTTGCATCCCCGGTGAACGCGGAAGCAGTTAAAAAATACTTTGCTTGAAAGAGACCCGCTGGACAAAAAAGAAAGAGTCCAGGCAAAAAAGGGGCATCCCGGCGAACCAAAAACAGAATAAAAGGTTCGGGCAAAAGTTAGGGATATATTGAAAAAATGTACACCCGCGAAGTCGAAAACCTACACTGGGCGGCTTCGGCAAAAAAGGGTATCCCGGTGAACTGAAAACCCGTAAAGGGCGGTTCATGCAAAAGTTAGGGATTTGAATAAGCAAATGACTGCGTTCCGCGTGTGGACTTTCATTGTTTAGTGGTTTGGAAGACCTGAGGGCCGTTTATCTGAATCAACCTCTTCCGAAGCTAAAGCGTCGGAGAAGTATCGAAGTCGAGTGGGTCTTAGAGGGATCAACTCATGGTGTTCGTCTACGCCTTGTTGCCAACATTTGTATATACTGATGTATATTTATGTTTTCTTTTTGTGCGGCTTCCTCATTCCAGGAGCTTGCCTCTGTTGTAAAACATTTTTGCCCATTCAGGGGTTCATCATCAATAAAATGCACATTATTCAGCAATTCTGCTTGTCTGTTTAGCATTTATCTGTTTTGTTTGCGAATGAAAACGCCGATGTTTTTTGATAAAATGCGCATACATAAACTCACGGGCCTAGGCCCATTGATTGTTGAAACAATTAATTAACTGAATATTGTCACGAGATAATAACCTGGATAGGCCCCTTTGAGGAGGGTATCTTGTCTGTTTGTTTGTGTTGTTGCAGGTGTAGGCAATGTGCAGTGCGCATCCCTGAAGTGGGACGAGTCCTCCTTCTCCAGCAGAGTGCAGTAGTCTCTCCTCCGCAGAATCTGAATGCAGGATGGTGACCATTGATATGTCTCCCCAGGCAGAGATGATTCTCTTCCCCAAGCAGACGCATCCTGAAGGAACGTCACCTCATCAGCTGAGCCAAGCACCGAAGAATGATGTCGTCTGTCCCCAGCGCCGGGTCACAAGTGCAGATTTCATAGAAATATTCGGGTACCGAAGCTCGGGTTTTCCCCAGTGGAGTGTGAAGCAGCTGAAGTTGTTTCCCCACAGAGTAGTTATCCCCAGAAGAGTAGCCAAGACGGCCACGCAGTTTATTCTCGCGATTGATATCAGCAAGTCCAAGTTCTCGTAGAGCTTCGACCCCCCGCAGCAGAACAACTGAAGGTGCTTTCCCTGCAGCAGTCAACGGAAGATCGTTTCCCCAGGCAGAGTCCGATTGATATTGGCGCGTCTACGATCCTCTACCTGAGCAGTTCTTTCTCCTTAACAGGAGAACTTCCCCCCGACATTTACTTTGCCGACGGGATCGCATCATTGTGCATGAGTGCATGGCATTTAACACTGTAGAGCATTTAACGCTGCACAACATTGTGCATGATTGCACAGCATTTAGCATAAATGCATATCATTCCCACCGTGTGGAGCATAGCGCAGAAGCCTACGCATCATAAGCACGATCTAGGTTACCACCATTCTTGTCTTACAGATGTTCCACCAGGAGACCAGTTGCTCAGGGCGATTCCTGATATTCTCTCCAGCGAGGTCGCTTCCTTAAGATGATTCTTAAAGACCCCGGTGTAATCCCCACAGACGCTTGGCTCAAGATGATTTTTGAGATTCCCAGCGAAGTCTTCAGTTCGAGATGATTCTTGAATTCCTCAGCGGGGTCGGTTTGCTTAAGGTGATTCTTAAGATCTCGGTGCAGGTTCCCGAATGGTTTGCTTAGGATGGGTCCTGAGCTCCCCAGTAGCGTCCCCCCAGCAAGAGTTGCCCAGGAAGATGCCTGGAATACCCAGCAGAATGAGGTCTCCAGAATGGTTATCAGTTCAGGATGATTCTTGAAGGTGCCCGACGGAGTTTGTCTGTGTTGCACCCCAAATTTTGACCCCTTATATCCTCTTCATATCATATGCATTTATTTATCTAACATTAACAAGTTTCAGAGTGTATTTTGTCAAGACACAGATGGAACGGGGCTCCGTACTGATAAAATCGAAGGATTCGAGGATTGGGTGACCATCGCTTTGGGATGAATCATTCATGAAATAAGATCAAGAGTATCATAGTGGGCCATGTGTGAGTTCAATTTGAAGTGATCACCCCCAGATGGAGTACAGCGCAGTTCAGGGTACTCGATTAGGGTTTTCGAGCAGGAAAAGTCAACCGTAGTTTGACTTTGGATTTAAAGGAAGGTTCAATGATGCAACTTTGGTCCAACAAGTTTACAAGACTTAGTGAAGTCCCCTCAAAGGGTTTCAAAGTCTTGGAAGCTCCGAAACATGAACAGACAGTTCGGTAATCGCCGATCGATCGTTCGGTTGACCGGAAAGTCAACCCCCTCAAGTTTTAGGAATTGAACTTCAAGTGGTGAAGTAAAGTTGTTCCTTATGTCATGAGGGACCCACATATCAATTTTCATGATCATCGGATCAAAGACGTGAGAGTAATTGGAAAAACGGGAAACTAGGGTTTCGAAAGGGGCTAAACCCTAACTCCCTAACCGCGCACCCGATTGAAGTGGTTCAAAGCTCGTCGGAAAGCTCTTAATAAGTCCTACAAAAGTCCTATACTAGGTCACACTCAGAAAATGCATGGAATTGAAGTTATCATCAAAATCGATTCTTAGTACAAAACACTTAGTGAAATTTTGAAAATCTGGCAGCACTAAAACTTGTTTTTTGCTGACTTTGAAGGACCTTTCAACCAAGATTCACATAGATTTGGAACTTTTGGCAAACATGAATGTTGTAGAGCTACATAAGGGCTTTCCAAAATGTACAAGAACTCCCCAAGAGGAGTTAGGAGCTGAGAGTTATGAAGTGAGAAAGTTGGGCCTGTGCACTAATTTGTTAACTTGACAAAACCTAACATAAACTTGGTTTCCAACTATGCATTTCATCTCTAACCATGGATGGACATCTGATATGATGAGTTTAGAGATGGGAATAAGAAAATTCAGAAGGGCATACCAAGCAAGTACAAGATCTTGGACAAGATCCATTACTTTAATAGAAAAAGTACAAAGGTACCATAGGAGAGAGAAGGTTTGTGGCTGCAGCAGGAGGGGGCTGTCCTTTCTACCTCTATAGTCACTTCTTATGGCTTAATAGTATCTGGTTTTAGAGGCCAATGACTCTTGAAAGCATGCACCATTTGCAGAAAAAAGATCACACTTGGATTCATGAAGATTTCCCTTTCAAAACTCCCTCCAAAAAGCCAAAATACAAAGCTGCCCTCACCCTTGTCTCTCCTATAAATAGAGGCTTCCCCCTCACTTATTCTTCACACCAGAGTTGCCTACAAGATCATTGCATCACAACTCTCCTTCTTTCTTTGCTTGTAAGAAAAGAAAAGCTCAAAAACACCAAAAATGGGCATTTTACAACCTTCATGCCATTTTCATTTCTAGCCTTTCCAACACTCTCACAACCATCCACACATCTTCTAAATGACATATAGAAGGTGTATGACCCATTGAAATATCAAGAACCTCAAAAAATCAAAAAGTCAACTCTCATTCCACCATACTTTGACCAAAGCTACTAAAATCACCAAATCTTGTTCTAAACATGTTCTCAAAGTTTTGATCACTCATACACCTCAATATCATCATATCTCAACTGACCAAACACTCACCAATCATTAGAAGTTCACATCTCTTCATTTGGCATTGAAAGTACATTGTTACTTAAAGTTGAAGAAAGACTCAAAAGCAAGAAAGTGAAATAAAGAATCTCTGGGTTTCTCAACTATTTTGGCATATTCAAAAGGGTCATCAAGAGGTATGTAGCTATTTCTTATTATCCTTAGCATCATCTATCATGAATTAGCATTTTTGAGTGTTTTGTTAGAATTTAAGGTATGTACCTTTTGTTAACTTTCATGGCATATGTATAAGGGAGGATAGAGAGTCTCATGAGTATTGTTAAGTGCTTGAAGTTGTTTGTTTGTTTTTTTCATATTTGTATGATGTATCCGATGATTATGACTTGAGCTTTCTAATTCAAATTTGGTTTACTTGCTTTCACACCAAAGCTGTTAGATTCTAAAGCTAGCATAGTCTTGTTTGAACTTGAAATCTTGAGTGTTGAGGTATAGGTTCATTCCATTTATGTTGATGCTGAACTTGTATTATCACTCAATGCCATAGCTTTGAACTGTTATATCATAACCCTGCTACCACTTTCCAAATATGCATAAAGTGGTTTTCACAACAGTAGGCTTTGTTCTATTTTTATAGTAGTCATGATTGAACTCTTGGGCTGTTTGATTAAGTACTACCTAGAGTATTGCCTTCTGTGCTAGTTGGTCTTGTAACTGGCAGATTCCATTACTTTCTTGACATCAAGTATGAAGTGTAAATTCATCAAGTTAGACACCATTATCATGCTACAGATTCTGCTTAGGTTAATCATTAAGATGCTGTCATGATTGCTCATATTCACTTTCCACCACATTGCCAATACATAAAGGATGCATGAAGTCCACCTTTGATTACTACAAATTAGCACTGATTTTAGATAGCAGCCTGCACTTCTTGCCTCACTCATCATATGTGAAACCCTTGCAACTTGATCACTAGTTTGTGTTGTGTGAAGTGCTAATCTTATTCATAGACAGCTTTGAGACTTGTGTGTAATATTTCTTTTGATCTCAATTTGCTCCAATCTTGTTTTGGTTTCAAACTGTGCATTTCCATGTTTAAGTAAGCATGGGATATGTGATTTGCATCTCTATGTTGTTTATGGATAACTTTGAAGTGTAGACATATCCAATATCATAATTTTAGTTTGTATGTGAAGCCTATCTAATCTGTTTATGCCTGCTCCATGACTTGGCTCCTATTTGGCATCTTTCATTTCCAAACTTTACCTAGCATTACAGTTGTGCTTTGGTGTATAGCATTGACATATTGGTCTGCTCATTTATCATTGCATTCTAAATGTTCTAAACTTCATGCCTATATCAATTTCTGTTACTGTTCCCCTGCTGCCAGAATTTATGGAGCATCATAGGCCTCAATCCTGTTGAGACCTGTTTTAGGAGCAGTGTTGTTTAGGTTAGGATAATTTGTTGTCATATGTACACATGTGAAATCATGATAGGACCTGTATTCAAGCTTCATATTCATGTTCTTGTGCAGAATCATACCATAACATTTTGCATCAAATTCTGTCTTGAAGCATTCATGGCATAGCAGTAAAAAACTCATTTTTTTGCATAACGTATCACAGGTCTGAATTTATCTTGCAAACATGTTCATGTGTGCACTTGAAGTATGTCTATGTGTTGTATTTTGCTGTTTGGTGCATAGCATCCATATTCACATGTGTTCATAACATTCATCAAGCAAACCAATGTGACTTTTTCCATACCAATTCTTTTGTGCATCAAAACAACATTTGAACACCTCATTAATATCATTTGAAAAGTGTTGACATAATTGCTTTGACCTCAAAACTGTTATTTCAAAGTTTCATGTTTCAAGCCATTTTGTAAAGATCACATTCAAAACCACACACTTGCTACTTTTTACATAAGTTCATTTTTTTACCAAAATCACTTCACACACATTTCATAACAGTCATTTATGATGTGTGAAGATGATCACTTTGTCATGAAACCCTTCACATCAAGATCTCACTTTTGAAATGGCAATTTTCACTACAAAGTAGCATCCTACACACCAGTTTTTGCAATGGATCATTCTGATTTAACTTATGTGTTGTAACAGTTTATAATGTTCATTCCTAACATGTTTGTATAAGCTAAATGCTTGGAAACCTCATGAACACAAAACTGCACCATAAAGGTGGTTGCTGCCCAGACCAATGGAAGTTTAGATAAGCATGTCTGTTATCTTAGAAAAACCTTTACATAATTTGCCACTCAATGCCTATTTTGAAATATGCTAACTCTGATACCTTTGAAATCCAATTTTTTATACACTGCAGTCTTGTGTGTGTTAAGGTTCAGGATCTGCTGCATAAATGTGTGCATTGTGATACCATTCCTTTTTTTAAAACTGTCTTGGATTTTGGATTAATTATCTTCTGTCTAACTCATGCCAACTTACCACATTTTGCTTGCATTACAACTGCTAGTCATCTTAAGTATACAATTGGTATGTGGCTTCTATTCAATCCAGGTTAGGGATGGCCTTGAAATTCTACTGTGTAGGTGTTTGCTTTTATGAAAGTATTATTCATTATGTTGTTGAAATATGACTTGATCTTCTGGCCACGACTGTTGTGAAATGCATCAATCTATTATATGTTAAAATTGCAATTGAGGATTTGCAATCCTGCTTGTTCCAATTCATGCTTTGAGCTAGTAGTCACTTGGTGGAGTTATATACCATGTTGCATTGTAAAACTTGTTCTTCATTCTCAATAGTCTTGCACTTTCAAATTATGTTTGCAGCAGTATGTCAATTCTTGTTTCAAGTTATGTCTAATTGATCTATGAGTCTGGTATCAGTAGTTAATATGACTAGAGCTGGTGTGTAATGCTTGCATAATCTGAATCTGCATCATTTATGCCATGACCTCTTTTATTGCATCACAATTTCCATTTTTGAACTTGTTATTGAGATCCTCTTTATGTGTATGATTCTGAAAATTTGTGAGCACTATCTTCTTCCTCGATTAATTTTGAGCATGCTGGGCTTTAAGTTTGCAAAATTTGATGTTGATTTGATCAAGTTGAAGCTCAATCCGTTTGAACTTGCCTTGCTTGTTTTCCTCTTTGATCTTGGCCCAAAATATTCGCCTAGTTAGGTATATGTTTTTTTAGGGGTGGCTTTGTACTTGGATGTACAGCCACCCCAGTGGTAAGCAACTTACTCTTAACTTCGCCTTTCACCTGCATGACAAGGGTTCGATCCGGGTGGAGGTCGAACCCTTTTGTTTTTTATTTGTCCAATTTCCATTAATAAACCATTTTATCCACTCCTCTCGTTTCTCTATCACACGCGCGTGCGCGCCCCAGTGGTAAGTGTGCGTGTTTGAATGCACTAGGGCGTGGGTTCAAACCCCACCCATGCCCTTTCCTTTTTATTTGTTTGTTCATTTGATTATTTATCATGAAATCAATAAAACTTCAAATGGCCTTAATTTATTCATTTTTCATCAGTTTTAATCCGTTCTTTTTGCAACCTCTTCGTTATGATGTCTAATTTATTTTAATAAATTGTAATATCATATTTTGCTTGTTTTTACAATGCTTTGATCTCGCTTGTTAGTAGGTCCGTTCCTAGGTCTTTACCATGCGTTTCAATTTAAACTTCCTTCATTACCATGTTTTTTTATCTTGTAAGATTCACTTCCCTTATGTTTGTTAGCATATTAGGATATCACTCTCTTATTGTTTGTTAACATGTACTTTCCCCATCTTTACTTTGTCAAGTAAGTCTTTCATCATAGTTCCTCCTAAATTATGAGTCTAAACTAATTTATTTATTTGTATGTGATTGTTATCTATGCACATGGTTGTCACCTTTATCATGTTCTCAACCTTTATTAAGATTATACTTTCAATCTTTGTTAAGATATGCCTTCATCTTTGTTAAGATATGCCATTTGTAACCTTGCTTGTATATCTTGGTTGAAATCATTCATCTCTCTTGAATTACTTGCTCATTGTAATGTGCTTGCCCATCTTTGATTGTAATCTTGTTTCCTATGTTCATCATGTTTATGCTTTGTTAAGTTATCTTCCCCCAAGTGATGGAACTCTCTAGTTCTCATCAAAGTCGCCTCCCCTTTCTCCTTCCAAAGGAAATGTCTCTCCATTGACCCTTGTGTCATGGAAAGCTCATTACCCCTTTGACTTTGTTAAGTCATCCTTCAACCCTAGTTCACAAAACCCTAGACTTGGCTCAAGTCTAAAAGACCCACCTCTACTAGGAGTGATCTTCAACTAGAACCCTAGAATAGAGTTTGTAAACTCTATATAAGAATCATAGTGATGATTACTTATTCCCCCCTTTGAGTGTTGTAACATAGATCTAGAGAGTTTTGTTAAACTCTACACAAACATTATTATGTTTGTCCCCCTTTGAACCTTGATCGCAATCAAGTGTTCTTCATCCCTAGTAAGGCGAACTACGATTTGCTCTGATTCTATCCTAGTTAGGATACGTAGGCAGAGGACGCGACGTCTTTGCGAGCAAACTTAGAAACTATCCTTAGGTCTTAACCTACACCTTTTACCCAATCCCAAACCTTAGCAAATATTTAACAAACTTAGCATACAAATAAACAAAAGGTTCCTGTAGAGTACTACAGATGTTTAGGATGTGAAATACCTACCCTATGCATAACCAACCCCCGATCCCCGAATCTCTTAGCGTTATTGTAACATCGCGCAAAAGGTTCTTTCTTTCTTTAGACCTTTCCTTTGGATAAACTAAAGTCCGGTTGTAAAAGAATTAAGGTTCAAGTTAATTCAATAGCTTGATATCCAATTTTAACCGCAACAGAAATGGCGACTTCACTGGGGAAGAAACCCATTGGGCTTACTTAACTTGAGGGTTTAGCCTATTTTGTTTGATTGTATGCTATATTTGTAAATATTTGCTTAACATGTATATTTGTCAATATATTTGTATGTTGGATATTGGGTGCTTTGAGCGGTGAGACGGTCCTATACCCGGACTCGAGTGCAATTATGATAGGATGGTGGTATATTCAAGAAGGCTTATAGGGAGTTGATTCCCGACCAAGCTAACTTGAGAAACCACCGCTCAGTGTAGGCCCTCTTGAAAGTTTTAGTATTGTTGATCGAGTATTCGTGAAAACAATGCTACTTTCAACGAAGGAGCCTATGACACTGTGGACTTTTAGAAAACATTCTACCCCACTTTGGCCTTATCAGGACGTAGTGCGATGGCTATGAGGAAGTATTTCCGAAATAGTCGATACGCGATACTACACTCAGACAAGATTCTCTTGAGAATATTATCAATTACCAAGTAATTTGGGAAGTCGATAATATCCGAAAGATGGGTCGATGACTCTGGGAACTTTGTAGAACCCGTTCGGCAGGTACAATCAATCCATAGCACAATCTTTGGGGATGGGTAGACCTTTGAACTCATGCTTGTCCTTAACCCTAAACCTGTGTTGTGTGCATATGCATCTTGTTTATATTTTCATATCATCATATCATCATATCATCATATCATCATATGGTTTCATGGAACTCAGACTTTGTTGTTTGTAAATATCAGAGGTCGTCATGAACATTGAAAGAAAGAAAACTTTGAAATACACTTACAAGGGTTTTAACCTAGACGATTTGAGAAGATTGAGCACCTTGGTAACAGATTCAGAGGGATTTCAAAACCGGAACGGGAAGCTGTTGCTACTCTTGAAGATAAAAATGGATAGTGGACTTCTCTCTACCCTCCTCCAGTTTTATGACCCGCTCTACCATTGCTTCACATTTCCTGATTATCAGTTAGTACCCACACTAGAAGAGTATTCTCAGTTAATCGGGTTGCCTATTCTTGAAGAATCTCCTTTTCCGATTGTAGAGAAGGACCCCAAAGAGCAGGATATCGCCAAAGCTACACGTTTAGGAGTGGATGACATAAAAAAGAATCTGATTACAAAAGGGGGAGTCTTTGGGTTCAAAGCAGAATTCTTGATTGAGAAAGCTCAATACTACGCAGATCATTTAAGCATGGATGCTTTCGAAGCTATCCTTGCCTTACTCATCTATGGTATATTCTTGTTTCCAAGCTTTGAGAATTTCGTGGACCTCAATGCCATCAAAATTTTCTTAAAGAAGAACCCTGTGCCTACCTTGTTGGCAGACGCGTACCATTCTGTTCATCTGAGGAATTTCCATAATGGGGGAATGATCACTTGTTGTGCTCCTTTATTGTACAAATGGTTCACTTCACATTTACCCAAAGCCAACGCTTTTTGGGATCCAAAGAAAGGATGGTGGTCACAAAAGATCATGGCTCTTACCCATTCTGATATTGATTGGTATAATCGTGATTATGATGGGATAATGATCATTGACAGTTGTGGGGAATTTAGCAACGTACCTCTTCTCAGCATTAATGGAGGGATCAGCTACAATCCGATACTTGCCCGCCGACAATTGGGATACCCCCTAAAAGACAAACCCAAAGGTGTTCAAGTAGAAAGCATCTTCTTCAAAGAAGGGGAAGACAGTCAAGGATTAAAAGAGAAAATTCTAGAAGCTTGGAAGCGTCTGCATAAAAAAGGAAAGAAAGATCTTGGAAAACCCAACTGTATTTCTTTAGAACCTTACCTCCAATGGGTTCGGAAAAGAGCTGTCACACTAAAGATGCCGTATCCCAAACAAGAACCTATGGCCTTAAAAGAAGAACGCCCGTTGGTCTTCATGTCTGAAGAAGAAAAGTTGAAAATTGCTTTGGTCAAAGCACAACAAACTGAAGAAGCTTGGAAGCACAAGTATCAGATAGTCATTGAAGAAAATGCAGAGCTCCGGAGACAACTCCAGTCGAAAGATGAAGAAATCCTCTCTTGTAAGAAGAGGAAGGCACTAGAGGAGCCTTATGAGCCTCAGTCTAATCCATGGAAGATAATTGTGGACAGACTCATCATTGAGAAGACTCAGTTGGAAAGAAAGATCGAGAAGCTCAACCTCAGGCTGTTAGGAGAACCTTGATAGATTGCGCCAAATTGTTTAGTTAAAACCCTTGTAAGAGGAAATGATGTTTTGTAATCTGTTTTGTTTATTAATGAAATGATGATTTCCGATGTTCAACAATCTCTGAGTTCCGTGACGACCATGTGCATTTGCATTCACACTACTTCTAATCATTCAAGGAAATTCAACTTTTTCTTTGCAGGCAACAACATGGTAAGAAGAGGCATGCTTCGAGTCCCGGATCTAAGGTTGGGTCGTCTAAGAATGCTAACCAGACTTGTTCGAAATCCTGCTGCTTTCATAGCCAAATATGGGGACCTATTGCCATTAATAAGCGCTCCAATCAATGAGCCCATGTTGCAAGCTTTGTTGGAGTTCTATCATACAACTTACCACTGCTTTGTGTTTCCGGATTTTCAGTTACTCCCGACCCTCGAAGAGTATAATGCTTACTTGAAGATCCCATGGGCTCTTACACTCCCTTATGGAAAACCAAAGAAGAAGGACTTAGCTAAAGCCCTGCATATCAAGCTGGAAGACTTACCACCAATGAGGGCGAAAGCAGGGTGGTATGGAATGGATGCTGGGCCTCTAATGGAAATGGCCGAGTATCACTATGAAAGTCGAAACCTGGGCATTTTTGAGGCAATTTTGGCACTGCTAATATATGGACTGTATCTGTTCCCAAGCAATTACGACTTCATCAGCGAGGAAGCAATACGTCTCTTCATCCTCAAGAGTCCGGTCAACGCAATACTGGCTGATACTTATGTGGTCATTCACCGTTTTGCCTTGTATGATTGTGGGCGATACTCATGCTGTCTTGCACTACTCGACCGATGGTTTACTTCTCATCTGCCAAGGACCCATATCCTTTGGAGGCTTCCTACCAAAAACGCTTGGGTTTCTAAACTTGTCACTCTCAGACACCATGATATCACCTGGTACGACACTAGCATCGGCGACCAAATCATGATTTCCAGTTACGGAGATTTTCCCAATGTACCTCTCATTGGGATAGAAGGGGTGATCACTTATAATCCTATCCTTGCTAGGCGTCAACACGGGTATCCTACCGGGCCAGAGCCTGAACCAGAACTGTTGAGGCCCCGCTTCTGTGAGACAGGTCGCAACCAAGAACTAGAAGCTAATGCCGAATACGCTCAAAGAGATCCACACCTTATGGGCCCAACTCCGATGGAGAATGCAAGTTGCCTAACCACCAGGGGGTACCTGCTATGGTCAAAAGAAATTGCTTTAATCATGTTCTACACTCACGACTACGAGATAACCATGGAACCCGAAGTCCCCGCAACTAGGGAAGAACTGAAATACGCTTTGGTTAAAGCGCAAAGGGAAAATGAAGACCTGTGGGAGATTATCCGCCAGGATCAAGTTCATGCCGGGGTCCAAGAAGGAGAAGGGTCGTCTTGTTAAATTGGTTTTTGTTTCGTCATTTCCCTGCTTTCCCTAAAAAAGGATTGAAATCCTGCTTGTTGCATTTACTTTCATTGTAAGAAAAGTCTTGCTTTTTTAAGCAAAGACCACTCTATTGTAATAGATTCCCAGCTATCAAATGAAAACGCTTTTTAAAGCACGTCGCCACATGTTGGTCTAACTTTTTGTTTGTAAATGAAAATCTTGAGTTTCCTTGAATGGTTCATGCATCTGCATTCGCATGTCATCCTACATCAATCTTGCATTTGGGGTTCCGCAGTTCATCTTTTGTTCTTGTCCAGAGAGAGAGAAAAGAAGGAGTCACGCTGAGTACTCACCGATACAACACACGGTCCCAAGCTCAAAAGAAGATGGCAGATAACGATCAAAGGTTCGACCGAATGGATAATGACATTGAAGGGATCAAAGGGGACGTCAACCAGATCTTAGAAGCCCTCAACATGATCAAAGCAAAAATGGATACACAACCTACAGTGGTCTCCGAAGTTGCCACAACAGCAGCCAATGTCACGATGGCTCCTGTTACTTCAGCAGAGTTTCCCTATGGCATGTCCCGGGATTTTGTACCACCTTTCAACGGCATGCAGTCTTCAGGTCTCAATCCGTTGTTCGACTCAACGATCAGAAACCCCATTTTTACTACAGCAGGTGGTCCCACCACGGTACGACCAGTCTTCGCCAATCAACAGCCAATCTTTGATATACCCGATGGATCCGAAGCTGAGGATGAAAAACACGAGAAGTTAAGGGTAGAGATGGACATCATGGCCAAGAGGATGAGGGCCATTGAAGGAAATCATGTCTTTGGATCTGATGCCAAGGATCTATGTCTGGTATCTGGATTAGTGTTCCCTCAGAAATTTAAAATACCGGTCTTCGACAAATATGAAGGGACTACTTGTCCTAAAGAGCACTTAATCATGTACTGTAGGCGGATGGCTCCGCATATTGAAAATGATAAACTGTTAGTACACTGTTTCCAAGATAGTTTGAAAGGAGCTTCAGCCAAATGGTATCTCGGTTTAGATCAAGCTAAGATTCACAGTTTCCAAGACCTCTCAGATGCTTTTATTCAACAGTACAAGTACAACATGGACCTAGCTCCAGACCGCCGTCAGCTTCTTAATATGACGCAGAAAAATACCGAAACCTTCAAAGAGTATGCGCAAAGGTGGCGCGGAACTGCAGCACAGGTAGAGCCTCCTCTTACTGAGAAGGAGTTGGCAGATTGGTTTGTGGATACAGTTCGACCCGAATTCTATGAACGTTTGATCAGCAGCGTTACAACAAATTTCTCTGATATTGTGGCAGTGGGGGTTAAGGTAGAAGCGGGTTTGAAGAGCGGAAAAGTGACTACTTCAAATGTTACTTCAAGCGCCAACACGGCAAAAAATCCAGTCAGCTCGTTCCACAAAAAGAAAGAGGGAGAAGTGAGCGCAATCACATATGGAAAGAAAGTACAAAGCTCTCGAAGCCTCCACCAACAGTACCAACCATCATATGTAGCGGCAGTAACCCCGGTTTTTCAGCCTTCTTCGCAGCATGGTCCCCAACCTGGGGCATTCAACAATCAACACCAGTATCAGCCTGGCGGTCAGCAACAGTATCGCACCAGTAATCAACAACAAAGCCAGCAGCCGCAGGGCCAACAACCTCAGAACAGGGCCCCAAGGGCAAATTATCCAGCAAATAGGCCAAAGATACATCCTATTCCAATGAGTTACACTGACCTGTTTCCCATGCTAGTAGAAAGAGGGTTGGTTAAAACAAGAAAATTGGGTGCTCCACCTAATCCACTCCCGTTCTATTATGATGCGAATGCTCGCTGCCCATTTCATGAGAATGCTCCAGGCCACAATCTCGAAGGTTGCTTCGCCCTTCAGCACCTAGTTCGTGAGCTTATCGAAAAGGGAACTCTATCCTTCGAAGATAATCCGCCCAATGTTAAAAGCAACCCTCTTCCCAATCATGGTGGAGTCAATGCCATTACTGAAGAAGGGGAGGGGTCAGAAGATAAGAAGGTTACCACCATTGGTGAGATCAAAGTGCCATTAGCAGACCTACACAAACGCCTCGCTCAGGCATGGTTACTCAAGACATCTCACGAAGATTGCAAAGAATGTATGCTGAATCCTGAGGGTTGTGACGCTGTGAAAAAGGATATTCGAGCTATGATTGAACAAGGAATGATAGAAATCGCTAACCGAAAAAAGGAAGAAGATGTGGCAGTCATCGAGCCTGTGTTTAACATACCAGGAGAATCCTACAAAGGAGCTGGGTCCAGAGATGGTAACAGTAACAAAAACTACAAGAATATTCGGCCAGTATTTCGTGATGACGAACCCCCGAAATTCGGGAGGGGACAGACTAGGTTTGAGCCAAGAGGAGGATTCCAGCCTCGCCCAAGAACCGTGACACCAAAACAAGATTATTCATGGTGTGAAGGGATTTTCAAAGAAAAGAAACCAGTAAGTGTGGCCAATATCGCCGGTGGAAGCAAAATGACTCGGAGTGGTCGTGTCTATCAACCTCGAACATACAGCGAGGCTCCTCCACCAGCAGTTCCCGTTCAAAAGACGCCCGTTCCTCAGAAGCCTGTTCCGGAGACAACCACTGACAAAGAGCCTTTAAGAAAAGAAAGTCTCAAGAACGATGAAGAAGAATTCTTGAGAATCATTCGACGAAGCGATTATAGGGTGGTGGACCAATTGAATCAGACACCCTCCAAGATCTCGGTCATGGCTTTGCTTTTGAGTTCTCCAGCACACCGCCAGGCATTACTCAAAATCCTAACGCAAGCTCACGTTACTAAGGATATTACAGTGGGGCAGTTCGACTCCGTTGTAGCAAATATCACTGCCTGCAACACCTTGAGCTTTGATGATAATGATCTAACGGCTGAGAAGCGCAAGCACAATCGTGCCTTGCATGTATCAGTCAAGTGTGAAGCAGACACAATGTCCCGAGTTCTTGTGGATACCGGATCAGCGCTCAATGTAATGCCTAAAAGAACTTTGGCCAAGCTGGCATATCAAGGCGCTACCATGAGACCAACTTCTCTTATAGTCAAGGCGTTCGACGGATCCAGGAGAACCGTGATAGGAGAAGTTGATCTCCCTATTCTAATTGGACCACAAATCTTTGAAATCACCTTCCAGGTGATGGACATAAATCCGGTTTATAGCTGCTTATTGGGAAGACCCTGGATTCATACAGCTGGCGCTGTCACTTCCACGCTCCACCAAAAAATGAAGTTTGTTGTAAATGACCAGCTAGTCATTGTCCATGGAGAAGAGGACTTGATGGTAAGCAACTTGTCATCTTTCCGGTATATTGAGGCTGAGGAAGACTCTCTCGAAACAGCTTTCCAAGCACTAGAAATAGCTCACGCTGTTCTAGTAGATGAATCAGACATAACCCAAAGGCCATTATTTACCTCTGCTCAAAGTATTAAGGCGGCACTGAAAGCCGGAGTCCCACTGGGTTGGGGAGAGGTCATCGAAGTCAACGCTCGGGCCAAGAATGATCGACAGGGGTTGGGTTACAAACCAACTCCGGAAGGCGAGCCGGAAGAAAGCACCATGAGGAAGAAGTCCTTAAAAGAGATATTCACCAGCGGCGGTGTACAAGTTAACGCCATTATTTCTGAAAATGAGGACGGTAATCTGGATCATCTAATAATTAGAGGAGGAGGAGCATTGCGCAATTGGGAGGCTGTGGAAGTTCCCATCTTTTTACCTTTAGAGTAATTCATTCTGCCTGTTAGCTTTGTGTCTTTTTTTAAAAAAATTTCTCGGTCTTGCCCAAGACTTGTGAATTATTTTGTACTGGGCCACTTTGCAAAAATTGAAAATCATTAATGAAAAAGTGTTTTTGTTAAAACTCTTGTTATTGTTTGCACGTCACTTTCACTCTTTTTGGAAAAATGGCAATCTCTTTTGGAAAATAATAAAAACCACCCTTCATCTGCATGTTTGTGTGAGTGCCTAATTATTCCTAAATAAAACATGCAGAATACCCCCATCAACCACAGAATCCTATGATCATTCGGTTCCTTCTATTAGCGGTTCATTCGTCTTTCAAGCTGAAGAAGGGAACGAAGGAGAGTTAGAGGTCCCAGAAGAGCTAAAGAGAATAGCTGAGCATGAAGATGATTATATCCAGCCCCATAAAGAGCAGACGGAAGTCATTAACTTGGGGTCAGAAGAGGACAAAAGGGAAGTCAAGATCGGGGCGTCATTAAGGCCAGAAATCAAAGATAAGTTGATACTAATCCTCAGAGATTTTGTTGACATATTTGCTTGGTCCTACCAAGATATGCCAGGGTTAGATACTGACATTGTCATGCACAAGCTCCCCCTGAAACCAGAATGTCCTCCGATCAAACAAAAGCTTCGCAGGTCGAGACCAGATATGGCACTTAAAATCAGAGATGAGGTCAAAAAGCAAATAGATGCTGGTTTTCTAGCAGTATCCAAATATCCCGAATGGGTAGCCAACATTGTACCGGTCCCAAAAAAGGATGGCAAGGTCAGGATGTGCGTTGACTACAGAGATCTAAATAAAGCAAGTCCGAAGGATGATTTCCCATTACCACATATTGACACTTTGGTAGATAACACGGCAAGCTTTGCAGTGTTCTCATTCATGGATGGGTTTTCGGGCTATAACCAGATAAAAATGAATCCAGAAGACATGGAAAAAACGACTTTCATCACACCATGGGGCACCTATTGTTATAAGGTAATGCCTTTTGGTTTGAAGAACGCAGGGGCAACATATCAGAGAGCTATGGTCACACTATTTCATGATATGATGCACAGAGAAATCGAAGTATACGTGGATGATATGATTGCAAAATCCCAAAGTGAAGAAGACCACTTGGATCATCTACTAAAGCTATTTGAAAGACTCCGAAAGTATCAATTGAGACTAAATCCAGCCAAATGCACCTTCGGAGTTCGCTCAGGCAAGCTACTTGGTTTCATCGTTAGTCAGCGAGGAATTGAGGTAGACCCTGACAAGGTTAAAGCAATCCAGGAGATGCCTGCTCCTAAAACTGAGAAACAAGTTAGAGGTTTCCTTGGACGTTTGAATTACATCTCCAGGTTCATCTCCAACCTGACTCCTACCTGCACACCGATCTTCAAGTTGTTACGAAAGGATCAAACAGTGGTATGGAATGAAAATTGCCAGGCGGCGTTCGACAAAATCAAGCAGTATTTGCAAGAACCTCCAGTGCTGATTCCTCCGGTACCTGGAAGGCCTTTGTTCATGTATATGACCGTATTAGAAAGTTCGATGGGCTGTGTCTTGGGCCAAACGGATGAGTCAGGGAAGAAGGAACATGCAATCTATTATCTAAGTAAGAAGTTCACTGATTGTGAGAGTCGTTACTCTCCCCTGGAAAAAGCTTGTTGTGCGTTGGCATGGGCTGCTAAACGTCTGAGGCAGTACATGATTTGCCACACTACGATGCTGATTTCTAAGATGGACCCCATCAAGTACATCTTTGAGAAACCAGCTCAGACAGGAAGATTAGCCCGATGGCATATGCTCCTATCAGAATATGATATCCAGTACGTTGCTCAGAAATCCATCAAAGGGAGCATTTTGTCAGAACACCTTGCAGAGTATCCTATGGAGGATTATCAACCGCTCAAGTTCGACTTTCCCGATGAAGATGTGATGTATATTCAGCGCACGAAACCAGAGCCTGGTCCAGAGGAAGGCCCCGAGCCAGGGTCCCGTTGGGAGATGATGTTCGACGGAGCGTCAAACAAAAATGGACATGGCATCGGAGCTGTTCTAAAAAATCCAACTGGAGGGTACACTGCGGTCACAGCCCGACTCTGTTTCTCTTGTACAAACAACATAGCGGAATATGAAGCCTGCATCCTGGGGTTGGAGGCTGCCATTGATCTCCGTATCAAAATTTTGGAAGTAATTGGTGATTCTGCTTTAGTGATATACCAACTCAAAGAGGAATGGGAAACCAGGGATGAAAAATTGATTCCTTATAAGACCCACATCCTAGAGATGGCTGAGTATTTCGATGAAATTACCTTCAAGCATGTACCAAGGGCGGAAAATCACATTGCCGATGCATTGGCCATGATGGCATCCATGTGGAAAGTCCAGTTTGTTAACGAAGCACCTCTGATTCGCATCGAAAGAAGGACAGTACCCGCATACGTCATGGCAATGGACGAAGAATTTGGGGAGAAGCCGTGGTTTTATGATATCAAGAATTTCCTTCAAAATCAAGAATACCCCGCTGACGCATCCACAATTGACAAAAGAGCGATACGGAGGTTGTCATCTAAATTCTTCATCAGCAATGGCATCTTGTACAAGAGAAATCATGATATGGTCTTACTCCGATGTGTCGATGAAAGTGAGGCGAATCTCATAATGGCCGAAGTACACGAAGGGACCTTCGGCACCCATGCAAATGGCCACGCCATGGCTAAGAAAATATTAAGAGCGGGTTACTTCTGGTTAACTTTGGAGACGGATTGCATACTCTTCGCTCGAAAGTGTCATAAATGTCAAGTTTATGCTGATAAAGTGCATGTCCCTCCGCATCCTCTCAATGTGATGACGTCACCTTGGCCTTTTGCAATGTGGGGCATAGATATGATCGGGGCAATAGAGCCTAAAGCCTCTAATGGTCATCGCTTCATCCTTGTCGCAATTGATTATTTCACCAAATGGGTGGAAGCAGCGTCATATGCGAATGTGACGAAGCAGGTGGTCGCACGCTTCATTAAAAAGGAAATTGTCTGCCGATATGGTATCCCTAACCAGATCATCACTGACAACGGGTCGAATCTGAACAACAAAACAATGAAGGAACTCTGTGACGACTTTAAGATCAAACATCATAACTCGTCCCCTTACAGACCTAAGATGAATGGCGCAGTTGAGGCTGCAAACAAGAACATCAAAAAGATAATACAAAAAATGGTCGTAACTTATAAAGATTGGCACGAGATGTTACCATTTGCTTTGCACGGCTACCGGACATCAGTACGCACTTCGACAGGGGCAACTCCCTTTTCCCTAGTATACGGGATGGATGCGGTGCTACCCATTGAAGTCAAAATACCTTCCTTGAAGATCTTGACGGAAGCAGAGTTGGATGAAGACGAGTGGATAAAAGAAAGATTTGATTCGTTGAATCTCATCGACGAAAAAAGAATGACGGCCATGTGTCACAGTCAAATCTATCAACAAAGGATGGCCCGGGCATTCAATAAGAAAGTTCGTCCCAAAGAGTATAGAGAAGGAGAGCTGGTGCTTAGAAAAATCCTACCTACACAAAAAGACATGCGTGGCAAGTGGATGCCCAACTACGACGGCCCTTTCGTTGTGAAAACTGTTTTCTCCGGAGGATCTCTGATTCTCGAAACCATGGATGGCGAATCACTCAAGTATCCCATCAACTCGGACGCAGTAAGAAAATACTACGCCTGAAAACGGATGCATAGAAAGAGAATTTCAATGCCTCGACAAGAAAAACCCAATGTTTGAAAGATGTCGGACGCTGGGGCGGACTCCTGTGCAGAGTATTAGAAGAAAGGGTCAAAACGTGTTGTTCTCGTCAGAAGCGGCAAAACAAGTGAACTAATAGTCGGAAGGACCAAATTATTATGGGATTCTGTAATCTTTTCTGTTGCCATTTTTCAAAACTTTTAAAGTCCCCAAGGCTTTATCTTTTGTAAAGTTCTTGTCCATCAATAAAATCAGTTCTCTCTTTGGCCAAATCATTGTTATGATCTGCTATTTTTGTTATGCAATTTCACTTATTTATTAATAAGAATTTTTTATTGAAAGCAAAGTGTTTTGAAAAAACCTAAGCCCTGATTTGAAAAGAAAGAAGGAGAAAGCACAATTTGACAAAATGATTGAAAAGTTCCAAAGGTAATATGATGATATTACACAGTTCTTGAAGTTGTGGAAATCGCTGTTGTCTTTGACCGAGATAAATACGTCCGATAGAAATTCTAGCTAGACTTTTTCCTTGCAAGATTATGGGGGACATTACTGAGGAAAGAATCGTTATCTGTATCAAAGAAGGAAGTGTCGCCTGATTTGAGGCATTTTGAAGCTCAGCGTGATAAGTTCCCGCTTTATTGGATTTTCTTTTGTCCCGCCGGGTCGTTTTGTGTCTTGCATACAGCATCATGCTAGCATACGCATTTGTTTGCATTCCCACCATTGAGGTCCTTTGGTCGTTACCTTTATCGTTATTTTGTTGTTACAAGTCCGTTTAGAGTTGACACCCTGGGATTTCCTTATTTTTGTTCTGGGAGAGCAGTGGTGACTAGCAATGCTTGGTTTATACAAACAGGGGGTTATTACCAATTTTCACCTTCGATTGGGTTATCACTAACAAACTGTGAAAGACTAGCGGTCACTAGCACGTATTCAGAACTAACTATGTTTGGTATAGTAGTTTGGTCTTCACCAGCAGGTTTCCAAACCCGTTCGTCACTAATTCGGTTATAAGGCCAACCAATTGTTATTGGAGTCCTTTTGATTTGGTTTTCACCAATCTGTGCCAAGAAATCTAGTGGTTACTAGTATTGCCTTCTAAAACCAATGGTCACTGATACTTGAGTTGGTCGCCACCAAAATTCCCTGAAAAGCCCAATAATTATTGGCATCGCCTGGAGTCCAATAGTCATTGGTACCTGTTTGATTTGGTTATTACCAGTCTTTTTGAATCTAGTAGTTACTAGTGTTACCTTCAGACCCAATTGTTATTGGTGGCTTTTGATTTGGTTATTACCAATCTTTCTAAGTCTACTGGTCACTAGCATTGCTTGGAAAATCTAGTTTTCACTAGCCGTGTCCAGTACCAGTTGTTATTGGTATACCACTGGACTTGGTTGTCACCAGTTACCATAAGCCCAATGATTATTGGCATTGTTTAAATCAGATTGTTATCACCACTTTGGTCTGGTCGTTACCAAACTCTGTTAAAATCCAATCGTGATTGGTACCCTTTGATTTGGTCATCACCAGTCTCCTCTAAGTCCAGTAGTCACTAGCATGGCTTGAAAGCTAATTGTTACAAGTTGATTGTTACCAACTTCCCCAACCGAAGTCCTGTGTTTTTGTCAATATCGTTTGGAATTCCCAATTGTAATTGGAACTTTGGTTCTGGTCGTCACCATTACCCCAGGAAGTCTAGTGGTAACTAATACCTTGGAAAAAGACCGTTTGATTTTGGTCGTTACCAATCTCCCCAGTTAAGCCTAGTGGTTACTAGCATTATCATAACCAATCGTATTTGGAACACTGATTTGGTAGTCACCAGTTCTTTCTAAGTCCAGTGGTTACTGGCATTTCTTGAAAACTAATCGATATTAGTACCGTGAGGTTTGGTTGTTACCAATTTCCCCAGCTGAAGTCCTGTTTTGTCCGAAATTCCCAACTGTGATTGGAACTTTGGTTTGGTTGTCACCATCACCCTCAGGAAGTCTAGTGGTAACTAGCACTATTGGAAGCCATTTGTTATTCTGGCCGTCACCAGTGTCCCCGGTTGAAGCTTTTGCTTTTCCAGTCGAGTCTCGGAGAACTAGTGGGTACTAGTTTCCCCGGCACGTCCGGTCTTGTTTCTAACCTTTTCTTGAAGATCCCGTTTGAACTCTTCATTATGGGAAATTTCTCATCTGGTTATCCTCAGTGAGACTCGTGTCTCCATTCTGTCTTTTCCCTGTTGAAGTTGTGCTTCCCCAGTGAATTTATTCCCCAACGAAGTTTTCCCCATTGGGTTTCTTCCCCAGTGTGGTTTGCGTTTCTTTTCTTCCGTTTCCCCAGTGAAGAATTATTATCTTCCCCGGTGGACTTCCTCATCTGGTTATCCCCAGTGAGATTCGTTTCTCCTTTCCCCAATGAAGATGTGTCTTCCCTGGTGGAATTTGTGTCCCCTGCGTGAAAGATTCCCTTGAACAAACATCATTAGTCATGTCTGAACTATCTTGCTTACTTCGCTCGGAATTTTTCCCCAGTGTGTTGGGTCCTCGTGAGTGGTTACTCGTCGTTTCGCCGTTCTTTTATATTTGCTCGTGTGTCCGCATCTGTATTACATTCAAGCATCATATGACATCATTTAGATTCATGGCATGATCGCATTTGTCCTTTTGCATATCATCGGATCTAAGGGACAAAATTTCTGGTTTGCTATATTTAAATACCTTTCACACGATTTCTATGAGGATTGTCATCTCTCATTACCATCTAGTGAAGATATTTAAATAGGGGCATCTGTTGCACCCCAAATTTTGACCCCTTATATCCTCTTCATATCATATGCATTTATTTATCTAACATTAACAAGTTTCAGAGTGTATTTTGTCAAGACACAGATGGAACGGGGCTCCGTACTGATAAAATCGAAGGATTCGAGGATTGGGTGACCATCGCTTTGGGATGAATCATTCATGAAATAAGATCAAGAGTATCATAGTGGGCCATGTGTGAGTTCAATTTGAAGTGATCACCCCCAGATGGAGTACAGCGCAGTTCAGGGTACTCGATTAGGGTTTTCGAGCAGGAAAAGTCAACCGTAGTTTGACTTTGGATTTAAAGGAAGGTTCAATGATGCAACTTTGGTCCAACAAGTTTACAAGACTTAGTGAAGTCCCCTCAAAGGGTTTCAAAGTCTTGGAAGCTCCGAAACATGAACAGACAGTTCGGTAATCGCCGATCGATCGTTCGGTTGACCGGAAAGTCAACCCCCTCAAGTTTTAGGAATTGAACTTCAAGTGGTGAAGTAAAGTTGTTCCTTATGTCATGAGGGACCCACATATCAATTTTCATGATCATCGGATCAAAGACGTGAGAGTAATTGGAAAAACGGGAAACTAGGGTTTCGAAAGGGGCTAAACCCTAACTCCCTAACCGCGCACCCGATTGAAGTGGTTCAAAGCTCGTCGGAAAGCTCTTAATAAGTCCTACAAAAGTCCTATACTAGGTCACACTCAGAAAATGCATGGAATTGAAGTTATCATCAAAATCGATTCTTAGTACAAAACACTTAGTGAAATTTTGAAAATCTGGCAGCACTAAAACTTGTTTTTTGCTGACTTTGAAGGACCTTTCAACCAAGATTCACATAGATTTGGAACTTTTGGCAAACATGAATGTTGTAGAGCTACATAAGGGCTTTCCAAAATGTACAAGAACTCCCCAAGAGGAGTTAGGAGCTGAGAGTTATGAAGTGAGAAAGTTGGGCCTGTGCACTAATTTGTTAACTTGACAAAACCTAACATAAACTTGGTTTCCAACTATGCATTTCATCTCTAACCATGGATGGACATCTGATATGATGAGTTTAGAGATGGGAATAAGAAAATTCAGAAGGGCATACCAAGCAAGTACAAGATCTTGGACAAGATCCATTACTTTAATAGAAAAAGTACAAAGGTACCATAGGAGAGAGAAGGTTTGTGGCTGCAGCAGGAGGGGGCTGTCCTTTCTACCTCTATAGTCACTTCTTATGGCTTAATAGTATCTGGTTTTAGAGGCCAATGACTCTTGAAAGCATGCACCATTTGCAGAAAAAAGATCACACTTGGATTCATGAAGATTTCCCTTTCAAAACTCCCTCCAAAAAGCCAAAATACAAAGCTGCCCTCACCCTTGTCTCTCCTATAAATAGAGGCTTCCCCCTCACTTATTCTTCACACCAGAGTTGCCTACAAGATCATTGCATCACAACTCTCCTTCTTTCTTTGCTTGTAAGAAAAGAAAAGCTCAAAAACACCAAAAATGGGCATTTTACAACCTTCATGCCATTTTCATTTCTAGCCTTTCCAACACTCTCACAACCATCCACACATCTTCTAAATGACATATAGAAGGTGTATGACCCATTGAAATATCAAGAACCTCAAAAAATCAAAAAGTCAACTCTCATTCCACCATACTTTGACCAAAGCTACTAAAATCACCAAATCTTGTTCTAAACATGTTCTCAAAGTTTTGATCACTCATACACCTCAATATCATCATATCTCAACTGACCAAACACTCACCAATCATTAGAAGTTCACATCTCTTCATTTGGCATTGAAAGTACATTGTTACTTAAAGTTGAAGAAAGACTCAAAAGCAAGAAAGTGAAATAAAGAATCTCTGGGTTTCTCAACTATTTTGGCATATTCAAAAGGGTCATCAAGAGGTATGTAGCTATTTCTTATTATCCTTAGCATCATCTATCATGAATTAGCATTTTTGAGTGTTTTGTTAGAATTTAAGGTATGTACCTTTTGTTAACTTTCATGGCATATGTATAAGGGAGGATAGAGAGTCTCATGAGTATTGTTAAGTGCTTGAAGTTGTTTGTTTGTTTTTTTCATATTTGTATGATGTATCCGATGATTATGACTTGAGCTTTCTAATTCAAATTTGGTTTACTTGCTTTCACACCAAAGCTGTTAGATTCTAAAGCTAGCATAGTCTTGTTTGAACTTGAAATCTTGAGTGTTGAGGTATAGGTTCATTCCATTTATGTTGATGCTGAACTTGTATTATCACTCAATGCCATAGCTTTGAACTGTTATATCATAACCCTGCTACCACTTTCCAAATATGCATAAAGTGGTTTTCACAACAGTAGGCTTTGTTCTATTTTTATAGTAGTCATGATTGAACTCTTGGGCTGTTTGATTAAGTACTACCTAGAGTATTGCCTTCTGTGCTAGTTGGTCTTGTAACTGGCAGATTCCATTACTTTCTTGACATCAAGTATGAAGTGTAAATTCATCAAGTTAGACACCATTATCATGCTACAGATTCTGCTTAGGTTAATCATTAAGATGCTGTCATGATTGCTCATATTCACTTTCCACCACATTGCCAATACATAAAGGATGCATGAAGTCCACCTTTGATTACTACAAATTAGCACTGATTTTAGATAGCAGCCTGCACTTCTTGCCTCACTCATCATATGTGAAACCCTTGCAACTTGATCACTAGTTTGTGTTGTGTGAAGTGCTAATCTTATTCATAGACAGCTTTGAGACTTGTGTGTAATATTTCTTTTGATCTCAATTTGCTCCAATCTTGTTTTGGTTTCAAACTGTGCATTTCCATGTTTAAGTAAGCATGGGATATGTGATTTGCATCTCTATGTTGTTTATGGATAACTTTGAAGTGTAGACATATCCAATATCATAATTTTAGTTTGTATGTGAAGCCTATCTAATCTGTTTATGCCTGCTCCATGACTTGGCTCCTATTTGGCATCTTTCATTTCCAAACTTTACCTAGCATTACAGTTGTGCTTTGGTGTATAGCATTGACATATTGGTCTGCTCATTTATCATTGCATTCTAAATGTTCTAAACTTCATGCCTATATCAATTTCTGTTACTGTTCCCCTGCTGCCAGAATTTATGGAGCATCATAGGCCTCAATCCTGTTGAGACCTGTTTTAGGAGCAGTGTTGTTTAGGTTAGGATAATTTGTTGTCATATGTACACATGTGAAATCATGATAGGACCTGTATTCAAGCTTCATATTCATGTTCTTGTGCAGAATCATACCATAACATTTTGCATCAAATTCTGTCTTGAAGCATTCATGGCATAGCAGTAAAAAACTCATTTTTTTGCATAACGTATCACAGGTCTGAATTTATCTTGCAAACATGTTCATGTGTGCACTTGAAGTATGTCTATGTGTTGTATTTTGCTGTTTGGTGCATAGCATCCATATTCACATGTGTTCATAACATTCATCAAGCAAACCAATGTGACTTTTTCCATACCAATTCTTTTGTGCATCAAAACAACATTTGAACACCTCATTAATATCATTTGAAAAGTGTTGACATAATTGCTTTGACCTCAAAACTGTTATTTCAAAGTTTCATGTTTCAAGCCATTTTGTAAAGATCACATTCAAAACCACACACTTGCTACTTTTTACATAAGTTCATTTTTTTACCAAAATCACTTCACACACATTTCATAACAGTCATTTATGATGTGTGAAGATGATCACTTTGTCATGAAACCCTTCACATCAAGATCTCACTTTTGAAATGGCAATTTTCACTACAAAGTAGCATCCTACACACCAGTTTTTGCAATGGATCATTCTGATTTAACTTATGTGTTGTAACAGTTTATAATGTTCATTCCTAACATGTTTGTATAAGCTAAATGCTTGGAAACCTCATGAACACAAAACTGCACCATAAAGGTGGTTGCTGCCCAGACCAATGGAAGTTTAGATAAGCATGTCTGTTATCTTAGAAAAACCTTTACATAATTTGCCACTCAATGCCTATTTTGAAATATGCTAACTCTGATACCTTTGAAATCCAATTTTTTATACACTGCAGTCTTGTGTGTGTTAAGGTTCAGGATCTGCTGCATAAATGTGTGCATTGTGATACCATTCCTTTTTTTAAAACTGTCTTGGATTTTGGATTAATTATCTTCTGTCTAACTCATGCCAACTTACCACATTTTGCTTGCATTACAACTGCTAGTCATCTTAAGTATACAATTGGTATGTGGCTTCTATTCAATCCAGGTTAGGGATGGCCTTGAAATTCTACTGTGTAGGTGTTTGCTTTTATGAAAGTATTATTCATTATGTTGTTGAAATATGACTTGATCTTCTGGCCACGACTGTTGTGAAATGCATCAATCTATTATATGTTAAAATTGCAATTGAGGATTTGCAATCCTGCTTGTTCCAATTCATGCTTTGAGCTAGTAGTCACTTGGTGGAGTTATATACCATGTTGCATTGTAAAACTTGTTCTTCATTCTCAATAGTCTTGCACTTTCAAATTATGTTTGCAGCAGTATGTCAATTCTTGTTTCAAGTTATGTCTAATTGATCTATGAGTCTGGTATCAGTAGTTAATATGACTAGAGCTGGTGTGTAATGCTTGCATAATCTGAATCTGCATCATTTATGCCATGACCTCTTTTATTGCATCACAATTTCCATTTTTGAACTTGTTATTGAGATCCTCTTTATGTGTATGATTCTGAAAATTTGTGAGCACTATCTTCTTCCTCGATTAATTTTGAGCATGCTGGGCTTTAAGTTTGCAAAATTTGATGTTGATTTGATCAAGTTGAAGCTCAATCCGTTTGAACTTGCCTTGCTTGTTTTCCTCTTTGATCTTGGCCCAAAATATTCGCCTAGTTAGGTATATGTTTTTTTAGGGGTGGCTTTGTACTTGGATGTACAGCCACCCCAGTGGTAAGCAACTTACTCTTAACTTCGCCTTTCACCTGCATGACAAGGGTTCGATCCGGGTGGAGGTCGAACCCTTTTGTTTTTTATTTGTCCAATTTCCATTAATAAACCATTTTATCCACTCCTCTCGTTTCTCTATCACACGCGCGTGCGCGCCCCAGTGGTAAGTGTGCGTGTTTGAATGCACTAGGGCGTGGGTTCAAACCCCACCCATGCCCTTTCCTTTTTATTTGTTTGTTCATTTGATTATTTATCATGAAATCAATAAAACTTCAAATGGCCTTAATTTATTCATTTTTCATCAGTTTTAATCCGTTCTTTTTGCAACCTCTTCGTTATGATGTCTAATTTATTTTAATAAATTGTAATATCATATTTTGCTTGTTTTTACAATGCTTTGATCTCGCTTGTTAGTAGGTCCGTTCCTAGGTCTTTACCATGCGTTTCAATTTAAACTTCCTTCATTACCATGTTTTTTTATCTTGTAAGATTCACTTCCCTTATGTTTGTTAGCATATTAGGATATCACTCTCTTATTGTTTGTTAACATGTACTTTCCCCATCTTTACTTTGTCAAGTAAGTCTTTCATCATAGTTCCTCCTAAATTATGAGTCTAAACTAATTTATTTATTTGTATGTGATTGTTATCTATGCACATGGTTGTCACCTTTATCATGTTCTCAACCTTTATTAAGATTATACTTTCAATCTTTGTTAAGATATGCCTTCATCTTTGTTAAGATATGCCATTTGTAACCTTGCTTGTATATCTTGGTTGAAATCATTCATCTCTCTTGAATTACTTGCTCATTGTAATGTGCTTGCCCATCTTTGATTGTAATCTTGTTTCCTATGTTCATCATGTTTATGCTTTGTTAAGTTATCTTCCCCCAAGTGATGGAACTCTCTAGTTCTCATCAAAGTCGCCTCCCCTTTCTCCTTCCAAAGGAAATGTCTCTCCATTGACCCTTGTGTCATGGAAAGCTCATTACCCCTTTGACTTTGTTAAGTCATCCTTCAACCCTAGTTCACAAAACCCTAGACTTGGCTCAAGTCTAAAAGACCCACCTCTACTAGGAGTGATCTTCAACTAGAACCCTAGAATAGAGTTTGTAAACTCTATATAAGAATCATAGTGATGATTACTTATTCCCCCCTTTGAGTGTTGTAACATAGATCTAGAGAGTTTTGTTAAACTCTACACAAACATTATTATGTTTGTCCCCCTTTGAACCTTGATCGCAATCAAGTGTTCTTCATCCCTAGTAAGGCGAACTACGATTTGCTCTGATTCTATCCTAGTTAGGATACGTAGGCAGAGGACGCGACGTCTTTGCGAGCAAACTTAGAAACTATCCTTAGGTCTTAACCTACACCTTTTACCCAATCCCAAACCTTAGCAAATATTTAACAAACTTAGCATACAAATAAACAAAAGGTTCCTGTAGAGTACTACAGATGTTTAGGATGTGAAATACCTACCCTATGCATAACCAACCCCCGATCCCCGAATCTCTTAGCGTTATTGTAACATCGCGCAAAAGGTTCTTTCTTTCTTTAGACCTTTCCTTTGGATAAACTAAAGTCCGGTTGTAAAAGAATTAAGGTTCAAGTTAATTCAATAGCTTGATATCCAATTTTAACCGCAACAGAAATGGCGACTTCACTGGGGAAGAAACCCATTGGGCTTACTTAACTTGAGGGTTTAGCCTATTTTGTTTGATTGTATGCTATATTTGTAAATATTTGCTTAACATGTATATTTGTCAATATATTTGTATGTTGGATATTGGGTGCTTTGAGCGGTGAGACGGTCCTATACCCGGACTCGAGTGCAATTATGATAGGATGGTGGTATATTCAAGAAGGCTTATAGGGAGTTGATTCCCGACCAAGCTAACTTGAGAAACCACCGCTCAGTGTAGGCCCTCTTGAAAGTTTTAGTATTGTTGATCGAGTATTCGTGAAAACAATGCTACTTTCAACGAAGGAGCCTATGACACTGTGGACTTTTAGAAAACATTCTACCCCACTTTGGCCTTATCAGGACGTAGTGCGATGGCTATGAGGAAGTATTTCCGAAATAGTCGATACGCGATACTACACTCAGACAAGATTCTCTTGAGAATATTATCAATTACCAAGTAATTTGGGAAGTCGATAATATCCGAAAGATGGGTCGATGACTCTGGGAACTTTGTAGAACCCGTTCGGCAGGTACAATCAATCCATAGCACAATCTTTGGGGATGGGTAGACCTTTGAACTCATGCTTGTCCTTAACCCTAAGCCTGTGTTGTGTGCATATGCATCTTGTTTATATTTTCATATCATCATATCATCATATCATCATATCATCATATGGTTTCATGGAACTCAGACTTTGTTGTTTGTAAATATCAGAGGTCGTCATGAACATTGAAAGAAAGAAAACTTTGAAATACACTTACAAGGGTTTTAACCTAGACGATTTGAGAAGATTGAGCACCTTGGTAACAGATTCAGAGGGATTTCAAAACCGGAACGGGAAGCTGTTGCTACTCTTGAAGATAAAAATGGATAGTGGACTTCTCTCTACCCTCCTCCAGTTTTATGACCCGCTCTACCATTGCTTCACATTTCCTGATTATCAGTTAGTACCCACACTAGAAGAGTATTCTCAGTTAATCGGGTTGCCTATTCTTGAAGAATCTCCTTTTCCGATTGTAGAGAAGGACCCCAAAGAGCAGGATATCGCCAAAGCTACACGTTTAGGAGTGGATGACATAAAAAAGAATCTGATTACAAAAGGGGGAGTCTTTGGGTTCAAAGCAGAATTCTTGATTGAGAAAGCTCAATACTACGCAGATCATTTAAGCATGGATGCTTTCGAAGCTATCCTTGCCTTACTCATCTATGGTATATTCTTGTTTCCAAGCTTTGAGAATTTCGTGGACCTCAATGCCATCAAAATTTTCTTAAAGAAGAACCCTGTGCCTACCTTGTTGGCAGACGCGTACCATTCTGTTCATCTGAGGAATTTCCATAATGGGGGAATGATCACTTGTTGTGCTCCTTTATTGTACAAATGGTTCACTTCACATTTACCCAAAGCCAACGCTTTTTGGGATCCAAAGAAAGGATGGTGGTCACAAAAGATCATGGCTCTTACCCATTCTGATATTGATTGGTATAATCGTGATTATGATGGGATAATGATCATTGACAGTTGTGGGGAATTTAGCAACGTACCTCTTCTCAGCATTAATGGAGGGATCAGCTACAATCCGATACTTGCCCGCCGACAATTGGGATACCCCCTAAAAGACAAACCCAAAGGTGTTCAAGTAGAAAGCATCTTCTTCAAAGAAGGGGAAGACAGTCAAGGATTAAAAGAGAAAATTCTAGAAGCTTGGAAGCGTCTGCATAAAAAAGGAAAGAAAGATCTTGGAAAACCCAACTGTATTTCTTTAGAACCTTACCTCCAATGGGTTCGGAAAAGAGCTGTCACACTAAAGATGCCGTATCCCAAACAAGAACCTATGGCCTTAAAAGAAGAACGCCCGTTGGTCTTCATGTCTGAAGAAGAAAAGTTGAAAATTGCTTTGGTCAAAGCACAACAAACTGAAGAAGCTTGGAAGCACAAGTATCAGATAGTCATTGAAGAAAATGCAGAGCTCCGGAGACAACTCCAGTCGAAAGATGAAGAAATCCTCTCTTGTAAGAAGAGGAAGGCACTAGAGGAGCCTTATGAGCCTCAGTCTAATCCATGGAAGATAATTGTGGACAGACTCATCATTGAGAAGACTCAGTTGGAAAGAAAGATCGAGAAGCTCAACCTCAGGCTGTTAGGAGAACCTTGATAGATTGCGCCAAATTGTTTAGTTAAAACCCTTGTAAGAGGAAATGATGTTTTGTAATCTGTTTTGTTTATTAATGAAATGATGATTTCCGATGTTCAACAATCTCTGAGTTCCGTGACGACCATGTGCATTTGCATTCACACTACTTCTAATCATTCAAGGAAATTCAACTTTTTCTTTGCAGGCAACAACATGGTAAGAAGAGGCATGCTTCGAGTCCCGGATCTAAGGTTGGGTCGTCTAAGAATGCTAACCAGACTTGTTCGAAATCCTGCTGCTTTCATAGCCAAATATGGGGACCTATTGCCATTAATAAGCGCTCCAATCAATGAGCCCATGTTGCAAGCTTTGTTGGAGTTCTATCATACAACTTACCACTGCTTTGTGTTTCCGGATTTTCAGTTACTCCCGACCCTCGAAGAGTATAATGCTTACTTGAAGATCCCATGGGCTCTTACACTCCCTTATGGAAAACCAAAGAAGAAGGACTTAGCTAAAGCCCTGCATATCAAGCTGGAAGACTTACCACCAATGAGGGCGAAAGCAGGGTGGTATGGAATGGATGCTGGGCCTCTAATGGAAATGGCCGAGTATCACTATGAAAGTCGAAACCTGGGCATTTTTGAGGCAATTTTGGCACTGCTAATATATGGACTGTATCTGTTCCCAAGCAATTACGACTTCATCAGCGAGGAAGCAATACGTCTCTTCATCCTCAAGAGTCCGGTCAACGCAATACTGGCTGATACTTATGTGGTCATTCACCGTTTTGCCTTGTATGATTGTGGGCGATACTCATGCTGTCTTGCACTACTCGACCGATGGTTTACTTCTCATCTGCCAAGGACCCATATCCTTTGGAGGCTTCCTACCAAAAACGCTTGGGTTTCTAAACTTGTCACTCTCAGACACCATGATATCACCTGGTACGACACTAGCATCGGCGACCAAATCATGATTTCCAGTTACGGAGATTTTCCCAATGTACCTCTCATTGGGATAGAAGGGGTGATCACTTATAATCCTATCCTTGCTAGGCGTCAACACGGGTATCCTACCGGGCCAGAGCCTGAACCAGAACTGTTGAGGCCCCGCTTCTGTGAGACAGGTCGCAACCAAGAACTAGAAGCTAATGCCGAATACGCTCAAAGAGATCCACACCTTATGGGCCCAACTCCGATGGAGAATGCAAGTTGCCTAACCACCAGGGGGTACCTGCTATGGTCAAAAGAAATTGCTTTAATCATGTTCTACACTCACGACTACGAGATAACCATGGAACCCGAAGTCCCCGCAACTAGGGAAGAACTGAAATACGCTTTGGTTAAAGCGCAAAGGGAAAATGAAGACCTGTGGGAGATTATCCGCCAGGATCAAGTTCATGCCGGGGTCCAAGAAGGAGAAGGGTCGTCTTGTTAAATTGGTTTTTGTTTCGTCATTTCCCTGCTTTCCCTAAAAAAGGATTGAAATCCTGCTTGTTGCATTTACTTTCATTGTAAGAAAAGTCTTGCTTTTTTAAGCAAAGACCACTCTATTGTAATAGATTCCCAGCTATCAAATGAAAACGCTTTTTAAAGCACGTCGCCACATGTTGGTCTAACTTTTTGTTTGTAAATGAAAATCTTGAGTTTCCTTGAATGGTTCATGCATCTGCATTCGCATGTCATCCTACATCAATCTTGCATTTGGGGTTCCGCAGTTCATCTTTTGTTCTTGTCCAGAGAGAGAGAAAAGAAGGAGTCACGCTGAGTACTCACCGATACAACACACGGTCCCAAGCTCAAAAGAAGATGGCAGATAACGATCAAAGGTTCGACCGAATGGATAATGACATTGAAGGGATCAAAGGGGACGTCAACCAGATCTTAGAAGCCCTCAACATGATCAAAGCAAAAATGGATACACAACCTACAGTGGTCTCCGAAGTTGCCACAACAGCAGCCAATGTCACGATGGCTCCTGTTACTTCAGCAGAGTTTCCCTATGGCATGTCCCGGGATTTTGTACCACCTTTCAACGGCATGCAGTCTTCAGGTCTCAATCCGTTGTTCGACTCAACGATCAGAAACCCCATTTTTACTACAGCAGGTGGTCCCACCACGGTACGACCAGTCTTCGCCAATCAACAGCCAATCTTTGATATACCCGATGGATCCGAAGCTGAGGATGAAAAACACGAGAAGTTAAGGGTAGAGATGGACATCATGGCCAAGAGGATGAGGGCCATTGAAGGAAATCATGTCTTTGGATCTGATGCCAAGGATCTATGTCTGGTATCTGGATTAGTGTTCCCTCAGAAATTTAAAATACCGGTCTTCGACAAATATGAAGGGACTACTTGTCCTAAAGAGCACTTAATCATGTACTGTAGGCGGATGGCTCCGCATATTGAAAATGATAAACTGTTAGTACACTGTTTCCAAGATAGTTTGAAAGGAGCTTCAGCCAAATGGTATCTCGGTTTAGATCAAGCTAAGATTCACAGTTTCCAAGACCTCTCAGATGCTTTTATTCAACAGTACAAGTACAACATGGACCTAGCTCCAGACCGCCGTCAGCTTCTTAATATGACGCAGAAAAATACCGAAACCTTCAAAGAGTATGCGCAAAGGTGGCGCGGAACTGCAGCACAGGTAGAGCCTCCTCTTACTGAGAAGGAGTTGGCAGATTGGTTTGTGGATACAGTTCGACCCGAATTCTATGAACGTTTGATCAGCAGCGTTACAACAAATTTCTCTGATATTGTGGCAGTGGGGGTTAAGGTAGAAGCGGGTTTGAAGAGCGGAAAAGTGACTACTTCAAATGTTACTTCAAGCGCCAACACGGCAAAAAAGCCAGTCAGCTCGTTCCACAAAAAGAAAGAGGGAGAAGTGAGCGCAATCACATATGGAAAGAAAGTACAAAGCTCTCGAAGCCTCCACCAACAGTACCAACCATCATATGTAGCGGCAGTAACCCCGGTTTTTCAGCCTTCTTCGCAGCATGGTCCCCAACCTGGGGCATTCAACAATCAACACCAGTATCAGCCTGGCGGTCAGCAACAGTATCGCACCAGTAATCAACAACAAAGCCAGCAGCCGCAGGGCCAACAACCTCAGAACAGGGCCCCAAGGGCAAATTATCCAGCAAATAGGCCAAAGATACATCCTATTCCAATGAGTTACACTGACCTGTTTCCCATGCTAGTAGAAAGAGGGTTGGTTAAAACAAGAAAATTGGGTGCTCCACCTAATCCACTCCCGTTCTATTATGATGCGAATGCTCGCTGCCCATTTCATGAGAATGCTCCAGGCCACAATCTCGAAGGTTGCTTCGCCCTTCAGCACCTAGTTCGTGAGCTTATCGAAAAGGGAACTCTATCCTTCGAAGATAATCCGCCCAATGTTAAAAGCAACCCTCTTCCCAATCATGGTGGAGTCAATGCCATTACTGAAGAAGGGGAGGGGTCAGAAGATAAGAAGGTTACCACCATTGGTGAGATCAAAGTGCCATTAGCAGACCTACACAAACGCCTCGCTCAGGCATGGTTACTCAAGACATCTCACGAAGATTGCAAAGAATGTATGCTGAATCCTGAGGGTTGTGACGCTGTGAAAAAGGATATTCGAGCTATGATTGAACAAGGAATGATAGAAATCGCTAACCGAAAAAAGGAAGAAGATGTGGCAGTCATCGAGCCTGTGTTTAACATACCAGGAGAATCCTACAAAGGAGCTGGGTCCAGAGATGGTAACAGTAACAAAAACTACAAGAATATTCGGCCAGTATTTCGTGATGACGAACCCCCGAAATTCGGGAGGGGACAGACTAGGTTTGAGCCAAGAGGAGGATTCCAGCCTCGCCCAAGAACCGTGACACCAAAACAAGATTATTCATGGTGTGAAGGGATTTTCAAAGAAAAGAAACCAGTAAGTGTGGCCAATATCGCCGGTGGAAGCAAAATGACTCGGAGTGGTCGTGTCTATCAACCTCGAACATACAGCGAGGCTCCTCCACCAGCAGTTCCCGTTCAAAAGACGCCCGTTCCTCAGAAGCCTGTTCCGGAGACAACCACTGACAAAGAGCCTTTAAGAAAAGAAAGTCTCAAGAACGATGAAGAAGAATTCTTGAGAATCATTCGACGAAGCGATTATAGGGTGGTGGACCAATTGAATCAGACACCCTCCAAGATCTCGGTCATGGCTTTGCTTTTGAGTTCTCCAGCACACCGCCAGGCATTACTCAAAATCCTAACGCAAGCTCACGTTACTAAGGATATTACAGTGGGGCAGTTCGACTCCGTTGTAGCAAATATCACTGCCTGCAACACCTTGAGCTTTGATGATAATGATCTAACGGCTGAGAAGCGCAAGCACAATCGTGCCTTGCATGTATCAGTCAAGTGTGAAGCAGACACAATGTCCCGAGTTCTTGTGGATACCGGATCAGCGCTCAATGTAATGCCTAAAAGAACTTTGGCCAAGCTGGCATATCAAGGCGCTACCATGAGACCAACTTCTCTTATAGTCAAGGCGTTCGACGGATCCAGGAGAACCGTGATAGGAGAAGTTGATCTCCCTATTCTAATTGGACCACAAATCTTTGAAATCACCTTCCAGGTGATGGACATAAATCCGGTTTATAGCTGCTTATTGGGAAGACCCTGGATTCATACAGCTGGCGCTGTCACTTCCACGCTCCACCAAAAAATGAAGTTTGTTGTAAATGACCAGCTAGTCATTGTCCATGGAGAAGAGGACTTGATGGTAAGCAACTTGTCATCTTTCCGGTATATTGAGGCTGAGGAAGACTCTCTCGAAACAGCTTTCCAAGCACTAGAAATAGCTCACGCTGTTCTAGTAGATGAATCAGACATAACCCAAAGGCCATTATTTACCTCTGCTCAAAGTATTAAGGCGGCACTGAAAGCCGGAGTCCCACTGGGTTGGGGAGAGGTCATCGAAGTCAACGCTCGGGCCAAGAATGATCGACAGGGGTTGGGTTACAAACCAACTCCGGAAGGCGAGCCGGAAGAAAGCACCATGAGGAAGAAGTCCTTAAAAGAGATATTCACCAGCGGCGGTGTACAAGTTAACGCCATTATTTCTGAAAATGAGGACGGTAATCTGGATCATCTAATAATTAGAGGAGGAGGAGCATTGCGCAATTGGGAGGCTGTGGAAGTTCCCATCTTTTTACCTTTAGAGTAATTCATTCTGCCTGTTAGCTTTGTGTCTTTTTTTAAAAAAATTTCTCGGTCTTGCCCAAGACTTGTGAATTATTTTGTACTGGGCCACTTTGCAAAAATTGAAAATCATTAATGAAAAAGTGTTTTTGTTAAAACTCTTGTTATTGTTTGCACGTCACTTTCACTCTTTTTGGAAAAATGGCAATCTCTTTTGGAAAATAATAAAAACCACCCTTCATCTGCATGTTTGTGTGAGTGCCTAATTATTCCTAAATAAAACATGCAGAATACCCCCATCAACCACAGAATCCTATGATCATTCGGTTCCTTCTATTAGCGGTTCATTCGTCTTTCAAGCTGAAGAAGGGAACGAAGGAGAGTTAGAGGTCCCAGAAGAGCTAAAGAGAATAGCTGAGCATGAAGATGATTATATCCAGCCCCATAAAGAGCAGACGAAAGTCATTAACTTGGGGTCAGAAGAGGACAAAAGGGAAGTCAAGATCGGGGCGTCATTAAGGCCAGAAATCAAAGATAAGTTGATACTAATCCTCAGAGATTTTGTTGACATATTTGCTTGGTCCTACCAAGATATGCCAGGGTTAGATACTGACATTGTCATGCACAAGCTCCCCCTGAAACCAGAATGTCCTCCGATCAAACAAAAGCTTCGCAGGTCGAGACCAGATATGGCACTTAAAATCAGAGATGAGGTCAAAAAGCAAATAGATGCTGGTTTTCTAGCAGTATCCAAATATCCCGAATGGGTAGCCAACATTGTACCGGTCCCAAAAAAGGATGGCAAGGTCAGGATGTGCGTTGACTACAGAGATCTAAATAAAGCAAGTCCGAAGGATGATTTCCCATTACCACATATTGACACTTTGGTAGATAACACGGCAAGCTTTGCAGTGTTCTCATTCATGGATGGGTTTTCGGGCTATAACCAGATAAAAATGAATCCAGAAGACATGGAAAAAACGACTTTCATCACACCATGGGGCACCTATTGTTATAAGGTAATGCCTTTTGGTTTGAAGAACGCAGGGGCAACATATCAGAGAGCTATGGTCACACTATTTCATGATATGATGCACAGAGAAATCGAAGTATACGTGGATGATATGATTGCAAAATCCCAAAGTGAAGAAGACCACTTGGATCATCTACTAAAGCTATTTGAAAGACTCCGAAAGTATCAATTGAGACTAAATCCAGCCAAATGCACCTTCGGAGTTCGCTCAGGCAAGCTACTTGGTTTCATCGTTAGTCAGCGAGGAATTGAGGTAGACCCTGACAAGGTTAAAGCAATCCAGGAGATGCCTGCTCCTAAAACTGAGAAACAAGTTAGAGGTTTCCTTGGACGTTTGAATTACATCTCCAGGTTCATCTCCAACCTGACTCCTACCTGCACACCGATCTTCAAGTTGTTACGAAAGGATCAAACAGTGGTATGGAATGAAAATTGCCAGGCGGCGTTCGACAAAATCAAGCAGTATTTGCAAGAACCTCCAGTGCTGATTCCTCCGGTACCTGGAAGGCCTTTGTTCATGTATATGACCGTATTAGAAAGTTCGATGGGCTGTGTCTTGGGCCAAACGGATGAGTCAGGGAAGAAGGAACATGCAATCTATTATCTAAGTAAGAAGTTCACTGATTGTGAGAGTCGTTACTCTCCCCTGGAAAAAGCTTGTTGTGCGTTGGCATGGGCTGCTAAACGTCTGAGGCAGTACATGATTTGCCACACTACGATGCTGATTTCTAAGATGGACCCCATCAAGTACATCTTTGAGAAACCAGCTCAGACAGGAAGATTAGCCCGATGGCATATGCTCCTATCAGAATATGATATCCAGTACGTTGCTCAGAAATCCATCAAAGGGAGCATTTTGTCAGAACACCTTGCAGAGTATCCTATGGAGGATTATCAACCGCTCAAGTTCGACTTTCCCGATGAAGATGTGATGTATATTCAGCGCACGAAACCAGAGCCTGGTCCAGAGGAAGGCCCCGAGCCAGGGTCCCGTTGGGAGATGATGTTCGACGGAGCGTCAAACAAAAATGGACATGGCATCGGAGCTGTTCTAAAAAATCCAACTGGAGGGTACACTGCGGTCACAGCCCGACTCTGTTTCTCTTGTACAAACAACATAGCGGAATATGAAGCCTGCATCCTGGGGTTGGAGGCTGCCATTGATCTCCGTATCAAAATTTTGGAAGTAATTGGTGATTCTGCTTTAGTGATATACCAACTCAAAGAGGAATGGGAAACCAGGGATGAAAAATTGATTCCTTATAAGACCCACATCCTAGAGATGGCTGAGTATTTCGATGAAATTACCTTCAAGCATGTACCAAGGGCGGAAAATCACATTGCCGATGCATTGGCCATGATGGCATCCATGTGGAAAGTCCAGTTTGTTAACGAAGCACCTCTGATTCGCATCGAAAGAAGGACAGTACCCGCATACGTCATGGCAATGGACGAAGAATTTGGGGAGAAGCCGTGGTTTTATGATATCAAGAATTTCCTTCAAAATCAAGAATACCCCGCTGACGCATCCACAATTGACAAAAGAGCGATACGGAGGTTGTCATCTAAATTCTTCATCAGCAATGGCATCTTGTACAAGAGAAATCATGATATGGTCTTACTCCGATGTGTCGATGAAAGTGAGGCGAATCTCATAATGGCCGAAGTACACGAAGGGACCTTCGGCACCCATGCAAATGGCCACGCCATGGCTAAGAAAATATTAAGAGCGGGTTACTTCTGGTTAACTTTGGAGACGGATTGCATACTCTTCGCTCGAAAGTGTCATAAATGTCAAGTTTATGCTGATAAAGTGCATGTCCCTCCGCATCCTCTCAATGTGATGACGTCACCTTGGCCTTTTGCAATGTGGGGCATAGATATGATCGGGGCAATAGAGCCTAAAGCCTCTAATGGTCATCGCTTCATCCTTGTCGCAATTGATTATTTCACCAAATGGGTGGAAGCAGCGTCATATGCGAATGTGACGAAGCAGGTGGTCGCACGCTTCATTAAAAAGGAAATTGTCTGCCGATATGGTATCCCTAACCAGATCATCACTGACAACGGGTCGAATCTGAACAACAAAACAATGAAGGAACTCTGTGACGACTTTAAGATCAAACATCATAACTCGTCCCCTTACAGACCTAAGATGAATGGCGCAGTTGAGGCTGCAAACAAGAACATCAAAAAGATAATACAAAAAATGGTCGTAACTTATAAAGATTGGCACGAGATGTTACCATTTGCTTTGCACGGCTACCGGACATCAGTACGCACTTCGACAGGGGCAACTCCCTTTTCCCTAGTATACGGGATGGATGCGGTGCTACCCATTGAAGTCAAAATACCTTCCTTGAAGATCTTGACGGAAGCAGAGTTGGATGAAGACGAGTGGATAAAAGAAAGATTTGATTCGTTGAATCTCATCGACGAAAAAAGAATGACGGCCATGTGTCACAGTCAAATCTATCAACAAAGGATGGCCCGGGCATTCAATAAGAAAGTTCGTCCCAAAGAGTATAGAGAAGGAGAGCTGGTGCTTAGAAAAATCCTACCTACACAAAAAGACATGCGTGGCAAGTGGATGCCCAACTACGACGGCCCTTTCGTTGTGAAAACTGTTTTCTCCGGAGGATCTCTGATTCTCGAAACCATGGATGGCGAATCACTCAAGTATCCCATCAACTCGGACGCAGTAAGAAAATACTACGCCTGAAAACGGATGCATAGAAAGAGAATTTCAATGCCTCGACAAGAAAAACCCAATGTTTGAAAGATGTCGGACGCTGGGGCGGACTCCTGTGCAGAGTATTAGAAGAAAGGGTCAAAACGTGTTGTTCTCGTCAGAAGCGGCAAAACAAGTGAACTAATAGTCGGAAGGACCAAATTATTATGGGATTCTGTAATCTTTTCTGTTGCCATTTTTCAAAACTTTTAAAGTCCCCAAGGCTTTATCTTTTGTAAAGTTCTTGTCCATCAATAAAATCAGTTCTCTCTTTGGCCAAATCATTGTTATGATCTGCTATTTTTGTTATGCAATTTCACTTATTTATTAATAAGAATTTTTTATTGAAAGCAAAGTGTTTTGAAAAAACCTAAGCCCTGATTTGAAAAGAAAGAAGGAGAAAGCACAATTTGACAAAATGATTGAAAAGTTCCAAAGGTAATATGATGATATTACACAGTTCTTGAAGTTGTGGAAATCGCTGTTGTCTTTGACCGAGATAAATATGTCCGATAGAAATTCTAGCTAGACTTTTTCCTTGCAAGATTATGGGGGACATTACTGAGGAAAGAATCGTTATCTGTATCAAAGAAGGAAGTGTCGCCTGATTTGAGGCATTTTGAAGCTCAGCGTGATAAGTTCCCGCTTTATTGGATTTTCTTTTGTCCCGCCGGGTCGTTTTGTGTCTTGCATACAGCATCATGCTAGCATACGCATTTGTTTGCATTCCCACCATTGAGGTCCTTTGGTCGTTACCTTTATCGTTATTTTGTTGTTACAAGTCCGTTTAGAGTTGACACCCTGGGATTTCCTTATTTTTGTTCTGGGAGAGCAGTGGTGACTAGCAATGCTTGGTTTATACAAACAGGGGGTTATTACCAATTTTCACCTTCGATTGGGTTATCACTAACAAACTGTGAAAGACTAGCGGTCACTAGCACGTATTCAGAACTAACTATGTTTGGTATAGTAGTTTGGTCTTCACCAGCAGGTTTCCAAACCCGTTCGTCACTAATTCGGTTATAAGGCCAACCAATTGTTATTGGAGTCCTTTTGATTTGGTTTTCACCAATCTGTGCCAAGAAATCTAGTGGTTACTAGTATTGCCTTCTAAAACCAATGGTCACTGATACTTGAGTTGGTCGCCACCAAAATTCCCTGAAAAGCCCAATAATTATTGGCATCGCCTGGAGTCCAATAGTCATTGGTACCTGTTTGATTTGGTTATTACCAGTCTTTTTGAATCTAGTAGTTACTAGTGTTACCTTCAGACCCAATTGTTATTGGTGGCTTTTGATTTGGTTATTACCAATCTTTCTAAGTCTACTGGTCACTAGCATTGCTTGGAAAATCTAGTTTTCACTAGCCGTGTCCAGTACCAGTTGTTATTGGTATACCACTGGACTTGGTTGTCACCAGTTACCATAAGCCCAATGATTATTGGCATTGTTTAAATCAGATTGTTATCACCACTTTGGTCTGGTCGTTACCAAACTCTGTTAAAATCCAATCGTGATTGGTACCCTTTGATTTGGTCATCACCAGTCTCCTCTAAGTCCAGTAGTCACTAGCATGGCTTGAAAGCTAATTGTTACAAGTTGATTGTTACCAACTTCCCCAACCGAAGTCCTGTGTTTTTGTCAATATCGTTTGGAATTCCCAATTGTAATTGGAACTTTGGTTCTGGTCGTCACCATTACCCCAGGAAGTCTAGTGGTAACTAATACCTTGGAAAAAGACCGTTTGATTTTGGTCGTTACCAATCTCCCCAGTTAAGCCTAGTGGTTACTAGCATTATCATAACCAATCGTATTTGGAACACTGATTTGGTAGTCACCAGTTCTTTCTAAGTCCAGTGGTTACTGGCATTTCTTGAAAACTAATCGATATTAGTACCGTGAGGTTTGGTTGTTACCAATTTCCCCAGCTGAAGTCCTGTTTTGTCCGAAATTCCCAACTGTGATTGGAACTTTGGTTTGGTTGTCACCATCACCCTCAGGAAGTCTAGTGGTAACTAGCACTATTGGAAGCCATTTGTTATTCTGGCCGTCACCAGTGTCCCCGGTTGAAGCTTTTGCTTTTCCAGTCGAGTCTCGGAGAACTAGTGGGTACTAGTTTCCCCGGCACGTCCGGTCTTGTTTCTAACCTTTTCTTGAAGATCCCGTTTGAACTCTTCATTATGGGAAATTTCTCATCTGGTTATCCTCAGTGAGACTCGTGTCTCCATTCTGTCTTTTCCCTGTTGAAGTTGTGCTTCCCCAGTGAATTTATTCCCCAACGAAGTTTTCCCCATTGGGTTTCTTCCCCAGTGTGGTTTGCGTTTCTTTTCTTCCGTTTCCCCAGTGAAGAATTATTATCTTCCCCGGTGGACTTCCTCATCTGGTTATCCCCAGTGAGATTCGTTTCTCCTTTCCCCAATGAAGATGTGTCTTCCCTGGTGGAATTTGTGTCCCCTGCGTGAAAGATTCCCTTGAACAAACATCATTAGTCATGTCTGAACTATCTTGCTTACTTCGCTCGGAATTTTTCCCCAGTGTGTTGGGTCCTCGTGAGTGGTTACTCGTCGTTTCGCCGTTCTTTTATATTTGCTCGTGTGTCCGCATCTGTATTACATTCAAGCATCATATGACATCATTTAGATTCATGGCATGATCGCATTTGTCCTTTTGCATATCATCGGATCTAAGGGACAAAATTTCTGGTTTGCTATATTTAAATACCTTTCACACGATTTCTATGAGGATTGTCATCTCTCATTACCATCTAGTGAAGATATTTAAATAGGGGCATCTGTTGCACCCCAAATTTTGACCCCTTATATCCTCTTCATATCATATGCATTTATTTATCTAACATTAACAAGTTTCAGAGTGTATTTTGTCAAGACACAGATGGAACGGGGCTCCGTACTGATAAAATCGAAGGATTCGAGGATTGGGTGACCATCGCTTTGGGATGAATCATTCATGAAATAAGATCAAGAGTATCATAGTGGGCCATGTGTGAGTTCAATTTGAAGTGATCACCCCCAGATGGAGTACAGCGCAGTTCAGGGTACTCGATTAGGGTTTTCGAGCAGGAAAAGTCAACCGTAGTTTGACTTTGGATTTAAAGGAAGGTTCAATGATGCAACTTTGGTCCAACAAGTTTACAAGACTTAGTGAAGTCCCCTCAAAGGGTTTCAAAGTCTTGGAAGCTCCGAAACATGAACAGACAGTTCGGTAATCGCCGATCGATCGTTCGGTTGACCGGAAAGTCAACCCCCTCAAGTTTTAGGAATTGAACTTCAAGTGGTGAAGTAAAGTTGTTCCTTATGTCATGAGGGACCCACATATCAATTTTCATGATCATCGGATCAAAGACGTGAGAGTAATTGGAAAAACGGGAAACTAGGGTTTCGAAAGGGGCTAAACCCTAACTCCCTAACCGCGCACCCGATTGAAGTGGTTCAAAGCTCGTCGGAAAGCTCTTAATAAGTCCTACAAAAGTCCTATACTAGGTCACACTCAGAAAATGCATGGAATTGAAGTTATCATCAAAATCGATTCTTAGTACAAAACACTTAGTGAAATTTTGAAAATCTGGCAGCACTAAAACTTGTTTTTTGCTGACTTTGAAGGACCTTTCAACCAAGATTCACATAGATTTGGAACTTTTGGCAAACATGAATGTTGTAGAGCTACATAAGGGCTTTCCAAAATGTACAAGAACTCCCCAAGAGGAGTTAGGAGCTGAGAGTTATGAAGTGAGAAAGTTGGGCCTGTGCACTAATTTGTTAACTTGACAAAACCTAACATAAACTTGGTTTCCAACTATGCATTTCATCTCTAACCATGGATGGACATCTGATATGATGAGTTTAGAGATGGGAATAAGAAAATTCAGAAGGGCATACCAAGCAAGTACAAGATCTTGGACAAGATCCATTACTTTAATAGAAAAAGTACAAAGGTACCATAGGAGAGAGAAGGTTTGTGGCTGCAGCAGGAGGGGGCTGTCCTTTCTACCTCTATAGTCACTTCTTATGGCTTAATAGTATCTGGTTTTAGAGGCCAATGACTCTTGAAAGCATGCACCATTTGCAGAAAAAAGATCACACTTGGATTCATGAAGATTTCCCTTTCAAAACTCCCTCCAAAAAGCCAAAATACAAAGCTGCCCTCACCCTTGTCTCTCCTATAAATAGAGGCTTCCCCCTCACTTATTCTTCACACCAGAGTTGCCTACAAGATCATTGCATCACAACTCTCCTTCTTTCTTTGCTTGTAAGAAAAGAAAAGCTCAAAAACACCAAAAATGGGCATTTTACAACCTTCATGCCATTTTCATTTCTAGCCTTTCCAACACTCTCACAACCATCCACACATCTTCTAAATGACATATAGAAGGTGTATGACCCATTGAAATATCAAGAACCTCAAAAAATCAAAAAGTCAACTCTCATTCCACCATACTTTGACCAAAGCTACTAAAATCACCAAATCTTGTTCTAAACATGTTCTCAAAGTTTTGATCACTCATACACCTCAATATCATCATATCTCAACTGACCAAACACTCACCAATCATTAGAAGTTCACATCTCTTCATTTGGCATTGAAAGTACATTGTTACTTAAAGTTGAAGAAAGACTCAAAAGCAAGAAAGTGAAATAAAGAATCTCTGGGTTTCTCAACTATTTTGGCATATTCAAAAGGGTCATCAAGAGGTATGTAGCTATTTCTTATTATCCTTAGCATCATCTATCATGAATTAGCATTTTTGAGTGTTTTGTTAGAATTTAAGGTATGTACCTTTTGTTAACTTTCATGGCATATGTATAAGGGAGGATAGAGAGTCTCATGAGTATTGTTAAGTGCTTGAAGTTGTTTGTTTGTTTTTTTCATATTTGTATGATGTATCCGATGATTATGACTTGAGCTTTCTAATTCAAATTTGGTTTACTTGCTTTCACACCAAAGCTGTTAGATTCTAAAGCTAGCATAGTCTTGTTTGAACTTGAAATCTTGAGTGTTGAGGTATAGGTTCATTCCATTTATGTTGATGCTGAACTTGTATTATCACTCAATGCCATAGCTTTGAACTGTTATATCATAACCCTGCTACCACTTTCCAAATATGCATAAAGTGGTTTTCACAACAGTAGGCTTTGTTCTATTTTTATAGTAGTCATGATTGAACTCTTGGGCTGTTTGATTAAGTACTACCTAGAGTATTGCCTTCTGTGCTAGTTGGTCTTGTAACTGGCAGATTCCATTACTTTCTTGACATCAAGTATGAAGTGTAAATTCATCAAGTTAGACACCATTATCATGCTACAGATTCTGCTTAGGTTAATCATTAAGATGCTGTCATGATTGCTCATATTCACTTTCCACCACATTGCCAATACATAAAGGATGCATGAAGTCCACCTTTGATTACTACAAATTAGCACTGATTTTAGATAGCAGCCTGCACTTCTTGCCTCACTCATCATATGTGAAACCCTTGCAACTTGATCACTAGTTTGTGTTGTGTGAAGTGCTAATCTTATTCATAGACAGCTTTGAGACTTGTGTGTAATATTTCTTTTGATCTCAATTTGCTCCAATCTTGTTTTGGTTTCAAACTGTGCATTTCCATGTTTAAGTAAGCATGGGATATGTGATTTGCATCTCTATGTTGTTTATGGATAACTTTGAAGTGTAGACATATCCAATATCATAATTTTAGTTTGTATGTGAAGCCTATCTAATCTGTTTATGCCTGCTCCATGACTTGGCTCCTATTTGGCATCTTTCATTTCCAAACTTTACCTAGCATTACAGTTGTGCTTTGGTGTATAGCATTGACATATTGGTCTGCTCATTTATCATTGCATTCTAAATGTTCTAAACTTCATGCCTATATCAATTTCTGTTACTGTTCCCCTGCTGCCAGAATTTATGGAGCATCATAGGCCTCAATCCTGTTGAGACCTGTTTTAGGAGCAGTGTTGTTTAGGTTAGGATAATTTGTTGTCATATGTACACATGTGAAATCATGATAGGACCTGTATTCAAGCTTCATATTCATGTTCTTGTGCAGAATCATACCATAACATTTTGCATCAAATTCTGTCTTGAAGCATTCATGGCATAGCAGTAAAAAACTCATTTTTTTGCATAACGTATCACAGGTCTGAATTTATCTTGCAAACATGTTCATGTGTGCACTTGAAGTATGTCTATGTGTTGTATTTTGCTGTTTGGTGCATAGCATCCATATTCACATGTGTTCATAACATTCATCAAGCAAACCAATGTGACTTTTTCCATACCAATTCTTTTGTGCATCAAAACAACATTTGAACACCTCATTAATATCATTTGAAAAGTGTTGACATAATTGCTTTGACCTCAAAACTGTTATTTCAAAGTTTCATGTTTCAAGCCATTTTGTAAAGATCACATTCAAAACCACACACTTGCTACTTTTTACATAAGTTCATTTTTTTACCAAAATCACTTCACACACATTTCATAACAGTCATTTATGATGTGTGAAGATGATCACTTTGTCATGAAACCCTTCACATCAAGATCTCACTTTTGAAATGGCAATTTTCACTACAAAGTAGCATCCTACACACCAGTTTTTGCAATGGATCATTCTGATTTAACTTATGTGTTGTAACAGTTTATAATGTTCATTCCTAACATGTTTGTATAAGCTAAATGCTTGGAAACCTCATGAACACAAAACTGCACCATAAAGGTGGTTGCTGCCCAGACCAATGGAAGTTTAGATAAGCATGTCTGTTATCTTAGAAAAACCTTTACATAATTTGCCACTCAATGCCTATTTTGAAATATGCTAACTCTGATACCTTTGAAATCCAATTTTTTATACACTGCAGTCTTGTGTGTGTTAAGGTTCAGGATCTGCTGCATAAATGTGTGCATTGTGATACCATTCCTTTTTTTAAAACTGTCTTGGATTTTGGATTAATTATCTTCTGTCTAACTCATGCCAACTTACCACATTTTGCTTGCATTACAACTGCTAGTCATCTTAAGTATACAATTGGTATGTGGCTTCTATTCAATCCAGGTTAGGGATGGCCTTGAAATTCTACTGTGTAGGTGTTTGCTTTTATGAAAGTATTATTCATTATGTTGTTGAAATATGACTTGATCTTCTGGCCACGACTGTTGTGAAATGCATCAATCTATTATATGTTAAAATTGCAATTGAGGATTTGCAATCCTGCTTGTTCCAATTCATGCTTTGAGCTAGTAGTCACTTGGTGGAGTTATATACCATGTTGCATTGTAAAACTTGTTCTTCATTCTCAATAGTCTTGCACTTTCAAATTATGTTTGCAGCAGTATGTCAATTCTTGTTTCAAGTTATGTCTAATTGATCTATGAGTCTGGTATCAGTAGTTAATATGACTAGAGCTGGTGTGTAATGCTTGCATAATCTGAATCTGCATCATTTATGCCATGACCTCTTTTATTGCATCACAATTTCCATTTTTGAACTTGTTATTGAGATCCTCTTTATGTGTATGATTCTGAAAATTTGTGAGCACTATCTTCTTCCTCGATTAATTTTGAGCATGCTGGGCTTTAAGTTTGCAAAATTTGATGTTGATTTGATCAAGTTGAAGCTCAATCCGTTTGAACTTGCCTTGCTTGTTTTCCTCTTTGATCTTGGCCCAAAATATTCGCCTAGTTAGGTATATGTTTTTTTAGGGGTGGCTTTGTACTTGGATGTACAGCCACCCCAGTGGTAAGCAACTTACTCTTAACTTCGCCTTTCACCTGCATGACAAGGGTTCGATCCGGGTGGAGGTCGAACCCTTTTGTTTTTTATTTGTCCAATTTCCATTAATAAACCATTTTATCCACTCCTCTCGTTTCTCTATCACACGCGCGTGCGCGCCCCAGTGGTAAGTGTGCGTGTTTGAATGCACTAGGGCGTGGGTTCAAACCCCACCCATGCCCTTTCCTTTTTATTTGTTTGTTCATTTGATTATTTATCATGAAATCAATAAAACTTCAAATGGCCTTAATTTATTCATTTTTCATCAGTTTTAATCCGTTCTTTTTGCAACCTCTTCGTTATGATGTCTAATTTATTTTAATAAATTGTAATATCATATTTTGCTTGTTTTTACAATGCTTTGATCTCGCTTGTTAGTAGGTCCGTTCCTAGGTCTTTACCATGCGTTTCAATTTAAACTTCCTTCATTACCATGTTTTTTTATCTTGTAAGATTCACTTCCCTTATGTTTGTTAGCATATTAGGATATCACTCTCTTATTGTTTGTTAACATGTACTTTCCCCATCTTTACTTTGTCAAGTAAGTCTTTCATCATAGTTCCTCCTAAATTATGAGTCTAAACTAATTTATTTATTTGTATGTGATTGTTATCTATGCACATGGTTGTCACCTTTATCATGTTCTCAACCTTTATTAAGATTATACTTTCAATCTTTGTTAAGATATGCCTTCATCTTTGTTAAGATATGCCATTTGTAACCTTGCTTGTATATCTTGGTTGAAATCATTCATCTCTCTTGAATTACTTGCTCATTGTAATGTGCTTGCCCATCTTTGATTGTAATCTTGTTTCCTATGTTCATCATGTTTATGCTTTGTTAAGTTATCTTCCCCCAAGTGATGGAACTCTCTAGTTCTCATCAAAGTCGCCTCCCCTTTCTCCTTCCAAAGGAAATGTCTCTCCATTGACCCTTGTGTCATGGAAAGCTCATTACCCCTTTGACTTTGTTAAGTCATCCTTCAACCCTAGTTCACAAAACCCTAGACTTGGCTCAAGTCTAAAAGACCCACCTCTACTAGGAGTGATCTTCAACTAGAACCCTAGAATAGAGTTTGTAAACTCTATATAAGAATCATAGTGATGATTACTTATTCCCCCCTTTGAGTGTTGTAACATAGATCTAGAGAGTTTTGTTAAACTCTACACAAACATTATTATGTTTGTCCCCCTTTGAACCTTGATCGCAATCAAGTGTTCTTCATCCCTAGTAAGGCGAACTACGATTTGCTCTGATTCTATCCTAGTTAGGATACGTAGGCAGAGGACGCGACGTCTTTGCGAGCAAACTTAGAAACTATCCTTAGGTCTTAACCTACACCTTTTACCCAATCCCAAACCTTAGCAAATATTTAACAAACTTAGCATACAAATAAACAAAAGGTTCCTGTAGAGTACTACAGATGTTTAGGATGTGAAATACCTACCCTATGCATAACCAACCCCCGATCCCCGAATCTCTTAGCGTTATTGTAACATCGCGCAAAAGGTTCTTTCTTTCTTTAGACCTTTCCTTTGGATAAACTAAAGTCCGGTTGTAAAAGAATTAAGGTTCAAGTTAATTCAATAGCTTGATATCCAATTTTAACCGCAACAGTCTGTTCACGATGATTCTTGAAAACCCTAGCAGCGTGATATGTCTGCTCCAACAGTGATGTCTAATCTGAAGATTGACTTCGTAAACGCCTGAAGGCGATATCAGAAGGTTCCCGTGAGTTCAGATTTCCTGGTTGATGAATCAACGGGTGGTTGAAGACAAGGTTCCAGAGCTTGTAGATACAGCAAAGTGATCCGTGTGGGTCTGAAGACCAAGTCAGTTGTCCCGAGGTGGTGATTGATTGCGATCAAGTGAATAGTGTTTCTTTTGACTGAAGTCGAAGATGTTTCTCCAGCTGAAGCAGAGTTTTGCCTGAAGGCAAAGTGTTTGAATCCCCGTAGAGTCATGAATGGCTCTGGATACCATTTCTCTGACTGAAGTCACAGATTTCCTAAGCTGAAGTGAAGGTGCCTGAGGGCAAGGTTATCCCTAAGGTCATGAATGACCTAGGATTCATTTTTCAGACTGAAGGCCGAAGTATGTCCCTGACTGAAGTCTCGGATACTCTATGGCAGAGATGGAGTTGCCTGAAGGCAGATCCATGTATCCTTGAAGGCCAAGGACCATTTCTTCAGACTGAAGTCGAAGATACCTCCCGCAGAGTTGCCGACGGGCAAAGTTTACATCCTTGAAGGCCAAAGATGTTTATCTTCAGAAGTACTTGAAGATCTTTTCTAGCTGAAGCTGGAATCGCGAACGGGCAAGGTTTCATCTATCTTCAGAAGAACTTGAAGATTCTCCAGCAGATCTGGAAGTGGCCAAGGGCCAGGGTTTCATCTATCCTTAAAGGTCAAGGATGTTTATCTTCAGAAGTACTTGAAGATTTTTTCTAGCTGAAGCTGGAGATGGCCAGGGGCCAGGGTTTCATATATCTTTAATGTCGAAGTTCTACGGTGGGCAGTGTGCAGCGGTATTCCGGTGTTCGTTATGGTTCTGAGGGTGAACCCCAGATCAGACTGTGCTCGGTTAAGTTTCTTATTCCCAGCGGAGTAGTTTCAAATACGCAAGTATACCTTTCGTTCCATTTACTAGGGGTGACCCCCAGGTCAGAATTGTTCGGTGATGCATTTGTCCGACGGCGAGGTTGGATGTTTGTTTGACGGCGAGGTTGAACGTTTGGATTTGACGGCGAGGTCAGATCATCATTTGTCCGACGGCGAGGTTGGATGTTTGTTCGACGGCGAGGTTGAACGTTTGGATTTGACGGCGAGGTCAGATCATGTTCGTCCGACGGCGAGGTTGGATGTTTGTTCGACGGCGAGGTTGAACGTTTGGATTTGACGGCAAGGTCAGATCATGTTCGTCTGACGGCGTGGTTGGATGTTTGTTCGACGGCGAGGTTGAACGTTTGGATTTGACGGCGAGGTCAGATCATGTTCGTCCGACGGCGAGGGTGGATGTTTATTCGACGACGATGTTGAATGTGTCCGACGGCGAGGTTGGATGTTTATTCGACGGCGATGTTGAATGTGTTCGACGGCGAGGTTGAATGTTTGTTTGACGGCGAGGTCAGACTCTTTAAATCCCCATCAGAGATGATGTTTGTACGACGGCGATGTCGAGTGTCTCAGAGCGATGTTTGTTTCCGACGGCGATGTCAGATTCAGGTCTCCAGCGGCGAGGTTGGGTGTCTGTAGGCAATATCAGAAGAAGTTAATGTGGATGACTGACGGCGATGTTAGATCAGTATTTCTCCTGATAGTTGTCGTGCAGCTATTATTCCAGTGTTCGACAAGTTGAGCCGTTGGCAAATTTTCGGGTTTACCGATATTCAACCGTCTCGCACCTTGATTGGTTGAGAGCCGTTCGATTCTCACCCAGTCAGGTTCAAGCCGTTTGAAAAGGGGCAGCTGTTGCACCCCAAAATTTGACCAACAATTATTTATCCATTTAGTGTTTGAAAGTTGATACCTTCACCAGAAAGTTCAAGAGATCCTCAGAGGAATTGGTTGAAACCAGGGTTGTGTGTCTCATAGCTTGAGAGTTGTGGGAGCTCCTCAGATGATTCTGAGACTTTGAGAATGGACTTGAAGCTTTGAGAAAGTTTATGAGATGTCTTGAAAGCCATCATGAAGCCCAGAGAGGTCATTGTGCAAGAATTCAGAAGATTCAACCATGAATGGTAGAATTAGGGTTTTAACTGGGTCAACCCTAGATCAGCTGAAGATTTGGAGAAGGTTGAGACCTAATCCAAGGGCCATGAGATCATGAAATGATGCATGGATATGTTATAAAGATGATTCCTAAACCAACTCATCATGATTGAGGGGTTTGAGAAGTTTTGAGTTAGGGTTTCTGAGGATTGTCAGTGAAAAAACCCTAGTTTGATCCCTATCTTCCAGGCAGTTTTAACTCTAGATGTGATTGATATCTCATCTTCCCCACAACATGAATGTTGTAGAGCTTGTTCTTAGATTTAATTTGAGTGGTGGAAGTCCTTGATAGGAGTTGCAGAGCTCAAGTTATGGTTTGGACAAATTACAGGTCAGCTGAGGTGTGTGAATCTGGGTCCTTGAAAGTCACCCAACTTGCAGACAACTTTTGCCCTAGTAGGATGATTCCTATGATTTCTTGGTCAACATGAATGTTGAAGAGCATCTTCTTATCTTTAATTTGAGTGGTAGAAGTCCTTGATAGGATTTGTGGAACTCAACTTATGGTTTGAACAAGACAGGGGTATTTTGGTCATTTGTCAGTTATTGGTCATTTTAAGCAAAGGCCATATCTCCTATTTCCAAGCCTCAAATGGAAAAACCCAAAACATGAAATTTGTTAAAAATGGGATTTTAAGTCTAGAAAAGTGGTCATGAGTTATTGAAAGAGCTTGTAGCAAGGATTTACAAGATTGGGAGAAAATGACCTAAAAATGGCTTATAAGTTGAAAAAGTTGAAATTTAAATTTGGTTTGGGAGATGTACAAATCCAAAATGGGTCATCCAATATGTCATTTTGACTCCAAACAATATTTTAAAAACAATGGTTCAAGTAGAATTTTTATTTGAAGCTTAGAAATGGAAGTTACTTTGTAATTCTCATTCTTGCATAATAAGGCACTTAAACAAAACCTCACAAGGAGCAAAGTTTAGCTTGTTTTTCACTCATTCTTTCTCAATTTCTCTTGTAATGAGATTTTAAAGTCCATTTGGCAAGGCTAAGGCATGAGATAATGGATCTCCAATGTATCATTCCATGAGAAGTTCTCAAACTTTCTAGCATTTTCCACAAGTTTCTAGAGGGATCTAGATCATTCTCTTGATTGTTATAAGAAGGGTGAATCACCATATGGCCAGGGTTGGTGATCATTATTGGTGAGTAGTGAGATTAGAGTGTGAAAAATCAAGATTCTTCCATTTGCAATTTCACATCAAACCTTCATTCTCTTCAATCTCCATTCATTTCTCCTCCACAAACCTATTCTTCTGATCATTGTGACTGATTGCATGCTGAGGTAGAAGAAGATCCATGGAAGTGTGAAGCTGTTTGGAGGAAATTGCAAGAAGTGCATTTTGATATCAAACACAAGATTCAAGCCTTGCTCAGCCATCTTGTTGCATACAGAATCCATATCTGCCATTGGAGGTTAATCAAGGAAGCTTGCAGACCTTGAATTGTAGGGAAACCATAGCCACCATTAAAGTTTGACAGGTTGGTAATCTTGCTTGAATCACCTAATTTATGTGCATTCTACCATAGTTATAGGTTTAGACTGGTTAAGCTAGGATATAGGACTTTATTCTGAGAATTAGGGGAAGGATCATGAGGTTTCGAGGCAGGGTACAATTTCTTGCAGAATGAATAACAAGCAATTTTGTGTGCATCAATGGATATGAGATGGTGTAGAATGGTTAGGGAAACGTGTAGAATAATTCTGGATCATTAGTTTGAAGTTCCATTAAGTTTGATAGCAGAGGAAAGAAATGGAACCTTGATGATGAAGCTTTCTGTTAGGATGATTCAAGAGGTTTCAGGGAAAACTATGGATAGTATCGTGTTCAGGGTGATTGATAGTGCAACTTTGCTTTTGGAAGCTCATGAATTCATGGAGAAATCAGTGAGAACGATCAGGTTGAAGATCCTTGCATGGGGTTAGGGTTTCTGCAAACCCTAGGGTTCAGTTGGGGACGATGAAGTTCCATCGTTGGATCGTCCAAAGTCATTGACCAATTCAATCCATCGCACGGCCGTGATTTGATTTCAGAAACGGAGGGAAGATTGGAGCACACAAAACGCAGCGCATCACTTAACCAAACACACCGTTTTGGTTCGTTGACAAACCTGGGCCTCAGCATTCATTTCTATTCCCACCCCCAGACTTGGCCCAATGATCAGAAATAACTGGGGCGTGTTACTTTTGATACCCCCTCCCCTTTATTTCTTAAATTCTTTTATTTTTATTTCTTTTAATTCTTTGCATTTTATAAAATTCATAAAAAATATAAAAATCAATATTTTTCATTTCTTCTTTTTTTCACATAAGCATGATTTTGTCTAGAAAATTAATAAAAAATAAAATTCCATTTTATTTTTGGTTTAATATTTTTTAGCATATTTTCTTGTAAATAGTACATTTAATTGATTTTGGTTAACCCTTGATTTTGTACAATTTTTTTTAGGACTTTCCCTTAGGGTTTTTGAGCCATTCTTTTTGGCATAGTTAGATGTTGAACCCTAGTTTCATGTAGGATTTATATATTGATTTGTAGATTAAAATTTGATGTAGTTTGATTGTTAGACATTTAGGTGCTCTAATTAGGGTTTTAGGTTGTATAGATAGACTTGAACAAATTTGTTTTGGGGTTTATAGGCCAAATTAGTGTATGGGGAATATATGGGTTAAGGGTAAGTATGTATAGAATCCCCTAGAAGTTTGCTAGAATATTGTATGGTGTTTTAGTATTTTTCATTGATTTTTGAATGTATGGATAGTATGTGTGTTGCTTAAAGGCATAGTTTGTATTGTTGTGTTTGATTTTCTTCTCCTGTGAGTGTGTGAGCTAGGAGATTGAGTTGAGGACCTTGTGGATCATCATGGAAGCTTTGAAGACCTTGCAGAGGAGTCTAGCATAGCTTTTGTTTGTTTTGTTTATAGGTTTATAAGTGCACAGGTAGAGCCTTAGATAGAATAATTCCATTCAATAAACAAGGAGTGTTTTGTTCACCTCCTTCCTTCTCTATGACATAAAGTCCCTTAAGGGTGTTCACCTCTCTCCTTTGGAGGGATTAGTGACCTTGCCCTCTGAGATAGAACTTTGAGAGAGCCTTTCCCTTTGATGTTAAGTCCTCAATGGCATCCTTTGGAAGTCAGTGAGCACTCTAACATCCTCACCCCACCTTGTTGACTAAATCTTGTTTGCTGGAGCATTTGGGCTATTGAAGATAGAAGCTGAAGCTTTGAAGAGGATGATTCCTTGAAGATTGTTGAAGTCTGAAGACTTTGTGAAGATCAAGTTGATGCTTGAAGGTCCCTGAAGATGGTGAAGCCTGAAGGTGGAGCTGATCAAAGAAGCTGAATAAGTTCAGTCTAAGAGCATGAGTACATTTGATTGTATTGTTACTGCTTGGCTTTGCTTGCGGGTATTCGGTAGAGCCCAGCTCCCTTGCCCATGTGTTTATTATTGCTTGATAGCATGATTTCACTTCTTTTACCTGTATGACTGCAGTTTACTGTTTTTAGTGCTGGATAGCAGGGTGTTTATTTTCAGTATGATTACTGTTATTTCATGACTGGCTTGAGGTCGAGACGAGCTTGTGGAGGCTGAAGCCCCACACACATATTTCCTCCCTCACTGGCATTGCATGCATTTTGATTGTTAAAGCTGATGCTTTTGTCTGTTTTGGTGTATCATTGACATGATCCCTTAGGACTCTCATTTCCTCTGAAGAGGATTTGATGATAGACTTTTAGGTTGAAACCTATGCATGACAACATCTAGGAGTTCCCTGTTCAAACCTCAACCATAGGAGGAATCCATGGCATGACAACAGTAGGACTTGATAGTCTGCCTCCTAGTTGGGCCTGTTCTCTTCTCACCTCAAAGCAGTTTAAGATACAGTAATCATGAATGAGTTCTTTCGTACGTTACGAGCCTTAAGCTATCTGAGAAAGGATTGTGGGAGAGTTTCTTTTCCATAGTCTGGATGTTTAGTATGGTACCCTTTGGGTGACATGCGACGCATTCACTCCCAGGTCATAGTCTCTAGTGCGGTTGAAATCGCAAACACAATAAAAAACACTTCTTTTAGGAGATAACCCGTAGTTGCCCGAACTACGTTTGCTCTGATCTTCCATGCTGTGTGGAAGTACGTAGGCATAGGATGCGATATCCTAGCGAGCAACCTTCCCCACCTTCACCCGTAGTAGGCCGAACTACGTTGACTCTGATTTCTCATTCTCTGATGAGAATACGTAGGCATAAAGTGCGACGCTTTGCCGAGTCATTTTCTTTTCTTTTTTCAGCCAGCCTTGATAGGTAGATAGATTATAACCAACCCGTCCAAGTAAACAAACAAGCGAGGATCCCGTCGAGTACGACGGATGTGAGGGGTGCTAATACCTTCCCCTTGCGTAACCGACTCCCGAACCCAGACAATGGTTGCGATGACCTTGTCTTACTCTCTTTTCGTCAGGTTTTTCCGATCGTTTCCTTTCCCACTCTGAGGGATAAATAACGAAAGGTGGCGACTCTTCTGTTGTGCCGGCACCTTATTTTCGCGCAAGCGACAACCTTCCCCGTATCCCGTAGTTAGTCGAACTACGTTGACGTATTGGCGACGCTTTGCCGAGTCATTTTCTTTTCTTTTCAGACCGTCCTTGATAGGTAGATAGATTAATAACCCGTCAGATAAACACAACAAGCGTGGATCCCATCGAGTACGATGGACGTGAGGGGTGCTAATACCTTCCCCTTGCGTAACCGACTCCTGAACCTAGACAATGGTTGCGATGACCTTGTCTTATACCTTTTCGTCAGGTTTTTCCGATCGTTTCCTTTCCCGTTCTGAGGGATAAATAACGAAAGGTGGCGACTCTTCTGTTTTGCCGGCACCTTATTTTTGCGGAAGCGACAAGCTCATAGCAAGATTTGGTTTGAAATGGTTTCAAAAAGGGAGATTTTCAAATGAATTAAGGAGGGAAAATTGATTTTTTGATTTATAAGACCAAAACATGTCAAGTGACCACATTTTATGAATGGAAATTGAATTTTGGACACAATGGCATTACCAGAATTTTGAGTTTAGGTCAAGTTTTGTGAGTTGTCATTTGGTTTCTTCATTTGCAAGTCACACATCAAAATCCTTTACCAATGCATTTCAAGTGCTCCTTTTGGTCTGAATGCATTCACAAGGCAATTTGCAAGTGATTAGAAGATTCTAGAGCAAGCTACATGGCCAGAATACACGACTGTCACATGGCATTTGAAGGAAAAATCAGAATTTGTGAACTACTGAATTGGGCCTCATTCAAGCTTCAAAAGCCCACAAACTCACTCTATATAAGCATATCATTGATTTCAGAATCATTTTGGTGCATGTTTCGTGGCTGAAGCAGAGATAGCAACTTCATTTTCAAGAGGAGCAAGTGAAGTCGTGTTTTGAATTCCAGGCCAATTCAATGCAAATTGAAGATTGCAAACTCTTCCTAGAGCATCATTGAACGTATCTGGAGAGTTTTGAAGGGAGAATCAAGCTCTAAGCAAATCTGTTACTAGACCTACAACAGGTTAGTAACTTTCAAATTTCCACATGAATTAGCATGATGTAGTTAGAAATGAACTTGTGGTTAGGATCTAGACAAGATGTAGATCGTTTTAGGATCAATTTGGAAGCAATTGGTGATGTTTGATCATGAGGTACCATTTCTGTTTGGACACGAGTTGATCTGATCTTAAGGCTATAACATGATTTGGATAGATCAGGATGAACTAGGAAGCATGAGGATGATTTCTATACTATTAGTTTTGCAAATTGTGCTGATCAAATTGGATGTGTTTTCTGAATATTGCTTCGAATTTTAAAATCCATGGAGATTTAGAACATGTGAATAGGAGATTTGAATTCCTGTTGAAATTCTGGAGAGATTGATGTAAGGAGTGAAAATGTTTGACCACCTGCAACTACCTGCTCACCGGAGAAGACGACCGGAGTCTTCTCCGGCCACCGTCCCTGATCTCCACCCGGGCAGCCTGAATTTTGGAGAAGATGAGTCCATAGCCATCAGATCTTGCTTTTGACCTTGATTAGACCACAGATCCAATGGCCACGACTTAAAGTTTTTGTTGACTTCTGAGGATCAAAACGCAGGCATTTCATTAAATGAGGTGGCACGCCCTCAGCGCTTGGATCAGTGGACCAGTCTCCTCATCCAATGGCTCATGTTTTATTCTGAGTTTTATTTTCTTTTATTTGATTTTTATTATTTTAAATGCTTTATTGATTCAAAAAATCATAATAAATTCATTCTTGATCCAAAAATTATTTTAAAAATATCTCCATGATCTTGAGAGAATTTGTGATTTTCTGAAATTAATAAAATGCATTTTCATGCATTTTTCATTTTAATTTGATTTTTCTTATTTTTGTTAATTCTTTTAATTTTGCATATTTGACCATCTGTTTTGCTGAATTTTGTTCTTCCAATTGGTGATGTATTTGGCTTTGATTTTTTAGTAAGTGTTAGGTTAGACATGTATGCTCCCTTAGTATTTTTCTTGGAATTTTAGAACAAATTTAGGTTCTGTTTTAGGTATTAAGATTAGAGCCTTCCCAAACTTGTGGATTACCTTGATACCTTTCAATCTAGAAATTATTTAGGTGACTTAGAAGTTTAATTAGGCTTTAATATTTTAACCCTAGGTTTGTCAAACATTCATATTCCTCTAGGAATTTTATTAGAATTTTACAACTTTATTTCTATTTCAGTTGAATTTTGCAAGTTGCTTGTGCTTTTGGTGTTCTATCTTGAGTGCTCTTTGCTTGCTTGGTTTTGTTGGTGACTTTGGAGTTGGATTTTCTTGGATTCCTTTTTGAGAGGTCTTCTAGACTTGGTATAGCTGCTATGGCTTGAAGATTGGAGCTTGGAGTTGAAGTTTCCTTTTCTTTTAGGAGTTGTTTTAGGAGTTTAGGAAATTAGGGTTTTAGGAAGAGCCATTAGAGCTAGTTTTGATTCTTTCATCAAACATAGAATGGATTGTGTGCCTCTATTCTATCCAATGATGTAAAGTCCAACTAGGTAAACTCCATCTATCCTTTGGAGGGATGTGTGGTATGCCCATAGTTGAGTAGAACTTTGAGGATACCCTTCCATTTCAATGTTGGTACTTGATGATTTCCTTTGGTTTTCATTTGGTTCTTAACATTGCAACCTTGATCTTAGTGATTATTCCTCTGCTTGGAGTGTGCTTGCTAGAGCTTGAAGATGAAGTTTGATGAATCTTGAAGTTAGAAGCTAGCTTGAAGATGAAACCATGTTACTGTCAACTTTGCTGTGATTTCAACTGTGTTGTTTAGAGCTTGTTGTTGTTGTCTGCTGTGGGAGTTTGTTGTTGCTGCTTGGGCTGTTTTCTCTGTATCTTTTATCTTTCTCTGTATTGTCTTTTTGCTTGTGCTGATTACCTCTAGGTTTGAGGTGGAGCTTGTCTCCTCTTGCCTATTGTTTTCTCCCTTGCCTCGTTTATACTGTTGCATAGCATGCATTTTACTGTTTACTGCTTGCTTTCTTTTGTTGTTTCCCCTAGGATCTCTGATTTCCTCTGTGTAAGAGGGAATTATGACAGACATTAGGTTTTGACCCATGCATGATAACTGTAGGTAGATTCCCCTTTCAACCATAGTTTTAGGGTGTCTTTCTCTCCTCCTCTCAAAACAAATTCAAAAACACAGTAATAAGGTTAATTGAAGTCGTGCGTTAAGAGCCTTAAGCTATCTGGGAAAAGGTTGGTGGAAGGTCTCTCTCCAGTAATCTGGATGTTAGTGTGGTACCCTTTGGGTGACATACAAAACGTTCACTCCTGGGTCATAGTCTCTAGTGCGAGTGAGATTGCAAACATCCTAAAAAACAGTTCTTTCGTGAAAAACTCAAACAAACATTCAAAATCTGTTTTTATCCTCTTGGACCTTTAATTTGGAAAACCCTTTTCAGAAGGAGATAAAAAATGTCGGACAAACTTGTGTCTTCCGTAGCCCGAACTACGTTTGCTCTGATCTTTCATGCCGTATGAAAGTACGTAGGCACGAGATGCGACATCTCGGCGAGCAACCTTCCCCCCTTAACCCATAGTTAGGCGAACTACGTTGACTCTGATTTCTCGTTCCAGACGGGAATACGTAGGCATAAAGTGCGATACTTTGTCGAGTCATTTTCTTTTCTTTTTAACCCAGACCTTTAGAGTAGATAGAATAACATACCCTTAGATAGAAAACAAGCGTGGATACCGTCGAGTACGACGGACGTGAGGGGTGCTAATACCTTCCCCTTGCGTAACTGACTCCCGAATCTAGGATTTGGTTGCGATGACCATTCCTTTCCCTCTTTGCGTTAGGTTTACTCTGAGCGTTTCCTTTCCCTCTTGTGGGATAAATAACGCACGGTGGCGACTATTCTGTCATAGCCGGCGCCGATTTTCGCAGTAGCGACAATATTGAACAAGGAAAATAGGAAAAAATAGAAAAAGGGTTGATCTCTACAATGGATCGAACCCAAGTCATGTGTGTGAAAGGCGCGCATTGAGTGAAGGTTTCTACCACTGGGGTGGCTATACATCCGTTGATATAGCCACCCCTATAAACATATAAGGCATGATTCCATGGATTTTTCTGGGCAAGCAAAACACACAAACAACTGATTTGCATTTTGATTCCTAACTTGGTCAATTCTTTATGGAATTTAGTGAATTTTTTATCAAACTTGAGTGAAATTTCATGAGGATCACAGTGGTGGCATTAATTTTGAAATATCATGCTTCTATTTTGAAATTCGATAGCACAAGCAAGTGTGAGTGTGTGAGATGCATATTGATGTGTAGTTCAACTTCCAAGCATTCTCAGACCAAGCCAAGTACATACACACATTAGAAACATATTGATGAATGATTGTGAGAGAAAAAATGAACTCAAAACAGGTTCTGGTAAGAAATGACCATCAAGCTGCAATTGGTCATTTGAAATGCAAGTTGAAATCCAATTCAGGTTTTATGCACATTTTGACCAAACCAATCACACACACAAGTCATACACATGTTAAAAAATGAGTTTAACCACACAAAAAAAAGTTCCAACAGGCTGAGGTGCAAGATGATGAGCAGGCTGCATTTTGTACTTTAAGGCATTTATGACAAGGTTCAAATCAAACTCTAATGCACAATTAAGCCAAACAAACTATGCACACAAACATTAAACATGTTGAGGGACACTTCTATGCCAAAAATTCAAACTCATTCTCATTAAAAAAGGAACTGGTGTAGTGATGGCTCATTTTGTTTGAAAATGCATTTTTGAAAGTGAGCAACCAAATCATGTTGAAACAGATCATATAATTTATACATACATATTATAATCATGAAAGTAGATGTGATCAAACCCAATAATCAAGCATATTTCAACCAGAACAAGATTTGACATGTAGACTGCAATGCAAAAACAGTTTTTTTTAAAAAAATGATGCAAGTTGGAAGATTCAAGTTGAGTGACATTTATGGTATACCAATAATGCACACATATTTCAAACATGTTAAATGATGATTCTATACCAAAAATTCAGACACATTCCTTTTAAAATAGAAACTGGTATAGTGATGGCTCACTTGGCTTAAAAATGCATTTTTGAATGTGAGCAACCAAATCATGTTGAAACAGTTCATATAAACCATACATACACATCATAAAAATGTAACTAGATGTGTTCAAGCTTAAAAATCAGGCACACTTCAATCATAGCAAGTTTTGGCATGCAGGATGCTATGTAAAACAGTTTTGATGGTAAAGTGATGCAGCAGTTGTTTTTCTTAATGATGATGAGTCTTATGCTGCAACCAAGATACACACACGTTACATATGCAATGACAGTTGGTTCTATACACAGAACTCAAACATATCTCCTTCAAAATTCAAATTGTCATATTGATGGCACATTGAGTAAAAAATGCAAAATGATTCAAGACATGGTTCATGATTTTGAATGCAAGCAAGATTCATGAAGAGTGATAGACAGTAGCAACAACTTGAAGCAAACCAAACACATAAGAAATGACAAGTCTAGTCAATAACAAAACAGTTGCAAATCAAATTTCATGCCAAAACTCCTAATGCTACTTCCTTGGACAGTTTTCCCTCAAAACACATTTTGGACAAAACAAAGAGTACAATCTTAATAGCATATCATCAACACATCTCAGAAACAATATGCTTTGACAGAGACAACAAAAATTGCAATGAACACAAACTCTTTACAAGAGCAATTTTGGGACATCATGAGTACATTTTCACAACATAACCTCAAATCTACACAACATGACAATGTAGTGTGCAAGATGAAAGTTTAGTACTACATACCTTTTGTAGATTATCTTGAGCAAATTATAGAACAAAGAATACCAGAGATCTTTAAATGCCACTTAGCTTTGAAGCTTTCTTCCTTGTGAAGCAAAATGCAAATCTTAGGCCAGATTGAGAATTAAGCTTCACCACCTGATTCCAATGCTTTGGACAGTTGATATAGGATGCATATGAGGTGTATGAGTGATTAGAACATCAAGAAGAAGCCTGTACAAGAGCTTGGTTGATTTTATGCATTGTGGTCAAAGTAGCTTGTTATGAAAGTTGACTTTTTTCAAAATGAGGTTTTTGAGTGATGTAATGGTTTGGACACCTTCTATATCATATTTATGGATTGTGTGGATAATTTGTGGTGAGTTTTAATGTGTGGAAATGAGTTTAGGGGCTGGGCTGTCAAGACAGATTTTTTGTGTTTTGGTGACTTTGAGATTTTGGTGAATTTGAAGTACAGAAGGAAAGAGTAAGAACTTATGATTACTTTGGTTTTTAGAAGTGTTCTGATGTGTGGAATAAGGTAGAGATGTCCTCTATTTATAGGGAAATGAGAGGGAAAGCATATTGGAGGTTTCCTTCCTAAGAGGGAAAGGTTTGCAATTTTGGATCAAATCTCTCAAAAGTGTTTTCTTGGCTTGGAGGTAAGCTGAAAGTCAAGTGAAATGATGAATTTAGAGTGGCTAAAGTGAGGCTAGAGAGAGTAGGAACATGGCTAGTGCAGAGCTTCCTTTTCCACCTTTTTCATTTTTCATTATTTTAATGCAAGTTGCATTTACAACTTTCAAGCCAACTTGCCAAACTTCAAATTTTCACTTCCTCTGCATAAATCTCATAATTAAATGCTTCAAAACATCTAAATATCAGAAACAATAAGATTCAAAGGCTGAGAAATGGTCCAAATGACCAAAGAATGAACTTATGAAAAATTACCAATGTGGAACTCAAGTATGAAAACACCATCTTGCGAAATCCATAACTCTCAACTCACAAATGCCATTGAGATGTTATAGTACTTTTTAGAAAGCCCTCAAATAGCTCTAAAACATTCATGCTTTTATGAATTTCAAATTCTCAAAGGAACTTGGTCAAAAAGCCTCTCCAAGTTGCTGAAAAACAAGCTTAAAAGTATATGCATTTGATCATAACTCCAAATATATGCATTTTCTGGTCATGGACCACTTTTATGCTTTTGTAGGATTTGTCAAGAGCTTTCTAATGAGCTTTGAACCACTTCATTTGGATGTGTGGTTAAGGAGTTATGGCCTTGCCCCTTTTGAAACCCTAATTCCCGACTTTTGCGATTACTCCTCAACCCTCGATCCAATTGTCATGAAATTGTATGGGTAGATGCAATATGTCATTAGGAACATTTTTTATTCACATCTTGAGGTAAGATTCCTTATTGTTGAACAATTGACTTTTCGGTCAACCGAACGATCGATCGGCGGCTACCGAGTCGACTGTTGATGCTCTAGACCTCCTAAGGCTTTGAAACTTCTTGAATGGACTTTACCAAGCCAAATTAACATTATGGGCCATAATACCACCATTATAACACCTTTTAAATCAAAAGTCAACTACAGTTGACTTTTCCTACTCGAAAAACCCTAATCGGGTATCCTAAATTTCCCTGCTTTTGATTCCTGGGTAACAACCTCAAATTGGATTCATGCTTGATCCAATGGAATACTCTTGATAATGTGGAGATCCAATCTCAAAGAAACCAATTCAAAACATTGATCGGTCAACCCTCGAAACCTTGATTTCGGCTGTACAAAACCCTGATTCTCCTGTAACTTGACAAAGACCACTTGGAAAGGGTTAAGGTTAGATAAACATGTGAATATGATCCTACAATGATGACGGATATCTAAGGGGTCAAAATTTGGGGTATGACTGTTGCCCCTATTTAAATATCTTTCACCGGACGGCGACGAAAGATGACAATCCTCGCGGAATCATAGTGAGAGGTATTTAAATATAGCGAACCAAAAATTGTGTCCCTTAGATCCAATGGTATGCAAAAGGACAAATGCGGATATGCTATGAATCTATATGATGCTTTATGATGTTTGAGTGTAAGACAGGTGCAGACACGCGAGCAAAGATAAAAGAACGACAATACAACGAGTAGTTACTCATGGGGACTCAACACACTGGGGAAAGATTCCAAGAGAAGTAAACGGGATAGTTCAAACATGACTAAGGACGCTGCTCAGGGGAATCTTTCACACAGGGGACGCCACCTCCAACGGGGGAAACAAAATTTCATTGGCAAGATGGAGACGACACTCCGCTGGGGTAGAAAGTAATTCTCCACTGGGGAAATGAAAGAAAAGAGACGCAAACCTCACTGGGGATAAACAGTTGAGGCATCTCCTATAGCGAAGAGTTCGAATGGGATATTTAAGAAAAGAACAGAAACAGGACCAAACGCACCCGGGGATGCTAGTAACGACTAGATTTCCGAGACTCGAATGGGAAAGCGACGTTTTACTGGGGATACTGGTGACGACCAGAACAATCAACAATCAAAGTATGCTAGTTTCTACTAGACTTACAAAGGGGTGATGGTGACGACCAAACAAAATGGGAGCTCCGAATTGCGTTGATGCAACACAGGATTCTAGTTGGGGAAATTGGTAACAACTAACTCTCGGTGTTAATAACAATTAACTTTCAGGTAGAGCCAGCAACCACTGGATTTCTCAAACTATGGTGACGACCTAAAGCAACGATACCAATCGATTGGATTTTAAACAATGCCAGTTACCACTGGACTTTCAAGAGACGCCAATTACCATTGGACTTTCAAGAGACATGGTGACGACCAGAGCTCAATACCAATAACGATTGGATTTTAAACATGTGCCAGTTACCACTAGATTTTTAAAAGCTGCCAATTACCATTGGACTTTCAAGAGACATGGTGACGACCAGAGCTCAATACCAATAACGATTGGATTTTAAACAGTGCCAGTTACCACTGGACTTTTTAGAAGATATGGGGGGTGCTAGTAACGACTAGACTTCAAGGTGTGAAACTGGTGACGACCAGGAAAACGATACTAGTAACAGTAGGACATCCCAAGGTACGGGTTACAACCAGGAACAGGCGGGATACAGGTGACGACCTATAACCACACACAAACTTAGTAACAACCGAGGTAGAGAAATTGGTGACGACCAACAACTCAAGAGGACAGAGAATGCCCAAAGAACAACAAACAAGACCACTGGTAACAACCAGGAAAAGATCAAGGCAAAAGGTAACAACCAAAGACCAAATAGAGGTCAGACAAATGCACATGATATGCCCTGATGCCAATGATTAATGGTATGCAGGAGTTGACTCTGACGAGGGTCAGAAAAATCTGGAGACTAAAGGGAGAGATGGATAAACACATCTGTCTTATTGGGGATGCAATGAATCATACTGAATTCACGAAACAAAGGTGTTGTAGGTTTCTAGGAAATAAACCCACTCTGTTTGGAGAAAAGGCTTCAGGGATGCTGGCCAGGATTGACAACGTAACTCTAAATAGACGCTCTGAATTCTTCTACTAGGGATGAGGCTACCATCATAAGAACTCGTCTCATAGAGAAACCTGGGGAAAAGGTCTTCAATCTGGGTGACTACACACGACCGAATAAGCAACTTTTCAAGTTAATTCAACTGACATTCACTGGGAGATGTATTGAGACTGCACGTCAAAGTTTCTGCCACTTTAAAACTTTGAGATGTATGATCTCCACCGAGTCTTTCCGCAAGCCAAAGTGTTTTATGTTTTGTTAGTCTTCAAAAGTTATTTTTATTTTAAATTCGAACCTGGTGCTTTCAAAAATTATCATTGACAATAGACGATGTTTTGCATAACAAAGAAATAAAGACAATAGTAATTTTGCAAAAAGGAAAGGTCCAAAACTGATTTCATTTAAGAATGGAAGTTTGTCAATGACAGAACTCCACGGAACTTTTTACAATTGAACATGGCACCATAAAAAGAAACAGGTTACATTGAATCACTGACAATTCTACCCCTAATGACTAAAACTTTCCAAAACCTTGCTTCTGACAAGAGCGGTTGAAATGGACTTCTTTGTAAAAGCTTCTGCAGAGGTAACGACCCATCTGATGCAGTGAAACGCCTTTGTCCCTAACTTTTGCCTTGATTGCCCTTTCAGGTTGTCAATCCACCGGGACGCTCTTTTTTGCCTAAGCCGCCCTTTCGGGTTTTCAACTTAGCGAGCTCATCATCTCTTTTTTTATTCCATCCCTAACTTTTGCCTGGACCTCCTTCATAGGTTATGATCCAGCGGGATACCCATTATTGCATAAGCCGCCCTTGCGGGTTTCCGACTTATCGGGTTCTTTTAGGCGTAATATTTTCAGACTGCATCAGAATTCACCGGGTGTGCAAGCTGTTCCCCATTCATTGTTGTGAGAATTAACGATCCTCCTGAGAAGACTGTTTTTACAACAAACGGACCATCATAGTTGGGCATCCATTTTCCCCGTGCATCTTTGTGAACTGGCAATATCCTTTTGAGCACAAGCTCTCCTTCCCGGAATTCTCGGATACGAACCTTTTTGTCAAAATCTCTATTTATCCTTTTCTGGTATATCTGACCATGACACATCGCAGACATGCGCTTCTCGTCAATAAGGTTCAACTGGTCAAATCTTTCTCGCACCCATTCAGCTTCTTCAATTTTGGTTTCCATTATGACCCTTAAGGAAGGTATCTCAACCTCAATAGGAAGTACTGCATCCATCCCGTATACCAAGGAAAAAGGGGTTGCCCCTGTTGAAGTACGAACGAACGTTCTATACCCATGCAATGCAAATGGCAGCATCTTATGCCAATCTTTGTAGGTTTTCACCATCTTTTGCAAAATCTTCTTGATGTTCTTATTTGCAGCTTTGACAGCTCCATTCATCTTGGGACAATAAGGAGAGGAATTGTGATGTTCAATTTTGAAGTCACCACACAGTTCTTTCATGGTTTTGTTATTCATATTGGTACTGTTATCTGTTATGGTCCGGTTTGGGATTCCGTACTGACAGATAATCTCCTTCTTTATAAAACGGGCCACCACTTGTCGAGTAACATTGGTGTAGGATACGGCTTCAACCCACTTTGTGAAGTAATCAATAGGGACCAGAATAAATCAGTTTCCATTAGAAGCCTTCGGCTCGATTGCCCCAATCATATCAATGCCCCACATAGAGAAAGGCCAAGGTGATCTCAACATATTTAACAATGTCGGAGGCACATGCGTCTTATCCGCATAAATCTTACACTTGTGACATTTCCTGGCATATTGAATACAGTCAGCTTCCAAAGTCAACCAATAATACCCAGCCCTCAAAATCTTCTTGGACATGGCATATCCATTGGCGTGAGTGCCAAATGTTCCTTCATGGATATCTTGCATTAACAATTCTGCTTCTCGTTTGTTGACACACCTAAGCAGGACCATGTCATGATTTCTTTTATAGAGCACACCATTGCTGAGAAAGAACTTAGAGGCCAATCTTCTCAAGGTTTTCTTATCAAGTGATGTAGCATCGACCAGATACTCTTGCTTTAATAGATAATTCTTTATGTCATGGAACCACGACTTGTTATCAACTTCTTCTTCAACCATCTAACAGTCTTGCGTTCAATTCTAATGAGAGTAGCATCATTGAGGTACTTGACTCTCCACATTGAGGCTAACATGGCTAGGGCATCAGCAATATGATTTTCAGACCTCAGAACATGCTTGAAAGTGATTTCATCAAAATATTCAATCATTTCAATGATATAGGCTCTGTAAGGGATCAAATTCTCATGTCTGGTCTCCCATTCACCTGTAACTTGATAAATAACCAAGGCCGAATCTCCACTTACTTCGAGAAGTTTGATTCTGAGGTCAATAGCTGCTTCAAGGCCAAGGATACATGCTTCATACTCGGCAATGTTGGTTGTACATTCAAAGTCTATCCTTGTTGTAAACGGAGTGTAACCACCTTCGCCATTCATCAGAACGGCTCCTACGCCATGCCCACTGTAATTTGAGGAACCATCGAACATCATTTTCCACCAAAGACCCGACTCAGGACCTCCATCAGGACCTGGTTCTTCACAATCTTTTACCAGCATAATGTCTTCGTCTGGGAAATCAAATTTGAGAGACTCGTAATCTTCAACTGGTTGATCTGCAAGATATTCTGATAACACACTACCCTTGATCAACTTCTGGGTCACATACTGGATGTCATATTCTGATAACAACATGTGCCATCGGGCGAGCCTTCCTGTTTGTGCAGGCTTCTCGAAGATATACTTTATCGGGTCCATCTTTGAAATCAATAAAGTGGTATGACAAATCATGTACTGCCTTAAACGTCTGGAAGTCCATGCTAAGGCACAACAAGTTTTCTCTAGAAATGAATACCGGCTTTCACAATCAGTAAACTTCTTACTCAAATAATAGATAGCATGCTCTTTTCGTCCGGACTCATCCTGCTAACCCAACACACAACCCATTGAATTCTCGAGTACTGTCAAATTCATGAAAAGAGATCTTCCTGGAACAGGAGGTATTAAGATCGGAGGCTCTTGAAGATAGCCTTTAATCTTATCAAATGCTTGCTGGCAATCTGAATTCCAAACGACCGTTTGATCCTTTCGTAACAACTTAAAAATGGGCTCACAAGTAGGAGTCATATTGGAAATAAATCTGGATATGTAGTTCAATCTTCCAAGGAAACCTCTGACTTGCATCTCAGTTTGCGGAGCTGGCATATCTTGAATGGCCCAAACTTTATCTGGATCTACCTCAATTCCTTGGTGGCTGACGATGAAACCGAGTAATTTCCCAAATCTCGCCCAAAAGTACACTTAGCTGGGTTCAGCCTCAACTGATATTTTCTGAGTCTCTCAAATAATTTCAACAAATGGTTCAAATGGTCCTCTTCACTCTGAGATTTGGCGATCATATCATCAACATACACTTATATCTCTTTGTGCATCATGTCATGAAACAAGGTCACCATAGCTCTTTGATACGTGGCACCGACATTCTTTAAACCGAACGACATGACTTTGTTGTTAGACTATGGCATGGATCTAGAAGGGGGGGGGGGGGTTGAATAGATCCCCAATTAAAATTTGAGTCGGCGCTACCAATTTAAAATTGGTTTTAAAAGTGTTTTAAGTGCGGAAGCGGCCGAGGAAAATCATAGTCTAAAACGAACGGTTATTGGAAAACCGGATATACGTAAGCCTATGGATTTATGACAATTCGGAAAAATAGAATCACAACACAAAATATGCTTATCAATTATTTACTTCAGTTGTAAGGTTACCTAGTTCCAATGATTCAAAACCAAACCAAAACTAGATACACAAGTAAGATAATTTTGGTTCAAGCAATATGTCAAACACTTGGTGTGCAAAGACACTCCAAGTGATGTTTATGTTGAGTAAGTGATTTCAACCAGCCTAGTACAACGTATTGTTGTACTTTAGAGTTAAAAACAAAGTTTTAATCTCTTACTCAATTGATATCACAATTTTGACAATAGAGCTTACACAAAAATCACTTATTTGAGCTGTAACGAAAATGCTGAAAATAAAGGAAGACAAGTAATTTGGTGAGGCAGTTCCCCTGTCGTCCTCGCTTCGGGGTACGTCTGCCCTCAATTCTAAAACTATAATTGAGATATATTGTATAAATATCACCTGTTCGAATGAACAGTTTATACAAGGGTTGAGCAGCAAATATACAACAAAAATCTGAATGTGTTGAAAGTTGCCTTCACTCCTTGCCCCTTGATTCAAGCTGAATCAAGTTCTTCGATTTGTGTTGATGGACCTCCGACTCCAGCCACCTTATTGAAGAACACGTTGTTCTTCAAACCTTTGGCTCCAGCTGATCTCAACAGCACCAAATCGAACCCGAGATCTTCCCTTCAAAATCACTGAATCCGCTACTAGACTTGTGAAGACCACCTCTTCACAATCACCTTCGCTCGATTGATCGTTCATGAAGAATCTCGTCCAAAAACCCCCAAAATTCGAACCAATCTTGGAGGGAAAAACCCCAATGGTTTTATTCAAGAAAGAACCTGTCGCAATCTTCAACCCGAGCTTGATTCTCCAATCTAAGCCTCGAACCTTATCACCTTGAAACTCTCACAAATGCATTTCAAAGATGATTGTGTGTAATTGAAATGTTGTGAGATGTTGAAGATGAAGATGATGAATCTTGGACACCTATTTCACTCTTTCTTGGTTTTTGAACACATGAATCAAAAGAATATCAAAATGTTAGTAGACACAATTGTTTAAGCAAGTATATATAGTGCCAACAAAATTCAGGACATAACAGTATTTCAAATATGAGAGGGAACAATTTTAAAACAGTTTTACCGCGCGAACGGTCGACCATAACAGGTCTGTGTGTCGACGCATGGCCTGTGCTGTTTTGAGTTTCTGGAAATTTCATCAGTGTGCGTCGACCATACAGTTGGCGTGCGCTGACCCGTTGAAATTCATCTCCTTTGTGCGCCGACCCTATGGTCGACCAATGCTTTTATGCGTTGACCCGCTGGAATATCATTCCTTCATGCGCTGACCCTATGGTCGACGCATGCTTTGTGCGCTGACTGATTTTCCCTTTTTCTGATGGATACGCCGACCCTATGGTCGACCCATGTCCTGCAAGCCTGCAAAATTTCATTAGTTTGAAGTTTTTCATGCCTTTAGTCATGATTGCATTTTGTCAACTCAAAGTATATTCATTTTAGAAATTTTAAGACAAGCGAAAGAAGAATATGGTGGGTGATATGTTGCATCTGGTTTAGTGGATCTGGAATTCATACTTTCCAGTCTATCTTGGGAATTTGTCATCATCGAAACCTGCATTTACCAATGTCTTGCAGATTTGTGTGATATGTGGCGATTTGCCTCCACAATCTCCCCATTTTTGATGATGACAACCTGTATACAGTTAAAACACCAAATATGCAACGTATACACACAAGTATACACAAGCTCCCCCTTTCTTTTGCACTATAAGGCTGTAGAACAACAACCATCAAATGTTGTTAATATCCTGAACTGTTAATATCCTGACTTGGCTTTGGTGTTTCCTTGTTACATTGTCTTCTCCCCCTTTGACACCATCAAAAAGAGTAGAGGAACGCATCAATTAACAGAGAGCAGACAATAGGTGATAGTTAATTACCAAACTTCACACACAAGCATGATAATGAACAAAAATCTTGAATTAATAGATAATGACGAACACACGTAATGAAAGTTCAGGCACACATAATACAAAACAAATGAAAAGTACACAGACGAAAACATATAAGCAAATATGAAATGTGCAACTATGAATCTAATAACCACGACCCCGTCCACGTCCTCTCCCTCGGTATGCAGCATCTGGATTGTGGTAAGGATCCGAGAAGTCCAAAAAGGCTTCGACGGACATGTTGAGATGATTGAGAGAGTTGGTGATTTCCCAATCTTGCCGCTCATGTGATTCAACTAGAGAGTCAATACGGGCGTCCATCCAAGTAGAAAAAGAATTGAACCTTTCAGTTTGGGCATGGAGCTCAGCTCTAATCTGCTCCATCTGAGTGTCTTGACGCCTTATGAAGTTTTGTTGTTCTAACTGCATTGACTGCATCATAGTAATGACTTCAGAGTTATCCGAAGGCGGAGGAGGTGATGAGTGCTCAGAGGGTTGGTAGTCTTGAGGGTAGCCGTGATATGGGTCATAGAATCTACCCAAGGTAGTCCAGCCTGTATATTGCCAATTGCCCCAGCCTTGATTTGTAGAATCGCCTTCTTGTTCTTCTGATTGATATGAGTACTGGACCCAATCGGTATTTGTAGCCGTATCATGGACTGGAGATTGATGATAATCTTGAGTCCCATAGATAGGTTCTTGTATCTCTGCATATGTGTTGTCTTCTGCATCGTCTTCTTCACCTTCCTCTTCACTTTCTTCTTCACTTTGTTCGTTGCTTTCTTCTTCACCCTGCTCTTCACTTTCTTCTTCATCAGAATCGTTACTAGGAACCGGAGGAATATTAGCCCGTCGGACAAATCTGTATGAACGACGTTCAGCACACCAAAAATACCCCATCATTGCAAGGGTTTTGGTGCTAAATTCTTTATCTGAGGAAACTGATACACATGGAAATGTTGGATACACAACATTCGCAGCAGCAAGAATTTCCGAGATGAACGACCCATAGGCTAAAGCAGTGCCTCTACTTGAGTCTCTCAGACCAAACATCCTGCTAGCAATATAGTAAGGCCAATTTATTTTGATCCTGTTTTGCAGTATGTAGATAAGATGTACCTCAACTTGTTCTACACGCGACAGACCACCCTTTTTCGGTCGTAGAATATGAGCGACAATCCACTGAAGGATGCGCTCCCCTGTATTGAGTTTCCCGGGTGTGACCGATCGAGGAAAAGCATCGCTGTTGACAATTGCCTCTGGATAAGGTCGTTTGAGCATTCCATTCAGAGCCCTCTTATATTCATAACCCGGCACCGTACGAGTGTCAGTTACCTCATGGAGAGGTGGTGCATCAGCATCAACAGTCATATCAAAATATTTGTTCCATACTTCAGAATTGATATTAACCAGTCTATTTCCTACAGAGGTGTGAAAGTGCTGGTCTTGAAAGTTACCTCGCATATTTGTGTAAAACACTCTGACCAAATCTTCACTGTACTTTGTATTACATTCCAGGAAATTGACGAACCCTTGAAAGTCCAACAGGGACAGAGGCCGAGTGAGATGCAAGCGCTCACTTGTTGCATGGTAGAAAGCATGTTATGGAACTATGGCCCTTTTGCTGAGACTTTTGTTGAAGTTTTCAATCGCAGGAGGATGAACAAGAGACACAGCAGTAACCGGAACTGAAGTAGAGGATGAAGATGCTCTTGATCTCTTACCGGTAGTTTTGCGGAGAGAGGAAGCCATTGATGAAGAGTTTTGGAGTAGTTTGAAGAGGAACTTTGAAGAGAATGATTTGGGAATAATGTTGGAGAAGAAGAATACTTGGGTCTTTAATAGAAGGAGATGTTAGGGTTTTTGGGAAGAGTGAGGAGACAAGGAGACAATTTAGGTGTCTAGATGCAATTCACAAGATGAATGTCATGTCAAAACATCACAACACATTTAATGTAGGGAAGAGGGAAAGTGGAACGGTTTTCAAACGAGAAAATTTCTGGGTTTTCAAGCGAGTCGTCGACCATAGCCCTGCATGCATCGACGCATACTGTTTAGTTTTTGATAATTTTGAAAATTTTACAGCATGCGTCGACCATTGTCCTGTTTAGGTCGACTCAAACCTTCAAAAAACTCAAAATTTTCAATTTTAAGATATGCAGAATGTCACACTTGCCTATTTATCATGCCTATTCATCTTTTCACAATATGAAATGCATTCAACACACATAGTATCAACCAGCAACAGTCATATACATATATAAGTACCATGATTGTAGAACGATATAGCTATTTTCAAGTCATGAATGCTAAGAGAGAGAAGAAAGGAGCAATATCACCTCTATACGGACTACTCTAGTTAACCACAGATTTGTACTTGAAACAAACTCAAAGCGATTATTAGTGGTACAAAACTATAGTTGTAAGTATATTAAATTTGAACGTAGCAATTTTTAAACCCGATCAGAAATATCGAGAATACCAAGCTCTCGACGGATATGAAAGAAGGGCTCATTGGCTAGAGGCTTTGTGAAAATGTCCGCTAGTTGGTTTTTAGTATCGACGTGCTCAAAGACAACGTCACCCTTCTCTACATGGTCCCTAAGAAAATGGTGTCGAATTTCTATGTGTTTAGTACGCGAGTGTAACACCGGATTCTTGGTAAGATTTATAGCACTGGTGTTGTCACAAAATATTGGAATACGTTCTAGTTTCAAATTAAAGTCCAATAGTTGTTGTTTAAGCCATAAGACTTGCGCACAACAACTACCGGCGGCTACGTATTCCGCTTCGGCGGTTGACAAAGCAACAGACACTTGTTTCTTGTTGTGCCAACTAACCAGAGAGTTTGAAAATAGGTGACATGTACCACTAGTGCTTTTCCTATCTGATTTGCAACCGGCAAAATCGGAATCAGAGAAGCCTACCAATGAACAATCATTACCCTTAGAATACCACAATCCATACTTCGGAATACCAGATAGGTATCGAAGTATGCGTTTGACAGATTTTAGGTGGGATTCCTTAGGACATGATTGGTATCTGGCGCACATACACACGCTAAACATAATGTCGGGACGCGAAGCAGTGAGATAGAGAAGCGAGCCAATCATACCTCTGTACCTTTTTACCTCAACATCTTTGCCACTTTCATCTTTACTCATGTTTGCACATGTTGGCATAGGGGTGTCTATGGCTTTTGCATTTGCCATGTCAAATCTCTTGAGAAGATCCAAACAATATTTTGTTTGGCTCACGAATGTTCCTTCCTTCAGTTGCTTGATTTGTAACCCGAGAAAATATGTGAGTTCACCCATCATACTCATCTCGAATTCACCCTGCATAAGCTTAGCAAACTCTCTTACGAGATTCATGTTAGTGGATCCAAATATGATATCGTCAACATAAATTTGTACAAGAATTAAGTGTTTTCCTTGACGTTTAATGAAGAGAGTAGTATCAACCTTTCCTCTTGAGTAGCCTTGATCAAGTAAGAATTTGCTTAGTCTCTCATACCAAGCTCTATGAGCTTGTTTAAGACCATACAAGGCTCTTTTCAATTTATAGACATGATCAGGATACTCATGAGACTCAAAACCAGGTGGTTGAGCAACATAGACTTCTTCATTTATAAACCCGTTAAGGAATGCACTTTTGACGTCCATTTGAAATAACTTAAAATCTTTCGCACAAGCGAAAGCAAGTAGAAGGCGTATAGCCTCGAGTCGGGCAACCGGCACATAAGTTTCCTCATAGTCGATACCTTCCTCTTGGTTATACCCTTGTGTGACTAAACGCGCTTTGCTGCGAGTTATTACTCCGTTCTCGTCCAGTTTATTTCTAAACACCCATCGGGTGCCGATTACTCGATGACATCGTGGAGGAGGGACAAGGTCCCAAACCTCATTTCTAGTAAACTGATTCAGTTCCTCCTGCATTGACAAATACCAATGTTCATCGAGTAGGGCTTCCTTAGGGTTTTTAGGTTCCATCTGTGACACGAAAGCGAAGTAATAACAGAAATTACTTAGCTTAGCTCGAGTTGTTACACCCTTTGTGATGTCTCTAATAATGTTTTCAATTGGATGGTCTTTAGATGACTTCCATTCTTGAGGAAGATCGTCGTTTGAAGGCGGATGAACTTCCTCTGTTGCATCACGGTGTGCATCCTTATCCTCCTCAATTTTGGCTTTGTCAGGTTGATCAATCCCCGTCTCGCCACTTTTGAGTATGTCTACAGTGGATGTACCTACACCATGAACAACACTATCCTTTCCGACATTTCTCGGGTAGGACTCATCAAAGGTAACATGCACAGACTCTTCTACAGCAAGTAATCGTTTATTATATATTCTATATGCTTTACTCGAGTGAGAGTATCTGAGAAAGATACCTTCATCGGCTTTGGAATCAAATTTGCCCAAGTTTTCCTTTCCATTGTTTAATACAAAACATTTACATCCAAACACGTGCAAGTGAGAAACATTAGGGTTTCACCCTTTTAAAAGTTCGTACGGTGTTTTGTTTAGAATGGGGCGAATAAGTACCCTATTCAAAACATAGAATGCCGTACTAATGGCGTCTGCCCAAAAATACTTAGGTAAACCACTTTCGTTAATCGTTGTTCTTCACAATTCTTCTAAAATACGATTTTTGCGTTCCACAACCCCGTTTTGTTGAGGAGTGCGTGGAGCGGAGAAGTTATGATCAATACCATGGTTACCGCAATATTCTTCAAATAAGTGATTTTCAAACTCACCCCCATGGTCGCTCCTAATGGACACTATGTTTGTATTTAACTTATTTTGGGAAAGCTTAGCAAACTTTTCAAAAGCGGCGAATGTATCACTTTTACTTACTAAGAAGATGGTCCAACAAAACCTAGAAAAGTCGTCCACTATTACAAACCCGTAATAGTTTCCTCCTAGACTTTTGATCCTAGACGGCCCAAACAAGTCCATGTGTAGAAGCTCAAGAGGTCTCGTTGTTGAAATTATCTTTTTGGATTTAAATGAGATCCTCGTTTGCTTCCCTTTTTGACAAGCATCACAAAGGTGATCCTTAGTGAACTTTATTTTGGGAAGTCCTAAGACTAGGTCTTTTGAGACTATCTTATTGAGTAAGTTAAAATTAACATGCGCTAAACTCTTATGCCATAGCCATGAGTCTTCACTCATAGTTATGAGGCATTTGTCGCTTGTTAATGATACTTCATTTAAGTCAAGCATATATACATTGTTTACTCTAAAACCATTAAACATATTCTTCTTATCATTTTCATGCACAATTTTGAAACAATCTTTTGAAAACGATACATTGTATCCTTTGTCGCACAATTGGCTAATGCTAAGTAGGTTATGTTTAAGGTTTTCGACAAGCAATACGTCGGAAATCATAGTAGAGGCGAGATTACCTACACTACCTTTACCTAGTATTGCTCCGTGGTTGTTATCACCATAAGTTACATACCCTTTCTTCTTAGCCACAAAGTCTATGAATAAGGATATGTCTCCAGACATGTGTCTTGAGCACCCACTATCGAGAACCCATCTTCTCTCAGTGGTCTCGACACATTTCACCTGTCAAAACATAATTAGCACAAGGAGGTACCCAATGGCATATTGGGTCCTAATAGGTTAGCGACAAAATGGTTGCTTTTGGGCAACCATTGGTAGATGCCTTTAGGAACAAGAAATATCCTAAACCGGCATTTACCATTGGAGTGGCCTTTCTTGCAACAATATAAGCAAGCAAAATCAACTTTAGAGACACTTTCACTTGCTTGATCCCTAATTACATATGCATATTTTTGGTATGGGTTAATCATACTTTTTCTAAAATCCTTTTTATCAATAGCAAATGTAACCTTAGGTTCAAGTGCCTTGTTTAATTTGGCCTTGAGGTTTCTAACCTCACCTTGCCAAATATGACAAGTATCACACCCGAAATTGAAAGGATTTCTATCGTCTTTACAATCTAATTCATTGCCTTTCTCAATGGAAGCCTTAAGGTCCTCTAATTTCTTTTCAGACTCTTTAACTTTATGCTCTAAATATGTAAATATTTTCTTATTAGAAGCAAGTTTCTTGAAGGCTTCAACTGCTTCATTATGTAAGGAATGACATGCGGTTTGTAATTCTGAATGCGACATATTTGAGGACTTATCATATTTAGAGTGACGTACCTGTTTTTTCTTATTTTTCTGATTGGCGGAGAGGCATAGATTCACTGACTCTTCTTCATCACTAGAGCTTTCATCAGAGGAGGAAGAGTCGCTGTCACTTTCCCATGCTATGTACGCTATCCTAGGCTTTGATGCTTTCTTGTGTGATTTTGATGATTCCTTGTCCTTTCCTTTTTTATTCATTGGACAGTCCGGTTTGTACTGACCGGGCTTTCCACACTTGTAGCACGTCCCTCTAGTCTTTTTACCTTTCGAGTCATCATCCTTGGAGTTTCTCGATTGTTTCCGGAAGTTTACCAAGTTTTTCTCGGAATGTTGGATGTCGTTCTTTCTCACGTAACGGTTATACCGTTTAACAAACAACCCCATATCTTCGTTTGTGTCCTCTTCTTCTTCGTCGCTCGAGGAATAATCATTTTGCTCTTTTGCTTGAGACTACGAGGAGGAAGTCTTGAAAGCTATCGATTTCTTTTCACTCACCTTCGTTTTGTCTTTCTTTTCCATCTTTTCGCATTGGTCTAAGCTCAAGAGTACCTGTTCATGTTCTTGTAATTTGCCAAACAATGTTGTTAAATCTAATAAGGTAAGATCATGTGCTTCTTTGATGGTTGTCACTTTAGGCTTCCATTCCCTGTTAAGACATCTTAAGATCTTATTAGTAGCAATATCATTGGAAACAGGCCTACCTAGTGAATGTAAACGATTGATGAGATGAGTAAATCTCTTTTGCATGTCAGCAATGGTTTCCCCTTGCTCCATGAAAAAGAGATCGAACTCTTGAGTTAATGTATTGATTCTAGCTAACTTAACATCGTTTGTCCCCTCATGGGCTATTTTTAGTGAATCCCACATGGCCTTAGCAGTAGGACAATGGGATACACGATAGTATTCATCTACACCTAATGAGGAGATTAAGATGTTTTTAGCTTTCCAATTATAATTGTATTTTTTCTCATCGTCATCGGTCCATTGTGCTTCAGGCTTTGGCACAACTACATTATCCGCATTGGTCATATTAATTTCTATTGGACCATTAAGGATAACGTTCCATATTTTTCTGTCTATGGAGTTTATATGCACACGCATACAGTCTTTCCAATAACTATAATTTTCACCGTTGAAAACGGGAGCCCTATTGTACGCCCCTTTAGGTTCGTTTGCCATTTTCTATCTCATTGTATTTGAAGCATCGAATAACCGGAGCTCTAGATACCACTTGTTAGACTATGGCTCGATTGCCCCAATCATATCAATGCCCCACATAGAGAAAGGCCAAGGTGATCTCAACATATTTAACAATGTCGAAGGCACATGCGTCTTATCCGCATAAATCTGACACTTGTGACATTTCTTGGCATATTGAATACAGTCAGCTTCCAAAGTCAACCAATAATACCCAGCCCTCAAAATCTTCTTGGACATGGCATATCCATTGGCGTGAGTGCCAAAACTTCCTTCATGGATATCTTGCATTAACAATTCTGCTTCTCGTTTGTCGACACACCTAAGCAGGACCATGTCATGATTTCTTTTACAGAGCACACCATTGCTGAGAAAGAACTTAGAGGCCAATCTTCTCAAGGTTTTCTTATCAAGTGATGTAGCATCGAACAGATACTCTTGCTTTAATAGATAATTCTTTATGTCATGGAACCACGACTTGTTATCAACTTCATCTTCAACCATCTGACAGTCTTGCGTTCAATTATAATGAGAGTAGCATCATTGAGGTACTTGACTCTCCACATTGAGGCTAACATGGCTAGGGCATCACCAATATGATTTTCAGACCTCGGAACATGCTTGAAGTGATTTCATCAAAATATTCAATCATTTCAATGATATAGGCTGTGTAAGGGATCAAATTCTCATGTCTGGTCTCCCATTCACCTGTAACTTGATAAATAACCAAGGCTGAATCTCCACTTACTTCGTGAAGTTTGATTCTGAGGTCAATAGCTGCTTCAAGGCCAAGGATACATGCTTCATACTCGACAATGTTGTTTGTACATTCAAAGTCTATCCTTGCTGTAAACATAGTGTAACCACCTTCGGGATTCATCAGAACGGCTCCTACACCATGCCCACTGTAATTTGAGGAACCATCGAACATCATTTTCCACCAAAGACCCGGCTCAGGACCTCCATCAGGACCTGGTTCTTCACAATCTTTTACCAGCATAATGTCTTCGTCTGGGAAATCAAATTTGAGAGACTCGTAATCTTCAACTGGTTGATCTGCAAGATATTCTGATAACACACTGCCCTTGATCGACTTCTGGGTCACATACTGGATGTCATATTCTGATAACAACATGTGCCATCGGGCGAGCCTTCCTGTTTGTGCAGGCTTCTCGAAGATATACTTTATCGGGTCCATCTTTGAAATCAATAAAGTGGTATGACAAATCATGTACTGCCTCAAACGTCTGGAAGTCCATGCTAAGGCACAACAAGTTTTCTCTAGAAATGAATATCGGCTTTCACAATCAGTAAACTTCTTACTCAAATAATAGATAGCATGCTCTTTTCATCCGGACTCATCCTGCTGACCCAACACACAACCCATTGAATTCTCGAGTACTGTCAAATACATGAAAAGAGGTCTTCCTGGAACAGGAGGTATTAAGATCGGAGGCTCTTGAAGATAGCCTTTAATCTTATCAAATGCTTGCTGGCAATCTGAATTCCAAACGACCGTTTGATCCTTTCGTAACAACTTAAAAATGGGCTCACAAGTAGGAGTCATATTGGAAATAAATCTGGATATGTAGTTCAATCTTCCAAGGAAACCTCTGACTTGCATCTCAGTTTGCGGAGCTGGAATATCTTGAATGGCTCGAACTTTATCTGGATCTACCTCAATTCCTCGGTGGCTGATGATGAAACCGAGTAATTTCCCAGATCTCGCCCCAAAAGTACACTTAGTTGGGTTCAACCTCAACTGATATTTTCTGAGTCTCTCAAATAATTTCAACAAATGGTTCAAATGGTCCTCTTCACTCTGAGATTTGGCGATCATATCATCAACATACACTTCTATCTCTTGTGCACCATGTCATGAAACAAGGTCACCATAGCTCTTTGATACGTGGCACCGACATTCTTTAAACCAAACGGCATGACTTTGTTGTTAGACTATGGCACGGATCTAGAAGGGGGGGGGGGGTTGAATAGATCCCCAATTAAAATTTGAGTCGACGCTACCAATTTAAAATTGGTTTTAAAAGTGTTTTAAGTGCGGAAGCGGCCGAGGAAAATTATAGTCTAAAACGAACGGTTATTGGAAAACCGGATATACGTAAGCCTATGGATTTATGACAATTCGGAAAAATAGAATCACAACACAAACTATGCTTATCAATTATTTACTTCAGTTGTAAGGTTACCTAGTTCCAATGATTCAAAACCAAACCTAAACTAGATACACAAGTAAGATAATTTTGGTTCAAGCAATATGTCAAACACTTGGTGTGCAAAGACACTCCAAGTGATGTTTATGTTGAGTAAGTGATTTCAACCAGCCTAGTACAACGTATTGTTGTACTTTAGATGTTAAAAACAAAGTTTTAATCTCTTACTCAATTGATATCACAATTTTGACAATAGAGCTTACACAAAAATCACTTATTTGAGCTGTAACGAAAATGCTGAAAATAAAGGAAGACAAGTAATTTGGTGAGGCAGTTCCCCCGTCGTCCTCGCTTCGGGGTACGTCTGCCCTCAATTCTAAAACTAGAATTGAGATATATTGTATAGATATCACCTGTTTGAATGAACAGTTCATACAAGGGTTGAGCATCAAATATACAACAAAAATCTGAATGTGTTGAAAGTTGCCTTCACTCCTTGCCCCTTGATTCAAGCTGAATCAAGTTCTTCGATTTGTGTTGATGGACCTCCGACTCCAGCCACCTTATTGAAGAACACGTTGTTGTTCAAACCTTTGGCTCCGGCTGATCTCAACAGCACCAAATCGAACCCGAGATCTTCCCTTCAAAATCACTGAATCCGCTACTAGACTTGTGAAGACCACCTCTTCACAATCACCTTCGCTCGTTTGATCGTTGATGAAGAATCTCGTCCAAAAACCCCCAAAATTCGAACCAATGTTGGAGGGCAAAACCCCAATGGTTTTATTCAAGAAAGAACCTGTCGCAATCTTCAACCCGAGCTTGATTCTCCAATCTAAGCCTCGAACCTTATCACCTTGAAACTCTCATAAATGCATTTCAAAGATGATTGTGTGTAATTGAAATGTTGTGAGATGTTGAAGATGAAGGTGATGAATCTTGGACACCTATTTCACTCTTTCTTGGTTTTTGAACACATGAATCAAAAGAATATCAAAATGTTAGTAGACACAATTGTTTAAGCAAGTATATATAGTGCCAACAAAATTCAGGACATAACAGTATTTCAAATATGAGAGGGAACAATTTTAAAACAGTTTTTCCGCGCGAACGGTCGACCATAACAGGTCTGTGCGTCGACGCATGGCATGTGCTGTTTTGAATTTCTGGAAATTTCATCAGTGTGCGTCGACCATACAGTCGGCGTGCGCTGACCTGTTGAAATTCATATCCTTTGTGCGCCGACCCTATGGTCGACCAATGCTTTTATGCGTTGACCCGCTGGAATATCATTCCTTCATGCGCTGACCCTATGGTCGACGCATGCTTTGTGCGCTGACTGATTTTCCCTTTTTCTGATGGATACGCCGACCCTATGGTCGACCCATGTCCTGCAAGCCTGCAAAATTTCATTAGTTTGAAGTTTTTCATGCCTTTAGTCATGATTGCATTTTGTCAACTCAAAGTATATTCATTTTAGAAATTTTAAGACAAGCGAAAGAAGAATATGGTGGGTGATATGTTGCATCTGGTTTAGTGGATCTGGAATTCATACTTTCCAGTCTATCCTGGGAATTTGTCATCATCGAAACCTACATTTACCAATGTCTTGCAGATTTATGTGATATGTGGCGATTTGCCTCCACATTTGTAACAGTAAGTTCCCCAAGGAGTGATGAAAGTGGTTTTTTCTATATCGTCTGGATCCATCTTGATTTGGTTGCATTCGGAGAAACCATCCATAAATGAGAAAACCGCAAAGCGAGCTGTATTGTCCACCAATGTATCAATATGCGGCAAAGGGAAATCATCTTTTGAACTGACCTTGTTCAGGTCTCTATAATCCACACACATTCTGACTTTCCCATCTTTTTTCGGCACAGGTACAATATTGGCTACCCATTCAGGGTATTTGGATACTGCCAAGAAACCTGTATTAATCTGCTTTTTCACTTCATCTCAAAGCTTGAGAGCCATGTCAGGTCTAGTTCTTCGGAGTTTTTGTTTGACGGCCGTGCATTCAGGTCGGAGTGGTAACTTGTGGACCACTATGTATGTGTCCAAACCTGGCATATCCTGATATGACCAAGCAAATACATCCACATATTCTTTTAAAAGCTCTACTAATTGCTGCTTGACATCTGCCCCAAGTGTTGCCCCAATCTTGACCTCTTTCTTGTCCTCTTCGGTGCCAAGATTAATAACATCCACCTGCTCTTTGTGAGGTTGAAACTCTGGGTGCTCATAACATGCCATTTTTTCCAGCTCATCAGGGATCTCAAAATCTTCGTCCTCATCTTCGGCTTGGTAAATTGGCGAGTCAAAGTTAGGAGGGAAAGCAAAGTCAATGGATTCAACGAGTTTTGGGGTATCACTGCATGTTGGAATGGCTTAATTTATTAAAACACACGAAGACAAATGCAACAATCAAGAAAACTGTTTTTGAAGATTTTTTTTTTAGAAAAATTTCCATCTTCTTTTTAAACATGGAAACAAAAGAAAATAAGGGAACGACAAAAAAAGGATTTAACAAAACCATTCATTGATCATAATATTCATGAAAGCACGGGGCCCTTACAAAATGCATCCTATAGCCTTGGGCACGACTATAGGATGCATTTAAAGATAAAAGTAACAACAAGTTTAAAGAAAAACAAACAAATTACTTTGACATGGGAAAGACCACGGGAATTTCAATAGCCTCCCAATTTCTTAAAGCAGCTTCACAATGATACACCAGATGTTCAATATCCTCTTCTTCAAAATCTTCTCCCACGGCATTGACTTGGAATCCACTACTGACGAACACCTCTTGGATAGTCTTCAGATGTCCTTCGGTATGTGTTGATGTTTCGATATGAGTTGGTTTGTAACCCAACCCTTGGCGACCCAGTCTCGCCTTCACTTCGATGACCTCTCTCCAACCTGCAGGAGTACCTTCTAATGTAGACTTGATGCTTTGGGTGGATGCAAAAGATAGACCACTCATTGCCACTGTATCTTCTACCATCACTGCATTAGCTATCTCAAGTGCCTGAAATGAAGTTTCCAATGCGACTTCATCTGCTTCAATATACCTGAATGATGACAGATTGCTCACCATTATGTCTTCCTCCCCATGCAAAATTATCAGTTTGTCATTCACAACAAATTTCATTCTTTGATGTAAAGTGAAAGTCACTGCCCCAGCTGTGTGAATCCACGGTCGTCCCAACAAACAACTATAAGCTGGGTTAATGTCCATGACTTGGAATGTAATATCGAACACCTAAGGTCCTATCATGATTGGAAATTCAACCTCTCCAACAACCGTTCTTCTTGAACCGTCAAAAGCCTTTACAATCAACGACGTCGACTTCATTTCTGCCCCTGCATACGCTAACCTTGCGAGCAACCTTGCGGGCAATACATTTAACGAGGATCCAGTGTCGACTAAAACTCGTGCCATTGTGTCTTCTTGGCACCTGACAGATATGTGCAACGCACGGTTGTGATTACGTCCTTCCTTTGGCAATTCTGCATCACTAAAACTCAGTGTGTTACACGCCGTAATGTTGGCTATCACCGAATCAAATTGGCCGAGCGTTATATCTTTTATCACATGTGCCTGCCTCAATACTTTTTGCAGAGCCTCTCTATGAGCTGGAGAACTCATCAAGAGAGATAATATTGATATCTTTGATGGGGTTTGATGAAGCTGATCAATAACCCTGTAATCACTTTTCCGAATAATCCTTAAGAATTCCTCATCGTCTCCCTCAGTACTTGGTACCGCTTTTTCTTTTGTCGCAGCAGGAGTAACCTCTTTTGGAGTGACTACTGTTATCTTTGGCTGATAAATTCGACCACTACAGGTCATCTTGCTTGTACCTGCAATATTTGTCACGTCCACTTGGTCGTCTTTCACTGTCTCTTTCTGACTAACCTTCCCAGATCCTCGGTCTATCACAGTCATGTCATATTTCCATGGAACGGCCTTTGTGCTTTCAAAAGGAAATGGTCTCGGTTTTTTGAATAATAACCGGTCGAGGTTGATCAATAGCAGATTTGCTGAAAATGGGCTTTACATTTTTGTTGATCATTTTGAACACTGGAACTTTCTCACTTTTCTTTGGTAAATTAAAGACAGGCTCAATTACCGAAACTTCTTCTTTCCTCACCTTGCTACACACTTGCAACACTCCATCGTCAATCATTCTTTGTATGTCCCCTCGTACCACATCACACCCTTTAGAATCAATAAAACATTTTTCACAATCATTATGGGTATCTTCCATCAATCCTGCTTTCAATAGCTTCTCGTGAAGTAACCTTACCAGAGTCTTGATCTCTGACACACCTCGGACTATCATTTCATCTGAAACTTCTTCTACAACATTAACCCCTCCATGATTTGGTAACGGATTACTTTTAACGTTAGGGGGTACATCATCAAAAGACAAGATCTTTTTTTCTATCAACTCCCTGACAAGATATTTTAAAGCAAGACAACCTTTTAAATCATGACCGGCAACACCTTCATGAAAGTCACGATGAACATTTGGACTATAGTGAGGAGATGTAGTGTCTGGATTTAGCGGTCGTGTTGTTACCAACCCTTGTTGTACCAAGGAGGGGTACAACTTTGTGTAAGTCATCGGTATCTGAGGAAGTGGAGGTTTTGTTGTTGGTCTCCGATTCTGGTCGTTCTGTCTGGGTGCCTGAGCTCTAGGCTGATGATGTTGCTGATAGGGTGGAGCGTTGGGCGCTCGTTAATACCCTTGTTGAATTGGCTGATATACGGGTGCTGGCACTGCCTGATAATTGGGAACAAGATGATTGAAAGTCGGGGTTACAGCTGCCACATATGGTTGTTGGGCATACTGCAACGGATACATTGTTCGTTGTTGCTGAGATTGTTGAACATAACTTGGTTGAGTCTGCTGAACAAAGCCTTGCTGAGGTTGCTGATATTGTTGGTAAGGCTTTCTCCAGGTGCCACTCTTTCTTCCCACTGTTATGGCATTTGTCTCCCCTTCTTTCTTTTTATGAAAATTACTGCCGAACTTTTTGACATTGTTGTTGCTAGAACTACTGGAACCACTAACCACCTTTCCATTCTTCATTCCTAACTCCACTTTCACTCCCACTGCTACTATATCAGAGAAACTTGCGGTTACACTACTGATCATCTTCTCATAAAACTTTGGTCTTACCGTATCGACGAACCAATCTGTCAACTCTTTTTCACTCAAAGGAGGTTCTACCTGAGAGGCAGTCTCCCTCCACCGTTGTGCATATTCTTTGAAGGATTCTAAACTCTTTTGCGACATACTCAGTAACTGTCTTCTATCAGGGGCCAAATCCATGTTGTACTTGTAATGCTTTATGAAAGCATCGACTAAGTCTTGGAAACTGTGAATACGAGACTGATCCAGACCCAAATACCATTTAGTAGGAGCTCCTTTCAAACTATCCTTGAAACAATGAATCATCAATTTATCATCTTCTACGTGTGCGGCCATTCTTCAGTAATACATAATCAGATGCGTCCGAGGACAAGTAGCGCCAGAATACTGATCAAAATTGGGAACTTTGAATTTCGGCGGAATTACCAATCCAGACACTAAGCACATATCTCTAGCATCAATACCAAAGATGTCATTCCCTTCCATTGCTCTGACCTTCCTGCCTATGGTCTCTACACTTTCTTTCAACTTCTCATGTTGTCCACTCTCTTCTTCAGACCCATCAAGACCTTCATACACTTGTGGAGGAATATGGAAAACAGGGCGTACTTGAGCTTGAACAGAAGCAGGAGTATATGTAGGAATAGCTTGAGGAAATTCTGCCCCTAGGGGAACTGCTTGTTGGTTGACTGCCGGTGGAGGTACAAAGCCAGGCGGTAACCCATAGGTTGGTACATTTGCAACAGTGACTGCCATTGGGATTGGCTCCACAGCTAGGCCAGTGATTTCAGAAACAACGGTAGCTTGAGTGTCCAATTTTGCACGAATGACTTGTAGGGCTTCCATGATCTGTCCCATGCCTCCTCGTAGCTCTCCGAGTTCATTATCAATCCTGTTTACATCAAAATTATGTCCTTCCATTCTTAGGTGAGCTTAGGCTCGGGTATTGTATCGGTGTTGAGGATTCAGTGTGATTCTCTGGAGACAAGACAACGAGTTGAGACACAACACAAGAATATGCACATGCAATGCTTATGAATGTAAAATGCAATGATGCAAATTTAATCATTCAAGGAATCCAAAGAAATTTTCGCAAAAATTATAACAATGGGGAAATAAAATAAATTCAACGTCTTCATAGATTAATAACTGAGAGTTTTACAACAACAATTCTGAAACTGAAATACAATTCCTCAATACAGATACATGATGAAATAAAACGGAAAACAAAAGGATCTTAGATCTTCTGGTTGGAGGGCCCTTCGTCTTCTGGCTGACTCTTCTCAGATCCTCCTTGATGGACCAACTCTTGAAGCTCTTCCTTCTCTTGCATAACATTGAAATACTTATCCCTCCAAGCCTTTCCTTCCTTTTCAACTTTTGCCAAAGTAGCCTTCAATTCTTCTATGAGGGTAGGTTTGGGCGAGTCAGGCTCGAAGCGAGTATAGAACATCTTCAACGCTGCTTTTTTCACCCATGATAAGTAAGATTCTGAAATAGTAGTGTCATGGTAACCTATGGCAGTTACTCCCCTTGTGTGGATGTGACGCCAAGCATACACAATCCAAGCCTTATAAGCGGGATTCTTCCCCTCTTCAATGTAGAAACTTCTCAAAAAGTCTGGGTCTAGTTCATACTACATTGGGTGCCGTAACTGGCGACGAGCTAAAATAGGATTATAGCTGATGCAACCATTAATGTTGATAAGCGGTACATTCGGGAAATCCCCACAGCTTTGAATCATGGCAATCCCCCCATACATAGGTTCATACCACTTAATATCTGAATGTTTGAGTAACAACAACTTTTCTATCCATGAGAGCCCATTCTGCCTATCCCAAAATGCTGGAATTCTTGGCAAGTGCGAAATAAACCACTTGTGCAAGAGAACGGTGCAACACTCAATCTGATCAACTCCATAACGGTTCCTACGGTGGATGGAAAAGTACACATCAGCCAACAAGGTGGGTACAGGATTCTTGATTAAGAAGAGGTCGATTGCATTTGCGTCTAGAAAATCATTAGCAGTCGGGAACAGGAACAGTCCGTAAATTAGTAAAACCAGGATGGCCTCAAAGGCTTCAGAATTCTTCGACATGACATAGCTTTGAGCTTTTTCATACAGGAACATAGCTGGAAATCCATATAGCCCTCCTTCAGCAATCATATGAGATCGTACTTCGTCCACCTCCAAATATGCAGCCTCTGTAACTGCTCTTTCATTAGGAGTCCCTTCTCTTCCAGAAAATGGTCTAGGAGTGACGCCTACTCCCATCAGGGTAGAATATTCCTCCAAGGTTGGAAACAATTGATAATCTGGAAATGTGAAACAGTGATAGGTTAAATCATAGAACTGCACGAGTGCGGACAACATCTTTTCATATACTTGAACTTCTAGCAAGAACAGCATATTCCCATACTTCTCTCTGAATGCCTTGGGGTCTTCTACTAAACTTCCCAGTTTCTTCAAGTTCTCCAATTTTGGGCTTCGGAACACAATCTCTGCTTTCTTTCCAAAATCCATCCTATAATATCTGTAAAACAATCTTTAGTTCCTTGAATGATTAATAAATGCGAATGCAAATGCGCAAAGTGTCATGGAACTCAGATTCGGTGAACATCAAAAACATTGTTGATTCAAAATTCAGTGGATTTACAAAATTTCAGTACATTTTACAAAAGTCTTAAACAGAAAGCTTAATAAAAGCTAACAAAAAAAATCCCTAAGAAGGTTCTCCTAACAGTTTCAAGTTGAGCTTCTCAATCTCTTTCTCCATTTGCGCCTTCTCAAGAATGAGCTTGTCTACGATTAACTTCCATGGAGTTGACTGGAGGCTAGAAGAAAATAAATCTTCTTGCGCTTTTCTCTTCTTGTTGGAGAGCACCTCTTCATTCTTCAACTTTAATTGCTTCTGGAGCTCTGCGTTCTCTTCAACAACAACTTGGTACTTGTGCTTCCAAGCGTCTTTGGTTTGTCATGACCTGTCAAAGCAATCCTTAACTTCTCTTCCTCAGACATGAAGATCAGAGTGGGCTCTTCTTTTAAAGCCATAGGTTCTTGTCGGGAATAGGGCATCTTTAACTCCATGGCTCTCTTTCGAACCCATTGGAGATAAGGTTCCAAGGAGACACAATTAGGCTTTCCCAAGTCCTTCTTTCCTTTCTTGTGTAGATGACTCCAAGATTTTAGAATCTTCTCTTTCTACTCTTGATTACTACCTTCTTATTTAAAGAAAATGTTTTCCACATGAACACTGTTGGGCCTATCTCTTAAAGGGTATCCTAACTGTCGACGGGCATGGACGGGGCTGTAACTGATTCCTTCATTGGCACCAAGAAGAGGTACATTACCAAAATTCCCACAGTTGTCAATGATCATTATCCCATCGTATTCACGGTTGTACCAATCAATATCAGAGTGCGTGAGAGCCATAATCTTCAGTGACCACCACCCCTTCTTCGGATCCCAAAAGGCGTGGGCTTTAGGCAAGTGTAACGTGAACCATTTGTACAATAAAGGAGTACAACAAGTAATCATCCCTCCTTTGTGAAAATTCCTAAGATGAACAGAGTGATATGCTTCTGCTAGCAGAGTAGGCACATGGTTTTTCTTCAAGAAAATCTTAATGGCGTTGAGGTCTATAAAGTTTTCAAAGCTGGGAAACAAAAAGATACCATAAATGAGTAAGGCAAGAATAGCCTCGAATGCATCCATACTCAAATGATCGGCGTAGTACTGAGCTTTTTCAATCAAGAATTCTACACTCAACCCAAAAACTCCTCCTTTTGTGATCATGTTCTTTTGAATATCCACTAATCCCAAACGTGTGGCTTTGGCAATATCTTGTTCTTTAGGGTCCTTCTCCATGATTGGAAAAGGAGAGTCTTTAAGAATAGGCAAACCAACCAACTGAGAATATTCTTCTAGTGTAGGCACTAACTGATAATCAAGGAAAGTGAAACAGTGATAGAGCGGATCATAAAACTGAAGAAGCGTAGAAAAAAGTCCATTATCCACTTTTATCTTCAATAACAACAACAGTTTCCCATACCTACTCTGGAAACCCTCTGGATCTGTCACCAAGGTACCCAACCTTCTTAGGTCATCTAGTTTAAAACCTTTGTAAGTGTACTTTAATGTTTTCTTTCTTTGAAAGTAGCATTGTTTTCACGAATACTCGATCAACAATACTAAACTCTCAAAAAGGGCCTACACTGAGCGGTGGTTTCTCAAGTTAGCTTGGTCGGGAATCAACTCCATATAAGCCTTATTGAATATACCACCATCCTATCATAATTACACTCAAGTCCGGGTATAGGACCATCTCACCACTCAGAAGATCCCAAGATCCAACAAAAAAATATACACAAATATACATGTAAAGCAAATATTCATAAATATAGCACATAAACAAACAAAATAGGCTAAACCCTCAAGCTAAAGTCCCCAATGAAGTCGCCATTTCTGTTGCGGTGAAAATTGGATATCAAGCTATTAAATTAACTTGAATCTTAATTCTTTTACAACCGAACTTTCTTTTATCCAAAGGAAAGGTCTAAAGAAAGAAAAACCCTTTTTGTGATGTAACGACAACGCTAAGAGATTCGGGGGTCGGGGGTTGGTTATACCTAGGGAAGGTGTTAGCACCCTAAGCATCTGTAGTACTCTACAGGAACCTTTTATTTGTTTGTGTGCTAAGTTGGTAAATGTTTGCTATGGGTTTGGGAAAAGGTATAAGTTAAAACCTAAAGATATATACACTAAGTTGGCTCGCAAAGATATCGCATCTTCTGCCTACGTATCCTAACTAGGATAGAATCAGAGCAATCGTAGTTCACCTCCTAAGGGATGAAGATTACTTGATTATGATCAAGGTTCAAAGGGGAACAAACATGACAATGTTTGTGTGGAGTTTGACAAAACTCCCTAATCTAAGTTGAACACTCAAGAGGGGAAGTAAGAATTCATCACAATGATTCTTACATAGAGTTGACAAACTATATCCTAGGGTTCTAGTTGAAGAACTCTCCTAGTAAAGGTGGATTTCTTAGACTCAAAGCAAAGTCTAATGGTTTCTAAACTAAGGTTAAAGATGACTTAACAAAGTCAAGAGAATAGTTATGAGCTATCCATGACACAAGGGGTCAATGGAAAGACTTTTCCTTTGGAAGGAGAAAGGGGAGGCAACTTGGATGAGAACTAACAAGTTTCATCACTTGGAGAAAATAAAAAAAACTCAACTAAGAAAATATGATGAAGACTAACACATGGTTACAACCACATAAAGCAAACATGCTAAAGGTATCAAATGTAACAACAAATTATGCATTGATAACAGTTAAGCAAGCTAGAAATGTGACGACAGTTCAAGCTTAAAATTTCTCAGAGGAGACATACACGTCATGGTAACAACCAAAACAAAATAAGTCCTAACATGTTGGGAAGCAAAATGTAAATCTCACAAGATAAACAGACATGGTATAAAAAGAGAATCATCAAGACGCAGGGTAACGACTTTGAAAAGTGAACAACTTCCAAGTAGGCATAACGTATCAAGGTCATGAACAAAATAAAATATTTTCTCATTAAATGAAAAAAAGAAAAAAAGGATATTAATGTGAACAATATGCAAAAAGAATGGTTTAAAAATATTAAAAAATGAACAAGTAATGACATAATGAAAATTGATGAAAATCATGAATAAAACAAAATAATCAAATAAAAGAAAGGGGCAAAGGAGGGAATTGAACCCACGCCCCTCAGATTCACAACTCCAACAAACAACCACTGAGCCACTTAGAACGCGTGTGACAAGGGAAGAGAGAGAAAGAAGAAAATATTGAACAAGGAAAATAGGAAAAAATAGCAAAAGGGTTGATCTCCACAATGGATCGAACCCAGGTCATGTGTGTGAAAGGCGCGCATTGAGTGAAGGTTTCTACCACTGGGGTGGCTATACACCTGTTAATATAGCCAACCCTATAAACATATAAGGCATGATTCCATGGATTTTTCTGGGCAAGCAAAACACACAAACAACTGATTTGCATTTTGATTCCTAACTTGGTCAATTCTTTATGGAATTTAGTGAAATTTTTATCAAACTTGAGTAAAATTTCATGAGGATCACAGTGGTGGCATTAATTTTGAAAGATCATGCTTCTATTTTGAAATTCAATAGCACAAGCAAGTGTGAGTGTGTGAGATGCATATTGATGTGCAGTTTAACTTCCAAGCATTCTCAGACCAAGCCAAGTACATACACACATTAGAAACATATTGATGAAGGATTGTGAGAGAAAAAATGAACTCAAAACAGGTTTTGGTAAGAAATGACCATCAAGCTGCAATTGGTCATTTGAAATGCCAGTTGAAATCCAATTCAAGTTTTATGCACATTTTGACCAAACCAATCACACACACAAGTCATACACATGTTAACAAATGAGTTTAAGCACAAAAAAAAAAGTTCCAACAGGCTGAGGTGCAAGATGATGAGCAGGATGCATTTTGTACATTGAGGCATTCATGACAAGGTTAAAATTAAACTCTAATGCACAATTAATCCAAACAAACTATGCACACAAACTTTAAACATGTTGAGGGACACTTCTATGCCAAAAATCCAAACTCATTCTCATTAAAAAAGGATCTGGTGTAGTGATGGCTCATTTTGTTTGAAAATGCATTTTTGAAAGTGAGCAACCAAATCATGTTGAAACAGATCATATAATTTATACATACATATTATAATCATGAAGGTAGATGTGATCAAAACCAATAATCAAGCATATTTCAACCAGAACAAGATTTGACATGTAGACTGCAATGCAAAAACAGTTTTTTTTTAAAAAGATGATGCAAGTTGGAAGATTCAAGTTGAGTGACATGTATGGTATACCAATGATGCACACATATTTCAAACATGTTAAATGATGATTCTATACCAAAAATTCAGACACATTCCTTTTAAAACAGAAACAGGTATAGTGATGGCTCACTTGGATTAAAAATGCATTTTTGAATGTGAGCAACCAAATCATGTTGAAACAGTTCATATAAACCATACATACACATCATAAACATGTAACTAGATGTGTTCAAGCTTAAAAATCAGGCACACTTCAATCATAGCAAGTTTTGGCACGTAGAATGCTATGTAAAACAATTTTGATGGTAAAGTGATGCAGCAATTGTTTTTCTTAATGATGATGAGTCTTATGCTGCAACCAAGATACACACATGTTACATATGCAGTGACAATTGGTTCTATACTCAAAACTCAAACATATCTCCTTCAAAATTCAAATTGTCATATTGATGGCACATTGAGTAAAAAATGCAAAATGATTCAAGACATGGTTCATGATTTTGAATGCAAGCAAGATTCATGAAGAGTGATAGACTGTAGCAACAACTTGAAGCAAACCAAACACATAAGAAATGACAAGTCTAGTCAATAACAAAACAGTTGCAAATCAAATTTCATGCCAAAACTCCTAATGCTACTTACTTGGACAGTTTTCCCTCAAAACACATTTTGGACAAAACAAAGAGTAGAATCTTAATAGCATATCATCAACATATCTCAGAAACAATATGCTTTGACAGAAACAACAAAAATTGCAATGAACACAAACTTTTTACAAGAGCAATTTTGGGACATCCTGAGTACATTTTCACAACATAACCTCAAATCTACACAACATGACAATGTAGTGTGCAAGATCAAAGTTTAGTACTACATACCTTTTGTAGATTATCTTGAGCAAATTATAGAATAAAGAAACCCAGAGATCTTTAAATGCCACTCAGCTTTGAAGCTTTCTTCCTTGTGAAGCAAAATGCAAATCTTAGGCCAGATTGAGAATTAAGCTTCACAACCTGATTCCAATGCTTTGGACAGTTGATATAGGATGCATATGAGGTGTATGAGTGATTAGAACATCAAGAAGAAGCCTGGACAAGAGCTTGGCTGATTTTATGCATTGTGGTCAAAGTAGCTTGTTATGAAAGTTGGCTTTTTTCAAAATGAGGTTTTTGAGTGATGTAATGGTTTGGACACCTTCTATATCATATTTATGGATTGTGCGGATGATTTTTGGTGATTTTGAATGTGTGGAAATGAGTTTAGGGGCTAGGCTGTCAAGACAGATTTTTTGTGTTTTGGTGACTTTGAGATTTTGGTGAATTTGAAGTACAGAAGGAAAGAGTAAGAACTTATGATTACTCCGGTTTTTTGAAGTGTTCTGATGTGTGGAATGAGGTAGATATGTCCTCTATTTATAGGGAAATGAGAGGGAAAGGACATATTGGAGGTTTCCTTCCTAAGAGGGAAAGGTTTGCAATTTTGGATCAAATCTCTCAAAAGTTTTTTATTGGCTTGGAGGTAAGCTGAAAGTAAAGTGAAATGATGAATTTAGAGTGGCTAAAGTGAGGCTAGAGAGAGTAGGAACATGGATGGTGCAGAGCTTCCTTTTCCACCTTTTTCATTTTTCATTATTTTAATGCAAGTTGCATTTACAACTTGCAAGCCAACTTGCCAAACTTCAAATTTTCACTTCCTCTGCATAACTCTCATAATTCAATGCTTCAAAACATCTAAATATCATAAAAAATAAGATTCAAAGGCTGAGAAATGGTCCAAATGACCAAAGAATTAACTTATGAAAAATTACCAATGTGGGACTCAAGTATGAAAACACCATCTTGCCAAATCCATAACTCTCAACTCACAAATGCCATTGAGATGTTCTAGTACTTTTTAGAATGCCCTCAAATAGCTCTAAAAAATTCATGTTTTTATGACTTTCAAATTCCCAAAGGAACTTGGTCAAAAAGCCTCTCAAAGTTGCTAAAAAACAAGCTTAAAAGTGAAATTTCTCTAAGTCCTTTTCCCTTCTTGAAATGAATTTGATCATAACTCCAAATCTATGCATTTTCTGGTCATGGAACACTTTGAGGCTTTTGTAGGATTTGTCAAGAGCTTTCTAATGAGCTTTGAACCACTTCATTTGGATGTGTGGTTAAGGTGTTATGGTTTTGCCCCTTTTGAAACCCTAATTCCCGACTTTTGCGATTACTCCTCAACCCTTGATCCAATTGTCATGAAATTTTATGGATAGATGCAATATGTCATTAGGAACATTTTTGATTCACATCTTGAGGTCAGATTCCGTATTGTTGAAGAGTTGACTTTTCGGTCAACCGAATGATCGATCGACTGCTACCGAGTCGACTGTTGATGCTCTGGACCTCCTGAGGCTTTGAAACTTCTTGAATGGACTTTACAAAGCCATATGAACATTATGGGCCACAATCCCACAATTATAACACCTTTTAAATCAAAAGTCAACCACAGTTGACTTTTCCTGCTCGAAAAACCCTGATCGGGTATCCTAAATTTCCCTGTTTTTGATTCCTGGGTAACTGTTAGACTATGGCACGGATCTAGAATGGGGGGGTTGAATAGATCCCAATTAAAAATTTGAGTCGGCGCATAATATTGGAACACGTTCTAGTTTTAAATTGAAGTTCAATAGTTGCTGCTTAAGCCATAGGACTTGCGCACAACAACTACCGGCGGCTACGTATTCCACGTCGGCGGTTGACAGAGCAATAGACACTGCAAACTGACCAAGGAATTTGAAAATAAGTGACACGTACCGCTGGTGCTTTTCCTATCCGATTTGCAACTGGCAAAATCGGAATTGGAGAAACCTACCAATGAACAATCATTACCTTTGGAATACCACAATCCATACTTCGGAGTACCAGATAGGTATCGAAGTATACGTTTGACAGATTTTAGGTGGGATTCCTTAGGACATGATTGGTATCTTGCGCACATACACACGTTAAACATAATGTCGGGACGAGAAGCAGTAAGATAGAGAAGAGAGCCAATCATACCTCTATACCTTTTTACCTCAACGTCCTTACCACTTTCATCTTTACTCATATTTAAACATGTTGGCATAGGAGTGTCTATGGCTTTTGATTTTGCCATGTCAAATCTCTTGAGAAGCTCCAAACAATATTTTATTTGGCTCACGAATGTTCCTTCTTTCGGTTGCTTGATTTGCAAACCAAGAAAGTATGTGAGTTCACCCATCATACTCATCTCGAATTCACCCTGCATAAGCTCAGAAAACTCTCTCACGAGACTCATGTTAGTGGATCCAAATATGATATCGTTGTTGCACCCCAAAATTTGACCAACATTTATTTACCCATCAAGAGTTGTATGAGACTTTGAAGCTAGCCAAGAAGGTTATTCAAATGTTCAAAGTGATTAAGGGTTGATATCCTTGTCAGAGAACTCAAGAGATCCTCAGAAAGATTGGTTGAAACCAAGGTTGTGTGTCTCATAACTTGAGAGTTGTGGGAGCTCCCCAGATGATTCTGAGACTATGAGGATGGACTTGAAGCTTTGATAAAGCTTATGAGATGTCTTGAAAGCCATCATGAAGCCTAGAGAGGTCATTGTACAAGAATTCAGAAGATTCAGCCATGAGTGGTGGAATTAGGGTTTGACTGGGTCAACCCTAGGTCAACTGATGATTTGGAGAGGGTTGAGACCTAATCCAAGATCCATGTGATCATGGAATGATACATTGAGATGCTATAAGGATTATTCCAAGATCAAATCATCATTATTGAGGAGTTTGAGAAGTTTCAAGCTAGGGTTTCTAAGGATTGACAGTGTAAAATCCCCTAGTTTGATCCCTATCTTCAAGGCCGTTTTAGCTTAAGATGTGATTGTCATCTCATCTTCCCCACAACATGAATGTTGTAGATCTTGTTCTTAGCTTTAATTTGATTACTAGAAGTCCTTGATAGGATTTGTAGAGCTCAAGTTATGACTTTGACAAATTACAGGTCATCTGAGGTATGTGAATCTGGGTCCTTGAAAGTCACCCAACTTGCATCCAACTTTTGCCCTAGTAGGATGATTCCTATGGTTTCTTGGTCAACATGATAGTTGTATAGCATCTTCTTAGCTTTCTAGAGGGTACTATAAGTCCTTGATAGGATTTGTATAACTCAACTTATGGCTTTGACAAGTCAAGGGCATTTTGGTCATTTGGAGGTTATAGGTCATTTCAAGCATAAGGCCATATCTCCTATTTCCAAGCTTCAAATGGAAAAATCTTCAACATCAAACATGCTTAGAATGATGTTTTAAGGCTAGTAGGGAGGTCATGAGATGTTGAAAAGGCTTGTATCAAAAAGTGATAAAAATGGCCTAAAATGGAGGCATAAGTTAATTAAGGTGAAAGTGAAAATTGGAAATCACAAGCTATAAATCCAAACCATGTCATATAATAGGTCATTTTGACTCCAAATGACATTCTAAGAACAATGGTTCAGCCACAATTTTGATTTGGGGCTTAGATCATAGGGCTGCTTTGGAATTGGCTTACTTGCATATGAAGGTACCAAAGCAAAACTCAACAAAACTCAATGTACAAGTTGGTTATGCATTGTAACTCATCCTAAATCTCATATGGGGAGCATTTCAAGTCAGAATTGAAGGATACAAGAAGCTCGGCATGAGATAGCATGTGGGGAGAATTGAAATCAAAATGTCATGACATGAAAAGTTCAATTTCTCATTGGATGATCCTAGATGGTTCTAGATGATTCTAAACCACTCTATATAACATATGTAACTTGCTCAGATGCAAGGTTGGTGAGAATTGGTGCAGAGAAGAGAGAGTGAGATCAAGAATCTTCCATTGCAAGTCAAGTTCAATTTCTTCATTCTTCTTCATTTCCATCCCTTTTTTCTTCACAACACATTCCATAGATCCCTCTGAGTGTGTGCATACTGAATTGAAGTTCCATTGATGGAGGATTGAAGATTTGGCCATTGGATTTGCAAGAAGCCATTCATATTCTAATCTTGAAGTGCAAGCATTCTCCCTCCAGTTTTTTGCAAACAGAAGAAGTATCATCATCCAAGGATCATTTCTGAAGAGTTTCAAGTGCTGAATTGAAGATCTACCACCACTGCCATACCAAGAAACCAGGTTTGCAAATTCTCTGCCACCTCATTATTTAAGCATTGATAGGTTGAGTTATTAGTGTAGAATGGCTAGAGACACCTAGGTGATGAATTCTAGAGAGTTAGAGGCCATTTGATGAAGGTTGAATGTGTGACACCATTACTTTGATGAACAAGAACTCGAGCTATGGTGAGAAAGAATGAGTGTTTGATAGCTTGTTTTAACCAGTGGAGTAAGTGTTGCACCCCAAAATTTGCCCTCTTTCAAGACTTGACTCATTTCTTCGTTTCTTTCAAATTCAATGGCATAAGGGAGGCCCATCATTCCAAATTCAAGGTTCATGAATTCAAGGCTAGATTCAAGAGTTTTTTACAAAGAGAAATCTCTTGACATTTTCAAGAATGTTACATTGGTTACCAAATTTCAAACTCTTGATAATGCTTAGGAAATTAAGCTATTTCTAGTCTTAATTCAAGATTCTAAATAACTTCATGCCATGGTATCCCCCATGCTCCATCAAGTCCACATGGTCCTCTTTGTTCCTACAAACATGCAAGGAAAATATTTAAGAGGTAATTCAACATTGGAATATCTCAAGATCAAGGCTATGCATACATTCATGGGCAATTTGAATATGGTCCAAAACAGCCCCATGCAAGAAGTGGCAATGTGTATCATATTACAAAATCATTTTATGTCACAAAACCAAGGCTATAAGCTTATGTTGATACATCTACACATCAAAAATTAGAATTTGAAAATGATGTCCAAAAGGTAGTGTATTGACTGCATGGGTATGTCCAAACAAATCAACCAACCAATGGGTACAAGGGTGAATAGAGAGGTAGAGTGCTGCAGAAGAAAATGCATCAAAAACATACTAGAAATGGAAGGAAAGTGGGGCTGCACCAAAAGGTGGTAAAAGATATTGCCAAGAATGGAAAATCTGAAAATGGAGAAGTGTGCAAGAGTTGTGGTTTTGGTACAGCAGAAAAAGGTGACAGAAAAGTGAGATAAGGAGGCTTGGAGGCTGCACAAAAGAGGATTCACTATCATTCACTATCATTGACACATTTTGGAGATAGAGATATTGAGAGCAAAGAGTAAGAGAGAAAACCAGAAAAAATAGAGAGAGCAAAAACCAGCAAAAGATTTAGAGAGTGAAAGAGAAATACAAGGGAGCCATTGAGAAGGAGAGTCATCAAAGCATAGAGTGAGGAGAAGTGAACACCTAGCCAAAATCAGTGGAGGCTTTGCAAGGAGGGAAACAACTCTTGGGTATCCATTTCTTCAAACTCTTCTCTTCTTTTACATTGTGCATTTATCTTTTGTTCTCTTGGTTTGAGTGTTGTTGTGTTGAGTATAACATGTAAGATTCCAAAGGCACCAAGAAACCCTTTTGAAGGAACCACAAAAAGAAGCAAAAAACAAGAGAAAGTTTGAATTTTTTTCATCTGGCAGCCCAACACAGGCCGTGTCACACGACACGGTCGGCCGTGTTACATCTCTGAGTGGCTTTTCAAAGTGAAAAATGCCCTTCGTGCCGTTTTTATCGCATGTCTCGATTTTTTTTAGCCGACTAATCCCATATGTTGTATGATTTTAGTAGGAATGTTGCTATTGTCCTTGGTGACTTTTGATTCCAAAAACCATTTTCAAAAGCAAACTCTCGATTTTATCGAGCCATTTTTAACCCTTGTAAGTCGGCCGCCTTGTGCGTCTGCCATCGACCTTGCTCGCTTCACCTCAAACCTTTTTAAACAATTAATTCCTTGACCCAACGTCAAGCGAATTTTCTCAAATAATGGTTAAGCCAACTCACCATATTTAATAAAACGATAAAGTTCACTTTGTATTAAACTAAAGAGAGGGGATTGAGTGTAGACTTCTTCCTCTCCGAGTGTTGAGATGCTCACTGTAGTGTGGGTGATTTTGACACTCGTCTTTCAATACGAAGATGTTTTCTTTCCGTACCCTTTTTCTCCTAAAAAAAACCTCGGCCCCGTACCGAGTGCATTTTCAAAACACTTACAATAAATAAACCGATTCTCTTTGTATTGAACTAAAGAGAGAGGATTGAGTGTAGACTTCTTCCTCTCCGAGTGTTTGGATACTCACTGTAGTGTGGGTGGTCTCGATACTCGCCTTTCAATACGAAGACGTGACTTTATCCGCCACCTATCTCCCTCTACAAATTCTTTCCGTAACCTTTGTCACCTAAAAACCTCGGTCCCGTACCGAGCGCATTTTTAAACTCTTTTCATAACAAAAATTTGAATGATCGTGGAGTGGTTAGGCGTAGGCCTTCTCCTATCCTGAGTGCTGACGTTTACCGTAGGGTTCTCTGTCGCAAAAGAACTTACCATTCAAAATCGAAAGCACTTTAATAAGAGAATGAAGTTCTCTTTGTATTGAACTAAAAAGAGAGGATTAAGTGTAGACTTATTCTTCTCCGAGTGTCGAGATGCTCACTGTAGTGTGTGTGGTTTTGATACTCGTCTTTCAATACGAAGACGCTATGTTCGCCACACCCTTTCATAACAAAAAACTTTGAGATAAAGAATTGGGTACTACCCGTAGGGGTTACTATCCGAGCACCTATCTTGCCCCTAAAAAAAAACATTTCAACAAATCAAATGTGACATCTTGCCTCGCATGGCGAAAACTTATCTTTCGAAAAGGATATGATACGTCCATTCTACCGCAAATAGGTAATGTCTAAGTCTCCAACGAGCGAGCAGCAATACACCTAACTGCTAGAATACGCACGATAGCATCATCCATAAAAACATCAATAAATCGTAGGCCGAACTACGGCTGCTCTGATTCTTTACTTTTTCAAGTAAAGATACGTAGGCACAAGGGCCACGATCCTTGTCGAGCACATTCCCCCTTATATTTGTAGTTCCCCAAACTACGTCGACTCTGATTTTCTCATGTCTATCGAGAATACGTGGGCCTAGGACCGCGAAGTCCTACCGAGTCCGTTCTTTCTCTTCCTTCTCCTGTTATCTCTCCTTTCCCAATTTCTAACCTTTCCCTCTATCCTTTGGGACACTCTTTTATAGCATAATTTTTAAGCAAATAAATCACACACGACAAAAAAATGGTTCCCATCGAGTACGATGGATGCGAGGGGTGCTAATACCTTCCCTTCGCATAACCGGCTTCCGAACCTGTTCTTGGTTGCGAGACCATCTTATCCGTTCTTTTCTTGAGGTTTTCTCGATATTTTCCTTTCCCCTCATGGGATAAATAAAATTCGGTGGCGACTCTTCTGTCCTTTTCCTTTTTCACCCTCCCCGTCGTTGCGCGTATTTTTCGAGTAGCGACAGTAAGGTGAACATTTTGATGCAAGAAAATCTAAGATTTGTTGGAGTTGAGGTTTGAGCTCATATTGGATTCACTATCGGGTTTTGTGATGGAGACCATTTCAATGCATTCTAATACCATGAGCATGATCAGTGTGGAAAGTGGATCAATTTAGTGTTTTAAAATTTGAATTCTGATGATGATTTGAGGTAGCACGAGTTGGTGGAAGTTTATCATTTGAACTCTGTTCTTGGAAGCTCTCATGGCAAACCCTAGGCTGAAGGTTGAAGACAACCTCCCAGCCATCAGATGCAAGCAAGACCAGTTGACCCCTCGTCTAATCCAACGGCCCGTGTTCAATTGCGTTTTGGAGGGAATCCGAGCTACAATGAAACGCGGCGTTTCATTAAAGGTTGCTTGGGCTGGATCACTATACACACCCCCGGTCAAGGCCCATCCAAGTTTTACACTAAAAACCATTGCTATTCTCACCGTATCTTTTTCTTTTTCCTTGTTATTATCATTTATTTTTCTGTTTAAATTTTGGGCCCAGCGCGCTTGCTATCCCCACCCCCCAGTCTGGGCCCATATGTGAATTGAACTATATCTGTTTGCTTCCTGCACCCCAGCCTCATATTTCCATGTTATTTTCTCCCATTTTATTCTAAATCTTTGGAAAATCATATCAATTTGAAAATTAATGATTTTTTAATGGGAATTCTTGCTCCCATTTCATATTTTTGTCTAGAAAAATATAAAATAAAAATGTTTTCCTTTCATGCATTTTTAGCATTTTTTGTATATTTTCTACTGTTATTGCATTTTATTTCTTTATCTTGATACATGAATTTGTAGAATTTTGTTTAGGTGATTCCCTTAACATTTTTAGGTCATTATTTTTAGGATAGTTAGATATATGCTTTAGCTTCCCCCTGAATTTATTCCATAATTTTGTGATGAATTTTAGGGTAGTTTTGATTAGATGACATTAGGTTGTGTAGAATTAGGTCAAACTTCAACATAGGTGCATAATAACCTTAGAATTTTGGGTTTTTAGGACAAATTAGACTATGGGTCATAGATGGGTATTAAGGGTAGGTATGTAGGATCCCTTAGAAATTATATTGGGATTTAATATAGTAGTATACTGTTTTTAGATGATTTTTGTAGTTGATGATTGTTTGTGTTGCCCTTGTGGGCTTGTATTTTTGTTTGCGTTGCTTTGTGGGCTTGGAGAGCTTGGTCTTGTTCTAAGGAGCATTGAGGAGAATAGTAGAAGACTTGAAGATGCATTGAGGAGATTGAGAGCTTGATCTTATTTCTTTTTTATTGTTTTAGGGTTAGGGATTAGGAAGAGTTTAGACCTAGATAATTCCTTTCTTAAACATGGATGGTATCTTTCACCTCCATTCCTCCCTATGATTCAAAGTCCTTCCATGGTATACACCTCTCTCCTTGGGAGGGATAAGTGAGGTACCTAGGAAGTAGAACTTTTGAGGGAACCATTCCTCTGATGTTGAACCCTTATAGGTCACCTTTGGTGGTCAGTAAGCAGTTCAATATCGCCAGCTTATCCAGTAAGTGATTTCCTCTTGTTTGATTATCTGGAGAGATGTTGAGCTTGAGTGTGAAGATGAAGACTTCATTGAAGAGTGTTGAAGAGGATGAATCCTTGAGTATTGCCATTCCATCTGAAGCTTGAAGAGCAACAAGAGAAAGTTGATACTTGAAGATCCCTGAAGATCCAGTAAAGCCTGAAGGTGGAGCTGATCAAGAAGCTGAAGCTCAAAGGAGAAGATAAGTTGAAACTTATGTTGAAGGGTTGGAACCTGGAAAAGCAAATTGATATTTGTCAAGAGTGATTGAAGTCTGAAGACTGAGTTGCTGTTGGAAGAGCTGAAGCTTGGAGTTGAGAGGAGTTGATCTGCTTTCTCTTCTTTTTCTTTTCTGTATTGATGTGTTTTGTTTGACTTGCATGATGCATTAGAATAAGTTCATATCTAGAATATGTAGAATCTAGGAGCATGATTGCACTAGAGGTTGAGTTGCTCCCTCTGCTTGTATTGTTACTGTGTGGCTTTGCTTGCGGGTATTCGGTAGAGCCCAGCTCCCTTGCCCATGTGGTTTGTTTGCCTGATGGCATTTTATCTCATTTTCTTCTGTATGATTGCAGTTTACTGTTATTGCTTGATAGCATGTTGTTTTATATTTCAGTATGATTACTGTTATCCATTCTGGCTTGAGGTTGAGATGAGCTTGTGGAGGCTGAAGCCCCACACACATTTCCTCCCTCACTTGCATTGCATGCATTTTACTGTTAAGCTGATGCTTTGTCTGTTTTGGTGTATCATTGACATGATCCCTTAGGACTCTCATTTCCTTTGATAAGGATTTGATGATATAACTTTAGGTTGAAACCTATGCATGACAACTTCTAGGAGTTCCCTGTTCAAACCTCAACCATAGGATGAATCCATGGCATGACAACAGTAGGACTTGATAGTCTCCCTCCTAGTTGGGCCTGTTCTCTTCTCATCTCAAAACAGTTTAAGATACAGTAATCATGAATGATTTCTTTCGTACGTTACGAGCCTTAAGCTATCTAAGAAAGGATTGTGGGAGAGTTTCTTTTCCACAGTCTGGATGTTTAGTACGGTACCCTTTGGGTGACATGCGACGCATTCACTCTCAGGTCATAGTCTCTAGTGCGATTGAAATCGCAAACACAATAAAAAACACTTCTTTCATAAAAGACAGGAAATAAACCGTAGTTTCCCGAACTACGTGAGCTCTGATCTCTCATACCTATTGAGAGTACGTAGGCACAATACTGATGTATTGGCAAACTACCTTCCCCCATAACCCGTCGTAGGTCGAACTACGTTGACTCTGATTTCTCGTTCTCTGATGAGAATACGTAGGCATAAAGTGCGACGCTTTGCCGAGTCATTTTCTTTTCTGTTTAAGCCAGCCTTGATAGGTAGATAGAATAAAACCAACCCGTCCAAGTAAACACAACAAGCGAGGATCCCGTCGAGTACGACGGACGTGAGGGGTGCTAATACCCTCCCCTTGCGTAACCGACTCCCGAATCCAGACAACGGTTGCGACGACCTTGTCTTACCCTTTTTCGTTAGGTTTTTCCAATCGTTTCCTTTCCCGCTCTGAGGGATAAATAACGAAAGGTGGCGACTCTTCTGTTTTGCCGGCACCTTATTTTCGCGCAAGCAACAACTGGCGACTCTGCTGGGGACTCCAACGGTTCCCTGCGAGAGTCAATCCTAACGCTTGTATGTTTACTTGTTGGGTTGCGTTTATTTATCGCATTTTACTTTTCGCACTTTATTTCCCGCATTTTATTTTCAATATGATATGATTATCTGTGTGTTGCACCCTAAAATTTGCTCAACCTACTTCACTTGGTTTATGTTTCAATTGCATTAGCATTTGCATATTAGGTCATGTACATAATTCATTTATCTGCATAGCATAGCATAGCAAATCATCCAACAAGGGACCAAGTACTATTCTTATCTCTATGAGCCTATCAAGAGGTTCTTATTCAAATTCAAGCCTATCCAAGTCATCAGAAAGAAATTGAAATCTAAGAAGTCAGTGGATCAAGCAGTGGATCTATCTCCTATCTTGAGGGTATTTGAAGATCATCAAAGAAGCTGTGAGCTGTGAATTGAGGTCATGGAGGGTATATAGACATCATGGAAGACCTAGAGAGTCATTTTGAAAGTGAGGCAAGTCATTGATGTGAGTACAAGAGTTGCAGTTGAAGACAATTAACTAGGGTTTCATCTGGGTCAACCCTGGGTCAACCCTAGGTCAAATGCTTGATTGAAAGGCATCAAGGTCTATTTGAAAGATATGGGGTTCATAATTTGACATGTAGATATGGATGTGGTGTTGTGCCAAGGAGAAATCAAGAGGAATCAGGAAGAAGAGAAGTTTCTAAATTAGGGTTTCTGTGCAAAATCCCTTGATTTAGGTCAAACTTCCAAGCAAGATAATTCAAAATGTAAGCTTCAAATGGATCCTTGGCCAGCATGAAACTTGTATAGGATCTCAAGACCTTTAATTTGAGTGGTGGAAGACATCAAGGAGATTTATAGAACTCAAGTTATGGTCCTTGCAAGTTACAGGTCATCTGAGGCCTCTGAAATTTTGTCTGTGAAAGTTACTTGTCTTCCAAGCAACTTTTACCCCTCAAGGAGCTTTCAAATGGATTTCTGGCCAACATGAAAGTTGTTCCTCATGATCTTAGATTTCTAGAAAGGTATAGTATGCCTTCATCTTATTTGTGGAACTCTACTTATGACTTTGGCAAGCAAACGGTATTTTGGTCATTTGAGAATTACAGGTCATTTCAAGCATGTGCCTAAAACTCATACAAGGAAGCTTCAAATGAAAAACTTCACAACATCAAAGTTGTTCCAAATGAAATTTTGAGTCTATAAAAGTGGTCATGGAAGTTGGAAAATGCTCATAGCTCAAGGTTGCAAATTTGGTCAATTAAAAGGTGAATTTATGAATAAAAGTGACCTAAAAATGAGATTTTGCAATACATGTCCAAATGGGATGAAATTATAGGTCATTTTGATTGGAAAGAATGTTTTGAGACAATTGGAAATAGTGGATTTTTGAGTTTAGTTAAAAGTTTGAGAGATATCATTGCATGCTTATGGTTAAAGTAACACATGCCAAAACACAAGGGATTTGTGCACAAGAAGTTTCCAGCAAGTTCTAGATGTTTCCATGGGCATATATATAAACCCTAGAGCTCCTTCAATGCAGGGTTACACTTCATTTGATCCAAAACACCTAGTTTCACTCCATTTTGCATTTTTTTCAAATTCATTCAAGACTTCTCAATTCTTCATCAATCATTCCATTTTATGATCGAATTCCATTCAAGAATCATCCCTGAGTACATTGCAAGCAAGATCTGAAGAAGAAATCACAAGAATCGTGCTATACCACTTTCTCTCATCCAAGTGCAATTGAAGTTGGTTATGGCAATCCAAGGTGTTTAAGCAAGAACAAGTGCATACAGAATCAAGATCTTGGTCTATTGATTGCTATTGGAGCATTGCTGAACTTGAAGTGGTGATTTCATCCATCTGTTTTCAACTTTACACCAGGTTGGTATTTCTATCGAATTAGCTTAAAATAGATAGCATGATGTAGAATCATTAGGTTATAACTGTTAGGAATAGGTAGATGATCATTTCCAGTGAATTTGAGAGCATTTCATGGAGTTTGACATTGGAGCACAAATTCTGTTGAGACTTAGAACTTGGTGATTAGGCTGTTAGAATCTTAAGTTGATAGTGATTATTGATCAGTGCAAGGCCATGAAGAGTTTAGTGTACTTAGATCATGGATTGGTGATGATGAAAATTCTGAGTAATTTTGAGGCAGTGATCGTGTTTCATGCAAGAATGGATATCAATTGAAACCAATACTATAGATGGATTCAGTGATGAATTTGGAGTGATTTTGCTTTTTACACGTTGGAATTTGATGAAGAATCGAGCATGTACGAGTGAGGAGAAGATGATGCATGAAGTTCCATTTCCATGGCTGTTTCATAAACCATAACATGCCATTGGAGAAGAAACACCTCAAGCGTTGGATGAGGTCTTTTTGGTTGACTGAAATTCTGATCTCACGGCTTAGATTCAAAGTTGAAAACGAGAGGGAATCAGAGAACGTGAAACGCACCGTTTCACTTAAGTTCTCAGATTGGGCTTAAGTTGAACTTGCTACTCGCACCCCAATATCCAGGCCCATAGCATATTGAACTGCATTATTTACTTCCTGCACCGATTTGTGTTTTATTTTTCTTTTGCATTTTTTGACTTAGCTGGGCCCAGGCGCGCCTTGCTATGCGCACCCCCAGTCTGGGCCCATCATTCATTTTTCAACTAAAAATCATTACTAACTGCACCCCTAACCAATTTTACTTCATTTCAATTTCCTTCATTTTCTTAATTGTTTGAAAATTCCTAACAAATTGAAAATTCCATATTTTTGATTGGTTGTTTTTTTACTATTTTCATATTTCTGTGTAGAAAAATATCATGTAATAAAATTTCCATTTTATTTTCTTTTAATATTTTTTGCACATTTTTTTTCTTTTAATGCCTTTTTAATAAATATAGTTTGTGCATAGTTTTTGTAGAATTTATTTTAGGTACCTCTCATAATCTTTTTAGGCCAATTTTTTTAGTATAACTAGATACACATATTAGGTGCCTCCTTGATTTTTATACCAATTTTTTAGGATTTATTTTAGGTAGTTTAGTTAGTAAACATTAGACTAATCATTTAGGGTTGTGAATATAATGTAGGTTTAACAAAACAAATTTTCTTTTGGGTTTTCTTTAGGACCAATTAAATGATGGGACTATAGGGGTAGTATGGGTAGATAATAGATCCCTTAGAAAATATTAGGCTTCCCCTATTCTACTATTACTACTAGTATATTTCTTGTATTTGCTTGATTGTGTCGTGTGCCCTCTCTAGGGTTATTATTTGACTATGTGGGGTATTGGGCCTGCTTGGGGTTTGGGTTTGAGCTGAAGACTGTGCTGATGAAGCCCATTGAAGATTAAGAGAGTGAAGACCAATTTCCAGGGTTGATGAAGGGTACCTTGCTGGCAGCTGTTGAGGGTTATAAGGTCTAGGAGCTAGGCAGAGCTCTAGAGTAGAAAACTTGCTTCATAAACATGGAAGGTCTTGTTTGCCTCCATTCTTTCTCTATGATTCAAAGTCTCTTTTAAATATCCACCTACTTCCTTTGGAAGGATTAGTGAATGTATTTAAAAGATAGAACTTTTGAGAGAAAACTGTCTGTATCATGTTAACAGTCAGTAGGCCACCCTTGGTAGGCAACTAATTGCTTAACATCCAATTCATCTTGTTGACTGCTATTCATCTTGAAGATTGGGACTTGAAGAAAAGCCATTGAAAGGTTGAAGATGACTTGAAGGCTGTGAAGATGAAGACTGTTGTTGCTGTTTATTTTTGTTGTTTATAATTTTTGATGTATTGTTTGAATTTCCCTGACTGTATTGCTTGCTATTTAACCTGTTAGGTTGAAAGCGAATTTTGTTCGCTTTTGCCTGTTGTTTTCTAGGTTCGAGGTTGAGTGGGACTCCCTTGCCTCGCTTGTATTGCTGCATTCATGCATTTTACTGCTTTATTGTATATATGCTATTGTTTCTGTTTCCGTTTATCCCTTAGGATCTCTGTTTCTCTCTGCGCAAGAGAGGAGCATGATAGACATTAGGTCTTAACCCATGCATGATAACATTAGGTTAGTTTGATTCCCATTTTCAACCATAGGTTAGAGTTTTGTCTCTTCTTTCTCAAAACAAACAGAAAAACACAATAAATATTTCAAACACAATAAAAGACACTTCTTCCGTAAAAGAATGTGAACTCATCAAAACGTCATTTTTGTCCCCTTGGACCAGTAATCAGAAAAACCCTTTTTCAGAAGGAATAAAAGCAATCAAGACAGACTTGTGTCGTACGTGGCCTGAACTACGTTTGCTCTGATCTTTCATGCTGTATGAAAGTACGTAGGCATAGGATGCGATATCCTAGCGAGCAACCTTCCCCTCCTTTCCCGTAGGTAGGCGAACTACGTTGACTCTGATTTCTCGTTCCAGACGAGAATACGTAGGCATAAAGTGCGATACTTTGCCGAGTCATTTTCTTTTCCTTTTAACCCAGACCTGTAGAGTAGATATAATAACAATCCGTACTAGAAAACAAGCGTGGATCCCGTCGAGTACGACGGACGTGAGGGGTGCTAATACCTTCCCCTTGCGTAACCGACTCCCGAATCCAGGATTTGGTTGCGATGACCATTCCCTTCCCTGTTTTGCGGTAGGTTTACTCTGAGCGTTTCCTTTCCCTCCGTTGGGATAAATAACGCGCGGTGGCGACTCTTCTGTTCAGCCGACGCCAATTTTCGCAGTAGCGACACTGTGCTGTTGTGGGATGGGAGTTCTGATGAGTGAGAAGCCAGACCCAGGCTTGAGTGCACTATAGACTTAGAGTGGAAATTAGTGGGCGCGTGCTTGCTTTGCAGGCACTAGTGTCTCATGAAATCCACGCTCAGACGAGGTTCATCCGGTTGGCTTCTCTTTCAACCCTTTGGGTTGAGACGGTTGCTGGTTTGGTGGATTGTCGACTCTGGGGACCGATCATTTGTGATTCAGCCGAGTGAGGTCGCTTCATGAGCTGGTGATGCCACACCTTTTGGGTATCGTATCACCCCTCTTGAATGTCTGTGACGCTGATGAATGCATATGATGCCGAACTTGAGTCAGTTTAGGTCCATACATATGAGTAGGGTTGGGTTTATTGCAGGAAACTTTGACCTTCAAACTACCTGGTTTTCTTGACAATGAATCAGCTTTGTTGGTACCAGGGTTTCTCAGTTGCAGATTTGTCTGTTCTTGATAGAGCAGGTTTTGATCAGAGTATCTTATCATCAGATGTGTGTCTGTTCTTGATAGAGCAGAGTATTGTCATCAGTTGTTTGTTCTTGATAGAGCAGATTTTTGGGGTCTGAAGATCTCATCAGTAGATGTTGCTTGTTCTTGATAGAACAGAGTTTTGGGGTCTGAAGATCTCATCAGCAGATGTTGTTTGTTCTTGATAGAGCAGATTTTTGATTGGGGTCTGAAGATCTCATCAGCAGCTGTATGTTTGTTCTTGATAGAGAAGATTTTTGATTTGGGGTCTAAAGACCTCATCAACAGATATTTTTGATCCTACATCAGAGGTCCTTATTATCAGACATTTGTTCTTGACAGAGCAGAATTATGATCCTGTGTATATGGTCCTATCAGATGGTTGTTCTTGGCAGATCAGATTTATGGTCCTACACCGGGGCTTTCTTCTTATCAGTGGTTGTGGTTTTGTTGATACAGAATCTCCATAGCACCAGTTGCCTTGGCCTCCTGTTGCATGATTGCATTTTGCATTAGTTTGCATATTCATTTGCATTTCATTAACGTGTGTCTATGTTGCAGGTACCGTTTTCCCCGATCCAGGATTTCTTGCCTCCTATTGTATTGTTATGGGCTCTCTGAGGAAGACCGTGGCTTACAAGTTCCCTGCCCCCGATGTGGTTAAGTTCACTGGTTTGATAGCTCTAGCAGATGATTCTGTGAAGGATGAGTTCAGGAAGTCTTACGGCAGGTTGCTCAGTTTGGTTCATAAGCCTTCTGTGTTCGAGTTGAATGGGTTGCACGCTCTGCTGCAGTTCTATGACCCTCCGATGAGATGTTTCACTTTTCAGGATTTCGTTCTCGCACCTACGCTGGAAGAGTATGCTGATTTGCTAGGTGTGCCTATCAAGAGGCAGATGCCTTTTGTTCACATGGATGCTGAGCCTGATCTGGCTGGTTTAGCTCCTTCACTTCACCTGGACGCCTCCGAGTTAGTATTGACTAGTTGGAACAAGGTTCCTGGGTTCTCCTTGCAGTTTCTAGTAGGTAAAGCTCAGCAGTGTGCCAAGGACGGATGTTGGGTCGCGTTCAATGCCATCCTCGCTCTATGCATATACGGCATTATTCTGTTCCCTAACATGCCCGATTTTGTAGACTTTGATGCGTTTCACATCTTTGCTTCAGGGAATCCAGTCCCTACCTTGATAGGAGATGTCTATCATTCAGTCCACTACAAAAACGAGAACAGAAGGGGGAAGAATGTCTCATGCTGCGTACCCTTGCTGTACAAATGGCTTGAAAGTCATCTGCCCAAGAGGGGTCCTTTTGTCTTGTCTGCAGCCACAGCTGAGTGGCCTGAGCGTCTGATGAGTTTATCCGCAGAGGATATTGACTGGTTCGATAGAGACAGGTTGGGTACTGAGGTGATCTTCAGTTGCAGCGGGTTTCCAAATGTGCCTTTGATAGGTAGGAAGGGCTGTATAAACTACAATTCGTCGTTGCTGGTTCGACAGTTTGCGTATGCTTTGAGAACTCCGCCGAAGGATGAAGAGGTATAGGAATCTTTGTACCTCACTGGTACTCTAAAGGGGGATCTGTTGTCCAGGCTTCAGCGCGCATGGAATGGTATCAGTAAGCGAGGAAACCCTTTGCTGGGAAAAAGCAACAATTAAGCCTACCCTCCGTACGTGACTTGGATCAGAGCCAGAGTAAATGCTATAGGGATGCCGTTTCCTCATGCCAAGCCAGAAAGCCCTCCAATAATCGAAGAGCCTACTACTGTGCCCATTCATCAGCATAATCAGGTGTTGGCTGAGCGGGATGAATTGAAGCGGGCGAACGAAGAACTGGAGAAGGAATTAGCTCAGCTTCGAAGTGAGAGGAACGAAGCCGTTCATTCTTTCAAAAGGCAGACGGAGCTGGTGAACCAGCTGGGTACAGACCTGACTAAGCAGATAGCCGAGCGTGAACGCATGGGTCGAGATTTCAAAGCTGTCAACGACGTACTAGCTACGAAGAAGCAGCACTTGGACGAGGCATATCGGAGGATATCCAAGTTCAACCAGCACTGGAAGACTTCCTTGGCCACCAGGAAAGAGCGAGAAGATAAGCTGATGCTGCAGATCTCCAAGCTGGAAGCCCAGGTGAAGGACAGTGAAAAGAGGTTTGATGAAGAAACCGCCCGCAGATACGCCGCCGAAGGCCAACTCAACAAAGCTCTCGCTAACCTGAAGAAGCGCAAGCTGACGTTTGAGTCCAAAAAGCGGAAGTTAGAAGAATGCTTTGGCGAAGGAGCATGGGAAAGCTCGATTGAGGGACTTCAGTATACCATTGTGCAGAGGGAATTGCTCGTCGAGGGGTTGCTCACTCTGTCAGATCATCCAGAGACGAAGGAGTTGTTAGAAGAGTATCGCGCCCGTGGCCGTACTTGACTATTTGTATTCCTTTTGTTTTGATCATTGTTGTATGCTGACCATCACCAGGCTTGTTGGCTGAGGTCACGCTGTTGATTCATCTTGTACTCGCTGATGCTATGTACTGCCTTGATAGGCTTTCCTTATATATGAGATTGTTGTTTCCATGATTGGGCTCGGACTTCTTCTTATTATTATTATCAGCACTGGCACTCAGGCACTAGGATCGGGGGAAACCTCCCAAACGCACAGACTCACGCATGCATTTGCATGAAACAATTGCATGGCGAGCATTTTGTTGTTTTTCCTAACCCCTTAGTGTTTACTGGTTTTTCAGGTTTACAGGTGTCCCAGGCTGTTTCCGGTGATTCCAGGATTGATCAGAGACTAATTCACCGTTATCCGACTAGAGCTAATCAGACCAGGATCATGGATCAAGTGCAAACGGATGTTCAGGAGCTCCACGAGAGGATGGACCGCTTCATGGAGCTCATGCAGGTGGTCGCCAATGGCCAGGACCAGCTCAGGACTTTGGTTCAGCCTTTGATCTCCAGGGTTGATAGCAACGGCATACTCCATGGCGGGGCTGTGCCTACTCCTCCACCAGTTGATGCTCCACAGAATGGTGTCCCCGTGGCCGGGGCAATGGCAGTGCTAATGGCAACGTGATGGCCAACGTCGGACTCAATACGACGAGCGTCGGTAATGGGAGTCTGGGAGCTAATGTCAACATCGGGCCGGGCAACGGCAATGCAGGCGTCGGGAATCTGTTGGTGCCTCAGTCATGGCTTGAGGATCATCAGGATGACGTGTTCTCTCAAAGAGGTGCTGAAGGGGAGCTGAATGCTGAAGCGCGGCTCAGGTTCAAAGCACTTGAGGATAAAATGAGAGATATGGAGAATCAGAATACTTTGGGCGTTGATATGTCCAAGCTGGGATTAATTGCTGATTTCAAGGTACCTCCTAAGTTCAGGGTGCCTGACTTTGAGAAGTATAAGGGCACCACTTGCCCTCGTGTCCACCTGAGATCGTACTACAGGAAGATGTCTGCCTATTCGGAGGACGAGAAGTTGCTGATGCACTTCTTCCAAGACAGTCTTTCCGGGCCATCCCTCGAGTGGTACATGGGCCTGGAGCCCACTAGCGTGCGCACATGGAAGGATCTCGCTGAAGCGTTTGTCCACCATTACCAGTACAATAGCGACTTGGCCCCGAACCGAGTCCAGTTGCAGAACCTATCACAGAGGAATAATGAAGGATTTAAGGAATACGCCCAGCGGTGGCGTGAGTTGGCAGCTCGGGTTCAACCGCCGATGGTTGAACGAGAGCTCGTGCAGATGTTTGTGGCTACCCTCCCAGAGGTTTACTATGAAAAGTTAGTCAGCGGTATGTCTGGGACGTTCTCAGCTCTCATCATCATGGGGGAGCACGTCGAGAATGGAATCAAGATCGGGAAGATTAAAGGTGAGTCATCCTCAGTCGGAGGAGGAGGAAAGAAACCTTATGCTGGCAAACAACGAGAAGGAGAGACGAGCGCTGTGACTGATGCTCGAAGGAAGGGCAAGGGCCCTCAGCAGCAGATAGCCAGTATAAATATCCCAGCGGCAGCAGCCGCAGTAGCAGCATCAACCTAATCAGCAGGGATATAGAAAGTACCAGAATCAGGCATCTTTGGCAAACCGTCACTTCGAAGCACCGCCCATGTCGTATGCGTAGCTCTTGCAGACTTTGCTTCAGCTTTAGTTGGTTCAGAAGAGGACGATGGCTCCCTTGACAGGGGCACCTCCACCAGGGTACGACGCAAATGCCACTTGCGATTTCCACTCAGGGGCCCCAGGCCACACAATCGAGAACTGCAAAGCCTTCAAGCATAAGGTGCAGGACCTGGTAGATGCCAAGATCATCAACTTCTCTGATAATGTGCCCAATGTCACAAAGAATCCTATGCCGAATCATAGGGGAGGCGGAGTGAACGCTATTATCGAAGAAGAGAGTGCAGATCTGTTGACTGATGTCAAAGACCTAAAGACGCCGCTTAGCTTCGTCAAAGCTAAGTTGTTGAAAAAAGGGTTCTTTCCAGGATGCGGAGAACTATGCATGGCCTGTGCTACACATTCTGATGGATGTGAGCAGTTGGTTGAAGGAATTCAAAGTCTGATGACTGAGGGGATTCTGCAGTTTATCCGGAAGGCTGAAAGTGTATCAGGAGAGATAGTGTTGAAGCAGGCCGATGAAGTCGCACCATCACCATCCCTCGCCGGCCGATAACTATTTCTGCGCCCAGACTGCCTACGATCACTATCACCAAAGCTGGGCCGATACCCTTCGAGAGCACTAACGTCGTTTCGTGGCATTATGGGGCTGGAGTCTATTGCAACGGTCAAAAGTTCGAGCTGGAACCGTATGGTGTTGCACCCTAAAATTTGCCCAACCTTATTCACTTGGTTTATGCTTCATTATCATTAGCATTTGCATATAGAGTCATGTACATAGACTAACCATCTGCATAGCATAAGCATAGCAAGTCATTCAACAGGGGACCAATCATTATTCTCATCTATAGAAGCCTATCAAGAGGCTATTATTCCAATTCAACCTCATTCAAGTCATCAGGAAAGAATTTGAAAGCAAAGAGTTCAGCAGATCAAGCCCTGAGTCCATCTCCTAGCTGAGGGTATCTGAGGGTCAACCAGAGGATTGTGAGCTGTGAATTGAAGGCATGGAGAGTATCTAGACATTATGAGAGACTTAGAAAGTCATTTGGAGAAGGAGACAAGTCATTGATGAGAGCACAAGAGTTGCAGTTGAAGACAGTCAACTAGGGTTTCATCTGGGTCAACCCTAGGTCAACCCTAGGTCAATTGACTGATTTAAGGGGCATTCAAGTCTAGTGGAGAGATGTGGGGTTCATCATTGGACATGTGAAGAAGGATATGGAGATATGCCAAGGAGAATTCAAGAGAAATCAAGGAGAAGAGGAGTTACTAAATTAGGGTTTCTCTGTAAAATCCCCTAGTTTAGGTCAAATTTCCAAGCAAGATAAGTCAAAATGCTAGCTTCAAATGGCTTCTTGGCCAAGATGAAACTTGTAGAGGGTCTCAAGACCTTTAATTTGAGTGGTGGAAGACATCAAGGAGATTTATAGAACTCAAGTTATGGTCCTTGCAAGTTACAGGTCATCTGAGGTATCTGAATTTTTGTCTGTGAAAGTGACTTGACTTCCAAGCAATTTTTACCCCTCAAGGAAATTTCAAATGAATTCTTGGTCAACATAAGAATTGTTCCTCATTGTCTTAGCTTTCTAGAATGGTATAGCATGCCTTCATATGATGTGGAGAACTCAACTTATGGTCTTGGCAAGCAAAGGGTATTTTGGGCATTTGTGAATTACAGGTCATTTTAACCTATGTCCAAAACTCATACAAGGAGGCCTCAAATGGAAAAACTTACAACATCAAACTTGCTCCAAATGGGATTTTAAGTCTAGAAAGAAGGTCACAAATTATTGGAGAAGCTCATAACATGAAGTTGCATAATTGGTCAAAATGTGAACTAAAAAGGCTTATAAAGTGAATAAATTCAAAGTGAAAAATGGTTTGGGAGATTTCTAAGTCCAAATGGAGACTTCCAATATATGATTTTGAATGGAAAAGCAATTCTAAGAACAATGGTTCAAACACTTTTTTGAGTTTAGAAGGAAAAAAGAAAGTTATCTTTGGTTACTTGTAATTGAAGAAACACTTCAAAAATGGATCAAAGTTGGAAAGCAAGGGAATGTGCAAGATGGATCTAGAATGTTCATATGAGGTCTATATATTCATGAAATGAGGATTGATCAAGGGTTGGCTTCATTTTCACCAAGAATTTCCAAAATCCTCTCATTCTTTTTCATTGAAGTTTCATTCCAATTCCTCAAATTCTTCACCAAATCATCATCAAAATCAACTTCATTATACTGTTTCATCATCATAGAGTAGAATTCAATCAAGAACAAGGTGGTTAGAATCCATTTTCGAGCACTTTCTTCAAGAACATCAAAATTGAAGTTTCCATTGGACAGCACAATTCAAGCCAGGAATCATCAAAGTATTGCATACAGAATCAATTACTGAGTTTGTGGATCAAGATCCAAGTCTCAAAAGCTTCAGATCCTCGAGTCTCCATTGCTGTTTTCCAGCTTTTGCACCAGGTGTGTTTTCATTCACACAGCTTGATCTAGTTGGTTTAGCATGTTGTTGTTAGTTTAGATATGATCTAGGTGGTTAGTAGAGTAATTAGGATGAATTTGAGGCTGAATTGAGACCATTGTTAACAGGTGGTAGAAACTGTTAGGGTTTGAACTTGTAGTAGAATGCATTAGAATCTTAGCTTGATAGCGCAGGTTAATCACCATTATGCATAGATTAGTTTAGTCTAGGTTTGAGGGAGAAGTGTGATGATGCATCTCAGTGTACTTCCATGGTGACCAGAGCTTGATGCCATCGGGTTGAATGATTTGTGGAATTTCAAAGCAAACTGAGACCATAGGATTGTAGGGGGAAGAATTTAGAGTGATTTTCATGTTTATAGCATGTTGATTCATGGCTTGGATAGGGAGAACCGATTGAGGGAAGCTTGCTCGTGCATGGAGTTTCATGGAGGTTGAAACCCTAAGTTCAGAACCATTGGAGAAGACACAATCGTGTCCATCCATTTCGTATGAGACCTTTGACTTGGGAGGCCATCCTAGGGCTGAGATTTAATTTCAGATTTGGAGGGAGATTAGTTTGGTGCCAAAACGCACTGTTTCATTAATTGAAACGGGCGGGCCTGAGCGTTATGTTGCTATTGACACCACCCAGTACCAAGCCCAACTCAGATTTCAACGTGAATCTTGTACTTTTCTCACCCCCCAGCGTCCTTCTATTATTTCACTAATTCTGAGTGTTGCTGGGCCTTAACTATTGTGCTATTCACACCCCTGTCTGTGTGGCCCATCCTGAATATAACTAGCGCGCCTACCAAATGCACCCCTCTCCCATTTATTTCTTGCATTTTGTTTTTTATTTCTCTTTAATTTTTTATGCACTTTCAAAAATTCATAACAAATTCATAAAAAATCATTTTCACTTCATTCTTTTTACATCATTTTCTTTGAGATGTCTAGAATATTATAGGAAAATAAAATTGCATTTTTATTTTTATTTCATATTTTTTCTGTATTTTCTAAATAAATGTCATATTAAATAGATTCATTTCATGCATGATTTTAATAATTTTTGTTCTATTAAATGCTTTAATATTTTTTGTTCATTCTTTTTAGATTGTTTAGATTAGATGTTAAACTTGTAGATTCAATTTAGTTCCCATTTTTAGAAATTAAATTTAGGTGATTAAAATAGGTTTGAACATCATGAACAAATTAGGGTTTTTAGGTGATGACTTAGGAAGTTTGATTTTTCCCTTAGGACTTAGGATTTAATTAGATTAGTTATGGGACTATAGGGGCTATGGGTAGTTATTAGATCCCCTTAGAAAAGTCAGGATTCCTCTACTGCTATTAATACTGTCTGTATATCTGATTGACTGGTGTGGTGTGCCCTCTGGGGATTATTGCTTGCTTGCTTGGGAATTGGGTTTGTCTGGGGCCTTGGGAGAGCTGAAGACTTGAGGTGATGAAGACCATTGGAGATCCAGAGATTGAAGATCAACTTCCAGAGTTGAGGAGTAGATTCTTGCTAGCAGATGCTGAGGAGACTAGGGTTTAGGAGCTAGGCAGAGCTCTAGGTTAGAAAGCTTGTTTCTCAAACATGGAATGCCTTGTCTGCATCCATCCTTCCTCTATGATTCAAAGTCTCTTTCAAATATCCACCTCCTTCCTTTGGAAGGATCAGTGAATATATTTGAAAGATAGAACTTTTGAGAGGAAACTTTCTGATTAATGTTAACAGTTGATGAACCACCTTTGGTAGGTAATTGACTGTTTAACATTCATTCCCTTCACTCTTGTGACTGATCCCTCATCCTGGAGGTTTGAGCTTGAAGAAAAGCCATTGCAGATAGAAGACTGATGATCAAAGCCCTTGCCTGAAGGCCATGAAGATGGAGATTAATGCTTGTTGGAGCCTGTAGCTGATTGGAGATTACTTGAAGCCAGATGTTGATTCAGAGCTGCTGATGTTGTTTCTTTTGCTGTTGTATTTCATTTGCTGATGTATTGTTTGGATTTCCTGGCTGTATTGTTTGCTGTTTACCCTGTTGGGTTGAAAGTGAAGCCTGTTCACTTTCGCCTATTGTTTTCTAGGTTCGAGGTTGAGTGGGACTCCCTTGCCTCGCTTGTACTGTTGCATCCATGCATTTTACTGCTTTACTGTATATATCTGATATTGTTTCTGTTTCTGCCTATCCCGTAGGATCTCTGTTTCTCTCTGTGCAAGAGAGGAGCATGATAGACACTAGGTCTTAACCCATGCATGATAACATTAGGTTAGTTTGATTCCCTTCGCAACCGTAGGTTAGAGTTCTGTCTCTTCTTTCTCAAAACAAACAGAAAAACACATAAAGATTTCAAACACAATAAAAGACACTTCTTCCGTAAAAGAATGTGAACTCATCAAGACGTCATTTTTGTCCGCTTGGACCAGTAATCAGAAAAACCTTTTTCAGAAGGAATAAAATCAACCAAGACAAGCTTGTGTCGTACGTGGCCCGAACTACGTTTGCTCTGATCTTTCATGCTGTATGAAAGTACGTAGGCATAGGATGCGATATCCTAGCGAGCAATCTTCCCCTCCTTTCCTGTAGGTAGGCGAACTACGTTGACTCTGATTTCTCGTTCCAGACGGGAATACGTAGGCATAAAGTGGGATACTTTGCCGAGTCATTTTGTTTTCATTTTCTTTCCTTTTAACCCCAGACCTATAGTGTAGATAGAATAACAATCCATACCCGAAAACAAGCGTGGATCCCGTCGAGTACAACGGACGTGAGGGGTGCTAATACCTTCCCCTTGCGTAACCGACTCCCGAACCCAGGTTTTGGTTGCGACGACCATACCTTTCCCGTCTTTGCGAGGTTTACTCTGAGCGTTTCCTTTCCCTCCCGTGGGATAAATAACGCACGGTGGCGACTCTTCTGTTCAGCCGGCGCCGATTTTCGCAGTAGCGACATATGGGTCTACTGTGGAGAATCTTGCAGGAATCAGTGGTGTTACTCGCAGCGGAAGAGTGTTTGCACCGCTAGAGGTTGTGGCAGATAAAGCGGTCAGAGCTGATGCAGCTGATAAGGGTAAAAGCAAAGCCGTCGAAGAGGTCCCGTGTGGGGTAGAGAAAGATTTGCTTATTAAAGACGCCGAGGAGTTTATGCGGTTGATCAAAAAGAGCGACTACAAGATTGTAGACCATCTCCATCAGACGCCCTCGAAGATTTCTATTCTCAACTTGTTACTGTGTTCTGAAGCACACCGCAACGTGCTGCTAAAGGTATTGAACGCTGCCTACGTACCACAAGAAATATCGGTGAATCAGCTAGAAGAGGTGGTAGCCCATGTTAATGCTGGCAATGGGCTAGGTTTCACAGACTTAGAGCTGACGCCAAAAGGGAGAAATCACAACAGCGCCCTGCACATCTCGATCGAGTGTAAGGGCACAATCATGTCGCACGTGCTGGTGGACACGGGTTCGTCACTTAATGTGCTTCCGAAGAAAGCCTTAATGAAGTTTGATACTCGTGGAGTGATCTGCACACCCAGTGATCTGGTGGTGAAAGCATTCGACGGAACTAAACGCCACGTTTTCGGGGAGGTGACCCTGCCGATCCAAGTCGGTCCGGAAACGTTCGACACGGTCTTTTATATTATGGACATCATGCCTGCCTACAGTTGCCTCTTGGGCCGGCCGTGGATCCATGCTGTTGGTGCCGTGACCTCCACGTTGCACCAAAAGCTCAAATATGCTGTCGGAGGAAGCATAGTAACCGTGTGCGGCGAGGAGGACATAATGGTGAGCCATTTGTCATCTTTTAAGTATGTTGAAATGGATGGCGAAATCCATGAAACTCTTTGCCAAGCGTTCGAGGCTGTCAAAGTGAAAGAAGTAGCTCCTGTAGTCACGGAAAAGCCAGAGATGAATCTCTCCTTATTCAAAGAAGCTCGGGTCGTCGTCCAAGCTGGATCTACCCCAGGCTGGGGGCATATTTTGGAGATACTGAACAAGCAGGATAAGTTTGTATTGGGGTATTCTCCTGGAGCTGAAGCTTCTTCTTCTTCGTCTAGCAGTGCGTCTCGAGGTAAAGGGCCGATCCAATTTACCAGTGGCGGAGTGATTTTCGAAAGCATCAACGCGGCGTCTGAAGACAGCGGGGATAGCGATTGTGATCTCGACTCTTGGATTCATCCAAGCAAGCCAGGCGAGGGCCTCAATAATTGGACCATCAAGGATATCATCCAGATGACAAGTGAAGAGTAATGATTTACTTTTTCCAATCATTGTACAACCCTATGTCCTACCCGGGGCATCTCAGTTTTATTGTCAGGGCCTTGTTGGATTACGTACATGCATTTTGTTAATAAATCAAAGGCGTTTTCTTCGTATTCAAATATTGTGATCTCTGTTATTCCTGTTTTATATTTGTTTTGAAAAAACAGTAAAATGGCCATGGGGTTTGTGCTAACCTGCATATTCTTATTTTAAACTTAACCCTTGTTATTGCAGGATCCACATAACAGATGACATCGACTCTGGACCTTCTACGGCTCACTTCGAATTCGATTGCCCGATCTATCAAGCCGAAGAAGAGATTGATGAAGACGAAGACCTTCCTGAAGATTTGGCCCGCTTGTTGAAACAAGAGGAAAAGGTTATTCTGCCTCATGAGGAGGAGATCGAAATCGTGAACCTGGGTTCTGAAGAGCTCGTCAGAAATGTCAGGATAGGGGCTGCGTTGCAGAATGATGTCAAGCAGAGATTGGTCGAGATGCTAAGAGAGTATAGTGACGTCTTTGCTTGGTCATACGAAGATATGCCCGGACTTGACACGGATATCGTCGTCCACCACTTGCCGCTACGAGAAGATTGCCCTCCCGTCAAGCAGAAGCTTAGGAGGACGAGACCAGATATGGCCGTTAAGATCAAAGAAGAAGTGCAGAAACAGCTTGATGCTGGCTTCTTAGCGGTCACCACTTACCCTCCGTGGGTCGCCAACATAGTACCTGTACCGAAGAAGGACGGTAAGGTACGCATGTGCGTCGATTATCGGGATTTGAATAGGGCGATCCTTAAAGATGATTTCCCGTTGCCTCATATCGATGTGTTGGTCGACAACACAACCCAGTTCTCCGTGTTTTCGTTCATGGATGGCTTCTCCGGTTACAACCAGATCTAGATGGCGCCGGAGGACATGGAGAAAACGACGTTTATCACCCCCTGGGGAACATTTTGCTATAAGGTAATGCCCTTCGGTCTGAAGAACGCAGGGGCCACTTACCAACGAGCAATGGTAACTTTGTTTCATGACATGATTCATCATGAGATCGAGGTCTATGTTGATGACATGATTGCGAAGTCCCAAACGGAAGAAGAGCATCTAGTCAACTTATTGAAGCTTTTTGAGAGGCTTAGGAAGTTCAGGTTGAGGCTGAATCCTAACAAATGCACTTTCGGAGTGCGGTCCGGAAAGTTGCTGGGGTTTATCGTTAGCGAACGAGGCATCGAGGTTGATCCTGCGAAAATAAAAGCCATTCAAGAAATGCCAGCGCCGAAAACAGAAAAAGAAGTTCGTGGTTTCTTGGGCAGAATAAACTACATTGCTAGGTTTATCTCTTAGCTCACGACCACGTGTGAACCGATGTTCAAGGTTTTAAAGAAAGATCAGGCAATTACTTGGAATGAGGATTTCCAGAAGGCATTTGACAAGATAAAGCAGTATCTTCAAGAACCTCCAATCTTGATACCCCCAGTGGCTGGACGACCTCTAATCATGTACTTGACAGTTCTTGAGAATAGTATGGGGTGTGTTCTCGGTTAGTACGACGAGACGGGCAGAAAGGAGCATGCCATTTACTACTTGAGTAAAAAATTCACTGACTGTGAATCTCGATACTCGATGCTGGAGAAGACGTGTTGTGCACTAGCCTGGGCTGCCAAACGTCTACGACAGTACATGCTCAATCACACCACCATGCTAATTTCGAAGATGGATCCGATCAAGTACGTCTTCGAGAAGAAGGCTCTTTCGGGCAGGATTGCCAGATGGTAAATGGTGTTAACGGAATATGATATTCAGTACATGTCCCAGAAGGCCATCAAGGGCAGCGTATTGTCTGAATACCTAGCCGAGCAGCCGATCGAGGACTACCAGCCGATGAAATTTGAATTCCCTGACGAGGATATTATGTTTCTCAAAGCGAAGGGTTGCGATGAGTCGTTGCCCGACGAGGGGCCAGATAGGAAATCCCAGTGGAAATTGATATTCGATGGGGCAGTTAATTCCTATGGAAGTGGCATTGGGGAGATCATCACGACTCCCCACGGATCCCACATCCCGTTTACTGCGAGACTGACGTTTCCAGTCACCAATAATGAGGCGGAGTACGAAGCATGCATCATGGGTCTAGAAGAGGCAATTGATTTGAGAATCAAAAACCTAGACGTATATGGTGACTCAGCGCTCGTGATCAACCAGATTAAAGGGGTGTGGGAGACTCTTCAATCAAATTTGGTGCCATACATGAACTATGCCAGAAGGCTGCTTCCATTCTTCGATCGAGTGGAACTCCATCATGTGCCCAGGGCAGAAAATCAGATGGCTGATGCCTTAGCCACGTTGGCTTCAATGTATAAAGTCAATTTTTGGAATGAGGCTCCAAGAATTGTCCTTTCCCGTCTTGATAGACCTGCATTTGTCTTTGCAATCGAGGAAGCCGCCGACGGCAAGCCATGGTTCCATGACATCCAGACTTTCCTTATGACTAAGGAGTATCCTACGGGTGCGTCAACCCAGGATAAGAAGACTCTGAGGAGGCTGTCTGGAAATTTTTATCTCAATCCTGATGGAGTGTTGTATAAGAGAAACCATGATCTCGTGCTACTCAGATGTGTAGATGAGAAAGAGGCGAGTATGCTCATGGAGGAGGTCCATGAAGGCACATTTGGTACGCACGCCGGCGGGCATGCTATGACGAGAAAGATCCTGAGAGCAGGATATTACTGGCTGACGATGGAATCGGATTGCTTCAGATTCACGAAGAGATGTCATAAATGCCAGATTTATGCTGATAAAGTTCATGTGCCGCCGTGCCCGTTAAATGTCATGTCCTCCCCGTGGCCGTTCTCCATGTGGGGCATCGACATGATAGGCAAGATCGAGCCCACTGCATCTAACGGTCATCGCTTCATTCTGGTAGCTATCGACTACTTCACCAAGTGGGTGGAGGCAGCCTCATATGCTAATGTGACCAAGCAGGTGGTGGCTAAATTCATAAAGAGGGACATCATTTGTCGTTACGGAATTCCCGAGCGGATCATTACTGATAATGGTTCGAATCTGAATAACAAGATGATGAAGGAGCTGTGCCAGAGTTTCAAGATCGAACACCACAACTCATCTCCTTACCGGCCGAAGATGAATGGCACCGTTGAAGCAGCCAACAAGAACATAAAGAATATTGTTCAGAAGATGGTTATGACCTACAAAGACTGGCACAAGATGCTGCCATTTGCACTGCACGGTTATCGTACGACGGTACGTACGTCGACCGGGGCAACTCCTTTCTCCTTGGTGTACGGTATGGAAGTTGTCCTACCGTTAGAAGTGGAAATCCCTTCTTTGCGAGTTTTGGTTGATGTGAAACTCGACGAGGCAGAATGGATTACGAATCGTCTGAACCAACTCAGCCTGATGGACGAGAAGAGGTTAGCGTCGATTGCATTTGGTCGTCTGTACCAAAGCCGAATGAAGAAAGCGTATGATAAGAAGGTGCGTCCTAGAAGCTTTCAGACGGGTGATCTCGTCCTGAAGAAGATTCTTCCTCCACACTCCGATCACCGGGGCAAGTGGACTCCGAATTACGAAGGTCCGTACGTCGTCAGCAAGGTCTTCTCGGGAGGAGCTTTGTTGTTATCCACGATGGATGGTGAAGATTTTGCATCCCCGGTGAACGCGGACGCGGTTAAAAAATACTTTGCTTGAAAGCGACCCGCTGGACAAAAAAGAAAGAGTCCAGGCAAAAAAGGGGCATCCCGGCGAACCAAAAACAGAATAAAAAGGTTCGGGCAAAAATTAGGGATATAAATTGAAAAAATGTACACCCGCGAAGTCGAAAACCTACACTGGGCGGCTTCGGCAAAAAAGGGTATCCCGGTGAACTGAAAACCCGCAAAGGGCGGTTCACGCAAAAGTTAGGGATTTGAAAAAGAAAATGACTGCGTTCCGCGTGTGGACTTTCTTTGTTTAGTGGTTCGGAAGACCTGAAGGCCGTTTATCTGAATCAATCTCTTCTGAAGCTGAAGCGTCGGAGAAGTATCGAAGTCGAGTGGGTCATAGAAGGATCAACTCATGTTGTTCGTCTACGCCTCGTTGCCGACATTTGTATATACTGATGTATATTTATGTTTTATTTTCGCGCAGCTTCCTCATTCCAGGAGTTTGCCTCTGTTGTAAAACATTTTTACCCATTCAGGGGTTCGTTATCAATAAAATGTATACTATTCAGCAATTTCGTTTGTCTGTTTAGCATTTATCTGTTTTGTTTGCGAAAAAGAACACCGATGTTTTTGATAAAATGCGCATACATAAACTCACTGGCCTAGGCCACTGATTGTTGAAACAATTAATTACTTGAATATTATCACGAGATAATAACCTCGATAGGTCCCTTTGAGAAGGGTATCTTGTCTGTTTGTTTGTGTTGTTACAGGTGTAGCATGTTCCAGACAGAGCGTCGTGCGCATCCCGAAGTAGGATGATTCCTCCTTCTCCAGCAGAGTTCAGTAGCCTCTCTCCGCAGAGTCTGAACGCGAGATAATGAGCATTGATATGTCTCCCCAGGCAGAGATGATTCTTTCCCCAAGCAGATGCATCCTGAAGGAGCGGCATCCCCCCCAGCTGAGTCAGGCGCCGAAGCTTGAATTCATTCCCCCAGCACCAGGTCACTAGTGCAGGTTTCGTAGAAAACTATTCGTACGCCGAAGTATGCAGCATCTGATGGTGCCAGACTGAAGTCTCAAGCGGAATTGAAATTCTCCACCAGAGTCGTACTCTCCCCCGAAGTCGGATGATTCCTTCTTCCCCAGCGGAATTGAGATTCCCCCGCAGAGTCGTACTCTCTCCATTGAAGCAGAATGATTTCTCCTTCCTCAGCTGAGTTTGCAAATCCCCAAGAGAGCCGAATCCTTGGAAGCTGCTCAAGTCATGATTGGTTTTCCCCAGTAGAATGTTGAACAACTGAAGTTGTTTCCCCACAGAGTCGTCATCTCCAGAGAAGTAGCCGAGACGGCCACACAGTTTATTCCCGCGACTGACATCGCTTTCCCTCAGCAGGTCCAGGTTCTCGTAGAGCTTCGTTCCCCTGCAGCAATCAACTGAAGTTGTTTCCCCCGCAGCAGTCAACTGAAGTTGTGCCCCCTGCGGAGTCCAATTGAGATTGGCGTGACCATGTTCTCCTCAGCAGGATGACTCCTCTACCTGAGTAGTTCTTTTTCCTTGACAGGAGGATTCTCCCTTCGGCATTTATTTTGCTGACGGGATCGCATCATTGTGCATGATTGCATAACATTTATCATAAACGCATAGCATTTCCACCGTGTGGAGCATCGTGTAACACCCCCTTTCTATACCCCCAAATAATACAATTAATTATTTAGGCACAAATTCAAAATTTCATCAGAGTAAGTTTATAAAACGGTATAAAAGGGACATGCCACATTACCCGAAAATCACACATATAAAACACCTGCTCATATATAATGATATGCAACAACGGGGTAACACCCACGAGAAAATATCTAGAACAAAGGCGGAACATCCAAATATTTCATAATTCTCTAACACATGTATTCATATATACAAATCATCAACCAACATTGTTACATAACTTTCATCAGCAGATACATATACACATGCATCACAAAAGAAACAAAACAACTCCTAGCTACCCGGTGCTACATATCAGAGCCGACCAACTAAAGGATGAAGCCACGCCTCACAAAAGATCTCTCGTAATCTAATCTGCAATGCCTCATAGAGCATTATAAAACAGCAGAAGGGTGAGAAACAATATCATAACAAATAATGCATAAAGGCATATATATATATATATATATATATATATATATATATATATATATATATATATATATATATATATATATATATATATATATATATATATATATATATATATATATATATATCATATCCACAATCATGCATCTTACGCTTTCTCACCACGACTCACATCGTACTTCGCAATGTATCCACTAAAGTCTATTTACAAATAGAACATCAAGCATAAACAATATGCATCATTAAGGTTTATATCCATTCAGGAACATTCATACATGTTACACACATATACATATATACATATATTCATTCATACATATATATACATATATATATCTTCAAGCATTTCATTATGTCATTCACACCTTTCACATTATTCTAATAAACATACACAACATGCTTATTTCGCCATACATCATGCACAGATGTCAACACGCAAATCATAGAGGCCAACTCGCTACTCTACGCAAATGCAACACATTATCGACTTAATCGTCCGTCAGATTCTCCTAAGAATCAATTCACTCCCACCCCTCATGGGTATCCTATAACTCATTAGATCTTCCTAGAAATCACATCACTCATCAGACTCTCCTAGGAATCACACCATTCATCAGATTCTCCAAGGAATCACACCATTCATCAGATTCTCCAAGGAATCACACCATTCATCAGATTCTCCAAGGAATCACACCATTCATCAGATTCTCCAAGGAATCACACTGTTCATCAGATTCTCCGAGGAATCACACCGTTCATCAGATTCTCCAAGGAATCACACTGTTCATCAGATTCTCCGAGGAATCACACCGTTCATCAGATTCTCCGAGGAATCAAGTCATTTAGCAGATTCTCCGAGGAATCGCATCTTTCATCAGATTCTCCGAGGAATCAATTCGTTCATCAGATTCTCCTAGGAATCACTTCATTCATCAGACTCTCCTAAGAGTCACACCACTCATCAGACTCTCCTAAGAGTCAACAGCACAAGAATGTACTTCATACACTTCTTGAAATGCAACCACGTTTGCGAACATGCTCATGCATTCTTCACATTCATTGCATATATTCATTATGCCTCCAATATATATACATATCACAATACATACATACAGTCATCATATAATCTCATCATGCATTTCTATTACATTCAAGTAATGCACCAAAACATACATACAGTCATCATATAATCTCATCATGCATTTCTATTACATTCAAGTAATGCACCAAAATACCAAACGGCCACATTCCACACTTCACAATTCATAAACTAGGATTCACGCCATACGGCTACCCACGACACACATAACAACATATAATTAATCATCTCAAACAAGGAATGATCGCAACCAAACCACACAACCAATCCACGAATGGAAAACATAAGAAAGAAAAATATGCTGCTGTGTTCGCTAACCTTCGCCTGGTGAAGTCTCTGGTGAACCTTCGCTACTTCGTTCACCTGGCGAACTTGCCAGCGAAGACCACTGGGATTTATTCTGGAATTACTCGCTAGCACTCGCTAGCATACTCGCCTGGCAAACCTTCGCCACTCTCATTCGCCTGGCGAACTTGCCAGCGAAGACAGGGTGGATGCTACTGACTTGGTTCGCTGCTGCTTGCTGGGCTTCGCCCGGCGAAGCTTCGCTGCCATTCGCCTGGCGAGCCTGCGAAGACAGAACTTCCATGGCTATTCCAAAGCCCAAACTCCACACAACCAACCGATTTAATCCAAATCAGTTCCAGTAGTACAACCCACTCATCACCCGACTAAACTACATCATCTAATCCGAGTTCTAACCGATGAAAACCTCTTTCTACTCATCAAACTAACTTCTAACCTAAGTGGAAATAGAGTAGAAACTCTACAAAATCCAAACACATACACATACAATCATATACATTAAAGAGATGATGGAGTTTCACACCCTTACCGATCGATTGCAAGCTTTGGTGATGATCCCTTGATGATTCTAGGTTTTCCTCTCCACTTTCTCTTCTCTTTCTCTTCTCCTGTTTCTCTTCTCCTTCTTTCTTTCTCTTTTCTTTCCTTCCTTTCTTACTATCTTTCTTTCTCTTTTATTTCCTCTTTAATATCTTCCTATTATTTTTCCCAAAAAATCTATTAACTTAATAACTCATAAAATATCCAACTTATCACTTAAATAGGAAATGTCCAAAATACCCTCCAACTATTTTCTCCGACAACTCCCAAAATCGGGTAAAATAGAATAATATGCAAACTTAACATATTTCCACACAATTTCCACATTCAAATAATATTCGCCCAATTAAACCAAAAAGGACTCAACGAAAAAGGAATAGTCGAAATCGGGGTGTTACAACTCTCCCCCACTTAGGAATTTTCGTCCTCGAAAATATCACCTGGTTCAAACCATACCGGACACGACTTTCACGCCCTCTCTCCATTTTCCAAGTTACACATGATCTCTTACACGCATACTTCCATACCACAATCATAGTCATACCGCATGACTCAAATAAGATCGTCAATCCACGTCAATCTCCATTGGAGGTTACAGGCACACCGCATACCCTCCACCAGGAACAACATCACGGTTGTTCTACCCCGGCGATCTCTTCACTAGGAACGACACATAGTCATTCTACCCTAGCGAACACAACCCTAACACTTATACCTCATCAGAAATGACATACTAGTCATTCTACCCCAATGAGCTTGAATCTCGGATACAAACTTTCATCTAACATCATCATCTTAAAGTCTTCATTCTCATTCACCATCAAATCAACGGAATTCAATCCAACTCCTCTCTTCGGCGGTACATCCTTAACACCTTCCGGAAATACTTTTGGGAAGTCACGCACCACTGGAAACACGTCCAGTTCAACCTTACCCTCTGCTGACACTGATGCAGCCAAATTAAACACTTGAGTCCCGTCCACTAGAAGTTTCTCCAACTCTTCCATGGGCAAGAAACTCTCATCCTCTCCAACGGGGGATAACAATCTACTCTAGTTCCATAACAAAGTCCTTACCATACATAGTCAAGAGACAACTTAATCATACCGAAGACATAGTTACCGACCCCGAAGCGGGCGTCTCAATAACCATATTACCATCACAAGTAAATATACAAAAATCTCAAACACTTAACGTACTCAAAGAGTATTGTCAATAAAGCACGTACCTCAAATCAACGATTCGCTTTGGTAGTGTCTAACTTCGCCAATGCAAATACTTTCCCATTTACTGAAGCTTGCTTCGGTTTAGGGCACTTAGCACTGATGTGACCTACTTCTCCACAATTGTAGCATTTCACTACATCCATTCTACAATCCTTAGCATCATGCCCAAGAACTCCACAGTTAGAGCACTTGATCTTGGGTTTTCCACACATGAAAGACTTATGACCCATCTCGCCACACTTGTAGCATTTAATGGATCCAGAACCCTCTCCTCCAGATCTCTTAACAAAGTTTTCCCTATGCTTGCCCTTATCAGCTGGCGTCACATAAGGTTCACTCCTTACTTGTCGCTTTTCTTTCTCCTCCTTCAAACTCTTGTAGTGAGTAGAACGAGCTTTACGGTCTTCTTCAAAAATTCGACAACATTCGGTCAAGTCCGAAAATCTTCTAATCCTCTGGTAGTCCACCGCTTGCTTGATCTCAGGATGCAAGCCGTTCTCGTACTTAACACACTTAGAAAATTCTGCCGTCATCGCGTCATAGTGAGGATGAAATTTTACTAACTCCATAAACTTAGCCGTGTAATCCACCACGGACATATTGCCTTGTTTCAACTCAAGAAATTCCATTTCTTTCCTTCCCTTCACACTCTCAGGATAATACTTCCTCAAAAATTCAGAACAAAATAAATCCCAAGTTATATCCTCGTCATCTACTTCAAGCACTTGTCTCATACCGATCCACCAGTCATCGGCTTCTTCCCGTAACATGTGAGATCCAAGTCTCACCTTATTGCCTTCAGCACAGTTCATAACTCTAAAGATCCTCTCGATCTCCTTCAACCAAATCTGGGCACCGTTCGGGTCAAACCTTCTTTTGAATACCAGCGGCTAGTTCTTTCTAAACTCATCATTAGCGTTCACATTCGGCGCACCCTGCACCGCTCTAGCCATCGCCTCCAATGATGCAGCCATAGCATTGTCATTACGACCTGCCATATTCTGATTACTCACAAAATAACAACAAGGTTAAACAACCGTTAACCAATCAAAACAACGAGACAGACACAACTGACTCAACACTGGCTCTGATACCACTTAATGTAACACCCCCTTTCTATACCCCCAAATAATACAATTAATTATTTAGGCACAAATTCAAAATTTCATCAGAGTAAGTTTATAAAATGGTATAAAAGGGACATGCCACATTATCCGAAAATCACACATATAAAACACCTGCTCATATATAATGATATGCAACAACGGGGTAACACCCACGAGAAAATATCTAGAACAAAGGCGAAACATCCAAATATTTCATAATTCTCTAACACATGTATTCATATATACAAATCATCAACCAACATGGTTACATAACTTTCATCAGCAGATACATATACACATGCATCACAAAAGAAACAAAACAACTCCTAGCTACCTAGTGCTACATATCAGAGCCGACCAACTAAAGGATGAAGCCACGCCTCACAAAAGATCTCCAGTAATCTAATCTGCAATGCCTCATAGAGCATTATAAAACAGCAGAAGGGTAAGAAACAATATCATAACAAATAATGCATAAAGGCATATATATATATATATATATATATATATATATATATATATATATATATATATATATATATATATATATATATATATATATATATATATATATATATATATATATATATATATATATATATATATATATATATATATATATATATATATATATATATATATATATATATCATATCCACAATCATGCATCTTACGCTTTCTCACCACGACTCACATCGTACTTCGCAATGTATCCACTAAAGTCTATTTACAAATAGAACATCAAGCATAAACAATATGCATCATTAAGGTTTATATCCATTCAGGAACATTCATACATGTTACACACATATACATATATACATATATTCATTCATACATATATATATACATATATATCTTCAAGCATTTCATTATGTCATTCACACCTTTCACATTATTCTAATAAACATACACAACATGCTTATTTCGCCATACATCATGCACAGATGTCAACACGCAAATCATAGAGGCCAACTCGCTACTCTACGCAAATGCAACACATTATCGACTTAATCGTCCGTCAGATTCTCCTAAGAATCAATTCACTCCCACCCCTCATGGGTATCCTATAACTCATTAGATCTTCCTAGAAATCACATCACTCATCAGACTCTCCTAGGAATCACACCATTCATCAGATTCTCCAAGGAATCACACCATTCATCAGATTCTCCAAGGAATCACACCATTCATCAGATTCTCCAAGGAATCACACCATTCATCAGATTCTCCAAGGAATCACACCATTCATCAGATTCTCCGAGGAATCACACTGTTCATCAGATTCTCCGAGGAATCACACCGTTCATCAGATTCTCCAAGGAATCACACTGTTCATCAGATTCTCCGAGGAATCACACCGTTCATCAGATTCTCCAAGGAATCACACTGTTCATCAGATTCTCCGAGGAATCACACCGTTCATCAGATTCTCCGAGGAATCAAGTCATTTAGCAGATTCTCCGAGGAATTGCATCTTTCATCAGATTCTCCGAGGAATCAATTCGTTCATCAGATTCTCCTAGGAATCACTTCATTCATCAGGCTCTCCTAAGAGTCACACCACTCATCAGACTCTCCTAAGAGTCAACAGCACAAGAATGTACTTCATACACTTCTTGAAATGCAACCACGTTTGCGAACATGCTCATGCATTCTTCACATTCATTGCATATATTCATTATGCCTCCAATATATATACATATCAAAATACATACATACAGTCATCATATAATCTCATCATGCATTTCTATTACATTCAAGTAATGCACCAAAATACTAAACGGCCACATTCCACACTTCACAATTCATAAACTAGGATTCACGCCATACGGCTACCCACGACACACATAACAACATATAATTAATCATCTCAAACAAGGAATGATCGCAACCAAACCACACAACCAATCCACGAATGGAAAACACAAGAAAGAAAAATATGCTGCTGTGTTCGCTAACCTTCGCCTGGCGAAGTCTCTGGCGAACCTTCGCTACTTCGTTCGCCTGGCGAACTTGCCAGCGAAGACCACTGGGATTTATTCTGGAATTACTCGCTAGCATACTCTCCTGGCAAACCTTCGCCACTCTCATTCGCCTGGCGAACTTGCCAGCGAAGACAGGGTGGATGCTACTGACTTGGTTCGCTGCTGCTCGCTGGGCTTCACCCGGCGAAGCTTCGCTACCATTCGCCTGGCGAGCCTGCGAAGACAGAACTTCCATGGCTGTTCCAAAGCCCAAACTCCACACAACCAACCGATTTAATGCAAATCAGTTCCAGTAGTACAACCCACTCATCACCCGACTAAACTACATCGTCTAATCCGAGTTCTAACCGATTAAAACCTCTTTCTACTCATCAAACTAACTTCTAATCTAAGTGGAAAAAGAGTAGAAACTCTACAAAATCCAAACACATACACATACAATCATATACATTAAAGAGATGATGGAGTTTCACACCCTTACCGATCGATTGCAAGCTTTGGTGATGATCCCTTGATGATTCTAGGTTTTCCTCTCCACTTTCTCTTCTCTTTCTCTTCTCCTCTTTCTCTTCTCCTTCTTTCTTTCTCTTTTCTTTCCTTCCTTTCTTACTATCTTTCTTTCTCTTTTATTTCCTCTTTAATATCTTCCTATTATTTTTCCCAAAATATCTATTAACTTAATAGCTCATAAAATATCCAACTTATCACTTAAATAGTAAATGTCCAAAATACCCTCCAACTATTTTCTCCGACAACTCCCAAAATCGGGTAAAATAGAATAATATGCAAACTTAACATATTTCCACACAATTTCCACATTCAAATAATATTCTCCCAATTAAACCAAAAAGGACTCAACGAAAAAGGAATAGTCGAAATCGGGGCGTTACACATCGCGCCATCGCCGAAGCATATGCATAATAAACATGATCTAGGTTGTTACCGTTCTTGTTTTGCAGGTGTTCCGCCGCAGAATTGATTGCTCAGGATGATTCTTGGAATTCTTCCCAACGAAGTCGCTTGCTCAAGATGATTCTCGAGATCCCCCAGCGAAGTCTTCGGTTCAAGATGATTCTTGAATTCCTCAGCAGGGCCGGTTGATTAAGATGATTCTTAAGACCCCAGTGCAGTCCCCAGAATTGATTGCTCGAGTTGATACTTAGAGTCCCCAGTGAAGGTTGCCCAGGATGATTCCTGGAATCCCCAACAGAGTGTTCGCTCAGGATGATTCCTGAGATCTCCAGAATGGTTACCGGTTCAAGGTGATTCTTGAAGGTCCCCGGCGGAGTTATCTGTCCAAGATGATTCTTGAAGTCCTCAGCAGAGTTGATTCATCCAAAATGATTTCTGGACTCTCGGAGCGGAGTTACTTGATAGTTCTCCAGAATCCCCAGCGGCGAAGCGTCATCCCCAGCAGGTTTTCTAACGGCGAAGTTGAAACCTCCCTTGAAGACTCCATGATTGAAGTCTGACCATGCTAATGAAGCAGTTCTCTCAGCTGACGCGGAGTGCCTGATGGCAGAGGTTTAGATATTCCCAGTTGGCTCATGATTGACCAAGAATTCTACTCCCGACTTGCTGACGATGTCCGGCTGATGCCCGACAGTAATGTGGAATGCCTGATGGCATGATCAACCTGATGGTTGAAGTTCGGCTGATGCCCGACAATTTCTTTGAATGCCTGATGGCATAATCAACCTGATGGTTGAAGTCCGGCTGATGCCCGACAGCGTCCTTTGAATGCCTGATGGCATGATCGACTATGTATTACCGGTTACCGTATGACCAATTCCCCAATGGATTTCTTCACCCTGATGGCGAGGTCAGACGATGTTGAAAGTTGACGGCGAAGTCAGATTATGTTGAGTACTTGACGGCGATGTCGGGTGTTTCTCAGAGTTATGTTTGGTTGACGGCGATGTCAGATTCTTTAGTTCTCCAGCGGCGATGTTGGGTGTTTTCGTTGTTCGGCGGCGATGTCAGATTCTTTTTTGCTCCAGCGGCGATGTTGGATGTTTGTTTCTGGCGGCGATGTCAGGTGATTTAGTTTTCCGGCGGCGAGGTTGGATGTTTGGTTGTCCGACGGTGATGTCAGATTCTTTTTTGCTCCAGCGGCGATGTTGGATGTTTGTTTCTGGCGGCGATGTCAGGTGATTTAGTTTTCCGGCGGCGATGTTGGATGTTTGTTTCCGATGGCGAAGTCAGAGTATGTTGGTTTTCCGGTGGCGATGTTGGATGTTTCTGACAGCGATGTCAGGGGATTTAGCGCTCCAGCGGCGATGTTGGATGTTCGTTTCCGACGGCGATGTATGATTCTTTAGTTTTCCAGCGACGATGTTGAGTGTTTTGGTTGTCCGACGGCGATGTCAGACGCTTTGTTTTCATGAATGCCTGACGGTGAGGTCAGGTGTCTGATGACAATGTCAGAGGAATTTAATGTGGATAACTGACGACAAGGTTCAGATCAGTATGTCTCCAGCTAGTTGCCATGCAGCTATTATTTCAGTGTTTGAAGATTTGTTCCCGCCAGAGTACCGTGTACTTGTGCAGTTGGCAAATTTCCGGGTTTATCGGTATTCAACCGTCTCGCACCTTGATTGGCTGAGAGTCGTTCGCTCCTCACCCAGTCAGGTTCAAGCCGTTTGAATAGGGGCAGCTGTTGCACCCCAAAATTTGACCAACATTTATTTACCCATCAAGAGTTGTATGAGACTTTGAAGCTATCCAAGAAGGTTATTCAAATGTTCAAAGTGATTAAGGGTTGATATCCTTGTCAGAGAACTCAAGAGATCCTCAGAAAGATTGGTTGAAACCAAGGTTGTGTGTCTCATAACTTGAGAGTTGTGGGAGCTCCCCAGATGATTATGAGACTATGAGGATAGAATTGAAGCTTTGAGAAAGCTTATGAGATGTATTGAAAGCCATCATGAAGCCTAGAGAGGTCATTGTACAAGAATTCAGAAGATTCAGCCATGAGTGGTGGAATTAGGGTTTGACTGGGTCAACCCTAGGTCAACTGATTATTTGGAGAGGGTTGAGACCTAATCCAAGAGCCATGTGATCATGGAATGATGCATTGAGATGCTATAAGGATGATTCCTAGATTAACTCATCATGATTGAGGAGTTTGAGAAGTTTCAAGCTAGGGTTTCTAAGGATTGACAGTGTAAAATCCCCTAGTTTGATCCCTATCTTCAAGGCAGTTTTAGCTCAAGATGTGATTGTCATCTCATATTTCCCACAACATGAATGTTGTATATCTTGTTCTTAGGTTTAATTTGAGTACTAGAAGTCCATGATAGGATTTGTAGAGCTCAAGTTATGACTTTGACAAATTACAGGTCATCTGAGGTATGTGAATCTGGGTCCTTGAAAGTCACCCAACTTGCATCCAACGTTTGCCCTAGTAGGATGATTCCTATGGTTTCTTGGTCAACATGAATGTTGTAGAGAATATTCTTATCTTTCTATATAGTATAATAAGTCCTTGATAGGATTTTTAGAACTCAACTTATGGCTTTGACAAGTCAAGGGCATTTTGGTCATTTGGAGGTTATAGGTCATTTCAAGCATAAGGCCATATCTCCTATTTCCAAGCTTCAAATGGAAAAATCTTCAACATCAAACTTGCTTAGAATGATGTTTTAAGGATAGAAGGGAGGTCATGAGATGTTGAAAAGGCTTGTATCAAAAAGTGATAAAAATGGCCTAAAATGGAGGCACAAGTTAATTAAGGTGAAAGTGAAAATTGGAAATCACAAGCTATAAATCCAAAACATGTCATATAATAGGTCATTTTGACTCCAAATGACATTCTAAGAACAATGGTTCAGCCACAATTTTGATTTGGGGCTTAGATCATAGGGCTGCTTTGGAATTGGCTTACTTGCATATGAAGGTACCAAAGCAAAACTCAACAAAACTCAATGTACAAGTTGGTTATGCATTGTAACTCATCCTAAATCTCATATGGGGAGAATTTCAAGTCAGAATTGAAGGATACAAGAAGCTTGGCATGAGATAGCATGTGGGGAGAATTGAAATCAAAATGTCATGACATGAAAAGTTCAATTTCTCATTGGATGATCCTAGATGGTTCTAGATGATTCTAAACCACTCTATATAACATATGTAACTTGCTCAGATGCAAGGTTGGTGAGAATTGGTGCAGAGAAGAGAGAGTGAGATCAAGAATCTTCCATTGCAAGTCAAATTCAATTTCTTCATTCTTCTTCATTTCCATCCCTTTTTTCTTCACAAACACATTCCATAGATCCCTCTGAGTGTGTGCATACTGAATTGAAGTTCCATTGATGGAGGATTGAAGGTTTGGCCATTGGATTTGCAAGAAGCCATTCATATTCGAATCTTGAAGTGCAAGCATTCTCCCTCCAGTTTTTTGCAAACAGAAGAAGTATCATCATCCAAGGATCATTTCTGAAGAGTTTCAAGTGCTGAATTGAAGATCTACCACCACTGCCATACCAAGAAACCAGGTTTGCAAATTCTCTGCCACCTCATTATTTAAGCATTGATAGGTTGAGTTATTAGTGTAGAATGGCTAGAGACACCTAGGTGATGAATTCTAGAGAGTTAGAGGCCATTTGGTGAAGGTTGAATGTGTGACACCATTACTTTGATGAACAAGAACTCGAGCTATGGTGAGAAAGAATGAGTGTTTGATAGCTTGTTTTAACCAGTGGAGTAAGGTGAACATTTTGATGCAAGAAAATCTATGATTTGTTGGAGTTGAGGTTTGAGCTCATATTGGATTCACTATCGGGTTTTGTGATGGAGACCATTTCAATGCATTCTAATACCATGAGCATGATCAGTGTGGAAAGTGGATCAATTTAGTGTTTTAAAATTTGAATTCTGATGATGATTTGAGGTAGCACGAGTTGGTGGAAGTTTATCATTTGAACTCTGTTCTTGGAAGCTCTCATGGCAAACCCTAGGCTGAAGGTTGAAGACAACCTCCCAGCCATCAGATGCAAGCAAGACCAGTTGACCCCTCGTCTAATCCAACGGCCCGTGTTCAATTGCATTTTGGAGGGAATCCGAGCTACAATGAAATGCGGCGTTTCATTAAAGGTTGCTTGGGCTGGATCACTATACACACCCCCGGTCAAGGCCCATCCAAGTTTTACACTAAAAACCATTGCTATTCTCACCGTATCTTTTTCTTTTTCCTTGTTATTATCATTTATTTTTCTGTTTAAATTTTGGGCCCAGCGCGCTTGCTATCCCCACCCCCCAGTCTGGGCCCATATGTGAATTGAACTGTATCTGTTTGCTTCCTGCACCCCAGCCTCATATTTCCATGTTATTTTCTCCCATTTTATTCTAAATCTTTGGAAAATCATATCAATTTGAAAATTAATTATTTTTAATGGGAATTTTTTTCTCCCATTTCATATTTTTGTCTAGAAAAATATAAAATAAAAATGTTTTCCTTTCATGCATTTTTAGCATTTTTTGTATATTTTCTACTTTTATTGCATTTTATTTCTTTATGTTGATACATGAATTTGTAGAATTTTGTTTAGGTGATTACCTTAACATTTTTAGGTCATTCTTTTTAGGATAGTTAGATATATGCTTTAGCTTCCCCCTGGATTTATTCCATAATTTTGTGATGAATTTTAGGGTAGTTTTGATTAGATGACATTAGGTTGTGTAGAATTAGGTCAAACTTCAACATAGGTGCATAATAACCTTAGAATTTTGGGTTTTTAGGACAAATTAGACTACGGGACATATATGGGTATGAAGGGTAGGTATGTAGGATCCCTTAGAAATTATATTGGGATTTAATATAGTAGTATACTATTTTTAGATGATTTTTGTAGTTGATGATTGTTTGTGTTGCCCTTGTGGGCTTGTATTTTTGTTTGCTTTGCTTTGTGGGCTTGAAGAGCTTGGTCTTGTTCTAAGGAGAATTGAGGAGCATAGTAGAAGACTTGAAGATGCATTGAGGAGCTTGAGAGCTTGATCTTATTTCTTTTTTATTGTTTTAGGGTTAGGGATTAGGAAGAGTTTAGACCTAGATAATTCCTTTCTTAAACATGGATGGTATCTTTCACTCCATTCCTCCCTATGATTCAAAGTCCTTCCATGGTATACACCTCTCTCCTTGGGAGGGATAAGTGAGGTACCTAGGAAGTAGAACTTTTGAGGGAACCATTCCTCTGATGTTGAACCCTTATAGGTCACCTTTGGTGGTCAGTAAGCAGTTCAATATCCCCAGCTTATCCAGTAAGTGATTTCCTCTGGTTTGATTATCTGGAGAGATGCTGAGCTTGAGTGTGAAGATGAAGATCCAGTAAAGCCTGAAGGTGGAGCTGATCAAGAAGCTGAAGCTCAAAGGAGAAGATAAGTTGAAACTTATGTTGAAGGGTTGAAACCTGGAAAAGCAAATTGATATTTGTCAAGAGTGATTGAAGTCTGAAGACTGAGTTGCTGTTGGAAGAGCTGAAGCTTGGAGTTGAGAGGAGTTGATCTGCTTTCTCTTCTTTTTCTTTTCTGTATTGATGTGTTTTGTTTGACTTGCTTGATGCATTAGAATAAGTTCATATCTAGAATAGGTAGAATCTAGGAGCATGATTGCACTAGAGGTTGAGTTGCTCCCTCTGCTTGTATTGTTACTGTGTGGCTTTGCCTGCGGGTATTCGGTAGAGCCCAACTCCCTTGCCCATGTGGTTTGTTTGCCTGATGGCATTTTATCTCATTTTCTTCTGTATGATTGTAGTTTATTGTTATTGCTTGATAGCATGTTGTTTTATATTTCAATATGATTACTGTTATCCATTCTGGCTTGAGGTTGAGATGAGCTTGTGGAGGCTGAAGCCCCACACACATTTCCTCCCTCACTTGCATTGCATGCATTTTACTGTTAAGCTGATGCTTTGTCTGTTTTGGTGTATCATTGACATGATCCCTTAGGACTCTCATTTCCTTTGATAAGGATTTGATGATAGAACTTTAGGTTGAAACCTATGCATGACAACTTCTAGGAATTCCCTGTTCAAACCTCAACCATAGGATGAATCCATGGCATGACAACAGTAGGACTTGATAGTCTCCCTCCTAGTTGGGCCTGTTCTCTTCTCATCTCAAAACAGTTTAAGATACAGTAATCATGAATGATTTCTTTCGTACGTTACGAGCCTTAAGCTATCTTAGAAAGGATTGTGGGAGAGTTTCTTTTCCATAGTCTGGATGTTTAGTATGGTACCCTTTGGGTGAAATGCGACGCATTCACTCTCAGGTCATAGTCTCTAGTGCGATTGAAATCGCAAACACAATAAAAAACACTTCTTTCGTAAAAGACAGGAAATAAACCGTAGTTTCCCGAACAACGTAAGCTATGATCTCTCATACCTGTTGAGAGTACGTAGGCACAATACTGATGTATTGGCGAGCTACCTTCCCCCATAACCCGTCGTACGTCGAACTACGTTGACTCTGATTTCTCGTTCTCTGATGAGAATACGTAGGCATAAAGTGCGACGCTTTGCCGAGTCATTTTCTTTTCTGTTTAAGCCAGCCTTGATAGGTAGATAGAATAAAACTAACCCGTCCAAGTAAACACAACAAGCGAGGATCCCGTCGAGTACGACGGACGTGAGGGGTGCTAATACCTTCCCCTTGCATAACCGACTCCCGAATCCAGACAACGGTTGCGACGACCTTGTCTTACCCTTTTTCGTCAGGTTTTTCCGATCGTTTCCTTTCCCGCTCTAAGGGATAAATAACGAAAGGTGGCGACTCTTCTGTTTTGCCGGCACCTTATTTTCGCGCAAGCGACAATCGTCAACATAAATTTGTACAAGAATTAAGTGTTTTCCTTGACGTTTAATGAAGAGAGTAGTGTCAACCTTTCCTCTTGAGTAACCTTGATCAAGTAAAAATTTACTTAGTCTCTCATACCAAGCTCTAGGAGCTTGATTGAGACCGTATAAAGCTTTTTTCAGTTTGTAGACATGATCAGGATACTCATGAGACTTAAAACCATGAGGTTGAGCAACATAGACTTCTTCATTTATGTACCCGTTAAGGAACGCACTCTTAACGTCCATTTGAAATAACTTAAAATCCTTCGCACAAGCGAAATCAAGCAAAAGGCGTATAGCCTCGAGTCGGGCAACCGGCGCATATGTTTCCTCATAGTTGATGCCTTCCTCTTGGTTATACCATTGCGCGACTAAACGCGCCTTGTTGCGAGTTATTACTCTGTTTTCGTCCAATTTATTTATAAACACCCATCGGGTGCCGATTACTCGATGACCTCGCGGAGGAGGGACAAGGTCCCAAACCTCATTTCTAGTGAACTGATTCAGTTCCTCCTGCATTGACAAAAACCAGTGTTCATCGAGTAGGGCTTCCTTAGGGTTTTAGGTTCCATTTGTGAAACGAACGCGAAGTGATAACAGAAATTACTTAGCTTCGATCGAGTTGTTACACCCTTTGTGATGTCTCCGAGATTGTTTTCAATTGGATGGTCTTTGGAAGACTTCCAAGCTTGAGGGAGATCATCGTTTGAAGGCGGATGAACTTCCTCGGTTACATCAGGGTGTACATCTCTATCCTCCTCAACTTTGGCTTCGTCAGGTTGATCAATCCCCGTCTCGCCACCTTTGAGTATGTCTTTTGTAGATGTACCTGCACCATGAACAACACTATCCTTTCCGACATTTCTCGGATAGGACTCATCAAAAGTAACATGCACAAACTCTTCTACAGCAAGCAATTGTTTATTATATATTCTATATGCTTTACTCGATTGAGAGTATCCGAGAAAGATACCTTCATCGGCCTTGGAATCGAATTGCCCAAGTTTTCCTTTCCATTGTTTAATACAAAACATTTGCAGCCAAACACATGCAAGTGAGAAACATTTGGCTTTCGCCCTTTTAAAAGCTCTTATGGTGTTTTATATAGAATGGGGCGAATAAGCACCCTATTCAAAACATAACACGCCGTACTAATGGCGTCGGCCCAAAAATATTTCGGTAAACCACTTTCGTTAATCATTGTTCTTCCTAGCCACGAAGTCTATGAATAAGGATATGTCTCCAGACATGTGTCTTGAGCAACCACTGTCGAGAACCCATCTTCTCTCGGTGGTCTCGACACATTTTACCTATCAAAACATAATTAGCAAAAGGAGGTACCCAATGGCATATTGGGTCCTAATATGTTAGCGACAAGATGGTTGCGTTTGGGCAACCATTGATAGATGCCGTTAGGAACCATAAATCTCCTAAATCGGCATTTACCAATGGAGTGGCCTTTCTTGCAACAGTATAAGAATGAAAAATCGACTTTAGAATCACTTTTACTTGCTTGATCCCTAATTACATATGCATATTTTTGATATGGGTTTATCATACTTTTTCTAAAATCCTTTTTATCAATAGCAAATGTAATTTGAGGCTCAAGTTCCTTTTTTAATTTGGCCTTAAGGTTTCTAACTTCACCTTGCCAAATATGACAAGTATCACATCCAAAGTCGAAAGGATTTCTATGGTCCTCACAATCCAATTTATTACCTTCCACAATGGAAGCCTTAAGGTCCTCTAGTTTCTTTTCCGACTCTTTAACTTTGTGCTCTATGTAAGTAAAAATTCTTTTATTAGAGGCAAGTTTCTTAAAGGCTTCAGTTTCTTCATTGTGTAAAGCATTAAATGTGGTTTGTAATTCTGAATGTGACATATTTGAGGACTTCTCAAATTTAGAGTGACGTACCTGCTTTTTCTTATTTTTTTGATGAGCGGAAAGGCATAGATTCACAGACTCTTCTTCATCGCTAGAGCTTTCATCAGAGGAGGAAGAGTCGTTGTCGCTTTCCCAAGCTATGTACGCTCTCCTTAGCTTTGATGATATCTTGTATGACTTTGATGATTCTTTTTCCTTTGCCTTTTTGTTCATCGGACAGTCCAGTTTGTAGTGATCGGGCTTCCCACACTTGTAGCACGTCCCTCTAGTCTTTTTACCTTTTGAGTCATCATCTTTGGAGTACCTTGATTGTTTCCGGAAGTTTACCAAGTTCTTCTCGGAATGTTGGATGTCTTTCTTTCTCACGTAACGATTGTACCTTTTAACGAACAGCCCCATATCTTCGCTCTTGTCCTCTTCTTCTTCATCGCTTGAGGAATAATCACTTTGCTCTTTTGCTTGAGACTTCGAGGAGGAAGTCTTGAGAGATATCGATTTCTTTTCACTCACTTTCGTTTTGTCTTTCTTTTCCATCTTTTCGCGTTGGTCTAGGCTCAAGAGTACCTATTCATGCTCTTGTAGTTTGCCAAACAATGTTGTCAAGTCTAATAAGGTAAGATCATGTGCTTCTTTGATGGTGGTCACTTTTGGCTGCCACTCCCTGTTAAGAAATCTTAAGATCTTATTAGTAGCAACATCATTGGAAACAGGCCTACCTAATGAATGTAAACGATTGATGAGATGAGTAAATCTCTTTTGTATGTCAGCAACGGTTTCCCCTTGCTCCATGAAAAAGAGATCAAACTCTTGTGTTAATGTGTTGATTCTAGCCAACTTAACATCGTTCGTCCCCTCATGGGCGATTTGTAGTGAATCCCATATGGCCTTAGCAGTAGGACAATGGGATACACGATAGTATTGATCTACACCTAATGAGGAGATTAAGATATTTTTGGCTTTCCAATCATAATTTTATTTTTTTCATCGTCATCGGTCCATTGTGCTTCGGGCTTTGGCACAACTACATTATCCGCATTGGTCATAGTGATTTCTATTGGACCATTGAGGATAATGTTCCATATTTTTCTGTCTATGGAGTTTATGTGCACCCACATACAGTCTTTCCAATAACTATAATTTTCGCCGTTTAAAACGGGAGCTCTATTGTACGCCCCTTTTGGTTCGTTAGCCATTTTCTATCAACGTTGTATTTGAAGCACCGAGTAACCGGAGCTCTAGATACCACTTGTTAGACTATGGCACGGATCTAGAAGGGGGGTTGAATCGATCCCAATTAAAAATTTGAGTCAGCGCTACCAATTTAAAAATTGGTTTTGAAAATTTGTTTTAAGTGCGGAAGCGGCCGAGGAAAATATAGTCTAAAACGAACGGTTATTGGAAAACCAGGTATGCGTTAAGCCTTTGGATTAATGACAATATGGAAACGAGAATCACAACACTGATCACACTTATCAATGATCTAATTCACTTGTTAGGATTCCTAGTTCCAATGATTTAAAGAGCAAACAAAAACTAGATACTCAAGTAAGATAATTTTGGTTTAGGCAATTTGTCAAACACTTGGTGTGCAAAAACACTTCAACTAATATTTATGTTGAGTAAGTGATTCTAACTAGCCTAGTACAATGTCTTGTTGTACTTTGGATTCAAAAACAGAGTTTTAACCTCTTACTCAATTGATATCACAGTTTGACAACAGTGCTTATACAAAAATCACTTATTTTTAAGCTAAAACGGAAATGCTGAAAAATAGAGAAGACAAGTATTTGGTGAGGCAGTTCCCCCATCGTCCTTGCTTCGGGGTACATCTGCCCTCAATTCTAAAACTAGAATTGAGATAGATTTAATAGATATCACCTGTTGAATGTAACAGTTTATACAAGGATTGAACAGCAAATATACAACAGAAATCTCAAGACGTTGAATGTTGCTTTCACTCCTTGCCCCTTGATTCATGATGAATCAAGTCCTCCGATCATTGTTGATAGACCTCTGATTCCAGCCACCTTATTGAATAACCCCTAGTTGTTCAAACCTTCGGCTCCGGCTGATCTCAACTGCAACGAATCGAACCCGATATCTTCCCTTCAATATCACTGAATCCGCTACTAGACTGTTGAAGAACACCTCTTCACAATCACCTTCGCTCAGTTGACCCTTGATGAAGAATCTCGTCCAAAAATCCCCAAAATTCAAACCAATCTTGGAGGATAAAACCCTAACAATTTTATTCAAGAAAGAACCTGTCACAAGCTTCAACTCGAACTAGATTACCCAATCTAAGCTTCGAACCTTATCACCTTTAATCATTCACAATGCACTTCAAAAATGGCTGTGTGTAATTGATGTGTTGTGAGATGTTGAAGATGAAGATGAAGAATCTTGGACACCTATTTCACTCTTTCTTATTCTTGAACATATGAATCCGTTTTTTTATCAAATGCTGAAATGACATAAGTGATTGAACATGTATATATAGTACCAGACCAACCAAAGACATAACAACTTTTCAAATAGTAGAGGGAATCACTTAAAAACTATATTTCCGCGTGAACGGTCGACCGCAGCAGGTCTCTGTGTCGACGCATGGCTTGCGTATTTTGGAAATCTGCAAAATATATCAGTATGCATCGACCATACAGTCGGCATGCACTGACCCGTTGAAAAGTATTTCCTTCGTGCACCGACCCTATGGTCGACTCATCCCTTTATGCGCTGACAAGTGGGAAAATGTATTGATGCATGCGCCGACCCTATGGTCGACTCTTGCCCTGCAAACCTGCAAAAATTGATCTTCTTGTGGTTTTTCATGCCTCTTGTCCGACCACATTTTATCTACACATATTATATTTATTATAACAGTTTTTAGACAAATATAAAAGGATATGGTAGGTGATACGTTGCATTTGTTTAGTAGAGTTGGAGTTTATAATGGCCAATTCATCCATGGTTGTAATTTGTCATCATCGAAACCTATATCGAGTGATATCTTGTACACTCTTGTGATGTGTGGCGATTTGCCTTCAAATTCTCCCCCTTTTTGATGATGACAACCTGTATACAACCAAAACACCCAAAAACACAACAATATGCAATAATATGCAATGTATACACAAGCTCCCCCTTTGTTTTGTAATATGAGGCTGCAAAACAAACAACCATCAACTGTTGTGAACATCCTGGCTTGGCTTTGGCACTTGCTATATGTTCTTCTCCCCCTTTGACAACATCAAAAAGAGAAAAAGAACTAGTCAATTAACAAAAACATACAGTAGGTGATAGCTAGTCAATTATCATCCTTCACACATAAGAGTGATAATGAACAATAAACTGGAATTAAATAGATAATGAAGTGAATACATGCAAATGGGCGAAATATTCAGACAAACATAACACGAAATAACAGAAAATACATAGTGAAAACATGTAACTATGTTACTAATATCCCCGACCCCGACGTTGGCCCCTCCCCCAGTATGCAATATCTGGATTGCGGTGAGGATCCGAGAAGTCCACAAACGCTTCCACGGACATGTTGAGGTGATGGAGACTGTCAGTGATTTCCATGTCTTGCCTTTCATGTGATGCAACAAGAGCTTCAAAGCGGGCATCCATGCTAGTTGAAAATGAATTTAACCTTTCATTTTGAGTACGAACCTCAGCTCTGATCTGTTCCATTTGCGTATCTTGACTCCTCATGAAGGTCTGTTGATCTAACTGCATGGACTGCAGCATATTAAGTATTTCAGAGTTGTCCGATGGTGGAGGAGGTGATGAGTGCTGAGAAGGTTGATGATCTTGAGGGTAGCCATGGTATGGATCATAGAATCTACCAAGGGTGGTCCAGCCTGTGTACTGCCACTCACCCCATCCCTAATTTGTGTAACCTTCTTCCTGTTCTTCAGATGGAGCTGAATGCTGGAGCCAATCAATATTTGGAATCTCATGTTGGACCGGCGATTGATAATAGTCTTGCGTCTCGCACACAGGTTCTGGTACCTCTTCCGCTGTATTTTCTTCATCATCTTCCTGTTCACCTTGTTCTTCACTTTCCTGTTCAGAACTGTCATCAGTTGAGTCACTCGAGGAATGTTTCCTCGACGGACAAACTTGTATGTTTGTCGTTCATCACACCAAAAATATCCCATCATGGCAAAGCTTTTGGTACTAAATTCTTTGTCAGAGGATACTGAAACACAAGGAAATGTTGGGTATACAACATTTGCTGCGGCAAGAACCTCCGAAATAAACGACCCATAGGCTAGAGCAGTGCCTCGACCTGAGTCTCTCAGAGCAAAAATCCTGCTTGCAATATAATATGGCCAGTTTATTTTGATCTTATGTTTCAAAATATAGGTGAGATGTACCTCAGCTTGTTCGACTCGGGACAGGCCACCTTTTTTCGGTCGCAGGATGCGAGCGACAATCCACTGAAGGATGCGCTCCCCTGTTTGGAGTTTGCCTGTCGTAACCGTTCTAGGAAAGGCATCACTATTGACAATAGCATCTGAATAGGGCCTTTTGAGCATGTCATTCAGAGCACTCTTAAACTCATATCCTGACACCGTGCGAGTGTCCGTTACCTCATGAAGAGGTGGTGCATCAGCAGCTACAGTCAAATCAAAATACTTATTCCAGACTTCAGAATTTACGTTTACCAGTTTATTGCCGACAGAGGCTTGGAAATATTGACTTTGAAAGTTGTCACGTAGACTCGTGTAGAACACCCGGACTAAATCCTCACTGTATTTTGTGTTGCACTCCAGAAAGTTAAAAAAACCTTGAAATTCCAGCAGAGACAGAATTTGGGTGAGGTGCATGTGCTCCGCCTTTGCCTTGTAGAATGCATGTTGCAGGACGATTGCTCTTTTGTTGAGCTTCTTGTTGAAGTTTTCAACCGCAGGTGGAGGAACTAGTGAGACAGCGGGAACGGGGACTGAAGCGGATGATGAGGCCCTTGATCTCTTTCCGGTATTTTTGCGAAATAGAGAAGCCATTGATGATGATTTTTGGGGTTTTTGTAGAGATTAATTGTAATGCCTTTGGAGAGAGTAGTTGGAGATAATTTTGGAGAAGATGAGAACTATTCCTTTTTATAGAGGAAGGTTTAGGGTTTTGGTAAGAGGGAGGAGACAAGGGGACACAATAGATGTCTAGATGCAACTTACAAGAAAATGCACTTTCAAATAATAGTTGCTTTTGACTGCACATTTAATGGAGAAATGAAGAGATGGAACGGTTTTCAAAAAAAATTCTGGTTTTTTGCGCGAACCGTCGACCATAACCCATGCATGCGTCGACGCATACTGTGTGATTTTTAATAATTTTGAAGGTCTACATCATGCGTCGACCGCTGCCCTGTTTTGGTCGACTCATAGTGATCAGAAACTCAGTTTTTCAGTTTATGTCATGTAGAATGCCACACTTGATGCCTATTTACACTTTCACAATATAATTTGCATCCAAGACACATAGTACTTGCAGCAAATGTCATATATATAAATACCATGATAGTCAAACAATATACTTAGTTTAAGTCATGAATGTTTAGAGAGAGAGAGAGAGAGAGAGAGAGAGAGAGAGAGAAAAGGAGCAATATCACCTCTATACCGACAACACTTGATAACAACATATTTTTGCTTGCAACAAAGAACTAAATTTGTTAGAAGTACAAGAGTATAGATGTAAACCGAGTAATATCAAACTACCGATCATTAAACCCGATTAGAAGTGTCGAGAATGCCAAGTTCTCGACGGATATGAAAGAAAGGTTCAGTGGCTAGCGGCTTTGTGAAAATATCCGCTAGTTGATTTTTGGTGTCAACGTGTTCAAAGACAACGTCGCCTTCCTCTACATGACCCCTCAGAAAATGGTGTAGAATTTCTATATGTTTGGTACGCGAATGTAACACCGGATTTTTGGTAAGGTTTATAGCACTAGTATTGTCACAAAATATTGGAACACGTTCTAGTTTTAAATTGAAGTCCAATAGTTGCTGCTTAAGCCATAGGACTTGCGCACAACAACTACCGGCGGCTACGTATTCCGCTTTGGCGGTTGACAGAGCAACAGACACTTGTTTCTTGCTGTGCCAACTGACCAAGGAATTTGAAAATAAGTGACACGTACCGCTGGTGCTTTTCCTATCCGATTTGCAACCGGCAAAATCGGAATCGGAGAAACCTACCAATGAACAATCATTACCTTTGGAATACCACAATCCATACTTCGAAGTACCGGATAGGTATCGAAGTATACGTTTGACAGATTTTAGGTGGGATTCCTTAGGACATGATTGGTATCTTGCGCACATACACACGCTAAACATAATGTCGGGATGAGAAGCAGTAAGATAGAGAAGAGAGCCAATCATACCTCTATACCTTTTTGCCTCAACATCCTTACCACTTTCATCTTTACTCATATTTACACATGTTGGCATAAGAGTGTTTATGGCTTTTGAATTTGCCATGTCAAATCTCTTGAGAAGCTCCAAACAATATTTTGTTTGGCTCACGAATGTTCCTTCTTTCAGTTGCTTGATTTGTAAACCGAGAAAGTATGTGAGTTCACCCATCATACTCATCTCGAATTCACCCTGCATAAGCTCAGAAAACTCTCTCACGAGACTCATGTTAGTGGATCCAAATATGATATCGTCAACATAAATTTGTACAAGAATTAAGTGTTTTCCTTGACGTTTAATGAAGAGAGTAGTGTAAACCTTTCCTCTTGAGTAACCTTGATCAAGTAAAAATTTACTTAGTCTCTCATACCAAGCTCTAGGAGCTTGTTTTAGACCGTATAAAGCTCTTTGTAGACATGATCAGGATACTCATGAGACTTAAAACCATGAGGTTGAGCAACATAGACTTCTTCATTTATGTACCCGTTAAGGAACGCACTCTTAACGTCCATTTGAAATAACTTAAAATCCTTCGCACAAGCGAAATCAAGCAAAAGGCGTATAGCCTCGAGTCGGGCAACCGACGCATTTGTTTCCTCATAGTCGATGCCTTCCTCTTGGTTATACCCTTGCGCGACTAAACGCGCCTTGTTCTGAGTTATTACTCCGTTTTCGTCCAATTTATTTATAAACACCCATCGGGTGCCGATTACTCGATGACCTCGCGGAGGAGGGACAAGGTCCCAAACTTCATTTCTAGTGAACTGATTCAGTTCCTCCTGCATTGACAAAAACCAGTGTTCATCGAGTAGGGCTTCCTTAGGGTTTTTAGGTTCCATTTGTGAAACGAACGCGAAGTGATAACATAAATTACTTAGCTTCGATCGAGTTGTTACACCCTTTGTGATGTCTCCGAGATTGTTTTCAATTGGATGGTCTTTGGAAGACTTCCAAGCTTGAGGGAGATCATCTTTTGAAGGCGGATGAACTTCCTCGGTTACATCAGGGTGTACATCTCTATCCTCCTCAACTTTGGCTTCGTCAGGTTGATCAATCCCCGTCTCGCCACCTTTGAGTATGTCTTTTGTAGATGTACCTGCACCATGAACAACATTATCCTTTCCGACATTTCTCGGATAGGGCTCATCAAAAGTAACATGCACAGACTCTTATACAGCAAGCAATCGTTTATTATATATTCTATATGCTTTACTCGATTGAGAGTATCCGAGAAAGATACCTTCACCGGCCTTGGAATCGAATTTGCCCAAGTTTTCCTTTCCATTGTTTAATACAAAACATTTGCAGCCAAACACAATCAAGTGAGAAACATTTGGCTTTCGCCCTTTTAAAAGCTCATACGGTGTTTTATTTAGAATGGGGCGAATAAGCACCCTATTCAAAACATAAAACGCCGTACTAATGGCGTCGGCCCAAAAATATTTCGGTAAACCACTTTCGTTAATCATTGTTCTTCCCAATTCTTCTAAAATTCAGTTTTTACGCTCCACAACCCCGTTTTGTTGAGGGGTGCGTGGAGCGGAGAAGTTATGATCTATATCATGGTTACCGCAATATTCTTCAAATAAGTGATTTTCAAACTCACCTCCATGGTCGCTTCTAGTTGATACAATGTTTGTATTTAACTTATTTTAAGAAAGCTTAGCAAACCTTTCAAAAGCGGCGAATGTATCACTCTTACTTTCTAAAAAGATGGTCCAGCAAAACCTAGAAAAGTCGTCCACTATTACGAACCCGTAATAGTTTCCTCCTAGACTTTTAATCCTATACGGCTCAAACAAGTCCATATGAAGAAGTTCGAGAGGTCTCGTTGTTGAAACGATCTTTTTGGAGTTAAATGAGATCCTCGTTTGTTTCCCTTTTTGATAGGCATCACAAAGGTGATCCTTGGTGAACTTTATTTTGGGAAGTCCTAAGACTAAGTCTTTTGAGACTACCTTATTTAGTAAGTTAAAGTTAACATGTGCTAAACGCCTATGCCATAGCCATGAGTCTTCACTCATAGTTATGAGGCATTTGTCGCTTGTTAACGATACTTTATTTAAGTCAAGCATATACACGTTGTTTACTCTAAAACCATTAAACATATTCTTCTTATCATTACCATGCACAATTTTGCAACAATCTTTTGAAAAAGATACATTATATCCTTTGTCGCATAATTGGCTAATGCTAAGCAGATTATGTTTAAGGCCCTCGAGAAGCAACACGTCGAAAATCGTAGTAGAAGAGGGATTACCTACACTACCTTTACCTAGTATTGCTCCGCGGTTGTTATCACCATAAGTTACATACCCTTTCTTCTTAGCCACGAAGTCTATGAATAAGGATATGTCTCCAGACATGTGTCTTGAGCAACCACTGTCGAGAACCCATCTTCTCTCGGTGGTCTCGACACATTTTACCTATCAAAACATAATTAGCAAAAGGAGGTACCCAATGGCATATTGGGTCCTAATATGTTAGCAACAAGATGGTTGCGTTTGGGAAACCATTGATAGATGCCGTTAGGAACCAGAAATCTCCTAAATCGGCATTTACCAATGGAGTGGCCTTTCTTGCAACAGTATAAGCATGAAAAATCGACTTTAGAATCACTTTTACTTGCTTGATCCCTAATTACATATGCATATTTTTTATTTGGGTTTATCATACTTTTTCTAAAATCCTTTTTATCAATAGCAAATGTAATTTGAGGCTCAAGTTCCTTGTTTAATTTGGCCTTAAGGTTTCTAACTTCACCTTGCCAAATATGACAAGTATCACATCCAAAGTCGAAAGGATTTCTATGGTCCTCACAATCAAATTTATTATCTTCCACAATGGAAGCCTTAAGGTCCTCTAGTTTCTTTTAGGACTCTTTAACTTTGTGCTCTATGTAAGTAAAAATTCTTTTATTAGAGGCAAGTTTCTTAAAGGCTTCAGTTGCTTCATTGTGTAAAGCATTAAATGCGGTTTATAATTCTGAATGCGACATATTTGAGGACTTCTCAAATTTAGAGTGACGTACCTGCTTTTTCTTATTTTTTTGATGAGCGGAAAGGCATAGATTCACATACTCTTTTTCATCGTTAGAGCTTTCATCAGAGGAGGAAGAGTCGCTGTCGCTTTCCCAAGCTATGTACGCTCTCCTTAGCTTTGATGATTTCTTGTATGACTTTAATGATTCCTTTTCCTTTGCCTTTTTGTTCATCGGACAGTCCGGTTTATAGTGACCGGGCTTCCCACACTTGTAGCATGTCCCTCTAGTCTTTTTACCTTTTGAGTCATCATCTTTGGAGTACCTCGATTGTTTCCGAAAGTTTACCAAGTTCTTCTTGGAATGTTGGATGTCGTTCTTTCTCACGTAACGATTGTACCTTTTAACGAACAGCCCCATATCTTCGCTCTTGTCCTATTCTTCTTTGTCGCTTGAGGAATAATCACTTTGCTCTTTTGCTTGAGACTTCGAGGAGGAAGTCTTGAGAGCTATCGATTTCTTTTCACTCACTTTCGTTTTGTCTTTCTTTTCCATCTTTTCGCGTTGGTCTAGGCTCAAGAGTACCTGTTCATGCTCTTGTAGTTTGCCAAACAATGTTGTCAAGTCTAATAAGGTAAGATCATGTGCTTCTTTGATGGTGGTCACTTTTAGCTGCCACTCCTTGTTAAGACATCTTAAGATCTTATTAGTAGCAACATCATTGGAAACAGGCCTACCTAATGAATGTAAACGATTGATGAGATGAGTAAATCTCTTTTGCATGTCAGTGTCGCTACTGCGAAAATCGGCGCCGGCTGACAGAAGAGTCGCCACCGTGCGTTATTTATCCCAACGGAGGGAAAGGAAACGCTCGAAGTAAACCTCGCAAAAAATGGGAAAAGGTATGGTCATCGCAACCAAAACCTGGATTCGGGAGTCGGTTACGCAAGGGGAAGGTATTAGCACCCCTCACGTCCGTCGTACTCGACGGGATCCACGCTTGCTTGGGTTGTCTAAAGGATGCAAAACAATCTATCTACGGCTGCTAAATCTAAACGGAAGGGAATTGACTCGATAGAGCGTCGCACTCTACGCCTACGTATTCTCAAGAGAGAAAGTCAGAGTCAACGTAGTTCGGGACTACGGGGAAATTGGCTCGCCAAGACCTCGCGTCTTGTGCCTACTTACTTCCACACAGCATGGAAGATCAGAGCTTACGTAGTTCAGGCTAACTACGGCTAGGCTGGGTGTTCTCACACAGGAGTGTGAAATTAATCTGGTTTTGAAGGTTCGGGAACCTATGGGAACTAAAACTATGGTCTGGTCTCAAATGCACTCGGGCAAGAGAAAAGGGATAACATCAGTCGTCAGCGGGAAAGTCTCGATCGCACAGCAGCGAGAGAACAAAAGGTTAGTTGTTAGTGTGCTCGCTAGGATATCGCATCCTATGCCTACATATTCTCGTCTGATACGAGAAATCAGAGCAGCTGTAGTTCGGCTACTTTCGGGACCACAGCTCAAATCTCATTTTATTAATATTCTGAAAACGGTTACAATGATTGAATATGGGAAAATAAACTCCTAGAAAATACTATCCTATTCATCATGGAAAATCAAATAGAAAATAGTCCCCTAACAAGTGGACTTCTAAAACTATCTCTAAAAGTGTAAAAAGTCCCCTAACAAATGGACATTTAAAACTATCCCTAAAAAGGTAAAAAGTCCCCTAACAAATGGACTTCTAAAACTACCTCTAAAAAGGTAAAATAAACTCTATGAAAAAAAGTCCTAAAAGTATTGAAGTGAAGCTGAATATTTTTATCTTCTTTTTCCCAATATTTCTTCTTAATATTCTTTTCTTCAACTTTTTATATTTCTTCTCAATATCCTTTATTCTTTTTTCCTTACATTCCACATACCTTTTTTCAAATATATTTTTTTTTGCTCTTTTTCTTTTCCTCTTTTCAATATTCTTTTTATTATTTTTCTCTTCCAATATTTTCTTCAAATATTTTTTCATATATCTTTTTCCCCTTTTTTCCTAAATCTCTAAACAAAAGAAATAATAAAAAACAAAGAAAAATACAAGAGGGGCTTAAACAGCAGCCAGGGGGTACAGCAGTAAAAATATAAAGGAGACTGGGCCCAGCCCACTAAGTAATTCAGAAAAAAAACAAGAAAAGAAAGGGGGGGTGAATTGAGAAACGGAGGGTGCATGTTGGTAAGAATCCAACAGGGCCCAGCCCACTCCAACAAACACACACGGGGGAGGGGAAGAAAACGGGGGGTAAGCCAGCACACACGTTGGGCTTGGCCCAATCCATCAGTAAGCAAAAACGGAGGGTATGGCAAAACGAGGGGGGTGCGACAAAAAAACATTGGGCTTTGAGGCCCAATCCACCCGGTCCACTCCCTTCCCCTCAGAAACCCTAGTTCAACTTCTCCACTCCAAATCACTGTTCACGGCCGCCCGATCTGCTCTGAACCCTCTCGTCTTTCAACTCTCTCAAACTTGATCTTCCCCCCTCTCATCTCAACTCATCATCATCACTCGCTCAATCTTCCTTTCCTTTCGCTTCCCCTAACTCTCGTTCAAAACCTTGATGGACCGATGAAGAATCAGCAACACGAATCTGGAAAAAATTTGTTGACGAAGTGGTGAATATGAACGGATCTCATGAAGACTTGGATGTCTCGTAAAGGTTCTTTCTGGAGATGCGAAACTTGCTGGACCTTGGATGTTCTTGCTGAAAGAAATGAATCTTTGATGATTCGCTGACGAAGATGATGAATATGCGATGCTGAGTTAAGCTTTCTGGAAGACTACGATGAAGAACGACGAGTGTTGAAGGTTTCTGGAAAACTTGTTGATGATGATGAACGAATAACGATGAACACCAAGAACAATATGATGAAGTTGGAAGATCTTGATGATTCTGGATCTACGTTGAAGAACACAGGGATGTTCTTGAGGAATGATGAACAACGATGCAGATCTTAGAGGAGGTTTCTGGAAAACGATTGATGAACTGTATGAAGGTTCTGACGAACACGATGAACATGGTTGAATCTCGAACGCGATGAATCTCCTTGGAATCTGGTGATCTGATGAATTCTGAAGAGTTTTCTGGAAAAGTTTTGATGATCGTTGATGATCGGAGGGTTTTGTTGGTGATGAACGGAGAAGATCAGAGAAGAGATGAATCTGGTGAAGATTTGCAGTTTCCGGTGGGTTGTTAGGGTGGCCGGAAGAGGTTACGGTTAGCCGGAGTTTGGAAGTTGCGGTGGGTTAGACGGTGGTTGCATGGTCGGCGACCATGCAACCGGTGAAGCTGGCGTGATGACAAGTGGCAGGGAGGCTGAAAGGAGGGAATGACACGCGGGGACTGTGTGGCAGTGAGAGAGGAGAGGGAAAAGGTGATGTGGCGCGGCGTGAGTGAATTTGGAAAATGATGTGGCTAGTTCACAGCTTGAACGCGTGGCCTGGCTTTTATATTGACACATGGCAATTTCTGGAAAAAAAATGAACAAAAAAGGACTGAAAGGATTTTGGGCCTCCAAAAACCTCTTCTGGGCCCACGAAAATGATACATTGGACTGGACCTGCACTGAATGAAAAGGTTAATGAAAATCAAATGGATTAAAAACTGATTATAGATTTAAACTTCAATTAACTAACAATTAAAACTACAATTAAATCTAAATGAAAATTAGACTATTCTAATTAATTCTAACAAACTCAATTAAAACCTAACAAATATTAAACTCTAATTAAACTAATTAAATCCTAATTAAATCTAAAAGATGATTAAAATCTAGTTAAACTCTATTAAACCAAAAAAAAGAATTAACATCTAATTAAATTCTATATTAAACTAAAACTAATATCTATTAATATCTATAAAAAAAAACTATTAACCTATATTAAACCTAATAAAAGAAATTAATATCTAACAAAAGATTAAATCCATATTAAAAAAAACTCTATTAAATCTATATCAAAAAACTATTAAATCCTATAATATCTATTAAAATTCTATTTAAAACTAATAAAAGAAAAATCTATTATATTCTACTAAACTATTAAAAAAAACTATTAAAACCTATTAAAAACTCTATAAATTCTAAAAAAAAGATTTAAAGCTATTAAAAATATTAAAAAATCTATTTAAATTCTAAAAAATCTATAAAGCCTATTTAAAATCCACAAAAGGCTATTAAATCCTAAAAAATGCAAACAAAGGCAAATAACCAACATAAAAGAGAGCGCGAGACCAGATCGAAGCAAAACAATAACCAGATATCAAGAATCTCAAAAATCACTGCATAAACTGAAAACACCCAGGAAGCGCGCGACTTCTCAAAATAAACCCAATTACCCGAACCGGCCTGAGATACCCGAAAAGCGACAGCAGGGCTGTAATCCCGATAAAATCACCATGATTGAGGAAATGCAGTATGTAAATGCTAATGCGAAATGCGTCGAAGCATAAACCAGATGTGGCACCGGTTGGTCAAATTTTAGGGTGCAACAGCTGCCCCTATTAAAGCGACTTGGACCTGAAGGGTTGAAGAGCGCGCCGCCTTCAAACATTCAGAGGTACGAGACGGTTGAATACTAATAAACCCGAAAATTTGCCAACCGTGAGAATATACTGTAAACTGCTTGGGGAATAAAATCCAGAAAACCGAGTCCAGTCATTACGGCAACAAACTGACTAATCATCTGATAAAGAACTCCTGATTTTAACACCAGTTACCTGTATGATACCCCAAATAACAAACCCGAGGGTTGCAACAAAACACTTTATCCTCTCACATCGTCTACTAATATACAGGAAGAGAAATATACTCACATCGTCCAAAGATAGACGGAAAGACACCCTTGATCCATACTCACATCGTCTAATGATAGACGGGAAGACACCCATAATCCATACTCACATCGTTTAATGATAGACGGGAAGACACACATAACGAAGGAAGAACTTCAATACTCACATCGTCTAAGGATAGACGGAAAGACACCCATCCCGAAGGAAGAACTTCAATACTCACATCGTCTAAGGATAGACGGAAAGACACCCATAATCCAAGGAAAAATCAATACTCACATCGTCTAAGGATAGACGGAAAGACACCCATAATCCAAGGAAAAATCAATACTCACATCGTCTAATGATAGACGGAAAGACACCCATAATCCATACTCACATCGTCTAATGATAGACGGAAAGACACCCATAATCCATACTCACATCGTCTAAGGATAGACGGAAAGACACCCATCCCGAAGGAAGAACTTCAATACTCACATCCTCTAAGGATAGACGGAAAGACACCCATCCCGAAGGAAAATTTCAATACTCACATCGTCTAAGGATAGACAGAAAGACAATCATAAATCCATACTCACATCGTCTAAGGATAGACGGAAAGACACCCTGAAATCCATACTCACATCGTCTAAAGATAGACGGAAAGACACCCTTAATCCATACTCACATCGTCTAAGGATAGACGGGAAGACACCCATACGCACTTCAACACCATCCCTCAAATTTCAGAATCCTTTCGTCTACGGGAATTGATGGAAAGAACAATATCCTTAAAGGGGCCACATCATCAGTAAGGACCGACGGGAAGAAAACCACCTTCGAAGAGCCATGTCGTCAATACGAATCGACAATCAAGAAAACCAAACATTCTTCAAAGGGCCTCGACGTCAATAAGGATTGACGGTCAGAAAATCCTTCTTGAAATGTCATCTCATCCAATAAACAGAAAGAAAACCACTATCCGAAAGATCGCTTTGAAACCCCTCAACATCTAAAGATAGCCGGAGAAGACTCGCTGGGGAAACACACCATCCGTGTGATCTGACGATAAGAAACCCGCTGAAAAAATCACCTGAAACTTCACATCGTCTACTGATAGACGGAAAGAACACCACTTGCTAGAGAAACCCCATCTTGAGACCCCACTGGAAGATCACCTGAAACTTCACATCGTCTACTGATAGACGGGAAGAAAACCACTTGCTAGAGAAACCCCATCTTGAGACCCCACTGGAAGATCACCTGAAACTTCACATCGTCTACTGATAGACGGGAAGAAAACCATTTGCTGGAGAAACCCCATCTTGAGACCCCACTAAAACAAATCACCCAAAACTTCACATCGTCTAATGATAGACGGAAAGAAAACCATATTCGCACTCAAGACGCCTACTGATAGACGGAGAAATCCACTTATTTGAGGAACACATCGTCAATATGAATTGACGGGAAGAAAAGTCTGTCGATACCAGATGACTGATTGATCAAAGCATAACTGTTGTACGATCTGAAATACAAATAAACTGTTGAATTGTCTGAACACTGCTGCTGGATGAATGCCCCTGAACTGATCACAGAATAGTGCCCGTGCCATACGAGGCTGATAGAAAACCTGGCTTATGCTTCGCGTGCATATGCATATGTTTGAATCTTCCTATGGCGTAATGCTCCATTTAGGATGGAAATGCTACGCATTTTGAAAATGAAATGCAAGTATGATGCAAATATGATGATATGTGCAATATGCTAATGCAGGCCCGGGCTGCTGGAGAAAGTCGGGTACAGAAAACCACTTCAGCAAAATAAATGCTGAGGACGAAGCCAACTCCGCTGGGGATAAACCGGATATCACAGAATTATTCCATCAAAATAAATGCTGGAAGAGTGAAATCAACTCCGCTGGGGAGAACATACGTGCCAAGTATGATTGTACTTCTCTGGGGATAGCCTGCCCGTGCCAATGAAAAATTGGACTTTGCTGGAGAAAAATAGACAGAGTCTTACTGCGTACTGATGACGATTGGATTTGGAAACTGATGCGCCAACACGGATGGGCCTCACAGTGATCGCCAACATGGATTTGTGCTTTTAGGCTATCTGTGATGGGTCAGGTACAACTGACGCTGGAAAACATTCTGTCTGAATACACAGTTTTCTGGTTGAAGAGTCAAGGGATAGTAACACAACTTCCCGACATTCGTCTCGCACTCGAAAATTGGCTGAATCTGCTCGAATAGCTCTGAATAATTCTGATGATACGGAGAAGAACAATCCCTTCGCTTCTGATATGCCCCAGCCTGCGGGACCTCTGTGGTGATGTTCCTCAAAAGGAAATCTGCAAATCTGTACCCTGATAGTCTGATATGAAAGGCCCAACATTCTGAACTTCGGAGAGATACTTCACATCAAATGCTTCTCGAATAAAGAATAACTTCTGCGCTCTTACAATGGCCTGCCCCTGACTGCGATGACTTTGCCCCTGATTATCTGATTCATAGTAGTGCCCTTGACTACGAGATATTCACCGAATCTCAACCTGATTGCCCCAGGATAACTGACTTCGAAAGGCTGACCTGACTGCGGATCACTGGATGATAGCTTGCCCTAGCTTGCGGATCATTCGGGCGTTCTGTATTCTATCCTGACCATACCTTCAATTGTAGAAAGCTTTCCTGCTGTCAAGCGCTTACTCGCAAGTAAAACAAGTTATTCTGCGTGAAAGATATACTAATGCAACACATATGACAACTTTGACATCCAATCTGTTCACTGGGAAAAGGAAAAAACAGTTTATGGCATATAATGCACAAAACACTTATCAAGAATATCAACATCAGTACCAACATGATAAGAGGAACCCTTTTAGGAGTCAGTTTCGACGCAATCTTTACCGTAGTATGCTTTCGAAACAAACCTGCTTCAATTAGGACTTTTGAAGGCTGTAACGTGGTCATGTTCACGGTTTTGAAGGAAAGGATAAAGGCTCAAAGTTTATTTTAACCCACCCATTCTCCTTGATGTTCTCCCATCCTACGTTCAGCTAATTCGACCTTAGCGCTCACCTCTCAGAGGCTGAAAGATAGGAGTGATAGTTCGAGAAACCATGAGTTTTTGGAGTGACAGCCACTCACTCTTCGTCTTTGACACTTAGGGTCACACGACTCGTATTTCACTTGAGGATTTTTCCCTTTGTCATCCTTTCATCTTTTTTCTTTTCGTATCCCTAACTTTTGCCTGGACTGACTCTTTGGAGTCTCTTTTGATTTTTAAGTCCAGCGGGATGCCCTCATTTTTGCCTAAGTAATTTGTTTTGAAGTTTTGACTTAGCGGGCTTTTGATTCTTTTTTTGCTTTCTCTTTTTCCGAACAAGTCGTGTGACACTGGAGGTCTGACTCATTGGAGAATGATGTGACTGTCTCACTCTTGATTTAACCATTGTGGTTTTTTAGGCACGACCTCTAGAGGTGTGATTGATCCTCGAACGGACACTCCTTCGCGATTTGGACGCTCGGCCAAATTAGCTAACACCTATCCTGCCCCAGGTTAAAGATGAAGGGTTTTTCGTTTTCAGAAAGAACTCCTACTACTAGGCTCAAAGGGGTTGACAAGGGATTATCTTCCTTATATCACCGGTGTTTAGGGATTTGAAACAATGCCTGTACATCATCAGCAGGTTTTATTTCAAAAGCACACAATATCGGAAGTTGCATGTCGTTCATTTCGTCATCCTCCTCAGATCCTTCTTAACCAAGCATTGGACATTTGTAAAAACAATTAGTGAACACGAATGGATTTAATCAAAACATGCATATTTATTTCATCATCATCAATTGAATGAAAACAACAAGTTTTACGAACAAGATTGCAATTTAGACAGGAAAGAAACTACAAACGTAAAGAAATGACAAGATAAAACAAAGAAAAAATGCCAGTTTCCGAGAACCAGGCTTTCACATCTGTCCTGCTGCTGAACCAACCATCTTCACAATCAGTTATTAGAGGCAACCCGATGCTGTCCTGATCTGCTTTCAATGACCCAACCAAATTATAGAGCCCCTCCTCCTCATTCAGATGATTTTGGGCCCTTCCTGCCCGAAGTTGATAGCTGCACTATCAAGTAGGTCCTGCACCTTGTGCTTGAAGGCCAGACAATCTTCAATGTTGTGCCCCAGTGCTCCTGAATGGAAATCACAGTGCTCCTTGATATCATACCCTGCTGGGGGCGTACCTGTCAGTGGGGCTAACTTCCTCTTCTCAACCAACTGTAATCGTAGCAACACCTGAAGAAGTTCGGCATATGGCATCGGAGGCACATTGAATACCCTCACCGGCCTCTGATTTTGAGCTCTTCGCTGATTGGGATGATGTTGCCTTGGCTGCTGTTGAGATCGTTGTTGTCGTCGCTGGTATCGGGTTGACTGTTGAACAACCTTCGTATCAAATACAACATCGGTTTCTTGACTTCCACCGTACTGATTTAGGCACTCCTTATGCTTAGCCATTTTCTTTCTCAGATCTGCCCCAGGAATAGGCAACAGTTGTGGGCATGGAGATTCTGACACCATGGAGTCCAGGATACGTTTCTGACCTACTGCAGCTTTAGAAACATCCATCATCTCAGCATCAACTGAGACAGGAGCAATACGTACAGCTACACCGCTTGGCGTGAATTCAATATCTTTTGAGTCAATCAGGTCTTGAACATTGTGCTTAAAAGCATGACAACCCTCGATGTCGTGTCCGAGTGCCCCAGAATGAAATTCACATTGCTTACTGGCATCGTACCCATAAGGAAGCGCTCCTGTGGGTGGGTCCAATGTTCTCTTTTCAACCATTTTGAACCCCAATAAAGTCTGAAAGAGCTTCGCATACGTCGAAGGTGGCGCCTCAAATACCCTCTTTGGCCTCCCCTCCTGAATCCTTTGTTGAGCCGGATGCACCCTTTGTTGTACTTGCTCAGGTTCCACAGGCACAGGTGGCACGAGCTTCCTCACTGCAGCTTCAAATAGCTGATCATCCTCTTTCCTAAGCACATTCTTGACTACTTCCATGATCAAGCTCATTTGGGTCTTCAGCTGACTATTTTCCTCTTTGAGGATCCTCTGCTCCAGACGCATCTCTTGCATGTCTCTCATCATCTGCCCCAGCTGGCTTCGAACTTCACTCAATTCAGCCTGATTCTGTTCCATATCTCTGAAGGAACTCCTACAACAAACTGGACGATGAGGAAATAAGACCCACGGTTCTGATGTACCTGTTAAATGATAATGCAATGCAGAAAGCAAACACATATTCAAGACAAGACAAAGAGAAACTCAAGCTATAAGCACACAGACGAACACCTCCCACACATGTACAACCAACAAGAGCAGTACGTAAGCACGAATGAGTACGAATACAATGACCCCAGCCAACAATCCTGGTGATGGTCAGCCAACAATAATGCACAAAAGCTAAACGGGTTAGGCAGAGAAAACATATGCGACACCCGACACAAAAACCTCTAGAAACTTCTCCCATATTCAACTGAACTCTCCGTTCGACATTCTTCAGAACACACACTTCCCGTGGAGTCTTCCATGATATTAACTGACGAACCCACACAACTGGATGATGGAGAATCGTTAATCTGAACAAAACCCTGGGGCGCGATGAAAATCCGGTTAGAGTCTAACAGATCCTGAACCTGGCTTCTAAGCACTTTACAATCATTTGTTGAATGCCCCTGTGCCCCAACATGGTACTCACAGCGGGCGTTGGCATCAAAACCTGTAGGATATGGTGGAATCATTGGATTAGTCTCTTTCAACACTATCAATCCACTTCTAACCAGATCTGGCAACAACTGACTGTACGACACCGGCAGCTGAGTAAACTGCCTTTCAGGTTTCCTTGGTCTCCGTTGGGCGTGCTGACGCGATCGACGACAGGATGACCGTTGACTTGAAGTGTCTGAAAACCGATCCTGAGACGCTAGAGATTCTGAGACGACGTCATTTCCTTCTTCCCACTCCTCTTGAGAACTGACAACTGACTCATTCTTATCAACTGGGATATAAGGAGCATCTCGAAGCTTTCCACTCTTGAGTCCTCTCTCAACAAGCTCCCCCATTCTCATCAGGCCCACAAAGCTTGTACAACTGAACAATTTGTCGTAATAATGGCCTTTCAGAGTACCCAAGAAGATGTCAACCATTTCTCTTTCCTGAAGCGGTGGTTGAACACTAGCAGCCAATTCTTTCCACCTTTGCACATACCCTCTGAATGATTCATTCTCCGCCCGAGATGATTCTTGCAGATGTACGAGACTAGGAGTCACGTCTAGGTTGTAATCGTACTGCTTCAGGAAAGCTCTAGCTAAATCCACCCATGATCGAATCTGATTACTCTCTAACTGCATATACCACTTCAAAGATGCCCCAGTCAGACTATCTTGAAAGCAATGGATCATCAATTTGTCATCTCGCACAAACGAAGTCATTCTACGACAGAACATCATCAAATGTTGCTTCGGACAACTATCTCCCGTGTACTTCTCAAATTTCGGCACTTTGAACTTATAAGGCAATACCAAGCCAGGGACCAAGCACATGTCTGCAGCATTCAGGTTAACAGCATCTTTGACCTTCAAAGCTTTAACTCTTTCTTCCAATACTCGAAACCTTCTATCACCTTCAAGAGCTATTGAGTTTACAGTCCTGGCTACCGGGATATCTCTGCGTGGATTCCTCTCAGGGAAAACAACACCTTGATTGTTAACAGGAGGAAGACGCTCATTTCGGGCAACCAACTGCTCATGTCGATCTCGGTTCTCAACAGTAGGCTGTACAACTTGGTCTGCAGTAACGTTGTTCGCTTGCGGGAAGTCTTCCATAGAATCATACCGAGGGTGGGACGTCATAGTAAACCCTGTCAAGGTGTTAGGAGACTGGAAATTGCCTTCAGACATAGCTATCAATTACCTTTAACTGAATACACTGCTTGGTTCTCAAATCTGCTCAAGTCTGCTCCAACCCCTTGGTCGTCTTCTGACAATCAACAGTTGCTCAATCCAAACTCCGGGTACTCACCTTCAGGAAACAAAGGCTGGATCAGAACTCTGGCTAACTGGAGAAATGCTATGAAATATGATGCAAAGATGCTTATGCAAATGCAATGCAATGCAACAAACACGGGACCACAGCCCCCACAACACGCGCTGAATGTTGCTGCACAGCTGACGGAGTACGTTCTCTCTAAAAGAGAACGCCAAGATAGCTGGTAGGCTGGAAGTCAGGTTTCGCGCAAAAAAAACCCCCCCACTCACGGGTATGGACCTAAGACACGGCATCCTATGCGGTCATCAGCGTCACAGACTTTCATGAGGAATGATGCGATTCCCAGAAGGAGTGGCATCGTCATCTCATGAAGAGGCCTCACTTAGCTGACTTCCAATTGATCGGTCCCCAGAGTCGACAATCCTCACGTCTGGACTCCCCTCAGATCCTCAGGATCGGAAAGAAGCACCTCGGAGAGAACCTCGTCTGAACGCGGATTTCGTGGGGAACTCTTGCCTGCTCAGCAAACAGGTTCGCCTACTAATCTCCACAACTACGTCTAAATGCATACTTAAGCAGCCCAGGTCCAGCTATCACTCAAAGTATCACCCTCCCCAGCACAACGGCAATAGATAATAGCGATAAAAAAATAAACACCCAAAAGACAAGCAAACAAGCGCTAGGATTGACTCTCTTAGGGGACGTTGGATCCCACATGCATGGGGAACTATCGCAGTCCCCAGCAGCCAGGGGACGTTGGATCCCCAGCAGAGTCGCCAGCTATCGCTACTGCGAAAATCGGCGCCGGCTGACAGAAGAGTCGCCACCGTGCGTTATTTATCCCAACAGAGGGAAAGGAAACGCTCGAAGTAAACCTCGCAAAAAATGGGAAAAGGTATGGGCATCGCAACCAAAACCTGGATTCGGGAGTCGGTTACGCAAGGGGAAGGTATTAGCACCCCTCACGTCCGTCGTACTCGACGGGATCCACGCTTGCTTGGGTTGTCTAAAGGATGCAAAACAATCTATCTACGGCTGCTAAATCTAAACGGAAGGGAATTGACTCGATAGAGCGTCGCACTCTACGCCTACGTATTCTCAAGAGAGAAAGTCAGAGTCAACGTAGTTCGGGACTACGGGGAAATTGGCTCGCCAAGACCTCGCGTCTTGTGCCTACTTACTTCCACACAGCATGGAAGATCAGAGCTTACGTAGTTCAGGCTAACTACGGCTAGGCTGGGTGTTCTCACACAGGAGTGAGAAATTAATCTGGTTTTGAAGGTTAGGGAACCTATGGGAACTAAAACTATGGTCTGGTCTCAAATGCACTCGGGCAAGAGAAAAGGGATAACATCAGTCGTCAGCGGGAAAGTCTCGATCGCACAGCAGCGAGAGAACAAAAGGTTAGTTGTTAGTGTGCTTGCTAGGATATCGCATCCTATGCCTACATATTCTCGTCTGGTACGAGAAATCAGAGCAGCTGTAGTTCGGCTACTTTCGGGACCACAGCTCAAATCTCATTTTATTAATATTCTGAAATCGGTTACAATGATTGAATACGGGAAAATAAACTCCTAGAAAATACTATCCTATTCATCATGAAAAATCAAATAGAAAATAGTCCCCTAACAAGTGGACTTCTAAAACTATCTCTAAAAGTGTAAAAAGTCCCCTAACAAATGGACATTTAAAACTATCCCTAAAAAGGTAAAAAGTCCCCTAACAAATGGACTTCTAAAACTACCTCTAAAAAGGTAAAATAAACTCTATGAAAAAAAAGTCCTAAAAGTATTGAAGTGAAGCTGAATATTTTTATCTTCTTTTTCCCAATATTTCTTCTTAATATTCTTTTCTTCAACTTTTTATATTTCTTCTCAATATCCTTTATTCTTTTTTCCTTACATTCCACATACCTTTTTTCAAATATATTTTTTTTTTGCATTTTTTCTTTTCCTCTTTTCAATATTCTTTTTATTATTTTTCTCTTCCAATATTTTCTTCAAATATTTTTTCATATATCTTTTTCCCCTTTTTTCCTAAATCTCTAAACAAAAGAAATAATAAAAAACAAAGAAAAATACAAGAGGGGCTTAAACAGCAGCCAGGGGGTACAGCAGTAAAAATATAAAGGAGACTGGGCCCAGCCCACTAAGTAATTCAGAAAAAAAACAAGAAAAGAAAGGGGGGTGAATTGAGAAACGGAGGGTGCATGTTGGTAAGAATCCAACAGGGCCCAGCCCACTCCAACAAACACACACGGGGGGAGGGGAAGAAAACGGGGGGTAAGCCAGCACACGCGTTGGGCTTGGCCCAATCCATCAGTAAGCAGAAACGGAGGGTAGGGAAAAACGAGGGGGTGTGACAAAAAAACATTGGGCTTTGAGGCCCAATCCACCCGGTCCACTCCCTTCCCCTCAGAAACCCTAGTTCAACTTCTCCACTCCAAATCACTGTTCACGGCCGCCCGATCTGCTCTGAACCCTCTCGTCTTTCAACTCTCTCAAACTTGATCTTCCCCCCTCTCATCTCAACTCATCATCATCACTCGCTCAATCTTCCTTTCCTTTCGCTTCCCCTAACTCTCGTTCAAAACCTTGATGGAGCGATGAAGAATCAGCAACACGAATCTGGAAAAATTTTGTTGACGAAGTGGTGAATATGAACGGATCTCATGAAGACTTGGATGTCTCGTAAAGGTTCTTTCTGGAGATGCGAAACTTGCTGGACCTTGGATGTTCTTGCTGAAAGAAATGAATCTTTGATGATTCGCTGACGAAGATGATGAATATGCGATGCTGAGTTAAGCTTCCTGGAAGACTACGATGAAGAACGACGAGTGTTGAAGGTTTCTGGAAAACTTGTTGATGATGATGAACGAATAACGATGAACACCAAGAACAATATGATGAAGTTGGAAGATCTTGATGATTCTGGATCTACGTTGAAGAACACAGGGATGTTCTTGAGGAATGATGAACAACGATGCAGATCTTAGAGGAGGTTTCTGGAAAACGATTGATGAACTGTATGAAGGTTCTGACGAACACGATGAACATGGTTGAATCTCGAACGCGATGAATCTCCTTGGAATCTGGTGATCTGATGAATTCTGAAGAGTTTTCTAGAAAAGTTTTGATGATCGTTGATGATCGGAGGGTGTTGTTGGTGATGAACGGAGAAGATCAGAGAAGAGATGAATCTGGTGAAGATTTGCAGTTTCCGGTGGGTTGTTAGGGTGGCCGGAAGAGGTTAGGGTTAGCCGGAGTTTGGAAGTTGCGGCGGGTTAGACGGTGGTTGCATGGCCGGCGGCCATGCAACCGGTGAAGCTGGCGTGATGACAAGTGGCAGGGAGGCTGAAAGGAGGGAATGACACGCGGGGACTGTGTGGCAGTGAGAGAGGAGAGGGAAAAGGTGATGTGGCGCGACGTGAGTGAATTTGGAAAATGATGTGGCTAGTTCCCAGCTTGAACGCGTGGCCTGGCTTTTATATTGACACATGGCAATTTCTGGAAAAAAAATGAACAAAAAAGGACTGAAAGGATTTTGGGCCTCCAAAAACCTCTTCTGGGCCCATGAAAATGATACATTGGACTGGACCTGCACTGAATGAAAAGGTTAATGAAAATCAAATGGATTAAAAACTGATTATAGATTTAAACTTCAATTAACTAACAATTAAAACTACAATTAAATCTAAATGAAAATTAGACTATTCTAATTAATTCTAACAAACTCAATTAAAACCTAACTAATATTAAACTCTAATTAAACTAATTAAATCCTAATTAAATCTAAAAGATGATTAAAATCTAGTTAAACTCTATTAAACAAAAAAAAATAATTAACATCTAATTAAATTCTATATTAAACTAAAACTAATATCTATTAATATCTATAAAAAAAACTATTAACCTATATTAAACCTAATAAAAGAAATTAATATCTAACAAAAGATTAAATCCTTATTAAAAAAAACTCTATTAAATCTATATCCAAAAACTATTAAATCCTATAATATCTATTAAAATTCTATTTAAAACTAATAAAAGAAAAATCTATTATATTATACTAAACTATTAAAAAAAACTATTAAAACCTATTAAAAACTCTATAAATTCTAAAAAAAAGATTTAAAGCTATTAAAAATATTAAAAAATCTATTTAAATTCTAAAAAATCTATAAAGCCTATTTAAAATCCACAAAAGGCTATTAAATCCTAAAAAATGCAAACAAAGGCAAATAACCAACATAAAAGAGAGCGCGAGACCAGATCGAAGCAAAACAATAACCAGATACCAAGAATCTCAAAAATCACTGCATAAACTGAAAACACCTAGGAAGCGCGCGACTTCTCAAAATAAACCCAATTACCCGAACCGGTCTGAGATACCCGAAAAGCGACAGTAGGGCTGTAATCCCGATAAAATCACCATGATTGAGGAAATGCAGTATGTAAATGCTAATGCGAAATGCGTCGAAGCATAAACCAGATGTGGCACCGGTTGGTCAAATTTTAGGGTGCAACAGTCAGCAATGGTTTCCCCTTGCTCCATGAAAAAGTGATCAAACTCTTGTGTTAATGTGTTGATTCTAGCCAACTTAACATCGTTCGTCCCCTCATGGGCGATTTGTAGTGAATCCCACATGGCCTTAGCAGTAGGACAATGGGATACACGATAGTATTCATCTACACCTAATGAGGAGATTAAGATATTTTTGGCTTTCCAATCATAATTGTATTTTTTTTCATCGTCATCGGTCCATTGTGCTTCGGGCTTTGGCACAACTACATTATCCGCATTGGTCATAGTGATTTCTATTGGACCATTGAGGATAACGTTCCATATTTTTCTGTCTATGGAATTTATGTGCACCCGCATACAGTCTTTCCAATAACTATAATTTTCACCGTTGAAAACGGGAGCTCTATTGTACGCCCCTTTTGGTTCGTTAGCCATTTTCTATCAACGTTGTATTGGAAGCACCGAGTAACCGGAGCTCAAGATACCACTTGTTAGACTATGGCACGGATCTAGAAGGGGGGTTGAATAGATCCCAATTAAAAATTTGAGTCGGCGCTACCAATTTAAAAATTGGTTTTGAAAATTTGTTTTAAGTGCGAAAGCGGCCGAGGAAAATATAGTCTAAAACGAACGGTTATTGGAAAACCGGGTATGCGTTAAGCCTTTGGATTAATGACAATATGGAAACGAGAATCACAACACTAATCACACTTATCAATGATCTAATTCACTTGTTAGGATTCCTAGTTCCAATGATTTAAAGAGCAAACCAAAACTAGATACTCAAGTAAGATAATTTTGGTTTAGGCAATTTGTTAAACACTTGGTGTGCAAAAACACTCCAAGTGATATTTATGTTGAGTAAGTGATTCCAACTAGCCTAGTACAATGTCTTGTTGTACTTTGGATTCAAAAACAGAGTTTTAACCTCTTACTCAATTGATATCACAGTTTGACAACAGTGCTTATACCAAAATCACTTATTTTTAATCTAAAACGGAAATGCTGTAAAATAGAGAAGACTAGTATTTGGTGAGGCAGTTCCCCCGTCATCCTCGCTTCGGGGTACGTCTGCCCTCAATTCTAAAACTAGAATTGAGATAGATTTAATAGATATCACCTGTTGAATGTAACAATTTATACAAGGATTAAACAGCAAATATACAACAGAAATCTCAAGACGTTGAATGTTGCTTTCACTCCTTGCCCCTTGATTCAAGATGAATCAAGTCCTCCTATCATTGTTGATAGACCTCTGATTCCATCCACCTTATTGAATAACCCCTAGTTGTTCAAACCTTCGGCTCCGGCTGATCTCAACTGCAACGAATCAAACACCTCTTCACAATCACCTTCGCTCAGTTGACCCTTGATGAAGAATCTCGTCCAAAAACCCCCAAAATTCAAACCAATCTGGAGGATAAAACCCTAACAGTTTTATTCAAGAAAGAACCTGTCACAAGCTTCAACCCGAACTAGATTACCCAATCTAAGCTTCAAACCTTATCACCTTTAATCCTTCACAATGCACTTCAAAAATGGCTGTGTGTAATTGATGTGTTGTGAGATGTTGAAGATGAAGATGAAGAATCTTGGACACCTATTTCACTCTTTCTTATTCTTGAACATATGAATCAGTTTTTTTTATCAAATGTTGAAATGACATAAGTGGTTGAACATGTATATATAGTACCAGACCAACCAAAGACATAACAACTATTCAAATAGTAGAGGGAATCACTTAAAAACTGTATTTCCGCGTGAACGGTCGACCGCAGCAGGTCTCTGCGTCGATGCATGGCTTGCGTATTTTGGAAATCTGCAAAATGTATCAGTATGCGTCGACCATACAGTCGGCGTGCACTGACCCATTGAAAAGTATTTCCTTCATGCACCGACCCTATGGTCGACTCATCCCTTTATGCGCTGACAAGTGGGAAAATGTACTGATGCATGCGCCGACCCTATGGTCGACTCTTGCCCTGCAAACCTGCAAAAATTGATCTTCTTGTGGTTTTTCATGCCTCTTGTCCGACCACATTTTATCTACACATATTATATTTATTATAACAGTTTTTAGACAAATATAAAAGGATATGGTAGGTGATATGTTGCATTTGTTTAGTAGAGTTGGAGTTTATAATGGCCAATTCATCCATGGTTGTAATTTGTCATCATCGAAACCTATATCGAGTGATATCTTATAGACTCGTGTGATGTGTGGCGATTTGCCTTCACATTCTTCCCCTTTTTGATGATGACAACCTGTATACAACCAAAACACCCAAAAACACAACAATATGCAACAATATGCAATGTATACACAAGCTCCCCCTTTGTTTTGTAATATGAGGCTGCAAAACAAACAACCATCAACTGTTGTGAACATCCTGGCTTGGCTTTGGCACTTGCTATATGTTCTTCTCCCCCTTTGACAACATCAAAAAGAGAAAAAGAACTAGTCAATTAACAAAAACATACAGTAGGTGATAGCTAGTCAATTATCATCCTTCACACATAAGAGTGATAATGAACAATAAACTTGAATTAAATAGATAATGAAGTGAATACATGCAAATGGGTGAAATATTCAGACAAACACAACATGAAATAACAGAAAATACATAGTGAAAACATGCAACTATGTTACTAATATCCCCTCCCCCGGCCTTGGCCCCTCCCCCGGTATGCAATATCTGGATTGCGGTGAGGATTCGAGAAGTCCACAAACGCTTCCACGGACATGTTGAGCTGATGGAGACTGTCGGTGATTTCCATGTCTTGCCTTTCATGTGATGCAACAAGAGCTTTAAAGCAGGCATCCATGCTATTTGAAAATGAATTTATCCTTTCATTTTGAGTATGAACCTCAGCTCTGATCTGTTCCATTTGCATATCTTGACTCCTCATGAAGGTCTATTGATCTAACTGCATGGACTGCAACATATTAAGTATTTCAGAGTTGTCCGATGGTGGAGGAGGTGATGAGTGATGAGAAGGTTGATGATATTGAGGGTAGCCATGGTATGGATCATAGAATCTACCAAGGGTGGTCCAGCCTATGTACTGCCACTCACCCCATCCCTGATTTGTGTAACCTTCTTCCTGTTCTTCAGATGGAGCTGAGTGTTGGAGCCAATCAGTATTTGGAATCTCATGTTGGACTGGCGATTGATAATAGTCTTGCGTCTCGTACACAGGTTCTGGTACCTCTTTCGCTGTATTTTCTTCATCATCTTCCTGTTCACCTTGTTATTCACTTTCCTGTTCAGAACTGTCATCAGTTGAGTCACTCGAGGAATGTTTCCTCGACGGACAAACTTGTATGTTTGTCGTTCATCACACCAAAAATATCCCATCATGGCAAAGCTTTTGGTACTAAATTCTTTGTCAGAGGATACTGAAACACAAGGAAATGTTGGGTATACAACATTTGATGCGGCAAGAACCTCCGAAATAAACGACCCATAGGCTTGAGCAGTGCCTCGACCTGAGTCTCTCTGAGCAAAAATCTTGCTTGCAATATAATATGGCCAGTTTATTTTGATCTTATGTTTCAAAATATAGATGAGATGTACCTCAGCTTGTTCGACTCGGGACAGGCCATCTTTTTTCGGTCGCAGGATGCGAGCGACAATCCACTGAAGGATGCGCTCCCCTGTTTGGAATTTGCCTGCCGTAACCGTTCTAGGAAAGGCATCACTATTGACAATAGCATCTGAATAGGGACTTTTGAGCATGTCATTCAGAGCACTCTTAAACTCGTATCCCGGCACCGTGCGAGTGACCGTTACCTCATGAAGAGGTGGTGCATCAGCAACTACAGTTAAATCAAAATACTTATTCCAGACTTCAGAATTTACGTTTACCAGTTTATTGCTGACAGAGGTGTGGAAATATTGACTTTGAAAGTTGACACGCAGACTCGTGTAGAACACCCGGACTAAAACCTCACTGTATTTTGTGTTGCACTCCAGAAAGTAAAAAAAACCTTGAAATTCCAGCAGACAGAATTTGGGTGAGGTGCATGCGCTCCGCCGTTGCCTTGTAGAATGCATGTTGCGGAACGATTGCTCTTTTGTTGAGCTTCTTGTTGAAGTTTTCAACCGCAGGTGGAGGAACTAGTGAAACAGCGGGAATAGGGACTGAAGCGGATGATGAGGCCCTTGATCTCTTTCCGGTATTTTTGTGAAATAGAGAAGCCATTGATAATGATTTTTGGGGTTTTTGTAGAGATTAATTGTAATGCCTTTGGAGAGAGTAGTTGGAGATGATTTTGGAGAAGATGAGAACTATTCCTTTTTATAGAGGAAGGTTTAGGGTTTTGGTAAGAGGGAGGAGACAAGGGGACACAATAGATGTCTAGATGCAACTTACAAGAAAATGCACTTTCAAATCATAGTTGCTTTTGACTGCACATTTAATGGAGAAATGAAGAGATGAAACGGTTTTCAAAAAAAATTCTGGGTTTTTGCGCGAACTGTCGACCATAACCCCTGCATGCGTCGATGCATACTGTGTGATTTTTAATAATTTTGAAAGTCTACAGCATGCGTCGACCTCTGCCCTGTTTTGGTCGACTCGTAGTGATCAAAAACTCAGTTTTTCAGTTTATGTCATGTAGAATGCCACACTTGATGCCTATTTACACTTTCACAATATAATTTGCATCCAAGACACATAGTACTTGCAGCAAATGTCATATATATAAATACCATGATAGTCAAACGATATACTTAGTTTAAGTCATGAATGTTTAGAGAGAGAGAGAGAGAGAGAGAGAGAGAGAGAGAGAGAGAGAAAAGGAGCAATATCACCTCTATACCGATAACACTTGATAACAACATATTTGTGCTTGCAACAAAGAACTAAATTTGTTAGAAGTACAAGAGTATAGATGTAAACCGAGTAATATGAAACTACTGATCATTAAACCCGATCAGAAATGTCGAGAATGCCAAGTTCTCGACGGATATGAAAGAAAGGTTCAGTGGCTAGCGGCTTTGTGAAAATGTCCGCTAGTTGATTTTTGGTGTCAACGTGTTCAAAGACAACTTCACCTTTCTCTACATGATCCCTCAGAAAATGGTGTCGAATTTCTATATGTTTGGTACGCGAATGTAACACCGGATTTTTGGTAAGGTTTATAGCACTAGTATTGTCACAAAATATTGGAACACGTTTTAGTTTTAAATTGAAGTCCAATAGTTGCTGCTTAAGCCATAGGACTTGCGCACAACAACTACCGGAGGCTACGTATTCCGCTTCGGCGGTTGACAGAGCAACAAACACTTGTTTCTTGCTGTGCCAACTGACCAAGGAATTTGAAAATAAGTGACGCGTACCGCTGGTGCTTTTCCTATCTGATTTGCAACCGACAAAATCGGAATCGGAGAAACCTACCAATGAACAATCATTACCTTTGGAATACCACAATCCATACTTCGGAGTACCGGATAGGTATCGAAGTATACGTTTGACAGATTTTAGGTGGGATTCCTTAGGACATGATTGGTATCTTGTGCACATACACATGCTAAACATAATGTCGGGACGAGAAGCAGTAAGATAGAGAAGAGAGCCAATCATACCTCTATACCTTTTTACCTCAACGTCCTTACCACTTTCATCTTTACTCATATTTACACATGTTGGCATAGGAGTGTTTATGGCTTTTGAATTTGCCATGTCAAATCTCTTGAGAAGCTCCAAACAATATTTTGTTTGGCTCACGAATGTTCCTTCTTTCAGTTCCTTGATTTGCAAACCGAGAAAATATGTGAGTTCACCCATCATACTCATCTCGAATTCACCCTGCATAAGCTCAGAAAACTCTCTCACGAGACTCATGTTAGTGGATCCAAATATGATATCGTCAACATAAATTTGTACAAGAATTAAGTGCTTTCCTTGACGTTTAATGAAGAGAGTAGTGTCAACCTTTCCTCTTGAGTAACCTTGATCAAGTAAAAATTTACTTAGTCTCTCATACCAAGCTCTAGGAGCTTGTTTGAGACCGTATAAAGCTCTTTTCAGTTTGTAGACATGATCAGGATACTCATGAGACTCAAAACCAGGAGGTTGAGCAACATAGACTTCTTCATTTATGTACCCATTAAGGAACGCACTCTTAACGTCCATTTGAAATAACTTAAAATCCTTCACATAAGAGAAAGCAAGCAAAAGGCGTATAGCCTCGAGTCGGGCAACCGGCGCATGAGTTTCCTCATAGTCGATGCCTTCCTCTTGGTTATACCCGTGCGCGACTACACGCGCCTTGTTGCGAGTTACTACTCCGTTTTCGTCCAATTTATTTCTAAGCACCCATCGGGTACCGATTACTCGATGACCTCGCGGAGGAGGGACAAGGTCCCAAACCTCATTTCTAGTGAACTGATTCAGATCCTCCTGCATTGACAAAAACCAGTGCTCATCGAGTAGGGCTTCCTTAGGGTTTTTAGGTTCCATTTGTGAAACGAACGCGAAGTGATAATAGAAATTACTTAGCTTCGATCGAGTTGTTACACCCTTTGTGATGTCTTCGAGAATGTTTTCAATTAGATGGTCTTTGGAAGACTTCCAAGCTTGAGGGAGATCATCGTTTGAAGGCGGATGAACTTCCTCGGTTACATCATGGTGTACATCTCTATCCTCCTCAACTTTGACTTCGTCAGATTGATCAATCCCCGTCTCGCCACCTTTGAGTATGTCTTCTGTAGATGTACCTGCACCATGAACAACATTATCCTTTCTGACATTTCTCGGATAGGACTCATCAAAAGTAACATGCACAGACTCTTCTACAGCAAGCAATCGTTTATTATATATTCTATATGCTTTACTCGATTGAGAGTATTCGAGAAAGATACCTTCATCGGCCTTGGAATCGAGTTTGCCCAATTTTTCCTTTCCATTGTTTAATATAAAACATTTGCAGCCAAAGACATGCAAGTGAGAAACATTTGGCTATCGCCCTTTTAAAAGCTCATACGGTGTTTTATTTAGAATGGGGCGAATAAGCACCCTATTCAAAACATAACACGTCGTACTAATGGCGTCGGCCCAAAAATATTTCGATAAACCACTTTCGTTAATCATTGTTCTTCCCAATTCTTCTAAAATTCGGTTTTTACGCTCCACAACCCCGTTTTGTTGAGGGGTGCGTGGAGCGGAGAATTTATGATCTATACCATCGTTACCGCAATATTCTTCAAATAAGTGATTTTCAAACTCACCTCCATGGTCGCTTATAATTGATATAATGTTTGTATTTAACTTATTTTGGGAAAGCTTAGCAAACCTTTCAAAAGCGGAGAATGTATCACTCTTACTTTCTAAAAAGATGGTCCAGCAAAACCTAGAAAAGTCGTCCACTATTACGAACCCGTAATAGTTTCCTCCTAGACTTTTAATCCTAGACGGCCCAAACAAATCCATATGAAGAAGTTCGAGAGGTCTCGTTGAAACGATCTTTTTGGATTTAAATGAGATCCTCGTTTGTTTCCCTTTTTGACAAGCATCAAAAAGGTGATCCTTGGTGAACTTTATTTTGGGAAGTCCTAAGACTAAGTCTTTTGAGACTACCTTATTTAGTAAGTCGAAGTTAACATGCGTTAAATGCCTATGCCATAGCCATGAGTCTTCACTCATAGTTATGAGGCATTTGTCGCTTGTTAACGATACTTCATTTAAGTCAAGCATATATACGTTGTTTACTCTAAAACCATTAAACATATTCTTCTTATCATTTCCATGCACAATTTTGCAACAATCTTTTGAAAAAGATACATTATATCCTTTGTCGCATAATTGGCTAATGCTATGCAGATTATGTTTAAGGCCCTCGACAAGCAACACGTCAGAAATCGTAGTAGAAGAGGGATTACCTACACTACCTTTACCTAGTATTGCTCCGCGGTTGTTATCACCATAAGTTACATACCCTTTCTTCTTAGCCATGAAGTCTATGAATAAGGATATGTCTCCAGACATGTGTCTTGAGCAACCACTGTCGAGAACCCATCTTCTCTCGGTGGTCTCGACACATTTTACCTATCAAAACATAATTAGCAAAAGGAGGTACCCAATGGCATATTGGGTCCTAATATGTTAGCGACAAGATGGTTGTGTTTGGCAACCATTGATAGATGCTGTTAGGAACCAGAAATCTCCTAAATCGGCATTTACCAATGGAGTGGCCTTTCTTGCAATAGTATATGCATGCAAAATCGACTTTAGAATCACTTTTACTTGCTTGATCCCTAATTACATATGCATATTTTTGATATGGGTTTATCATACTTTTTCTAAAATCCTTTTTATCAATATCAAATGTAATTTGAGGCTCAAGTGCCTTGTTTAATTTGGCCTTAAGGTTTCTAGCTTCACCTTGCCAAATATGACAAGTATCACATCCAAAGTCGAAAGGATTTCTATGGTCTGCACAATCCAATTTATTACCTTCCACAATGGAAGCCTTAAGGTCCTCTAGTTTCTTTTCGGACTATTTAACTTTGTGCTCTATGTAAGTAAAAATTCTTTTATTAGAGGCAAGTTTCTTAAAGGCTTCAGTTGCTTCATTGTGTAAAGCATTAAATGCGGTTTGTAATTCTGAATGCGACATATTTGAGGACTTCTCAAATTTAGAGTGACGTACTTGCTTTTTCTTATTTTTTTTATGAGCGGAAAGGCATAGATTCACAGACTCTTCTTCATCGCTAGAGCTTTCATCAGAGGAGGAAGAGTCGCTGTCGCTTTCCCAAGCTATGTACGCTCTCCTTGGCTTTGATGATTTCTTGTATGACTTTGATGATTCCTTTTCCTTTGCCTTTTTGTTCATCGGACAGTACGGTTTGTAGTGATCGGGCTTCCCACACTTGTAGCACGTCCCTCTAGTCTTTTTACCTTTTGAGTCATCATCTTTGGAGTACCTCCATTGTTTCCGGAAGTTTACCAAGTTCTTCTCGAAATGTTGGATGTCGTTCTTTCTCACGTAACGATTGTACCTTTTAACGGACAGCCCCATATCTTCGCTCTTGTCCTCTTCTTCTTCGTCGCTTAAGGAATAATCACTTTGCTCTTTTGATTGAGACTTCGAGGACAAAGTCTTGAGAGCTATCGATTTCTTTTCACTCACTTTCGTTTTGTCTTTCTTTTCCATCTTTTCGCGTTGGTCTAGGCTCAAGAGTACCTGTTCATGCTCTTGTAGTTTGCCAAACAATGTTGTCAAGTCTAATAAGGTAAGATCATGTGCTTCTTTGATGTTGGTCACTTTTGGCTGCCACTCCCTGTTAAGACATCTTAAGATCTTATTAGTAGCAACATCATTGGAAACAGGCCTACCTAATGAATGTAAACGATTGATGAGATGAGTAAATCTCTTTTGCATGTCAGCAATGGTTTCCCCTTGCTCCATGAAAAAGAGATCAAACTCTTGTGTTAATGTGTTGATTCTAGCCAACTTAACATCGTTCGTCCGCTCATGGGCGATTTGTAGTGAATCCCACATGGCCTTAGCAGGAGGACAATGGGATACACGATAGTATTCATCTATACCTAATGAGGAGATTAAGATATTTTTGGCTTTCCAATCATAATTGGATTTTTTTTCATCGTCATCGATCCATTGTGCTTCGGGCTTTGGCACAACTAGATTATCTGCATTGGTCATAGTGATTTCTATTGGACCATTGAGGATAACGTTCCATATTTTTCTGTCTATGAAGTTTATGTGCACCCGCATACAGTCTTTCCAATAACAATAATTTTCACCGTTGAAAACGGGAGCTCTATTGTACGCCCCTTTTGGTTCGTTAGCCATTTTCTATCAACGTTGTATTTGAAGCACTGAGTAACCGGAGCTCTAGATACCACTTGTTAGACTATGGCACAGATCTAGAAGGGGGGTTGAATAGATCCCAATTAAAAAATTGAGTCGGCGCTACCAATTAAAAAATTGGTATTGAAAATTTGTTTTAAGTGCGGAAGCGGTCGAGGAAAATATAGTCTAAAACGAAAGGTTATTGGAAAACTGGGTATGCGTTAAGCCTTTGGATTAATGACAATATGGAAACGAGAATCACAACACTAATCACACTTATCAATAATCTAATTCACTTGTTAGGATTCCTAGTTCCAATGATTTAAAGAGCAAACCAAAACTAGATACTCAAGTAAGATAATTTTGGTTTAGGCAATTTTCCAAACACTTGGTGTGCAAAAACACTCCACGTGATATTTATGTTGAGTAAGTGATTCCAACTAGCCTAGTATAATGTCTTGTTGTACTTTGGATTCAAAAACAGAGTTTTAACCTCTTATTCAATTGATATCACAGTTTGACAACAGTGCTTATACAAAAATCACTTATTTTTAAGCTAAAACGTAAATGCTGAAAAATAGAAAAGACGAGTATTTGGTGAGGCAGTTCCCCATCGTCCTCGCTTCGGGGTACGTCTGCCCTCAATTCTAAAACTAGAATTGAGATAGATTTAATAGATATCACCTGTTGAATGTAACAGTTTATACAAAGATTGAACATCAAATATACAACAGAAATCTCAAGACGTTGAATGTTGCTTTCACTCCTTGCCCTTGATTCAAGATGAATCAAGTCCTCCGATCATTGTTGATAGACCTCTGATTCTAGCCACCTTATTGAATAACCCCTAGTTGTTCAAACCTTCGTCTCCGGCTGATCTCAACTGCAACGAATCAAACCCGAGATCTTCCCTTCAATATCACTGAATCCGCTACTAGACTGTTGAAGAACACCTCTTCACAACCACCTTCGCTCAGTTGACCCTTTATGAAGAATCTCGTCCAAAAACCCCCAAAATTCAAACCAATCTTGGAGGATAAAACCCTAACGGTTTTATTCAAGAAAGAACCTGTCACAAGCTTCAACCGGAACTAGATTACCCAATCTAAGCTTCGAACCTTATCACCTATAATCATTCACAATGCACTTCAAAAATGGCCGTGTGTAATTGATGTGTTGTGAGATGTTGAAGATGAAGATGAAGAATCTTGGACACCTATTTCACTCTTTCTTATTCTTGAACATATGAATCAGTTTTTTTTATCAAATGTTGAAATGACATAAGTGGTTGAACATGTATATATAGTACCAGACCAACCAAAGACATAACAACTTTTCAAATAATAGAGGGAATCACTTAAAAACTGTATTTCCGCACGAACGGTCGACCGCAACAGGTGTGTGCGTCGACGCATGGCTTGCATATTTTGGAAATCTGCAAAATGTATCAGTATGCGTCGACCATACAGTCGGCGTGCGCTAACCCGTTGAAAAGTATTTCCTTCATGCACCGACCCTATGGTCGACTCATCCTTTTATGCGCTGACAAGTGGGAAAATGTACTGATGCATGCGCCGACCCTATGGTTGACTCATGCCCCGCAAACCTGCAAAAATTGATCTTCTTGTGGTTTTTCATGCCTCTTGTCACGACCACATTTTATCTACACATATTATATTTATTATAACAGTTTTTAGACAAATATAAAAGGATATGGTAGGTGATACGTTGCATTTGTTTAGTAGAGTTGGACTTTATAATGGCCAATTCATCCATGGTTGTAATTCGTCATCATCGAAACCTATATCGAGTGATGTCTTGCAGACTCGTGTGATGTGTGGCGATTTGCCTTCACAGTAACAACCTCAAGTTGGATTCATGCTTGATCCAATGGAATACTCTTCACGATGTGGAGATCCAATCTCAAAGAAACCAATTCAAAACATTGACCGGTCAGCCCTCGAAACCTTGATTTTGGCTGTACAAAACCCTGATTCTCCTGTAACTTGACAAAGACCACTTGGAAAGGGTTAAGGTTAGATAAACATGTGAATATGATCCTACAATGATGACGGAGATCTAAGGGGTCAAAATTTGGGGTATGACAACTAGTAAACCACAGGAGAAATAAGGTTAACCGTTCTGGTGCACCTGCAAATGCGAGAAAAGTGCTAAAATGCAGACATGTATTTATGCAACAGGGACATACACTCATATATAGATCAAAAGCCAACAGGAAATGTTCAAACTACAACTGAGTACAAATAAGGAAAATACCTCGACCAACAAGCCTGGCGATGGTCAATACAGCAAATAAACAGCAAAAACTACAACAAAAATAAACAAAACAAGTCAAGCAGGATGACGCGATCGGAAATCCTCTAACAGCCTCAGTGTCTGGGGGTGCTCTGGCCTAGCAAGTAGTCCCCGAATAAGGAAATCCTGCTGGCTATCAGTATGCTGTAGACTACCAACGTGATCATCCAAAGCTTCTTCCCTGAAACATGCCTCAAGTCTGCGTCTCTTGGAATCAGCTCTCAACCTGAGATCCTTCAAGTTCGCGATCGCTTCATTCAACCTGTACTCACGGTCTCGTCTCAGTGACGCTTCCGCTCTAATCTCTCCATCTTTGGCATTAAGGTGAGCCTTCAGCTTGCTGATCTATGTTTTAACTTGTCTTCGCGCTCCTTGTTATTAGTGAGCGTGGCATTCCATATTGACTCAAACTTGGAGATTCTCAAGCAAGCCCTATCCAACTCTTCTTTCTTAGTAACAAGAACACTGTGGACGGCATTCAAGTCTCGACCTGTGCTCTCTCTGTCATTAGTCTCCTTAGTCAGGTCCGTACCCAGTTTGTTGACAAGCTCGGTCTGTCTCTTGAAAGAATGAACTGCATCTATCGTCTCACTTCAGAGTTGGATGATCTCTTTCTCCAATTCTTCATTCGCTTTTCTCAACTCTTCCTTCTCTGCCAATACCTGATTATATTTCTGCATATCTACAGTAGTGGGTTCCTCTATCATGAGAGGATATAGAGGTGCAACTGAAGGATATGGCATCAGAAACTTTACAATTCTAGCACGAATCCAAGTCAAGTAAGGGTCATATACTCGACTGTTAATCTTCCCCAAAGCTAACTTCCCTTTCCGATGAATGTTATTCCATGCATGCTCAAGTCTTCCCAGAGCCTCACCCTCCAATAAACCAGCAAGATACAGAGATTCCTGTATCTCCTCTTCTCTAGGAGGCTCCCTCAGCGCGTACCCAAACTGTCTCACCAATAAAGAAGGGTTATAGTTGATGCAACTCTTCCTTCCGATCAAAGGAACGTTAGGAAAACCATCACAACTATAAACAATATCCTTACCAAGCAAGTCTCAATCAAACCAAACAATATTCTCTGCAGATAATCCCATCAACCTTTCTGACCATTCTGAAGTACTGGCAGTGGCAACAAATGGACCCGTCTTGGGTAGATGACTAATAAATCAGGCATACAACAAAGGAACACAACAAGCTGCGTTCTTTCCCCTTTGTTTCTCATTCTTGTAGTGCACAAAATGATAAACATCTCCTAGCAAGGTGGGCATTGGGTTGCCTGAAGCTCAAATATAGAACGCATCTACATCCACAAAGTCTGGAAGATGAGGAAACACAACAATACCATATATACAAAGAGCCAGGATGGTGCTAAACACAATCCAACAGCCATCCTTAGCGCACTGTTGAGCCTTCTCAATCAAGCAAGGCAAAGGAAAACCCTACATCCCAAGTCTCTGGATCATCTTCCCATCCAATTCTGAAGCCTCAAGGTACAAAATAGCGGCGAGCTCGGCCAGGTCAGGCTTAGTATCAACATGGACAAATGGCATCTGATTCTGAATGGGTACCCCTAATAGCTCTGAATATTCCTCTAGTGTAGGAGCCAAGACATAGTCAGGAAAGACGAAGCATCTCAATTGGGCATCATAAAACTGTAAGAGAGCATAGAAACCACTAATCTCATATTCAGAAGGCTTGCGGACATATCACAATAATCTCCCATAAGACTTTCTGAAATCTTCCATTACTGCTTTCTCACCCAAGGCAATCAGACTCAACAAAGTACTAACATCCGGAACTGGAAACCTGTAGGCCATTGTACTCTTCAAGGACTCCATAACAGCAATGAGGGAAAAGATCACTAGAATCAAAGGAGAAATATGCACCTGCAACACAAATACATGTTAATGAAATGCAGATGAAAATGAAAATGCAAATGCAAACAAGGGATCAAGATTGTTGTGCTGTTGGTCGAGAAAAACCAGAGATTCGCCTTAGCAAGAACAAAGTACCGATAGTAGGATCCACTCATATCAGGAACACAGATTCACACTTGCAAAGAACCGGGTAATCTGAAAGCTAAGGTTTCCTGCACAACCCAATCCCCCTCACATGTGTGGACCTATCCACTGATAAGGTTCGGCATCCTATGCGTTCATCAGCGTCACAGACTTTCTGGAAATGATGATACATTCACCATTTCTGGTTTGGCATCATTATCTCCTGAAGAGGCCTCACTTAGCTGACTCACAAATGATCGGTTCCCAGAGTCGACAATTCCCAAATCCAAAATCCCAACCGATCCTAAGGATTTGAAGGAAAATCATCAAAGAGAATCTCGTTCGAGTGTGAATTTCATGGGGAACTGTATCTGCTAAGCAAACAGGCCCCCCCATTAATCTCCACTACTAAAGCCCGGGTCCGGCTTATCACTCAATAGAACATCCCTCCCCACAGCACAACAGTAATGATATATGATGCGGAAAATAAATGCGGGAAAGTAAATAAAGATAAATCACATATATACAACACCCAAAGATAAACAGACAAGCGCTAGGATTGACTCTCATAGGGAACCAGAGTCCCCAGCTGTCGCAACTGCGAAAAACAACCGACAAAAAAATAGAAGAGTCGCCACTTTCGTTATTTATCCTAAAGAGAGGGAAAGGAAACGATCAGAGAAACCTAAAGAAAAAGGGAAAGACAAGGTCATCGCAACCATGTCTGGATTCGGGAGTCGGTTACGCAAGGGGAAGGTATTAGCACCCCTCACGTCCGTCGTACTCTACGAGATCCACACATTGTTGTCTATCTAAAAGGGTGTGTTGAAACTACCTCGCTAAAGGCTCAGGGACAAAAGAAAAAGAAAAGAGAAATGACTCGGCAGAGCATCGCCACTCTGTGCCTACGTACTCCCTCGTGCAATGGGAAAGTTAGAGTCAACGTAGTTCGACTAACTACGGGAGAAAGGGGGGAAGGTTGCTCGCTGAGACATCGTGTCTCGTGCCTACATACTTTCATCAGGTATGAAAGATCCGAGCAAACGTAGTTCGGGATAAAAGGACCACAGGCTGGTTCAAAAGTTTTAGGCCCGAGTAGGGTTAATAGATAGTTCTAGCAGTTGGTGTATGCAGCTCGACCATTAGAGACTTAGGCGTTACAGTTTGCAGTAGAACTAAAAGTTAACGACGCTCTTTTATCTGAAAAGATTTTCCTGATTAAGAACCTCAAAGGGTGAAAAAGGTTTGAAGTGTTTTTGTGTTTTTTAGAAAAGTGTTTTGAATTAGAGTGTTTATAATGTATGTTGTACTAAAGTCTAAAACCTAGGATCGAATGCGTCACATATCGTCCTAAGGACGTATACTAAACACTCTAGGCGATTGAGAGGTGGCCCCTCAATCACCATTTCCCAAGTATAAGGCTCATGGCACAACATTTGTTATCCTTATTAAGTATGTTAAACTTGTTTGAAGATGAGAAGAGAAGAGAGCGCACTAATGGGAGACTAATCAATCCTAAAAGTTATCATCCAAAATGGACTTAAAGTTGAGTTTGAAAAAGTGGAAATACCTAATGTTATCATGCATGTGTAGAACCTTAATTTCTATCATAACCTCAAGAGGTTAGAGAACTTATGGGGATCATGGCAAAGAAAAAAAAAGCAAAAGACAAAGAAGAAGAAGAAAGCATATGCAAATGAGAGAATGCACACATTGAATGCACAAGTAGAATGAAAGTGGGAGGAAAATAGTGTCGGGCAGTAGCCACCACAAGTTCATCTCAACCAAGCATGCATATGAGGATGCAAAGAGAAAAGAGAGAAAGATGCACAAGGAGAGAACAATCAAACCAAAACAAACCACACAAAGAAAAAAAAAAGTCCTCATGGATTCATCACTTTAGGTAAGCTTCAAGTTCCTCCTAAGGAGGGACCAAGCTACCTTAAATGACACTCCAAGGTCATTGGACCGAAGGGAGATGAAGAGAAGAAAGCTCAAGAGCAATAGCAAAACAAATCAAGAAGAAATGCAAGTAAGAGCACAAAGGAAGCAAGCACACACCACATAGGAGTTCAAGTTGAAAGCTCAAAAAGAAATGCATCAACCAACAAGCTATGAACATAATTTTGACCTAAAAATGAACATACAGCAAGCTCAACATGTCTATTATGTGAAACAAGAAGAGTTGAGAGCTTATTGGATCCACAAAGTTCATTTCCAAATCAAACTAGGTCATGCACTTGTATGAGTTGTCCTATGAAATGACCTAACTTGCAAGTCATCTCAAAAATAGGAAAAAGGCTCAAAAAATATAAAATAAAACACACTAAGAAGCTAAACATGTTGGCAACCAGAGGCCAAAAGATCAAGACAAATATTCCCTCAAAGCACCATAAAAAGAAAAGATTCATTTAAATGTACCACTTTCAAATGGGAGAAACAAAGACAAAAAGAAAAGCCACAAAAGTCAACACAAAAGTCAACAACCAGGGGCAAAAATGGTCCTCAAAAAATGATCAACTCATCATTGAGATGAGGATCAATTTTCAATCATTGGATCAAAAACGAAGAAGAGAAATAAATGCAAGATCAAACAATGCCACAATTCACTTCATTTAAAACAACTCCAATATTTAATTCTTTTTTAATTTGAAAATAAAATCAAAAATAAAAATAAAAATATCTAAAAAATATTAGACATCTCAAAGTTTATAAAAAAAATTTTTGGTGAATTTTTAAAGTATTGGAGCTATTTTATATGATTTAAATTCAAACAGAATAAAAGAAAAATAAAAAAGAGAAAATAAAAGGAAATAGGAAAATATTGGTGTAAATAGCAACAAAATGCAGTGCAAAACACGCTTGGGCCCAGCAGGGGGTGTGGATAGCGCACGTGTACAAGGCCCAACAACAATCCAAAACAAAACACACAAAAAACGGGTGCTCGTGTGTGATGAGGTCAAACGAGGACCATCGTGGAACTCAATCAGAAAGCGCATGATCAAAAGTAAACACATCACATGGCTCACAGCGCGCCAACATATTAATGAGGAATTTAAAAGCAATCACATGTATCAAGTCAAATGAAGACTACCGTGTTTCTTAATCCTGGACGTTAACATGAAAAGTATGCCAATCGTGTGAGTGTGGACGTGACACATCATCATCTTCTACCTCCAAGAACCCTAAAACCAAGCTACCGGTCGAAGACACTGTTCATCATCCTCTCCGACCGTCCTCGACCGTGCGCAGCACAACAAAACACGCATCATCATTTCTCCACCAAACTTGACGAATTTTATATCAAAATCCATCTAGAGATCACGAGGATCTCAAATCCAACATCAAAAATCACTTATCATGCAACATGAACTCAAACCGAAGCAAACAAGTTTGTGCATCAAAACCAAAAGTTCACCAAAACTCACTCAATTTGGTTTAAACATCATCTAGAGGTTATGTAGGTTACAGATCCACCAACAATCAAGCAAAAACACGCAAGAACAAGCCAATCCAAGTCCAAACAGTTTGGAGCATCCACCAACAATCATCACAAATGCCAGTTCGTTTTAGTTATTAACGATCTACATGTTTCCTAGGTCTCAAATATGCAAAAATGGCAATGAATCATGGCATATTTAGAGTGTAAGGTTTATTTGTAAATTCCTAGTGGAGAACTTCCACTGAGCCTTCAATTGATGCCTGAGCTTGCAGAAAAATGTCCAGAATCACTCAACAAACTTCAATAAAGCTTTTGCAATTCACAATTTGGCTTGAAACTTGCTAATTCTCAGAATTCGAATTTTGAGTTTTTACCACTTTTTCAAAGTTGTTCTTGAGCAATTTGCTTCCAATTTCGTATTCTGATCATTTGTGAAGCTTAGAAACCTTTTATGTAATGGATTTGAATCAGAAAGAAGCCCAATTCTAGTCCCTAGAGCCCAATTGAAGTTTTCACTTTTCTCCACTTTTTCTCTTGTGACAGTCACGAAAATGCTCTGTTTTTAGCTCCAATTTGATCCAATTCACTTGTGTATGAGGTATGGAGCATGAATGGCTTGGATTAATGCCTTGATTTCAATCAATGGTTGAAGTTTGTTGTGTAACTTCATGATGAAGTAAACTTGGAAATGGCTCATTAAAACTCATCAAACTCAAATTCTAAAATTTCCAATGTGTTTAAAATATGATTTTCACTCAAAATATGTACCTATTTTCACAAAAATGATCAAAAATGAATTAATTCCAATTTTTCCCTTTTAAGCTTTTTTTCAAGAAAATTCACCCATCAATTCTTCATTCCAAGCCTAATACATGACTTCTCAATGTTTGGTTGAACAAATGACCCCATTTGGAGCACATTTGATGTTGGAAAAATCTTCATTTGAAGTGTGCAAGTTGGTGAAATGGACCTATAATCTCACATTCCCAAAATACCCCTGACTTGCAAGCCTCATAACTTGACTTCTACAAATCAGATGAAAGAATTTTTGTACTTTTTGGAAAGCTAAGACCAAGATTTACAACTTTCATGTTGGCCAAAAGTTGAGATGAAACATCCTTCTAGGTCAAAAATGACTTGGAAGATGGTTGATGTTTGTTGACCAAAATCACATCTATCTGATGACCTGTAACTTGTCTGGATCATAACTTGAGTTCTATAAATCCAATCAAGGACTTCTAGTACTCAAAAGAAAGCTACGAGCATGCTCTAAAAGTTCCATGTTGGTCAAAAGTTGAGATGGAACTTGTATCTTGAGATAAGTGATCTTGAAGTTTGGCACTAAATAGGGGATTTTACCCTTAGAACCCTAATTTAGTAACTTCTCACACACTTGATCCTTGATGGATTGAACTTGAAATGATGTATCATGTATCTTAACACAATATCCCATGACCATAGAGACTTGGAATTGAGTTTTAATCTCCTTGAATTTCACAGTTGACTGAGGATTTACCAAATGAAAACCCTAGATTCAACATCTTTGACTGTGGCTTGTTCCACCTCACACAACAACTTGAATAAGCTCCAAGTGGCTCTCAAAGCACACAATGAGCTCTCTCAACATCTTATATCCATAATCATGAATTCACAATCCTCTGATGATATTCAATTGGCCTACAAGTTAGGAGCTGACCCACATACATCCATCAATCCTTTCACAAGACTATTGCCCACTTCTAGATGGCCTGATGACCACTCAAACTTGAGTAACACCCCGTGCTTAGGATCAACCCTTTGAGTAGACTCCTCTTGCTATTCACAAACTCATGATCCCCTGTTCAATGAAAAATTCCATGCAATGCAAATGCTAGAAAGAAATGAAATGAAACATAAACCAAGTTAAGAAAAGGTTGGGCAAATTTTGGGGTGCAGCAGGTTGGAACTCTCGATCCGATTTGATTTTCAAGCTTATCATGTTAATCTTCATATTCGATTGAATTTTGTTGATTTTGATCCGTTCGATTTATGATGTAGTTATGCAATTGTGTATCCATGCTGTTGGATCTTTGTTTTCTGTTGTTAATTTCGTGCTTAATTGATAAGTTAATATGTTGGAACCTTGGATAAGTTGTTTCTGTGCTGGAAGTGATTTTGTGCTGTTATTTTTAGCTTCTGGTGCAGTGTTAATCGGTTAACCTATATGGTTAACCGGTAACCAATTCAAATTTTCAAAAACTTTTGAAACGTTAGCAGTGTTAATCGGTTAATGCATATGGTTAACCGATTAACCTATTCAAAACTTCAGTTTTTTCAAACTTTTTAACGTGTTAACCGATTAACATTGTTCCAGAATGCCATATTTGCTGTTTTGCTTGCATGTTCGCATACCGTATCGATTCGAATCATCATAGATCAGTGTGATGCATTAAGATTGAATTGTTTTGGATATTTGTCACTGTTTGTGGTTGATTAATCATGATTGATCCTTCCTCCCACCATTCTAGATGTGCATTTTTCCTCCCTCCCACCATTCTAGATGTGGATTTTCTACTTGTGATTGATCCTTCCTTTGTTCTTCTTGTGCTTTCTTGCCATGATCCCCATAGGATTCCTAGTCCGCCCGTTTAGGACGGGAGTAGGAGAGACATTATGCGTTCAATCCAAGTATGCTAACATTAGGGTAGAAATTTCCTCTTTCATCCGAACTTTAGGATCACTTTGAATGACAACGTTAGGGCCGAGTTTCCCTTAGACCTTCCGTGCGTCTCTCTTCTCATCTCCAAATCATGCTAATTCATCTAATAAAGGCGATAAACGTTGCGCTCTACGAGCCTTAAGCTACACCGGGAATGATGTGTGAGGGGTCTCCTCTCGCTTATCTAGAGTGTTTAGTATACGTCCCGTTTGGGGGCGATATACGGCGCATTCGCCTCTATGTCATAGTCTATAGTGCAACGTGAATCACAAACCGAATTAATTCACTTCACTAAAAAACACAAAACAAAATTCAAACCTTTTTCCTTCGGGATTAATCTAAACCTTTTTCAGAAAAGAGTGTTGTTAAGCTTCGGTTCTACCACAAACAGGCTTAGTCCCTAACTGCTGGAACGGATGTTTAACTCTACAAGATTAAAACACTTAATCAACCTGTGGTTTCGTGTCAGCCCGAACTACGTTTGCTCTGATCTTTCATGCCAGATGAAAGTACGTAGGCACAAGACGTGATGTCTTGGCGAGCAACCTTTCCCCCTTCTCTCCCGTAGTTAGCTGAACTACGTTGACTCTGACTTTCCCATTGCACGAGGGAATATGTAGGCACATAGCGGCGATGCTCTGCCGAGTCTCTTTTCTTTACTTTTTGTCCTGCGAGGCTATAGCATAGATAGTAAACACACCCTTAGATAGACAACAAGCGTGGATCCCGTCGAGTACGACGGACGTGAGGGGTGCTAATACCTTCTCCTTGCGTAACCGACTCCTGAATCCAGGACTTGGTTGCGATGACGTTGTCTTTCCCTTTTTCGTCAGGTTTTTCCGATCATTTCCTTTCCCTCACTTTGGGATAAATAATGAAAGGTGGCGACTCTTCTGTTTTCCACCGGGTGTTTTTCGCAATTGCGAAAACACACACAACCCTCACACCAAAAGGATGTATGGAACACTCGTACAATCCGACACCAAAACAATGATAGACCGAATTCATACACACAATCCTGACACCAAAAGGATGTAGGGAACACTCGCACACAAAGGAAGACAGACCCATCACCAAAAGGATAATAGAGAGACACTGACACAACCCAGATACCAAAAGGATTTTGGGAACACTCGCACAATCTAGAACTAAAAGGATGACAGACCCATCACCAAAAGAATGATAGAGCGACACACACACAGACCTGACACCAAAGGGATGATTAAGTGTCAGAGACACACAACCCTGACACCAAAAGGATGTGGGGAACACTCGCACAATATAACACCAAAAGGATGACAAAACCATCACCAAAAGGATGATTGAGAGAAACACACACAACCCTGCACCAAAAGGATATAAGGAACACTCACACAATCTGGATCTAAAAGGATAATAGACCCATCACCAAAAGGATGATAGAGTGACACACACGCAACCCTGACAAAAAAAAGAGGTAGGGAACACTCGCACAATCTAGCACCAAAAGGATGAGAGACCCATGACCAAAAGCATGATAGGGAGACACATACACAACCCTGACACCAAAAGCATGTAGGGAACACTCGCACAATCTGGCACCAAAAGGATGAATGACCCATCACCAAAAGAATGATAGAGTGACAGACACAGACAACCCTGACACCAAAAGGATTTATAGAACACTCGCACAATCTGGAACCAAAACAAAGACAGACCCATCACGAAAAGGATGATAGAGCGGCACACACACAGCTCTGACACCTAAAGGATGTAGGAACCTCTCGCACAATCTTGAACGAAAAGGATGACATACCCATCACCAAAAGAAAGATTGAGCAACATACACACACAACCCTGACACCAAAAGGATGTAGGGAACACTCGCACAATCTGACACAAAAAGGATGACAGACCCATCACCAAAAGGATGATAGAGCGACACACACAAAGCTCTGACACCAAAAGGATGTAGGAAACACTCGCACAATCTAAAACCAAAAGGATGACATACCCATCACCAAAAGGATGATTGAGCGACAGACACACACAACCATGACACCAAAAGGATGTAAGGAACACTCACACAATCTGAACCAAACGGATGACAGACCCATCACCAAAAGGATGATAGACCGAACTCACACAAACAATCCTGACACCAAAAGGATGTTGGAAACACTCCCACAATATGGCACACAATGGATGATAGACCCATCACCAAAAGGATGATAGAGACACACACACACAACCCTGTCACCAAAAGGATGTAGGGAACACTTGCACAATCTAGAACAAAATGGATGACAGACCCATCACCAAAAGAATGATAGAGCGACACACACACCGACCAGACACCAAAGGGATGATTGAGCGACAGACACACACAAGCCTGACACCAAAAGGATGTGGGGAACACTCGCATAATCTAACACCAAAAGAATGACAAAACCATCACCAAAAGGATGATAGAGAGACACACACAAAGCTCTGACACCAAAAGGATGTAGGAAACACTCGCTCAATCAAAAACCAAAAGGATGATTGAGCGACAGACACACACAACCATGACACAAAAAGGATGTAGGGAACACTCGCACAATCTGACACCAAAAGGCTGACAAACCCATCACACAAAGGATGATAGAGCGCCACACGCACATCCCAGACACCAAAAGGATGTAGGGAAAACTCGCACAATCTGACACCAAAAGCATGACAGACCCATCACCAAAAGGATGGTAGACCGAACTCACACACACAATCTTGACGCCAAAAGGATGTACGGAACACTCACACAATCTGGAACCAAAAAGATGACATACCCATCACTCAAAGGATGAGAGAGGAACACACGCAAATCCTGGACACCAAAAGGATGTAGGGAACACTGGAACAATCTGGTACCAAAAGGATGATAGACCCATCACCAAAAGGATGATAGAGCGAACTCACACACATAATCCTCACACCAAAAGGATGTATGGAACACTCGTACAATCGAAAACCAAAAGGATGACAGACACATCACCTAAAGGATGATAGACCTAACTCCCACACACAAAGCTCTACATCTAAAAGGATTTAGGGAACACTCGCACAATCTGGCGTACAAAGGATGACAGACCCATCACCAAAAGGTAGATAGAGCGACAAACACACAGACCTGACACCAAAAGGATGATTGAGCGTCAGACACACACAAACCTGACACCAAAAGGATGTGGGGAACACTCACACAATCTGACACCAAAAGGATGATTGAGAAAAACACACACATCGCTGACACCAAAAGGATGTAAGGAACACTCGCACAATCTGGAACCAAAACAAAGACAAACCCATCACGAAAAGGATGATAGAGCGGCACACACACATCTCTGACACCTAAAGGATGTAGGAACCTCTCGCACAATCTTGAACAAAAAGGATGACATACCCATCAGCAAAAGGATGATTGAGCAACATATACACACAACCCTGACACCAAAAGGATGTAGGGATACACTCGCACAATCTGACACAAAAAGGATGACAGACCCATCACCAAAAGGATGATAGAGAGACACACACAAAGCCCTGACACCAAAAGGATGTAGGAAACACTCGCACAATCTAAAACCAAAAGGATGACAGACCCATCACCAAAAGGATGATAGAGCGAAAGACACACACAACCATGACACCAAAAGGATGTAGGGAACACTCACACAATCTGACACCAAAAGGATGACAGACCCATCACCAAAAGGATGATAGACCGAACTCACACACACAATCCTGACACCAAAAGGATGTTGGAAACACTCGCACAATCTGGCACACAATGGATGATAGACCCATCGTCAAAAGGATGATAGAGAGAGACACACACAACCTTGTCACCAAAAGGATGTAGGGAACACTTGCAAAATCTAGAACAAAAAGGATGACAGACCCATCACCAAAAGAATGATAGAGCGACACACACACCGACCTGACACCAAAGGGATGATTGAGCGACAGACACACACAAGCCTGACACCAAAAGGATGTGGGAAACACTCGCATAATCTAACCCCAAAAGGATGACTTAACCATCACCAAAAGGATGATAGAGAGACACACAAAAAGCTGTGACACCAAAAGGATGTAGGAAACACTCGCACAATCAAAAACAAAAGGATCACAGACCCATCACCAAAAGGATGATTGAGCGACAGACACACACAACCATGACACAGAAAGGATGTAGGGAACACTCGCACAATCTGACACCAAAAGGCTGACAAACCCGTCATACAAAGGATGATAGAGCGTCACACGCACATCCCAGACACCAAAAGGATGTAGGGAAAACTCGCACAATCTGACACCAAAAGGATGACAGATCCATCACCAAAAGGATGGTAGACCGAACTGACACACACACAATCCTGACACCAAAAGGATGTACGGAACACTCGCACAATCTGGCATCAAAAAGATGACAGACCTATCACCCAAAGGATGAGAGTGGAACACACGCAGATCCTTGACACCAAAAGGATGTAGGGAACACTCGAACAATCTGGTACCAAAAGGATGATAGACCTATCACAAAAAGGATGATAAAGCGAACTCACACACACAACCCTCACACCAAAAGGATGTATGAAACACTCGTCCAATCCAAGACCAAAAGGATGACAGACACATCACCTAAAGGGTGATAGACCTAACTCACACACACAAAGCTCTGCATCCAAAAGGATGTAGGGAACACTCGCACAATGTGGCACACAAAGGATGACAGACCCATCACCAAAAGGTAGATAGAGTGACAAACTTACAGACCTGACACCAAAAGGATGATTGAGTGTCAGATACACACAACCCTAACACCAAAAGGATGTGGGGAACACTCACACAATCTGACACCAAAAGGATGATTGAGAAAAACACACACATCGCTGACACCAAGAGGATGTAAGGAACACTCGCACAATTTGGATCCAAAAGGATGACAAACCCATCACTAAAAGGATGATAGAGTGACACACATGCAACCCTGACAAAAAAAAGAGGTAGGGAACACTCATACAATCTGGCACCAAAAGGATTAGAGACCCATGACCAAAAGCATGATAGAGCGACACACACTCATCCCTGACACCAAAAGGATGTAGGGAACACTCACAAAATCTAGCACCAAAAGGATGAAAGACCCATCACCAAAAGGATGATAGAGCGACAGACACACACAACCCTGACACCAAAAGGATTTAGGGAACACTTGCACAATCTGGAACCAAAACGATGATAGACCCATCACCAAACGGATGATAGAGCGACACACACACAGCTCTGACACATAAAGGATGTAGGAACCTATCGCACAATCTGGAACCAAAAGGATGACACACCAATCACCAAAATGATGATTGAGCAACATACACACACAACCCTGACACCAAAAGGATATAGGGAACACTCGCACAATCTGACACCAAAAGGATGACAGACCCATCACCAAAAGGATGATAGAGCGACACACACAAAGCTCTGACAACAAAAAGATGTAGGAAACACTTGCACAATCTAAAACCAAAAGGATGACAGACCCATCACCAAAAGGATGACTTAGCGACAGACACACACAACCATGACACAAAAAGGATGTAGGGAACACTCACACAATATGACACCAAAAGGCTGACAAACCCATCACACAAAGGATGATAGAGTGTCACACGCACATCCCAGACACCAAAAGGATGTAGGGAAAACTCGCACAATCTGACAAAAAAGGATGACAGACCCATCACCAAAAGGATAGTAGACCAAACTCACACACACAATCCTGACACCAAAAAGATGACAGACCCATCACCAAAGGATGAGAGAGGAACACACGCACAACCTTGACACCAAAAGGATGTAGGCAACACTTGAACAATTTGGTACCAAAAGGATGATAGAGCGAACTCACACATACAACCCTCACACCAAAAGGATGTATGGAAACTCACATACACAAAGCTTTGCATCCAAAAGGATGTAGGGAACACTCGCACAATCTGGCACACAAAGGATGACAGACCCATCACCAAAAGGTAGATAGAGCGACAAACACATATACCTGACACCAAAAGGATGATTGAGCGTCAGACACACACAACCCTGACACCAAAAGGATATGGGGAACACTCACACAATCTGACACCAAAAGGATGACAAACCCATCACCAAAAGGATGATTTAGAGAAACACACACATCGCTGACACCAAAAGGATGTAAGCAACACTCGCACAATCTGGATCCAAATGGATGACAGACCCATCAACAAAAAGATGATAGACTGACACACACGCAACCCTTGAAAAAAAGAGAGGTAGGGAACACTCGCACAATCTGGCACCAAAAGGATGAGAGACCCATGACCAAAAGCATGATAGAGCGACATACACACAACCCTGACACCAAAAAGATGTAGGGAACACTCACACAATCTGACACCAAAAGGATGAAAGACCCATCACTAAAAGGATGATAGAGCGACATACACACACAACCCTTACACCAAAAGGATTTAGGGAACATTCGCACAATCTGTAACAAAAGCAATGACAGACCCATCACCAAAAGGTTGATAGAGCGGAACACACACAGCTCTGACACCTAAAGGATATAGGAACCTATCGCACAATCTAGAACCAAAAGGATGAAATACCCATCACCAAAAGGATGATTGAGCGACATACACACACAAAGCTCTGCCAACAAAAGGATGTAGGAAACACTCGCACAATCTAAAACCAAAAGGATGATAGACCCATCACCAAAAGGATGATAGAGCGACAGACACACACAACCATAACACGAAAAGGATGTAGGGAACACTCGCACAACCTGACACCAAAAGGATGATTGAGTGAAACACACACAACCTTGCACCAAAAGGATGTAAGGAACACTCGCACAATCTGGATCCAAAAGGATGACAGACCCACACCAAAAGGAAGATAGAGTGACACACACACAACCCTGACAAAAAAAAAAGGTAGGGAACACTCGCACAATCTAGAACCAAAAGGATGAGAGACCCATGACCAAAAGCATGATAGAGCGACACATACACAACCCTGACACCAAAAGGATGTAGGGAACACTCGCACAATCTGGTACCAAAAGGATGAAAGACCCAACACCAAAAGGATGATAGACTGACAGACACACACAACCCTGACACCAAAAGAATTTAGGGAACACTCGCACTATCTGGAACCAAAAGGATGATTGGCCCATCACCAAAAGGATGATAGAGCGACAAACACAAAGCTCTGACACCAAAAGGATGTAGGAAACACTCGCACAATCTAAAACCAAAAGGATGACAGACCCATCACCAAAATGATGATTGAGCGACAGACAAACACAAGCATGACACCAAAAGGATATAGGGAACACTCGCACAATCTGACACACAAAGGATGACATACCCATCACCAAAAGGATGATAGACCAAACTCACACACACAATCCTGACACCAAAAGGATGTAGGAAACACTCGCACAATCTGTAACACAAAGGATGACAGACCCATCACCAAAAGGATGATAGAGAGACACACACGCAACCCTGTCACCAAAAGGATGTAGGGAACACTCGCACAATCTAGAACTAAAAGGATGACAGACCCATCAACAATAGAATGAAAGAGCGACACACACACAGACCTGACACCAAAGTGATGATTGAGGGACAGACACACACAACCCTGACACCAAAAGGATGTGAGGAACACTCGCACAATCTAACACCAAAAGGATGACAGACCCATCACCAAAAGGATGATAGAGCGACACACACAATGCTCTTACACCAAAAGGATGTAGGAAACACTCGTACAATCTAAAACCAAAAGGATGACAGACCCATCACCAAAAGGATGATTGAGCGACAGACAAACACAAGCATGACACCAAAAGGATATAGGGAACACTCGCACAATCTGACACACAAAGGATGACATACCCATCACCAAAAGGATGATAGACCGAACTCACACACACAATCCTGACACCAAAAGGATGTTGGAAACACTCGCACAATCTGGAACACAAAGGATGACAAACCCATCACCAAAAGGATGATAGAGAGACACACACACAACCCTGTCACCAAAAGGATGTAGGGAACACTCGCACAATCTAGAACTAAAAGAATGACAGACCCATCACCAAAAGAATGAAAGAGCGACACACACACAGACCTGACACCAAAGTGATGATTGAGCGACAGACACACACAACCCTTACACCAAAAGGATGTGAGGAACACTCGCACAATCTAACACCAAAAGGATGACAGACCCATGACCAAAAGGATGATAGAGCGACACACACAAAGCTCTGCCAACAAAAGGATGTAGGAAACACTCGCACAATCTAAAACCAAAAGGATGACAGACCCATCACCAAATGGATGATAGAGCGACAGACACACACAACCATGACACAAAAAGGATGTAGGGAACACTCGCACAATCTGACACCAAAAGGATGACAGACCCATCACCTAAAGGATGATAGACCAAACTCACACCCACAATCGTGACACCAAAAGGATGTAGGAAACACTCGCACAATCTGGAACACAAAGGATGACAGACCCATCACCAAAAGGATGATAGAGTGACACACACACAACCCTGACAAAAAAAAAGAGGTAGGGAACAATCACACAATCTAGAACCAAAAGGATGAGAGACCCATGACCAAAAGCATGATAGAGCGACACATACACAACCCTGACACCAAAAGGATGTAGGGAACACTCGCACAATCTGGTACCAAAAGGATGAAAGACCCAACACCAAAAGGATGATAGAGTGACAGACACACACAACCCTAACACCAAAAGAATTTAGGGACCACTCGCACTATCTGGAACCAAAAGGATGATTGACCCATCACCAAAAGGATGATAGAGCGACACACACAAAGCTATGACACCAAAAGGATGTAGGAAACACTCGCACAATCTAAAACCAAAAGGATGACAGACCCATCACAAAAAGGATGATTGAGCGACAAACAAACACAAGCATGACACCAAAAGGATATAGGGAACACTCGCACAATCTGACACACAAAGGATGACATACCCATCACCAAAAGGATGATAGACCGAACTCACACACACAATCCTGACACCAAAAGGATGTAGGAAACACTCGCACAATCTAGACCACAAAGGATGACAGCTCCATCACCAAAAGGATGATAGAGAGACACACACACAACCCTGTCACCAAAAGGATGTAGGGAACACTCGCACAATCTAGAACTAAAAGGATTACAGCCCCATCAACAAAAGAATGAAAGAGCGACACACACACAGACCTGACACCAAAGGGATGAATGAGCGTCAGACACACACAACCTTAACACCAAAAAGATGTTGGGAACACTCGCACAACCTGACACCAAAAGGATGATTGAGTGAAACACACACAACCTTGCACCAAAAGGATGTAAGGAACACTCGCACAATCTGGATCCAAAAGGATGATTGACCCATCACCAAAAGGATGATAGAGTGACACACACAACCCTGACAAAAAAAGAGGTAGGGAACACTCGCACAATCTAGAACCAAAAGGATGAGAGACACATGACCAAAAGCAAGATAGAGCGACACATACACAACCCTGACACCAAAAGGATGTAGGGAACACTCAAACAATCTGGTACCAAAAGGATGAAACACCCAACACCAAAAGGATGATAGAGTGACAGACACACACAACCCTGACACCAAAAGAATTTAGGGAACACTCGCACTATCTGGAACCAAAAGGATGATTGACCCATCACCAAAAGGATGATAGAGCGACACACACAAAGCTCTGACACCAAAAGGGTGTAGGAAACACTCGCACAATCTAAAACCAAAAGGATGACAGACCCATCACCAAAAGGATGATTGAGCGACAGACAAACACAAGCATGACACCAAAAGGTTATAGGGAACACTCGCACAATTTGACACACAAAGGATGACATATCCATCACCAAAAGGATGATAGATCGATCTCACACACACAATCCTGACACCAAAAGGATGTAGGAAACACTCGCACAATATGGAACACAAAGGATGACAGACCCATCACCAAAAGGATGATAGAGTGACACACACACAACCCTGACAAAAAAAAAGAGGTAGGGAACAATCACACAATCTAGAACCAAAAGGATGAGAGACCCATGACCAAAAGCATGATAGAGCGACACATACACAACCCTGACACCAAAAGGATGTAGGGAACACTCGCACAATCTGGTACCAAAAGGATGAAAGACCCAACACCAAAAGGATGATAGAGTGACAGACACACACAACCCTAACACCAAAAGAATTTAGGGACCACTCGCACTATCTGGAACCAAAAGGATGATTGACCCATCACCAAAAGGATGATAGAGCGACACACACAAAGCTATGACACCAAAAGGATGTAGGAAACACTCACACAATCTAAAACCAAAAGGATGACAGACCCATCACAAAAAGGATGATTGAGCGACAAACAAACACAAGCATGACACCAAAAGGATATAGGGAACACTCGCACAATCTGACACACAAAGGATGACATACCCATCACCAAAAGGATGATAGACCGAACTCACACACACAATCCTGACACCAAAAGGATGTAGGAAACACTCGCACAATCTGGAACACAAAGGATGACAGCTCCATCACCAAAAGGATGATAGAGAGACACACACACAACCATGTCACCAAAAGGATGTAGGGAACACTCGCACAATCTAGAACTAAAAGGATTACAGCCCCATCAACAAAAGAATGAAAGAGCGACACACACACAGACCTGACACCAAAGGGATGAATGAGCGTCAGACACACACAACCTTAACACCAAAAAGATGTTGGGAACACTCGCACAACCTGACACCAAAAGGATGATTGAGTGAAACACACACAACCTTGCACCAAAAGGATGTAAGGAACACTCGCACAATCTGGATCCAAAAGGATGATTGACCCATCACCAAAAGGATGATAGAGTGACACACACAACCCTGACAAAAAAAGAGGTAGGGAACACTCGCACAATCTAGAACCAAAAGGATGAGAGACACATGACCAAAAGCATGATAGAGCGACACATACACAACCCTGACACAAAAAGGATGTAGGGAACACTCACACAATCTGGTACCATAAGGATGAAACACCCAACACCAAAAGGATGATAGAGTGACAGACACACACAACCCTGACACCAAAAGAATTTAGGGAACACTCGCACTATCTGGAACCAAAAGGATGATTGACCCATCACCAAAAGGATGATAGAGCGACACACACAAAGCTCTGACACCAAAAGGGTGTAGGAAACACTCTCACAATCTAAAACCAAAAGGATGACAGACCCATCACCAAAAGGATGATTGAGCGACAGACAAACACAAGCATGACACCAAAAGGTTATAGGGAACACTCGCACAATCTGACACACAAAGGATGACATATCCATCACCAAAAGGATGATAGATCGATCTCACACACACAATCCTGACACCAAAAGGATGTAGGAAACACTCGCACAATATGGAACACAAAGGATAACAGACCCATCACCAAAAGGATGATAGAGAGACACACACACAACCCTGTCACCAAAAGGATGTAGGGAACACTCGCACAATCTAGAACTAAAAGGATGACAAACCCATCAACAAAAGAATGAAAGAACGACACACACACAGACCTGACACCAAAGTGATGATTGAGCGACAGACACACACAACCCTGACACCAGAAGGATGTGAGGAACAGTCGCACAATCTAACACCAAAAGGATGACAGACCCATCACCAAAAGGATGATAGAGCGACACACACAATGCTCTGACACCAAAAGGATGTAGGAAACACTCGCACAATCAAAAACCAAAAGGATGACAAACCCATCACCAAAAGGATGATTGAGAGACAGACACACACAACCATGACACAAAAAGGATGTAGGGAAAACTCGCACAATCTGACAACAAAAGGTTAACAGACCCATCACAAAAAGGATGGTAGACCGAACTCAGACACACAATCTTGACACCAAAAGGATGTAGGGAACACTCGCATAATCTGGCACCAAAACGATGACAGACCCATCACCCAAAGGATGAGAGAGCGACACACACACATCCTTGACAACAAAATGATGTAGGGAACACTCGAACAATCTGGTACCAAAAGGATGATAAACCCATCACCAAAAGAATGTTGGGAACACTCGCACAATCTGGCACACAAAGGATGACAGACCCATCACCAAAAGGATGTTAGATAGACACACACACAACCCTGACACCAAAAGGATTTTGGGAACACTGGCCCAATCTAGAACCAAAAGGATGACAGACCAATCACCAAAAGGATGATAGAGCGATAAACACACATACCTGACACCAATAGGATGTGGGGAACACTCACACAATCTTACACCAAAAGGATGACAAACCCATCACCAAAAGGATGATGGAGAGAAACACACACATCCCTGACACGAAAAGGATGTAAGGAACACTCGCACAATCTGGATCCAAAAGGATGACAGACCCATCACCAAAAGGATGATAGAGTGACACACATGCAACCCTTATAAAAACAGGATGTAGGGAACACTCGCATAATCTGGCACTAAAAGGATGAAAGAGCCATGACCAAAAGCATGATAGAGCGTCACACACACAACCCTGACCCCAAAAGGATGTAGGGAACACTCACACAACCTGGCACCAAAAGGATGAAAGACCTATCACCATAAGGACGATAAATCGACACACAAGCAACCCTGAAAAAAAAAAGAGTTAGGGAAGACTCGCACATTCTGGCACCAAAAGGATGAGAGACCCATGATCAAAAGCATGATGGAGCGACACACATACAACCCTGACACCAAAAGGATGTAGGGAACACTCGCACAATATGGCACCAAAAGGATGATAGAGCGAGAGACACACACAACCCCGACACCAAAAGAATTTAGGGAACACTCGCACCATCTGGAACCAAAAGGATGATAGACCCATCACCAAAAGGATGATAGAGCGGCACACACACAACTCTGACACCTAAAGTATGTAGGAACCTCTCACACAATCTGGAACCAAAAGGATGACATACCCATCACCAAAAGGATGATTGAGCGACATACACACACAACTCTGACAAAAAAAGGATGTAGGGAACACTCGCACAATCTGACACCAAAAGGATGATAGACCCATTACCAAAAGGATGATAGAGCAACACACACAAAGCTCTGACACCAAAAGGATGTAGGAAACACTCGCACAATCTAAAACCAAAAGTATGACAGACCCATCACCAAAAGGATGATTGAGGGACAGACAAACACAACCATGACACCAAAAGGATATATGGAACACTCGCACAATCTGACACACAAAGGATGACATACAAATCACCAAAAGGATGATAGACCGAACTCACACACACAATCCTAACACCAAAAGGATGTAGGAAACACTCACACAATCTAAAACCAAAAGGATGACAGACCCATCACCAAAAGCATGATTGAGCGACAGACAAACACAACCATGACACCAAAAGGATATATGGAACACTCGCACAATCTGACACACAAAGGATGACATACAAATCACCAAAAGGATGATAGACCGAACTCACACACACAATCCTAACACCAAAAGGATGTAGGAAACACTCGCACAATATAAAACCAAAAGGATGACAGACCCATCACCAAAAGCATGATTGAGCGACAGACAAACACAACCATGACACCAAAAGGATATATGGAACACTCGCACAATCTGACACACAAAGGATGACATACAAATCACCAAAAGGATGATAGACCGGACTCACACACACAATCCTGACACCAAAAGGATGTGGGAATCACGCGCACAATCTGGAACACAAAGGATGACAGACCCATCCCCAAAAGGATGATAGAGAGACACACACACAACCCTGTCACCAAAAGGATGTAGGGAATAATTGCATAATCTAGAACTAAAAGGATGAAAGACCCATCAACAAAAGAATGGTAGAGCGATATACTCACAAACCTGACACCAAAGGGATGATTGAGCGACAGACACACACAACCCTGACACCAAAAGGATGTGAGGAACACTCGCACAATCTAACACCAAAAGCATGACAGACCCATCACCAAAAGGATGATAGAGCGACACACACAACACTCTGACACCAAAAGGATGTAGGAAACACTCGTACAATAAAAAACCAAAAGCATGACAGACCCATCACAAAAAGGATGATTGAGCGACAGACGCACACAACCATGACACAAAAAGGATGTAGGGAAAACTCGCAGAATCTGACACCAAAAGGATGACAGACCAATCACTAAAAGGATGTTAGACCGAACTCACACACACAATCCTTACACCAAAAGGATGTAGGGAAAGCTCGCATAATCTGGCACCAAAAAGATGACAAACCCATCACCGAAAGGATGAGAGAGCGACACACACACATCCTTGACACCAAAAGGATGTAGGGAACACTCGAACAATCTGGTACCAAAAGGATGATAAACCCATCACCAAAAGGATGATAGAGCGAACTCGAACACACAATCCTGACACCAAAAGGATGTTGGGAACACTCGCACAATCGGGCACACAAAGGATGACAAACCCATCACCAAAAGGATGATAGATAGACACACACATAACCCTGACACCAAAAGGATTTTGGGAACACTCGCACAATCTAGAACCAAAAGGATGACAGACCAATCACCAAAAGGATGATAGAGCGATAAACACACAGACCTGACACCAAAAGGATGTGGGGAACACTCACACAATCTTACACCAAAAGGATGATAAACCGATCACCAAAAGGATGTATGAGAGAAATACACACATCCCTAACACCAAAAGTATGTAAGGAACACTCGCACAATCTGGATCTAAAAGGATGATAGACCCTTCACCAAAAGGATGATAGAGTGACACACATGCAACCCTCATAAAAAAAGGATGAAGGGAACACTCGCACAACCTGGCACCAAAAGGATGAGAGAGCCATGACCAAAAGCATGATAGAGCGACACACACACAACCGTGACACCAAAAGGATATAGGGAATACTCGCACAATCTGGCACCAAAAGGATGAAAGATCCATCACCATAAGGACGATAAATCGATGCATAAGCAACCCTGAAAAAAAAAAGTTAGGGAACACTCGCACAATCTGGCACCAAAAGGATGAGAGACCCATGACCAAAAGCATGATGGAGCGACACACATACAACCCTGACAACAAAAGGATGTAGGGAACACTCGCACAATATGGCACCAAAAGGATGAAAGACCCTACACCAAAAGAATGATAGAGCGAGAGACACACACAACCCCGACACCAAAAGAATTTAGGGAACACTCGTACCATCTGGAACCAAAAGGATGATAGACCCATCACCAAAAGGATGATAGAGCGGCACACAAACAGCTCTGACACCTAAAGTATATAGGAACCTCTCGCACAATCTGGAACCAAAAGGATGACATACCCATCACCAAAAGGATGATTGAGCGACATACACACACAACTATGACACCAAAAGGATGTAGGGAACACTCGCACAATCTAACACCAAAAGGATGATAGACCTATTACCAAAAGGATGATAGAGCAACACACACAAAGCTCTGACACCAAAAGGATGTAGGAAACACTCGCATAATTAAAAACCAAAAGGATGACAGACCCATCACCAAAAGGATGATTGAGCGACAGACACACACAACCATGACACAAAAAGTATGTAGGGAAAACTCGCAGAATCTGACACCAAAAGGATGACAGACCCATCACCAAAAGGATGTTAGACCGAACTCACACACACAATCCTGACACCAAAAGGATGTAGGGAACACTCGCATAATCTGGGACCAAAAATATGAAAGACCCATCACCGAAAGGATGAGAGAGCGACACACACACATCCTTGACACCAAAAGGATGTAGGGAACACTCGAACAATCTGGTACCAAAAGGATGATAAACCCATCACCAAAAGGATGATAGAGCGAACTCGAACACACAATCCTGACACCAAAAGGATGTTGGGAACACTCGCACAATCGGGCACACAAAGGATGAAAAACCCATCACCAAAAGGATGATAGATACACACACACATAACCCTGACACCAAAAGGATTTTGGGAACACTCGCACAATCTAGAACCAAAAGGATGATAGACCAATCACCAAAAGGATGATAGAGCGATAAACACACAGACCTGACACCAAAAGGATGTGGGGAACACGCACAATCATACACCAAAAGGATGATAAACCGATAAACACACAGACCTAACACCAAAAGGATGATTGAGAGAAACACACACATCCCTAACACCAAAAGTATGTAAGGAACACTCGCACAATCTGGATCTAAAAGGATGATAGACCCATCACCAAAAGGATGATAGAGTGACACACATGCAACCTTGATAAAAAAAGGATGTAGGGAACACTCGCATAACCTGGCACCAAAAGGATGAGAGAGCCATGACCAAAAGCATAATAGAGCGACACACACACAACCCTGACACCAAAAGGATGTAGGGAATACTCGCACAATCTGGCCCCAAAAGGATGAAAGACCCATCACCATAAGGATGATAGATCGATGCACAAGCAACCCTGACAAAAAAAGAGGTAGGGAACACTCGCACAATATGGCACCAAAAGGATGAGAGACCCATGACGAAAAGCATGATAGAGCGACACTCATACAACCCTGACACCAAAAGGATGTAGGGAACACTCGCACAATCTGGCACCAAAAGGATGAAAGAACCAACACCAAAAGGATAATAGAGCGAGAGACACACACAACCCCGACACCAAAAGAATTTAGGGAACACTCGCACCATCTGAAACCAAAAGGATGATAAAGCGGCACACACACAGCTCTGACACCTAAAGTATGTAGGAACCTCTCATACAATCTGGAACCAAAAGGATGACATACCCATTACCAAAAGGATCATTGACCGACATACACACACAACTCTGACACCAAAAGGATGTAGGGAACACTCGCACAATCTGACACCAAAAGGATGATAGACCCATTACCAAAAGGATGATAGAGCGACACACACAAAGCTCTGACACCAAAAGGATGTAATGAAACACTCACACAATCTGGATCCAAAATGATGACAGACCCATCACCAAAAGGATGATAGAGTGACACACATGCAGCCCTGATAAAAATAGGATGTAGGGAACACTCGCACAATCTGGCACCAAAAGGATGAGAGAGCCATGACCAAAAAGATGTAGGGAACACTCGCACAATCTGGCATCCAAAGGATGAAAGACCTATCACCATAAGGATGATAGATCGATGCACAAGCAACCCTGACAAAAATAGAGGTAGGGAACACTCGCACAATCTGGCACCAAAAGGATGAGAGACCCATGACCAAAAGCATGATAGAGCGACACACATACAACCCTGACACCAAAAGGATGTAGGGAACACTCGCATAATCTGGCACCAAAAGGATGAAAGACCCATCACCAAAAGGATGATAGAGCGAGAGACACAGAAACCCCGACACCAAAAGAATTTAGGGAACACTCGCACCATCTGGAACCAAAAGGATGATAGACCCATCACCAAAAGGATGATAGAGCGGCACACACACAGCTCTGAAACCTAAAGTATGTAGGAACCTCTCGCACAATCTGGAACCAAAAGGATGACATAGCCATCACCAAAAGGATGATTGAGCGACATACACACACAACTCTGACACCAAAAGGATGTAGGGAACACTCGCACAATCTGACACCAAAAGGATGATAGAGCGAGACACACAAAGCTGTGAAACCAAAAGGATGTATGAAACACTCGCACAATCTAAAACCAAAAGGATGACAGACCCATCAAAAGGATGATTGAGCGATAGACACAAACAACCATGACACCAAAAGCATGTAGGGAACACTCGCACAATCTGACACCAAAAGAATGACATACCCATCACCAAAAGGATGATAGACCGAACTCACACACACAATCCTGACACCAAAAGGATGTAGGAAACACTCGCACAATCTGGAACACAAAGGATGACAGACCCATCACCAAAAGGATGATGGAGAGACCCACACACAACCTTGTCCCCAAAAGGATATAGGGAACACTCGCACAATCTAGAACTAAAAGGATGACAGACCCATCAACAAAAGAATGATAGAGCGACAAACACACACAGACCTGACACCAAAGGGATGATTGAGCGACAGAGACACACAACCCTGTCACCAAAAGGATATGGGGAACACTCGCACAATCTAACACCAAAAGGATGATAGACCCATCACCAAAAGGATGATAGAGCGACACACACAACGCTCTGACACAAAAAAGGATGAAGGAAACACTCGCACAATTGAAAACCAAAAGGATGACCGACCCATCACCAAAAGGATGATTGAGCAACAAACACAGACAAACATGACACAAAAAGGATGTAGAGAACACTCTCACAATCTGACACCAAAAGGCTGACAAACCCATCACAAAATGGATGACAGAGCGACACACGCACATCCCAGACACCAAAAGGATGTAGGGAAAACTCACACAATCTGACACAAAAGGATGACAGACGCGTCATGAAAAGGATGGTAGACCGAACTCACACATACAATCCTGAAACCAAAAGGATATACGAAACACTCGCACAATCTGGCAACAAAAAGATGACAGACCCATCACCCAAAGGATGAGAGAGGAGCACACGCACATCCTTTACACCAAAAGGATGTAGGGAACACTTGAACAATCTGGTACCAAAAGGTTGATAGATCCATCACCAAAAGGATGATAGAGCAAACTCACACACACAACCCTCACACCAAAAGGATGTATGGAAACTCGTACAATCCGAAACCAAAAGGATGATAGATCCATCACCTAAAGGACGATATATCGAACTCACACACACAAAGCTCTGCATCCAAAAGGATGTAGGGAACACTCGCAAAATCTGGCACACAAAGGACGACAGACCCATCACCAAAAGGTAGATAGAGCGACAAACACACATAACTAACACCAAAAGGATGATTGAGCGTCAGACACACACAACCCTGACACCAAAAGGATGTGGGGAACACTCACACAATCTGACAGCAAAAGGATGACAAACCCATCACCAAAAGGATGATTTAGAGAAACACACACATCGCTGACACCAAAAGGATGTAAGGAACACTCGCACAATCTGGATCCAAATGGATGAACGACCCATCACCAAAAGGAATATAGAGTGACACACACGCAACCCTGACAAAAAAAGAGGTAAGGAACACTCGCACAATCTGGCACCAAAAGGATGAGAGACCCATGACCAAAAGAATGATAGAGCGACACACACACAACCCTGACACCAAAAGGATGTAGGGAACACTCACATAATCTGTCACCAAAAGGATGAAAGACCTATCACCAAAAGGATGACAGAGCGACAGACACACACAACCCTGACACCAAAAGGATTTAGGGAACACTCGCACAATCTGGAACCAAAACAATGACAATCCCGTCACCAAAAGGATGATAGAGCGACACACACACATCACTGACACCTAAAGGATGTAGGAACCTATCGCACAATCTGGAACCAAAAGGATGACATACCCATCACCAAAAGGAAGATTGAGCGACATACACACACAAAGCTCTGACAACAAAAGGATGTAGGAAACACTCGCACAATCTATAATCAAAAGGATGACAGACCCATCACCAAAAGGATGATTGAGCGACAGACACACACAACCATGACACGAAAAGGATGTAGGAAACACTAGCACAATCTGACACCCAAAGGATGACAGACCCATCACCTAAAGGATGATAGACCGAACTCACACCCACAATCCTGACACCAAAAGGATGTAGTAAACACTCGCAAAGTCTGGCACACAAAGGAAGACAGACCCATCACCAAAAGGATGATAGAGAGACACAGACACAACCCTGACACCAAAAGGATTTTGGGAACACTCGCACAATCTAGAACTAAAAGGATGACATACCCATCACCAAAAGAATGATAGAGCGACACACACACAGACCTGACACCAAAGGGATGATTGAGCGTCAGACACACACAACCCTAACACCAAAAGATGTGGGGAACACTCGCACAACCTGACAACAAAAGGATGATTGAGAGAAACACACACAACCCTGCACCAAAAGGATGTAAGGAACACTCGCACAATCTGGATCCAAAAGGATGACAGACACATCACCAAAAGGATGATAGAGTGACACACACGCAACCCTGACAAAAAAAGAGGTAGGGAACACTCGCACAATCTGGAACCAAAAGGATGAGAGACCAATGACCAAAAGCATAATAGGGCGACGCATACACAACCCTGACACCAAAAGGATGTAGGGAACACTCGCACAATCTGGTACCAAAAGGATGAAAGACCCAACACCAAAAGGATGATAGAGCGACAGACACACACGCAACCCTGACACCAAAAGAATTTAGGGAACACTCGCACCATGTGGAACCAAAACAATGACAGTGCCCTCACCAAAAGGATGATAGAGCGGCACACACTCAACACTGACACCTAAAGGATGTAGGATCCTATCGCACAATCTGGAACCAAAAGGATGACATACCCATCAACAAAATGATGATTGAGCGACATACACACACAAAGCTCTGACAACAAAAGGATGTAGGAAACGCGCGCACAATCTAAAACCAAAAGGATGACAGACCCATCACCAAAAGGATGATTAAGCGACAGACACACACAACCATGACACAAAAAGGATGTAGGGAACACTAGAACAATCTGACACCAAAAGGATGATAGACCGAACTCACACCCACAATCCTGACACCTAAAGGATGTAGTAAACACTCGCACAGCCTGACACACAAAGGAAGACAAACCCATCACCCAAAGGTTGATAGAGAGACACAGACACAACCCTGACACCAAAAGGATTTTGGGAACACTCGCACAATCTAGAACTAAAAGGATGACAGACCCATCACCAAAAGAATGATAGAGCGACACACACACAGACCTGACATCAAAGGGATGATTGAGCGTCAGACACACACAACCCTAACACTAAAAAGATGTGGGGAACACTCGCACAACCTGACAACAAAAGGATGATTGAGAGAAACACACACAACCCTGCACCAAAAGGATGTAATGAACACTCGCACAATCTGGATCCAAAAGGATGACAGACCCATCACCAAAAGGATGATAGAGTGACACACACGCAACCCTGACAAAAAAAAGAGGTAGGGAACACTCGTACAATCCAGCACTAAAAGGATGAGAAACCCATGACCAAAAGCATGTTAGAGCGACACATACACAACCCTGACACCAAAAGGATGTAGGGAACACTCGCACAATCTGGTACCAAAAGGATGAAAGACCCAACACCAAAAGGATGATAGAGGGACAAACATACATAACCCTGACACCAAAAGAATTTAGGGTACACTCGCACCATCTGGAACCAAAACAATGACAGTCCCATCACCAAAAGGATGATAGAGCGGCACACACACAGCACTGACACCTAAAGGATGTAGGAACCTATCGCACAATCTGGAACCAAAAGGATGACATACCCATCACCAAAAGGATGATTGAGCGACATACACACACAACCATGACACGAAAAGGATGTAGGGAACACTAGCACAAGCTGACACCAAAAGGATGACATACCCATCACCTAAAGGATGATAGACCAAACTCACACCCACAATCCTGACACCAAAAGGATGTAGTAAACACTCGCAAAGTCTGGCACACAAAGGAAGACAAACCTATCACCAAAAGGATGATAGAGAGACACAGACATAACCCTGACACCAAAAGGATTTTTGGATCACTCGCATAATCTAGAACTAAAAGGATGACAGACCCATCACCAAAAGAATGATAGAGCGACACACTCACAGACCTGACACCAAAGGGATGATTGAGCGTCAGACACACACAACCCTAACACCAAAAGATGTGGGGAACACTCGCACAACCTGACAACAAAAGGATGATTGAGAGAAGCACACACAACCCTGCACCCAAAGGATGTAAGGAACACTCGCACAATCTGGATCCAAAAGGATGACAGACCCATCACCAAAAGGATGATAGAGTGACACACACGCAACCCTGACAAAAAAAAAGAGGTAGGGAACACTCGCACAATCTAGCACCAAAAGGATGAGAGACCCATGACCAAAAGCATGATAGGGCTATACATACACAACCCTGACACCAAAAGGATGTAGGGAACACTCGCACAATCTGTTACCAAAAGGATGAAAGACCCAACACCAAAAGGATGATAGAGGGACAGACACACACAACCCTGACACCAAAAGAATTTAGGGAACACTCGCACCATCTGGAACCAAAACAATGACAGTCCCATCACCAAAAGGATGATAGAGCGGCACACACACAGCACTGACACCTAAAGGATGTAGGAACCTATTGCATAATCTAGAACCAAAAGAATGACATACCCATCACCAAAAGGATGATTGAGCTACATACACACACAAAGCTCTGACAACAAAAGGATGTAGGAAACACTCGCACAATCTAAAACCAAAAGGATGACAGACCCATCACCAAAAGGATGATTGAGCGACAGACACACACAACCATCACACGAAAAGGATGTAGGGAACACTAGCACAATCTGACACCAAAAGAATGACAGACCCATCACCTAAAGGATAATAGACCAAACTCACACCCACAATCCTGACACCAAAAGGATGTAGTAAGCACTCGCAAAGTCTGGCACACAAAGGAAGACAGACCCATCACCAAAAGGATGATAGAGCTACACACACACAGACCTGACACCAAAGGGATGATTGAGCGTCAGACACACACAACCCTAACACCAAAAGATGTGGGGAACACTCGCACAACCTGACAACAAAAGGATGATTGAGAGAAACACACACAACCCTGCACCAAAAGGATGTAAGGAACACTCGCACAATCTGGATCCAAAAGGATGACAGACCCATCACCAAAAGGATGATAGAGTGACACACACGCGACCCTGACAAAAAAAAGAGGTAGGGAACACTCGCACAATCTAGCACCAAAAGGATGAGAGACCCATGACCAAAAGCATGATAGGGAGACACATACACAACCCTGACACCAAAAGGATGTAGGGAACACTCGCACAATCTGGTACCAAAAGGATGAAAGACCCAACACCAAATGGATGATAGAGGGACTAACACACACAACCCTGCCACCAAAAGAATTTAGGGAACACTCGGACAATCTGGAACCAAAACAATGACAGTCCCATCACCAAAAGGATGATAGAGCGGCACACACACGGCACTGACACCTAAAGGATGTAGGAACCTATCGCATAATCTGGAACCAAAAGAATGACATACCCATCACCAAAAGGATGATTGAGCGACATACAAACACAAAGCTCTGACAACAAAAGCATGTAGGAAACACTCGCACAATCTAAAACCAAAAGGATGACAGACCCATCACCAAAAGGATGATTGAGCGACAGACACACACAACCATGACACGAAAAGGATGTAGGGAACACTAGCACAATCTGACACCAAAAGGATGACAGACCCATCACCTAAAGGATGATAGACCGAACTCACACCCACAATCCTGACACCAAAAGGATGTAGTAAACACTCGCACAGTCTGGCACACAAAGGAAGACAGACCCGTCACCAAAAGGATGATAGAGAGACACAGACACAACCCTGACACCAAAAGGATTTTGGGAACACTCGCACAATCTAGAACTAAAAGGATGACAGACCCATCACCAAAATAATGATAGAGCGACACACACACAGACCTGACACCAAAGGGATGATTGAGCGTCAGACACACACAACCCTAACACCAAAAGATGTGGGGAACACTCGCACAACCTGACAACAAAAGGATAATTGAGAGAAACACACACAACCCTGCACCAAAAGGATGTAAGGAACACTCGCACAATCTGGATCCAAAAGGATGACAGACCCATCACCAAAAGGATGATAGAGTGACACACACGCGACCCTGACAAAAAAAAGAGGTAGGGAACACTCGCACAATCTAGCACCAAAAGGATGAGAGACCCATGACCAAAAGCATGATAGGGAGACACATACACAACCCTGACACCAAAAGGATGTAGGGAACACTCGCACAATCTGGTACCAAAAGGATGAAAGACCCAACACCAAAAGGATGATAGAGGGACTAACACACACAACCCTGATACCAAAAGAATTTAGGGAACACTCGCACAATCTGGAACCAAAACAATGACAGTCCCATCACCAAAAGGATGATAGAGCGGCACACACACAGCACTGACACCTAAAGGATGTAGGAACCTATCGCACAATCTGGAACCAAAAGGATGACATACCCATCACCAAAAGGATGATAGAGTGACACACACGCGACCCTGACAAAAAAAAGAGGTAGGGAACACTCGCACAATCTAGCACCAAAAGGATGAGAGACCCATGACCAAAAGCATGATAGGGAGACACATACACAACCCTGACACCAAAAGGATGTAGGGAACACTCGCACAATCTGGTACCAAAAGGATGAAAGACCCAACACCAAAAGGATGATAGAGGGACAGACACACACAACCCTGACACCAAAAGAATTTAGGGAACACTCGCACAATCTGGAACCAAAACAATGACAGTCCCATCACCAAAAGGATGATAGAGCGGCACACACACATCACTGACACCTAAAGGATGTAGGAACCTATCGCACAATCTGGAACCAAAAGGATGACATACCCATCACCAAAAGGATGATTGAGCGACATACACACACAAAGCTCTGACAACAAAAGGATGTAGGAAACACTCGCACAATCTAAAACCAAAAGGATGACAGACCCATCACCAAAAGGATGATTGAGCGACAGACACACACAACCATGACACGAAAAGGATGTAGGGAACACTAGCACAATCTGACACCAAAAGGATGACAGACCCATCACCTAAAGGATGATAGACCAAACTCACACCCACAATCCTGACACCAAAAGGATGTAGTAAACACTCGCAAAGTCTGGCACACAAAGGAAGACAGGCCTATCACCAAAAGGATGATAGAGAGACACAGACATAACCCTGACACCAAAAGGATTTTGGGAACACTCGCACAATCTAGAACTAAAAGGATGACAGACCCATCACCAAAAGAATGATAGAGCGACACACACAATGACCTGACACCAAAGGGATGATTGAGCGTCAGACACACACAACCCTAACACCAAAAGATGTGGGGAACACTCACTCAACCTGACAACAAAAGGATGATTGAGAGAAGCACACACAACCCTGCACCCAAAGGATGTAAGGAACACTTGCACAATCTGGATCCAAAAGGATGACAGACCCATCACCAAAAGGATGATAGAGTGACACACACGCAACCCTGACAAAAAAAACAAGAGGTAGGGAACACTCACACAATCTAGCACCAAAAGGATGAGAGACCCATGACCAAAAGCATAATAGGGCGACACATACACAACCCTGACACCAAAAGGATGTAGGGAACACTCGCACAATCTATTTCCAAAAGGATGAAAGACCCAACACCAAAAGGATGATAGAGGGACAAACACACACAACCTTGACACCAAAAGAATTTAGGGAACACTCTCACCATCTGGAACCAAAACAATGACAGTCCCATCACCAAAAGGATGATAGAGCGGCACACATACAACACTGACACCTAAAGGATGTAGGAACCTATCGCATAATCTGGAACCAAAAGAATGACATACCCATCACCAAAAGGATGATTGAGCGACATACACACACAAAGCTCTGACAACAAAAGGCCGTAGGAAACACTCGCACAATCTAAAACCAAAAGGATGACAGACCCATCACCAAAAGGATGATTGAGCGACAAACACACACAACCATGACACGAAAAGGATGTAGGGAACACTAGCACAATCTGACACCAAAAGGATGATAGACCCATCACCTAAAGGATGATAGACCAAACTCACACCCACAATCCTGACACCAAAAGGATGTAGTAAACACTCGCACAGTCTGGCACACAAAGGAAGACAGACCCGTCACCAAAAGGATGATAGAGAGACACAGACACAACCCTGACACCAAAAGGAGTTTGGGAACACTCGCACAATCTTGAACTAAAAGGATGACAGACCCATCACCAAAAGAATGATAGAGCGACACACACACACAGACCTGACACCAAAGGGATGATTGAGCATCAGACACACACAAGCCTAACACCAAAAGATGTGGGGAACACTCGCACAACCTGACAACAAAAGGATGATTGAGAGAAACACACACAACCCTGCACCAAAAGGATGTAAGGAACACTCGCACAATCTGGATCCAAAAGGATGACAGACCCATCACCCAAAGGATGATAGAGGGACACACACGCAACCCTGACAAAAAAAAAGAGGTAGGGAACACTCGCACAATCTAGCACCAAAAGGATGAGAGACCCATGACCAAAAGCATGGTAGGGTGACACATACACAACCCTGACACCAAAAGGATGTAGGGAACATTCGAACAATCTGGTACCAAAAGGATGAAAGACCCAACACCAAAAGGATGATAGAGGGACAGACACACACAACCCTGACACCAAAATAATTTAGGGAACACTCACACCATCTGGAACCAAAACAATGACAGTCCCATCACCAAAAGGATGATAGAGCGGCACACACACAGCACTGACACCTAAAGGATGTAGGAACCTATCACACAATCTGGAACAAAAAGGATGACATACCCATCACCAAAAGGATGATTGAGCGACATACACACACAAAGCTCTGACAACAAAAGGATGTAGGAAACACTCGCACAATCTAAAACCAAAAGGATGACAGACCCATCACCAAAAGGATGATCGAGCGACAGACACACACAACCATGACACGAAAAGGATGTAGGGAACACTAGCACAATCTGACACCAAAAGGTTGACAGACCCATCACCTAAAGGATGATAGACCAAACTCACACCCACAATCCTGACACCAAAAGGATGTAGTAAACACTCGAAAGTCTGGCACACAAAGGAAGATAGACCCATCACCAAAAGGATGATAGAGAGACACAGACATAACCATGACACCAAAAGGATTTTGGGAACACTCGCACAATCTAGAACTAAAAGGATGACAGACCCATCACCAAAAGAATGATAGAGCGACACACACAATGACCTGACACCAAAGGGATGATTGAGCGTCAGACACACACAACCCTAACACCAAAAGATGTGGGGAACACTCACTCAACCTGACAACAAAAGGATGATTGAGAGAAGCACACACAACCCTGCACCCAAAGGATGTAAGGAACACTCGCACAATCTGGATCCAAAAGGATGACAGACCCATCACCAAAAGGATGATAGAGTGACACACACGCAACCCTGACAAAAAAAAAGAGGTAGGGAACACTCACACAATCTAGCACCAAAAGGATGAGAGACCCATGACCAAAAGCATGATAGGGCGACACATACACAACCTTGACACCAAAAGGATGTAGGGAACACTCGCACAATCTATTTCCAAAAGGATGAAAGACCCAACACCAAAAGGATGATAGAGGGACAGACACACACAACCCTGACACCAAAAGAATTTAGGGAACACTCGCACCATCTGGTACCAAAACAATGACAGTCTCATCACCAAAAGGATGATAGAGCGGCACACACACAACACTGGCACCTAAAGGATCTAGGAACCTATCGCATAATCTGGAACCAAAAGAATGACATACCCATCACCAAAAGGATGATTGAGCGACATACACACACAAAGCTCTGACAACAAAAGGATGTAGGAAACACTCGCACAATCTAAAACCAAAAGGATGACAGACCCATCACCAAAAGGATGATTGAGCGACAGACACACACAACCATAACACGAAAAGGTTGTAGGGAACACTAGCACAATCTGACACTAAAAGGATGACAGACCCATCACCTAAAGGATGATAGACCGAACTCACACCCACAATCCTGACACCAAAAGGATGTAGTAAACACTCGCACAGTCTGGCACACAAAGGAAGACAGACCCGTCACCAAAAGGATGATAGAGAGACACAGACACAACCCTGACACCAAAAGGATTTTGGGAACACTCGCACAATCTAGAACTAAAAGGATGACAGACCCATCACCAAAAGAATGATAGAGCGACACACACACAGACCTGACACCAAAGGGATGATTGAGCGTCAGACACACACAAGCCTAACACCAAAAGATGTGGGGAACACTCGCACAACCTGACAACAAAAGGATGATTGAGAGAAACACACACAACCATGCACCAAAAGGATGTAAGGAACACTCACACAATCTGGATCCAAAAGGATGACAGACCCATCACCCAAAGGATGATAGAGGGACACACACGCAACCCTGACAAAAAAAAGAGGTAGGGAACATTCGCACAATCTAGCACCAAAAGGATGAGAGACCCATGACCAAAAGCATGGTAGGGTGACATATACACAACCCTGACACCAAAAGGATGTAGGGAACATTCGCACAATCTGGTACCAAAAGGATGAAAGACCCAACACCAAAAGGATGATAGAGGGACAGACACACACAACCCTGACACCAAAAGAATTTAGGGAACACTCGCACCATCTGGAACCAAAAGGATGATAGAGCGGCACACACACAGCTCTGACACCTAAAGGATGTAGGAACCTCTCGCACAATCTGAAACCAAAAGGATGACACACCCATCACCAAAAGGATGATTGAGCGACATACAAACAAAACTATGACACCAAAAGGATGTAGGGAACACTCGCACAATCTGACACCAAAATGATGATAGACCCATTACCAAAAGGATGATAGAGCGACACACATAAAGCCTAGACACTAAAAGGATGTAGGAAACACTCGTATAATCTAAAACCAAAAGGATGACTAACCCATCACCAAAAGGATGATTGAACACTCGTATAATCTAAAACCAAAAGGATGACAAACCCATGACACCAAAAGGATATACGGAACACTCGCACAATCTGACACACAAAGGATGACATACCCATCACCAAAAGGATGATAGACCGAACTCACACACACAATTATGACACCAAAAGGATGTAGGAAACACTCGCACAATCTGGAACACAAAGGATGACAGACCCATCCCCAAAAAGATGATAGAGAGACACACACACTACCCTGTCACCAAATGGATGTAGGGAACACTCGCACAATCTAGAACTAAAAGGATGAAAGACCCATCAACAAAAGAATGATAGAGCGACACACACACAAACCGGACACCAAAGGGATGATTGAGCGACAGACACACACAACCCTGACATCAAAAGGATGTGAGGAACACCCGCCCAATCTAACACCAAAAGGATGATAGAGCGACACACACAACACTCTGACACCAAAAGGATGTAGGAAACACTCGCACAATCAAAAACAAAAAGGATGACAGACCCGTCACCAAAAGGATGATTGAGCGACAGACACACACAACTGTCGCTACCACAAAAATAAGGTGCCGGCAAAACAGAAGAGCCGCCACCTTTTGTTATTTATCCCTCAGAACGGGAAAGGAAACGATCAGAAAAACCTGACGAAAAGGTATAAGACAAGGTCATCGCAACCATTGTCTGGGTTCGGGAGTCGGTTACGCAAGGGGAAGGTATTAGCACCCCTCACGTCCATCGTACTCGATGGGATCCACGCTTATTGTGTTTATCTGAGGGGTGGGTTTTACTATCTACCTATCAAGGTTGGTCTTAAAAGAAAAGAAAATAACTCGGCAAAGCGTCGCACTTTATGCCTACGTATTCTCATCAGAGAATGAGAAATCAGAGTCAACGTAGTTCGGCTAACTACGGGTGATGGGGGAAGGTGGCTCGCCAATACGTCAGTATTGTGCCTACGTACTCTCAACAGGCTTGAGAGATCAGAGCTTACGTAGTTCGTGATAATACGGATTACGGGAATTCAGATTCATCTGTTTTATCGAGTAGGGTTAACAAACAGTTCCAGCAGTTTGGTGTACGCAGCTCGACCCTTGGAGACTTAAGCGTCACCGTTTGCGGTAGAACTGTGAGTTAACAACACTCTTTTCTTCAAAAAAACTTCGTTTGAATTATGGGCCCACGGGGCAAAAAGGTTTGAAGTTTGTTTTCTGTCTTTTACGGAAGAACTGTTTTTTATGGATGTTTGCAACCAATATCGCACTAGAGACTATGACCTGAGAGTGAATGTGTCGCATGTCACCCAAAGGGTACCATACTAAACATCCAGACTGTTGAAAAGAAAGCCTCCAACAATCCTTTCTCAGATAGCTTAAGGCTCGTAACGTACGACATCAGTTAAGCTTTATTACTGTATTTTAATTTGTTTTGAGATGAGAAGAGAGAACGAACAGGTTCAACTAAGGGGGAGACTATCAAGTCCTAATGTTGTCATGCCAAGGATTCATCCTATGGTTGAAGTTTGAAACAGGGAACCCCTAGAAGTTATCATGCATAGGTTTCAACCTAAAGTTCTAATCATCACTCCCTCATCAAAGGAAGTGAGATTCCTAGGGGATCATGTCAATGATAAACAGAAACAGATAAAGCATCAGCTCAAACAATAAACAGTAAATGACTGTAAAATGCATGCAATGCAAGTGAGGGAGGAAATGTGTGTGGGGCATCAGCCTCCACAAGCTCGTCTCGACCTCAAGCCAAGTATGAATAACTGCAATCATACAGAAGAAATAACATGCTATCAAGCAAACACAATAATTGCAATCATACAGCAGAAGTAAAATGACATCAAGCAAATAACAAACCACATAGGCAAGGGAGCTGGGCTCAACCGAATACCCGCAAGCAAAGCCATACAGTAACAATACAAGCAGAGGGAGCAACTCAACCTCTAGTGCAATCATGCTCCTAGCTTAAGAGAATCTAGATATGGACTTATTCTAATGCATCAAGCAAATCAAACAAGGCACATCAATACAGTTGCACAGAAAGCAAACAGACAGAAAAGAAAGCAAATCAACAGCTTCCCCAGCTTCACAGCAAAGCTCTTCTGACATCAGCTCAGTCCTCAGTCTTCAACTGCTCTTCAAGGCTATCATCTTCAATAGCAGGTGTCAACTTGCTTCTCTAAGCTTCCAACACATCAACATAAGTATCAACTTATCCTTCTTCTTCAAGCCTCAGCTCTAAAGTAAGTATCAACTTGTTCCTTCGGGCTCTCAAAGTATCAAACACAAGAATCAACTTGTTCTTCAACTTCAAGCTTCATCTCTTCATCTGATCTCAACTGGATTTTCTTCACAAGTGTTAACTTGCTCTTCTTAGTCTTCAAGCTTCAGCTTCAATGGCAGTCTTCAGACAAAGGGAAGTGCAACCCCTAGAATCTTCAATCTTCTAACAAGGAACTCCATCCTCTAGCAAGGGAGAAAGATTCATCTAACAAGAGCAAGGTTTGGATAATAGACAGCAGAGTGAAGACCAAAGGTCACCACTAAGCACTCCATCATCAAAGAAAGGAACCATCAAAGGTTCTACCACTTTGTGAGGAGCCACTCATCCTACCAAAGGAGGGATGGGGCCTTCACAATGGGACCTTACATCATAGGGAGGAATGGAAGTGATCAATACCTTCCATGTTTATGAAAGAAAAGAATCTATCTAGAAGCTCTGCCTGCAAACCCTAATCTTAACACCTAAACAACACTCAAACCAAAAGAAGGGAAAACTTCACATCCAAGCTTCTTCAAGCTTCCTCAGCAACCCAAGCTTGTCTTCAACATCATCCAAGAGCAAGCAAAGCAAAACCCTAATCTAAGGGAACTAAAGAAATCAATCTAGTTGAATTAGCAAGTTAGGATCACCTAAAACTTAGTACTAAAGTTAATCCTAACTAAAATACTAAAACCAATTGTAAAATCCTACAAAACTAAATATGGGACCCTAATTCAATCATGAATCTACCATATTAAATCCAGGGGTTGAATCATCCACCAAGTCCTAGAAATAAATCCTAAATCACAAGGTACTAAGCTTAAACCCCAAAACTAGAGCACCTAAAGTTTCAACTTAAAACTACCACCTAATTTCCTCAAAAAAATGTGATAAACTTACTAGGGGAACATGCATATCTATGCTAGCTACACACAAAAAATCAAGGCAAGAATCATCACCAAATGCTCAAACAAAATTCAACAAAACAAGGTATCAACCATGGCCATTTTAATATCAATTAATATTCAAAAAATGCAAATAAAATCACAAATGCATGAATTCCTAATATTTTTAATCTACAAAATTCTAGATTCAATCATGAATCAGGGGAAAAAAGTTTGGAATTAATTGAATTAATTTCCTATTTTTTATGAATTATTCTCTAACTAACATGAAATGAAAAAATTAAAAGAAATTAAATGGAAATTGGTAAACATGCGTGGCAGATAGCAATTCAATGCAGTTTAATTCTCAGAATTGGGCCAAAGGGGGGTGCGGATAACAATCTGAGTCCTAAGCCCAAAACACCAATTAAATGAAACGGTGCGTTTCATCTGGATATCTCTCTTAAGAGTTGAGATGCAATTGTGGCCTTCCATTGCTCGCCTGAGTCCAAGGTCAAACCCTAATCCAACGCTTGCAGTGCATCGTCCCCAATTTCAAACTGATGGAGGGAAATAACCAGACAGTGGCCTGAGCAGTGGCGCCACCGTCTTCTCTGGTGAGAGGTTCTTCTCAGGTCAACCAAATTCACAAAACTAATCATCATTTCACTCCAAATTTGATGCTGATCAAGAATATCAACTCCAAATCATCTAAATCCTTCTCTAACTCAAAACACGATAACATTTTCAGAATTCATGACAATCTTGAATCTCACCATTCTTCAAATTAAAGGTCTCAATCCAATCCTCATCTCATGGTGATCACTTTGCACCATCTAATCTTGATTATTCCTTCAAGAATCTTGAGATATCAGCCTCAACAGAAAATGATCACACACCTATTTTGTCTCTAATTCACCAATTTCTGATCCTAAATCCAACTACATCAATAGGGGAACCTAACCACATATGAATTTCTAAGCATCTCCCTATAGTTTAAGCAGAAACTCAAAGTATACCAACCTTGTTTCAAACGTGTAACAAAAGGAGTTCTTGATCACTTCAACCTCCAAAACAATGCAGACACACTCCAAATTTACTCCTAAAGCCTTTGCACACCTTGATTTGGCTTGATTCTTCCTTGAACTCAAAACCCGATTCTCACTTGCACCTCTGAAAATTCAATGGCTCTCTCTGCAACCAGCTTCAATTCCTTCCAAAAAATGAATTGAATTCACTCAATGACTTATATAGAACTCATTGGGACTGTCTAGAACTTTCTGGAATCATCCAAATGAGATTTTGGATTTTCAAAATCTCTTCAAAATCTCATCCATGGCAGTCACTATTCTGGCTCCCTTTGGGCATGGCTATGCTTGTAATCAACTTCTCATGAGATATTGAATGAGTTTTATGTGTTATTTTCCTTGTTTGCAAGCCAAAGGTGTGAGTTGGATATGTTACTTCATCATGAAGAAATGAAATGGAATGGTATGCACATGACCTCAAATCAAAATTATAACATTGCCATTGTTTCTAAAATCATTTTTCTAATCAATTTGACCTATTATTTTGCTTCATTTGGTCACAAAATGAATTATTTGAATTTTTGGCCATTAAATCCTTTTAATTCTTTCTTTTTTCAAAATTTCTTGAACCAAGTCTCTCCTTGAGCCATTTCAATGCCTTCTTGAGGCATGGACAAGGTTAAAACCCCATTTTGAGAAACTTTCTAGTTGAACGAAATTTCATTTGAGGCCTCTAAGTTGGTGAAAATAGCCTATGATCACAAATGACCTATAATCACCAAATGTCCAAAATACCCTTGACTTGTCCAAGCCATAAGTTGAGTTCTACAAATCCTATCAAGGACTTCTAGTACTCTCTATAAATCTAAGAGGATAAGGAACAACATTCACATTGACCAAAAGTTAATAGGAATCATCCTTCTAGGGCAAACGTTTCATGCAAGTTGGGTAACTTTCAAGCTCCAAATTCACATTCCTCAGATGACTTGTAACTTGTCAAAGCCATAACTTGAGTTCTACAAATCCTATCAAGGACTTATAGAACTCAAATTAAAGCTAAGATCATACTCTAACACAATCATGTTTGGGGCAAGATGAGATGACAATCACATCTTGAGCTAAATTGCCTTGAAGACAGAGGCCAAACTAGGGGATTTTACACTGTTAAGTCTTAGAAACCCTAGCTTGAAACTTCTCAAACTCTTCAATCATGATGAGTTAACCTTGGAATCATTATTATAACATCTCAATGTATCAATCCATGATCACATGGCTCTTGAATTAAGTCTCAACTTCCTTCAAACCCTCAGTTGACTTAGGGTTGACCCAGTCAAACCCTAACTGCACCACTCATGGCTGAGCCTTCTTAATCTTGCATAATGACCTGTCTAGGCCTCAAAGTGGTATTCAACAATTCTCATGAGCTCTCTCAAGACCTCAAGTCCATCTTCATGGCTTCAGAATCATCTGATGGATTTCCACAACTCTCAAGTTAGGAGACACACCCTCTTGGTTTCAACCACAATTTCTGAGGATCTTTTAACTTCTCTGACAAGGATATCAACCCTTGAACAGCTGAATAACCTTCTTATCTAGCTTCATAGTCTTATATAGCTCTTGATTGGTGATCATACCTCTTGATCTCCTGCACACATGTCAATGAAATGCAAATGATAATGCTAATGTGAATGAAACGAAACATAAGCTAGGTAAAGAAATGTTGGGCAAATTTTGGGGTGCAACAACAACCATGACAGAAAAAGGATGTAGGGAAAACTCGTACAATCTGACACCAAAAGGATGACATACCCATCACCAAAAGGATGTTAGACCGAACTCACACACATAATCCTGACACCAAAAGGATGTAGGAAAACAAGCGGATAATCTGGCACCAAAAAGATGACATACCCATCACCCAAAGGATGAGAGAGCGACACACACACATCCTTGACACCAAAAGGATATAGGGAACACTCGAACAATCTGGTACCAAATGGATGATAAACCCATAACCAAAAGGATGATAGAGCAAACTCACACACACAATCCTAACACCAAAAGGATGTTGGGAACACTCGCACAATCTGGCACACAAAGGATGACATACCCATCACCAAAAGGATGATAGATAGACACACACACAACCCTGACACCAAAAGGATTTTGCGAGCACTCGCACAATCTAGAACCAAAAGGATGACAGACTAATCACCAAAAGGATGATAGAGAGATAAACACACAGACCTGGCCCCAAAAGGATGTGGGGAACAATCACACAATCTTACACCAAAAGGACGACAAACCCATCACCAAAAGGATGATTGAGAGAAACACACACATCCTTGACACCAAAAGGATGTAAGGAACACTCGCACAATCTGGATCCAAAAGGGTGACAGACCCATCACCAAAAGGATGATAGAGTGACACACATGCAACCCTGATAAAAAAGGATGTAGGGAACACTCGCACAATCTGGCACCAAAAGGATGAGAGAGCCATGACCAAAAGCATGATAGAGCGATACACACACATTCCTGACACCAAAAGGATTTAGGGAACACTCGCACAATCTGGCACCAAAAGGATGAAAGACCCATCACCATAAGGATGATAGATCGACGCACAAGCAACCCTGACAAAAAAGAGGTAGGGAACACTCGCACAATCTGGCACCAAAAGGATGAGAGACCCATGACCAAAAGCATGATAGAGCGACACACATACAACTCTGACACCAAAAGGATGTAGGGAACACTCGCACAATTTGGCACCAAAAGGATGAAAAACCCAACACCAAAAGGATGATAGAGCGAGAGACACACACAACCCCGACACCAAAAGAATTTAGGGAACACTCGCACCATCTGGAACCAAAAGGATGGCAGACCCATCACCAAAAGGATAATAGAGCGGCACACACACAACTCTGACACCTAAAGTATGTAGGAATCTCTCGCACAATCTGGAACAAAAAGGATGACATACCCATCACCAAAAGGATGATTGAGACAAATACACATACAACTTGTACTCCAAAAGGATGTACGAAACACTCGCACAATCTGACACCAAAAGGATGATAGACCCTTCACCAAAAGCATGATAGAGCGACACACACAAAGCTCTGAAACCAAAAGGATGTATGAAACACTCGGACAATCTAAAACCAAAAGGATGACAGACCCATCAAAAGGATGATTGAGCGATAGACACACACAACCATGACACCAAAAGCATGTAGGGAACACTCGCACAATCTGACACCAAAAGGATGACATACCCATCACCAAAAGGATGATAGACCGAACTCACACACACAATCCTGACACCAAAAGGATATAGGAAACACTCGCACAATCTGGAACACAAAGGATGACAGACCCATCACCAAAAGGATGATAGAGAGACCCACACACAACCCTGTCCCCAAAAGGATGTAGGGAACACTCGCACAATCTAGAACTAAAAGGATGACAGACCCATCAGCAAAAGAATGATAGAGCGACACTCACACAGACCTAACACCAAAGGGATGATTGAGCGACAGACACAGACGATCCTGTCACCAAAAGGATGTGGGGAACACTCGCACAATCTAACACCAAAAGGATGACAGACCCATCACCAAAAGGATGATAGAGCGACACACACAATGCTCTGACACCAAAAGGATGTAGGAAACACTCGCACAATCGAAAACCAAAAGGATGACCGACCCATCATCAAAAGGATGATTTAGCGACAGACACACACAACATGACACAAAAAGGATGTAGAGAATACTCTCACAATATGACACCAAAAGGCTGACAAACCCATCACAAAAAGGATGATAGAGTGACAAACGCACATCTCTGACACCAAAACGATGTAGGAAAACTCGAAGAATCTGACACCAAAAGGATGACAGACCCATCACCAAAAGGATGGTAGACCGAACTCACACACACAATCCTGACACCAAAATGATGTAGGGAACACTCGCACAATCCGGCACCAAAAAGATGACAAACCCATCACCCAAAGGAAGAGAGAGTGACACATGCACATCCTTGACACCAAAAGGATGTAGGGAACACTCAAAAAATCTGGTACCAAAAGGATGATAAACCCATCACCAAAAGGATGATAGAGCGAACTCACACACACAATCCTGACACCAAAAGGATGTACGGAACACTCGCACAATCTCGCACACAAAGGATGACAGACCCATCACCAAAAGGATGATAGAGCGACACACACACAACCCTAACACCAAAAGAATTTGGGGAACATTCGCACAATCTAGAACCAAAAGGATGACAGACTAATCACCAAAAGGATGATAGAGAGTCAGACACACACAACCCTGACACCAAAAGGATGTGGGGAACACTCACACAATCTGACAACAAAAGGATGAAAAACCCATCACCAAAAGGATGATTGAGAGAAACACACACATCCCTAACACCAAAAGGATGTAAAGAACACTCGCACAATCTGGATCCAAAAGGATGATAGACCCATCAATAAAAGGATAAAAGAGTGACGCACATGCAACCCTGATAAAAAAAGGATGTAGGGAACACTCGCACAATCAGGCACCAAAACAATGAGAGAGCCATGACCAAAAGCATGATAGAGAGACACACACATAACCCTGACACCAAAAGGATGTAGGGAACACTTGCACAATCTGGCACCAAAAGGATGAAAGACCCATCACCAAAGGGATGATAGAGCGACAGACACACACAAATCTGACACCAAAAGGATGTAGGAAACACCCGCACAATCTGGAACCAGAAGGATGACATACGCATTACCAAATGGATGATTGAGTGACACACATACACAACCCTGACACGAAAAGGATGTAGGGAACACTCGCACAATCTGAAACCAAAAGGATGACAGATCCATCGCCAAAAAAGATGATAGAGCGACACACACAAAGCTCTGACACCAAAAGGATGTAGGAAACACTCGCACAATCTAAAACCAAAAGGATGACAGACCCATCATCAAAAGGATGATTGAGCGACAGACACACACAACCATGACACCAAAAGATGTAGGGAACACTCGTACAATTTGACACCAAAAGGTTGACAAACCCATCCGACAAACACACATCCCTGACACCAAAAGGATGTAGGGAACACTCGCACAATCTGACACCAAAAGGATGACAGACCCATCACCAAAAGGATGATAGATCGAACTCACACATACAATCCTGACACCAAAAGGATGTACGGAACACTCGCACAATCTGGCACCAAAAAGATGACAGACCCATCACCCAAAGGATGATAGAGCGACACACGCACATCCTTGACACCCAAAGGATGTAGGGAACTGTAGCAACTGCGAAAAACAACCGGTGGAAAAACAGAAGAGTGGCCACTTTCGTTATTTATCCCAAAGAGAGGGAAAGGAAACGATCGGAAAAAACTGACGGAAAAGGGAAAGACAAGGTCATTGCATCCATGTATGGATTCGAGAGTCGGTTACACAAGGGGAAGGTATTAGCACCCCTCACGTCCATCGTACTCGACGGGATCCACGCATTGTTGTCTATCTAAAAGGGTGTGTTGGAACTACCTATCTAAAGGCTCAAGGACAGAAGGAAAAGAAAAGAGAAATGACTCGGCAGAGCATCGCTGCTCTGTGCCTACGTACTCCCTCGTGCAATGGGAAAGTCAGGGTCAACGTAGTTTAACTAACTACGGCAGAAAAGGGGCAAGGTTGCTCGCCAAGACATCGCGTCTTGAGCCTACGTAATTTCATCTGGTATGAAAGATCAGAGCAAACGTAGTTCGGGCTAAAAGGACCACATGTTTAGTTCAAAAGTTTTTAGGCCCGAGTAGGGTTAACAAGGAGTTCTAGAAGTTAGTGTATGCAGCTCGACCATTTGAGACTTAGGCGTTACTGTTTGTGATAGAACTAAGAATTAACGACACTCTTTTTGTGAAAAGATTTTCCTCGATTAATATCCCGAAGGATGAAAAAGATTTGAAGTGTGTTTGTGTTTTTTAGAGAAGAAGTGTTTTGAATTAGAGTGTTTATAATGTATGTTGTACTAAAGTCTAAAACCTAGGATCGAATACGTCACATATCGTCCTAAGGACGTATACTAAACACTCTAGGAAATTGAGAGGTGGCCCCTCAATCACCATTTCCAAAGTATAAGGCTCATGGCACAACATTCATTATCCTTATTAAGTATGTTAGGATTGTATGAAGATGAGAAGAAAAGGAAAGACACTAACGGGAAACTAATCAATCCTAAAAGTTATCATGCAAAGTGGACTTAAAGTTTGGATTTGAAGGGGAGCTACCTAATGTTATCATGCATGTTTAGAACCCTAATGTCTATCATAATATCTCTTGAACAAGAGAGGTTAGAAATCCTAAGGGAAGAAACACAAAAGAAGAAGAAGAAACAACAAAAGAAACATGCAAATGAAAGAATGCACACATTGAATGCACAAGTAGAATGAAAGTCGGAGGAAAATAGTGTGGGGCAGTAGCCTCCACAAGCTCATCTCAACCAAGCATGCATATGAGAAATGAAAAGAAGAAATAAGAATAAGAAATGCACAAAAGGCAATCACACAAAGAGAGAAATCACACAAACAAAACAAACATGTCACACATGGAAACCCTAGAAAGACACACACAAATGAACAAGCAATGAACATAATTTTGACCTAAAAATGAACATACAGCAAGCTCAACATGTCTAATATGCGAAACAAGAAGAGTTGAGAGCTTAATGGATCCACAAAGGTCATTTCCAATTCAAACTAGGTCATGCACTTGTATGAACCTTCCTTAGAGGTAACTTGACTTGCAAGTTACCTCAAAATTAGGAAAATGGTTCAAAAATAACCAAATAAAATGCACAAGAAAGCTAAATATGTTAGCAAACAGAGGCCACAAGCACAAGGTAAATATTCCCTCAAAGAACCATCAAAAGAAAAAAGTCATTTAGATGTACCACTTTGAAATGGGAGAAACAAAGTCAAAAAGAAAAGCCACAAAAGTCAACCCATAAGTAAACAAGCCAAGGGAAAAATGGTCCTCAAAAATTGATCAACTCATCATTGAGATGAGGATCAATTTTCATTCATTGGATCAAAAAGAAATGAGAGAAACAAATGCAAGAACAAACAATGCTACAATTTAACTCATTTAAAACAACTCCAATATTTAATTCCTTTTTAAATTGAAAATAAAATCAAAAAATAAAATAAAAATATCCTAAAAATAAAGGACATCTTAAAGTTCATGAAAAATATTTTTGTTGAATTTTAGAACAATGGAGCTATTTTACATGATTTAAATTGAAAACAGAATAAAAGAATATAAAAGAAAGAAAATAAGAAGAAAAAGAAAAAAAATTGAATCAAATAGCAATGAAATGCAGTGCAAAAAGAGAATGGGCCCAGCAGGGGGGCGCGCATAGCAAGCGAGATCCAAGCCCAAAACCAAACAAAACACAAATCAAATATATCTGGTGATTGTGTGTGCAAGAGTCAAACATGGTACACAGTGGAAAGCAATACAAAGCGCATGATCAGAAAGTATGCAAATCATGAGGCTCAGAACACGCCAGCTCAATTAATGAAAATTTAAATGGAATCACATGTGTGCAGTCAACGGAGGTATATCGTGTTTCTTAATCTGGACCGTGTATGTGAAAAGTAAACCAATCGTGAGGCCAGCATCATGACACGTAGTCATCTTCCTCACTCAAACTTGGAGGGAACCAGGTGGTGGCTGGACTGCAACTCCGGTCATCTTCTTCGCAGCTCTGGCCACCGCGAATTAAACAACAACACACTGACATGAAAACTTCACCAAATGTAGCAAACCTTATATGAAAATTAATCTACAGATCACAAGGAATCCAAATCCAGCATCCAAATTCATTAATCATGCATAACAAACACAACCCGAAGCCAAACATATTTGTGCATCAAGAACAAAAGTTCACCAAACTCACTCAATTTTGTGCAAACATCATCTACATGTTATGGATATCATAGATCCATCAACAATTAAGCAAAACAACACAAGAACAAGCCATACCAGATCAAAACAGTTTGGAGCTTCATCCAACAACCATCACAAATGGCAGTTCGTTTTAGTGATTAATGATCTACATGTTTCCTATGTCTCAAATATGCAAAAATGGCAAAGATTCATGGAGTAAACAAAGAGATAAGTTGAATTGTAAATACCTAGTGGAGAACTTCCACTGAGCCTTCAACTCTTGATGAATCTCAAAGATAAATGTTCAGAAACGTTCAGTGATCTTCAATAAAGCTTTTACAACCTTCAATTTGCCTTGAGATTGCCTAGATCTCAGAATTCGAATTTCAAAATTGCTTCACTTTTTCAAGTTGCTCTAGCTCCAACTCTGCTTCCAATTCGTGTTCTGAAAGTTTGTGAATAGTAGAAACCTTTTAAGTGTTGGATTTGAATCATTAGAAAGCCCAATGGCAGCCCCTAGAGCCCAATTGCAAATCCAACTTTTCTTCACTTTTTCACTTGTTCAAGTGCACGAATTCTGCTCCAATTTGCCTCCAAAATGATGCACTTTTCTTGCTGATAGTGTATGGAGTATGAGTGGTTGTGATTTGATCCTTGTTTGATCTCAATGGTTGATATTACAAGTGTGACTTAAGCTTGAAGTAAGCTTGAAAATGGCACATAAAAACTCACCAAATTCAAATTCTAACATTGCCATTGTATTAGAAATATGGTTTGCACTCAAAATATGTACTCATTTGCACAAAAATGATCCAACATGAATTAATTCCCATTTTCTCATTTTAAGGTCTTTTCCATTAAAATCACTTTAGGAATTCACCATTCCAAGCCAAATTCATGACTTCTCAATGCTTGGTTGAACAATTGACACCATTTAGAGCACATTTAATGTTGGAAAAAACTCCATTTGAAGTGAGAAAGTTGGTGAAATGGACCTATAATTTTATGACCTATAATCTCACTTTCCCAAAATACCCCTGACTTGCAAGCCTCATAACTTGAGTTCTACAAATCAGATGAAAGACTTATAGTAATCTTTGGAAAGCTAAGACCATGACCTACAACTTTCAAGTTCATTAAAAGTTGAGGAGAAACATCCTTCTAGGGGAAAAATGGCTTGGAAGTTGGTTGACTTTTGTTGACTAAAATCACATTCATCTGATGACCTGTAACTTGTCTGCATCATAACTTGAGTTCTATAAATCCAATCAAGGACTTCTAGTACTCAAAAGAAAGCTAAGAACATGCTCTACAAGTTTCATGCTGGTCAAAAGTTGAGATGAGACTTGTATCTTGAGATAGGTGGTCTTGAAGTTAGGCACTAAATAGGGGATTTTACACTGAGAACCCTAATTTAGTAACTTCTCACACTCTTGATTCTTGATGAATTGGTCTTGAAATGATATCTCATGTATCTTAACAGAACATCCCATGACCACAAAGACATAGAATTGAGTCTTAATCTCCTTTGATTTCACAATTGACTGAGGATTAACTAGATGAAAACCCTAGATGCAACATTCTTGACTGTGGATTCTTCCACCTCACACAACAACTTGAATAAACTCCAACATGGCTCTCAAAGCACTCAATGAGCTCTCTCAACATCCCATATCCATAATCCTGAATTCACAATGCTCTGATGATCTTTAATTGGCCTCCAAGTTAAGAGCTGACCCACAAACATCCATCCATCCTTTCACAAGACTATTGACCACTTCTAGATGACTTGATGACCATTCAAACTTGAGTAACAACCCTTGCTTAGGCTCAACACTCTGAGTAGACTCCTTTTGATATGCACAACCTCTTGATCCCCTGTTCAATGAAAAATTCTAAGCAATGCAAATGCTAGACCAAAATGAAATGAAACATAAACCTAGTTAAGAAAAGGTTGGGCAAATTTTGGGGTGCAACAGGAACACTCGAACAATCTGGCACCAAAAGGATGATAGACCCATCTGTCGCTACTACGAAAATCGGCGTCGACTATGATAGAAGAGTCGCCACCGTGTGTTATTTATCCCACAAGAGGGAAAGGAAATGCTCAGAGTAAACCTAACGCAAAGAGGGAAAGGAATGGTCATCGCAACCAAATCCTGGATTCGGGAGTCGGTTACGCAAGGGGAAGGTATTAGCACCCCTCACGTCCGTCGTACTCGACGGGATCCACGCTTATTTTCTATCTAAGGGTGTGTTTATCTATCTACTCTAAAGGTCTGGGTTAAAAAGAAAATAAAATGACTCGGCAAAGTATCGCACTTTATGCCTACGTATTCCCGTCTGGAACGAGAAATCAGAGTCAACGTAGTTCGCCTAACTACGGGTTAAAAAAGGGGGGAAGGTTGCTCGCCGAGATATCGCATCTCGTGCCTACGTACTTTCATATGGCATGAAAGATCAGAGCAAACGTAGTTCGGGCTACCGAAGACACAAGTTTGTCTGACAGTTTTTTTTATCTCCTTAAGAAAGGGTTTTCCTGATTAAGAGTCCAAGAGGACAAAAGCAGATTTTGAATGTTTGTTTGAGTTTTTTTACGAAAGAAATGTTTTTTAGTCTGTTTGCAACTTGTACTGCACTAAAGACTTGTGATCTAAGAGTGACTACGTCGCATGTCACCCTAAGGGTACCATACTAAGCAACCAGATTACTGAAGAGTGACCCTCCAGCAATCTTTTCTCAAATAGCTTAAGGCTTGTAACGTACAGCACGCATTATCCTTATTATTGTGTTTTTGAATTGTTTTGAGATGAGAAGTGAAAGACGCTCTAAAAAGCCTATGGTTGAAAGGAAAACTAACCTAATGTTATCATGCATGGGTCAAAACCTAATGTCTGTCATAATTTCCTCTTGCACAGAGGGAATCAGAGATCCTAGGGGATAAACAGCAAAGGACAGCAATCAATTACAGTAAACAGTAAAATGCATGCAATGCATCAATGGAGAGGCAAGGGAGAAAACAATAGGCAAGAGGAGACAAGCTCCACCTCAAACCTAGAGGTAATCAACACAAGCAAACAGACAATACAGAGAAAAACAAAAGAAACAGAGGAGGCAGCCCAAGCAGCAGCAACTAACTCCTACAACAAACAGCAACAGCAGCTCTAAACAGCAAAGTTGGATAGACAGCAAAATTGACAGCAAAAGCTTCATCTTCAAGCAAGCTTCTATCTTCAAGCTTCATCAATCTTCAAGCTCCAACAAGCACACTCCAAGAAGAGGATTAATCATCAAGATCAAGTTATAATGCTAGGGAACTTAATGATAACCAAAGGAAATCACTAAAAACTCAACATTGCAAATGAAAGGTATCCTCAAAGTTCTGCTCACTTGGGCATACCACTCATCCCTCCTAAGGAGAGATGGAGCTTCCCAAGGAGGACTTTATGTCATTGGATAGAATAGAGGCAAACAATGCACTCCATGTTTGAAGAAAGAATCAAAACCAAACTCATCACCAATTGGAAGAACAAAGTTCTACAAAACAGATGGTCAATTATGCAAAATTAAAAGAATTAAACAAAATAAGAAAAATCAAATTAAATTGAAAAATTCATGAAATTGTATTTTGTTAATCCTAGAAAATCACAAATTCCATAAGGATCATGAGGATATTTTTAAAATAATTTTTGGATCAAAATTGGAATTAATATGATTTTTGGAATCAACAAACAATTAAAATAATCAAAATGAAATAAAAATTCAATTAAAGCTGCGAAATAATGAGAGCCACAGGATCTGGAGACTGGTCAAGCAATCCAACGCGCTAGAGCTTGCCAGCGCATTAAGTGAAACGACAGTGTTTTGGATTAAAACTCTCCACTCTCAAATTAAAACACAAGCGTTGGATCTTCAAGTCAGTCAAAGGTCAAGGCAAGATCTAAGGGTTCAGACATCATCTTCTCCAAATCTTAGGCAGGCCAGGTGAAGATTCAGGCTGGTGGTTGGTGGTGGCCGGAGAAGACTCCGGTTGTCTTCTCCGGCGAGGGTCCAGGTTCAGGCAACCAAAAATGACAAACTATATACCAATTCAACTCAGTTTTTCACATAGATTCCAAATCTCCACTCAAAATCCTCTAGATCGTGCTAGGTTTCAAAATACGAATCCACTTTCAGAAATCATGTCAACTTTGATCATCACTAAAATCCAAACTATTGGTATAGAAATCATCCTCATGTTGCCTACACCATCCTGATCTAAACATCTAGCATTAACTCCTCATGAATCAAGAGATTCAGGTCCAAACAGATCTTACATGTCATCTTCGATCATCATCAATTGAGTCCAAATCAAGCCTAAAACGATCTATGTCATGTCTAGATCCTAACCACAAGTTCAAATCTATCTAACTCATGCTAAATCATGCTGAATTTTGAGAGATGCTAACCTGATATAGATCTTGAAATAGGTGCAGTTAGAACTCGTGGCTTGCTTCAAAATGCTCCAGATAGCTTCAATGATCCACAAGGAAGAGATTGCACACCTCAATTTGGCTTGAATTGGATCCAAACTCAGAATCCGATTTCAAGTTGCAGCTGAGAAATTTCACTTGCTCTTTCTGGTTCTGGTGCAAAATGAGGCTCAACCTTGATCTGAACTTGCTCTAATGAATATATAGAAGAGTTTCATGGGCTTTTGGATCCAAATTGAAGCCCAAAACAGTGCATTGCATTTTCTGATTTTTCTTCAAAAATTGAAATGTAACAGTCGTGTATCCCTTGCCATAGCTTGCTCTAGAAGCTTCCAACCAGTTGCAAAACCCCTTGTGAATGTTTCTGGACCAACAAGGAGTGTTGAATTGCCTTGGTAATTGATTTTGATATGTGACTTGTTTATGAAGTAACAACATTGAAAGTCATGGAATTATGCCTCAAATAAAAAATGTAAAAGTTCCAAAGTGTTCAAAATGAAATTTCCAATCAGAAAATTTACCCATTTTCTTGGTTTGAGGCATCTAGCATAAAAAGTCAATTTCCCCTCCTTTAATCATTTGAATTTTCTTCCTTTTCAAGCCATTTCAAACCAACTCTTGCTATGAGCTCAATCAATCCCTCATGACCTCTTGGCTAGCCTAAAAGCCCCATTTTGAGCAACTTTCATGTTGAACAAAATTGCATTTGACAAGTGCAAGTTGGAGATTTTGGCCTATGATTGAAAATGACCTATAATCTTACTTTCCCAAAATACCCCTGACTTGTAAACCTCATAACTTGAGTTCTACAAATCAGATGGAATACTTCTAGTACAATTTAGAAAGCTAAGATCATTAGGAACAACTTTCATGTTGACCAAAAGTTCAGGTGAAACCTCCTTCTAAGTCTAAAATAGCCTTGAAGTCAGATGATTTTCACAGACAAATTTCAAAAGCATCTGAGGACCTGTAACTTGTCTGGGCCATAACTTGAGTTCTATAGATCCAATGGAGGACTTGTAGTACTCAAATTAAAGGTATTGAGATTCTCTACAAGTTTCATGTTGGCCAAAGATCCATTTGAAACTTTTATCTTGACTTATGTGGCCTTGAAGTTAGGCACTAAACATGGTAATTTGCACTGAAACCCTAATTTAGCAACTTCGCACATTCTTGATTCTTCTTGATTTGATCTTGGCACAACACCACAAATATCTTATCACATCATTTCATGAACTCCATAACCTAAAAGTAGGCTTGAATGCTCTTCAATTGCATAATTGACCTAGGGTTGATCCAGATGAAACCCTAATTGTCTGCACTTCAACTGTGGCTCTTGCATTTGACCTAATGACTTGATTTAGCTCCAACATGGCTCTCTAGGCACTCCATAAACTCTATACACCTCTCATATTCACACCTCATGCTTCACATCCCATTGATGGTCCTCAATTGATCAAGACCTCCCACCACCTCCTGATGACTTGGATGACTTCTCAAGCTTGGATAAGATTTCTTGCTAGGCTTCTGTTGATAATAATCACACTTGATCCTCTGTTGGATGAATGATATGCCATGATATGCAAATGATAGAACTATGCAAATGATAATGCAATGAATCATAAACCAGGTAAAAGATGTTGAGCAAATTTTGGGGTGCAACAGCTGCCCCTATTCAAACGGCTTGGACCCGACTGGGTGAAGAGCGAAAGGCCTTCAAACAATCGAGGTAAAAGACGGTTGAATACCAAGAAACCCGGAAATTTGCCAACTGCAGACATACACTGCAAAAACTGCTTGGTGAACAACATCCGTTGTGCTGAACCCAGTTGTTACGGCAACAACTGATCAATCTTCTAATAAAACTTTTGATTTCAACATTAACTCCCTGTGTGACGCCACATGCATCGAATTAACTTTACGAGAAACAATCCGTCCACAACGGGACTAAACTTCGTCAACACGAGGAAGGACTCCATCAGCATGGGTACAATTTCGTCTATAATTGGAATAACGATCTCTGTCAATCACAGGTAACAACTCCACTGGGGATAATCCATCGATTACGGATAATAACTCCGTCCACACGGGTAGCAATCACGGCCAACACAGGTGCAATCTCTGTCAATCACAGGTGCAACCTTTTCTGACGCTTTTACTGGGGAAACAACTCTGCCAACAACACAGGGGATAACTTTGGCGACTTCCACTGAGGAAATAGTTTTATCAACAAATAAGAGATAACTCTGCCAACAATACAGGAAAATAACTCCGTCACCACTACGGGAAATAACTCTGTCAAATACAGGAAAATAACTCTGCCATGATTACGGGAAAATAACTCCGTCACCACTACGGGAAGATAAATCTGTCCGATACAGGAAAATAACTCCGTCGCCACTACGGGAAACAACTCTGCCAAATACAGGAAAATAACTCCGTCACCACCACGGGAAAATAACTCTGTCCGAATACAGGAAAATAACTCCGTCACCACTACGGGAAAATAACTCTGTTCGAATACAGGAAAATAACTCCGTCACCACTACGGGAAAATAACTCTGTCCGATACAGGAAAATAACTCTGTCACCACTACGGGAAAATAACTCTGTCCGATACAGGAAAATAATTCTGTCACCACTACGGGAAACAACTCTAAATACAGCTTCTCTGCCTATCTTTGCAGTAGCTAACTCCATCAATCAAATGGGTAACAAAATACTGGTCCAATCTTCAAACTTTTAGCGCGGACATGGCAGCAAATCTGAGAAGGACTCTATTGGGGATTTTTTGAACCCAAACTGCCAGACACCTACTTCGACATAGGCGACAACTTCCAAAAAATGATTCACGGAATATTTTGATACTGTCATAGCAAAATTTTTGAAGAAATACTCTGCTGGAGGGGTAAGAGGAACTTAACCAAGCAACTCTGTGGGGAATAATGACAACGAACATTATCATTACACGTCTCCCGTTGAGACCTTGCTTATCTGGTAATTAATCTGAGCAAGAGCTCCCTCCACCTGCAGGGAAAACAACACTTGAAAACAAAAGGTTAACCAACCTGGCTTATGTTTCAAAATGCGTATGTTTGGCAATGGCGTAATGCTCCATTCGACATGGAAATGCTATGCGTTTGGGTAGATGCGAATATGATGATATATGCAAATGCTAACGCAGGCTCAAGCTGCTGAGAAACACTCTGGTATGAAATGGCTAAGAACAAAAACCCACTCCGCTGGGGATGAACGGGTATCACAAAGTATTTCGGTAAAATAAATGCCGGAAACAACATCCAACTCTGCCGGGGAGAGATCAGACACCTGGGAAGAAAACACCAACCCTGCTGGGGAAAGATGCGACCCTTCTGGGGGAAGAACCACACTTTCAGGACATAGTCTACAAACCCAGAGCTACAAAATCTGCTGAGGATAATCATCCTGACGAAAGAATGACAACCTGCGGGGAAAGGGAATAACCATCCTCCGGGGAAGCGTCCTCTGCCGGGGATATTGATTTTCACTTGCTGGGGATATCCTATGGACAACTTCCCTGAGGATACTCTTTAGGCGACATTCCTGGTGATACTCTCTCGGGGAGGATAATTCCACATCTGGTAGGAATAAGCGCCGTCTCCACTTTCTGGGGATAAGATACGACTTGCTAAGGAACGACATCAACTGAAGTCAGGCCCTACGTCCAAAGACTTTGGTTGGGGAATACAATTCCTGACCATTTGCTTCAAAGGTAAGGACCCTGCAAAACACAAACAAGACAAAACAAATCTACACAACAAAATCTATCCGAGTTAATATTCGTGACATTCATTCAGTCAATTCGAAGTTTTAGCAGTTATTGGCAAGGGCCAGCAAGTTCATGCAAGTGCAATTTCATCAAAAACATCGGTGTTTCTCACAAATAAAATAGTAAAGAACAAGCATCAAGTACTGAATAACATGCTTTATTGAATGGGCCCGTGAATAGGCAAAGCTTTGTACACTGGATGTAACTCCTGAAAAGAGGAAGTTAAGCACAAGCAAAATACAACATATGCACAAGAAGCACAAAGAAAGATACAAAAATAAATTTGATATACATGTCGGCAACGTGGTACAGATAAACACCATGAGCTGATTCTCCTATGACTCGCCCGACTCTGGCGCTTTCTCGGTACTCGATCTTCGGAAGAGATTGTTTTAGATAAACGACCCTCAGGTATTCCCAAACCACCAAGCAATGTAGTATCAAACTCGGACCGCAGTCATTTGCTTTTTCACTCCCTAACTTTTGCGTGAATCGCCCTTTGCGGGTTTTCAATTCACCGGGATACCCTTTTTTGCCGAAGTCGCCCTTTTCAGGTTTTCGACTTCGCGGGTGTACATCTTTTCAATTTTATCCCTAACTTTTGCCCGAACCTTTTATTCCTTTTTTTATGGTTCACCGGGATGCCCCATTTTTGTCTGGACTCTCTTTTTCTGTCCAGCGGGTCACTTTAAGCAAAGTATTTTTTAACTGCGTCCGAATTCATAGGAGACGTAAAGTCCTCACCATCCATGGTGGATAACAACAAGGCTCCTCCAGAGAAAACCTTTCTGACGACATATGAACCCTCTTAATTGGGAGTCCATTTGCCCCTGTGATAACAACAAGGCTTCGAGGGCATACCTTCTTATCGTAAGCTTTCTTCATCCGGCTCTGATACAACCGACCATATGCGAGAGAAGCCAGTCTCTTCTCATCCATTAAATTGAGCTGATTCAGTCTATCTTTTACCCATTCTACCTCATCAAGTTGGAAATCGCGTAAAACCCTCAAAGAAGGAATCTCAACCTCTAAAGGTAATACTGCCTCCATGCCATACACCAATGAGAAAGGGGTTGCCCCGGTTAACGTGCGTACCGTCGTACGATAACCGTGCAAAGCGAAAGGTAACATCTCATGCCAGTCCTTGTAAGTCACAACCATCTTCTGAACAATCTTCTTTATGTTCTTATTGGCCGCTTCGACAACGCCATTCATCTTGGGCCGATAAGGAGAAGAGTTGTGATGCTCGATCTTGAAATTCTGACACAGCTCTTTCATCATCTTGTTATTCAAGTTTGAGCCGTTTTCGGTGATAATCCGCTCTGGGATTCCATATCTGCAGATAATATCTCTTTTGATAAATCTGGCTACCACTTGTTTGGTGACATTGGCATATGATGCTGCTTCCACCCATTTGGTGAAGTAATCAATAGCTACCAAAATAAACCGGTGTCCGTTTGATGCCGTGGGCTCAATCTTGCCAATCATATCAATTCCCCACATCGAGAAAGGCCACGGTGATGACATAACATTGAAAGGGCTCGGAGGCACATGAATTTTGTCCGCATAAATTTGACATTTATGACACCGCTTTGCAATCTTGAAACAATCTGTTTCCATCGTTAGCCAAAAGTAACCTGCCGGCAACAGTTTTCTCGTCATTGCATGTCCACCAGCATGCGTACCAAATGTACCTTCATGGATCTCTTCCATGAGCAACTTAGCCTCTTTCTCGTCCACACATCGCAGCAACACCAAGTCATGGTTTCTCTTGTACAGGACGCCATCCGGATTCAAATAAAAATTGCCAGCCAATCTCCTAAGAGTCTTCTAATCTCGACTGGACGCCCCAGACGGATACTCTTGGTTCTTCAGGAAATTCTGGATATCAAAATACCATGGTTTGCCATCGGATGTTTCCTCAATGGCAAATATGAAGGCGGGCCTATCAAGGCGAGAGATAACAATCCTGGGAGCCTCATTCCAGAAGTTAACTTTATACATTAAAGACAACGTCGCAAGAGCGTCAGCCACCTGATTTTCTGCTCGTGGCACATGGTGCAATTCCACCTTGTCAAAGAAAGGCAACAATCTCCTTGCATAATTCATATAGGGTATCAGATTGGGTTGCCGCGTCTCCCATTCTCCTTTAATCTGGTTGACCACTAGAGCAGAGTCCCCGTATACATCAAGATATTTGATTCTCAAATCAATAGCCTCCTCAAGACCCATGATGCACGCCTCATATTCAGCCTCATTATTGGTAATTGGAAAGGTCAATCTGGCAGTAAAGGGAATGTGCGTCCCTTGAGGAGTAGTGATAATTGCCCCTATTCCACTACCGTAGGAGTTAACAGCGCCATCAAATATTAATTGCCACTTGGAACCTAACTCTGGACCTTCATCCGGCAACGGCTCATCACAATCTTTCATTTTCAAGTACATGATATCCTCATCAGGAAAATCAAACCTCATTGGTTGATAATCATCAATTGGCTGCTCCGCTAGGTATTCTGACAGAACACTACCTTTGGTAGCCTTTTGAGAAACATATTGAATATCATATTCTGTCAGCACCATCTGCCATCGAGCAATCCTCCTGGAGAGTGCTTGCTTTTCAAATACGTATTTGATCGGATCCATCTTTGAAATTAGCATGGTTGTATGGTTTAACATGTATTGTCTCAAACGTTTGGCAGCCCAGGCTAGCGCACAACACGTCTTTTCGAGCATTGAGTAACGGGATTCACAATCTGTGAACTTTTTACTCAAGTAGTAAATCGCATGCTCTTTACGTCCAGTCTCGTCATGTTGACCGAGAACACAACCCATACTTTCCTCAAGAACCGTCAAATACATAATCAATGGTCTCCCGGCTACTGGGGGTATCAATATTGGAGGTTCCTGCAAATATTCTTTTATTTTTTCAAACGCCCTTTGACAATCTTCATTCCAGGTCACAACCTGATTCTTTTTCAACAATTTGAATAATGGCTCGCATGTAGCGGTTAGGTAAGATATGAACCGAGCAATGTAGTTCAACCTCCCTAAAAACCCACGCACTTCTTTTTCTGTTTTAGGCGTTGGCATTTCTTGTATTGCTTTTATCTTAGCAGGATCAACCTCAATTCCTTTTTCGCTCACAATAAACCCCAATAGTTTACCGGATCTCACCCCGAAGGTGCACTTGTTAGGATTCAGCCTTAGCCTGAATTTCCTAAGCCTCTTGAAAAATTTCAACAGATTAACCAAATGCTCTTCCTCTGTCTGGGATTTGGCAATCATATCATCAACATAAACCTCAATCTCTTTATGCATCATGTCATGAAAGAGCGTCGTCATTGCACGTTGATATGTTGCCCCAACGTTCTTCAAACCAAAGGGCATCACTTTGTAGCAAAATGTTCGCCATGGGGTAATGAAGGTTGTTTTCTCCATGTCTTCTGGCGCTATTTTTATCTGATTGTAACCCGAGAAGCCATCCATGAAGGAGAATACGGAGAATTGAGCAGTGTTATCGACCAGCACATCGATATGAGGAAGCGAAAAGTCGTCCTTTAGGCTTGCCCTATTCAAATTACGATAGTCTACGCACATCCGTACCTTACCGTCTTTCTTTGGTACCGGTACTATATTGGCGACCCATGAGGGATAAGTTGTAACAGCAAGGAAACCAACATCCCATTATTTCTAAACTTCCTCCATAATCTTCACAGACATATCTGGTCTGGTTCTTCTGAGTTTCTGCTTAACAGGCGGACATTCTTCTCGCAATGGCAGACGATGAACAACCATGTCAGTATCGAATCCTGGCATATCCTCATACGACCAATCAAAGATATCACTATACTCTTGCAACATCTAAATCAGACCTTGCTTGATGTCGCTTTGCAGTGCAGCCCCTATCCGGATGTTCCTGACAACTCCCTCGGACCCCACGTTGATAATCTCAATCTCTTCCTGATGAGGCAAAATGATTCTTTCTTCCTGTTTCAACAGTCGAGTCAACTCTTCTGGCAAGTCGCTATCCTCAACAATCTCTTCCTCAGCTTGAAATACCGGGTGCTCAAAGTCAAAGCGAGTCATAGGAAGTTCGTGTTCGGTGTCATCTGAAATATGAATCCTGCAAAGGAAATGGTTAAATGCTTCAAATGAGTGCAAACAAAGCTCATAACCACGTTGCCATTTATTATTAAAATAAAAACAGGAACAACAAGGAACACAAAATTTGTATGAGAAAAACGCCTTTATTCAATGATTAAAAAATGCATACACATAAGCAGGTGGCCCTAAAACAAAATCACTGTGTCTCGGGTAGGACACAGGATTATACAATAATCAAGAAAACAAATCATTACTGTTTTGTAGTCACTGGAACAATTTCCCGGATGGACCAGTTGCAGAGACTTTGTCCTGGCACGCTAGGCTTGATCCACGCGTCCATATCGCAATCACTATCTCCGTCTTCAGAGTCGGAAACAACATTAATCGTCTCAAAGCAGACTCCCTTTAGAGTAATTACCACCGGTCCTTTGAACTTGGGCGCGCCTGATGCGGAAGGTGACGATGTAGGGCGATACCCCAAACCAAACTTGTCCATCTTAACAGGAATTTCCAGTACTTGACCCCAACCATTGGTCTCACCAGTCTGAACCAACGCTTGAGCGTCTTTGTACGAAGCCACAACAACCTCTGGCCCTTTGTTGGGAACACTGGACTTGTCTTTGATTTGCAACCCTTCGAAGGCTTGGCAGGGCATTTCGTGGATTTCTCCATCCACTTCAACGTACTTGAATGATGAGAGATTATTGACCAAGATGTCCTCTTCCCCACAAATAGTAACGATGCCACCACCGACTTCAAACTTAAGCTTCTGATGCAGCGTGGACGTCACAGCCCCTGCAGAGTGTAACCACGGACGTCCAAGTAAACAGCTATAAGCTGGATGAATATCCATGATATAAAATTCAGTGTCAAATATTTCCGGCCCGACCTACAACAACAATGTTATCGATCCAAACACCGACCTTCTCGTTCCATCAAACGCCCTCACAACCAAGTAACTTGGCGTGAAAATAATTCCCTGGATATCTAACTTCATCATAGTCTTCTTAGGCAATACATTCAGAGATGATCCGGTATCCACAAGAACATGCGACATTACGGTGCCCCGACATTCCACCGATATGTGCAAAGCCATATTATGCTCTCGGCCTCTGGGTGTTAGATCAAAATCAGTGAAACCCAAACTATGTCCAGCATTGACATGCGCCAATACCCCCTCTAGCTGGTTGACAGAAACCTCCTGAGGTACAAATGACGTGTCCAATATCTTCAACAAAGCATTTCGGTGAGCCTTAGAACAAAGCAGCAAAGATAGGATTGAAATTTTTGAGGGTGTCTGTTGTAAGTGCTCAACAATCTTATAATCGCTCTTGCGAATTAGCCTCATGAACTCTTCTACGTCCTTGAGTGACGTGTCTTTCTCTTTCAACTGGGATGGTCCACTTTCATTCACCTTGGCTTTGCCTTTAGCAATCTTCTCTGCTTCAACTTCGGGTGCGGTGAAGATTCTTCCACTACGGGTCATGCCTCCCGTTCCAACAACATTGTCAACTGCCCCTGCCGGCTGGCTATTCACCTCAATCTTTTCTCCGTTACAGTATGCTTCTAACCCATATGTCCATGGAACAGCTTTTGTACTCTCAAAAGGAACAGGTCCTGCTTTTGTTATTGTGATAGTCGGCCGCTTGGCGGGCGCCAATATCGTGATAGTCTTCCTTGGGATCGTAACAGTTGCAATCTCATCCTGCTTTTCAAACAATGCCTCAACAGGCTTCTCAACAGCAGTCCGATCAAATTGCAAAATCCCCTCATCCATCATGGCTTGGATACCTCTTTTCAAATCAGCGCAACCCCCTGGTTGGGTCCAGCAATCCAGACAATATTCGTCACATCCGCGGAATACTCCCCCTTTCAACAGTCTGCTTTTAACACAACTCAACGGTGTCTTCAATTCATTCACATCCATAACCAAGTTCAAATTCTCTTCCGTTATGATAGCGTTCACTCCATGATTCGGCATGGGTTGTTGTACAATATTGGGACCATCCTGACCAAAGTTAATGGCCTTACTATCAAGCAAATCTTTAACCTTATGTTTGAAAGCATGGCAACCTTCAATATCATGTCCGGGCGCTCCGGAATGAAAATCACAATGTTTACCAGCGTTAAAACCAAATGGAGGAGTGTCCGTTAACGGGGCCATCGTTCTCTTTTCAACCAGATTCAAACCCAACAGCGTTTCAAGAAGTTCAGCATAAGTTGAAGGAGGTGCTTCAAATACTCTCTTCGGCCTACCCTCTTGAATTCTACGCTGAGCAGGGTGCATTCTCTGTTGTTGCGGTTGTTGCTGCCGTTGCTGTTGTTCTTGTTGTTGTTTTTGCTGAGGTATCGAGATAGTAACACTAGCAACTTGTTGTGGCTGATACTGATTCCTACCCCTTCCACGACCTCGACCACCATATACCGCACTGGCGTCGCCTTGTCTCCTTCCACCAAAGGCTTTCCTTGCACCTCCAGCTGAGGTGGATTCACCCGCCTGAATCTTCCCAATCTTAATTCCGTTTTCAATCCGTTCCCCCATGAGAATCATGTCGGAGAAACTACCCATCGAGACATTGAGCAGTTTGTCGTAATACATTCCAGAGAATGTTCCAATAAACATATCAATCAACTCTCTTTCGACCAAAGGGGGATGCACCCTAGCCGCAATATCACGCCAACGCTGCGCGTACTCCTTTAAGTTATCACCATTCTTCTGAGACAAACTCTGCAGCTGGACCCTGTTTAGCACCAAGTCACTATTATATTGGTAATGTTTAACAAAAGCATCAACCAATTCTTTCCAGCTTCTAATTTGGGTGGGCTCCAGTCCCATGTACCATTCCAACGATGGTCCCGATAAACTGTCTTAAAAGAAATGCATAAGCATCTTCTCGTTGTTAGAGTATGCAGACATTCTTCTGTAATAAGAACGTACATGAACTATAAGGCATGTATCCCCTTTATACTTGTCAAATGTTGGAGCTTTGAATTTCAAAGGCACCCTTAGCCCAGGCACTAGTCCCATGGTAGTCATATCTAACCCAGCAAAGTTCTGATTGGCTATCCCTTTGATCTGCTCTTCCAGCATTTTGAACCTCCTATCATTATCATTAGGCCTTTCAAATCCCACGCCTTGTCCAGAGAAAGCGTCTTCCTGGCGATCCTCGCCCCAGTTCAGATTCTCATTGCCATATCCCTCGTAACCAGCGTTACAACCATATCCCTGTTGATTGAAAATAAGGTCCCGTCCTCTGTTACCGAATCCTTGGTTGACCCCACCTAGTCTATAACCAGTGTTGAAAGGCACCATCCCAGCACCGTTGTTGTTCATGTTACCAAAGCCAACATCATCGTATCCATACCCTTGATTGTTGTTACCATAACCATTGTAGCCAAAGCCCTAATTGTTGAAACCAAAATTACCATCATGATTACCAGTGTCAAACCCTTGGTTATTGTTTCCAAAACCATTATTGTTACCGAACCCTTGATTAGCATCTCCAGCATTGCCAGTATCGTTAACAACATTCCCATCACCATTGCCAGCGTTTCCAGTAACAGTGTTACCAATACCAGTGTTACCATTACCAGCACCAGCACCAGTATTTCCATTGCTATTGCCATCACCGGAACCAACTCCACCACTTGTGGGAACGACCATTGTAGGTATCTCATCCTCCCTGCGAGGAGTTCCAACAGAGTGATAATCAGTATTTCCATTCGCCCGCACCAGCAGCGGTTGCACTAGAGTCTGGAGATTCTCCTGGCCCTTGACCACAGTTTCCATTGCTTGCATGAAAAGTGCCAACTTCTCACGAATTTTCTGCATCTCGACTTGAACTTGATCCATGATTCTCTTGCAGTTGTTCCTGGTAGAATAACGATGCGTTCTATGGTTGTCAATCTTGAAACTTGTGAGATGCAGGAAATAAGATATAGATTCAAAAAAAACCGGTCATGCAATATGAGTATGCAGATGCAAATGTATAAGTATGCTACAGGTTAGATTCCCCCCCCCCCCCCCCCGATTCTAGTTTCAGAGAGAAGGCCATCACGACAATGGAGTCCCAATCAAGCAAGCAAGGAATCAAAAAATCCTCATACATAAACAAATGCCAAGAGGCAAAGTACAAAGATACAACTGAATACAACTGAAAAGACCTTGGCCAACAAGCCTGGCGATGGTCAAAATACAAGTACAGATAACAAAAAGCAAAGCAAAGATAAATCAGGCCAAATGGCGCGCTCTGACATCTTCCAATATCCCCTACGTCTCCGAATGACCTAGTCTGGAGATTAGCTCCTGTATCAGTAATGCATGTCGCTCAGCAGTGGATCTCAGCTTTTGGCGTCGTCCTTGCAGGTTCCTTCGCCAAAAACTCGTCGAGTCTGCATCTCTTGGAGTCGGCCTTCAATTCACTACCTCTCAGCTCCTTGCCAAGGTCACTTACTCTAAGCTCAACAACGCTCCTAAGTGATGTCTCTTCAGCAATCTTCGCATCCTGGGCTCTAATTTGCGCCTCTAGCGTGGCAATCTGCAGCTTCAGCTCATCCTCACGCTCCTTCCGCTTGGTAAGCGTGGTATTCCACAATGTTTCCCACTTGCCGAGTCGGGAATAATCTTTGTTTAAGAGTTCCTTCTTGGAAGCAAGCACCTTGCTAACACCGTTCAAGGCTACTCCCACTTTTTCCCTCTTGTTGGTCTCTTCAGTCAAATCTGAACCCAACCTATTAATCAACTCAGTATGTTCCTTCACAGTGAAGGTAGCTTTATTCTTCTCATGACGCAGCTGGAAGATCTCTTTCTCTAAATCATCATTGGCTTTCTTCAATTCTTCGTTTTTAGCCAACAATTTGTTATACTTGTCAATCTCTACCGAAGTAGGTACCTCAATCACTGGAAGATACAAAGGTTCCACAGCAGAATATGGCATCAAGGAAATTCTAGCTCTCTCGTGGATCCAAGCCAAATAAGGATCATAAGCTTTGTTGTTGCTCTTACCAAGCAAAGCTTTCCCTCTCCTATGGATGTTAGCCCATGCATGTCTCAACCTGATCAAAACAGCCTCGTCTAATAAGCCCGTGAGATACAGAGATTCCTGTATCTCAACCTCAATAGGAGCATCTATCAAGGCATAACCAAACTGTCTCACCAGTAGAGAAGGGTTATAGTTGATACAGCCTTTTCGTCCAATCAAAGGGACATTCAGAAAGCCACTGCAACTATATATAATATTAGTGCCAAGCATGCTTCGATCAAACCAAATGATGTTCTTAGCAGACAGCCCCATCAACCGGGAAGACCAATCCAAAGTATCAACAACATCAACAAAAGGTCCTGTCTTCGGAAGATGCCCCTGGAACCACCTGTACAAGAGAGGAAGACAGCAGGAAACATTCTTGCCACGACGTTTCTCATTCTTATAATGAATAGAATGATAAACATCGCCCAAGAGAGTAGGAACTGGATTCTTCGAGGCAAGAATCAAGAAGGCATCTGAGTCAACAAAATCTGGCACATTGGGAAACAAGACAACCCCATAGATGCAGACAGCTAGAATGGCACTGAAGGCAACCCAACATCCACTCTTCGCGCACTGTGTAGCCTTCTCAACCAGGACAGACATGTGAAAACCATAGGCTCCGTTCAGCTTGACCAATCCTCCAGGGAACTCAGAAGCGTCTAAACTGACAATCTCAGCAAGTGTAGCTAACTCAGGCTCAACATCAACATGTATAAAGGGCATCTGGTCTAACACAGGAACTCCCAACATAGCAGAATAGTCCTCTAAAGTGGGTGCCAGAATATAGTCGGGGAACAGGAAGCATCTCAGCTGAGGCTCATAAAACTGCATCAAAGTATACACCCCAGTCATCTCAAATGCTGAAGGTCTGTGCAACAAACTAAGCAATCTTCCATAAGATACTCTGAACTCAGCCCTCACTCTCTCATCTGCTAGAGCAACTAATCCCAGCAAGGAACTGATATCTGGCGAATGCAACCAGTAAGCAACTGTCCTCTTCATGGACTCCATGTCTGGCCAGAAGATACACTAGAATCAGAGGGGAATGACCACACCTGCAACATAAATACACGTTAATGAAATGCAAACATGAAAATGCACATGCATATGCAAACAGGAGATCAAGTGCAATGCTGATGAACTGTGCTGCTCTGTACTGAAGCCTGAGAACCATCAAATCTTCGCCTTAAACCAAACCAACCACTCCAAAGAAAACTGTAACCACATCTCACTGGCAGAGATAAACCAGGTACTATGAGGTCAAAGGTTTCCTGCAAACAGACCTACCTACCCCTCACAAGTATGTACTTAACTCGCAGACGAGGTACGACATCCTATGCGGGTTCAACGTCACAGACTTTCAAGAGCGATGATACGATACCCAGAAGGTGTGGCATCATCATCCCTTGAAGCGGCCTCACTTAGCTGAATCCCAATTGATAGGTCCCCAAAGTCGACAATCCTCGGGTCAGACAACTTGTCGAGCCCTAAGGGCCAGGCAAGAAGCATCAAAGAGAATCTCGTCTGAGCGCAGATTTCGTGGCTAGCTAGTGCGAGCTAAGCAAGCAGGCTAACCACTACTCTCTACTTCTAAGTCTATGTGCAAACACAAGCCCAGGTCCGACTTATCTCTCAATCTAACCCTCTACCCAACACAACAAAAATAATAGAGTACTGAAAGTAAAGGCAGAAAGGTAAATACATACAAAACCCCAGACGGGAAAACAAGCGCTAGGATTGACTCACACAGGGAACCACTGAAAGTCCCCAACAGAGTCGCCAGTTGTCGCTACTGCGAAAATTGGCGCCGGCTATGACAGAAGAGTCTCCACCGTGCGTTATTTATTCCACAAGAGGGAAAGGAAACGCTCAGAGTAAACCTAACGCAAAGAGGGAAAGGAATGGTCATCGCAACCAAATCCTGGATTCGGGAGTCGGTTACGCAAGGGGAAGGTATTAGCACCCCTCACGTCCGTCGTACTCGACGGGATCCACGCTTGTTTTCTATCTAAGGGTGTGTTTATCTATCTACTCTAAAGGTCTGGGTTAAAAAGAAAATAAAATGACTCGGCAAAGTATCGCACTTTATGCCTACGTATTCCCGTCTGGAACGAGAAATCAGAGTCAACGTAGTTCGCCTAACTACGGGTTAAAAAAGGGGGGAAGGTTGCTTGCCGAGATATCGCATCTCGTGCCTACGTACTTTCATACGGCATGAAAGGTCAGAGAAAACGTAGTTCGGGCTACGAAAGACACAAGTTTGTCTGACAGTTTTTTTATCTCCTTAAGAAAGGGTTTTCCTGATTAAGAGTCCAACAGGACAAAAGCAGAGTTTGAATGTTTGTTTGAGTTTTTTTACGAAAAAATTTTTTTTTAGTCTGTTTGCAACTTGTACTGCACTAAAGACTTGTGATCTGAGAGTGACTATGTCGCATGTCACCCTAAGGGTACCATACTAAGCAACCAGATTACTGAAGAGTGACCCTCCAGCAATCTTTTCTCAAATAGCTTAAGGCTCGTAACGTACAGCACGCGTTATCCTTATTACTGTGTTTTTGAATTGTTTTGAGATGAGAAGAGAAAGACACTCTAAAAAGCCTATGGTTGAAAGGGAAACTAACCTAATGTTATCATGCATGGGTCAAAACCTAATGTCTGTCATAATTTCCTCTTACACAGAGGGAATCAGAGATCCTAGGGGATAAACAGCAAAGGACAGCAAGCAATTACAGTAAACAGTAAAATGCATGCAAGGCATCAATGGAGAGGCAAGGGAGAAAACAATAGGCAAGAGGAGATAAGATCCACCTCAAACCTAGAGGTAATCAACACAAGCAAACAGACAATACAGAGAAAAACAAAAGATATAGAGGAGGCATCCCAAGCAGCAGCAACTATCTCCTACAGCAAACAGCAACAGCAGCTCTAAACAGCAAAGTTGGATAGACAGCAAAATTGACAGCAAAAGCTTCATCTTCAAGAAAGCTTCTATCTTCAAGCTTCATCAATCTTCAAGCTCCAACAAGCACACTCCAAGAGGAGGATTAATAATCAAGATCAAGTTATAATGTTAGGGAACTTAATGACAACCAAAGGAAATCACTAAGAACTCAACATTGCAAATGAAAGGTATCCTCAAAGTTCTGCTCACTTGGGCATACCACTCATCCCTCCTAAGGAGAGATGGAGCTTCCCAAGGAGGAATTTATGTCATTGGATAGAATAGAGGCAAACAATGCACTCCATGTTTGAAGAAAGAATCAAAACTAGGTCTAAGGCACTTCCTAAAACCCTAATTTCCTAAGCTCTTAAGAAACTTCCACAAGAGGAAAAGCCTTCAACTCCAAGCTTCAATCTTCAATCCCAAGCATCTTCAATGAATCCAGAAGCTCCAACAAAAAGAACTCAAGCTTAAACCAGCTCCAAAGCAACCAACCAAACCAAACAAACCAAAGCACTCAAGAGAGGAATCCACAGTTACAAGCCACTTTCAAAATACAACTAAAATAGGAAATGAAGTTGCAAAAATCTAATAAAATTCCTAGGGGAACACATATGTTTGAACAACCTAGTGTAAAAAGATTGAAGCCTAAATCAACTTCTAAGTTATCTAAACAATTCCTACATTGAGATAGGTCAAGGGAATCCACAAGTTTGGGAGGATCCTAATCTCAACACCTAAAACAGAACCTAATGTTGTTCTAAAAATCCACCAAACATTCTAAGGGAACATACATGTTTACCCTAACACATACTAAAAAATAAAAACCAAACTCATCACCAATTGGAAGAACAAAATTCTACAAAACAGATGGTCAATTATGCAAAATTAAAAGAATTAAACAAAATAAGAAAAATCAAATTAAATTGAAAAATGCATGAAATTGTATTTTGTTAATCCCAGAAAATCACAAATTCCATAAGGATCATGAGGATATTTTTAAAATAATTTTTGGATCAAAATTGGAATTAATATGATTTTTGGAATCAACAAACAATTAAAATAAAACAAAATGAAATAAAAATTGAATTAAAGTTGCGAAATAATGAGAGCCACAGGATCTGAAGACTGGTCAAGCAATCCAACGCGCTAGAGCTTGCCAGCGCATTAAGTGAAACGACAATGTTTTGGATTAAAACTCTCCACTCTCAGATTAAAACACAAGCGTTGGATCTTCAGGTCAGTCAAAGGTCAAGGCAAGATCTAAGGGTTCAGACATCATCTTCTCCAAATCTCACGCAGGCCATATGGAGATTCGGGCTGGTGGTTGGTGGTGGCCGGAGAAGACTACGGTTGTCTTCTCCGGCGAGGGTCTAGGTTCAGGCAACCAAAAATGACAAACTATATACCAATTCAACTAAGTTTTTCACATAGATTCCAAATCTCCACTCAAAATCCTCTAGATCGTGCTAGGTTTCAAAATATGAATCCACTTTCAGAAATCATGTCAACTTTGATCATCACTAAAATCCAAACTATTGGTATAGAAATCATCCTCATGTTGCCTACATCATCCTGATCTAAACATCTAGCATTAACTCCTCATGAATCAAGAGATTCAGGTCCAAACAGATCTTACATGTCATCTTCGATCATCATCAATTGAGTCCAAATCAAGCCTAAAACGATCTATGTCATGTCTAGATCCTAACCACAAGTTCAAAACTATCTAACTCATGCTAAATCATGTTGAATTTTGAGAGATGCTAACCTGGTATAGATCTTGAAATAGGTGCAGTTAGAACTCGTGGCTTGCTTCAAAATGCTCCAGATAGCTTCAATGATCCACAAGGAAGAGATTGCACACCTCAATTTGGCTTGAATTGGCTCCAAACTCAGAATCCGATTTCAAGTTGCAGATGAGAAATTTCACTTGCTATTTTTGGTTCTGGCGCGAAATGAGGCTCAACCTTGATCTGAACTTGCTCTAATGAATATATAGAAGAGTTTCATGGGCTTTTGGATCCAAATTGAAGCCCAAAACAGTGCATTGCATTTTCTGATTTTTCTTCAAAAATTGAAATGTAATAGTCGTGTATCCCTTGCCATAGCTTGCTCTAGAAGCTTCCAACCAGTTGCAAAACCCCTTGTGAATGTTTCTGGACCAACAAGGAGTGTTGAATTGCCTTGGTAATTGATTTTGATATGTGACTTGTTTATGAAGTAACAACATTGAAAGTCATGGAATTATGCCTCAAATAAAAAATCTAAAAGTTCCAAAGTGTTCAAAATGAAATTTCCAATCAGAAAATGTACCCATTTTCTTGGTTTGAGGCATCTAGCACAAAAAGTCAATTTTCCCTCCTTTAATCATTTGAATTTTCTTCCTTTTCAAGCCATTTCAAACCAACTCTTGCTATGAGCTCAATCAATCCCTCATGACCTCTTGGATAGCCTAAAAACCCCATTTTGAGAAACTTTCATGTTGAACAAAATTGCATTTGACAAGTGCAAGTTGGAGATTTTGGCCTATGATTGAAAATGACCTATAATCTTACTTTCCCAAAATACCCCTGACTTGTAAACCTCATAACATGAGTTCTACAAATCAGATGGAATACTTCTAGTACAATTTAGAAATCTAAGATCATGAGGAACAACTTTCATGTTGACCAAAAGTTCATGTGAAACCTCTTTCTAAGTCAAAAATAGCCTTGAAGTCAGATGGTTTTCACAAACAAATTTCAAAAGCATCTGAGGACCTGTAACTTGTCTGGGCCATAACTTGAGTTCTATAAATCTAATGGAGGACTTCTAGTACTCAAATTAAAGGTATTGAGATGCTCTACAAGTTTCATGTTGGCCAAAGATCCATTTGAAACTTGTATCTTGACTTATGTGGCCTTGAAGTTAGGCACTAAACAGGGTAATTTGCACTGAAACCCTAATTTAGCAACTTCCCACATTCTTGATTCTTCTTGATTTGATCGGCACAACACCAAAAATGTCTTATCACATCATTTCATGAACTCCATAACCTAAACGTAGGCTTGAATTCTCTTGAATTGCATAATTGACCTAGGGTTGATCCAGATGAAACCCTAATTGTCTGCACTTCAACTGTGGCTCTTGCATTTGACACAATGACTTGATTTAGCTCCAACATGGCTCTCTAGGCACTCCATGAAATCTATACACCTCTCATATTCAAACCTCATGCTTCACATCCCATTGATGGTCCTCAACTGATCAAGACCTCCCACCACCTCCTGATGACTTGGATGACTTCTCAAGCTTGGATAAGATTTCTTGCTAGGCTTCTCTTGATAATAATCACACTTGATCCCATGTTGGATGAATGATATGCCATGATATGCAAATGATAGAACTATGCAAATGATAATGCAATGAATCATAAACCAGGTAAAAGATGTTGAGCAAATTTTGGGGTGCAACACCATCACCAAAAGGATGATAGAGAAAACTCACACACACAACCCTCACAGCAAAAGGATGTATGGAACACTAGTACAATCCAACACCAAAAGGATGACAGACCCATCACCAAAAGGATGATAGACCGGACTCACACACACAATCATGACAACAAAAGGATGTCGAGAACAATCGCACAATCTGGCACACATAGGATGACATACCCATCACCAAAAGGGTGATAGAGAGACACACACACAACCCTGACACCAAAAGGATTTTGGTAACACTCGCACAATCTAGAACTAAAAGGATGACAAACCAATCACCAAAAGGATGATAGAGCGACACTCACACAGACCTGACACCAAAAGGATGATTGAGCATCAGACACACACAACCCTGACACCAAAAGGATGTGGGGAACAGTCGCATAATCTGACACAAAAAGGATGACAAACCCATCACCAAAAGGATGATTGAGAGAAACACATAGAACCCTGCACCAAAAGGATGTAAGGAACACTCGCACAATCTGGATCCAAAAGGATGACAAACCCATCAACAAAAGGATGATAGAGAGACACTCATACAACCCTGACACCAAAAGGATTTTGGGAACACTCCCATAATCTAGAACCAAAAGGATGACAGACCAATCACCAAAAGGATGATAGAGCAACACACCCATAGACCTGACTCCAAAAGGATGATTGAGCGTCAAACACACACAACCCTGACACCAAAAGGATGTGGGGAACAATCGCACAATCTGACACCAAAAGGATGACAAACCCATCACCAAAAGGATGATTGAGAGAAACACACATAACCCTGAACCTAAAGGATGTAAGGAACACTCACACAATCTGGATCCAAAAGGATGACAGACCCATCACCAAAAGGATGATAGAGTGATACACATGCAAACCCTGACACAAAAAGGAGGTAGGGAACACTTACACATTCAGGCACCAAAAGGATGAGAGACCCATGACCAAAAGCATGATAGAGCGACACACACACAACCCTGACACCAAAAAGATATAAGGAACACTCGCACAATCTGGCACCAAAAGGATGACAGACCCATCACCAAAAGGATGATAGAACGACATACACACACAAACCTGACACCAAAAGGATTTAGGGAACACTCGCACGATGTGAAACCAAAACAATGACCCACCCATCACCAAAAGGATGATAGAGCGGCACACACACAACTCTGACACCAAAAGGATGTAGGAAACACCCGTACAATCTGAAACCAAAAGGATGACATACCCATTACCAAAAGGATGATTGAGCGACACACACACACAACCCTGACACCAAAAGGATGTAGGGAACACTTGCATAATCTGACACCAAAAGAATGGCAGACCCATCACCAAAAGGATGATAGAGCGACACACACAAAGCTCTGACACCAAAAGGATGTAGGAAACACTCGCACAATCTAAAACCAAAAGAATGACAGACCCATCACCAAAAGGATGATTGAGCGACAGATACACACAACCATGACACCAAAAGATTTAGGGAACACTCGTACAATTTGACACCAAAAGGCTGACAAACCCATCACACAAAGGATGATAGAGCGACACACACACAGACCTGACACCAAAAGGATGATTGAGCGTCAGACACACACAACCCTGACACCAAAAGGATGTGGGGAACAGTAGCACAATCTGACACCAAAAGGATGACAAACCCATCACCAAAAGGATGATTGAGAGAAACACACATAACCCTGCACCAAAAGGATGTAAGGAACACTCGCCCAATCTGGATCCAAACGGATAACAGACCCATCACCAAAAGGATGATAGAGTGACACACATGTAACCCTGATACAAAAAGGAGGTAGGGAGGACTCACACATTCAGGCACTAAAAGGATGAGAGACCTATGACCAAAAGCTTGATAGAGCGATACACACAACCCTGACACCAAAAGGATACAGGGAACACTCGCATAATCTGGCACCAAAAGGTTGACAGACCCATCACCAAAAGAATGATAGAGCGACAAACACACAAAAACCTGACACCAAAAGTATTTAGGGAACACTCGCACAATCTGACACCAAAAGGTTGACAGACCCATCACCAAAAGGATGATAGCTCGACACACACAAAGCTCTGACACCAAAAGGATGTAAGAAACTCTCGCAGAATCGAAAACCAAAAGGATGAGAGACCCATCACTAAAAGGATGATTGAGCGACAGACACACACAACCATGACACCAAAGGATGTAGGGAACGCTCGCACAATATGACACCAAAAGGCTGACAAACCCATCACACAAAGGATGATAGAGTGACACACGCACATCCCTGACACCAAAAGGATGTAGGGAACACTCGCACAATCTGATACAAAAAGGATGACAGATCCATCACCAAAAGGAAGATAGACCGAACTCACACACACAATCCTGACACCAAAAGGATGTAGGGGACACTCGCACAATCTGGCACCAAAAAGATGAAAGACCTATCACCCAAAGGATGAGAGAGCGACACATGCACATCCTTGACACCAAAAGGATGTAGGGAACACTCGAACAATCTGGCACCAAAAGGATAATAGACCCATCTCCAAAAGGAAGATAGAGAAACGTCACACACACAACCCTCACACCAAAAGGATGTCTGGAACACTCTTACAATCCGACACCTAAAGGATGACAGATCCATCACAAAAAGGATGATAGACCGAACTCACACACACAATCCTGACACCAAAAGGATGTAGGGAACACTGACACAATCTGGCACACAAAAGATGATAGACCCATCACCGAAAGGATGATAGAGAGACACACACACAACCCATGCACCAAAAGGATTTTGGGAACACTCACACAATCTAGAACTAAAAGGATGACAGACCAATCACCAAAAGGATGATAGAGCGACACACACACAGACCTGACACGAAAAGGATGATTGAGGGTCAGACACACACAACCCTGACACCAAAAGGATGTGGAGAACAGTCGCACAATCTGACACCAAAAGGATGACAAACCCATCACCAAAAGGATGATTGAGAGAAACACACACAACCCTGCACCAAAAGGATGTAAGGAACACTCGCACAATTTGGATCCAAAAGGATGACAGACCTATCACCAACAGGATGATTGAGTGACACACATGCAACCCTGACATAAAAAGGAGGTAGGGAACACTCGCACATTCAGGGACAAATATGATGAGAGAACCATGACCAAAAGCATGATAGAGCAACACACACACAACCCTGACACCAAAAGGATATAGGGAACACTCGCACAATCTGGCACCAAAAGGATGACAGACCCATCACCAAAAGGATGATAGAGCGACAGACACACATAAACTGACATCAAAAGGATTTAGGTAACACTCGCACAATGTGGAACCAAAACGATGACAGACTCATCACCAAAAGGATGATAGAGCGGCACACACACAACTCTAACACCAAATGGATGTAGGAACCTCTCGCACAATCTGGAACCAAAAGGATGACATACCCATCACCAAATGGATGATCGTGCGACAGACACCCACAACCGTTACACCAAAAGGATGTAGGGAACACTCGCACAATCTGACACCAAAAGGATAACAGACTCATCACCAAAAGGATGATAGTGCGACACACACAAAGCTCTAACACCAAAAGGATGTAAGAAACACTCGCACAATCTAAAACCAAAAGGATGACAAACCCATTACCAAAAGGATGATTGAGCGATAGACAAACACGACCATGACACCAAAAGATGTAGGAAACACTCGCACAATCTGACACCAAAAGGCTGACAAACCCATCACACAAAGAATGAAAGAGCGACACACATACATCCCTGACACCAAAAGTATGTAGGGAACACTCGCACAATCTGACACCAAAAGGATGACAGAACCATCACCAAAAGGATGATAGACCGAACTCACACACACAATCCTGACACCAAAAGGATGTACGAAACACTCGCATAATCTGACACCAAAAAGATGACAGACCCATAACCCAAAGGATGATAGAGCAACACACGCACATCCTTGACACCAAAAGGATGTATGGAAGACTCGAACAATCTGGCACCTAAAGGATGATAGACCTATCACCAAAAGGATGATAGAGCAAATTCACAGACACAACCCTCACACCAAAAGGATGTAGGGAACACTCGCACAATCCGAAGGCAAAAGGATGACAGACTAATCACCAAAAGGATGTAGGGAACACTTGCATAATCTGGCACACAAAAGATGACAGACCCATAACCAAAAAGGTGATAAAGTGACACACACACAGACCTGACACCAATAGGATGATTGAGTGTCAGACACACACAACCCGGACACCAAAAGGATGTGGGGAACACTCGCACAATCTGACACCAAAAGGATGACAAACCCATCACCAAAAGAATGATTGAGAGAAACACACACAACCCTACACCAAAAGGATGTAAGGAACACTCGCACAATCTGGATTCAAAATGATGACAGACCCATCACCAAAAGGATGATAGAGCGACACACACACAACCCCTCACCAAAAGGATGATAGAGTTACAGACACAGACAACCCTGACACCAAAAGGATTTAGGGAACACTCGCACAATGTGGAACCAAAACGATGACAGACCCATCACTAAAAAGATTATAGAGCGACACACACACAACTCTGACACCAAAAGGATGTGGGAGACACTCGTACAATCTGGAATAAAAATGATGACATACCCATCAACAAAAGGATGATTGAGCGACAGATACACACAACACTGACACCAAAAGGATGTAAGGAACACTCACATTATCTGAGACCAAAAGGATGACAGACCCATCACCAAAAGGATGATAGATCGACACACACAAAGCTCTGATGCCAAAAGGATGTAGGAAACACTCGCACAATCGAAAACCAAAAGGATGACACACCTATCACCAAAAGGATGATTGAGCGACAGACACACACAACCATGACACCAAAAGGATGTAGGGAACACTTGCACAATCTGACACTAAAAGGCTGACAAACCCATCACACGAAGGATGATAGTGCGACACACGCACATCCCTGACACCAAACGGATGTATGAAAAACTCGCACAATCTATAACCGAAAGGATGACAGACCCATCACACAAAGAATGATAGAGCGACACACGCATATCCTTGACACCAAAAGGATGTAGGGAACACTCGAATAATCTGGAACCAAAAGGATGATAGACCAATCACCAAAAGGATGATAGAGTAAACTCACACACGCAACCCTCACACTAAAAGGATGTAGGGATCACTCGCACAATCCGACACCAAAAGGATGACAAACCCATCACCAAAAGGATGATAGACCGAACTCCCACACACAATCCTGACACCAAAAGGATGTAGGGAACACTCCCACAATCTGGCACACAAAGGATGACAGACTCATCTCCAAAAGGATGATAAAGAGACACACACAACCCTCACACCAAAAGGATTTTGGGAACACTCTCACAATCTAGAACCAAAAGGATGACAGACCCATCACCAAAAGAATGATAGAGCGACACACTCACAGACCTAACACCAAATGGATGATTGAGCGTCAGACACACACAACCCTGACACCAAACGGATGTAGGGAAAACTCGCACAATCTATAACCGAAAGGATGACAGACCCATCACACAAAGAATGATAGAGCGACACACGCATATCCTTGACACCAAAAGGATGTAGGGAACACTCGAATAATCTGGAACCAAAAGGATGATAGACCAATCACCAAAAGGATGATAGAGTAAACTCACACACGCAACCCTCACACTAAAAGGATGTAGGGATCACTCGCACAATCCGACACCAAAACGATGACAGACCCATCACCAAAAGGATGATAGACCGAACTCCCACACACAATCCTGACACCAAAAGGATGTAGGGAACACTCCCACAATCTGGCACACAAAGGATGACAGACTCATCTCCAAAAGGATGATAAAGAGACACACACAACCCTCACACCAAAAGGATTTTGGGAACACTCTCACAATCTAGAACCAAAAGAATGACAGACCCATGACCAAAAGAATGATAGAGCAACACACTCACAAACCTAACACCAAATGGATGATTGAGCGTCAGACACACACAACCCTGACACCAAAAGGTTGTGGGGAACACTCGCACAATCTGACACCAAAAGGTTGACAAACCCATCATCAAAAGGATGATAGAGCGACAGACACGCACAACCCTAACACCAAAAGGATTTAGGGAACACTCGCATAATGTGGAACCAAAACGATGATAGACCCATCACTAAAAAAGATGATAGAGCGACACACACAAACCTCTGACAGATAAAGGATGTAGGAAACACTCGCACAATCTGGAAGAAAAAGGATGACAGACCCATCACCAAAAGGATGATTGAGCGACAGACACACACAACCCAGACACCAAAAGGATGTAAGGAACACTCGCACAATCTAAAACCAAAAGGATGATAGACCCATCACCGACAGAATGATAGAGAGACACACACAACCCTGACACCAAAGGGATTTTGGGAACACTCGCACAATCTATAACCAAAAGGATGATAAAGCGACACAGACACAGACCTGACACTAAAAGGATGTGGGGAAAACTCGCACAATCTGACACCAAAAGGATGACAAATCCATCACCAAAAGGATGATTGAGAGAAACACACACAACCCTGCACCAAAAGGATGTAAGGAACACTCGCACAATCTGGATTCAAAAGGATGACAGACCCATAACCAAAAGGATGATAGAGTTACACACATGCAACCCTGACTAAAAAAGGAGGTAGGTAACACTCGCAAAAAAAGGATGAGAGACCCATGACCAAAAGCATGATAGAGCGACACACACATAACCTTGACACCAAAAGGATGTAGGGAACACTCGCAGAATTTGGCACCGAAAGGATGACAGACCCATCACCAAAAGGATGATAGAGAGACAGACACACACAACCCTGACGCCAAAATGATTTAGGGAACACTCACACAATGGGGAACCAAAACGATGACAGGCCCATCATCAAAAGGATGATAGAGCGGCACACACAAAGCTCTAGCACCAAAAGGATGTAGGAAACACTCGAACAATCTGGAACTAAAAGGATGACATACTATTGCACCCTAAAATTTGCCTAACCTTTTCTTACTTGGCTTTTGTTTCATTGCATTAGCATATCATTGATCTAACATTTGCATAACATAGCATTGCTCAGTTGTGCAGGGGATCAAGTGTGGTTTATATCAAGAGGAGCCTTTCTAAAGGTCTTATGCAAGCTTGAGAAGTCACCAAAGTCATCAGGAAGAAGGTTGGGTTCTTGAGAGGTTCAGTTGTTTGTATGTGGTTAATCCCCTGATCTGAGGACCAATTGAAGATCATCAGGGGGTTGTGGGGCCCTGATTAAGGGTAGTATGTGTGGATAAAGCTTATAGAGTGCCTTGAGGGTCATGGTGGATCTCAATCAAGTTATGGTGTCAAGTATGAAGAGCCACAGTTGAAGGTGTTGCAATTAGGGTTTTCATCTGAGTAACCCTAAGTCAACTGTGCAATTGAAGAGGGTCAAAGCTCAATTCTAAGTCTTTGTAATCATGGATAATTTTTTTGAGATACATGATATGATATTCCAAGATAAATCCAAGAAAAGTTCAAACTGTGAGGAGTTGCTAAACTAGGGTTCTCAGGGTAAAATCCCCTATTTAATGCCTAACTTCAAGACCACTTATCTCAAGATGAAAGTTTCATATCCACTTTTGGCCAACATGAAACTTGTAGAACATGATCTTAGCTTTAATTTGAGTACTAGAATTCCTCCATTGGATTTATAGAACTCAAGTTATGGTTCAGCCAAGTTACAGGTCGTCTGAGGAATGTGAAATTTGTCTGTGAAAGTTCACCAACTTCCAAGGAACTTTTGACCTATTAGGGTGTTTCTCATAAACTTTTGGCCAACATGAAAGTTGTAGGTCTTGATCTTAGCTTTCCAAATTGTACTAGAAGTCTTCCATCTGAGTTGTAGAACTCAAGTTATGAGGTTTACAAGTTAGGGGTATTTTGGGAAAGTAAGATTATAGGTCATTTGGCATTATAGGTCAATTTCACCATCTTGCAAGCTTCAAATGAAGTTTTGGTCAACACAAAACTTGCTCAAAATGATGTTTTCAGGTCAACCATATCCTCATGATGAATTGATTTGGCTTAGGGTAGGACTTTGTTTGAGAAATTTGGCACAAGGGAGAATTTAAAGGCATTTAAGTGAAAAATTAAAGATTAATTCATTTTGTGCTCAAACAAGGCAAGTGAGTACTAATTTTAATCAGAAAAATCATTCTAAGCACTTTGGCATTATTAGATTTTTCATTTGAGGCTTATTTCATGGTGGTTTGATTTGTAACTTCACAAATAAGCAACACATCATAACTTGTTCATATGATAAGTTCAAGCTCTCAATTGTATCCATATACTCTCACCAGACCACAAGCAAGTGAATTGAAGCTTCCAAGGGAAGTTTTGAGTACAAATTCATGCATACCATTGTTGAATTTTTTAGAAGAAAATTGAAATGTGGATTTCTGAATTTGGGCCTTCATTGGACCTCTAAAGCCCACAAATCATTTCTATATAAGTTCTATGACTGATTCAGAGCAATATTGGTGATCATTTCGTGCTAGAACCAGAGAGAGCAAGTTGAGTTTTCAAGCTTCAAGTGAAGAATCGAGTTTCATTTTCAGAGAAAATCAAGGCAATTCTTGGATTGAAACATCTTCAGCATACTTAATTGAGTAGATCTGCACAAGTTGGAGCCAAGAATCACTCTGCTAATACCTCAATATCAAGCTACATTCCAGGTTTTTATTTTTCACGATTGCGCTAGTTTTATCATGATCTAGCATATTTTGAAATGTGGTTAGGATTTAGGAAGGTTACTAGATGGATTATGGATCACAAATTGAGAGTTTAGAGACAAATTAGGATGAGGTGTGATTTCTGTTTGGAGTTGGTTTGGCCTGATCCTAAGGATTCAGCACGATCTTAATAGTTTATGATGATCAGTGAAGCATAAAGAGGAGATCTATGGTTTTAGATTAAGGTTTGGTGATGATCAGAATTGTGGTGTAATTTCTGTTTGTGTTCGAATTTTAAAATCTATGAGGAATTAGAGGAAATGAAGGTGATATTTGGAATCTACATGAAATTTGGAGTGAGACTGTATGATTTTGGTTAAGGATCCATGACCTGTACATGATGCCTCACCGGAGAAGACGACCGGCGTCTTTCTCCGGCCACCGCTGCAACTCTCCCCGTATTTCCAATTCAAACGAAGAAGATGAAGTGTGGACCCTTGGATCTGCTTGAAATCTTGACTTTGTATCCTCATCCAATGGCCACGTTTTAATTTCAGAATTGCCTTGGACCTGATTGAAACACTGCGTTTCATTAAATGAGGTGGCAGCCTGTGAGACCTCAGATTAGCTTGACCAGTCATTCCATCCAACGCCTCTCATTTATTTCAGCATTTAAATTTTGTTTAATTGATTTTCTTTTATTTTAATTGCTAATTTCATTTTAAATTCATTTTAATTCCAATATTCATCAGAAAAATAAAATAAAAATATGTCCATGTTCCTCATTTTATTCTTGAATTTCCTATGCTTTAACATTTGATTTTTGCCTGATTTTTCATTTATTTGGCATTTTTCCATTTTTATCAATTTCTTTAATTTGGCTTTTTTTCTTCATGTTTTGTTGATTTTTGTTCTTGCAATTGGTGTTGAATTTGGGGCTGATTTTTGGCTAGCTGGTAGGTTAGAGATGCATGATCTCCTAGGATTTATTTCATAATATTTAGACAAATTAAGTTCTGTTTTGGATTAGGATCATTAGATCTTCCATTTTAGGGTTTTCATTTGATACCTTGTGATCTAGGATTTTTTAGGTGACCTTCCCATTTGATTCGATCCCTGATCTTTCTACTATAGGTCCTTAACATGTTTAGGTTCCCTTAGAAAATTTCCTAGGATTTTAGAAGTAGTTTTAGTATTTTTCATAGATTTGATGCTTAGGCTAGTTTTAAGTTGCTTTCACATAGCACTTGTTTTAGAATGACCTCAATGGTTTCCTTTAGTGCATAATAAGTTTGCTAACTTCTTTGTTGATGCTTTAGACATGTGTAAGCTTCTGTTTGCTTGGTTGTGATGCTTAATTTGGTGTTTAGATCCCCTTTTAGTAGCTTTCTTTGAGCTTGTTCAATTAGGGTTTAGGAAGAGCTTAGTTGCTTTCTCCTTCTTCAAATAAACATGGATTGCTTTGATTGTTTTTCATTCTCATCCTATGATTCAAGGTCCTTATGTGAAATACTCATCCCTCCTTTGGAAGGATGTGTGGCATTTCACCAGAGGTAGAACCTTAGAGGATGCCTATCTCAGATGACTGGTTGAGTGCAGGTTGGATCCCATTAGTTTCCATCCTGCTTCCCATCATCATCCTTTGATCTTGATGTTAGTCCTCTTCCATTTTTGTTGGAGCTTGTTGAAGCATGAAGATGAAGACTTCTCTTGAAGATGACTTGTACTTGAAGTTGTTTGCAGACTGTTTGATTGTTCGCTGTTTATCTGCTTTGCTATTGAGTTGTTTGTCTGCTAGTTTGTCTGCTGTATTTTCTGACTGCTCTGCTTTGCTTGTGTGACTGATTGACTGTGTGTTGCATTAGACTAGGTTCTCATATATATGTTTCTAGGCTTAAGAGCATCCTAAAGGTTGAGATTATCTCCCTTTGCTTGTCTGCATTTAGAGGTTGAGTCTGTCTCCCTCTGCTTGACTGTTATTATTTGGCTTTGCTTGTTGGCTTAAGGTTGAGTCTGTCTCCCTTGCCTGTGTTTTGTGTGTTGCCTTTGGGCTTGCTTGCTCTAGAAGTTGAGCTTGGCTCCTTCTGCTTGTTTGTTGCATTGCATGCATTTCATTTACAATTGTTTCTTTTCAATTATTTCTTTCTGTTGTTGCTTTCCTTTGCCATGTTCCCCTAGGAACTCTGACTTCCCTTGTTCAAGAGAAGTTATGATAAACATTAGGGTTCTAACCATGCATGATAACATTAGGTAGTTCCCTCCTAACCTTAACCATAGGATCAACTTTGCATGACAACTTTAGGATTGAATCAGTTCCCCTTTAGTGTGTCTTTTCTCTTCTCATCTTCAAACAAATCAAAATACAATAATAAAGGTTAATTGACGTCGTACGCTACGAGCCTTAAGCTACTTGAGAAAGGGTTGTTGGAGAGTTTCTTTCCAAAAGTATGGATGTTTAGTATGGCACCCTTTGGGTGACATGCGACACATTCACTCTCAGGTCATAGTCTCTAGTGCGATATCAGTTGCAAACATCCATAAAAGATACTTCTCTAAAAAACAGAAAACAAAGATCAAACTCTTTTTTTCCTCTTGGACCTTTAATTCTTGGAAACCCTTTTCAGAAGGAGAGTTTTGTTAACTCCCGGTTCTACCGCAAACAGTAAACGCCTAAGTCTCCGTCAAGCGAGCTGCATACACCAAACTGCTGGAACCGTCTGTTAACCCTACTCGGATAAAAAAGACAAGCCCGTGTCCCTCGTGTCCTGAACTACGTTTGCTCTGATCTTTCACGCTGTGTGAAAGTACGTAGGCACGAAATGCAATATCTCGGCGAGCAACCTTCCCCGTAACCCGTAGTTAGGCGAACTACGTTGACTCTGATTTCTCGTTCCAGACGGAATACGTAGGCATAAAATGCGACGCTTTACCGAGTCATTTTCTTTTCTTTTCAGACCAGACCTTTAGTGTAGATAGATGTAACAAACCCGTTAGATAAACACAACAAGTGTTGATCCCATCTAGTACGATGGACGTGAGGGATGCTAATACCTTCCCCTTTCGTAACCGACTCCTGAATCCAGACAATGGTTGCGATGACCTTGTATTATACCTTTTCGTCAGGTTTTTCCGATCGTTTCCTTTCCCGTTCTGAGGGATAAATAACGAAAGGTGGCGACTCTTTTGTTTTTCCGGCCACGTTTTTCGCAGTAGCGATAGCTGGCGACTCTGCTGGGGAATCTGGTTCCCTATGCGAGTCAATCCTAGTGCTTGTGTGTTTACTTGTTGGGTTTTATTTATCGCATTTTACTTTCCGCATTTTATTTTCAGTATGATATTATTATTGTGCTGTTGTTGGAATGGGCTCTGATGAGTGAGAAGCCAGACCCAGGCTTGAGTGTACTTAGCATTAGTTGTGGAAATTAGTGGGCGCGTGCTTGCTTTGCAGGCACTAGTGTCTCATGAAATCCACGCTCAGACGAGGTTCTCCCGGTTGACTTCTTTTCCAGCACTTTGGGCTTGAGGGGTTGTTGGTTTGGAGGATTGTCGACTCTGGGGACCGATCATTTGTGAATCAGCTGAGTGAGGCCACTTCAAGAGATGATGATGCCACACCTTCTGGGTATCGTATCATCGCTTTTGAAAGTCTGTAACGCTGGGAAACACATAGGATGTCGTACCTTGTTTGTGATTAGGTCCATATCTGTGAGCGGGGTCGAGTTATTGCAGGAAGCCTTAACCTTCAGACTACCTGGTTTTCTTGATAGTGAATCAGCGTTGTTGGGTTCAGAGGGTTCTTATCATCAGAGATGTGGTTGTTCTCGATAGTGCATATTTATTGGTCCTCTTCAGGGTTGTGCTATCAGAGCAGTGTTGTGATTGTGTTGGATCAGAGCCTCGGTCTTCTCAGCAGCACCAGCTTGATCCCCTGTTGCATGTTTGCATTTTGCATTTTGCATACTCATTTGCATATCATTCACGTGTGTCTGTGTTGCAGGTACATTATCCCCCGGTTCCGGTTTTCATGCCTTCTGTTGTGCTATTATGGGATCTCTGAAGAAGAATGTGGCCTACAAGCTCCCTACACCAGATGTTGCTCTACTGTCCAGTTTGATTGCCTTGGCTGATGATACAGTGAGAGGGGAATTCATAAAATCTTATGGGAAGCTGCTCAGTCTGGTTCGTAAACCTTATGTGTATGAGTTGAATGGGTTGTATGCCTTGCTCCAATTCTATGATCCTCCATTGAGATGCTTCACTTTTCCGAATTTCATTCTTGTACTTACATTAGAGGAGTATGCTGAGTTGTTGGGTGTGCCTATCAAGAGCAGATGCCATTTGTTCATATGGATGTTAAGCCTAATCTGGCTAATCTAGCTCTTTCTCTTCATCTGGATGCTTCTGAGTTGATCTTGTCCAGTTGGAATGGGGTTCCTGGATTTTCTCTGCGGTTCTTAGTTAGGAAAGCCCAACAGTGTGCCAAAGACGGTTGTTGGACCGAAGTCAACTCCATTCTTTCCCTCTGCATATATGGTATCATTTTGTTTCTCAACAGGCCTGATTTTGTAGACTTGGATGCCTTCCATATCTTTGCATCAGGGAATCCAGTCCCTACCTTGATCGGCGATGTGTATGATTCCGTCCATTACAAGAACGAAAATAGAAGGGGTAAGAATGTATCATGCTGTGTGCCCTTACTCTATAGATGGTTTGCTAGTCACCTGCCTAAGAAGGTTCTCTTTGCTTCATCTGCAGCCACAGTTGAGCGGTCTGAGCGATTGATGGGTTTATCAGCAGAGAGTGTCGTTTGGTTTGATAGAGATATGTTGGGTACTGAGGTCATATTCAGCTGCAGTGGGTTTCCAAATGTGTCGTTGATAGGAAGAAAGGGCTGTATCAACTATAATCCATCTCTACTTGTCAGACAGTTTGCTTATGCTTTGAGGGGTCCTCCAAAAGAGGAAGAGGTGCAGGAATCTCTGTACCTCACTGGTCTTCTAGAGGGGGATATGTTGGCTAAGCTTTAGCATGCCTGGAATGATATCAGTAGACGAGGAAAATCTTTGTTGGGTAAGAGCAATAGCCAAGCTTATGCTCCTTACATGATTTGGATCAGGACCAGAGCAGAGACCATAGGGATGCCTTTTCCACCTGTTAAGCAGGAGTTCCCTCTAGTGGTTAAAGAGCCTACTACCGTGCCTATTGTCGCTTCCGCGAAAATAAGGTGCCGGCAAAACAGAAGAGTCGCCACCTTTCGTTATTTATCCCTCAGAATGGGAAAGGAAACGATCGGAAAAACCTGACGAAAAGGTATAAGACAAGGTCATCGCAACCATTGTCTGGGTTCGGGAGTCGGTTACGCAAGGGGATGGTATTAGCACCCCTCACGTCCATCGTACTCGATGGGATCCACGCTTGTTGTGTTTACTGGACGAGTTGGTTTTATCTATCTACCTATCAAGGCTGGCTTAAAAAAGAAAAGAAAATGACTCGACAAAGCGTCGCACTTTATGCCTATGTATTCCCATCAGAGAATGAGAAATCAGAGTCAACGTAGTTCGCCTAACTACGGGTTATGGGGAAGGTGGCTCGCCAATACATCAGTATTGTGCCTACGTACTCTCAACAGGTCTGAGAGATCATAGCTTACGTAGTTCGGGATAATACGGATTACGGGATATTAGATTCATCTGTTTTATCGAGTAGGGTTAAACAGCAGTTCCAGCAGTTAGGGACAAAGCCTGTTTGCGGTGGCGCTGAAGTTTAACGACACTCTTTTCTTCAGAAAGGCTTTCCTTTGAATTATGGGCCCACGGGGCAAAAAGGTTTGAAGTTTGTTTTCTGTCTTTTACGAAAGATCTGTTTTTTATGGGTGTTTGCAATTTCAATCGCACTAAAGACTATGACCTGAGAGTGAATGCGTCGCATGTCACCCAAAGGGTACCATACTAAACATCCAGACTGTTGAAAAGAAACTCTCCAACAATCCTTTCTCAGATAGCTTAAGGCTCGTAACGTACGAAAGAAATCATTCATGATTACTGTATCTTAAGCTGTTTTGAGATGAGAAGAGAGAACGAACAAGTTCAACTAAGGGGAGACTATCAAGTCCTAATGTTGTCATGCCAAGGATTCATCCTATAGTTGAAGATTGAAACAGGGAACTCCTAGAAGTTTTCATGCATAGGTTTCCACCTAAAGTTCTAATCATCACTTTCTTATCAAAGGAAGTGAGATTCCTAAGGGATCATGTCAATGATAAACAGAAACAGATAAAGCACCGGCTTAAACAGTAAACAGTAAACGACTGTAAAATGCATGCAATGCAAGTGAGGGAGGAAATGTGTGTGGGGCATCAGCCTCCACAAGCTCATCTCAACCTCAAGCCAGATATGAATAACTGCAATCATACAGAAAGAATAAAATTCTATCAAGCAAGATAGGAGCAACTGCAATCATACAGAAGAAATAACATGCTATCAAGCCACACAAACCACATGGGCAAGGGAGCTGGGCTCTACCGAATACCCGCAAGCAAAGCCATACAGTAAAAATACAAGCAGAGGGAGCAACTCAACCTCTAGTGCAATCATACTCCTAGCTTAAAGTCAGTCTAGATATGAACTTATTCTAATGCATCAAGAAAGTCAAACAAGGCACATCAGCACAGAAAAGAAAACAGACAAGAAAGAAAGCAGATCAACAACTCCCTCTTTCAACTTCAAGCTTCAGCTCTTCTGACAGCAATCCAGTCTTCAGTCTTCAGCAACTCTTCAGGGCTACCACCTTTCATGACAAGTATCCACTTGCTTCTCCAGGGTTTCAACCCATCAAACATAAGTATCAACTTGTTCTCTCTTCTTCAAGCTTCATCTCTTCAGTCAATTCCACCCTCAGGCTTCACTCCTAACTACAAGTATCAACTTGATCCCTTCAGGCTCTCAATGCATCAATGTAAGTGTCAACTTATCCTTTATTCCTCAAGCCTCAGCTCTTCACTTAATCTCCATTGGATCTTCTTCACAAGTATCAACTTGTTCTTCTTGCTCTTCAAGCTTCAGCTGCAATGGCAATGCTCAAGGAATCATCCTCTTCCACACTCTCCAATGAAGTCCTCATCATCAAACTCAAGTCCAACATCTTTCAAGATACTCAAACCCGAAGACAATTGATTTAACAGAATGAGTGAAATGATAAACAGCTTATTGACAACCAAAGGAAGCCTGTAAGGGTTCGTCATTATGAGAGACTGGTTCCCTCAAAGTTCTACTTCCCAGATAAAGCCACTCATCCCTCCAAAGGAGGGATGTGAATATCTTAGAAGGAATTTTAGTCATTGGGAGGAATGGAAGCACAAGATGCTTTCCATATTTGTGAAAGAAGTCATTCTAATTATAAGGCTCTCCTATGTCTCCTACCTCTTAAATCTTCATCAGACACCTTCAGGAACAAACAACTCCAAGCTCCAAGCAACTTCAAGCATCTTCAAGCATCCTTACCTTGTCTTCAACTTATCCTCAATCTCAACCAAAGGCAAACAAAGCCAAAACCCTAATCTAATGGGACTAAATAAGTTAATCTAGTTGAGTTAGTAAGTTAGGATCACCTAAAACCTAGTACTAAAGTTAATCCTAACTAAAATACTAAAACCAATTGTAAAATCCTACAAAAATAACTATAGGAACCTAGGTCAATCATGACCCTACCATATTAATTCCAGAGATCAAATCATCAAATAAGCCTTAGAAATAAATTCTACACTACAAGGTACTAAACCTAAACCCTAGAAGGAAACACCTAAAGCTTAATCTAGAAAACACACCTATCTTCATCACAAAAATGTGAGAAAAATGCTATGGGAGCATACATGTCTAAACTAATCACACACAAAAAATTAGCTCAGGAATCATCACCACATGATCACACAAAATTCCACAAAATCAAGGATCAAACATAACTATTTTAATATCAATTAAAATGTAAAAATTCTCATAAAATCAGAACATGCATGAAATAAAAATATATTTTATCTAAAAAATACTAGACTCAATCATGAATATAATGCAAAAAGAATGGGATTAATTATATCATTTTTCAATTTTATATGATTTAATCAAGAACCATGTATAAAATGAAGAATTAAAAGAAAATCAAAATAAACAGATAAACACGCGGTGCAACTAGCAATGAAAATCAGTTCACATAATGGATTGGGCCATCAGGGGGGTGCAGGTATCAACCAATTTACTAAGCCCAGCATCAACAACTAAATGAAATGATGCGTTTCATTATCTCAGATCCTTCACAAACTGAAATTAAAACGTGGCCGTTGGATCACTCCTTTAGTCAAAGGTCTCAGCCCCATCCAATGGCTCTAAAGTCATCTTCAACCTTTTGAATCTCTGAACCTCACGCGCAGCTCCGGCCACCACCGGTGGTACTCCGTTCATCGTCCCCAACCCTAACTCTCTCTAGGATCCTCCATTGCAAGTGGTCTGTACATGAAACTTGTCCCAAATTTCCTCACGAATTCATTCATGCCCTTTATTCTCTCTGAAACCTCAAGATTTGCCATAACCAATTCTCAACCGAAAATGGTGACATCCTTAATTGGTCACTAATTCTCAAACTAACTATCTGAAAACCTTCCTACACCATTCTACAATGGATCTAACACCCTAATTCGTATTGATTCTACCTAATTTAAGCTGGAGATAGAAAGTTACTAACCTAAAAATTCTTGATGAACAGATGCACTAAATCTTTAAATCAAGCTCTCCAACCTTCCAGACACGATCAATGGATCATTCCCTTGCTTCTGTATGCACAAGAACCGGTTGAAAACTCCTGAAACTTGAAACCCGATGGTGAGTTGCAGGTGGAAAAATCTGAGCTCAAGAACACCAATCAGCCACGAATTCCTCTTGATTATTATCTGGAATCAATCCCTAGCATCCATGGAAGAGGTTGCAATCAAGAAAATGGATGGAAAGTGAAAAAATTGGTGAAACCGAATTCAGTTGCAAGCAATGCAATTCCAATCTCAATCTCTGCTCTCTCCTTCAATCATCACCAACCTTTGCTTTGGATCACCTCTACTCAATATATAGAACATGTATGGATGATCTAGAACCCTCTAGATCCTTCTAATGAGAAATCCAATCTCTCATGTCATGAGAATTTCAACCTTATGCCATGGTATGCATAGTTCTGTTTGCAGCTTGGAATCCATCCCATTCTCTTTCAATTTCTCCCCTAGTGACATTTTGAAAGTGTTTGGCTTGCAAGGGATCTTGCTCATGCCTTGATTCTAGGTTTTGCAAATGTTACTTAAGATGTAAGTAACTACTTTTCAAAGCAAGTGCACCAATTGAATTTCAATTCAAAAATGTGGCTAAACCAATGTTCTTAAAATGTTTTTTAGAGTCAAAATGATATATTACATGCCTTGGTTTGGATGTGTAGGTCAAAAATATCAATTTCCAACTTTGGTTTATTTAACTTATACCCTTATTTTAGGTCATTTTTGCAACTTTGAGCTACAAGCATTTCCATCATCTCATGACCTCCATACTAGCCTTAAAACATCATTTTGAACAAGTTTGATGTTGAACATTTTCCCATTTGAAGCTTGGAAATAGGAGTTATGGCCTTATGCTTGAAATGACCTGTAATCTCCAAATGACCAAACTACCCTTGACTTGTCAAAGCCATAACTTGAGTTCTACAAACCCAATCATGGACTTCTAGTACTCTCTAGAAAGCTAAGAGAATAAGGAACAACATTCATGTTGAACAAATGTTCATAGGAATCATCCTTCTAGGGAAAACGTTTGATGCAAGTTGGGTAACTTTAAAGCCCCCAAATCCACAGACCTCAGATGACCTGTAACTTGTCAAAGTCATAACTTGAGTTCTACAAGTCCTATCAAGGACTTCTAGCACTCAAATTAAATCTAAGATCATGCTATACAACATTCATGTTGGGGGTGAGATGAGATGACATTCACATCTTGAGCTAAACTGCCTTGAAGATAGGGGTCAAACTAGGGGATTTTACACTGTCAAGCCTTAGAAACCCTAGCTTGAAACTTCTCAAACTCTTCAATCATGATGAGTTAACCTTGGAATCATCCTTATAACATCTCAATGTATCAATCCATGATCACATGGCTCTTGGATTAGGTCTCAACCTTCCTCAAATCATCAGTTGACCTAGGGTTGACCCAGTCAAACCCTAATTGCATCAATCATGGTTGAGTCTTCTTAATCTTGCACAATGACCTATCTAGGACTCATGATGTCTTTCAAGACATCTCATAAGCTTTATCAAGGCTTCAAGTCCACATTCCTGGCTTCAGAATCATCTGAGGAGCTCCCACAACTCTCAAGTTAGGAGACACACCCTCTTGGTTTCAACCACTCTCTCTGAGGATTTTTTAACTTTTCTGACAAGGATATCAACCCTTGAACACTTGAATAAGCTCCTTAGGTAGCTTCAAGGTCTTGCATAGCCCTTGATTGGTAATCATACCTCTTGATCTCCTGCATACATGTCAATGAAATGCAAATGATAATGCTAATGTGAATGAAATGAAACATAAGCTAGGTAAAGACATGTTGGTCAAATTTTGGGGTGCAACACCTATTCCGCAGTAAAATCAAGTATTAGCTGAGAAGGAAGAACTGAAAAAGTCCAACGAAGAGTTGGAGAAAGAGTTAGCTCAGGCTAGAAGCGAGAGAAATGAAGTTGTCCACTCCTTCAAGAAGCAGACAGAGTTGGTGAACTGGTTAGGCACGGACTTGACTAAGCAGATAGCTGATCGTGAACGTTTGGGTCAGGACTTCAAATCTGTCAATGATGTATGGCCACCAAGAAGCAGAATTTGGATGAAGCATACCGGAGAATCTCCAAGTTCAATCAGTAGTGGAATGCCACTATAGCCAATAACAAAGAGAGGGAGGACAAACTGAAACAACAGATCTCCAAATTGAAAGCTCAGGTGAAGGCCAGTGAGAAGATGTTTGATGAAGAAACTGCTCGCAGATATGCCACTAAAGACATGCTTAACAAAGCTCTCGCTACCCTGAAAGATCGCAAGCAGATGTTCGAGTCTAAGAAGCGAAAGTTAGAAGATTGCTTTGGCCAGGGAGCATGGGAAGATTCTGTTGAAGGTCTTCAGTGCACCATTATGCATAGAGAGTTTCTTGTTGAAGGGTTACTCACTCGGCCCGATCACCCCAAGACAAAAGAGTTGCTAGAGGAGTTTCGTGCCCGTTGTCGCACTTGATTATCTTTGTAACCCTTTGTATTTTTCTGATCTTTGCTGTAGGCTGACCATCACCAGGCTTGTTGGTCGAGGTCATGCTATTGATTCCCCATATATTCATTGACATTGTAGTGTTGCCTTGTTGGGCCATATATATATGAGATGTTATTTCAGTGACTGGATTCGGACTTCTTGTTTTCAGCACTAGCACTCTGGCACTAGAATCGGGGGAAAAATCTCCCTAACGCACAGACACACGTTTGCATCTGCATAAATCATTTGCATAGTTGGTACCTTGTACTGTGTTTCCTAACCCTCTGTCGATGCAGGTTTCAGGATTGCCGATCAGCGAATTCATCGCTACTCTACCAGAAGCAACTGCAAGAAAGCTATGGATCAAATGCAAGTTGAGATGCAGGAGATGCGCGACAGGATGACGCAGTTCATGCAAGCGATGGAAATTGTGGCCAAGGCCAAGGAGCAGCTGCAGACACTGGTGCAGCCTTTGATTTCCAGGGTTGACAGTCAGGGTGTGCTACATGGCGGAATTGCTACTGATCCTCCTCACGGCGAGACTCTCCAAGCTGGTGATGTTATACCGGTGGTTACCCCCAATGCGACTGAGAATGGTAACAGGGCTGAGAACGGAAATGTGACTGGTAACGGTAATGGGCATGTGAAAACCAACGGTAATATTGGCGCTGGTAATGCTGGGTTCAATATTGGTACTGGGAATGCTGGGTTTGGTGTTGGTGCTGGAAATATTGGTATGGGTATTGGTGTTGGCCATGCTGGTTTCGTTGGTGCCAATCAGGGCTATGGAAATCAAGGTTATGGCAATTAGGGTTACGATAATCAGGGTTTCGGTAACGCAGGTTTTGGCAATGCAAGCAACAATGGTGTTGGAATGGGTGCTCACAACGCTGGTTTTGGGCCCGGTGCTGGAAATCAGGGTTTTGGTAATACAGGGTATGGTCCCAGGTTCAATCAGACTGGTTTCGGTCCTAATACTGCTTATGCTGGGTATGACAATGGGGATTCCCATTGGGACGAAGATCGTCAGGAAGATGCTTTCCCTCCGCCAAGCAAGGATCTTGAGATGCCCACTGACAGTGACAGAAGGTTCAGGTTGTTGGAAGAACAGATGAAGAATCTTGCTAATCAGAATTCCAAGGGGTTGGACGTGGCTAACATGGGATTGGTTCCTGGCTTGAGGGTACCACTTAAGTTCAAAGTGCCCACTTTCGACAAGTATAAGGGGGATACTTGCCCAAGAGTTCACGTGCAGTCTTACTATCAGAGAATATCCGCCTACTCCGATGACGAAAAGATGCTGATGCATTTTTTCCAGGATAGCCTATCTGGACCGTCATTGGAATGGTATATGGGGTTAGAGCCTACTCAGATTGATAGCTGGAAGGAGTTGGCAGAAGCTTTTGTCAAGCATTACCAATATAACAGCGACCTTGCGCCAAACAGGGTCCAACTCCAAAATCTTTCTCAAAAGAATGGTGAGAGTTTCAAAGAGTACGCCCAGAGGTGGCGTGAGCTTGCAGCCAAGGTGCACCCACCCATGGTAGAGTGTGAGTTGGTGGATATGTTTGTGGGCACTTTCGTTGGGTTGTATTATGACAGGCTTATCGATTGTACGACGAGTAACTTTTCTGAGTTGATACTCTTGGGAGAACGTATCGAGAATGGTGTTAAGATTGGTAAGATTCAAGCGGGAGAGTCAACCTCAGCGGGAGGTGGTAAAAGGGCTTTTGGAAACAAGAGACAGGGGGATACTAATTCAGTATACAGCTCCCGAGGAAGAGGTAGAGGTCGAAACCAATACCGTCAGCAGCAAATTGCTAGTGTGACAATTCCTGTGCCTCAACCGCAACAACAATAGCCACAGCAGCAACAGGGACGACATAATTCTGCTCCACAAAGATACATAGGTTGGGATAGAGCTGTGAAAAGAGTATTTGATGCACCTCCATTGCCGTATGCTCAACTTCTTCCAACTTTCTTACAGTTGCAGCTTGTTGAGAAACGGACGTTGGCCCCGTTAAAGGGCACGCCTCCTTTTGGTTATGACGCCAATGCACATTGCGAATTTCACTCCGGGGCACCCGGTCACAGCATCGAGAACTGTCATGCGTTCAAGCACAAGGTGCAAGATTTGATAGATAGCAAGGCTATAAACTTTGGTAATGAGGCACCCAACATTGAGAAAAATTCGATGCCAACTCACGGATCTGCACAGGTGGGTGCAGTCTTGGAAGATACCAGTCTGAATTTGGTTATGAATGTGGATGAACTACAGACACCTCTGGGTTATGTCAAGAATAGATTATTAAAAGGGGGAGTGTTCCCTGGCTGTGACGCAGATTGTGTTGACTGTGCAGCCCGGCCTGAGGGTTGTGATAACTTGAGAAGAGGTATCCAAGGGCTGATTGATCAAGGAACGCTGCAATTCGACCGTACTGCTGAAGAGAAGCCTGTTGAGGCAATAGCTGAAAGGCAGGGCGAAGTTGCAACGATTACGATCCCGTTTAAAACTGTCACGATATCGGAGCCTCCCAAGAGGCCGACCATTACAATAACCAAAGCTGGGCCCATTCCGTATGAAAGCACTAAAGCTATCCCTTGGAACGATGGGGCAGAAGTTTACTGCAATGGAGAAAATATTAACCTGGAAAGCCCGCTGGTAGGGTCAGTTGATAACCTTGTGGGGGAAGGGGGCATAACCCGCAATGGTAGAATCTTTGCATCACCATAAGTAGAAGCTGAGAGAACTTCCCGAGGAATGGGTAAAGTCGATGAAGGAGGACCTTCTCAGGAGAAAGAAAAAGAGGCTTTAACCAAAGACGTGGAAGAATTCATGAGATTGATTCGGAAGAGCGATTATAAAATTATCGATCATCTGCAGCAGACGCCTTCCAAAATCTCGATTTTGTCATTGTTACTTTGTTCCGAGGCCCACTGGAACGCTTTGCTGAAAGCTCTTGATGCTGCTTTTGTACCCCAGGAGATATCCGTTAATCAGCTCGAAGGAGTGATTGCGCACGTGAATGCGGGGCATGGCCTTGGCTTTACAGATTTTGATTTGACACCCAGGGGCCGCAACCACAACAGTGCGTTGCATATTTTAATTGAGTGTAGGGGCACTGTTATGTCTCATGTCCTTGTTGACACTGGTTCATCCCTGAACGTTTTGCCGAAGAAGGCACTTTTTAAGCTAGATACCCGATGTGTAATCTGCACGCCAAGCGACTTGGTTGTGAGAGCTTTTGATGGGACTAGAAGGTCTGTGTTCGGAGAACTGACTTTGCCAATTCAGGTTGGTCCATAGGTGTTTGACACTGTGTTTTATATCATGGACATACAGCCAACTTATAGCTGTTTGCTTGGACGACCTTGGATTCATGCTGCAGGGGCTGTAACATCTACGTTGCACCAATAGCTTAAATACATGATCGGTGGTAGTGTTGTCACCGTGTGTGGGGAGGAAGACATCATGGTAAGTCACTTGTCTTCATTCAAATATGTCAAAGTGGATGGTGAGATCCATGAGACATTATGCCAAGCCTTTGAAGGGGTGCAGATCAAAGACAAGTCTCCTGTCATTAGCAAAGGGCCAGAGGTGGCTATGTCGTCGTACAGAGAAGCCCAAGCGGTAGTTCAGGCCGGGGAGACCAAAGGTTGGGGTCAAGTTCTGGAGATTCCTGTTAAGCAAGACAAGTTCGGCTTAGGGTATGGCCCGTCGTCGTCATCTTCTTCCCAGAGTGCGCCAAAGTTCAAAGGGTCGATTGTGTTTACTCTAGGAGGAGTCAGTTTTGAAAGGATTAATGTTGTGTCTGACAGTGATGATGGAGATAGCGACTGTGACATGGATTCATGGATGAAGCCCAGCGAGCCAGGACAAAGCCTATGCAACTAGTCTATTTAGGACTTTATCTAAGTGACGCCGAAACAGTAATTCCTTGTTTTTTCAATTATTGTACAATCCTGTGTCCTACCCGGGGCATAGTGATTTTATTTCAGGGCCTACTTGCTTATGTGTATGCTTTGTTTTAATCATTAAATAAAGGCGCTTTCCTCATGCAAATTTTGTGTTCCTTGTTTTCTGCTTTATTTTTGCAATAAAATGGCAATGTGGTTGTGTGCTTCGTTTGCATATCATTTGAAGCATTTAACCCTTTCTCTTGCAGAATCCATATTTCAGATGACACTGATCAAGAACTCCCTATGACTCGCTTCAACTTTGAGCACCCGATATTTCAAGCCGAAGAAGAGATTGTTGAGGATGACGACTTACCAGAATAGCTGACTCGTCTTTTGAAACAAGAAGAGAAAATCATTCAGCCTCATCAGGAGGATATTGAAGTCATTAATTTGGGTTCGGAAGAAGTTGTTAGGAATGTCCGGATAGGGGCTGCGTTGCAAAGTGATATCAAGCAGAGACTTGTCGAGATGCTTAGAGAGTATATTGACATCTTTGCTTGGTCTTATGAAGATATGCCTGGGCTAGACACTGATATTGTGGTCCACCGCTTGCCATTGCATGAAGACTGTCCTCCGGTCAAGCAAAAGCTCAGAAGAATGAAACCAAATATGGCCATAAAGATTAAAGAGGAAGTACAGAAACAGTGGGATGCTGGTTTTCTAGCTGTTACAACTTACCCTCCTTGGGTCGCCAATATAGTACTTGTACCGAAGAAAGATGGTAAGCTGCGGATGTGCGTCGACTATCGGGATCTGAACAAGGCGAGCCCTAAGGATGACTTCCCGCTTCCTCATATTGACGTGTTGGTCGACAACACTGCTCAATTCTCTGTGTTTTCCTTCATGGACGACTTTTCGGGCTATAATCAGATTAAGATGGCGCCGAAGGATATGGAGAAAACAACTTTTATTACCCCGTGGGGAATGTTCTGCTACAAAGTGATGCCCTTTGGTTTGAAGAATGCTGGGGCAACATATCAGCGAGCTATGACGACACTCTTTCATGACATGATGCATAAAGAGATTGAGGTCTATGTTGACGATATGATTTCCAAATCCCAGACGAAGGAAGAGCATTTGGTGAATCTTCTGAAGTTGTTTGAGAGGCTTAGGAAATTCAGGCTGAGGCTGAATCCTAATAAGTGCACCTTGGGGGTGAGATATGGAAAGCTACTGGGGTTCATTGTTAGTGAAAAAGGAATAAAGGTTGATCCTGCAAAAATAAAAGCAATACAAGAAATGCCAGCGCCAAAAAAAGAGAAAGAGGTTCGTGGCTTTTTGGGGAGGTTGAACTACATTGCCCGGTTCATATCTCACCTCACTGCCACGTGCGAGCCGATGTTTAAACTGTTGAAAAAAGATCAGACGATTGTCTGGAACGAAAATTGTCATAAGGCGTTTGAAAGAATAAAAGAATACTTGCAGGAACCTCCGATTTTGATACCCCCAGTAGCCGGGAGACCACTGTTCATGTACTTGACGGTTCTTGAGAACAGTATGGGTTGTGTTCTCGGTCAACATGATGAGACTGGACGAAAAGAGCATGCGATCTATTACTTGAGTAAAAAGTTCACAGATTGTGAGTCCCGTTACTCTATGCTCGAAAAGACGTGTTGTGCACTTGCTTAACATTTGAGACAATACATGCTAAATCATACAACCATGCTGATTTCGAAGATGGATCCGATCAAATACGTCTTTGAAAAACAGGCACTTTCAGGAAGGATTGCCCGATGGCAGATGGTACTGACAGAGTACGATATACAGTATGTCTCGCAAAAGGCTGTCAATGGTAGCGTACTGTCAGAGTACCTGGCTGAACAACCAATCGATGATTACCAGCCTATGAAGTTTGATTTTCCTGACGAGGATATCATGTACTTAAAGATGAAAGATTGCGAGGATCCGTTGCATGGTGAAGGTCCAGAACGGGGTTCCCAATGGAAATTGATTTTTGACGGTGCTGTGAATTCATATGGAAGTGGAATTGGGGAAATAATCACGACACCCCATGGGATGCACATCCCGTTCACTGCCAGATTAACATTTCCAGTTACCAATAATGAGGCTGAATATGAGGCGTGTATCATGGGTCTCGAGGAGGCTATTGATTTGAGAATTTAAAATCTTGATGTGTATGGAGACTCCGCGCTAGTTGTGAATCAGATCAAGGGAGAATGGGAGACTCGTCAGCCCAATCTGATGACGTATATGAATTATGCGAGAAGACTTTTGCCCTTCTTTGGCAAGTAGAGTTTCACCATGTGCCACGGGCAGAAAATCAGATGGCTGACGCTCTCGCGACTTTGTCTTTGATGTACAAGGTTAACTTCTGGAATGATGCTCCCAGAATAGTTATCTCTCGCCTTGATAGGCCCGCCTTCATATTTGCCATTGAGGAAGCTTCCGATGGCAAGCCGTGGTATTTTGATATCCAGAATTTCCTAAAGAACCAAGAGTATCCGATTGGGGCATCCAGCCGTGATAAGAAGACTCTTAGGAGAGTGGTTGGCAACTTCTACTTGAATCCAGATGGTGTTCTGTACAGGAGAAACCACGATTTGGTGCTATTGTGATGTGTTGATGAGAAAGAAGCTAATCTGCTCATGGTAGAAGTCCACGAGGGAACCTTTGGCACGCACGCCGGCGGACATGCCATGTCGCGAAAGTTATTACGGGCAGGGTATTATTGGCTGACAATGGAAAGAGACTGTTTCAAATTTGCAAAGAAGTTCCATAAATGCCAGATTTATGCGGACAAGATTCAGGTGCCGCCAAGCCCTTTGAATGTTATGGCGTCCCCGTGGCCTTTCTCCATGTGGGGCATAGATATGATGGGTAAAATTGAGCCCACCGCATCCAAAAGACACCAGTTCATCTTGGTAGCTATCGATTACTTCACCAAATAGGTTGAAGCAGCGTCTTACGCCAATGTTCCAAGCAAGTGGTAGCCTGGCTTATCGAAAAGGACATCATCTGTCGTTACGGCATTCCTGAAAAAATCATTACTGACAATGGTTCGAACCTGAATAACAAGATGATAAAGGAATTGTGCCAGAATTTCAAGATTGAGCATCATAATTCATCTCCCTATCGGCCCAAGATTAATGGCGCTGTCGAAGCGGCCAATAAGAACATCAAGAAGATAGTTCAGAAGATGGTTGTAACATACAAAGACTGGCACAAGATGTTGCCCTTCGCTTTACACGGTTATCGTACGACGGTACGCACATCAACCGAGGCAACACCTTTCTCACTAGTGTATGGTATGGAGGCTGTCCTACCATTAGAAGTTTAGATTCCTTCCTTGAGAGTATTGCTCGATGTCCAACTCGATGAGGCAGAGTGGGTAAAGAATAGGCTGAATCAACTCAGTTTGATAGATGAGAAGAGACTTACATCTTTCGCATATGGTCGGTTATACCAGAGCCGAATGAAGAAAGCTTACGACAAGAAGGTGCGGCCTTGAAGCTTTCATACGGGTGATCTTGTGCTAAAGAAGATTCTCCCACCACAATCAGATCATAGGGGAAATGGACTTCCAACTATGAAGGTCCATATATCGTTCGAAAGGTCTTCTCTGGAGGAGCCTTATTGTTGTCTACCATGGATGGCGAGTATTTCACATCCCCTGTGAACTCGGACGCAGTTAAAAAATACTTTGCTTAAAGAGACCCGCTGGACAAAAAAAAAGAAAGTCCAGGCAAAATTAGGGCATCCCGACGAACCAAGAAAAAGAGAAAGGTTCGGGCAAAAATTAGGGATAAAACTGAAAAGATGTACACACGCGAAGTCGAAAACCTGAAAAGGCGACTTCGGCAAAAAAGGGTATCCCGGTGATCCGAAAACCCGTAAAGGGCGATTAAGGCAAAAGTTAGGGATTGAAAAAGCAAATGACTGCGGTCCGAGTTTGATACTGCTTTGCTTAGTGGTTTGGGATAACCTGAGGGTCGATTATCCAAGTCAATATCTTCCGAAGACAGAGTATCGGGAAAGCGTCGAAGTCAGGCGAGTCAATGGAGGATCAGCTCATGGTCTTCGTCTGTACCACGTTGCCGACATGTATACAAATTTCTTTGTACCTCTGTACATATTTGTATTTATCTTGTAGCTTCCCCTTTTCAGGAGTTGCATCCATTGTACAAAACTTTGCCTATTTACAGGCCCATTATCAATAAATGCATACTATTCAGTACTTGATGGTTTGTTTTGTTTTAACTTTTACTGTTTTGTTTGTGGAAAACGCCGATGTTTTTGATAAACTTGCACGTGCATAAACTTGCAAGCCTCGACCGATAATTGTTAAAACTTTGAACTGACTGAGCAATTGTCACGGCTATTGACCTGGATATTTCCTTTTGTATAGGGTATCTTGTTGTTGCTCATGTTTTGCAGGGTCGCTACCTTCGCAACAAACATGCAAGGGATCGTGTTTCCCCAGCCAGAGTCCCTTAACATAGGAGCAGGCTCTAAGTGATCTTATTTCTCCCCAGCAGATGGAAGTCGCATTTTTATCCCCATAAGAGTCATATGCGAGTTAGCAAGCGGTCAGGCAGTAATGTGCATCCCCAGCGATGATCATGTGCATATTTAATCCCCGATGAGATCCCCACAGGGCACAACCAGGTTGCCAAAGGTTTGAAAAGTTCATCCCCGCGCAGGATTGTTCTTTTTTTATTCTCCAGCAGGTTGTCTTTCCTCCAATAGGTTGATCATCCTCTACAGAGTTCGTAACTACGGATTTGTTAAGCTATCCCCCAACAAGATTGTTGCTCCCCCCAACAGAGTCGGTTCACCTTTCCAGCATTTATTTTGCTGTGACAATTCTATGATACGCGGCTTTCCCCACTGGAGTTGGCTTTGTCTTCAGCATTTATTTTGCTGAAGCGGGTCTGTATCCAGCTTTTCTCCGGCAGCCAGTGCCTGTGCCTGCATTTGCCTTTGCATATTGCATATATCATCATAATCGCATCATATTTGCATCTACCCAAACGCGTAGCATTTCCATGTCGTATGGAGCATTACGCCATTTTCAAACATATGCATTTTGAAACATAAGCCAGGTTGGTTACCTCTTTGTTTTCAGATGTTCTTCCCTGCGGGTAATTGGAATTCTTGTTCAGGATGGTTTTCGGATATTCGAATTTTTGGCGTGAGATCTGTGATGATAACGTTCGTCCTATCATGTGTCCCCTCATCAGAGTTGCTTGGTTAAGTTTCTCTTCTTCCCCGGCGGAGTTTTCTTTAAACGGCTTCATAACTAGACTTTGGAGTTGTTGTCAGAAATTCCCCAGCGGAGTTTTCCTCAGACTGCTGTCACGTCAGCATTTAAAAAAAAAGATTTCAGGGACTAGACTGTTGAGGTCATTACTTGTCCAGGTTAATGTCTGGCAGTTGACGTCAGAATGTCCCCGGAAGAGTTCTCAAAGGCTTCATAATTAGACTTTGGAGTTCGACAGAGTTTTCCTCGGGTTGCTGTGATGTCAGCATTAAACGGCTTCATAATTAGACTTTGGAGTTGTTGTCAGCATTAAACGGCTTCATAATTAGACTTTGGAGTTGTTGTCAGCAATAAACGGCTTCATAATTAGACTTTGGAGTTGTTGTCAGCATTAAAGGGCTTCATAATTAGACTTTGGAGTTGTTGTCAGCATTAAACGGCTTCATAATTAGACTTTGGAGTTGTTGTCAGCATTAAACGACTTCATAATTAGACTTTGGAATTGTTGCTAGATTTCCCTGCAGAGTTGCTTGTTCAAGTCTTCGGAGGCCCGATACCGCGCTTTTATTTAGTGCGATGCCCGTTTCTTCGGAAATTGAAGATCCCGGATAGTACAGGGATGACTCGCTTTACGTAGCGTATGCCTGTTTCTTCGGAAATGGAAGGTCAAAAGATAGTACATTAACAGTGTCGCGCTTTTATTTAGTGCGATGCTCGTTTCTTCGGAAATGGAAGGTCAAAAGATAGTACATTGACAGTGCCGCGCTTTTATTTAGTGCGATGCTTGTTTCTTCGGAAATGGAAGACCCCGGATAGTACAGGGATATCACGCTTTAGTGCGACGCCCGTTTCTTCGGAAATGGAAGATCCAGGATAGTACGTGGATGACGCGCTTTATGTAGTGCCCGCTTATTATTGCATATATTTGAAGTTGATTGTTGATTCAACGCCTGTGGCGTCACACAGGTGGTTGATGTTGAAATCAAGTTCTTTATCAGATGATTGATCAGTTGTTGTCGTGACAACCGGATTCGCTTTTTTGGATTTTATTCCTCAAGCAGATTGTGCAGTTTATTTTCCTTCGGTTGGAAAATTTCCGGGTTCTCTGGTATTCAACCGTCTTCTACCTCGATTGCCTGAAAGCCGTTCACTTTTCATCCAGTCAGGTCCAAGCCGCTTGAATAGGGGCTGCTGTTGCACCCCAAAATTTGCCTAACCTTTTCTTACTTGGCTTTTGTTTCATTGCATTAGCATATCATTGATCTAACATTTGAATAGCATAGCATTACTCATTTGTGCAGGGGATCAAGTGTGGTTTATATCAAGAGGAGCCTTTCTAGAGGTCTTATGCAAGCTTGAGAAGTCACCAAAGTCATCAGGAAGAGGGTTGGGTTCATGAGAGGTTCAGTTGTTTGTATGTGGTTAATTCCCTAATCTGAGGACCAATTGAAGATCATCAGGGGGTTTTGGGGCCTTGATCAAGGATAGTATGTGTGGATAAAGCTTATAGAGTGCCTTAAGGGTCATGGTGGAGCTCAATCAAGTTATGGTGTCAAGTATGAAGAGCCACAGTTGAAGGTGTTGCAATTAGGGTTTTCATCTGAGTAACCCTAAGTCAACTGTGCAATTGAAGAGGGTCAAAGCTCAATTCTAAGTATTTGTAATCATGTATAGTTATGTTGAGATACATGAGATGATATTCCAAGATCAATCCAAGAAAAGTTCAAAGTGTGTGGAGTTGCTAAACTAGGGTTCTCAGGGTAAAATCCCCTATTTAGTGCCAAACTTCAAGACCACTTATCTCAATATGCAAGTTTCATCTCCACTTTTGTCCAACATGAAACTTGTAGAGCATGATCTTAGCTTTAATTTGAGTACTAGATGTCCTCCATTGGATTTATAGAACTCAAGTTATAGTTCAGACAAGTTACAGGTCGTCTGAGGAATGTGAAATTTGTCTATGAACGTTCACCAACTTCCAAGGAACTTTCGACCTAGAAGGGTGTTTCTCCTAAACTTTTGGCAAACATGAAAGTTGTAGGTCTTGATCTTAGCTTTCCAAATTGTACTAGAAGTCTTCCATATGAGTTGTAGAACTCAAGTTATGAGGTTTACAAGTTAGGGGTATTTTGGGAAAGTAAGATTATAGGTCATTTGGCATTATAGGTCATTTTCACCATCTTGCAAGCTTCAAATGAAGTTTTGTTCAACACAAAACTTGCTCAAAATGATGTTTTTAGGTCAACCATGTCCTCATGATGAATTGATTTGGCATAGGGTGAGACTTGGTTTGAGAAATTTGGCAAAAGGGAGAATTTAAAGGCATTTAAGTGAAAAATTCAAGATTAATTCATTTTGTGCTCAAACAAGGCAAGTGAGTACTAATTTTAATCAGACAAATCATTCTAAGCACTTTGGAATTATTAGATTTTTCATTTGAGGCTTATTTCATGGTGGTTTGATTTGTAACTTCACAAATAAGCAATACATCACAACTTGTTCATATGATAAGTTCAAGCCTTCAATTGTATCCATATACTCTTACCAGACCATAAACAAGTGAATTGAAGCTTCCAAGGGAAGTTTTGAGTACAAATTCGTGCATACCATTGTTGAATTTTTTTGAAGAAAATTGAAATGTGGATTTCTGAATTTGGGCCTCCATTAGACCTCTAAAGCCCACAAATCATTTCTATATAAGTTCTATGACTGATTCAGAGCAATGTTGGTGATCATTTCGTGCTAGAACCAGAGAGATCAAGTTGAGTTTTCAAGCTTCAAGTGAAGAATCGAGTTTCATTTTCAGAGCAAATCAAGGCAATTCTTGGATTGAAACATCTTCAACATACTTAATTGAGTAGATCTACACAAGTTGGAGCCAAGAATTACTATGCAGATACCTCAATTTCAAGCTACATTCCAGGTTTTTATTTTTCACGATTGCACTAGTTTTATCATGATCTAGCATATTTTGACATGTGATTAGTTTGATAGAGGAAAATAAATCCTCCATCTCTCCCTTTGTTCTTGTTGGAAGGTGAGAAGTGAATCCCTGGATTTTCAATATTGATGAAGGCATTTTGAACTTCTAATGATCCTCCATGATAAGGGAGCCTCTTGTATTTGTCCTTTGAGTTTTCTTTAATCTGAACTCCTACTTCCTTAGGTCATCCAAGTTAAGACTCTTAAAAGGATATTTCAAAATATTTTCTTTTGTAATCCATGTTGGTTTCTATAATGTTTATAAATAAACTAGGAATTCCATGAAACCTAATGTAGTATGATGCCATATGAATGCAGCAAACACAAGTAAGCACATAAGGATACACAAAGATAAACCAACAAGGGGGGCCCTAGGTTTTTGCAACGAGTCACGGAGCCAAAGGGTATACCCATTCCCAAAGGTTGTGGACTAAAGGTGGTTTGTACCTGTAGAACAAGGTTCTAAAGGGACTCAAAATCATTAGCCCATCTTTCGGATATTATCAATTTCCCAATTACTCGAGGATTAATAATATTCTCAAGAGAACTTCTTTTGAGTGTAGCTCCGCGTAGCACTATTTTGGGAGTACTCCCTCATAGTCCCGCACTACATCCTAATAAAGGCCAAAGTTGGGTTAAGGTAACTACGGTCCTCAATATCATAGGCTCCAAGGTCGAAAATAGTGAGTATCTTCACGATTACTCGTTCAACAATACTATCTCGAGAGGGCCTCAATTGGGAGGGATTCTCGATTTAACTTAGTCGGGATTCAACTCCCTATAAGCCTCTTCGAATATATCACCATCCTATCTTAAATTCTCTAAAGTCCGGGTGTAGGACTTTTATCTCACCTCTCAAGGATAACAACCCAAAAAACACAAGAGAAAGTATAAACAAATAATCAAGTAAGCAGATATGTAAAGCAGTAAACAAATAAAATAAGATAGGGAAACCCACTAGATATTCCCCAGTGAAGTCGCCATTTCTGTCGCGGTAAAATTTGGATACCAAACTATTGATTAGTTTGAATCTTTAATTCATTTTGCAACCGAACTTTGATTTTGTCCAAAGGAAGGGATAAAGATCGAAATTCCCACAATGCAATGCAAATGCAAGCTTAGAGAGTTATAGGTTCGGGGGTTGGTTAAAATTAGGGAAGGTACTAGCATCCTAAGTTTCTGTAGTACTCTACAGGAACCTCATGTTTTATCATTTGTTTATTGCTAAGTGTTTATCTGCTTAAAGGTTTAAAGACCTAGGGGTTTATATCTAAGTATACTCGATAAGATGTCGCATCTTATGCCTACATATCCTTACGAGAGTGGAATCAGAGTATTTGTAGTTCCTCTAAAGGGTTTGAGGAGTTCTTTGACTGTGGTCAAAGTTCCTACGGGTTTAGGGTAGTTGATTGATTGATTTTAGGAGAAGAGATGTGTCTTCATTTTAAGGGAGATATAACCGCCACAGGTTGTAGGAAAATAGTCTTTGCATCGTCTTAAGAAAAGGACTTACGTACTCGGATAGGGATCAACGAGGTACACCTTTATCTCTCTTAAGGCAAAGTTCCTACGGTATTGACTGTATTGATGTGGGGTGGAGATTCTATCTCGCTTAAGATGATTTGGCATCTTTCTCTAATGTGTTTGAATATTGTATTGATTCGTATTGTTTTGTTTGTTCTAAGTTGTAAGATAAAGGTCCTTCCTATGGGGTAGGATCTATCTTAGGTGATCAACTTGAATGGGATCAAGGATCGAGCGGGAGTATGATGCAAATGATATGCACTACACACAATTGTTGAATCATGTGTAGGTTTTTCCTTTGGACGTAATGCGATGCGATAAATGTAAATGCGATAATATCAAATTGCTGAAGAATAAATGGCAAGGAAAGTAAACCATACACAAATGCATGAAAGCGCTGAAGTGTGTGAGAGTGAATGTGTCGTGAGTGTGCACGATTAAATTGCGATGTTGGTTCATTTGAATTGAATCGATTTTAAGGGGGATGTTGAGTTGATTTTAAGCGAGAATTTGATTTTAAGATGAGTTGATTTTAGATGGCATTATCTATAAATTAATGTCTAAAGTCGAATAAGACTTTATAATGATTTACTTATTACCTAGAGCTTAGGTAAAATGATTTATTTGTAAAAAAAAAAAATCTAACGTGACAAATTAATTAAAAAAAAAAGTCGTTTTTATTATGCACTCCTAAAAAGGTTTTAACATTAATTAGGTAAAATGGCAATTAGATATAACTTATAAAAAGTTTGAGTAAACCAAATATCTAATAAGATATTATTTTAAAAGATTTAATTAATTTAGCACAATAATTTTAGGTGACTCATAAAGAGATTATTTTTATAAGAAAAGGGCCTAATTATTAAAAGATTGATTGATTTATTTTAATTTAAATAAAATAGTGGAATAGAATTAAATAAAATAAAAATAAAAAACCTAAGAAACTAAATGATTAAATTAAATAAAAACTGATTATTAAAGGTTAATAGTTACTATTATTTTTTCAAAGGATTAACTAATTGTAATAAGAAGTTGTTTAGTTATCAATATAAAAAAAGTTGATTAATCGGATTAACAAAAAAAAGCTATTGATATGAATTATAAAGCTGGTTTATTTAATAAAGATTATTAGTTTATATTTTAAAAGATTAGTTAAGTGATTAATTAAAAGGGTTGAGTGTTGATTAAAAGCTATTAGTCAAAATGATTGAAAATGAAAGGTGATTAAGAAGTCATTAACGGTGCAGTGAGTGTGTGTGTAGAAATCAAGTGGAAGCTGCAGCTGCAAAACACAAATGAAACACATCATGAACCCTAGCCCCTCTTTCCGTCTTTCCCCCTAAATCAAATCTCTTCAATCCCTCTCTCCTTTCACGATCGCGGTCAACTCTTTCCGTTCACCGTCTCCTCTCATACTTCGCACCTGAAATCAGAACCAGGAACATCAAAAGTTTAATAATATGGAAAAGAACAGGGAGTTACCGTCGGTTGATGGTCGCAGCGGCGTTGGAAATGACGAGAATAAGGTGTTCCGTCCGTTGAACTCGCAGCGGCGCGCGGTGGCTTTGTCCACGGAAAAGATAAGTATCCTCTCTTGTGAATTCAAGCTTTGTGGTAACTGTTCGGTTTCTTATGATAAGTTTTTTTTGAACCCCCTTTCTCTTCTTCTATGTATCCTCCTTTTATAGGTCTCTGATTGAAATCTCATTAAATCGGTCTTGAATGTTGATTTGATGGTTGATTTAGGGTTTCCTTTCTTGGTTTGAAGAAAGTTTAAAATCTTTCCTTTTTCGGTGATTGTAATAATATGAGTGTTAACTCTCTGATTTTGTGATTTGATCGCTTGGTTTTGAATCTTCCAATTATTCCACGAATATTCCCTATTGCTAATTTGCGTTTGAGATTTGACAGGTGTGGGAAGCAGATGTCTTGGGCCAAAAGAAGGACTAGAAGCCCAGATGGAAGATCTCGTGTTTGATGCGTGCTGGTGGGCATACTCAGAGCTTGTCCTGAGGTAAAACATTGTGGAAACACTTCTGGTTTAATACTTAATTCTTGTTGCATCCTAAATCACCTGAGATTGTTCTAACAGTTGTTGTTTCCTGGCTGGTGTGGCTGTTTGCGAGTGGCTCCGAGGAGTTAACGACAATGGTTGCGCAGACAAGAAGCATCTCGGAGGGTGAAAGTGGTCTTGGTCGAGGTTGTACGAACGGGCGCTGGGAAGCCAGATTTAACAATTCTTTTAATCCTCTGTTTGTCGATAATGTAACACCCATTTTAATTATTTAGTCATTTTATTATTATTTTAAATATTATGTGTTGGTGTGCCCTTTGGTGGGGGTGTATTTGGTGATGTTTGGTGGGTGTCCCTAATGTGGGAGGACTATTGGTGGTGTTTTGGTGAATATAATAATATAGTGTATAATATTAATATTGGTGGGAATATTATTATTATTATTATATTTATTATAGTTACTGTTGTTATTAATATTATTATTATTTTGGTGAGATAATATTATTATTATTATTATTATTATTTTATTAAGTTATTATTATTATTATTAAGTTATTATTATTATTGGGATTAGAGAAATAAAATAGAGAATGTGAGGGGTTAGTAGTTTTCACGATACATTGCGAGAAGTTAGAGAAAGTGGAAAAAGAACGATAGAAAGGAGAGAAGTGAGAAGAACGGAAAAGGGAGCGAAGAACGAAGGAACGGGGGAAAATCAGAATTGGCCAAACCTTGGAGGGTTCTTTCATCGATCAATCGATTAACAAGGTAAGGGGGGAGAAACTTGATTGGGAAATGGTTTATACATGTATAGGGTAGTTGGGGATTCCTTAACCCCGTAGAAAGATCATCTATATATGATATTGTGAGTTGATATGTTGTGATTGATGACGACTGTTGATAATTGGATAGTAATCGTTGAATGAATTGTTGTTTTTGGTTAATTTGGCGTATAGGTTGAGTTATGATTTTAGGGAAAATTCTGTGTGACCTTTTGGGATATCGAAAGAATGCCTAAGAGTTGAATTGGGAATATAGTCTAGAAATCGATAAGTTATGATATCTAGGTTATTAGTACTGATGTTAAGAGGTGAATTAGAAGTAGGAAGTTTAACCCATTTGGCTTAGAAAGCACTCTGCAGAACTGTGAGAAATTGGTGAAATCGCAGCATTCGCTGGGCTTTGCCTGGCGAGTGTTGGCGAAGCTTCGCCTGGCGAGTGGAGGCGAGTGTTCGCCTGGCGAGCTGAGGCGAGTGGCAGCGAATAATTCAGAATTAAGTCCCAGACCTAAAGGGTAGGAACTTTGCCTGGCAAGTGTGGCCAGCGAAGGTTCGCCTGGCGAATGAAGGTTCGCCTGGCGAGTGCACGATAGTGAAATGAGGGCTTCGCCAGCAGGTTCGCCTGGCGAATGCCAGCGAAGGTTCGCCCCGGTTCGCCTGGCGAATGCCAGCGAACGTCGCAGAACCAGAATGTGATTTTTGTGATGTTTTGGCCTTGATGCACTGTAAGGTTGGTGAGTGTGGGATTTAACTTGTGTACTGGTGATAATACGTGTTTCCCTTGATACTGTCGGTGGACAATTAGTTGAGGTATATGTATGCAGTGATCAGTAGGATCGTGTATCCCCGAGTAGTGGGATGTGTTTGTATCTTGGTGATAGAATATGAACTTGTTTACTATCTGGTTGATTTATATGGTGTTGGTGTATGTTATATCTGTACATATATGCATTGATGTATGATGATATGATCAGGAGGATCGTGTGCATGTTGAGTGCCTAAATATACTAGTTATGCATTGGTGTGTGCATATCATGGTGTTTTGGTGGGATGAATCATGTCTCAGGAGGAGCGTAAGTGATTCATCCGTACTCCTTTGTGGAGAATGGTGGGGGATAGATCATGTCTCAGGAGGAGCGTAAGTGATCTATCCAGGTTCGATTGAATGAACCAATGAGTCGGTACCGCATGCATGGTGTTGAGTTGCATTTTGCATTATAATATGTTATATGGTAATTTGAACAGTAGGTTCGTCATATGGTGTTGTTAGGGGTGAATCTTGGTGTGTTGGTGTGTTGTACTACCTTATTTACATGTATTACATTACCATTATATTTTTGATCATGTTTTCTCACCCCTTTGTTGTTGTTGTGGTCTGTGCTTCTTCGGAAGTACAGATAATCCAGGTGCTTAGCTAGCTTGGATATTGGTGTGATTGTCGAGTCTAGGATGCTCTGATACGTAGCACGGGACTTGGGCGTTTTTATTTATTTTATGTTGAACTTATATTTTATTTCCCTGTGAACGTATCAAACTTTTATTGAATTTTATTATTTAACATTCCGCTGTATTTGGAGAAAAACCTTTTTATAAGGAAACGTTGTTTTTATGTGATATCCCACTTGGGAGAATTGGAACTCTGATTTTGTTTATTTATAATGTTTATTAATTTAATTGATTTTGGGAAGTGGGGTGTTACAATTGGTATCAGAGCAGGTCGGTCCGTCCGGCCAGTGTTGTTGAGTCGAGTTGAGTCTGTCCTTATGGATGGAGTTGAATATCTTTTAAACCTGGTGTTGTTGTTTTGAGCAGTATGGCAGGAAGGAACGATGCTGCATTGGCTGCTGCTATGCAAGCAATGGCACAGGCTGTTGCTAATCAGAATCAAACTGCAGATGCCCAATTCCGGAGTTTGGCGCAGTTTCGGAGCAACAAGCCGCCAACATTTGAAGGAGGAATTCTGGACCCTGAAGTTGCTCAGAAGTGGCTGAAGGCAATTGAAAAGATCTTCAGGACTATGGGATGTAGCGATGAACAAAAGGTGAGGTTTGGTACTCACATGCTGGAGGGTGAGGTTGAAGCCTGGTGGGACAATAGTCGCCAAAGGTTGGAAGCTGCTGGAACTACCATTACTTGGGAGGTGGTTCGGAAAGGTTTTCTGGAGAATTATTTCCCGGAAGATATCCGAAGCGCTAAGGAAATTGAATTCTTAGAGCTGAAACAGGGTAGCATGACTGTAGCAGAATATGCTGCCAAGTTTGAGGAGCTGGTGCAGTATTGTCCCCACTATAATGTGGAAGGGGCAATGACCTCTAAGTGCTTAAAGTTTGAGAATGGACTGCGTCCAGAGATTAAGTTGGGGATTGCTTGTCAGAAGATCAGGAGCTATCCTGAGCTGGTAGGCAGGAGCAGAATCTATGATAATGATAACCGAGCAAGGATTGCACACTACAAAGCTGTTAATGACCGTAAGGGTAAGCATAGGTTTAGTGGTACTCCTTATAGTGTTGCTGCTGATAAGGGAAAATGTAAAGCTGTTGTTGATAAGAAGCCTAGAGATGGGAGAGCATCTGCTGAAGGGAAATGTTTTCGGTGCGGTGGTATGGGACACCGTGCTAATGATTGTCTTAATGAGGCCAAGAAATGTTTTAAGTGTGGGAAACCAGGTCATGTGATAGCTGATTGCAGAGTAACTATGCCGACCTGTTATAACTGTGGTGAGAAGGGTCATATCAGTACACATTGTGAGAAGCCGAAGAAGCCTCAAACGTCTCCGGCTGGTGGAAAAGTGTTTGCCTTGGCAGGAACTCAAGCTGCCAGTGATGAGCGTGTGATTAGAGGTACTTGTATTATCAATAATATTCCTTTGATTGCTATTATTGATACGGGTGCAACACACTCGTTTATTTCTGTAGATTGTGTGGAGAGGATAGGTTTGGTGCCGTCCACTCTGGAGATACAGATGACTATTGAGACACCCTCTATAGGTTCAGTGACTACTTCTTTGGTATGCCTGAAGTGTCCGCTGACTATTTTCGGTAGAGAATTTGGAGTGGATCTGATTTGTCTACCACTTGGTAAGTTGGATGTTATTCTGGGTATGAACTGGTTAGAGTTCAACCGAGTCTACATCGATTGTTTTCGGAAGGAATTGTTGTTCCTGACCCCTGAAGAGGAAGTTGTGGCAAGTTCTTTGTCGAATAAAGAATTGAGGGCCTTGTTGGAAGATGAAACTAGAGTGTTTGCTTTATTTGCAACTTTATCGATGTATAACAAAGTGCCAATGGAGGAATTAGCAGTGGTGAATGAATTTCCAGAAGTGTTTCCTGACGACATTACGGAATTGCCTCCGACGCGAGAAGTAGAATTTGGTATTGATCTTGTTCCTGGTACGAGACCTATTTCTATGGCGCCGTACAGGATGTCTGCAGTGGAATTGGCTGAGTTGAAGTCTCAAATTGGAGAATTGTTGGATAGAAAGTTTATTAGACCAAGTGTATCGCCGTGGGGAGCTCCAGTGTTATTAGTAAAGAAGAAGGATGGTAGTATGCGTCTGTGCATCGATTACCGTCAATTGAATAAAGTGACTATTAAGAATAAGTATCCTTTACCTAGGATTGATGATTTGATGGACCAGCTGGTGGGAGCTCGTGTATTTAGTAAGATCGACTTAAGATCGGGTTATCATCAGATGAGAGTAAAAGAAGGTGATATTCAGAAGACTGCCTTTAGGACTCGATATGGACATTACGAATATGCTGTAATGCCGTTTGGAGTGACTAATGCACCGGGAGTATTTATGGAGTATATGAACAGAATTTTCCATTCTTACTTGGATCAGTTCATTGTAGTGTTTATTGATGATATATTAATTTATTCTAAATCTGATGAAGAGCATGCAGGACATCTGAGAATTGCCTTGCAGGTGTTAAAGGAAAATAAATTATTTGCTAAACTGTCAAAGTGTGACTTTTGGTTGAAGAAAGTAAGTTTCTTGGGGCATGTAATATCTGAAGATGGAATAGCGGTGGATCCGTCAAAAGTAAGTGCAGTATTGCAGTGGGAACCGCCGAAGACAGCGACAAAGATTAGAAGCTTTTTGGGGTTAGCCGGTTATTACCGCAGGTTTATTGAAGGATTCTCTAATTTGGCGTTGCCATTAACTCAGTTGACGAGAAAGAACCAAGTTTTTGTATGGGATGCTGCTTGTGAAGAAAGTTTTGAAGAGTTGAAAAAGAGATTGACTACGGCACCGGTGTTAGTGTTACCGACTCCGAGTGAACCGTTTGTGGTGTACTGTGATGCGTCTAAGATGGGATTAGGCGGGGTTCTGATGCAGAATGGTAAAGTAGTAGCATATGCATCGCGACAATTGAGAGTGCATGAGCGAAATTATCCGACTCATGATCTTGAATTAGCTGCGGTTGTTTTTGTGTTGAAAATTTGGAGACACTATTTATATGGTTCAAGATTTGAAGTGTTTAGTGATCATAAGAGTCTGAGATACCTGTTTGATCAGAAAGAGCTGAATATGAGGCAGAGAAGATGGTTGGAATTTTTGAAGGATTATGACTTCAGTTTGAGTTATCATCCAGGAAAGGCCAATGTAGTGGCAGATGCTTTGAGTAGGAAAGCCATTCATATGGCAGCTCTGATGGTGAAAGAAATTGAGTTAATTGAACAATTTAGAGATTTGAGCATGGTTTGTGAGACTACTGCAGATAGTGTAATGTTGGGTATGTTGCAGGTAAATAATGACTTCTTGGATATGATTAGAGAAAATCAGAAGTTGGATGTGAAATTGGTAGATTTGATGCCTGGAGTAGGGAGTGACTCCGATAGTGACTTTAAATTGGATAGTACAGGTGTGTTGAGATTTAGAGGCAGGATTTGTGTACCAGATGATGAAGAATTGAAAAAGTCAATTTTGAGCGAAGGACATCGTAGTAGCCTGAGTATTCATCCGGGAGCTACGAAAATGTATCATGATTTGAAGAAATTATTTTGGTGGTCTGGTATGAAAAGAGACATAGCTCAATTTGTGTATGCCTGTTTGACATGTCAGAAGTCGAAGGTGGAACACCAGAGACCTTCTGGATTTATGCAACCATTAGAGATTCCGGTTTGGAAATGGGATTGCATTACCATGGATTTTGTGACAGGTTTGCCGAATACGGCAAGAGGTTTTGATGCTATATGGGTGATTGTGGATCGATTGACAAAGTCTGCACACTTTGTGCCGCTCAACATTAGTTTTCCGTTAACGAAGCTGGCGGATATTTACATTCGGGTAATTGTGAAGTTGCATGGTGTTCCGTCCAGTATTGTGTCGGATAGAGATCCACGGTTTACTTCGGAATTTTGGAAGAGCTTGCAGGAAGCTTTGGGAACTAAGTTGAAATTGAGTTCAGCTTATCATCCGCAAACTGATGGTCAATCGGAGAGGACTATTCAGTCGCTTGAAGATTTGTTGAGAGCTTGTGCGTTAGAAAAGGGTGGTGCGTGGGATACTCATTTACCATTGATTGAGTTCACGTACAATAACAGTTACCATTCTAGTATCGAAATGGCACTGTTTGAAGCTTTGTATGGGAGGAGGTGTATGACTCCTCTGTGTTGGTATGAAACTGGTGAGAATATAGTGCTTGGGCCAGAAATTGTACAGCAGACTACTGAGACAATTCAAATGATTCGTGAGAAATTGAAAGTGTCTCAGAGTAGGCAGAAAAGCTATCATGATAATCGGAGGAAAGAGTTGGAATTCTGTGTAGGTGATCACGTATTCCTAAGAGTTAATCCGATGACTGGTGTGGGTCGTGCATTTAAGTCCAAGAAGCTGGATCCTAAGTTCATTGGACCTTATGAGATTTTGCAGAGAATTGGTGATGTGGCTTATAGGGTGGCGTTGCCGCCTGAGTTGTCAAACTTACATGATGTGTTTCATGTGTCGCAATTGCGAAAGTATGTTTCTGATCCATCTCATGTTATTCAGAGAGATGATGTTCAGGTTCGGGAGAATCTTACTGTTGAGACGATGCCGTTGAGGATCGAGGACCGTAAGATGAAACAGCTCCGAGGGAAAGAGATACCTTTGGTAAAGGTATCTTGGGGAGGTGCTGCAGGAGGCAATGTGACCTGGGAGTTGGAAAGCAAGATGCGAGAAGCGTATCCGGAGCTATTTCCATCAGGTAATTTTCGAGGACGAAAATAATTAAAGTGGGGGAGAGTTGTAACACCCATTTTAATTATTTAGTCATTTTATTATTATTTTAAATATTATGTGTTGGTGTGCCCTTTGGTGGGGGTGTATTTGGTGATGTTTGGTGGGTGTCCCTAATGTGGGAGGACTATTGGTGGTGTTTTGGTGAATATAATAATATAGTGTATAATATTAATATTGGTGGGAATATTATTATTATTATTATATTTATTATAGTTACTATTGTTATTAATATTATTATTATTTTGGTGAGATAATATTATTATTATTATTATTATTATTATTATTTTATTAAGTTATTATTATTATTATTAAGTTATTATTATTATTGGGATTAGAGAATTAAAATAGAGAATGTGAGGGGTTAGTAGTTTTCACGATACATTGCGAGAAGTTAGAGAAAGTGGAAAAAGAACGATAGAAAGGAGAGAAGTGAGAAGAACGGAAAAGGGAGCGAAGAACGAAGGAACGGGGGAAAATCAGAATTGGCCAAACCTTGGAGGGTTCTTTCATCGATCAACCGATTAACAAGGTAAGGGGGGAGAAACTTGATTGGGAAATGGTTTATACATGTATAGGGTAGTTGGGGATTCCTTAACCCCGTAGAAAGATCATCTATATATGATATTGTGAGTTGATATGTTGTGATTGATGACGACTGTTGATAATTGGATAGTAATCGTTGAATGAATTGTTGTTTTTGGTTAATTTGGCGTATAGGTTGAGTTATGATTTTAGGGAAAATTCTGTGTGACCTTTTGGGATATCGATAGAATGCCTAAGAGTTGAATTGGGAATGTAGTCTAGAAACTGATAAGTTATGATATATAGGTTGTTAGTACTGATGTTAAGAGGCGAATTGGAAGTAGGAAGTTTAACCCATTTGGCTTAGAAAGCAATCTGCAGAACTGTGAGAAATTGGTGAAATCGCAGCATTCGCTGGGCTTTGCCTGACGAGTGTTGGCGAAGCTTCGCCTGGCGAGTGGAGGCGAGTGTTCGCCTGGCGAGCTGAGGCGAGTGGCAGCGAATAATTCAAAATTAAGTCCCAGACCTAAAGGGTAGGAACTTCGCCTGGCAAGTGTGGCCAGCGAAGGTTCGCCTGGCGAATGAAGGTTCGCCTGGCGAGTGCACGATAGTGAAATGAGGGCTTCGCCAGCAGGTTCGCCTGGCGAATGCCAGCGAAGGTTCGCCCCGGTTCGCCTGGCGAATGCCAGCGAACGTCGCAGAACCAGAATGTGATTTTTGTGATGTTTTGGCCTTGATGCACTGTAAGGTTGGTGAGTGTGGGATTTAACTTGCGTACTGGTGATAGTACGTATTTCCCTTGATACTGTCGGTGGACAATTAGTTGAGGTATATGTATGCAGTGATCAGTAGGATCGTGTATCCCCGAGTAGTGGGATGTGTTTGTATCTTGGTGATAGAATATGAACTTGTTTACTATCTGGTTGATTTATATGGTGTTGGTGTATGCTATATCTGTACATATATGCATTGATGTATGATGATATGATCAGGAGGATCGTGTGCACGTTGAGTGCCTAAATATACTAGTTATGCATTGGTGTGTGCATATCATGGTGTTTTGGTGGGATGAATCATGTCTCAGGAGGAGCGTAAGTGATTCATCCGTACTCCTTTGTGGAGAATGGTGGGGGATAGATCATGTCTCAGGAGGAGCGTAAGTGATCTATCCAGGTTCGATTGAATGAACCAATGAGTCGGTACCGCATGCATGGTGTTGAGTTGCATTTTGCATTATAATATGTTATATGGTAATTTGAACAGTAGGTTCGTCATATGGTGTTGTTAGGGGTGAATCTTGGTGTGTTGGTGTGTTGTACTACCTTATTTACATGTATTACATTACCATTATATTTTTGATCATGTTTTCTCACCCCTTTGTTGTTGTTGTGGTCTGTGCTTCTTCGGAAGTACAGATAATCCAGGTGCTTAGCTAGCTTGGATATTGGTGTGATTGTCGAGTCTAGGATGCTCTGATACGTAGCACGGGACTTGGGCGTTTTTATTTATTTTATGTTGAACTTATATTTTATTTCCCTGTGAACGTATCAAACTTTTATTGAATTTTATTATTTAACATTCCGCTGTATTTGGAGAAAAAACTTTTTATAAGGAAACGTTGTTTTTATGTGATATCCCACTTGGGAGAATTGGAACTCTGATTTTGTTTATTTATAATGTTTATTAATTTAATTGATTTTGGGAAGTGGGGTGTTACAGATAACATTGCTCTAAATAGCTCCTCTTATGTTAAAAGCAGGTGGTGGATATGGATTGATTCCGGGAGTATGAACCTAGTAATACTCTTCATTTCATTGGTCTGCTTTCTCATATATGTTCTCTATAGTGCAGTCCATATCAAAATCTGCACTAACACCTTTGAATCCTGGTAATGTAGGGAAATCTTTGAGGTCAAAGGCGAATTATCTTTGGAATTTACATCACTCATCCTCCTCATAGTGTTCAAGCTACTCGAAGGTTTCATATTACCAAGGGATGCATCAGGTTGAAAGCTTCCAGGATGATAAAAGAAAGAATCGAGATTTCCATAACCAGGTGCATCACATGACAGTGGATGGATGCAGTCTACTCGTGAAGAATCCATTTCTATTTTGTGGAAGGCTGTTGTAATTCGCGTTTGCACGAGATCTACCGTACGCAGTATTGTCTGAAACTGCTCCTTGTGAATCAATGGTTGCCATATATGATTGATTCTGAGGTAAGGCATAATATGCTTCTCGCGACTGTTGAAAGCGATTAATGGGTTGCACTGTAAAACCTTGGGCAGGTGACGGTCTGTTATGTAAAGCGAAGATGCCTGGTTCTATACTTCTTGATTTAGTGACAAACATCAATGATGCCGGCAATCTCGAGGCTTTTAGCTTTAGCTCCAACAGATCCAGAATTGACAAAAGTCTTTACAAAGTAATGCCAACATCCTTACTTACAACTTGATATGGCTAAAAAACTCTCATGATCATAAAAGGTCGCTGCTAACTTCTGAATTTTCTTCTTCTCGAATTGAATTTGTTTTTTTCGTATGTTGACCGCTTTTCTGTCATGTTCAGGTAATATATTGAAATATCAACTGCTTTTGCGAACTTTTGGCACAGACGAGGATGTGGCCTTTGAGTAGTGCAATGGTTTCTACAGCAGGCTTTTGAGAGTTACCTTGACACAGTGAAAAGGTGAGTACATTCAGTTTCGACTCTCTTAAATTCTCATTGATTACCTTGATGAACACATGGTTTAAAAAAAACTGATTTCGTGCTGAAATTGTATTTCATGAATTTGCCTATACTGTATTTTGACAACGTGTAGGTACGAGCACATCAACCAATTCAACATAGGCATTGATATTTCTCGTTGATATGAACATTACGAAAGGAAGATTAGCACTTCCGAAGATGCGAAGACGAGGGCTCTGTTTTTGGACAAGGTAATTTGAATGATGTTCTTATTTTCATACACAGGGAAAGCTTATGAACCGAATAAATTTGAAACTGTTTTCAATAGTTCGCAATTACTATTGCTCTATGCAGGTGCTCCGGGAGAGTTGCATATGTGATTTATTCTGAGTTTTGGTTCAACATTGACTTCAATGTAGCTTCTCCATTTCTCAACCGGGTGTTGTTATACTGGTGATAAAAGGTTTTATATTCACTGTTAGTAATCACTTGTAAAACTATCATGAATGTGGGCTGTTGGTGCTTCCAAATCAACAAAATCAAGTGATAACAATGGCGCCAACTGCATATCAGCATCTAGCTTCCTACAGCATAAAATATACTCCCAAATAGGATGTTTGATCATGGATGGCTGAACTTAAATCCATTTACTTTGTCTCTTAACTTGCGATTTATTTTCGTCAGGCCTGTTCTGATTAGTGATTGTGTTGCTTTGACAGGTTTTGGTTCGCAGCCCATGTCGAGATCAAATCTGGAAGACAAATGCATAACAAAGGAAATGGTTATTGTAGCCGGCTACGTCATATTGGGATATTGCAATGGCTGCTGTAACGATGAATGCATTGGCTGCTGCAAAGATGAATGCATTGGATAAGCCAGGAGGTCGTAGCAAAGTTTGTTGATGTTATCAATTGCCTCACACATCTTTTTGACCGGATAAGCTGGCAGGGGAGTTATGAAATCTGTTGGTGTTGGATAATCTGTCATGGTTGTGTAATAAAAAAGCCGAACGAAGCCAATTTTTCAAAGCACCAGCACTTATTGTATTATTCTCGCATATTTTGAATGATTTCCGTAATTGTTCTATTCCTCCTGGATTATTGGCTTTATCTTCTATTTGTTTCCAAGATCCTTTAATCACTTTGTAACAATTCTCACTCTCACTCTGCCAATCCCATCCACCTCGATAAAGAGTAGAATCCTCAGAATCACTACCAATATCAAAACATGGAACAGTTCCAGTATAGTTATAGAAGACATTAGCTGCACCATATAAGTTGGTGAATGTGTCGTTTCCACTTTTATCGGATGTGAAATTAATTTGTTCTTTATAAAGAACCATGTGAACATGTGAGTCACCTTATATTTGTAACTTTGAATTGGTGATAAATTTCAACTATTCAAAATATCTTCTCTTTCGCATGGATCTTGAACTTTCACTCGTTTGACATTGAATTTGATAGAACTTAACCTTCTTGGGTTATAACAGAAAGAAATTCCTTGAATTAAAACTCCCCTTGTAATAGTCTGTGATGTAGGAATCTTGGGCATTTTAATGATTTGAACAATACGACTCAAGACGATTGGAAATGGTATATGCCCTTTTTGTGACTTGAACTCCAAAACTTGATGAACATAAAGGCTACCTTTTGCAAATATTGGGAAATTTGAATGATGCGCCCCATTGTAACTTTGGTTCCAAATGTTCTACTCAATGATCAATAACTCATTACTTGTAACTTGGATTTTATGCAAAACATAAGCACGACCTTCTCCCTTAACCGTCCAAACCTTGATTATTGGAAATGAACTCGAATTGGCGAATGTTGCTCTTGAAGTTTAGAGTTTTTGATGATGAATTTGAACTTTTGAATTTTGCTTGAACCATAAGAAACTAAAGCCCAATCTTGTCCTTAATGAGACATAACTAGAAAGTTCATCCAAGATATCTTCAAAGTATTGGCCCAAGAATGGAGAAAGAATTTTGAAACCAGAGCTTATATCAAGTAGAAACCCTAGGAGGACCTCAAGTCAAGATCAACTTGTCATGCCTTGAAGTAATTAAAATGAGAAAATGAGTATCATCTCCACTTGACATCATCGTACCTTCATGAGCTAGTTAATCGTAATAAACATACATATGAAAGTAAAATAAAACAAGCAATAAATAAGCACAAAGAGGCGGAATCTTAAAGTCAAAAATTAGGGTGCTACAGGAACACTCGCACAATCTGGCACCGAAAGTATGACAGACCCATCACCAAAAGGATGATAGAGCGACAGGCACACACAACCCTGACACCAAAATGATTTAGGGAACACTCGCACAATGTGGAACCAAAACAATGACAGTCCCATCACCAAAAGGATGATAGAACGGCACACACACAACTCTAACACCGAAATGATGTAGGAAACACTCGGACTATCTGGAATAAAAAGGATGACATACCCATCACCAAAAGGATGATTGAGCGACAGACACACACAGCCCTGACACCAAAAGGATATAGGGAACACTCGCACAATCTGACACCAATAGGATGACAGACCCATCACCAAAAGGATGATAGAGCGACACACACAAAGCGCTGACACCAAAAGGATGTAGGAAACACTCGCACAATCTAAAACCAAAATGATGATAGACCTATCACCAAAAGGATGATTGAGCGACAAACACAGAAAACCATGACACCAAAAGAATGTAGGGAACACTCGCATAATCTGACACCAAAAGGCTGAAAAACCCATCACACAAAGGATGATAGAGCGACACACGCACATCCCTGACACGAAAATTATGTAAGGAACACTCGCACAATCTTACACCAAAAGGATGACAGACCAATCACCCAAAGGATGATAGGCCGAATTCCCACACACAATCCTGACACCAAAAGGATGTAGCGAACACTCGCGCAATCTGACACACAAAGGATGACAGACCCATCACCAAAAGGATGATAGAGAGAGACACACACAACCCTGACACCAAAAGGATTTTGGGAACACTCACACAATCTAGAACCAAAAGGATGAAAGAACCATCACCAAAAGGATGATAAAGCGAGACACACACAGACCTGTCACCAAAAGGATGATTGAGCGTCAGACACAGCCGTGACACCAAAAGGATGTGGGGAACACTCGCACAATCTGACACCAAAAGGATGACAAACCCATCACCAAAAGGATGATACAGAGAAACACACACAACCCTGCACCAAAAGGATGCAAGGAACACTCGCACAATCTGGATCCAAAAGGATGACAGACCCATCACCAAAAGGATGATAGAGTGACACACCCGCAACACTGACACAAAAAGGAGGTAGGGAACACTCGCACAATCTAGCACCAAAAGGATGAGAGACCCATGACCAAAAGCATGATAGAGCGACACACACACAACTCGAACACCAAAAGGATGTAGGGAACACTCGCACAATAAGGCACCAAAAGGATGACAGACCCATCACGAAAAGGATGATAGAGTGACAGGCACACACAACCTTGACACAAAAAAATGTAGGAAACACTCACACAATCTGGAACAAAAAGGATGACATACCCATCACCAAAAGGATGATTGAGCGACAGTCATACACAACCCTGACACCAAAAGGATGTAAGGAACACTCGCACAATCTGACACCAAAAGGATGACAGATCGATCCCCAAAAGGATGATTGAGACACACACACACACACACACAACCATAAAACCAAAAGGATGTAGGGAACACTCGCACAATATGACACCAAAAGGCTGACAAACCCATCAAAAAAGGATGATAGAGCAACACATGCACATCCCTGACACCAAAAGGATGCAGGAAACACTCGCACAATCTGACACCAAAAGGATGAAAAACCCATCACCAAAAGGATGATAGACCGAACTCACACTCACAATCCTGACACCATAAGGATGTAGGGAACACTCGTACAAGCTGGCACCAAAAAGATGACAGACATATCACACAAAGGATGATAGAGAGACACACGCACATTCTTGACACATAAATGATATAGGGAACACTCGAAAAATCTCGTACCAAAAGGATGATAGAGCGAACTCACACACACAACCCTCACACCAAAAGGATGTAGGGAACACTCGCACAATCCGACAGCAACAGGATGATAGACCCGTCACCAAAAGGATTATACACCAAACTCCCACACACAATCCTGACCCAAAAAAGGATGTTGGGAACACTTGCACAATATGGCACCGAAAGGATGATAGAGCGACACAAACACAGACCTGACGCCTAAAGGATGATTGAGCTTCAGACACACACAACCCTGACACCAAAAGGATGTGGGGAACACTCGCACAATCTGACACCAAAAGGATGACAAACCCATCCCTAAAAGGATGATAGAGAGAAACACATACAACCTCCGACACAAAAAAGATGTATGGAGCACTTACACAATCTGGAGCCAAAAGGATGACAGACCCATCACCAAAAGGATGATAGAGCGACGCACACACAACCCTGACATTAAAAAGATGTATGGAACACTCGCACAATTTTTCACCAAAAGGATGACAGACCCGTCACCAAAAGGATGATAGAGCGACACACACACAACCCTGACACCAAAAGCAGGTAGGGAACAATCGCACAATCTGGCACCAAAAGCATGTGAGACCTATGACCAAAAGGATGATAGAGCGACACACACATACACAACCCTGACACCAAAAGGATATAGGGAGAACTCGCACAATCTGACACCAAAAGGATGACAGACCCATCTCCAAAAGGATGATAGGCCGAACTCCCACCCACAATCCTGACACCAAAAGGATGTAGGGAACACTCGCACAATCTGGCACACAAAGGATGACAGACCCATCACCAAAAGGATGATAGAGTGAGTGTTCCCTACATACTTTTCGTGTCAGGGATGCTTGTGTGTCGCTCTATCATCCTTTGTGTGATGGGTTTTTCAGCCTTTTTGTGTCAGATTGTGCGAGTGTTTCCTACATCCTTTTTGTGTCAGAGTTGTGTGCGTGCCGCTCTATCATCCTTTTGGTGATGGGCCTGCCATCGTTTTGGTTCCACATTGTGCGAGTGTTCCCTAAATCATTTTGGTGTCAGGGTTGTGTGTGTTTGTCGCTCTATCATCCTTTTAGTGATGGGTCTGTCATCCTTTCGGTGCCAGATTGTGCGAGTGTTCCCTACATCCTGTTGGTGTAAGGGCTGTGTGTGTGTCGCTCTATCATCCTTTTGGTCATGGGTCTCTCATCCTTTCGGTGCCAGATTGTTCGAGTGTTCCTTACATCATTTTGGTGTCAGGGCTGTGTGTGTGTCGCTCTATCATCCTTTTGGTCATGGGTCTCTCATCTTTTTGGGGCCAGATTGTGCGAGTGTTACCTACCTCCTTTTGGTGTCAGGGTTGTGTGTGTGTTGCTCTAACAAAAGGATGATAGACCGAACTAAGAAACACAATCCTGGCATCATCGCCAAGTAACCACATAGTCGATAAACTTCTGACATCGCCGCCAGATAACCATACAATAGATAAACGTCTAACATTGCCGCCAGACAACCACCAAGTGAAAAAGCACCTGACCTCTCTGCAAGGCAAACATCATGTTGATAAACCCTCTAACGTCGCCTCCAGAACAAAACCATGCTGAAGAATATCTGACCTCGCCGCTAGAAAAACGTTTGACATCGCCGCCAAACAAACCCAATACTGAGAAAATACCTGACATCAGCGCCAGGTAAATATCATGTTGATAAACATATGACATCGCCGCCAGAACAACACCATGTTGAAGAATATCTGATCTCGCCGCTAGAAAAATGTTTGACATCGCCGACAAACAAACCCAATATTGAGAAAATACCTAACATCGCCGCCAAGCAAACATCATGTTGATAGACATCTGACATCGCCGCCAGAAGCTACAACCCGTTGGTAAACATCACTTGGCATCGCCGCCAAGCTTCCATAGAGTAGATACAGTTCTTGACATCGCCACCAAGTAACCATAAAGTCGGTGAACATCTGACATCACCGCCAAAAGATCCACACACATCTGACATCGCCGTCAGAAATCTACCCACATCTGACATCGCCGCCAGAAGTTTGCAAGGAACTAAACACCCTGACCTCGCCGTCAGATATCCATGCAATTAAGAAACATCTGGCATCACCGCCAAACATCAATATCCAATCAATAAAACCTCTGACTTCGCCACCAGAAATCTACGCACACCTGACATCGCAGCCAGGAACCTGCGGTGTTGATAACATCTGACATCACCGTCAGACAACCACAAATCTGATAACCATCTCACATTGTCGCCAGACAAACGGAAATCTGCTAACCATCTGGCATCGCCGCCAAACAAACTGCAAGTGATAACACATCTTACATCGCCGCCATACAAACACAAAAATGCTGATCATCTGGCATCACTGCCGGATAGCATGAACCTGAATACACATCTAACCTCGCCGCTAGACAACTATAAAGTCAATAAACCTCTAACATCATCGTCAGACAAACATAATGTTGATAAGAGAATCTGGCATCGCCGCCAGGAATCTGCAAGGAATACAATAATCTGGCGTCGTCGCCAGAATTCTGTAGGAGATAAACTATCTGACATCGCCGCCATCACCCTGCAGGGAATAACATCTGACCTCGTCGCCAGATACCTTGATTGACAAAATACAACACCAAATCTGAAGACAGAGACTTCCGGCATCACCGCCGGACAGTCGCTAAATAAAAGCGAGAATCAAATCCAAAGGTGAAAACCTCCGACATCACCGTCAGACACCTGTAGGAGATAAAACAACCTGACTTCACCGTCAGCACTCTGCGCGGTTAAGAAACATCTAAGATCACCGTCAGACTTCTATTGCAACCCATAAACAACGAACTCAAAGTCGGATCAATGAGAAGCTAACAAACATCTGGCATCGCCGCCAGACAAACACCAAGCTGATAAAGTCACCTCAAACCCAAAGACCAAGATCCCCGAAGCTAATAAAACTCTGACATCACCGTCAGGCACCCGCTAAATAAAAGCGAGCATCTGACCTCGCCGCCAGGCATCTGTTAAATAAAAAAAGACTTCTGACCTCGTCGTCAGATTAACACCAAGTTAATAAACTTCTGGTGAGAACTCCCACAGGAACTCCGCTGGGGAAAAGAGAGAACTTGAACACGTAACCCTGATCGGGAGCAACGAAAAACTCAACCAAGTAACTCTGTTGATACTTCACTAAGAAGTACAAGATAACATGAACATCGTTATCTCGGATCTTTTGTCGAACACGTCAACCTTCCGGAGATCACCTGAAACAAGAATATAACAACCTGGCTTATGTTTCACATGCACATGTTTGAATATGGTGTAATGCTCCATAAAAATGGAAATGCTACGCGTTTCTGAGGATGCTATGCACACATGCAGATGCAACGGAACCGAATCAGCAAAATAAATGCTGGAGATACGGAGACCACCCTAATGGTCAAAGAGAATGACCCTGCTGGGGATAGTTAGCACATGCTAGTAAACTGGACTTAAGCTGGGGAAGCAAGCCTTGAATAGCTTCTTGAATAGCAAACGAATCTGCTGCAGAGATAGAACAATCCGCCAGACGGTAATTCCACTCTGTTGGGGATTATATCAAATCCTACCGAGGAAAACGCCATGAATAACCTTCCAGAATACAAACCTTCTGGAGAATAGGCGATCCTACTGGGGAAAAAAACCACACACGGGAATCCATCCGCCTGCTGGGGAATCAACGGCTCTGCGAGGGATAACGGTCCACCTCTTGAGATTATCCACGTTCTACTAGGGACATCAGCCCTGAATAGCCTGCCAGAATATAACATTCTGGGGAACAGGCACCTCTGTTGGAGAAACGACGCAAATTGTGAAGACCTAACTGCAATACTGGGAGCACTCAGTTTGGGAAAGAGTCGTTTCCCCTCCGACTCCACTGGTGATAACGCAATGGGGAATCAACGTCAACCTCTGCTTGAGGGGATGATGAATGGACTCATCAATGGCAACTTGACTTCTGAGGGGATACAAAACCACCTGCTTAGACTCTGTGGGGATTACTTACTCTACTGAATAAACCAATCTTGCACTGCCGAGAAATGAATGCACACAGGCAATCTGCTAGAGCTACATGTGTATTGCCAAATGCTGGGGAAGATTCCACACCTACTCGGTGGAAAACACAAATCCTGACTTGCTAGATGGTGAGCACATATCTGCAATCTACGAGGATTAAAGGTGTACCGACTAACTTCCGAGGCTAAACACTCACACTACCTGCTCACAACTCTACTGGGGATAGAGACACAACCTCCAATTACTGATGACGGACTCTGGTTGGGGAGAATAAACTTTCTTGAGTAACTGCCCCAGTGTAGTTCAATTTGCCTCAGTCGAATCTCTAGGACGAAAAGGAAAGCTTGCCATGAAACGACCTCGAGATGGCTTATCCCTGAATTTGTAACATGAAAGGATTCGTACCCAATTTCTCCCAGCCCGTGGGACCTCTGCAACATCTTCCTTGAAAGGAAACCTGAACTTTCTGTACTCTACCAGTTTGGTATGAATTGCCTCATCATTTTGAACCTCGAAGAGGTGCTCATGTTAACTGCCTTGTGGAATAGCTTCGGTACTCTTGGCCTGCCTGAGCCTTGCAATGACTTTGCCCCTGATTGGCTGATCTGTGGAGAGGACGCTTATGACTATGAGAGATTTACCGAATCTCGACATGATTGCTCCAGATTAACTAAACTTTGGATGGATGGCTCCCATGACATGATCATCTGATATAGCTGGCCCTGGCTCAATAGAATATCTAGGCATTCTGCATTTTATCCTGATCCAACTTTCCACTGTGGAAACTTTCCTGCTGTCAAGCGCTTACTCGCAAGTAAAATAAATTGTTCTGCATAAGAGATATACTAATGCAACGCACATGACATTTTTTGAAATCCATGTCCGTTCAGTGGAAAAAACAAATTGTGACATATAGTGAACCAATCACTTATCAGAATGTCAACCTTAAAACCTGCAAGTTGAGCAGAATCCTTTTAGGAGTCGGTTTCGACGCGATCTTTACCGAAGTATGCTTTCGAAACCACCATGCTTCAATTAGGACTTTTGGAAGGTTGTAACCTGGTCAGGCTCATGGTTTGAAAGAAAGGATATAAGGCTCAAAGTTTATTTGAACCCACCCATTCCGTGATGTTATCCAATCCTAAGTTCAGCTACTAGCGTTCACCTTTCAAAGGTTAAATGACAGGAGTGATGGTTCAGGAAATCACAAGTTTTTGGGAGTGACAGTCACTCGCTTTTCGTCTTTGGGTGCCTGGAGTCACACGACTTGTTTTTCACCATTTTTCCTATTTCCCTATTTTTTCCTGGACTGGCTCTTTTGAGCTTCTTTTGATTTCAAAGTCCAGCGGGATGCCCTAATTTTTGCCTAAGTTGCTTGCTTTATAGACTCGACTTAGCGGGCTTCTTTCTTTTGATTTTTTTTCCTTTTTATTTTGGACAAATCGTGTGACACCGACTTGTCTGACTTGTTAAAGGGATTGTGAGTGTTTCACTCCTTGGTCGGCAATGGATAATCATTGTGGTTCTTTAGGCACGACCTACAGAGGTGTGATTGATCCTCGAACGGGAACACTCCTTTAGCAATTTGGACGCTCGGCCAAATTAACTGACACTTACTCTGGCCCGGGTTAAGATTGAGGGTTTTTCGCTTTTCAGAAAGAAACTCATACTACTAGGCTCAAAGGGGTTGACAAGGGATTATCATCCTTATATCTCTGATGTTTAGGAATTTGAAACAATGCCTGTACATCATCAGCAGGTTTCATTCGAAAGCATACAATCGGAAGTTCGTCTTTCAATTTCGTCATCCTCCACGGATTCGGCTTAAACAAGCGTTAGACATCAATTAAAAACATAAGTGAACACATATGGATTTAATCAAAAACATGCATATTCATTTCATTATCAATATCAATTGAAAACAACAAGTTTTACAATGGAGATTTGCATTTAAACAGAAAAGAAACTTCAAATGCAAAGAAATGACACGATAGAAAAGAGATTGCCTGCTTCAGGGGACCGGGCTTGCGAATCTTGACTTGCTGCTGAGTCATCCATATTCAGAACTCAATCAGATGAGAGGTCGACATGCATCCTCAATCTTTCTCTCGAAAAGGAAATGTGCCTCTTGTCGATCAACTGTTGCACCCTGGCTTGAAAGGCCTGGCAATCTTCAGTTGAGTGCCCTATGGATCCTCCATGATATCTGTATTGAACACTGGGATCATATCCGGGAGGGTACTGTTCTGGCATTGGCTTCAGAGTTTTGGGCTCCACTAATGAGTTTTGAATCAACTGTGGCAGAAGCTCATTGTACGGCATAGGAACTGGATGAAGAGGAGCATTCCTCCTTTCCAAATTTATTTCTCAAATTTAGCCCAGGAACAGGAAACAGCTGTGGGCGCGGAGATTCTGCAGCCATAAATTGCACGACACGTTCTTGATCTGATACAGCTTCCAGAGAACTAAGAGGAACAACCACCTCTTTTGCACTGAGTGGACCAAGACCACCTAGTACACTTACGCCGCTTGACGCGAATTCCACTGCCTTTGAATCGATTAAATCCTGAACTACGTGCTTAAAAGCTTTGTAGTTCTCGAAGTTATTCCCAGTGCCCCATAATGGAAGTCACAGTGAGTGCTTACATCATAGCCCGGTGGTGGCTCACCAGTAAGTGGAGACATAGTCCGAAGTTTAACCAACTGAAGTTGAAGCAAGAGTTGCAACTACTGCGCATAGGTCAGGGGTATCTGATCAAAGATTCTGACAGTCTGCCTCGGTCTCTGAGCATACCTTTTAACCTTAAGGCTATCTTAGGAGACGTGACATAGCTGCTGACGGGAAAATTCTTGAGCTTTAAGTTGCGCAGAAGATCTCTTAGGCCTTTCATGCCTTGGTGTAGGTTCCATAGACAAAAGCGGAACAAGCAACTTTGCTGCAGCTTCAGGCATCTGATCACCCTATTTTCTGAGCACCTTCCTTATCACTTCCATGATCAAGCCTTCCTAAGTCTTCAACTGCTGGTTTTCCTCTCTGAGCATCTCCTGATCCAGGTGCAACGCTTGCATGTCCACCATGAACTGCCCCATCTGGCCCTATACTTCCTTCAGCTCTGCTTGAACCTGCTCCATGGCTCGATGTTGATTGATTCCCGGTGTAACGGTCTAATTGTTTCCCCTGAAACCAGCTATGAAGCAAATAGGGGTAAGATAAACGGTTCTGTTGTACCTGCTATGCAAAGATGCTATGCAAAATGCAAACATGTCTATCTGCTTACAAGGATATCTTCCCCTTGATCTCAGTTTCAATAAGCACGAGCAGTAGAGATGTACACCATGACAATCCTCTCATATATCAGGTAAGATCCTTCCTAAAGGTTTAAAAGACGCCAGGCTCAACCATGGAAATCAGACCAATTAAAGGTCCTAGATCAGGTATCGGAAACCTGTATACAACAATCATCTTTCTGTCTACTTCCCTCTTTACAGCAGGTTAGTACCAGGATCAAGGGAAAGACGAGAACCTTTCAAACCCATAGACATGCAATTTTAAATGCAGGATGATTATGCAAATGCAAATGCAAAGATGCAAACAAGGGATCAAGATTGTTGTGTTGCAGCTTGAGAAGACCCGACGCTTCGTTGTGGCAAGAAAACTAGCATAGCTTTGATGATAGGAACCACTGATATCAATAACTCGGATTCAAACTGTGGAGAAAACTGGGTAATCTGAAGGTCAAGCTTTCCAGCATAACCCAATCCCTCTCACAGGTATGGACCTATCCACTGATAAGGTTTGCCATCCTATGCGTTCATCAGTGTCAAACACTTTCAAGACACGATGATACGTTCACCATTTCTGGTTTAGCATCATAATCTCTTGAAGAGGCCTCACTTAGCTGAATCACAGATGATCGGTCCCCAGAGTCGACAACCCTCAGATCCAAAATCCCCTCGAGCCCTAAGGGCCAGAAAAGAAATCATCAAAGAGAATCTCGTATGAGCGCGAATTTCATGGGAAACTGTGCCTGCTAAGCAAGCAGGTCCCCCACTAATCTCCACTACTAATGCTAGGTTTGTACTCAAGCCCGGGTCTGGCTTATCTCTCAATAGAACTTTCCCTCCCCACAACACAACAATAATGATACAATGCGGAAGGTAAAATGCGAAAGTAAATAAAGTACATATACAACGCCCAAAAGATAAACAAACAAGCGCTAGGATTGACTCGCATAGGGGATGTGTTAGTCCTCAGCAAAGTCCCGAGCTGTCGCAACTACGAAAAACACCCGGCGGAAAATAGAAGAGTCGCCATTGTTCATTATTTATCCCAACAAGAGGGAAATGAAATAATCAGAGAAAACCTACGAAAAAGGGATAAGATTGGTCATCGCAACAAAATCTCGGATTCGGGAGTCGGTTACGCAAGGGGAAGGTATTAGCACCCCTCACGTCTGTCGTACTCGATGGGATCCATGCTTGTTGCCTATCTAAGGATGTGTTTAAACTATCTACGTTACAGGCTCACAAGACGAAAAGAAAATAAAAGAGACTCGGCAGAGCATCGCCGCTCTGTGCCTACGTATTCACTCGTCCAATGGGAAAGTCAGAGTCAACGTAGTTCAGCTAACTACAGGCGAAAGGCGGGAAGGTTGCTCGCCATGACATCGCGTCTTGTGCCTACGTACTCTCAGCAAGTATGAGAGATCAGAGAAAACATAGTTCGGGCTAAAAGAACACAGGTTTGTTCATTCGTTTTATCCGAGTAAGGTTAACAAATAGTTCTAGCAGTTTGGTGTATACAACTCGACCATTGGAGACTTAGGCGTTACCGTTTGCGGTAGAACTAAGGGTTAACAATACTCTTTTATCTGAAAAGATTTTCCTTATTAAAGGTCGCAAAGTACAAAAGAAGTTTAATGATTTTTTTTTGTATTTTTTAGAGAAGAAGTGTTTTGAGTTTGATTTGTAACTCCTGTTGCACTAGAGACTATGACTTAGGAGCGAATGCGTCGCATATCACCCTGATGGTGTATACTAAACACTCTAGGAAATTGAGAGGAATCCACTCAATTACCATTTCCCAAGTAGCTTAAGGCTCGTAGCATACAACATTCATTAGCCTTTATTATGTGTTTTGAAAATGTTTGAAGATGAGAAGAGAAAGGACGCCCTAAAGGGAGACTAACTCGAACCTAAAAGTTGTCATGCAAAGTGGACCTAGAGTTTGGATACAAAAGGGGACTACCTAGTGTGATCATGCATGGTTTGAATCCTAATGTCTATAACCATCCTTAAACAAAGGAGGTTAGATCCTAAGGGGGACATGGCAAGGGAAAACAAAAGGAGAAAGCATAATAAAATGCAATATGCAAACATGAGAATGCACACTTAGAATGGAGGGAGGGAGGAAAAATGTATGGGGCAGCAGCCGCCACAGGCGCATCTCGACCTCAGCAGCGATGCAAAAATGATGCAAACATGAAGGAAAGCACAAAAGATGAAAGCAAACGAACATGCAAAAGATCATCACCTTGAACCATATTCATCAGCATGCATCCAAGTGGAAAAGAACATGAATGTCGGCAGAATCTCGATTAAACAACCAAAACAGCGACATATATCCCAAAACATTTCACTTTTAATGCATCATATCGAATTAGAATGATTTGAAGTGAAATGGCACTGAAGTAAGCAAGGAAAACAGCAAAACAGACCCACTGGCACAGTGTTAATCGGTTAACCCCCAGGGTTAATCGATTAACACACTGTTAACGTTAAAAATTTTTGAAAATTTGAACTGGGTAATCGGTTAACCATATACGTTAACCGATTAACATTGTGCCAACAACAGAAAATCAATAACAGAACAATATGTGCAGCAAATAAGCACTTATCTGATCAACCAGATGATCACATAATCACTTAATCACGAAATTAAACCAGCAAACTGTTGCACCCCAAAATTTTACCAACCTTTTCTTACTATGGTTTATGTTTCATTTCATTTTATTCTATCATTTGCATTGCATAGAATTATTCATTTAACAGGGGATCAAGAGAGGGTGTGCATAGAAAGAGGAGGTTACCAATGCTGTTAAGCCTAAGCAAGGGGTTTTACTCAAGTATGAGTGGTCATCAAGTCACCAAGAAGTGGTCAAAGCTTTGTGAAAGAGCTGATGGGTTTATGTGGATCAACTCCTAACTTGGAGGCCAATTGAACATCATCAGAGGAGTGTGAATTCATGATTATGGATATGGGATGTTGAGGAAGCTCAATGAAGGATTTGAGAGCCATGTTGGAGTTTATTCAAGTTGTTGTGTCATGTGTAAGAGGCCACAGTCAAGAGTGGTGCATCTAGGGTTTTCATCTGGTCAACCCTCAGTCAATTGTGAAATTGAAGGAGATTAAGACTCAATTCCAAGTCTTTGTGATCATGGAATGTTAGGTTGAGATGTATAATATATTATTTCAAGATCAATTCATCAAGAATCAAAAGTGTGAGATGTTACTAAATTAGGGTTCTAAGTGTAAAATCATCTGTTTAGTGCCTAACTTCAAGACCACATATCTCAAGATACAATTTTCATCTCATCTTGACCCCAAAATGAAACATGTAGAGAATATTTCTAGCTTTCTTTAGAGTACTAGAAGTCTTTCATATGATTTCTAGAGCTCAAGTTATGATGCTGACAAGTTACAGGTCATTAGATGAATGTGATTTTAATCAACAAAAGTCAACCAACTTCCAAGACATTTTTGACTTAGAAGGATGTTTCTCCTCACTTTTACCCAAACATGAACGTTGTTTCTCGTGATCTTAGCTTTCCAAAAAGTATCAGAAGTCCTTCATCTGATATGTAGAACTCAAGTTATGAAGCTTGCAAGGCAGGGGTATTTTGGGAAAGTAAGATTACTGGTCATTTTCATTATAGGTCCATTTCACCACTTTGCACACCTCAAGTGGAAATCTTTCCAACATTAAACTTTCTTGAAATGGGGTCAATTTCATCACCAAACCATTTCATGTCATGGTTGAAGCTTGGATTGAGGAATTGGTGGAGAAATTTCCATGGAAAAAGCTTTAAAAACCATAAAATGCAATTAATTGATTTTTAATCATTTCAAGGAAACCTTATGCATTTTTTGAGTCACAAAGATGTAACAAACAAGATTCAAGAATTGGTTTTGAGTTTTGGTCATGTTTTCACGTGTAATCACATTGCCATTTCAAGTGAAATTTTTACAATCTAATATTCACCATATTATCCAATTAAGGGATGAATCCCATCCACATGATCAATATGAGATCACAGCAAGCTTTTTAAATGAGAAAACAAGGCAATTATGGGGAGTTTCACGTGTGCATGGAGCTGAAAATTTAGATTTGGGCATTTTGCAAATTCTCACAAATCAGCCACAATTGGGCCTCCAAATGATTCCCAACCCATCATATATAATGTGTAAATGAATTTTGAGCATTAATTCATGCTAATTCATGCTCAGAAAGCTCAAAAATAGTTTGGACAAGCAAGGAAAAATTCCAAATCGTGAATCCTGATTTGCCAATTTCAAACAGAATTAAAGCTTCCATCTTCTTCCTCAAGTGAATTGGAACGTGTCTGGGCCATTTGGATCAAGATTGAGCTACTGAGAAGGTCCAACGGAGCTATTCTATTAGGTAAAGTTCAGATCTAAAATTCTCACTCATCAAGTGCCTATTTCACTCCATTTTTGTTTCATTCTAAAGTTCTACTCACGTAGGCAAATGTTGGTTCATTGTTGTGCTTGTTTATTGCAATTTCAGTGTTGAGCTCAATTTTTATTTTCTTCAATTTGGTTTGTTCTCGCATGATTAATGAAAACAAACCATGGATTTGAGATCTATGTGACTTGTAGATGAATTTAGACTATTTATTTGCTTGATTTGGTGAAGTGGATTTCCATATGGTATTTTAAGTCACCGGAGAAGATGAGCAGTGCCACCGTGCTCTGGCCACCTGGTTTCTCCCTCCCTTTTCCTTTTTTAAACATTTCCTGGGCCACGTGTGCCTGTGTAAGCCCTCTGAATTGATGACTTTTGATCTAATAACCACAAACATGATCTACCGTGCACGCGTTTTGACTCACCACACTTGATCTTCCCAAAACTATGTGTTTTATAAACGCCCTTGTGGATCTGGGCCTTGATTGCTATTGGCACACCCCTTTACTCAGGCCCACTGATTTACACGCGTTTTTATTACTATTTACACCACTATTTTTCTTTTTTTTTCCTTTTTATTTCTTTTTATTTTTGTTTTGTTGCTGTTTAAAATTAATTCAATTAAAAATGCTTCTCCAATTAATAAAATTCCCCAAAAATATTTTCTGGATAACTTGACATTTTTTTTATTTTTTAGAATTTTTATTTTATTTTATTTTTTTGAATTATTTTTCATTTAAAAAATAATTAATTAATTGGAGTTGTTTTGTTTGGATTAATTTTTGACATTGTTTTGTTCTTGATTTGTTTTTGCACTTTCCTTTTGATCCAATGACTGAAAATAAATCCTCATATCCATGATGATTTGATTGATTTTTTAGGACCATTTTACCCCTGTTTGGTTGACTTTTGGTTTGACTTTGACCTTTCTTTTGTTGACCCTCGATAACCTTCTCTCAAATTGGTGCATTCATGTGAATCAATTTCTTTGATGATGATTTAAGATGACTATCGTTATGCTTTCTTGGCCTCTGTTTGCCAACATGTTTATGAGCTTATGACATTTTATTTGGCCCTTTTTGAATCATTTTCCTAATTTTGAGGTAACTTGCAAGTCAAGTTACCCCAAAGGGAGGTTCATACATACACATTGAACTAGTTTGTCTTGGATATGACTTTGATGGATCCTTTGAGCATTCAATTCCTTTTGATTCATGTGGCTAACATGTTAAGGTTGTTGGTTGCTTAATTTTAGGTCATGACATTATATTTTGCTTTTTCAAGTTTGTGTTTCTTTTTGAGTTCTCAATTAGGGTTTCCATATGTGGTTTGTTTGCACTCTTTTGTGTAAATACTTGCATTTTCTAGTGATATGTTTGCTTTTGCTTTTGAGCTTTTCTCTTTCATCCTCCCTTCTATCGTATAACCTTGGAGTCTCATTTAAGGTGGCTTAGTCCCTCCTTAGGAGGTACTTGAAGCATACCTAAAATGATGAATCCTTGAGGACTTCTTTGTGATTTCTTTTGCACTTTGATTGTGATGCTTATGGCTGAGTGCATATTATGAGTTTCTTGATGTCCTCATATAGCCTCCCATCCTCACTTTATTTTAAGCTTTCCTTTCATTTGATTTGGCTTTTGGAACTTGTGGTTGATGTTGTTTGACTTAGGTCATTTCATCCCACTTTTGGTGCATTTTTGTGTGGTTTCTTCTTGTTGTTTGATTTCATCTTGTGCCTTTCTTTCTCCCTTCTTCTTTTGCATACTCATATGCATGCTTTAAGTTGAGATGAGCTTTTGGAGGCTACTGCTTCACACATATTTCCTCCCTCACTTTCATCCTATTTGTGCATTCTATGTTTGCATAATTGCATTTGCATGTTCTTTCTTCTTCTTCTTTTGTCTTTCTTCCCTTAGGATTTCTAACTTCTCTTCTTCAAGAGAGGTTATGATAGACACTAGAATCAAACCTTGCATGATAACATTAGGTAGTTCCCTTTTGTATCCCAACTCCAAGTCCACTTTGCATGACAACTTTTAGGATTCAGTTAGTCTTCCTTTAGTAGGTCCTTTCTCTCCTCATCTTCAAACACTTTCAAAACACCTAATAAAGAATAACAAGTGTTGTACGCAATGAGCCTTAAGCTACTTGGGGAATGGTGATTGAGTGGCTTCCTCTCAATTGCCTAGAGTGTTTAGTATACACCCTTAGGGTGATATGCGACGCATTCGCTCCTAAGTCATAGTCTCTAGTGCGACATGAGTTACAAATCAAATTCAAAACACTTCTTCTCTAAAAAAATGCAAAAACAAATCATCAAACTTCTTTTTGTCCTTTGGGACCTTTAAATTTGGAAAACCATTTTCATAAGGAGAGTTTTGTTAACTCTCAGTTCTACCACAAACGGTAACGCATAAGTCTCCAATGGTCGAGCTGCATACACCAACAGCTAGAATTGATTGTTAACCCTACTCGGGTAAAACTTTTTAACCAACCTGTGGTCTAGTTAGCCCGAACTACGTTTGCTATGATCTTTCATACTAGATGAAAGTACATAGACGCAAGACGTGATGTCTTGGCGAGCAACCTTCCCCCCCTTTCACCCGTAGTTAGCCGAAGTACGTTGACTCTGACTTTCCCATTCCACGAGGGAATACGTAGGCACAGGGCGGCGATGCTCTGCCGAGTCTCTTTTCTTTTCTATTTGTCCTAAAGCCTTTAGCATAGATAGTTTAAACACACCCTTTACATAGACAACAAAAGCATGGATGCCGTCGAGTACGACGGACGTGAGGGGTGCTAATACCTTCCCCTTGTGTAACCGACTCCTGAATCCAGGACTTGGTTGCAATGACCTCGTCTTTTCCCTTTTCGTCAGGTTTTTTCGATCGTTTCCTTTCCCTCTCTTTGGGATAAATAACGAAAGATGGCGACTCTTCTGTTTTCCGCCGGGTGTTTTTTCGCAGTAGCGACAGCCAGCGACTCTGCTGGGGACTCTGGATCCTTATGCGAGTCAATCCTAGCGCTTGTTTATTTATCTTTGGGTGTTGTATATATGTGTTTTATCTTTATTTTTCTGCATTTATTTTCAGCATTATATCATCATTGTTGTGCTGTGGGGAAGGAAGTTCTGATGAGTGATAAGCCGGACCCGGGCTTGAGTACAAACCTAGCATTAGTAGTGGATATTAGTGGGGGACCTGCTTGCTTAGCAGGCATAGTTTCCCATGAAATTCACGCTCATACGAGATTCTCTTTGACGATTTCTTTTCTGGCCCTTAGGGCTCGAGGGAATTTTGGATCTGAGGGTTGTCGACTCTGGAGACCGATCATCTGTGATTCAGCTAAGTGAGGCCTCTTCGGGGGATGATGATGCCAAACCAAAAATGGTGAACATATCATCATTTCTCGAAAATCTGTGACGCTGATGAACACATAGGATGCCAAACCTTATCAGTGGATAAGTCCATACATGTGAGAGGGATTGGGTTGTGCAGGAAACCTTGGCTTTCAGATTACCTGGTTCTTTACAGTGTGAATTTGTGTTCCTAATATCAGTGGGTCCCGTTGTCGGTACTTTGTTCTTGCTAGAGTGGAGCGCCGGTTATTCTCGATCAAGCAGCACAACAATCTTGATCCCCTGTGTGCATTTGTATTTGCATTTTCATCTGCATTTCATTAACATGTATTTATGTTGCAGGTGCATATTTCCTCCGCGATTCTAGTGATCTTGCAATGGAGCCCTTGAAGAGAACAGTAGCCTACAGGTTCCCTACCCCAGATCTCAATTCTTTGTGAAGTTTGATTGTTATGGCCGATAGGGAGGTGATGGAGGATTTTAGGCAGTCTTATGGGAGGTTGGTGAGGTTTGTCTACAAGCCTTCAGCATATGAGGTCAGTGGTGTCTATACTCTTCTGCAGTTCTATGATGCCCAGCTGAGATGCTTCGTCTTTCTTGACTATGTCCTGGCTCCTACCCTAGAGGAGTATTTTGAGCTGTTAGGGGTACCTATTCTTGATTAAATGTCGTTTGCCCATGTTGATGTTGAGCCTGATATGGCTAAGCTCGCTGCTATATTGCACTTGGATGCTTCAGAGTTGAAGGGGAAGCTGGTTAAGAGGAGTGGGACATATGGTTTTCTTTTGCCTTTTCTGGTGGAGAAAGCTCAGCGGTTCGCCAAGGATGGGTGTTGGATTGTGTTTGGCGCCATTCTAGCTCTTTGTATATACGACATCGTATTGTTTCCAAATCTGCCACACTTTGCAGATGTGGATGCTTTCTACTTGCTAGCTTTGGGGAATCTGGTACCCACACTTCTCGGAGATGTTTCTCATTATGTGCACCACAAGAATGAGAACCAAAGGGGAAAGAATGTATCTTACTGCGTCCCTTTATTATATAGGTGGTTTGCTAGTCACATGCCCAAGACATGTCCGTTTGTTACTACCGCTGGTGCTTCAGAGTGGTCCGATAGATTGATGGGTTTTTTTGCGGAGAATATCACTTGGTTTGACAAAGATATACTCGGTACAAATGTTATTTATAGTTGCGGCAGATTTCCTAACGTCACTTTGGTCGGATGGAAAGGTTGCATCAACTATAACCCTTCTTTGTTGGTCAGACAGTTTGGATACGCACTGAAGGATCCTCCTAAAGAAGAGGAGATACAGGAATCTCTGTAACTCACTGGTTCATTGGAGGGCGATTCCTTAGCCAGATTAGAGCATGCATGGAGTAGTAATCATCGGAGAGGGAGAGTAGCCTTGGGGAAGAGTAACAGTCGAGCATATGACCCTTACCTGACTTGGATTCATGATAGAGCTGCGAAATTTCTGATGCCATTTCCTTCAGTTGCACCTCCGTATCTTCTCATGATTGAGGAACATACCACCGTAGACATTCAGAAGTACAACCAGTTATTGTTTAAGAAGGAAGAGTTGAGAAAAGCCAATGAGGAGTTGGATAAAGAAATCATTCAGCTTCGAAGTGAGAAGATTTAGGTTGTTCATTCCTTCAAGAAGCAAACTGAGCTTGTAAACAAATTGGGTATAGATCTGACAAAGGAGACCAATTCTCTGGAGCGTTTGGGTTTGGATTTCAAGGTTGTTAATGGTGTTTTTGCTTCCAAGAAGCAAGATTTGGACAGAGCTTACTTAGTGATTTCTAAGTTTAACAACCAATGGAATGCTACTCTCACCAATAACAAAGAGCGCAAAGATAGGTTAAAGCTACAGATCAGTAAGTTGAAGACGCAGCTCGATGGCAAAGACAAGAAGATTTCAGCGAAGGCATCACTTAGACGGGATAGTGAGTACAGACTGAACGAAGCACTTGCAAACTTGAAGGATTGTAGGTTGAGAGCTGATTCCAAGAGGTGCAAGCTCGAGGCGTGCATTAGGGAAGGAGCTTAGGAAGACCATGTTGAGAGTCTGCATCACACTATTAGCCAGTAGGAGCTACTTATTCGGGGACTGCTTGCTAGACCTGATCATCCTGAGACGCGAGAGTTGCTAGAGGACTTCCGGTCTCGTCATCCAGCTTGACTATCTTGTTTATCTTTTTGTAGTTTGTTGCTTAGTGCTTGTTGTATTGACCATCACCAGGCTTGTTGGTTGAGGTCCTTCCTTTTTGTACTCAGTTGTTGCTTGTACATTGCCTGTTGGCCTGTGATTATATACGAGGAGGTTTTGTCATATGCTTGTCTGTAGGGTTCTCCATTGTGGTGTTTTTCTCTCGGAAACTAGAATAAAGGGGGAGATTTCCCTTTTGCATACATACATATCTGCATTTTGCATTTTTGCATTGCAGGTGCATCGGAAATATTTCAGGATCGCCGATCAAACAACTCACCGGTACGCTACTAGGGGGAATCAGAGAAGAGTGATGGAGCAAATGCGAGCAGAGTCGAGGGAAATGCAAAGCCAGATGAGGCAAGTTATGGGGGATATGCAAGCGTTACATCTGGATCAGAAGATGCTTAGAGAGGAAAACCAGCAGTTGAAGACTCAGATGGGCTTGATCGCAGAAGTGTTAAGAGGTGTGCTAAGAAAGGATCAGGTGCCTGAGACTGCAGCAGAGGCGATAGTTCCACTTCTGCCAGTGAAGCCTCTCCCAAGGCATGATAGGTCTCAGAGATCTCGTGCACGCTTTGAAGCTCCAGAATTTCCTCGTCAACAGCCATGTCCTGTCTCCCGAGGTAGTCCTAATGCTGAAAAGTATGCACAGAGGCCGAGGCAGTCTGCCAGAATTTTTGATCAAATCCCTACGACATATGCTCAGCTTTTGCAATTCCTGCTTCAACTTCGGTTGGTCAAACTTCGGACTATGTCTCCGTTGACTGGAGTGCTGCCACCAGGTTATGATGCAAGTGCCCATTGTGATTTCAACTCTGGGGCACCGGGGCATAAAATTGAGGACTGCAAAGCTTTTAAGCACCAGGTTTAGGATTTGATTGATTCCAAGATGGTTGAATTCATGCTGGGTGGCGTAAGCATACCGGTGTCATACCCTAAATTTGTCCGCCAGTTTTTGTAAATATTTTCGCTTTTTTCTATTTTGTATTTTTCATTAAATTTCGTGTAGAATATTATTTTTTTATTATAATTTTAGAATAGGTTTATTATTTTAGAATTTAAATAAATAGTTTGTAATTAATTTAGAAATAGAATTTGCTTAGATTTAATTTAATATTTTTTAGATTTATTTTTATTTTAATATAATTTTTTAGAAAATAGTCTTTAATAGATTAGAATTTAGATTTTATTTTAAATAGGAGTTTAATATTGTTTTTGTAGAAATAGATTTTTCTTTATTAGTTTAAAATAGTTTGTTACAATTTTATTAGATTTTATTAGTTTTTTAAATTAGTTATTCAATTAATTAATATAGACTATTTTATTTAAGTTTAATTAGAATCATTTATTATCAGTTTTGTAATTAATTAAATTAGCATTTTAATAAATTATTAGAAATAGGTTTAGAGTTATTTAATTACTCTAGTATAGTTTTTTTGTTGTTAGAGATATTTTAGGATTTTAGACTTAAGTTAGTAATTTTAGAGATATTTTAGGAATTTTTTTAGTTTTAGATTTATTTTATTTTATAGTAGATTTAGGATTATATTATTTTCTTTAGAATTATCATTAAGTTTCAGTTTTTTTTAGGATTATATTATTATTAGGTTAGTTTATTTCATTAGTTAGCTAGTTTAGGTTAACTAAGTGATATTATTTAGTTTAGATTATTATTAGTTAATTAGGATTTAAATTTATTATTGGCATAGAATTCTTATAGTTTTATTAGATAATTAGATTTTATAATATTATTAGATTAGATTTAATTTGATTAAACTAGATTAGTTGTTAAAATGTACAACATTTCGAATTTGGTAGAGGACAAAAAAAAAACACTGCTCCAGCCTTAGTACAAACACTGCCAAACACAGTTCATTTTGCACCAGAGTTTTTCAACAATTCATGAGCAAAGCTATACAAGTCTGGCCCCACTGTCTGCTATACCATCATCAAAACCGTGTCACTCCAAGCCACACAATAACCTGCAATAAATCCCATGACCACTGCAACAACACTCCAAACCGTACCTCCACCAATCCCACACCGGACAAGAGCAAACAGCGTCCTGCTGTAAAACTCCAAAACCTGTCACGCGCAAAAACGAGGTACAACCCACTCTGCATAAACAAGATGGTACGATTCACAATATGACAAGAACATTTGAGAGGAAAAAGATAACTCTTCTGGTTAAAAAACCTCAAAAACCCAACTTCTCTTCCACTCTCTCCACACATAACCTTAACACAATCTTCAAAACCTCACTTTCTTCTTCAAACCAACGACAGGGCAACAAGAACATCAAAAAAAATTTCTCTGCAAAATAACTTCAACCTTCTTTTCCATTATTTTTACAACTTTCTTTTCTTCCAAACCTGCAAAAACCCAAAAAAGACAACAATCTCAACCTTTTAACAACTCCTAAAACTGTCTAAACTTCTTCCACTTTCAACCTTCAAACTTCCATCCCTCCTTTCACCATAACCGTTAATCAATCTTCAACTAAACTCCTCAAACAAGTCTTCAGATCCGAACTTCCTTCTCCACCGTTCCCAAATCGAAAAAAGAAACAGAACAAAACCAAAAAATATTAACTGATAGAGACGAAGATTCGAGAAGGATCACAAACAGAAAACGAAATTGAAAACTTTGAGAGAGTTTGAGACAGAGTGAAAGGGTGAGGCGATGAATAGAGAACGAGTGAGAGAGGTGATTTGGGAGAAGAAGTTTCTCGATTCTATTTTTATTTTATCGTTTTGATTTTCTTTATTTATTTATTTATTTTTATTTTCTTTATTTTTCTGATGGATAATAGTTATTGGACTGTAAAGCCTATAGAAACTCTTACACCTCACGGTTCTTTTTTTTTTATATATATATATTTTTTAACCTTTTTCTTTTATTCAAGAAGCTTGTAAATTATTTTTTATATATTTTATCCTATTTTGTATTATAGATATATATTTAATTTTGTTTTTTAAGAAACAATTTATAGTTTGTACATATTGTATTTATTAATTATTTTGTGAATATATATCTTATTATTATTAGTTTTTTTAACAACTTTTAATTTGTATATATCATATGTATTATTATTTCTCTTAAAATTTTGTATATTATATATTTAGAAGTTTTTATATATATTTCTTTTTTCTTTTAAAGTTTTGTATATATCTTTATTATTATGTGAATATATTTTAAAGTATTTCTTTTAGCGTTCATATATATTTTATATCCATTTTTTTTTAGAGATAGAACTCTATTTTTTATTTGTTATTGGACTTTTTGTCCCATTTTCATCTTTTTGGTCGATGACGAGACCTCCGTAAACCGTTATTAAGTCAAACTATTGATAAATAACGTTGGATCTGAGACCATTCTTTTCAACGCTTTTCCTCCTAAAACATCGGCCCCGTACCGAGTGTATCTTTGAAAATATTTTTAAAACAAATTCTTTGTATTAGATTAAAAAGAGAGGATTGGGTGTAGACCTCTTTCTCTCCGAGTGTTGGGATGCCCACTGTAGCGAGGGTGGTTTCGACACTCGTCTTTCAATACGAAGATACGACTTTGTCCACCACCTTTAACTTTCACAACTTCATTCCGTAACCTTTCACACCTAAAACCTCGGTCTCGCACCGAGTGCATTTTCAAACCATTTTCACAAGAAAAAACTTGAATGGTCGTGGAGCGGTTAGGCGTAGGCCTTCTCCTATCCCGAGTGCTGACGTTTATCGTAGGGTTCTCTGTCGCCAAAGCACTTACCATTCGAAACCAAAAACACTTTAATAAGAGAACGAAGTTCTCTTTGCATTGAATTAAAGAGAGAGGATTGGGTGTAGACCTCTTCTTCTCCGAGTGTTGGGATGCCCACTGTAGTGAGGGTGGTCTCGATACTCGTCTTTCAATACGAAGACGCCTCGTTCGCCACACCCTTTTATAACAAAAACTTTGAAATAAAGAATTGGGTACTACCCGTAGGGGTTACTATCCGAGGACTTATCTCGCCCCTAAAAAACAACTCTCTACCAATCAAACATGACACCTTGCCTCGCATGGCGAAAACCAATCTCCCAAAGGATATGTTACGTCCGTTCTACCGCAAACAGGTACGCATAAGTCTCCAAACGAGTGAGCCGCAAAACACCTAAACTGCTAGAACGCGCACGATAACATCATCCCCAAGCATACCGGTTCTCTGCACCGTAGGCACGAACTACGTTGCTCTGATTTCTCATGTCTGATTGAGAATACGTAGGCATAGGATTGCAATATCCTAGCGAGCACCCTTTTCTCTTTTTCACCCTTTCCCAGAAAGGCATGCTACGTCCGTTCTACCGCAAGCAGGTAACGCCTAAGTCTCCAACGAGCGAGCAGCAATACACCTAAACTGCTAGAATGCGTACGATAACATCGTCTACCGGTACACCCCGCTTTCCCGCGCACCGTAGGCCGAACTACGGCTGCTCTGATTCTTTACTTCGTTCAAGTAAAGATACGTAGGCACAAGGGACACAATCCTTTCCGAGCACACTTTCCCCCATCTATCCGTAGCCCCGAACTACGTCGACTCTGACTTTCTCATACCTATTGAGAATACGTAGGCCTAGGACCTCGAAGTCCTACCGAGTCCGTTCTTTCTCCACTCCCCTCTGTTATCTCTCTTTCCCCGTCTCTAATACCCTTTTCTTTATCCTTTGGAACACTCTTTTATAGCATAATATTTAAGCAAATAAATTCACACATCGACAAACAAAAGGTTCCCATCGAGTACGATGGATGCGAGGGGTGCTAATACCTTCCCTTCGCATAACCGGCTCCCGAACCCGTTCTTGGTTGCGAGACCAATCTTATCCGTTCGTTTCTTAAGGTTTTCTCGATATTTTCCTTTCCCCTCATGGGATAAATAAAGTTCGGTGGCGACTCTTCTGTCCTTTTCTTTTCGCCTCCCCGTCGTTGCGCGATGCATTTTTTGAGTAGCGACAGATGGCGACTCTGCTGGGGACAACTTTAGCGAGCCAAGCCTAATTTGTTTGTCGCGTGTGTGATTTTGGTTTTATCTGTTTTTTATGTTGTGTTCACTAACCTGTTGGGTTTATTGGATTGGTTTGTGAGGATAAAGCTTTCTACCCGAGCTTTCGAGTATACACTAAGTTAGGAGGTGGTTTCTTTCTGATTTGCGAGACTTAGGGCTCGTTGAGTTGGGTTGAATTTCACCGCTCAGATGAGACCCCGTTGGAGTAATTATGTCTTACGTGTAGTCGTAATGGCGTTCTTATTTCCGGCTTGGGAGTCTGTGATTTTGAGGACCTTTTGTAGAACCTTATTCTGAAGGTTGATAAAATATAACTCTGTGTTCATCCTTTGAAAGGATTACCGTCTTACGAGTAGTCGTTCTGATGGGAAACTTTTGAGGGCTAGTGCATGGGACTTTGTTTGAAAAGCCTTTGGAATACCCTCATATAAACCAATAGATTACCCACCCGATGAGAGAGATACCTTTTGTTGTTGTCTTGCAAGATTTGGGACCTTTAATCCTTGATATGGATCTATTCTCGTGTGCACTCATTGCATTGCATTGCATTTGCATTAGCATCTCTGCATCATTTTGCATTTTCTCCCCTAACCGTATACCAAGACCTTACCCGTCCTCTGTCCATAAACTGCAGTTGATTTCCCGGCACTCCTGTTGAACTCGTGAGAGCTACAAAGAGTTTGAAGCAAGAGGAGCATAAACGACTTGAAGAGCCAGTTGGACAATGCAAGTTGAGGTAGTTATGCCAGAGAATGATCGCCAGAATGTTGATCCCCCACAAGGATTTACCGTGACGAACAATCCACTGTATGATCTTCCGCTTGATGACCATCCTCCGCAAGTAAACGTTCATACTCGACCCTCGAGGATGCCACTGACTAATTCCATGGAATAAAAGCTTCGTGCTCTTGAGGAGACAATTCAAGCGATGAAAGTGGATGATATGCCCGGCCTCAATGCTGCTGATATGTGTCTAGTGCTAGATTTGACCATTCCTCCGAGATTCAAGGTACCAAACTTCGAGAAGTACACAGGATTTAGTTGCCCGAAGCGTCATTTGGTGATGTACTGTCGGAAAATGACCCCTTACACTCATGACGATAAGCTGATGATTCACTATTTTCAAGAAAGCCTGAGTGGGGCATCATTAAGTTGGTACACGGATTTAGAAAGAAGTCATATCCAATCCTGGAGGGACCTAGCTAGCACTTTTCTAAAGTTTTACCAGTTCAATCTAGATACTCCTCCAACCCGCATGCAGTTGCAAAGCCTTTCTCAGAATGAAAATGAATCCTTTAAGGGATATGCACAGCGGTGGAGAGAATTCGCAGCAAGAGTGCAACCACCACTTTTGGACAAGGAACTGATTGACATGTTCATCAACAGTTTGCATGGTACTTATCTTGAAAGAATGGCTGGCTGTACGCCATCAAGCTTCTCTGACCTTGTGATTGTAGGAGAGCGCATTGAAAGCTACCTTAAAAGTGGACAAATCCAAGACGCCTCAAGCAGTCAGGCCAGTGAGCTTGAATCTTTCGACGATTTCCATGAGGAAGAGAAGGATGAAACCAGCGCACTCATAGCGAACATTGGGTATCCTCACGATGTACCGGCAAAACTCTATGGTCCCTCATCTTCTCAACAGGCATCATTACCAGTGCCATGTTATCCTTATGAGAAATCAGCCATGCCTAAAGCTTCATCCCACAAGCCATGGGTCGCTCCTCATGCAAATCAACGAGTCCATGGCCGAGGTCTTCAGAATCAGTGCCAAAATCAGCATAGGCCCAGCAACAACTTGGAAAGAAGGATTGCTCCTCTTCATCTAGTCCCTATGTCGCACAGTCAGCTTCTCCCACATCTGATTCAAAATTCATTGGTGGAGCCCAAAACTCTTAAGCCTGTGCCAAAACCGTACCTTCCGGGGTACAATCCCAATGCTCAGTGTGGATATCATGGTGGATCCATGGGGCACTCGACCGAAGATTACAAAGCCTTCCAAGCCAAAGTGCAACAGTTGATTGACAAAGGGTACATATCTTTTCCTGAAGGGAGTTTGGTTGTCCATGTCAACCTCTCAGCTGTCTAAGCTTGAAGATTCCAAGGGTCATATACAAAAGTCAGTGGTCCAGACAGGCAGACGTCCTCAACATTGGCAGTCCTTGAGCACTTTTATCATTTGCATCTTGTAGTTTATTTCCTGTTAATTTCTACTTATGTTTAAACATTGTTGTTATGAATGGTAATGTTAATGAAGTGATTATGCATTTTCTAAATCAGTCACGTCGTATTCACTCATTATTTCCACAATCACAGACACATACTCCACTTCATCACTGTTGTTTTAGCAAATATTGGAAGGAGGATGACGAAAACGAAATACCCATAATTGCAAACCGTATGCTTTCAGACAAAATCTCGTCAATGATGTACAGGCATTGTTTCAAATCCCCTAAACACCGGAGATATAAGGAGTTAATCCCTAGTCAACCACTTCGAGCCTAGAAGTAGGAGTTTCTTCGAACATTCAAACCCTTACACTCAACCTGGGGCAGGGTAGTTATTCAGTTAATCCAATCCCGCATTCAAATCAACAAAGAAAAATCCAAAGACATGACGGTTGTTCATCAATGACCCGTGACATGGCAGTCACAACAAAATAAAATAAATCAAAAGCCTGCTAAGTCAAGCACCTCAAAAGGGGACTTAGGAAAAATCAAGGCAATCCCGATGGATCTGACAAGCAAAATCAGTCCATGCAAAAGTTAGGGATCATAAAGAAATAAAAAGAGGTTCTCAAACCCTTAGAAAAAACAAAATAAGATTCAGTGGTCACCCAAAAGGGGTACTGACTTCCATCAAACATCAAAATAAGGTGATTGCCACGTCGAGCAAACCTTGAACTATCAAGCTTACACCGTCAAGGTAAACATGCACAGAATTAACTAAACATAGGTATGGAGATCGACAAGAAGAAGGGGTGGGTACAAATTAAGTTTGAGCCTAATATCCTTTGTTCTATAACCGCAAGCCAGACCACGTTACAACCCTCGAAAGACCTAATTGAGGCGAGATTTATTCTGAAAGCATACTATTGCGAGGTTGCGTAACCTGACTCCTTACATATTTGCTAATCATCAGTATTGGTGTCAATATCCTTGCTATATCTTTCACACCAATCAAATTAGCACAACGTTTGGACTAACAATCCATTCGTCTCACTATCACGACACTCAGTAAAAGACATTTCTTTCAAAACTTGCATGAACTTCGCATTAAGATTACCATTCATGAACAAACAATTTCAAATTGCAAATCAGTAGTTGGCATCAAGGAAATTCCAACAAGAAGCAATCAAGCAGGACTGGACCATTTAGAAGTCTGGATCAGAATCGAGAATGCTTTGTAGACCTGTGGATCTGGGGCATTGACATTCAGTGAATATGGAATCAGTCAACTTAAGGCAAATCCCCAAGAAACGTTTGATTATGGAGTAAATCATTCAAGAAGCGGTTGATCCTGAGTGAATCATCTCAAGATCATACCAATCAGGGGCATTGTCACCCCAGGAATTCAGAATCAGTCAGCTTAAGGCAAATCCCCAAGCAACATTTGATTATGGGGAAAATCATTCAAGAAGCGGTTGATCAAAAGTGAATCATACTAATTAGGGGCAGGCCATCCAGAGTTTCTTTGACTTAAGGATATATCCCTCCAATGTTCAATCAGGATAAGTCAAGTCGCTTCAAACGCTCTTTCAAGGGCAAGCTACCTCAAGAGTACATTGAAGACAAATAACACACCAATCAGTTAATCAATGATGAATCCTTTCATGGTACAAACTCTGGGACAAGCCATCTCGAGGTCGCCTCATTGCAAGCTACTCAAGCAAGTTTCATTCTCATCAGCAACTGTTGAGTTCAAAACGAGTGTCGGGGAATCGTACCGTCACCTCACCCAAATAACCTTAACCTTCCAAAAAGGTCTTGCTGTCATTGGATCCTTCATCCCACAACCTATTACCAGCCCAATTAGAAACCTTCAAAGTCCAGTTCTTGTCTGGAAAGCCTTCAAACCAGTCCTCGTCTGGTCAACCTCCGCTGAATACCAGTTCCCGTCCGGTATATGTCAGCTTTCAAACCTGTCCCATCTGGTCTACCCTCCGCTGAATACCAGTTCCCGTCCGGTATATGTCAGCTTTTAAACTAGCTCCCATCTGGTCACCCTTCCTTTTAGCCTACCATTTAACCAGCCTACCATTTCACCAGCTCTTGTCTGGTAAACCTCATCCTAAAGTCTAGCTCCCATCTGGAAAACCACAAAATCAACCCTCCTTCAGCTTAACCTTTCGCCAACCAGTCCTTGTCTGGTGGTATACCCTCCGAATACCAGCCCTCATCTGGTACTTCAAACCCAAAGTCCAATCTACATTGGCAACCACCCAAGTTCACCCTGTCGGCACATGCATATCCATCACCCATCTGCAATCCTGTGCATCATATGCATCGCATTCAACATCATAAGCATCTTGCTTCATAAGCATCTTGTATCATATGCATCCTAGAATCATATCATACTCTTCCCTAGCTCTTGCATCTCCGCATATTAGCATTTGCATTTTCATTTCCGTTTATGGAACACCATTATCATCAAGCATCCGTATATGCGAGGTCAGATCCAGGATTAATCTCAAAGATTTTCAAGATCATAATCAGCCCAGTCAGGGGCATCTTCCGCAAGAGTGTCGATAATCCCCACAAAGTTGTGCAACTTTTGTTAGGCAAACTCAAGAGCTTCAAAGAAACATCCAGCCCGGTCAGGGGCATCATCTACAAAGACTGTGGGTACTCCCACAAGATTTCAGAATATCAAAGCAAAATTCAACCTAGCCAAGGGAACATCATTTACTTTTTCGCTTTTTCGGACAAATTTAGGGTCTTCTATATTTAATCATCTTCTACCTCGAAAGATTGAATACCATGGCATTTCGTCTTACTAGGTTTAAGCCGATTAAACAGGGGCATCTGTCATACCCTAAATTTGTCCGCCAGTTTTTGTAAATATTTTCGCTTTTTTCTATTTTGTATTTTTCATTAAATTTCGTGTAGAATATTGTTTTTTATTATAATTTTAGAATAGGTTTATTATTTTAGAATTTAAATAAATAGTTTGTAATTAATTTAGAAATAGAATTTGCTTAGATTTAATTTAATATTTTTTAGATTTATTTTTATTTTAATATAATTTTTTAGAAAATAGTCTTTAATAGATTAGAATTTAGATTTTATTTTAAATAGGAGTTTAATATTGTTTTTGTAGAAATAGATTTTTCTTTATTAGTTTAAAATTGTTTGTTAAAATTTTATTAGATTTTATTAGTTTTTTAAATTAGTTATTCAATTAATTAATATAGACTATTTTATTTAAGTTTAATTAGAATCATTTATTATCAGTTTTGTAATTAATTAAATTAGCATTTTAATAAATTATTAGAAATAGGTTTAGAGTTATTTAATTACTCTAGTATAGTTTTTTTGTTGTTAGAGATATTTTAGGATTTTAGACTTAAGTTAGTAATTTTAGAGATATTTTAGGAATTTTTTTAGTTTTAGATTTATTTTATTTTATAGTAGATTTAGGATTATATTATTTTCTTTAGAATTATCATTAAGTTTCAGTTTTTTTTTAGGATTATATTATTATTAGGTTAGTTTATTTCATTAGTTAGCTAGTTTAGGTTAATTAAGTGATATTATTTAGTTTAGATTATTATTAGTTAATTAGGATTTAAATTTATTATTGGCATAGAATTCTTATAGTTTTATTAGATAATTAGATTTTATAATATTATTAGATTAGATTTAATTTGATTAAACTAGATTAGTTGTTAAAATGTACAACATTTCGAATTTGGTAGAGGACAAAAAAAAAACACCGCTCCAGCCTTCGTACAAACACTGCCAAACACAGTTCATTTTGCACCAGAGTTTTTCAACAATTCATGAGCAAAGCTATACAAGTCTGGCCCCACTGTCTGCTATACCATCATCAAAACCGTGTCACTCCAAGCCACACAATAACCTGCAATAAATCCCATGACCACTGCAACAACACTCTAAACCGTACCTCCACCAATCCCACACCGGACAAGAGCAAACAGCGTCCTGCCGCAAAACTCCAAAACCTGTCACGCGCAAAAACGAGGTACAACCCACTCTGCATAAACAAGATGGTACGATTCACAATATGACAAGAACATTTGAGAGGAAAAAGATAACTCTTCTGGTTAAAAAACCTCAAAAACCCAACTTCTCTTCCACTCTCTCCACACATAACCTTAACACAATCTTCAAAACCTCACTTTCTTCTTCAAACCAAAGACAGGGCAACAAGAACATCAAAAAAAATTTCTCTGCAAAATAATTTCAACCTTCTTTTCCATTATTTTTACAACTTTCTTTTCTTCCAAACCTCCTTAAAACAGCGGAGAGATTCATACGATAAGGAGGCTCGAAAAACCATCCTCTTCTTCTCACCAACAACCACAATCAATCTTCCCTTTCCTGAACCTCACCATCAACCTGCAAAAACCCAGAAAAGACAACAATCTCAACATTTTAACAACTCCTAAAATTGTCTAAACTTCTTCCACTTTCAACCTTCAAACTTCCATCCCTCCTTTCACCATAACCGTTAATCAATCTTCAACTAAACTCCTCAAACAAGTCTTCAGATCCGAACTTCCTTCTCCACCGTTCCCAAATCGAAAAAAGAAACAGAACAGAACCAAAAAATATTAACTGATAGAGACGAAGATTCGAGAAGGATCACAAACAGAAAACGAAATTGAAAACTTTGAGAGAGTTTAAGACAGAGTGAAAGGGTGAGGCGATGAATAGAGAACGAGTGAGAGAGGTGATTTGGGAGAAGAAGTTTCTCGATTCTTTTTTTATTTTATCGTTTTGATTTTCTTTCTTTATTTATTTATTTATTTTTATTTTCTTTATTTTTCTGATGGATAATAGTTATTGGACTGTAAAGCCTATAGAAACTCTTACACCTCACGGTTCTTTTATATATATATATATATATATATATATATATATATATATATATATATATATATATATATATATATATATATATATATATATATATATATATATATATATATATATATATATATATATATATATATATATATATATATATATATATATATATATATATATATATATATATATATATATATATATATATATATATATATATATATATATATATATATATATATATTTAACCTTTTTCTTTTATTCAAGAAGCTTGTAAATTATTTTTTATATATTTTATCCTATTTTGTATTATAGATATATATTTAATTTTGTTTTTTAAGAAACAATTTATAGTTTGTACATATTGTATTTATTAATTATTTTGTGAATATATATCTTATTATTATTAGTTTTTTTTAACAACTTTTAATTTGTATATATCATATGTATTATTATTTCTCTAAAAATTTTGTATATTATATATTTAGAAGTTTTTATATATATTTCTTTTTTCTTTTAAAGTTTTGTATATATCTTTATTATTATGTGAATATATTTTAAAGTATTTCTTTTAGCGTTCATATATATTTTATATCCATTTTTTTTTTAGAGATAGAACTCTATTTTTTATTTGTTATTGGACTTTTTGTCCCATTTTCATCTTTTTGGTCGATGACGAGACCTCCGTAAACCGTTATTAAGTCAAACTGTTGATAAATAACGTTGGATCTGAGACCATTCTTTTCAACGCTTTTCCTCCTAAAACATCGGCCCCGTACCGAGTGTATCTTTGAAAATGTTTTTAAAACAAATTCTTTGTATTAGATTAAAAAGAGAGGATTGAGTGTAGACCTATTTCTCTCCGAGTGTTGGGATGCCCACTGTAGCGAGGGTGGTTTCGACACTCGTCTTTCAATACGAAGATACGACTTTGTCCACCACCTTTCACTTTCACAACTTCATTCCGTAACCTTTCACACCTAAAACCTCGGTCTCGCACCGAGTGCATTTTCAAACCATTTTCACAAGAAAAAACTTGAATGGTCGTGGAGTGGTTAGGCGTAGGCCTTCTCCTATCCCGAGTGCTGACGTTTACCGTAGGGTTCTCTGTCGCCAAAACGCTTACCATTCGAAACCAAAAACACTTTAATAAGAGAACGAAGTTCTCTTTGCATTGAATTAAAGAGAGAGGATTGGGTGTAGACCTCTTCTTCTCCGAGTGTTGGGATGCCCACTGTAGTGAGGGTGGTCTCGATACTCGTCTTTCAATACGAAGACGCCTCGTTCGCCACATCCTTTTATAACAAAAACTTTGAAATAAAGAATTGGGTACTACCCGTAGGGGTTACTATCCGAGGACTTATCTCGCCCCTAAAAAACAACTCTCTACCAATCAAACATGACACCTTGCCTCGCATGGCGAAAATCAATCTCCCAAAGGATATGTTACGTCCATTCTACCGCAAACAGGTACGCATAAGTCTCCAAACGAGTGAGCCGCAAAACACCTAAACTGCTAGAACGCGCACGATAACATCATCCCCAAGCATACCAGTTCTCCGCACCGTAGGCACGAACTACGTTGCTCTGATTTCTCATGTCTGATTGAGAATACGTAGGCATAGGATTGCAATATCCTAGCGAGCACCCTTTTCTCTTTTTCACCCTTTCCCAGAAAGGCATGCTACGTCCGTTCTACCGCAAGCAGGTAACGCCTAAGTCTCCAACGAGCGAGCAGCAATACACCTAAACTGCTAGAATGCGTACGATAGCATCGTCTACCGGTACACCCCGCTTTCCCGCGCACCGTAGGCCGAACTACGGCTGCTCTGATTCTTTACTTCGTTCAAGTAAAGATACGTAGGCACAAGGGCCACAATCCTTGCCGAGCACACTTTCCCCCATCTATCCGTAGCCCCGAACTACGTCGACTCTGACTTTCTCATACCTATTGAGAATACGTAGGCCTAGGACCGCGAAGTCCTACCGAGTCCGTTCTTTCTCCACTCCCCTCTGTTATCTCTCTTTCCCCGTCTCTAACACCCTTTTCTTTATCCTTTGGAACACTCTTTTATAGCATAATATTTAAGTAAATAAATTCACACATCGACAAACAAAAGGTTCCCATCGAGTACGATGGATGCGAGGGGTGCTAATACCTTCCCTTCGCATAACCGGCTCCCGAACCCATTCTTGGTTGCGAGACCAATCTTATCCGTTCGTTTCTTAAGGTTTTCTCGATATTTTCCTTTCCCCTCATGGGATAAATAATGTTCGGTGGCGACTCTTCTGTCCTTTTCTTTTCGCCTCCCCGTTGTTGCGCGATGCATTTTTCGAGTAGCGACAACCGGGAGGTGTTATTCCAGGTATTACAAAGGAGGTGGAGACTCCTATTCTTTCCCCCGAAGTTGTATCAGGTCAGGGTTATATATTGCAACCCTTGATTTCTGAATCTCCCTGCCCACAGTAGTTGCCTGTTCCAAGGCCAAGCCTGAGGATGAAAGCACCTGAACAAAGGGAGTCCCTTATATCTCAGACTCAATCTCCAGGTGTTGCAATTGGTCAAAGTCAGCAATCTCTAAGGTCTGCACGTCAAAGTCAACGATCATATCATCGTCCATTGCGTCAACACGCCAGACGAAGACCAAGGAAGTCAGGGGGCATTTTACCCAGTTATCAGTATCGTACCGTCAGTTGTTACGGGATTTGATCAAGGGTGGATTAATAGTGCCGAAGGAAATGAATCATGCGATTCCGCCATATCCGCCAAGTTTTGATGTCAACGCCTGCTGTGTGTACCATGCTGGGGCACAGGGGCATTCAATTGAGGACTGTAAGGTGCTTAGAAGCCAAGTGCAGACTCTGTTGGATTCCAACCGGTTCTCAATCACGCCTCAGGGTATCCAGATCAACAATCTTCCTTCATCCATCCAGGTGGGCATATCAGTTCATGTTGTGGAAGAGTTCACCGAGAGCAGATGTTCAGAGGATTATCAGACTGACTTCGACGAGCAAGTTTGAAGATGGTTGACTCAGCAGCAAGTCAAGATTTGAAAGCCCAGTTCCCAGAAGCTAGCAATCTTTGTTTTATCCTGTTATTTCTTTACATTTGTAGTTTTTTTTTCCTATTTAAATGCAAATTTCGTTTGTAAAACTTGTTTGTTTTCAATTGATATTGATAATGAAATGAATATGCATGTTTTGATTAAATCCATTCATGTTCACTAATTACTTGTTTTACAGATGTCAAACGCTTGTTTAAGTGGAATCCGGGGAGGATGACGAAATTGAAAGGCGTGCAAGTTTCCGATTGTATGCTTTTGAATAAAACCTGTTGATGATGTACAAGAATTGTTTCAAATCCCTAAACACCGGAGATATAAGGATGATAATCCCTTGTCAACCCCTTTGAGCCTAGTAGTATGAGTTTCTTTCTGAAAACGAAAAACCCTCAATTTTAACCTGGGGCAGGGTAGGTGTCAGTTCATTTGGCCAAGCGTCCAAATTGTAACAGGAGTGTTCCCGTTCGAGGATCAATCACACCTCTAGAGGTCGTGCGTAAAAAACCAAAGTGGTTATCCATCACCGACCAAAGAGTGAAACTGTCACAATTATTTCAACAAGTCAGACAAGCCAGTGTCACATGATTTGTTCCGAGAAAAAAAACAAAAAAAGAAAAAAAAAAGAAGCCCGCTAAGTTGAATCTTGAAAACAAGCGACTTAGGCAAAAATTCGGGCATCCCGCTGGGCTTCGAAATCAAAGAAACTCAAAAGAGCTAGTCCAGGAAAAACATAGGGAAAAACGAAAAAAGTGAAGAGCGAAAAGCATTACAAAATTAAAATCCTCGGAAAAACAAGTCGTGTGACTCCAGCACCAAAGACGAAAAGCGAGTGACTGTCACTCCGAAAACTTGTGGTTTCTCGAACTATCACTCATGTCATTCCACCTTTGAGAGGTGAGCGCTTGTGTCGAATTAGCTGAACGTAGGATTGGAGAACATCAAGGAGAATGGGTGGGTTAAAATAAACTTTGGGCCTTTATCCTTTCTTTCTTAACCGTGAACCTGACCACGTTACAACCTTCAAAAGTCCTAATGAAGCAGGTTTGTTTCGAAAACATACTTTGGTAAAGATCGCATCGAAACTGACTCCTAAAGGGACTCTGCTCAACTTGTGGGTATTAATGTTGGCATTTTGATAAATGATTTTTTTTCTACTATATGTCATAGATTTTTCCGGTGAACAGACTTGGATTTCAAAACTTTCATATGTATTGGATTAATATATCTTTTATGCAGAACAATTTGTTTTACTTGCGAGTAAGCGCTGGACAGCAGGAAAGTTCGATCAGGATAAAATGCAGAATGCTTGAATACTCTGTTGAGTCAGAGCCAGTTATATCAAATGATCATATCATGGGAGTCAGCCATCTAGAAGTCAGGTAATCTGGGGCAATCAGATCGAGATTCGGTAAATCTCTTGCAGCCAGGGGTACTGCTCCACCAGTCAGCCAATCGGGGAAAAGTCATTGTGAGGCTGGGGCAGGCCATCCTAAGAGCACATAAGCTATTCTTGGCCGGAGGCCAATTAATATGAAGAACCTCCCCGAGGTTCAAAATGCTAAGGCAGTTCATATCGAACCATCGGGGTGCAGAGATTTCAAGTTTCCTTTCGAGGAAAATGCTGCGAATATCCCATAGGCTAGGGAAAAATTGAAAATGAAGGAGTTGTTCCTCTCCATATCTTCAGAGTTTATCAGAAATGGTCAACCAGGGACGAGTTCTTTCATGTTACGGGTTCCGGGGCAAGCCATTTTGAGTTTGTTTCATGGAAAGCTTTTCTTTTCGTCCTAGAGATGAGACCGGGGCAAATTGAACTACACTGGGGCAGTTACTCAAGCAAGTTTATTCTCCCTAGCCCGAGTTCGTCCTGAGCAAGAGGATTTTGCATCTCTATCCCCAATAGAGTTTGTATGCAATTTAAGTGAGCAGGTAGCGTGTACGCTTTCCCTCGGCAGTTGATGCACATTAAATTGCTGCAAAGTGCATGTTCGTATGCACTCCCCAGTGAGTTATGATTGGATTTTCTTCCCACTGAGTAAGCTACTGTTGCACCCTAAAATTTGACCAACCGATTCTCCTATCTGACTCGTGGTTTAAATTCATATTCGCATATCAGATGCATGACACTCGTGCACAGACAGAGGAGGGTTACAACTTGGTTTTCGTCTATCAGATATGGCAGATCCAGTCCAGATCATCAGGGTTTTATTTTCGGGGAATTGTGTGCTTCTCAGTGTTTGCAGCTCTCATGGTGGTTTTTGGGATATTCTGATACCAGGGGTTTACTGTTCGATTCGATCTGGTCTCGTGCGCTCTTTTATGGTGGTTATTTGCATTTGTCTGCATTTTTTAGGGATTAATAGACTTTTGTGGATTTTAAATAGGCTTTAGAATTTTCTTAGGATTTAAATAGATTTTTTTAGAATTTTAAATAGTTTAAATCCTTTTTTTAGAGCTTTATAGAATTTTTAATAGATTTAATAGTTTTTTAATCTTTTTTAGAATATAATAGATTTTAAAATAACTTTTAATTGTTTTTAGGATAATATAGAGAGAATATAGTTTTTTCTTTTATTAATAATAGGATTTTAATAGATATTGTAAATAATGTAGATTTTATTAGAATTAATAGAAATTTAATAGATTTTAAATGGAGATTATTAGAATTTTATTAGTTTTAGTTTAATATAGGTTTAAGTAGATGTTAACCATTTTAGATTTAATTAGGGTTTAATTAGGTTAATTAGGAGTCAATCTTTTGTTTAGATTTTAATTGAATTTGTTAGAATTAATTAGGATAGTTAATTGTCATTTAGATTTAATTACAATTTAATTTTTGTTAGAGTTTAATCACTAGTTAATTAGGTTTAATTTCTGATTAGTGTTCAATTAGGGTTAATCAGTTTTAATTCAGTTTTTTTTGGGGTCTCATTAGTCTTTTTTTTTTCCGTTCGTGGGCCCAATTAGGGTTTTTGAGGCCCAAAATCATCCTCAGTCCATTTTCAGTATTTTTTTGTCCAAAATTTGCATGCGCCACCTGTCAACCCTATAAATGGCCACACCAGGGAGGACCCACCTCACTTCTCCAATTCACCAGCTCCTGCCACGTCTCCCACTCAGAATCTCCCTTCTGTTGCACTCTGCCACACGTCTCACACACAACCCTCACGCCTGCCACTTGTCACCACGCCGCGTCCTCTCTGAGAATCCACCGGCCGGCATGCAAATCCGGTGAGCTCTCATCGCCGGCCACCCTAACACCTTCCGGCCACCGCAACTACCGCCGGAATCTGGAAATTTACCAGAACTCTCCCAATCTCCTTCGTTCTTCTCCTATCTTCCTCCGTTCACCTTCACCAACGGTCACCGGAAACTTCATCCGTGACCGGAAAATTCAAAGACTCGCCCAGATTCACCATATTTCTTCAGAACATCATCGAATCTCCATTGATCTTCAAAGCTCAACCTTCATCGCTCTTCAAGAACGATTTTCCAGAACTCATCCATTTTTATCGTTCTTCAAGAACAATCACCCAGAAAATCATCAAGGCTTCAGTGTTCTTCAGCGAAATCCCAGAAAATCATCATTATCTTCATCAATCGTCAAGAACGTCGTCTGTTCTTCGTGAATCCCCAGAATTCCTTCAAGATTCAGAGCTCCACCTTCGTAATCCGTGTACGAGCGCGCTCCAACGGCAATTCCCACCCAGATTCTTTGAAGATCCGTTTCAGAAGCTTGTAGATCTTCAACGCTACAACGCCTCAAAGATTGTTACAACGTCATCCAGGTCCCATTCTTTTCTCCTTCTTCTCTTCGCATGCACGATTAATATTTCTCGTTTAAGTCGCGGTGTTTAGACGAGTGGTAGGTGGTTCTTGATCGGAGGGGGAAGATGATTAGGTAGGGTTTGGGTGTCTCAGGGATTGATGGATGATTCTTGAGAGTTCTTCAGAGAGGGTGTGGGGGCGAGAGGAGATTCATGAGCGGCGTAGTAGGGTTTGTTGTTGGTGAACAGTGCTCAGAATTGTTAGAGAAGAAGATAAGTTTTGTTCATTGGCTAGTTGGATTAGGGTTAGGTCTGGGCTGGGTTAGGTCCAAATTGGGATTGCTGAGCGTACCCCTAGTTTACTCGTTCACCCCCCCCCCCCTGTGAGAGAGGAGACAGAATGAATTGTATTGGGCCTTAGGCCCTTAATGCTAAACGCACCCCCTATAATGAAGCCCATTGAAATGAACTTAAAAAACCTGCTGATTGCACCCCCCACGCGTTATTGTTTTTCTTTTTATTTTCCATTGGATCCTGATAACCTGGGCCTGTGCCCACTTGCTTTTCACACCCCAGGATCAGAGCCCAGCCAGAATTTCAACTTGGGTGCATGCTGTTTGAACCCCCCTCCCCATTTATTCCAATTTTGTTTTTTTAATTTCTTTTAATATTTTCTTGCATCTTGAAAAATTCATAAGAAAATGAAAACAATTGATTTTTGATTTCTTGTTTTTTCTACCACCTCATAATAATGTCTAGAAAATCATATAAAAATAAAAATGCCATTTTGTTTTTGTTTGCTATTTTTAGCATATTTTCCATTTAAATGACTTTTTAATATCTTTTAGTTCATGCATATTATTAGAAAATTCATGAAAAATAGTAGGTTTGATCAAATAATTCCATTCTTTTTCCTGTAGACTCGTAATTCAATGTATAATTTTATAGTACAAAAACATTAGCTTAATCATGCATTTTCATTTTAATTGCATTTTTCGCATTGTTATTGATATTGAATAATTGATTTGTGGCCCGTCTGCCTTGCTGATTTTAGTTCTTTCATCTGGTAATGAATTTTGCTCTGATTTTTTAGTATGTTGCACTAGACTAATGCATGTTCCCCATAGATTTTTCATAGATTTTTTAGAGGTTGATTGATATTGTTTTAGGGTTAGAGAATAGAGACCTCACAACTTGTTGGTAACCCTTGACCCTTCATATATTAGGGATTGTTTAGTAGTCTTAGAAGTTGACTTAGGATTTGAGATTTGATCTTGGGATCATAGAGCCATGTAGGTTTCCCCTAGATTTCTGATAGATTTTTGTAGGGTGTTCTGTTATTTTTTGTCTGAGCTTGAGGATAGGAGAAGTCTTGATGGCTTCTGACTTTGAAGTTCAACTGTGGTTGAACTTCAGAGATAGTTTCTTGTGGTTTGAGGATCTGTGGTTTCTTCTTGAAGATGGAGGCTGGATGAAGTCCTGTTGGAGCTTGCAAGGACGCATTGGATTGAGGCCTAGTCTAGGAGCTTGTTCTCTGTTTGTGAGGTTTGAGATCCTGAAGTTTGAAGGGAGTTTATGGTACTTTCCTGAGGAAGGCACTATGAATGACTTTCATTCTTTCTTCTCACCTCTTTCTTAAGTATCCAATGATGTTGGAGCCTTCATGTGAGTTTAGTTTCTCCTGAGGAGGAACGTAAACTGATCACAGTTGTTGAGCCACATGGGATACAATTCCTAAGTGGAAGCCTCCTAGTACTTTCCTGAGGAAGGTCCTATGGGTCTGCTCACTTAGTTCCTCTAGTTCATCTAGGATTTGTTAAGTATCCAATGATGTTGGAGCCTTCATGTGAGTTTAGTTCCTCCTGAGGAGGAATGTAAACTGATCACAGTTGTTGAACCACATAGGATACGATTCCTAAGTGGAAGTCTCCTAGTACTTTCCTGAGGAAGGTCCTATGGGTCTGCTCACTTAGTTCCCCTAGTTCTTATAGGCTTTCTCAAGTATCCAATGATGCCGGAGCCTTCATGTGAGTTTAGTTTCTCCTGAGGAGGAATGTAAACTGATCACAGTTGTCGAGCCGCATAGGATATGATTCCTGAGTGGTAACCTCCTGGTACTTTCCCGAGGAAGGCACTATGAGTTTGTCTGCTTAGCTCCCTTTCTGTGGTAAGCTTGTTCTGAAGCTTGGAGACTGGGATTGATTCCTCTTGCTCGGGGTTTTGATTAGAGTTTTGCTTAGATATTTGCTTAAGGGTTTGCATAGGGTTTTGTTCAGGGATAGATCAGAAGCTTGTTTTAGGTTTTGTTTAAGGGCCCTGCTCAGGGTTAGTTTCTTGTTTTGTAGATAGAGGTTTGTCAGGTTAGCTAGCCTTCTCTTTGTGTTGTTTGACTTGTGTGGTGTTGTGCTACATTAGATTTAGGGGTTCATCTAAATAGTTATGAGGTAGGTGCATCTTAGAAGTAGGCTTTGTGTGCATGAGAAGTTGAGGTGGTCCTCCTTTTGCTTGTTTGTTATTGAGTGGCTTTGCTTGTTGGTATTTGGTAGAGCTGAGCTCCCTTACCTCTGTGGTTTGCGGCCTTTGTGCCTTGTTTGTCTAGTTGTTGCATTCATGCATATTTTCAGTATTTCTTTACTTTGCAGTTGATTCCTGTTTGCTGTTTAGTCCTGTTGCCATGATCCCTTAGGAGCTCTGACTTCTCCGCTGCGGAGTCGTTATGATAGACATTAGGATGGTCAACCAGACATGATAACAGTAGGTAGATTCCCTTCTTTTTCAGCTATAGTTTTAGGGCGCCTTTTCCCTTTCCTTTCAGTAGGAGTTCTTGAGTAGCTTGTGTCGTAGTTAGCCGAACTACAGCTGCTCTGATTCCTCGTACCAGATGAGGATATGTAGGCATAGGATGCGATATCCTAGCGAGCACACTAACAACTAACCTTTTGTTCTCTCGCGGCTGTGCGATCGTGACTTTCCCGCTGACGACTAATTGTTATCCCTTTTCTCTCGCCCGAGGGCATTTGATACCAGATCGTAGTTGTAGGTTCCCAACCTTTAGAACCAGTTTGTTTTCTCACTGCTGTGTGAGAGCCCCCAGGTTAGCCGTAGTTAGTCGAACTACGTTTGCTCTGATCTTCCATGCTGTGTGGAAGTACGTAGGCACAGGATGCGATGTCCTGGCGAGCAACCTTTTCCCCGTTTAGACGTAGGTAGTCGAACTACGTTGACTCTGACTTTCCCATTGCACGAGGGAGTACGTAGGCCCAGAACACCGTATGTTCTGTCGAGTCCTGTCCTTTTCTTTTCTTTTCAGACTTGCCATTATCGTAGATAGATAAACACCCTTTTCCTTATAAACACCAAACATGGATCCCATCGAGTACGATGGACGTGAGGGGTGCTAATACCTTCCCCTTGCGTAACCGACTCCCGAATCCAGGTTTTGGTTGCGATGACCATACCTTTTCCCGTCTTTGCGAGGTTTACTTCGAGCGTTTCCTTTCCCGCTCTGAGGGATAAATAACGCACGGTGGCGACTCTCCTGTCAAGCCGGTGCCGATTCTCGCAGTAGCGACAGCTACCGCCTAGGTAGATTTGCTGAGTAATCCTCAGCAGGATGGAGGAAGGTTGTTACCCCGACATTTCCTTTGCAGGAAACCAGCAAGGGCCCGTTTCCTCGGCATAAGTCTAATTGTTATTGGCATGAGTGAGTTGTTTCATCAACAGGGTTTCCGTATCTCTAGAACTTATTTTGCTAATTCAGTTCCGTTGCATTTGCATGTGTGCATAGCATCTACCAAAACGCGTAGCATTTTCGTTTCGTATGGAGCATTACGCCATTTTCAAACATATGCATGTGAAACATAAGCCAGGTTGTCATCTCTTTATTTCAGGCGTATCTCGCAATTGGTTGATATCTTTTCCCGTGTGGTATCTAGACCCTGGCTTATGTTATTTCCCCAACGGAGTTTCCTTGTGTTTGTTATCATAGGATGATTTTAACTTTGTATGACTCTTGATGCTCACTTTTATTTAGCGAAGGCCTGACGGCGATGTCAGATGCCCTTATCTTCGGGTCTGATGCATAAATTTTTATCCTCTACAGATACCTGACGGCGATGTCAGATGTTTCTCAAGTTTACAGGTACCTGACGGTGATGTTAGATGTTTCTCAGACTTTGTGGTTTACTGACGGTGATGTCAGATCTTTGTTTACTCTGTGGTGTTCTGGCGATGATGTCGAATGTTTTAGTTTCTGGCGGTGATGTCCGATGATTTGGTTTCCAGCAGCGATGTCAGATGTTTTGGTTTTCTGGCAGCGATTTCAAATGATTTCGTTTTCTGGCGGCGATGTCGGATGATTTGGTTTCCGGAAGCGATGTCAGATGTTTTGGTTTCTGGCGGCGATGTCAGATGATTTGGTTTCCGGCGGCGATGTCGGATGTTTTGGTTTCCGGCGGCGATGTCGGATATTTTTGGTTTTCTAGCGGCGATGTCAGATGATTTGGTTTCCGGCGGCAATGTCGAATGTTTTTGTTTCTGGCGGTGATGTCAGATGATTTGGTTTCCGACGGAAATGTCGGATGTTTTGATTTCCGGCGGCGATGTCGGATGTTTTGGTTTTCTGGCGGCGATGTCAGATGATTTGGTTTCTAGCGGCGATGTCAGATTATTTGGTTTCTGGATGTTTTGGTTTCTGGCGGCAATGTTAGATGATATTGTTTCCGGCGGCGATGTCGGATGTTTTGGTTTCCGGCGGCGATGTCAGATGTTTTGATTTCCGGCAGCGATGTCTGATGTTTTGGTTTTCTGGTGGCGATGTCAGATGATTTGGTTTCCGGCGACGATGTTGGATGTTTTGGTTTTCTGGCGGCGATGTTAGATAATTTGGTTTCCAGCGGCGATGTCAGATCTTTTGGTTTTCTGGCGGCGATGTCAGATGATTTGATTTCCAGCGGCGATGTCAGATGTTTTGGTTTTCTGGCGGCGATGTCAGATGTTTGTTTACTTTGTGGTTTTCTAGCGACGATGTCAGGTGTTTCATCATATTTATGTTGGTCTGGCGGCGATGTCCGACGTTTATTGATCTCTGGTTGTCTGGCGGCAATCTCAAAGTTCTTTTATCCCCATAGGTGCTTGGCGGAGATGTCAGATGTATTCACCTTTTGGGTTCGAAGATTTATTTTGTTTAGCGAATTACTGACGACGATGTCAGAGGTTTCTTAACTGCAGGGTTTCTGACGGCGATGTCAGATGTGTATCAGTTCAGTAGATGCCTGACTGCGAGGTCAGATGTTTTCCAAATTGGCGGCAATGCCAGAGATTTACTGAATTGATGTTGATGCTTGACGGCGAGGTCAAGCGCCTGACAGTGAGGTCAGGGATATTCTTCTTTCAAATTGGTGTTGGAATCTGACGGCGAGGTCAGGTGTTTTTCCCAAAAGTAATGCAAAAGCTCTGACGGCGAAGTCAGAGAATCATCATCTACTGTGTACTCAATGACGATGACTGGCAGCGATGCCAGGCAGTTACCAACTTGATGTTAATGCCTGACAGCGAGGTCATGTATTCTTCAGACTGTGTGTCGTTTTTGTTTATCGGATTCTGTTATCTCTGAAGATTTCATCCTCAAATAGAGTTTGCAGTTTATTTCTGCGGTTGGCAAATTTCCGGGTTTGTTGGTATTCAACCATATTTTACCTTGATTGTTTGAAGGTCTTTCGCTTTTGACGCAGTAGGGTCCAAGTCGCTTGAATAGGGGCAGCTGTTGCACCCCAAAATTTGACCAACCTTTTCTTAACTTGGTTTATGTTTCATTTTATTTTCTTCTAGCATTTGCATTGCATAGCATTTTTCATATAACAGGGGATCAAGAGAGGGTGTGCATCACAAGAGGAGGTTACCAAGAGTGTTGAGCCTAAGCAAGGGGTTTTACTCAAGTATGACTGGTCATCAAGTCACCAAGAAGTGGTCAAAGCTTTGTGAAAGAGGTGATGGGTGTATGTGGATCAACTCCTAACTTGGAGTCCAATTGAAGATCATCAGAGGATTGTGAATTCATGATTATGGATATGGGATATTGAGCAAGCTCATTGAATGCTTTGAGAGCCATGTTGGATTTTATTCAAGTTGTTCTGTCATGTGTAAGAGGCCACAGTCAAGAGTGGTGCATCTAGGGTTTTCATCTGGTCAACCCTCAGTCAATTGTGAAATTGAAGGAGATTAAGACTCAATTCCAAGTCTTTGTGATCATGGAATGTTGGGTTGAGATATCTAATATATTATTTCAAGATCAATTCATCAAGAATCAAAAGTGTGAGAAGTTACTAAATTAGGGTTCTTAGTGTAAAATCCCATGTTTAGTGCCTAACTTCAAGACCACATATCTCAAGATACAAGTTTCATCTCATCTTGACCCCAACATGAAACTTGTAGAGAATATTTCTAGCTTTCTTTTTAGTAATAGAAGTCTTTCATTTGATTCTTAGAGCTCAAGTTATGATGCTGACAAGTTACAGGTCATCAGATGAATGTGATTTTGGTCAACAAAAGTCAACCAACTTCCAAGACATTTTTGACTTAGAAGGATGTTTCTCCTCACTTTGACCCAAAAATGAACGTTGTTCCTCATGATCTTAGCTTTCCAAAAAGTATCAGAAGTCCTTCATCTGATTTGTAGAACTCATGTTATGAAGCTTACAAGGCACGGGTATTTTGGGAAAGTAAGATTACAGGTCATTTTCATTATAGGTCCATTTCACCACTTTGCACACCTCAAGTGGAAATCTTTCCAACATCAAACTTGCTCTAAATGGGGTCAATTTCATCACCAAACCATTTCATGTCATGGTTGAAGCTTGGACTGAGGAATTGGTGGAGAAATTTCCATGTCAAGGCAACCTTATGTATTTTTCGAGTCACAAAGATGTAACAAACAAGATGCAAGAATTGGTTTTGAGTTTTGGTCATGTTTTCAAGTGTAATCATATTGCCATTTCAAGTAAAAATTTTACAATCCAATATTCACCATTTGATCAAATAAAGGGATGAATCCCATCCACATGATCAATATGAGATCCCAGCAAGCTTTTTGAATGAGAAAACAAGGCAATTATGGGGAGTTTGACGTGTGCATGGAGCTGAAAATTTGGATTTGGGCATTTTTCAAATTCTCACAAATCAGCCACAATTGGGCCTCCAAATGATTCCTAACCCATCATATATAATGTGTAAATGAATTTTGAGCATTAATTCATGCTAATTCGTGCTCAGAAAGCTCAAGAACAGTTTGAACAAGCAAGCAAAAATTCCAAATCGTGAATCTTGAATTGGCCAATTTCAAGCAGAATTGAAGCTTCCATCTTTTTCCTCAAGTGATTTAGAACGTGTCTGGGCCATTTGCATCAATCTTAAGCTACTGAGAAGGTCCAACGGAGCTATTCTGTTAGGTAAACTTCAGATCCAAAATTATCACTCATCATGTGCCTATTTCACTCTATTTTTGTTTCATTCTGAAGTCCTACTCACATAGGGAAATGCTGGTTCATTGTTGTGCTTGTTTATTGCAATTTCAATGTTGAGCTCAATTTTTATTTTCTTCGATTTGGTTTGTTCTCGCATGATTAATGAAAACAAACCATGGATTTGAGATCTACGTGACTTGTAGATGAATTTAGACTATTTATTTGCTTGATTTGGTGAAGTGGATTTCCATCTGGTATTTTAAGTCACCGGAGAAGATGACCGGAGCCACCGTGCTCCGGCCACCTGGTTTCTCCCTCCGTTTTCCTTTTTTAAACATCACCTGGGCCACGTGTGCCTGTGTAAGCCCTTTATTCTGATGAATTTTGATCCAATGACCACAAACATGATCTACCGTGCACGCGTTTTGACTCACCACACTTGATCTTCCCAAAACTATGCGTTTCATTAAACGCCCTTGTGGATCTGGGCCTTGATTCCTATTGGCACACCCCTTTGCTCAGGCCCACTGATATACACGCGTTTTTAATGCTATTTACACCACTGTTTTTCTTTTTTTCCTTTTTATTTTCTTTTAATTTTTGTTTTGTTGCTGTTTAAAATAATTCAATTAAAAATACTTCTCCAGTTAATAAAATTCCCCAAAAATATTTTCTGGATAATTTGACATGTCTATTTTTTTTAGAATTTTTATTTATTTATTTTTGAATTATTTTTCATTTAAAAAAGAATTAATTAATTGGAGGTGTTTTGTTTGGATTAATTTTTGACATTGTTTTGTTCTTGATTTGTTTTTGCACTTTCATTTTGATCCAATGACTGAAAATCAATCCTCATATCCATGATGAGTTGATTGATTTTTGAGGACCATTTTGCCCTTGTTTGGTTGACTTTTGGTTTGACTTTGATCTTGCTTTTGTTGACCCTCGATAACCCTCTCTCAAATTGGTGCATCCATGTGAATCAATTTCTTTGATGATGATTTGAGATGACTTTGGTTATGCTTTCTTGGCCTCTGTTTTCCAACATACTTATGAGCTTGTTATATTTTATTTGGCCCTTTTTGAATCATTTTCCTAATTTTGAGGTAACTTGCAAGTCAAGTTACCCCAATGGGAGGTTCATACATACACATTGACCTAGTTTGTCTTGGATATGACTTTGATGGATCCTTTGAGCCTTCAATTCCTTTTGATTCATGTTGCTAACATATTAAGGTTGCTGGTTGCTTAATTTTAGGTCATGACATTGTGTTTTGCTTGTTCAAGTTTGTGATTCTTTTTGAGTTCTTAATTAGGGTTTCCATATGTGGTTTGTTTGCATTCTTTTGTGTATATACTTGCATTTTCTTGTGATATGTTTGCTTTTGCTTTTGAGCTTTTTTCTTTCATCCTCCCTTTTGTCCCATGACCTTGGAGTCTCATTTAAGTTTGCTTAGTCCCTCCTTAGGAGGTACTTAAAGCATACCTAAAATGATGAATCCTTGAGGACTTCTTTGTGCTTATTTTTGCAATTTGTTTGTGATGCTTATGGTTGAGTGCATAGTATGAGTTCCTTGTTGTCCTCATATAGCCTCCCATCCACACTTTGTTTTAAGCTTTCCTTTCATTTGATTTGGCTTTTGGCACTTGTGGTTGATGTTGTTTGACTTAGGTTATTTCATCCCACTTTTGGTGCATTTTTGTGTGGTTTCTTCTTGTTGTTTGATTTCATCTTGTGCCTTTCTTTCTCCCTTCTTCTTTTTCATTCTCATATGCATGCTTGAGGTTGAGATGAGCTTATAGAGGCTACTTCCCCACACATAATTCCTCCCTCACTTTCATCCTATTTGTGCAGTCTATGTTTGCATAATTGCATTTGCATGTTCTTTCTTCTTCTTCTTTTGTCTTTCTTCCCTTAGGATCTCTCACTTCACTTCTTCAAGAGAGGTTATGATAGACATTAGAATCAAACCTTGCATGATAACATTAGGTAGTTCTATTTTGTATCCCAACTCTAAGTCCACTTTGCATGACAACTTTTAGGATTGAGTTAGTCTCCCTTTAGTAGGTCCTTTCTCTCCTCATCTTTAAACACTTTCAAAACACCTAATAAAGAATAACAAGTGTTGTACGCTACGAGCCTTAAGCTACTTGGGGAATGGTGATTGAGTGGCTTCCTCTCAATTGCCTATAGTGTTTAGTATACACCCTTAGGGTGATATGCGACGCATTCGCTCCTAAGTCATAGTCTCTAGTGCGTCATGAGTTACAAATTAAATTTAAAATACTTCTTCTCTAAAAAACACAAAACCAAATCATCAAACTTCTTTTTGTCCTTTGGGACCTTTAACTTTTGAAAAGCATTTTCATAAGGAGAGTTTTGTTAACTCTCAGTTCTACCGCAAACGGTAACGCCTAAGTCTCCAATGGTCGAGCTGCATACACCAACAGCTAGAACTGATTGTTAACCCTACTCGGGTAAAACTTTTGAACCAACCTGTGGTTTAGTTAGGCCGAACTACATTTGCTCTAATCTTTCATACCAGATGAAAGTGCGTAGGAGCAAGACGCGATGTCTTGGCGAGTAACCTTCCCCCCCTTTCACCCGTAGTTAGCCGAACTACGTTGACTCTGACTTTCCCATTGCATGAGGGAATACATAGGCACAGGGCGGCGATGCTCTGCCGAGTCTCTTTTCTTTTCATTTTGTCTTAAAGCCTTTAGCATAGATAGTTTAAACACACCCTTTAGATAGACAACAAAGCGTGGATCCCGTCGAGTACGACGGACGTGAGGGATGCTAATACCTTCCCCTCGCGTAACCGACTCCTGAATCCAGGACTTGGTGGCGACGACCTCGTCTTTTCCCTTTTTGTCAGGTTTTTCCAATCGTTTCCTTTCCCTCTCTTTGGGATAAATAACGAAAGGTGGTGACTCTTCTGTTTTTCGCCTAGTGTTTTTTCGCAGTAGCGACACAAACCATGATTCAAATAGCATGTATACAGATCTAAACAGAACCAACACAGATCATATGAATCAAAATGCAGCAAATCAATCAAAATGAAAATCATCATGGTAAATATGCAATTAAGCTAAAAACAGAATCGGGTCAAGAATTTCCAACCTACGAAGTGGAGATTTGCTTCGGTTAATATTGATTTGCTGGAAATGAGTAGATCGAAGCAAGAAACCCGAAATACTTCAAGATCCAAGCTAATCCTTGTAGTAGAGATGGAAATCCTTCAAGATTAAGCTAAATTGCTTCAAATAATCCCTTTTAGCTTCACTTCAAATTTCAGATCTGAATTTGCACGAAAATTGAATGAAGAAATTGATCCAATGGAGATGGTGGATGAAGGTTTAGCTCTTAGAAATCAATGATTCCAATGAAGAATCAAGGATTTCAAGTAGAAAAGAGCTTTGGTGAAGGTTTTGGTTATGGAGGAAATTTAGAGAATTCAGAGAGAATGAGATCAATTCTGAAATGAGATTGAAATATGAAAGTTAGAATGAGTGTGGTTTGGAGTGAATCACTTAAGTATCCTTTAGGCTTGGATCCAAAGCATGGTTTAGAATATGGTTTGGAAAATTTGGAATGGAATTAGGAGTGGGAGTTTGGAGGGAGTTTTGATTAATTTGAAAAATAATCAAATTTCAAAATGGTTCTAGATCCTTCCCAAGTGTAAAATTAGATTTACAAGTGATCAAAATTGGACCCCAAATGGCTCTGCACTGAAAAATCACGTACAAAGGCAAAAATTGCACTGGTTAATCAGTTAACCATATGCGTTAACCGATTAACACTATTGAAAAACCCCCACATTGACCTGGTTTGACTTGGTTAATCGGTTAACCATATGCGTTAACCGATTAACACTATTGAAAAACCCCCACATTGACCTGGTTTGACTTGGTTAATCGGTTAACCATATGCGTTAACCGATTAACACCTTCAAAATTTTGAATTTGGCGCCTTTTGGAGGGAAAACCTGCCCGTTTGCCCGTTTCTTGCTGTTTTGAACCCTATTAAGCTTCTGGAATGTGTTCTTGAACGTTGTAACCATGCGAATGCTTGCGATAGCCTGAATGGTGTTTCCTGAGCTAAATAATGCCCTGCAAAACAAAGTAAAATCGACCGCTCGGTCACCGGGCAAAATAAATGCCAAGGACTCTGATGCTCGTGGTTCAGTTTCTGTTCAGGTTCATGCACTGAGATGAAAACTGAGCCACGGGAAAACTTGATCCCCTATCTCATGAACGAATGCTATGCAATGCAGAAATGTAAAAAATTCGAAAAGAAACATAAGCCAAGTACAGAAAGAGGTTGGTCAAATTTTGGGGTACAACAAGCTCTTACACCAAAAAGATGTAAGGAACACTCACACAATCTGGCACCAAAAGGATGTAAGGAACACTCACACAATCTGGCACCAAAAGGATGACAGACCCATCACCAAAAGGATGATTGAGCGATAGACACACACAACCCTTACACCAAAAGGATGTAGGGAACACTAGCACAATCTGACACCAAAAGGATAACAGCCCCATCACCAAAAGGATGATAGAGAGACACACTCACAGCCCTGCACCAAAAGGATGTAAGGAACACTCGCACAATCTGGATCCAAATGGATGATAGACCCATCAACAAAAGGATGATAGAGTGACAGATACACACATCCCTAACAACAAAAGGCTGTATGGAACACTCGAACAATCAGGCACCAAAAGGATGACAGACCAATCACCAAAAGGATGATAGAGCGACAGATACACACAACCCTGAAACCAAAAGGATGTAGGGAATAATCACTGTCTGGAACTAAAAGGATGACATACCCATCACTAAAAGGATGATAGAGCGACACACCCACAACTCTGACACCAAAAGGATGTAGGGAACACTCACACAATCTGGTACAAAAAGGATGTAGGGAACACTCGCACAATCTGGCACCAAAAGGATGACAGGCCAATCACCAAAAGGATGATAGAGCGACAAATACACATAACCCTGAAACTAAAGGGATGTAAGGAACACTCACACAATCTAGAACCAAAAGGATGACAAAGCCACCACGAAAAAGATGATAGAGCGACACACACACAACCCTGACACCAAAAGGATGTAGGGAACACTCGCACAATCTGGCACCAAAAGGATGTAGGGAACACTCTGAGAATCTGGCAACAAAAGGAAGACAGATCCATCACCAAAAGGATGATTGATCGACACACACACAATCCTGAAACCAAAAGGATGTAGGGAACACTTGCACAATCTGGCACCAAAAGGATGACAGACCCATCACCAAAAGGATGACTAAGCGACAAACACACACAACCCTTACACCAAAAGGATGTTGGGAATACTAGCACAATCTGACACCAAAAGGATAACAGACCCATCACCAAAAGGATGATAGAGAAACACACTCACAGCCCTGCACCAAAAGGATGTAAGGAACACTCGCCCAATCTGGATCCAAAAGGTTGATAGACCCATCACCAAAAGGATGATAGAGCGACTGATACACACAGCCCTAACACCAAAAGGATGTAGGGAACACTCACACAATCTAGCACCAAAATGATGACAGATGAATCACCGAAAGGATGATAGAGCGACAGATACACACAACCCTGAAACCAAAAGGATGTAGGGAACATTCACACAATCCGGAACCAAAAGGATGACAGACCAATCATCAAAAGGATGATAGAGCGACACACACACAGCTCTGACACCAAAATGATGTAGGGAACACTCGCACAATCTAGCACCAAAAGGATGTAGGGAACCCTCGCACAATCTGGCACCAAAAGGATGACAGACCCATCACCAAAAGGATGATTGAGCGACAGATACACAGAGCCCTGACACCAAAAGGACGTAGGGAACACTCGCACAATCTGGCACCAAAAGGATGACATACCAATCACCAAAAGGATGATAGAGCGACAGATACACAAAACCCTGAAACCAAAACGATGTAGGGAAGACTCACATAATCTTGAACCAAAACGATGACAGACCCATAACGAAAAGGATGATAGAGTGACACATACACGACTCTGACACCAAAAGGATGTAGGGGACACTCGCACAATTTGGCACCAAAAGGATGTAGGGAAGACTCGCACAATTTGGAAACAAAAGGAAGACACATGCATCACCAAAAGGATGATTGAGCGACACACACACATCCCTGACACCAAAAGGATGTAGGGAACATTCACACAATATGGCACCCAAAAGATGACAGACCCATCACCAAAAGGAAGATAGAGCGACACACACACAACTCTAACACCAAAAGGATGTAGAGAACACTTGCACAATCTGGCACCAAATGGATGTAAGGAAAACTCCCACAATCTGGCACCAAAAGGATGACAGGCCCATCATAAAAAGGATGATTGAGTGATAGACAGACACAACCCTTACACCATAAGGATGTAGGGAACACTTGCACAATCTGACTCCAAAAGGATAACAGACCCATCACCAAAAGGATGATAGAGAGACACACTCACATCCCTGCACCAAAAGGATGTAATGTAAGAACAGAGTATGCCTAAGAGGGGGGGGGGGGGTGAATTAGGACTTTTGAAATTTTTCCGGTTTTTTTATGGTTCTTGAAAATATACTGGATGGTGTTCTTGGTTATGGAAAGCAGTAAATCAACAGAAAGAAAGAAGACACAGGATTTATAGTGGTTCCCCTCACAATCCGAGAGTACTCCACTCCCCTTTCAACATGAAAGAGAGTTTTCACTATTGTTTAAAACAGTACAACCTATCACACCATCAACCGGTGAGGCCTACTATCAAACAATAAAAAATACAAGTGTACAAGAACAATCCTCTTGTAAACACTCACCCTTGTGTCCAACAATCCTGGATCACAAGTTAGATACAAAATAATTGTAATGAATTTGGTTTGAGAATAACTATCAAAGTGATCTTCTCCAATGAATCAAAATTCACTCTTCGTAATTTTTCAATACAAGTGTTCAATGAATATGAAATTTTCAATGCAAGTATGAACACTTTTGAAAAATGAATTTGATTCTAAGATAATTTTAAAATGAATATTGGAGGTTGTTTTTCAAAAAGGAAAAACTCAGAATTTATATGAGTAAAATAACCTTTCAGAAAAGGTATAATTTTAAAAGATTCAAACCATGAAAAGGTATGTTTTTAAAATAATTTTTGAATTTGAACCAAAGCAATTTTTCACTGTACATTCAGTGTTAATCGGTTAACCCATATGGTTAATCGGTTAACACTGGTACGTTAGCCCAGAAAATTCAAAATTCAAATTGGTTAACCGGTTAACCTATATGGTTAATCGGTTAACACTGCTAATTTTCAGAAAAATGCTTTTTAAAATAAGTGTTGTACCATTTCTAAAGTTTCAAAAAACATGCTTATGTATTATGCAAAAAATGATTGATGTTTTTGAACACTTGTATATCAAATTATAAGGGTGGATTTGATATACCAGTAATGCAGCCAAGTCTGGAAGAATCATAGTTCCATATGTAGCTTGACTTGAAAGATAGGTTGACTTGATCTTGATAACTTTGAACAGCTTGTCTTTTTGCAATCAAGAGATGACCTTGAGTAGTATTGACATCATCAAAACTTGAGACTGAAGCATGCTTCTACATTCTCCCCCTTTTTGATGATGGCAATCAAAAATGTTGTGCGATATCTCTTGGTTCTTGATCTGGTTCTCCCCCTATGTCTAGCAACTCCCCCTATCTTAACAGAGGAAAAAAAATCTGCACACAGAGAGACATTAACAGAACCAAGCTCTTCTCCCCCTTTGACATCAGCAAAAAGGAAGAGCTTTCAAAGAAATCACAAGATAGCAGCATATAGTAATAAGCACATGCAAAGCCAAGTAAACACACAGCACAAACAGTAGTACATATAAAATGCAGCAAATAGAAATTGTACTTGTTACAAGAAAACATAGTTCAAATGAAAGCATAAAAACTTAAGACTAGAAAGCAAAGCAATAAAAACAACAGCAGCAACATATTCTCTAAAAATCCTCATCCGCCATATCCTCCTCCTCTTCTTCTTCATCACTATCAACCTCTTCTTCAATCTCGTCGTCCACAACTCGGGTGTTGGAATGTGGAGGGTTAAGAATGAGGTTTCTGAGGGAGGCAATTGCTCGGGAGGTCTCTCTATGCATATTCATGGATTCTCGATGCTGGTTCATCATGGTTGTGTAGAGAAACTCACTGGTAAGACCCCCTTCAGGCATTGGATAAGCGTGATGCACAGGACCGTCATCAGTATACCTGTAGGTACCGTCAGCCGCCTTGATGATTCCAGTATTCTTCACAATATTAATCTCATTGATCTCATTAGTTGTAGGTTTCATCTTGGAGGATGGTTCTCTGTTGAGGTCAAGTTCAGTTAATTACAGAATTCTAGAAACCAAGCGAGCATACGGCAGCCGGGTAATGCAATGAAGTTGTTGCTGCAGATGATACATAATAGTCAAAATCCAATTGACTCTGATGCGATTCTTAATAGCAAAGATTAGCTGCATTTCCAAGTCGTTGATCTGAGAGTGATTTGAGTCTTTTGGAATGAGGACATAGCAAATAATGTAGTGAAGCATTCGATCAGATACTGTCAGATTCTTGGCATAGCACAGCATACGAGCGGTGCGAGAGTTTGCAATAACGGTTTCTTTTGGGAACCTGCAAATCTGATAGTAATACTCCATTTTATCATAGTTTGCCCAGGGTCCATCTACATGGTTTACACCTTTCCTCAGGAAGCATCCTTTTGATGGAATCTTAAGGTGTCTAGCAAGGGTGGATAAATTCTCAAAAAACTCATGATCTCTAATGGTGGACCGGATCATGTGGTTCTCATCCATGTCCAGATATACAGACATTTTATTCATAAAAGCTTTAACCAAATCAGGATAGATAATACCAGAGTCGGTGGCGAACTTGTCGATACGCTGATATTCCAACAGAGTAGGAAAACCAAAAGATATTGCAGGAAAAGCTCGAAGATTCACATACTTTACCGGCATAAGTTGACGAACACACACTTTGAAATCCATCCGTCTCTTTTTGGTGGTTTCCATTGGAATACTGTCGTCATCTGATTCTGATGCAGAATGATGTTCTGGAAGTTTTCCCTTGCCGCGGTTTGATGCTGAAGCCATGGATGGAGGTTTGAGAGAACTGGGGTTGTGGGTTCTGAGAAAGTTAGGGTTTGAGAAGTTGTGGGGAGTTTTTCCAACTTTTGAGAGTGGGAGAGAGAAGTTAGAATTTTAAGAGGGAATATGGATTTTGAATATGGATTTGGATATTTAAGAGAATATGGACCACACAAAATATATAAAGAAAAATATAAAATTTTCAAAAAATTTAATTAATTTTTGTTTCTGATTTTTTTTTGAAAAAATAACAGTGTTAATCGGTTAACCATATAGGTTAATCGGTTAACACATTAAAAAATTTAATCAGAATTGAAAATTCAACAGTGTTAATCGGTTAACCCATATGGTTAATCGATTAACATGCTCGAATTTTTGAAAAATACTTAAAAACAGAATGCATACACATGAAAACATATCACAAATAATGCATACATATAATAGAGACAAAGTCAGATGTCACCTTCATCAAGAATCCCAAGTTCTCTCCGAATTTTGTAGAATGGTTCTTTTGCCAAAGGCTTGGTGAAGATGTCGGCGAGTTGGTTGTGTGTGTCGACGAAAGTAACATCAACATCTCTGTTTAATACGTGATCTCGAAGGAAATGATGCCGGATATCGATGTGCTTTGTTCTGGAATGCATAACCGGATTCTTTGTGATATTTATGGCACTAGTATTGTCACATCGTAGAGGAATGCATCCGAGGTCAACACCATAATCCAGAAGTTGTTGTTTCAGCCATAAAATCTGTGCACAACAACTTCCTGCGGCGATGTATTCTGCTTCGGCGGTGCTGAGTGCTACACAAGCTTGCTTCTTGCAGGCCCATGATACTAGAGCATTTCCGAGAATATGACATGTACCACTTGTACTTTTTCTATCGGTTTTGCATCCTGCATAGTCAGCGTCAGAATAACCAACTAAAGAACAAGTACTACCTTTAGGATACCATAATCCGACGTTGGTCGTTCCTTTGAGATACTTGATAATTCTCTTCACAGCAGTGAGATGCGATTCCTTCGGATTTGCTTGGAAGCGCGCACACAAACAAACACTAAACATAATGTCAGGACGGCTTGCCGTCAAATATAGTAATGAACCAATCATACCTCGATATTTAGTAATATCAATTGGAGTACCAGATTCATCTTGATCAACATACGTTCCGGATCCCATAGGAGTAGACATCATCTTGCAACTATCCATATCGAATTTCTTTATTAATTCCTTACAGTACTTGGATTGGTTGAGAAAGATTCCATCCTTGGTTTGCTTGATTTGTAGTCCAAGAAAATAATTTAACTTTCCCATCATGGACATCTCGAATTCTTCTCGCATCATGAGTGAGAATTCTTCGCAGAGTTCTTTGTTTGTTGATCCAAAAATGATGTCGTCGACGTAGACTTGTACTAACAAGGTGTTACCCTTGATTTTCTTAATAAACAGCGTCTTGTCAACCTTTCCTTTTGTAAATCCTTTCTCACATAAGAAGTTGCTAAGGCGATCATACCATGCTCGTGGTGCTTGTTTTAAACCGTAGAGAGCCTTCTTCAGTTTGAAAACATGTGAGGGATTTTTGAAGTCTTCAAAACCCGGAGGTTGTTTGACGTAGACTTCCTCATTAATGTACCCATTCAGGAAAGCGCTTTTGACATCCATCTGGAATAACTGAAAATACATAGAACATGCGTAAGCAAGTAGTAATCTAATTGCTTCTAACCTTGCTACCGGAGCGAATGTTTCATCAAAATCAATTCCTTCCTCCTGGTTGTAGCCTTGTGCGACCAATCTTGCCTTGTTACGAACTATAATCCCATTCTCGTCAAGTTTGTTCTTGAACACCCATCTGGTTCCTATAATATGCTTATTGTTTGGTCTTGGTACAAGGGTCCAAACTTGATTTCTTTCAAATTGATTAAGTTCTTCTTGCATTGCTATAATCCATTGGTCGTCGCCTAAAGCTTCATAGATTTTTGATGGTTCAATTTGAGATACAAACGCCATGTTGAGACAAGCATCCTTTAAATTAAGTAGAGTTGCAACGCCTTGACTAATATCACCAATAACTTTATCAATTGGGTGATCTCTGTGTGTTCTCCATTCTTTTGGAAGATCTTGATTTTCTTGAGTAACATCTTCTTGTAATATTGTTTGATCTTTTGAAACAATTTCTTCATTTTGTGGAGTATCTACAAAATCATCATCATCATCCAAAACAATATTATCCTCTTTCGAGGGGTTAGTCTCATCAAACGAAACATGAATGGACTCTTCAATGGTAAGAGTTCTTTTATTAAAAATTCTAAAAGCTTTACTATAAAGAGAGTAACCAAGAAAGATACCTTCGTCGGACTTCTCATCAAACTTACCGAGATTGTCTTTATTGTTGTTGAGAACGAAGCATTTGCAGCCAAATATGTGGAAGAATGATATATTTGGTTTCCTTCCCTTGAACAACTCATACAGAGTCTTTTTGAGTAGCGGTCGAATATTCACGCGGTTGCTTACAAAGCATGTCGTGCTTACCGCTTCTGCCCAAAAATATTTTGGAAGATTTGTGTCGCTGAGCATTGTTCTAGCAAGTTCAACTAGTGAACGATTCTTCCGTTCTACGACGCCGTTTTGTTGAGGAGTTCTTGGTGCCGAAAAATTATGAGAAATTCCATGTTCTTCGCAAAATTCTTCAAAGTCTGAATTTTGAAATTCTCCACCGTGGTCGCTTCTTATGGAGGCTATAGTGAGTGACTTCTCGTTTTGAATTCGTTTTGCATACTTCTTGAATGCTTTAAACGCATCATTTTTCTGCACTAAAAACATTGTCCAGGTATATCGAGAAAAATCATCAACAATAACTAAAGCATAAATACTACCTCCAAAGCTCTTCGTTTTTGATGGACCAAAAAGATCCATGTGCAACAATTGAAGTGGTCTTGATGTAGAAACCACTTGCTTGGATTTGAAAGTTGTCTTGGTCTGTTTTCCCTTTTGACATGCATCGCATAATTTATCCTTGATGAATTTTATCTTCGGAAGCCCAACAACCAGATCATGCTTGATTAATTTGTTTAAATGCTCCATGTGAATGTGAGCAAATCTTTTATGCCAAAGCCATGCCTCGTTGTTGTTCGCCATAAGACACTTTACCTTCAAGGAAGAGTCATCAAAAGAAATCATAAAAATATTATTATATCTTTTACCTTTTAGCAGAATCTCATGAGTGACTTCGTGTTCGATCAAGCATTCCTCCTTTGTGAAGTTGATTTTGAACCCTTTGTCACACAATTGACTGATGCTAAGCAGGTTATGCTTAAGGCCTTCAACAAAAAGAACGTCTTCGATGATTGTACATGGAGGTGCACCAATGGTTCCAACTCCAAGAATTTTTCCTTTATTATCATCACCTTAAGTGACGTATCCTTTGGCCTTTAATGATAGACTTGAAAATTTGGTTATATCTCCCGTCATATGCTTCGAGCAGCCACTATCAAGATACCATTGATTTGTGGTTGTCTTCAAGCATACCTACAAAACAGAATTAGGTAGTGTTAGGTACCCAAGTTGCTTTGGGTCCTTGATAGTTAGTACCCTTTTCCACCCACACATAATGCCCCTTTGCAATACCAATATTACGTACATAGCAGGCATTAGGTGTGTGTCCTTTAATACCACAATAAAAACATGTAGGTTGAAAATGACTTCTATATCTAGGAATATAATTCTTTTTCTTATTATGATTTTGATGCTGAGTTTTAGAAGTGCTTGTCTCTTCCTTCACAATTTGTTCACTTGCTCTTACGAAAATGGTCTTATTGGTGCTTGGTTTTGAAAATTTAGAATATCCCAATCCACTTTTATCATTAGGATACCTTTGATGTTTAAGAATCTCTTCCAAGCCAATTTGACCTTTTTCGTATCTTTCTAAAACTCTTTTAAGTTGAACAATTTGAAAAGACAAAGACTCACAATTCTTACATACAAGACTTTGTTTTTCATCCATCACTTTTTGTTTTTCATCTTCAATATTTTTTAAGAGATCAGAATTTTGTTTTTCTAAAATTAAAATTCTTTTCTTTTGTGATGAGATGTCTTTATACAAAGTCTTGCACTCTTTTAGAAGTTCATCTATAACTTCTTGTGCATCATTATCATAGACAGAAAAATTACTACTAACCTCATTTTCGTCATCGGAATGGTGAGAGGCCATTAAGGCAATATTTGCGCTTTCATCGCTATCTGATTCCGATGATGAACTCACTTCGTTGTCGTCCCATGCGACATAAGCCTTCTTTGTTTTGAGATCCTTCTTGCCCTTGAATTTTCCTTTATTTGCGAGTTTTGGGCAGTCTGGCTTTATGTGACCTTGTTTTCCACATTCATAACATGTAATTTCTTGGTTTGATGTGGATGCCTCCTTTTTCTTGAAATGTCTATTCTTTTTAGAAAAAGAAGAAGTTTTATTATTATTGAAAAACTTACCAAAAGGATGATAGAGCGACATATACACATAAGCCTGACACCAAAAGGATGTAGGGAACACTCGCACAATATGGCACCAAAAGGATGAAAGACCCATGACAAAAAGGATGATACAGCGACACACACACAACTCTGAACCAAAAAGATGTAGAGAACACTCGCACAATCAGGCATCAAATGGATGTAGGGAACACTCACACAATCTGGCAACAAAAGGATGACAGACCCATCACCAAAAGGAGGATTGAGCGACAGACAGACACAACCCTTACACCAAAAGGATATAGGGAACACTAGCACAATCTGACAAAAAAAGGATAACAGACCCATCACCAAAAGGATGATAGAAGGACACATTCACAGCCCTGCACCAAAAGGATGTAAGGAACACTCGCACAATCTGGATCCAAAAGGATGATAGACCCATTACCAAAAGGATGATAGAGCGACAGAGACACACATCCCCTGACACCAAAAGGATGTTGGTAACACTCGCACAATCTGGCACCAAAAGGATGACAGACCAATCACCAAAAGGATGATAGAGCGTCAAATACACACAACCCTGAAACCAAAAGGATGTAGGGAACACTCATACAATCTGGAACCAAAAGGATGACAGACCCATCAACAAAAGGATGATAGACTGACACACTCACAACCTTGCACCAAAAGGATCTAAGGAACTCTCGCATAATCTCGATCCAAAAGGATGGCAAACCCATCACGAAAAGGATGATAGAGCGACAGATACATACAACCCAGACACCAAAAGGACGTAGGGAACACTCGAACAATCTTGCACCAAAAGGATGACAGACCAATCACCAAAAGGATGATAGAGCGACATATACAGACAACCCTGAAACCAAAAGGATGTAGGGAACACTCACACAATCTGGAACCAAAAGGATGACAGACCCATCACCAAAAGGATGATAGAGGGACAATCACACGGCTCTGACACAAAAATGATGTAGGGAACACTCGCACAATCTGTCACCAAAAGGATGTAGGGAACACTCACACAATCAGGCACTAAAAGGATGATAGACCCATCACCAAAAGGATGATTGAGGGACATATACGCACAACCCTGATATCAAAAGCATGTAGGCAACACTAGCAAAATCTTACACCAAAAGGATGATAGACCCATCACCAAAAGGATGATAGAGAGACACACTCACAGCCCTGCACCAAAAGGATATAAGGAACTCTAGCATAATCTAGATCCAAAAGGATGGGAAACCCATCACCAAAAGGATGATAGAGCGACAGATACACACAAGCCTGACACCAAAAGGATGTAGGGAACACTCGCACAATCTGGTATCAAAAGGAAGACAGACCCATCACCAAAAGGATAATTGAGCGGCACACACACATCCGTGACACCAAAAGGTGTAGGAAACACTCGCACAATATGGCACCAAAAGGATGACAGACCCATGACCAAAAGGATGATAGAGCGACACACACACAACTCTGACACCAAAAGGATGTAGAGAACACTCGCACAATCTGGCACCAAATGGATGTAGGGAACACTCGCACAATCAGACACCAAAAGGATGACAGACCCATCACCAAAAGGATGATTGAGCGAAAGACAGACACAGCCCTTACACCAAAAGGATGCAGGGAACACTAGCACAATCTGACACCACAAGGATAACAGACCCATCACCAAAAGGATGATAGAGAGACACACTCACGGCCTTGCACCAAAAGGATGTAAGGAACACTCTCACAATCTGGATCCAAAACGATGATATACCCATCACCAAAAGGATGATAGAGCGATAGATACACACACCCCTGACACCAAAAGGATGTTGGGAACACTCGCACAATCTGGCACCAAAAGGATGACAAACCAATCACCAAAAGGATGATAGAGCGTCAGATACACACAACCCTGAAACCAAAAGGATGTAGGGAACACTCACACAATCTGGAACCAAAAGGATGACAGACCCATCAACAAAAGGATGATAGACTGACACATTCACAACCTTGCACCAAAAGGATCTAAGGAACTCTCGCATAATCTCGATCCAAAAGGATGGCAAACCCATCACGAAAAGAATGATAGAGCGACAGATACACACAACCCAGACACCAAAAGGACGTAGGGAACACTCGAACAATCTTGCACCAAAAGGATGACAGACCAATCACCAAAAGGATGATAGAGCGGCATATACAGACAACCCTGAAACCAAAAGGATGTAGGGAACACTCACACAATCTGGAACCAAAAGGATGACAGACCCATCACCAAAAGGATGATAGAGGGACAATCACACAGCTCTGACACAAAAATGATGTAGGGAACACTCGCACAATCTGTCACCAAAAGGATGTAGGGAACACTCACACAATCAGGCACTAAAAGGATGATAGACCCATCACCAAAAGGATGATTGAGGGACATATACACACAACCCTGATATCAAAAGCATGTAGGCAACACTAGCAAAATCTTACACCAAAAGGATGATAGACCCATCACCAAAAGGATGATAGAGAGACACACTCACATCCCTGCACCAAAAGGATATAAGCAACTCTAGCATAATCTAGATCCAAAAGGATCGGAAACCGATCACCAAAAGGATGATAGAGCGACATATAAACATAAGCCCGACACCAAAAGGATGTAGGGAACACTCGCACAATATGGCACCAAAAGGATGACAGGCCCATGACAAAAAGGATGATACAGCGACACACACACAACTCTGAACCAAAAAGATGTAGAGAACACTCGCACAATCTGGCACCAAATGGATGTAGGGAACACTCGCACAATCCGGCACCAGAAGGATGACAGACCCATCACCAAAAGGATAATTGAGCGACAGACAGACACAACCCTTACGCCAAAATGATGTAGGGAACACTAGCACAATCTGAAACCAAAAGGATAACAGACCCATCACCAAAAGGATGATAGAGAGACACACTCACAGCACTGCACCAAAAGGATGTAAGGAACACTCGCACAATCTGGATCCAAAAGGATGATAGACCCATCACCAAAAGGATGATAGAGCGACAGAGATACACACCCCTGACACCAAAAGGATGTTGGTAACACTCGCACAATCTGGCACCAAAAGGATGACAGACCAATCACCAAAAGGATGATAGAGCGTCAGATACACACAACCCTGAAACCAAAAGGATGTAGGGAACACTCATATAATCTGGAACCAAAAGGATGACAGACCCATCACCAAAAGGATGATAGAGCTACACACACACAGCTCTGACACCAAAAGGATGTAGGGAACACTCGCACAATCTGGCACCAAAATGATGTATGGAACACTCACACAATCTGGTACAAGAGGATGACACACCCATCACAAAAAGGATGACTGAGCGACAGGCACACACAACCCTGATATCAAAAGGATGTAGGGAACACTAGCACAATCTGACACCAAAAGGATGATAGACCCATCACCAAAAGGATGATAGACCCATCACCAAAAGGATGATAGAGAGACACACTCACAGCCCTGCACCAAAAGGATATAAGGATCTCTAGCATAATTTAGATCCAAAAGGATGGGAAACCCATCACCAAAAGGATGATAGAGCGACAGATACACACAAGCCTGACACCAAAAGGATGTAGGGAACACTCGCACAATCTGGCACCAAAAGGAAGACAGACCCATCACCAAAACATTAATTGAGCGACACAAACACATCCCTGACACCAAAAGGATGTAGGAAACACTCCCACAATATGGCACCAAAAGGATGACAGACCCATGACCAAAAGGATGATAGAGCGACACACACACAACTCTGACACCAAAAGGATGTAGAGAACACTCGCACAATCTGGCACCAAATGGATGTAGGGAACACTCGCACAATCAGACACCAAAAGGATGACAGACCCATCACCAAAAGGATGATTGAGCGAAAGACAGACACAGCCCTTACACCAAAAGGATGCAGGGAACACTAGCACAATCTGACACCACAAGGATAACAGACCTATCACCAAAAGGATGATAGAGAGACACACTCACAGCCCTGCACCAAAAGGATGTAAGGAACACTCGCACAATCTGGATTCAAAAGGATGATAGACCCATCACCAAAAGGATGATAGAGCGATAGATACACACACCTCTGACACCAAAAGGATGTTGGGAACACTCGCACAATCTGGCACCAAAAGGATGACAAACCAATCACCAAAAGGATGATAGAGCGTCAGATACACACAACCCTGAAACCAAAAGGATGTAGGGAACACTCACACAATCTGGAACCAAAAGGATGACAGACCCATCAACAAAAGGATGATAGACTGACACATTCACAACCTTGCACCAAAAGGATCTAAGGAACTCTCGCATAATCTCGATCCAAAAGGATGGAAAACCCATCACGAAAAGGATGATAGAGCGACAGATACACACAACCCAGACACCAAAAGGACGTAGGGAACACTCGAACAATCTTGCACCAAAAGGATGACAGACCAATCACCAAAAGGATGATAGAGCGGCATATACAGACAACCCTGAAACCAAAAGGATGTAGGGAACACTCACACAATCTGGAACCAAAAGGATGACAGACCCATCACCAAAAGGATGATAGAGGGACAATCACACAGCTCTGACACAAAAATGATGTAGGGAACACTCGCACAATCTGTCACCAAAAGGATGTAGGGAACACTCACACAATCAGGCACTAAAAGGATGATAGACCCATCACCAAAAGGATGATTGAGGGACATATACACACAACCCTGATATCAAAAGCATGTAGGCAACACTAGCAAAATCTTACACCAAAAGGATGATAGACCCATCACCAAAAGGATGATAGAGAGACACACTCACAGCCCTGCACCAAAAGGATATAAGCAACTCTAGCATAATCTAGATCCAAAAGGATCGGAAACCCATCACCAAAAGGATGATAGAGCGACATATACACATAAGCCCGACACCAAAAGGATGTAGGGAACACTCGCACAATATGGCACCAAAAGGATGACAGGCCCATGACAAAAAGGATGATACAGCGACACACACACAACTCTGAACCAAAAAGATGTAGAGAACACTCGCACAATCTGGCACCAAATGGATGTAGGGAACACTCGCACAATCCGGCACCAGAAGGATGACAGACCCATCACCAAAAGGATAATTGAGCGACAGACAGACACAACCCTTACGCCAAAACGATGTAGGGAACACTAGCACAATCTGAAACCAAAAGGATAACAGACCCATCACCAAAAGGATGATAGAGAGACACACTCACAGCACTGCACCAAAAGGATGTAAGGAACACTCGCACAATCTAGATCCAAAAGGATGATAGACCCATCACCAAAAGGATGATAGAGCGACAGAGATACACACCCCTGACACCAAAAGGATGTTGGTAACACTCGCACAATTTGGCACCAAAAGGATGACAGACCAATCACCAAAAGGATGATAGAGCGTCAGATACACACAACCCTGAAACCAAAAGGATGTAGGGAACACTCATACAATCTGGAACCAAAAGGATGACAGACCCATCACCAAAAGGATGATAGAGCTACACACACACAACTCTGACACCAAAAGGATGTAGGGAACACTCGCACAATCTGGCACCAAAATGATGTATGGAACACTCACACAATCTAGTACAAGAGGATGACACACCCATCACAAAAAGGATGACTGAGCGACAGGCACACACAACCCTGATATCAAAAGGATGTAGGGAACACTAGCACAATCTGACACCAAAAGGATGATAGACCCATCACCAAAAGGATGATAGACCCATCACCAAAAGGATGATAAAGAGACACACTCACAGCCCTGCACCAAAAGGATATAAGGATCTCTAGCATAATTTAGATCCAAAAGGATGGGAAACCCATCACCAAAAGGATGATAGAGCGACAGATACACACAAGCCTGACACCAAAAGGATGTAGGGAACACTCGCACAATCTGGCACCAAAAGGAATACAGACCCATCACCAAAACATTAATTGAGCGACACACACACATCCCTGACACCAAAAGGATGTAGGAAACACTCCCACAATATGGCACCAAAAGGATGACAGACCCATGACCAAAAGGATGATAGAGCGACACACACACAACTCTGACACCAAAAGGATGTAGAGAACACTCGCACAATCTGGCACCAAATGGATGTAGGGAACACTCGCACAATCAGACACCAAAAGGATGACAGACCCATCACCAAAAGGATGATTGAGCGAAAGACAGACACAACCCTTACACCAAAAGGATGCAGGGAACACTAGCACAATCTGACACCACAAGGATAACAGACCTATCACCAAAAGGATGATAGAGAGACACACTCACAGCCCTGCACCAAAAGGATGTAAGGAACACTCGCACAATCTGGATTCAAAAGGATGATAGACCCATCACCAAAAGGATCATAGAGCGATAGATACACACACCTCTGACACCAAAAGGATGTTGGGAACACTCGCACAATCTGGCACCAAATGGATGACAAACCAATCACCAAAAGGATGATAGAGCGTCAGATACACACAACCCTGAAACCAAAAGGATGTAGGGAACACTCACACAATCTGGAACCAAAACGATGACAGACCCATCAACAAAAGGATGATAGACTGACACACTCACAACCTTGCACCAAAAGGATCTAAGGAATTCTCGCATAATCTCGATCCAAAAGGATGGCAAACCCATCACGAAAAGGATGATAGAGCAACAGATACACACAACCCAAACACCAAAAGGACGTAGCGAACACTCGAACAATCTTGCACCAAAAGGATGACAGACCAATCACCAAAAGGATGATAGAGCGACATATACAGACAACCCTGAAACCAAAAGGATGTAGGGAACACTCACACAATCTGGAACCAAAAGGATGACAGACCCATCACCAAAAGGATGATAGAGGGACAATCACACAGCTCTGACACAAAAATGATGTTGGGAACACTCGCACAATCTGACACCAAAAGGATGTAGGGAACACTCACACAATCAGGCACTAAAAGGATGATAGACCCATCACCAAAAGGATGATTGAGGGACATATACACACAACCCTGATATCAAAAGCATGTAGGCAACACTAGCAAAATCTTACACCAAAAGGATGATAGACCCATCACCAAAAGGATGATAGAGAGACACACTCACAGCCCTGCACCAAAAGGATATAAGCAACTCTAGCATAATCTAGATCCAAAAGGATGGGAAACCCATCACCAAAAGGATGATAGAGCGACATATACACATAAGCCCGACACCAAAAGGATGTAGGGAACACTCGCACAATATGGCACCAAAAGGATGACAGGCCCATGACAAAAAGGATAATACAGCGACACACACACAACTCTGAACCAAAAAGATGTAGAGAACACTCGCACAATCTGGCACCAAATGGATGTAGGGAACACTCGCACAATCCGGCACCAGAAGGATGACAGACCCATCACCAAAAGGATAATTGAGCGACAGACAGACACAACCCTTACGCCAAAAGGATGTAGGGAACACTAGCACAATCTGAAACCAAAAGGATAACAGACCCATCACCAAAAGGATGATAGAGAGACACACTCACAGCACTGCACCAAAAGGATGTAAGGAACACTCGCACAATCTGGATCCAAAAGGATGATAGACCCATCACCAAAAGGATGATAGAGCGACAGAGATACACACCCCTGACACCAAAAGGATGTTGGTAACACTCGCACAATCTGGCACCAAAAGGATGACAGACCAATCACCAAAAGGATGATAGAGCGTCAGATACACACAACCCTGAAACCAAAAGGATGTAGGGAACACTCATACAATCTGGAACCAAAAGGATGACAGACCCATCACCAAAAGGATGATAGAGCTACACACACACAGCTCTGACACCAAAAGGATGTAGGGAACACTCGCACAATCTGGCACCAAAATGATGTATGGAACACTCACACAATCTGGTACAAGAGGATGACAGACCCATCACAAAAAGGATGACTGAGCGACAGGCACACACAACCCTGATATCAAAAGGATGTAGGGAACACTAGCACAATCTGACACCAAAAGGATGATAGACCCATCACCAAAAGGATGATAGACCCATCACCAAAAGGATGATAGAGAGACACACTTACAGCCCTGCACCAAAAGGATATAAGGATCTCTAGCATAATTTAGATCCAAAAGGATGGGAAACCCATCACCAAAAGGATGATAGAGCGACAGATACACACAAGCCTGACACCAAAAGGATGTAGGGAACACTCGCACAATCTGGCACCAAAAGGAAGACAGACCCATCACCAAAACATTAATTGAGCGACACACACACATCCCTGACACCAAAAGGATGTAGGAAACACTCCCACAATATGGCACCAAAAGGATGACAGACCCATGACCAAAAGGATGATAGAGCGACACACACACAACTCTGACACCAAAAGGATGTAGAGAACACTCGCACAATCTGGCACCAAATGGATGTAGGGAACACTCGCACAATCAGACACCAAAAGGATGACAGACCCATCACCAAAAGGATGATTGAGCGAAAGACAGACACAGCCCTTACACCAAAAGGATGCAGGGAACACTAGCACAATCTGACACCACAAGGATAACAGACCTATCACCAAAAGGATGATAGAGAGACACACTCACAGCCCTGCACCAAAAGGATGTAAGGAACACTCGCACAATCTGGATTCAAAAGGATGATAGACCCATCACCAAAAGGATGATAGAGCAATAGATACACACACCCCTGACACCAAAAGGATGTTGGGAACACTCGCACAATCTGGCACCAAAATAATGACAAACCAATCACCAAAAGGATGATAGAGCGTCAGATACACACAACCCTGAAACCAAAAGGATGTAGGGAACACTCACACAATCTGGAACCAAAAGGATGACAGACCCATCAACAAAAGGATGATAAACTGACACACTCACAACCTTGCACCAAAAGGATCTAAGGAATTCTCGCATAATCTCGATCCAAAAGGATGGCAAACCCATCACGAAAAGGATGATAGAGCGACAGATACACACAACCCAGACACCAAAAGGACGTAGGGAACACTCGAACAATCTTGCACCAAAAGGATGACAGACCAATCACCAAAAGGATGATAGAGCGACATATACAGACAACCCTGAAACCAAAAGGATGTAGGGAACACTCACACAATCTGGAACCAAAAGGATGACAGACCCATCACCAAAAGGATGATAGAGGGACAATCACACAGCTCTGACACAAAAATGATGTAGGGAACACTCGCACAATCTGTCACCAAAAGGATGTAGGGAACACTCACACAATCAGGCACTAAAAGGATGATAGACCCATCACCAAAAGGATGATTGAGGGACATATACACACAACCCTGATATCAAAAGCATGTAGGCAACACTAGCAAAATCTTACACCAAAAGGATGATAGACCCATCACCAAAAGGATGATAGAGAGACACACTCACAGCCCTGCACCAAAAGGATATAAGCAACTCTAGCATAATCTAGATCCAAAAGGATGGGAAACCCATCACCAAAAGGATGATAGAGCGACATATACACATAAGCCCGACACCAAAAGGATGTAGGGAACACTCGCACAATATGGCACCAAAAGGATGACAGACCCATGACAAAAAGGATGATACAGCGACACACACACAACTCTGAACCAAAAAGATGTAGAGAACACTCGCACAATCTGGCATCAAATGGATGTAGGGAACACTCACACAATCTGGCAACAAAAGGATGACAGACCCATCACCAAAAGGAGGATTGAGCGACAGACAGACACAACCCTTACACCAAAAGGATATAGGGAACACTAGCACAATCTGACAAAAAAAAGATAACAGACCCATCACCAAAAGGATGATAGAAGGACACACTCACAGCCCTGCACCAAAAGGATGTAAGGAACACTCGCACAATCTGGTTCCAAAAGGATGATAGACCCATCACCAAAAGGATGATAGAGCGACAGAGACACACACCCCTGACACCAAAAGGATGTTGGTAACACTCGCACAATCTGGCACCAAAAGGATGACAGACCAATCACCAAAAGGATGATAGAGCGTCAGATACACACAACCCTGAAACCAAAAGGATGTAGGGAACACTCATACAATCTGGAACCAAAAGGATGACAGACCCATCACCAAAAGGATGATAGAGCTACACACAGACAGCTCTGACACCAAAAGGATGTAGGGAACACTCGCACAATCTGGCACCAAAATGATGTATGGAACACTCACACAATCTGGTACAAAATGGATGACAGACCCATCACAAAAAGGATGACTGAGCGACAGGCACACACAACCCTGATATCAATAGGATGTAGGGAACACTAGCACAATCTGACACCAAAAGGATGATAGACCCATCACCGAAAGGATGATAGAGAGACACACTCACAGCCCTGCACCAAAAGGATATAAGGATCTCTAGCATAATTTAGATCCAAAAGGATGGGAAACCCATCACCAAAAGGATGATAGAGCGACAGATACACACAAGCCTGACACCAAAAGGATGTAGGGAACACTCGCACAATCTGGCACCAAAAGGAAGACAGACCCATCACCAAAACATTAATTGAGCGACACACACACATCCCTGACACCAAAAGGATGTAGGAAACACTCGCACAATATGGCACCAAAAGGATGACAGACCCATGACCAAAAGGATGATAGAGCGACACACACACAACTCTGACACCAAAAGGATGTAGAGAACACTCGCACAATCTGGCACCAAATGGATATAGGGAACACTTGCACAATCCGGCACCAAAAGGATGACAGACCCATCACCAAAAGGATGATTGAGCGACAGAATGACACAACCCTTACACCAAAAGGATGTAGGGAACACTAGCACAATCTGAAACCAAAAGGATAACAAACCCATCGCCAAAAGGACGATAGAGAGACACACTCACAGCCCTGCACCAAAAGGATGTAAGGAACACTCGTACAATCTGGATCCAAAAGGATGATAGACCCATCACCAAAAGGATGATAGAGCGATAGATACACACACCCCTGACACCAAAAGGATGTAGGGGACACTCGCACAATTTGGCACCAAAAGGATGACAGACTTATCACCAAAAGGATGACAGAGCGACAAATAAACACAACCCTGAAACCAAAAGGATGTCGGGAACACTCACACAATCCGGAACCAAAAGGATGACAGACACATCACCAAAAGGATGATAGAGTGACACACACAAAGCTCTGACACCAAAAGGATGTAGGGAACACTCGGACAATCTGGCATCAAAATAAAGACAGACCCATCACCAAAAGGATGATTGAGCGACACACTCACAACCCTGCACCAAAAGGATGTAAGGAACACTCGCAGAATCTGGATCCAAATGGATGTAGGGAACACTCGCACAATGTTGCACCCAAAGATTGACAGACCCATCACCAAAAGGATGATTGAGCGACAGACAGACACAACCGTTACAACAAAAGGATGTAGGGAATACTAGCACAATCTGACACCACAAGGATAACAGACCCATCACCAAAAGGATGATAGAGAGACACACTCACAACCCTGCACCAAAAGGATCTAAGGAACACTCGCAGAATCTGGATCCAAAAGGATGATAGAGCGACAGATACACACACCCCTGACACCAAAAGGATGTTGGGAACACTCGCACAATCTGGCACCAAAAGGATGACAAACCAATCACCCAAAGGATGATAGAGCGACATATACACACAACCCTGAAATCAAAAGGATGTAGGGAACACTCACACAATCTAGAACCAAAAGGATGACAGACCCATCACCAAAAGGATGATAGAGGGACAAACACACAGCTCTGACACAAAAAGGATGTAGGGAACACTCGCACAATCTGTCACCAAAAGGATGTAGGGAACACTCACACAATCAGGCACTAAAAGGATGATAGACCCATCACCAAAAGGATGATTGAGCGAGAGACACACACATCCCTGATATCAAAAGCATGTTGGGAACGCTAGCACAATCTGACACCAAAAGGATGATAGACCCGTCACCAAAAGGATGATAGAGAGACACACTCACAGCCCTGCACCAAAAGGATATAAGGAACTCTAGCATAATCTAGATCCAAAAGGATGATAGAGCGACAAATACACACAAGCCTGACACCAAAAGGATGTAGGGAACACTCGCACACTCTAGCACCAAAAGGAAGACAGACCCATCACCAAAACGATAATTCAGCGACACACACACATCCCTGACACCAAAAGGATGTTGGAAACACTCGTATAATATGGCACCAAAAGGATGACAGACCCATCACCAAAAGGATGATAGAGCGACACACACACAGCTCTGACACCAAAAGGATGTAGAGAACACTCGCACAATCTGGCACCAAATGGATGTAGGGAACACTCGTACAATTTGGCACTAAAAGGATGACAGACCCATCACCATAAGGATGATTGAGCGACAGACAAACACAACCCTTACACCAAAAGGATGTAGGGAACACTAGCACAATCTGAAACCAAAAGGATAACAGACCCATCACCAAAAGGATGATAGAGAGACACACTCACAGCCCTGCACCAAAAGAATGTAAGGAACACTCGCACAATCTGGATCCAAAAGGATGATAGACCTATTACCAAAAGGATGATAGAGCGACAGATACACACACCCCGGACACCAAAAGGATGTAGGGAACACACGCACAATCTGGCACAAAAAGTATGACAGACCAATCACCAAAAGGATGACAAGGCGACAAATACACACAACCCTGAAACCAAAAGGATGTAGGGAACACTCGCACAATCTGGCACCAAAAGGATTTAGGGAACACTCGCACAATCTGGCATCAAAATGAAGACAGAACCATCACCAAAAGGATGATTGAGCGACATGCACACATCCCTGACACCAAAAGGATGTAGGGAACACTCGCACAATATGGCACCAAAAGGATGATAGACCCATGACCAAAAGGATGATAGAGCGACACAAACACAACTCTGACACCAAAAGGATGTAGAGAACACTCGCACAATCTGGCACCAATTGGATGTAAGGAACAGTCGCACAATGTTGCACCAAAAGGATAACAGACTCATCACCAAAAGGATGATTGAGCGACAGACAGACACAACCCTTACACCAAAAGGATGTAGGGAACACTAGCATAATCTGACACCAAAAGGATAACAGACCCATCACCAAAAGGATGATAGAGAGACACACTCACAGTCCTGCACCAAATCGATGTAAGGAACACTCGCACAATCTGGATCCAAAAGGATGGTAGACCCATCACCAAAAGAATGATAGAGCGACACACACACATCCCTGACACCAAAAGGATGTAGGAAACACTCGTACAATATGGAACCAAAAGGATGACAGACCCATCACCAAAAGGATGATAGAGCGACACACACACAGCTCTGACACCAAAAGGATGTAGAGAACACTCGCACAATCTGGCACCAAATGGATGTAGGGAACACTCGCAAAATCTGGTACCAAAAGGATGACGGACCCATCACCAAAATGATGATTGAGCGACAGACAGACACAACCCTTTCACCAAAAGGATGTAGGGAACACTAGCACAATCTGAAACCAAAAGGATAACAGACGCATCACCAAAAGGATAATAGAGAGACACATTCACAGCCCTGCACCAAAAGGATGATAGAGCGACATATACACACACCCTTGACACCAAAAGGACTTAGGGAACACTCGCACAATCTGGCACCAAAAGGATGACAGACCAATCACCAAAACGATGACAGAGCGACAGATACACACAACCCTGAAACCAAAAGGATGTCGGGAACACTCACACAATCTGGAACCAAAAGGATGACAGACCCATCACCAAAAGGATGATAGAGTGACACACACAAAGCTCTGACACCAAAAGGATGTAGGGAACACTCGCACAATCTGGCATCAAAATGAAGACACACCCATCACCAAAAGGATGATTGAGCGACACACACACATCCCTGACACCAAAAGGATGTAGGGAACACTCGCACAATATGGCACCAAAAGGATGATAGACCCATGAACAAAAGGATGATAGAGCGACACACACACAACTCTGACACCAAAAGGATGTCGAGAACACTCGCACAATCTGGCACCAAATGGATGTAGGGAACAGTCGCACAATGTTGCACCAAAAGGATGACAGACCCATCACCAAAAGGATGATTGAGCGACAGACAGACACAACCCTTACACCAGAAGGACGTAGGGAACACTAGCACAATCTGACACCAAAAGGATAACAGACCCATCACCAAAAGGATGATAGAGAGACACACTCACAGCCCTGCACCAAAAGGATGTAAGGAACACTCGCACAATCTGGATCCAAAAGGATGGGAGACCCATCACCAAAAGGATGATAGAGCGACACACACACATCCCTAACACCAAAAAGATGTAGGAAACACTCGTACAATATGGCACCAAAAGGATGACAGACCCATCACCAAAAGGATGATAGAGCGACACACACACAGCTCTGACACCAAAAGAATGTAGAGAACACTCGCATAATCTGGCACCAAATGGATGTAGGGAACACTCGCAAAATCTGGCACCAAAAGGATGACAGACCCATCACCAAAAGGATGATTGAGCGACAGACAGACACAACCCTTTCACCAAAAGGATGTAGGGAACACTAGCACAATCTGAAACCAAAAGGATAACAGGCGCATCACCAAAAGGATGATAGAGAGACACACTCACAGCCCTGCACCAAAAGGATGATAGAGCGACATATACACACACCCTTGACACCAAAAGGACTTAGGGAACACTCGCACAATTTGGAACCAAAAGGATGACAGACCAATCACCAAAACGATGACAGAGCGACAGATACACACAACCCTGAAACCAAAACGATGTCGAGAACACTCACACAATCTGGAACCAAAAGGATGACAGACCCATCACCAAAAGGATGATAGAGTGACACACACATAGCTCTGACACCAAAAGGATGTAGGGAACACTCGCACAATCTGGCACCAAAAGGATGTAGGGAACACTCGCACAATGTAGCATCAAAATGAAGACAGACCCATCACCAAAAGGATGATTGAGCGACACACACACATCCCTGACACCAAAAGGATGTTGGGAACACTCGCACAATATGGCACCAAAAGGATGATAGACCCATGACCAAAAGGATGATAGTGCGACACACACACAAATCTGACACCAAAAGGATGTAGAGAACACTCGCACAATCTGGCACCAAATGGATGTAGGGAACACTCGCACAATGTTGCACCAAAAGGATGACAGACCCATCACCAATAGGATGATTGAGCGACAGACAGACACCACCCTTACACCAAAAGAATGTAGGGAAGACTAGTAAAATCTGACACCAAAAGGATAACAGACCCATCCCCAAAAGGATGATAGAGAGAAACACTCACAGCCCTACACCAAAAGGATGTAAGGAACACTCGCACAATCTAGATCCAAAAAGATGATAGACCCATCACCAAAACGACGATAAAGCCACAGATACACACACTTCTGACACCAAAAGGATGATGGGAACACTCGCTCAATCTGGCACCAAAAGGATGACAGAGCAATCACCAAAAGGATGATAAAGCGTCAGATACACACAACCTTGAAACCAAAAGGATGTAGGGAACACTCACACAGCCTGGAACCAAAAGGATGACAGACCCATCACCAAAAGGATGATAGACTGACACACTCACAACCTTGCACCAAAAGGATCTAAGGAACTCTCGCATAAGCTCGATACAAAAGGATGGGAGACCCATCACCAAAAGGATGATAGAGCGACACACACACATCCCTAACACCAAAAAGATGTAGGAAACACTCGTACAATATGGCACCAAAAGGATGACAGACCCATCACCAAAAGGATGATAGAGCGACAGATACACACAACCCTGACACCAAAAGGACGTAGGGAACACTCGAATAATCTGGCATCAAAAGGATGACAGACCAATCACCAAGGATGATAGAGCGGCATATACACACAACCTTGAAACCAAAAGGATGTAGGGAACACTCATACAATCTGGAACCAAAAGGATGACAGACCCATCACCAAAAGGATGATAGAGGGACAAATATACAGATCTGACACAAAACGGATTTAGGGAACACTCGCACAATCTGTCACCAAAAGGATGTAGGGAACACTCGCACAATCAGGCACTAAAAGGATGATATACCCATCACCAAATGGATGATTGAGCGACAGACACACACAACCCTGATATCAAAAGCATGTAGGGAACACTAGCACAATCTGACACCAAAAGAATGATAGACCAATCACCAATAGGATGATAGAGAGACACATTCACAACCCTGCACCAAAAGGATATAAGGAACTCTAGCATAATCTATATCCAAAAGGATGGGAAACCCATCACCAAAAGGATGATAGAGCGATAGATACACACAAGCCTGACACCAAAAGGATGTAGGGAACACTCGCACAATCTGGCACCAAAAGGAAGACAAACCCATCACCAAAAGGATAATTGAGCGACACAAACACACAAACCTGACACAAAAAGGATGTAGGAAACAGTCGCACAATATGGCACCAAAAGGTTGACAGACCCATCACCAAAAGGATGATAGAGCGACACACACACAGCTGTGACACCAAAAGGATGTAGAGAACACTCGCAGAATCTGGCACCAAATGGATGTAGGGAACACTCACACAATCTGGCACCAAAAGGATGACAGACCCATCACCAAAAGGATGATAGAGAGACACACTCACAGCCCTGCACCAAAAGGATGTAAGGAACACTCGCACAATCTGGATCCAAAAGGATGATAGACCCATCACCAAAAGGATGATAGAGCGACAGATACACACACCCCTGACACCAAAAGGACGTAGGGAACACTCGCACAATCTGGCACCAAAAGGATGACAGACCAATCACCAAAAGGACGACAGAGCGACAGATACACACAACCCTGAAACCAAAAGGATGTAGGGAACACTCACACAATCCGGAAACAAAAGGATGACAGACCCATCACCAAAAGAATGATAGAGTGACACACACATAGCTCTGACACCAAAAGGATGTAGGGAACACTAGCACAATCTGGCACCAAAAGGATGTAGGGAACACTCGCACAATCTGACATCAAAAGGAAGACAGACCCATCACCAAAAGGATGATTGAGCGACACACACACATCCCTGGCACCAAAAGGATCTAAGGAACTGTCGCATAATCTTGATCCAAAAGGATGGCAAACCCATCACCAAAAGGATGATAGAGCAACAGATACACACAACCCTAACACCAAAAGGACGAAGGCAACACTCGAACAATCTGGCATCAAAAGGATGAAAGACCAATCACCAAAAGGATGATATAGAGACATATACAGACAACCCTGAAACCTAAAGGATGTAGGGAACACTCACACAATCTGGAACCAAAAGGATGACAGACCCATCACCAAAAGGATGATAGAGCTACACACACACAGCTCTGACACCAAAAGGATGTAGGGAACACTCGCACAATCTGGCACCAAAAGGATGTATGGAACACTCACACGATCTGGTACCAAAAGGATGACTGAGCGACAGGCACACACAACCCTAATATCAAAAGGATGTAGGGAACACTAGCACAATCTGACACCAAAAGGATGACATACCCATCACCAAAAGGATGAAAGAGAGACACACTCACAGCCATGCACCAAAAGGATATAAGGAACTCTAGCATAATCAAGATCCAAAACGATGGCAAACCCGTCACCAAAAGGATGATAGAGCGACAGATACACACAATCCTGACACGAAAAGGACGTAGGGAACACTCGAACAATCTGGCACCAAAAAGATGACAGACTAATCACCAAAATGATAATAGAGCGACATATACACACAACCCTGAAACCAAAAGGATGTAGGGAACACTCACACAATCTGGAACCAAAAGGATGACAGACCCATCACCAAAAGGATGATAGAGGGACACACACACAGCTCTGACACAAAAAGTATGTAGGGAACACTCGCACAATCTGTCACCAAAAGGATGAAGGGAATACTCGTACAATCTGGCACTAAAAGGATGATAGACCCATCACCAAAAGGATGATTGAGCGACAGATACACACAACCCTGATATCAAAAAGATGTAGGGAACACTAGCACAATCTGACACCAAAAGGATGACAGACCCATCACCAAAAGGATGATAGACTGACACACTCACAGCATTGCACCAAAAGGATCTAAGGAACTTTCACATAACCTAGATCCAAAAGGATGATAGAGGGACAGATACACACATCCCTGACACCAAAAGGACGTAGGGAACACTCGCACAATCTGGCACCAAAAGGATGACAGACCAATCACCAAAAGGATGATAGAGCGAAAAATACACACAACCCTGAAACCAAAAGGATGTAGGGAACACGAACATAATCTGACACCAAAAGGATGATAGATCCATCACCCAAAGGATGGTAGAGTGACACACTCACAACATTGCACCAAAAGGATCTAAGGAACTCTCGTATAATTTGGATCCAAAAGGATGGCAAACCCATCACCAAAAGGATGATAGAGGGAAAGATACACACAACCCTGACACCAAAAGGACGTAGGGAACACTCGGACAATCTTTCACCAAAAGGATGTAGGGAACACTCGCACAATCTGGCACTAAAAGGATGATAGACCCATCACCAAAAGGATGATTGAGCGACAGACACACACAACCCTGATATCAAAAAGATGTAAGGAACACTAGCACAATCTGAAACCAAAAGGATGACAGACCCATCACTAAAAGGATGATAGACTGACACACTCACAGCATTGCACCAAAAGGATCTAAGGAACTTTCACATAATCTAGATCCAAAAGGATGATAGAGGGACAGATACACAGATCCCTGACACCAAAAGGTCGTAGGGAACACTCGCACAATCTGGCACCAAAAGGATGACAGACCAATCACCAAAAGGATGATAGAGAGACACACTCACAACCATGCACCAAAAGGATATAAGGAACTCTAGCATAATCAAGATCCAAAAGGATGGCAAACCCATCACCAAAAGGATGATAGAGCGACAGATACACACAACCCTGACACGAAAAGGATGTAGGGAACACTCGAACAATCTGGCTCCAAAAAGATGACAGACCAATCACCAAAATGATGATAGAGCGATATATACACAGAACCCTGAAGCCAAAAGGATGTAGGAAACACTCACACAATCTGGAGCCAAAAGGATGACATACCCATCACCAAAAGGATGAAAGAGGGACATACACAGAGCTCTGACACAAAAAGGATGTAGGGAACACTCGCACAATCTGTCACCAAAAGGATGTAGGGAACACTCGCACAATCTGGCACTAAAAGGATGATAGAGGGACATATACACAGCTCTGACACAAAAAGGATGTAGGGAACACTCGCACAATCTGTCACCAAAAGGATGTAGGGAACACTCGCACAATCTGGCACTAAAAGGATGACAGACCCATCACCAAAAGGATGATTGAGCGACAAACACACACAACCCTGATATCAAAAAGATGTAGGGAACACTAGCACAATCTGAAACCAAAAGGATGACAGACTCATCACCAAAAGGATGATAGACTGACACACTCATAGCATTGCACCAAAAGGATCTAAGGAACTTTCGCATAATTTGGATCCAAAAGGATGGCAAACCCATCACCAAAAGGATGATAGAGGGAAAGATACACACAACCCTGACACCAAAAGGACGTAGGGAACACTCGCACAATCTGGCACCAAAAGGATGACAGACCAATCACCAAAAGGATGATAGAGCGACAGATACACACAACCCTAAAACCAAAAGGATGTAGGGAACACTCACACAATCTGGAAAAAAAAATATGACAGACCCATCACAAAAAGGATGATAGAGCGACACACACACACAGCTCTGACACCAAAAGGATGTAGGAAACACTCGCACAATCTGGCACCAAAAGGATGTAGGGAACACTCGCACAATTTGGCACCAAAAGGATGACAGACCCATCACCAAAAGGATGATAGAGGGACACACTCACAACCCTGCATAAAAAGGATGTAAGGAACACTCGCACAATCTGGATCCAAAAGGATGATAAACCCATCACCAAAAGGCTGATAGAGCGACAGATACACACAACCCTGACACAAAAAGGATGTAGGGAACACTCACACAATCTGGAACCAAAAGGATGATAGACCCATCATCAAAAGGATGATAAAGCGACCCACACACAACTCTGACACCAAAAGGATGTAGGGAACACTCGCACTAACTGGCACCAAAAGGATGTAGGGAACACTCGCACAATCTGGGACCAAAAGGATGAAAGACCCATCACCAAAAGGATGATTGAGTGACAAACACACACAACCTTTACACCAAAAGGATGTAGGGAACACTCGCACAATCCAATACCAAAAGGATGATAGAGAGACACACTCACAGCTTTGCACCAAAAGAATGTAAGGAACACTCGTACAATCTGGATCCAAAAGGATGATAGACCCATCACCAAAAGGATGATAGAGTGACAGATACACACAACCATGATACCAAAAGGATGTAAGGAACACTCACACAATATGGAACCAAAACGATGACAGACCCATCACCAAAAGGAAGATAGAGAGACACACTCACAGCCTTGCACCAAAAGGATGTTAGGAACACTCGCACAATCTGGATCCCAAAGGATGATAGACCCATCACCAAAAGGATGATAGTGCGACAGATACACACAGCCCTGAAACGAAAAGGATGTACGGAACACTCACACAATATGGAACCAAAACAATGACAGACCTATCACCAAAAGGATGATAGAGCGACACACACACAGCTCTGACACCAAAAGGATGTAGGAAACACTCGCACAATATGGAACCAAAAGGATGTAGGGAACACTGGCATAATCTGGTACCAAAAGGATGACAAACCTATCACCAAAAGGATGACTGAGCGACAGGCACACACAACCCTGATATCAAAAGGATGTAGGGAACACTAGAACAATCTGACACCAAAAGGATGACAGACACATCACCAAAAGGATGATAGAGAGACACACTCACAGCCCTGCACCAAAAGGATATAAGGAACTCTAGCATAATCTAGATCCAAAAGGATGGCAAACCCATCACCAAAAGGATGATAGAGCGACAGATACACACAACTCTGACACGAAAAGAACAAAGGGAACACTCGAACAATCTGGCACCAAAAGGATGATAGACCAATCGCCAAAAGGATAATAGAGCGACATATACACACAACCCTGAAACCAAAATGATGTAAGGAACATTCACACAATGTGGAACCAAAAGGATGACAGGCCCATCACCAAAAGGATGATAGAGGGACACACGCACAACTCTGACACAAAAAGGATGTAGGGAACACTCGCACAATCTGTCACCAAAAGGATGTAGGGAACACTCGCACAATCTGGCACTAAAAGGATGATAGACCCATCACCAAAAGGATGATTGAGCGACAGACACACACAACCCTGATATCAAAAAGATGTAGGGAACACTAGCACAATCTGAAACCAAAAGGATGACAGACCCATCACCAAAAGGATGATAGACTGACAAACTCACAGCATTGCACCAAAAGGATCTAAGGAACTCTCGCATAATCTGGATCCAAAAGGATGGCAAACCCATCACCAAAAGGATGATAGAGCGACAAATACACACAACCCTGACACCAAAAGGACGTAGGGAACACTCGCACAATTGGCACCAAAAGGATATCAGACCAATCACCAAAAGGATGATAGAGTGACAGATACACACAACCCTTAAACCAAAAGGATGTAGGGAACACTCGCACAATCTGGAACCAAAAGGATGACAGACCCATCACAAAACGGATGATAGAGTGACACACACACAGCTCTGACACAAAAAGGCTGTAGGAAACACTCGCACAATCTATCACCAAAACGATGTAGAGAACACTCGCAAAATCTGGCACCAAAAGGATGATAGACCCATCACCAAAAGGATGATTGAGCGACAGACACACACAACCCTGATATCAAAAAGATGTAGGGAACACTAGCACAATCTGAAACCAAAAGGATGACAGACTCATCACCAAAAGGATGATAGACTGACACACTCATAGCATTGCACCAAAAGGATCTAAGGAACTTTCGCATAATTTGGATCCAAAAGGATGGCAAACCCATCACCAAAAGGATGATAGAGGGAAAGATACACACAACCCTGACACCAAAAGGACGTAGGGAACACTCACACAATCTGGAACCAAAAGGATGACAGACCAATCACCAAAAGGATGATAGAGCGACAAATACACACAACCCTAAAACCAAAAGGATGTAGGGAACACTCACACAATCTGGAAAAAAAAATATGACAGACCCATCATAAAAAGGAAGATAGAGCGAGACAAACACACAGCTCTGACACCAAAAGGATGTAGGAAACACTCGCACAATCTGGCACCAAAAGGATGTAGGGAACACTCGCACAATCTGGCACCAAAAGGATGACAGACCCATCACCAAAAGGATGATAGAGGGACACACTCACAACCCTGCACAAAAAGGATGTAAGGAACACTCGCACAATCTGGATCCAAAAGGATGATAGACCCATCACCAAAAGGCTGATAGAGCGACAGATACACACAACCCTGACACCAAAAGGATGTAGGGAACACTCACACAATCTGGAACCAAAAGGATGATAGACCCATCATCAAAAGGATGATAGAGCGACCCACACACAACTCTGACACCAAAAGGATGTAGGGAACACTCGCACTAACTGGCACCAAAAGGATGTAGGGAACACTCGCACAATCTGGGACCAAAAGGATGACAGACCCATCACCAAAAGGATGATTGAGTGACAAACACACACAACCTTTACACCAAAAGGATGTAGGGAACACTAGCACAATCTGACACCAAAAGGATAACAGACCCAATACCAAAAGGATGATAGAGAGACACACTAACAGCTTTGCACCAAAAGGATGTAAGGAACACTCGTACAATCTGGATCCAAAAGGATGATAGACCCATCACCAAAAGGATGATAGAGTGACAGATACACACAACCATGATACCAAAAGGATGTAAGGAACACTCACATAATATGGAACCAAAACGATGACAGACCCATCACCAAAAGGAAGATAGAGAGACACACTCACAGCCTTGCACCAAAAGGATGTTAGGAACACTCGCACAATCTGGATCCCAAAGGATGATAGACCCATCACCAAAAGGATGATAGTGCGACAGATACACACAGCCCTGAAACGAAAAGGATGTACGGAACACTCACACAATATGGAACCAAAACAATGACAGACCTATCACCAAAAGGATGATAGAGCGACACACACACAGCTCTGACACCAAAAGGATGTAGGAAACACTCGCACAATATGGAACCAAAAGGATGTAGGGAACACTCGCATAATCTGGTACCAAAAGGATGACAAACCTATCACCAAAAGGATGACTGAGCGACAGGCACACACAACCCTGATATCAAAAGGATGTAGGGAACACTAGAACAATCTGACACCAAAAGGATGACAGACACATCACCAAAAGGATGATAGAGAGACACACTCACAGCCCTGCACCAAAAGGATATAAGGAACTCTAGCATAATCTAGATCCAAAAGGATGGCAAACCCATCACCAAAAGGATGATAGAGCGACAGATACACACAACTCTGACACGAAAAGAACAAAGGGAACACTCGAACAATCTGGCACCAAAAGGATGATAGACCAATCGCCAAAAGGATAATAGAGCGACATACACACACAACCCTGAAACCAAAATGATGTAAGGAACATTCACACAATGTGGAACCAAAAGGATGACAGGCCCATCACCAAAAGGATGATAGAGGGACACACGCACAACTCTGACACAAAAAGGATGTAGGGAACACTCGCACAATCTGTCACCAAAAGGATGTAGGGAACACTCGCACAATCTGGCACTAAAAGGATGATAGACCCATCACCAAAAGGATGATTGAGCGACAGACACACACAACCCTGATATCAAAAAGATGTAGGGAACACTAGCACAATCTGAAACCAAAAGTATGACAGACCCATCACCAAAAGGATGATAGACTGACAAACTCACAGCATTGCACCAAAAGGATCTAAGGAACTCTCGCATAATCTGGATCCAAAAGGATGGCAAACCCATCACCAAAAGGATGATAGAGCGACAAATACACACAACCCTGACACCAAAAGGACGTAGGGAACACTCGCACAATTGGCACCAAAAGGATATCAGACCAATCACCAAAAGGATGATAGAGTGACAGATACACACAACCCTTAAACCAAAAGGATGTAGGGAACACTCACACAATCTGGAACCAAAAGGATGACAGACCCATCACAAAACGGATGATAGAGTGACACACACACAGCTCTGACACAAAAAGGATGTAGGAAACACTCGCACAATCTATCACCAAAACGATGTAGAGAACACTCGCAAAATCTGGCAACAAAAGGATGATAGACCCATCACCAAAAGGATGACTGAGCGACATGCAAACACAACCCTGATATCAAAAAGATGTAGGGAACACTAGCACAATCTGAAACCAAAAGGATAACAGACCCATCACCAAAAGGATGATACACTGACACACTCACAGCCTTGCACCAAAAGGATGTAAGGAACTCTCGCATAATCTGGATCCAAAAGGATGGCAAACCCATCAACACAAGATTGATAGAGCGACAGATAATCACAGCCCTGACACCAAAAGGACGTAGGGAACACTCGCACAATCTGGCACCAAAAGGATGACAGACCAATCACCAAAAGGATGATGAGCGACAAATATACATAACCCGGAAACCAAAAGGATGTAGGGAACACTCACACAATCTGGAACCAAAAGGATGACAGACCCATCTTGAAAAGGATGATAGAGTGACACACACACATCTCTTACACCAAAAGGATGTAAGGAACACTCGCACAATCTAACACCAAAAGGATGTAAGGAACACTCGCACAATATGGCACTAAAAGGATAACAGACCCATCACCAAAAGGATGATAGAGAGACACACTCACAGCCCTACACCAAAAGGATGTAAGGAACACTCGCACAATCTGGATCCAAAAGGATGATAGACCCATCACCAAAAGGCTGATAGAGCGACAGATACACACAGCCGTGACACCAAAAGGATGTAGGGAACACTCGCACAATCTGGCACCAAAAGGATGACAGACCAATAACCAAAAGGATGATAGAGCGACAGATACACACATCCCTGAAACCAAAAGGATGTAGGGAACACTCACACAATCTAGAACCAAAAGGATGACAGACCCATCACCAAAAGGATGATAGAGCAACACACACACAACTCTAAAACCAAAAGGATGTAGGGAAAACTCGCACTAACTGGCACCAAAAGGATGTAGGGAACACTCGCACAATCTAGCACCAAAAGGATGACAGACCCATCATTAAAAGGATGATTGAGCGACAGACACACACAACCTTTACACCAAAAGGATGTAGGGAACACTAGCACAATCTGACACCAAAAGGATAATAGACCCATCACCAAAAGGATGATAGAGAGACACACTCACTGCCCTGCACCAAAAGGATGTAAGGAACGCTAGCACAATTTGTCACCAAAAGGATGTAGGGAACACTCGCACAATCTGGCACCAAAAGGATGACAGACCAATCACCAAAAGGTTGATAGAGCGACAGATACACACAACCCTGACACCAAAAGGATGTAGGGAACAGACACACAATCTAGAACCAAAAGGATGACAAAACCATCACCAAAAGGATGATAGTGCGACACACACACATCTCTTACACCAAAAGGATGTAGGGAACACTCGCACAGTCTGACACCAAAAGGATATAACGAACACTCGCACAATTTGGCACCAAAAGGATGACAGACCCGTCACCAAAATGATGATTGAGCGACAGACACCCGCAACCCTTACACCAAAAGGATGTACGGAACACTAGCACAATCTGACACCAAAAGGAGAACAGACCCATCACCAAAAAGATGATAGAGAGGCACACTCACAGCCCTGCACCAAAAGGATGTAAGGAACACTCGCACAATCTGGATCCAAACGGATGATAGACCCATCACCAAAAGGCTGATAGAGCGACAGATACACACAGCCCTGACACCAAAAGGATGACAAAACCGTCACCAAAAGGATGATAGAGATACACACACACATCTCTTACACCAAAAGGATGTAGGGAACACTCGCACAGTCTGACACCAAAAGGATGTAAGGAACACTCGCACAATCTGGCACCAAAAGGATGATAGAGAGACACACTCACAACCCTGCACCAAAACGATGTAAGGAACACTCGCACAATCTGGATCCAAAAGGATGATAGACCCATCACCAAAAGGCTGATTGAGCGACATATACACACATCCCTGACACCAAAAGGATGTAGGTAACACTCGCACAATCTGCCACCAAAAGGATGACAGACCAATCACCAAAAGGATGATAGAGCGACAGATACACACATCCCTGAGCCCAAAAGGATGTAGGAAACACTCACACAATTAAGAACCAAAAGGATGACGGACCCATCACCAAAAGGACGATAGAGCGACACACACACACAACTCTGAAACCAAAAGGATGTAGGGAAAACTTGCACTAACTGCCACCAAAAGGATGTAGGGAACACTCGCACAATCTAGCACCAAAAGGATGACAGACCCATCATTAAAAGGATGATTGAGCGACAGACACACACAACCTTTACACCAAAAGGTTGTAGGGAACACTAGCACAATCTGACACCAAAAGGATAACAGACCCATCACCAAAAGGATGATAGAGAGACACACTCACTGCCCTGCACCAAAAGGATGTAAGGAACGCTAGCACAATCTGTCACCAAAAGGATGTAGGGAACACTCGCACAATCTGGCACCAAAAGGATGACAGACCAATCACCAAAAGGTTGATAGAGCGACAGATACACACAACCCTGACACCAAAAGGATGTAAGGAACACACGCACAATCTGGAACCAAAAGGATGACAAAACCGTCACCAAAAGGATGATAGAGCGACACACACACATCTCTTAAACCAAAAGGATGTAGGGAACACTCGCACAATCTGGCACCAAAAGGATGATAGAGAGACACACTCACAACCCTGCACCAAAACGATGTAAGGAACACTCGCACAATCTGGATCCAAAAGGATGATAGATCCATCACCAAAAGGCTGATTGAGCGACATATACACACATCCCTGACACCAAAAGGATGTAGGTAACACTCGCATAATCTGGCACCAAAAGGATGACAGACCAATCACCAAAAGGTTGATAGAGCGACAGATACACACAACCCTGACACCAAAAGGATGTAGGGAACACACGCACAATCTGGAACCAAAAGGATGACAAAACCGTCACCAAAAGGATGATAGAGCGACACACACAGACATCTCTTACACCAAAAGGATGTAGGGAACACTCGCACAGTCTGACACCAAAAGGATGTAAGGAACACTCGTACAATCTGGCACCAAAAGGATGATAGAGAGACACACTCACAACCCTGCACCAAAACGATGTAAGGAACACTCGCACAATCTGGATCCAAAAGGATGATAGACCCATCACCAAAAGGCTGATTGAGCGACATATACACACATCCCTGACACCAAAAGGATGTAGGGAACACTCGCACAATCTGCCACCAAAAGGATGACAGACCAATCACCAAAAGGATGATAGAGCGACAGATACACACATCCCTGAGCCCAAAAGGATGTAGGAAACACTCACACAATCTAGAACCAAAAGGATGACGGACCCATCACCAAAAGGATGATAGAGCGACACACACACAACTCTAAAACCAAAAGGATGTAGGGAAAACTTACACTAACTGCCACCAAAAGGATGTAGGGAACACTCGCACAATCTAGCACCAAAAGGATGACAGACCCATCATTAAAAGGATGATTGAGCGACAGACACACACAACCTTTACACCAAAAGGTTGTAGGGAACACTAGCACAATCTGACACCAAAAAGATAACAAACCCATCACCAAAAGGATGATAGAGAGACACACTCACTGCCCTGCACCAAAAGGATGTAAGGAACGCTAGCACAATCTGTCACCAAAAGGATGTAGGGAACACTCGCACAATCTGGCACCAAAAGGATGACAGACCAATCACCAAAAGGTTGATAGAGCGGCAGATACACACAACCCTGACACCAAAAGGATGTAGGGAACACACGCACAATCTGGAACCAAAAGGATGACAAAACCGTCACCAAAAGGATGATAGAGCGACACACACACATCTCTTAAACCAAAAGGATGTAGGGAACACTCGCACAATCTGGCACCAAAAGGATGATAGAGAGACACACTCACAACCCTGCACCAAAATGATGTAAGGAACACTCGCACAATCTGGATCCAAAAGGATGATAGATCCATCACCAAAAGGCTGATTGAGCGACATATACACACATCCCTGACACCAAAAGGATGTAGGTAACACTCGCATAATCTGGCACCAAAAGGATGACAGACTAATCACCAAAAGGATGATAGAGCGACAGATACACACATCCCTGAGCCCAAAAGGATGTAGGAAACACTCACACAACTCTGAAACCAAAAGGATGTAGGGAAAACTCGCACTAACTGGCACCAAAAGGATGTAGGGAACACTCGCACCATCTAGCACCAAAAGAATGACAGACCCATCATTAAAAAAATGATTGAGCGATAGACACACACAACCTTTACACCAAAAGGATGTAGGGAACACTAGCACAATCTGACACCAAAAGGATATAGGGAACACTAGCACAATCTGACACCAAAAGGATAAGAGACCCATCACCAAAAGGATGATAGAGAGACACACTCACTGCTCTGCACCAAAAGGATGTAAGGAACGCTAGCACAATCTGTCACCAAAAGGTTGTAGGGAACAATCACACAATCTGGCACCAAAAGGATGACTGAGCGACACAGACACAACCTTGACACCAAAAGGATGTAGGGAACACTCCCACAATATGGCACCAAAAGGATGACAGACCAATCACCAAAATGTTGATAGAGCGATAGATACACACAACCCTGACACCAAAAGGGTGTAGGGAACACACACACTATTTGGAACCAAAAGGATGACAAAACTATCCCCAAAAAGATGATAGAGCGACACACACACATCTCTTACACCAAAAGGATGTAGGGAACACTCGTACAATCTGACACCAAAAGGATGTAAGGAGCACTCGCACAATACTGCACCAAAAGGATGACAGACCCATCACCAAAATGATGATTGAGCGACAGACACACGCAACCCTTACACCAAAAGGATGTAGGGAACACTAGCACAATCTGACACTAAAAGGAGAACAGACCCATCACCAAAAGAATGATAGAGAGACACACTCACAGCCCTGCACCAAAAGGATGTACGGAACACTCGCCCAATCTGGCTCAAAAAGGATGATAGACCCATCACCAAAAGGCTGATAGAGCGACAGATACAGACAACCCTGACACCAAAAGGATGCAGGGAACAATCGCACAATCTGGCACCAAAAGGATGACAGACCAGTCACCAAAAGGATGATAGAGCGACAGATACACACATCCCTGAAACCAAAACGATGTAGGGAACACTCACACAATCTGGAACCAAAAGGATGACAGACCCATCACCAAAAGGATGATAGAGCGACACACACACAACTTTGACACCAAAAGGATGGAGGGAAAACTCGCGCAATCTAGCATCATAAGGATGACAGACCGATCATTAAACGGATGATTGACCGACAGAGACACACAACCTTTACACCAAAAGGATGTAGGGAACACTAGCACAATCTGAAACCAAAAGGATAACAGACCCATCACCAAAAGGCTGATAGAGAGACACACTCACTGCCCTGCACCAAAAGGATGTAAGAAATGCTAGCACAATCTGTCACCAAAAGGATGTAGGGAACACTCGCACAATCTGGCACTAAAAGGACGATAGACCCATCACCAAAAGGATGATTGAGCGACATACACACACAACCCTGATATCAAAAAGATGTGGTGAACACTAGCACAATCTGAAACCAAAAGGATGACAGACCCATCACCAAAAGGATGATTTACTGACACACTCACAGCATTGCACCAAAAGGATCTAAGGAACTCTCGCATAATCCGGATCCAAAAGGATGGAAACCCCATCACCAAAAGGATGATAGAGCGACAGATACACACAACCCTGACACCAAAAGGACGTAGGGAACACTCCCACAATCTGGCACCAAAAGGATGATACACCAATCACCCAAAGGATGATAGAGCGACAGATACACACAACCCTGAAATCAAAAGGATGTAGGGAACACTCAAACAATCAGGAACCAAAAGGATGATAGTCCCATCACCAAAAGGATGATAGAGCGACACACACACAGCTCTGACACAAAAAGGATGTAGGGAACACTCACACAATCTATCACCAAAAGGATGTAGGGAACACTCGCACAATCTGGCACCAAAAGGATGATAGACCCATCACTAAAAGGATGACTGAGCGACAGGCACACACAACCCTGATATCAAAAAGATGTAGGGAACACTAGCACATTCTGAAACCAAAAGGATGACAGACCCACCACCAAAAGGATGATAGACTGACACACTCACAGCCTTGCACCAAAAGGATGTAAGGAACTCTCGCATAATCTGGATCCAAAAGGATGGCAAACCCATCACCAAAAGATTGATAGAACGACAGATACACACAACCCTGACACCAAAAGGACGTAGGGAACACTCCCACAATCTGGCACCAAAAGGATGATAGACCCATCACCAAAAGGGTGATAGAATGACAGATACACACACCCCTGACACCAAAAGGATGTAGGGAACAATTGCACAATCTGGCACCAAAAGGATGACAGACCAATCACCAAAAGGATGATAGAGCGAAAGATACACACAACCCTGAAACCCAAAGGATGTAGGGAACACTCACACAGTATGGAACCAAAACAATGACAAACCCATCACCAAAAGGATGATAGAGCGACACACACACAGCTCTGACACCAAAAGGATGTAGGGAACACTCGGACAATATAGAACCAAAAGGATGTAGGGAACACTCGCATAATCTGGTACCAAAAGGATGACAAACCCATCACCAAAAGGATGATTGAGCGACAGGCACACACAACCCTGATATCAAAAGGATATAGGGAACACTAGCACAATTTGACAACAAAAGGATGACAGACCCATCACCAAAAGGATGATAGAGAGACACACTCACAACCCTGCACCAAAAGGATATAAGAAACTCTAGCATAATCTAGATCCAAAAGGATGGCAAACCCATCACTAAAAGGATGATAGAGCGACAGATACACACAACCCTGACACCAAAAGGACGTAGGGAACACTCAAACAATCTGGCACCAAAAGGATGACAGACCAATCACCAAAAGGATAATAGAGCGACATATACACACAACCCTGAAACCAAAAGGATGTAAGGAACACTCACACAATGTGGAACCAAAAGGATGACAGACCCATCACCAAAAGGATGATAGAGGGATACACACACAACTCTGACACAAAAAGGATGTAGGGAACACTCGCACAATCTGTCACCAAAAGGATGTAGGGAACATTCGCACAATCTGGCACCAAAAGGATGATAGACCCATCGCCAAAAGGATGACTGAGCGACAGGCACACACAACCCTGATATCAAAAAGATGTAGGGAACACTAGCACAATCTGAAACCAAAAGGATGACAAACCCATCTCCAAAAGGATGATAGACTGACACACTCACAGCCCTGACACCAAAAGGATGTAGGGAACACTCGCACAATCTGGCACCAAAAGGATGACAGACCAATCACCCAAAGGATGATAGAGCGACAAATACACACAACCCTGAAACCAAAAGGATGTAGGTAACACTCGCACAATCTAGAACCAAAAGGATGACAGACCCATCAACAAACGGATGATAGAGCGACACACACACATTTCTGACACAAAAAGGATGTAGAGAACACTCGCACAATCTATCACCAAAAGGATGTAGAGAAAACTCGCACAATCTGGCACCAAAAGGATGATAGACCCATCACCAAAAGGATGGTAGAGAGACACACTCACAGCCCTGCACCAAAAGGATGTAAGGAACACTCGCACAATCTGGATCCAAAAGGATGATAGACCCATCACCAAAAGGCTGATAGAGCGACAGATACATACAGCCCTAACACCAAAAGGATGTAGGGAACACTCGCACAATCTGTCACCAAAAGGATGACAGAGCAATCACCAAAAGGATGATAGAGCGCCAAATACACACATCCCTGAAACCAAAAGGATGTAGGGAACACTCACAGAATCTGGAACTAAAAGGATGACAGACCCATCACCAAAAGGATGATTGACTGACACACTCACAGCCTTGCACCAAAAGGATGTAAGGAACTCCCGCATAATCTGGATCCAAAATGATGGCAAACCCATCACCAAAAGATTGATAGAGCAACAGATACGCACAGCCCTGACACCAAAAGGACTTAGGGAACACTCGCACAATCTGGCACCAAAAGGATGACAGACCAATCACCAAAAGGATGATAGAGCGACGAATACACACAACCCTGAAACCAAAAGGATGTAGGGAACACTTACACAATCAGGAACCAAAAGGATGACAGACCCATTACCAGAAGGATGATAGAACGACACACACACAGCTCTGACACAAAAAGGATGTAGGGAACACTCGCACAATCTATCACTAAAAGGATGTAGGGAACACTCGCACAATCTGGCACCAAAAGGATCATAGACCCATCACCAAAAGGATGACTGAGCGAAAGGCACACACAACCCTGATATCAAAAAGATGTAGGGAACACTAGCACAGTCTGAAACCAAAAGGATGACAAACCCATCACCAAAAGGATGATAGACTGACACACTCACAGCCCTGACACCAAAAGGATGCAGGGAACACCCGCACAATCTGGCACCAAAAGGATGACAGACCAATCACCCAAAGGATGATAGAGCGACAAATACACACAACCCTGAAACCAAAAGGATGTAGGTAACACTCGCACAATCTAGAACCAAAAGGATGACAGATCCATCACAAAACGGATGATAGAGCGACACACACATATCTCTGACATAAAAAGGATGTTGGGTAACACTCGCACAATCTGGCACCAAAAGGATCATAGACCCATCACCAAAAGGATGACTGAGCGACAGTCACACACAACCCTGATATCAAAAAGATGTAGGGAACACTAGCACAGTCTGAAACCAAAAGGATGATAGAGCGACAGATACACACAACCCTGACACCAAAAGGACGTAGGGAACACTCGCACAATCTGGCACCAAAAGGACGACAGACCAATCACCAAAAGGATGATAGAGAAATAGATACACCCAACCCTGAAACCAAAAGGTTGTAGGGAACACTCACACAATCTGGAACCAAAAGGATGACAGACCCATCACCAAACAGATGATAGAGCGAAACACACACAGCTCTGACACAAAAAGGATGTAGGTAACACTCGCACAATCTATCACCAAAAGGATGTAGGGAACACTCGCACAATCGGGCACCAAAAGGATGATAGACCCATCGCCAAAAGGATGACTGAGCGACAGGCACACACAACCCTGATATCAAAAAGATGTAGGGAACACTAGCACAGTCTGAAACCAAAAGGATGACAAACCCATCTCCAAAAGGATGATAGACTAACACACTCACAGCCCTGACACCAAAAGGATGTAGGGAACACTCGCACAATCTGGCACCAAAAGGATGACAGACCAATCATTCAAATGATGATAGAGCGACAAATACACACAACCCTGAAACCAAAAGGATGTAGGTAACACTCGCACAATCTAGAACCAAAAGGATGACAGACCATCACCAAACGGATGATAGAGCGACACACACACATCTCTGACACAAAAAGGATGTAGGGAACACTCGCACAATCTATCACCAAAAGGATGTAGAGAAAACTTGCACAATCTGGCACCAAAAGGATGATAGACCCATCACCAAAAGGATGGTAGAGAGACACACTCACAGCCCTGCACCAAAAGGATGTAAGGAACACTCGCACAATCTGGATCCAAAAGGATGATAGACCCATCACCAAAAGGCTGATAGAGCGACAGCTACATACAGCCCTAACACCAAATAGATGTAGGGAACACTCGCACAATCTGGCACCAAAAGGATGACAGACCAATCACCAAAAGGATGATAGAGCGACAAATACACACATCCCTGAAACCAAAAGGATGTAGGGAACACTCACAGAATCTGGAACCAAAAGGATGACAGACCCATCACCAAAAGGATGATTGACTGACAAACTCACAGCCTTGCACCAAAAGGATGTAAGGAACTCCCGCATAATCTAGATCCAAAAGGATGGCAAATCCATCACCAAAAGATTGATAGAGCAACAGATACGCACAGCCCTGACACCAAAAGGACGTAGGGAACACTCGCACAATCTGGCACCAAAAGGATGACAGACCAATCACCAAAAGGATGATAGAGCGACAAATACACATAACCCTGAAACCAAAAGGATGTAGGGAACACTTACACAATCAGGAACCAAAAGGATGACAGACCCATTACCAGAAGGATGATAGAACGACACACACACAGCTCTGACACAAAAAGGTTGTAGGGAACACTCGCACAATCTATCACCAAAAGGATGTAGGGAACACTCGCACAATCTGGCACCAAAAAGATCATAGACTCATCACCAAAAGGATGAATGAGCGACAGGCAAACACAACCCTGATATCAAAAAGATGTAGGGAACACTAGCACAGTCTGAAACCAAAAGGATGACAAACCCATCACCAAAAGGATGATAGACTGACACACTCACAGCCCTAACACCAAAAGGATGCAGGGAACACTCGCACAATCTGGCACCAAAAGGATGACAGACCAATCACCCAAAGGATGATAGAGCGACAAATACACACAACCCTGAAACCAAAAGGATGTAGGTAACACTCGCACAATCTAGAACCAAAAGGATGACAGATCCATCACCAAACGGATGATAGAGCGACACACACACATCTCTGACACAAAAAGGATGTAGGTAACACTCGCACAATCTGGCACCAAAAGGATCATAGACCCATCACCAAAAGGATGACTGAGCGACAGGCACACACAACCCTGATATCAAAAAGATGTAGGGAACACTAGCATAGTCTGAAACCAAAAGGATGACAAACCCATCACCAAAAGGATGATAGACTGACACACTCACAGCCTTGCACCAAAAGGATTTAAGGAACTCTCGCATAATCTGGATCCAAAAGGATGGCAAACCCATCACCAAAAGATTGATAGAGCGACAGATACGCATAGCCCTGACACCAAAAGGACGTAGGGAACACTCGCACAATCTGGCATCAAAAGGATGACAAATCAATCACCCAAAGGATGATAGAGCGACAAATACACACAACCATGAAACCAAAAGGATGTAGGTAACACTCGCACAATCTAGAACCAAAAGGATGACAGACCCATCACCAAACGGATGATAGAGCGACACACACACATCTCTGACACAAAAAGGATGTAGGGAAGACTCGCACAATCTATCACCAAAAGGATGTAGGGAAAACTCGCACAATCTGGTACCAAAAGGATGATAGACCCATCACCAAAAGGATGATAGAGAGACACACTCACAGCCCTGCACCAAAAGGATGTAAGGAACACTCGCACAATCTGGATCCAAAAGGATGATAGACCCATCACCAAAAGGCTGATAGAGCGACAGATACATAGAACCCTAACACCAAAAGGATGTAGGGAACACTCGCACAATCTGGCACCAAAAGGATGACAGACCAATCACCAAAAGGATGATAGAGCGACAAATACACACATCCCTGAAACCAAAAGCATGTAGGGAACACTCACAGAATCTGGAACCAAAAGGATGACAGACCCATCACCAAAAGGATGATTGACTGACACACTCACAGCCTTGCACCAAAAGGATGTAAGGAACTCCCGCATAATCTGGATCCAAAAGGATGGCAAACCCATCACCAAAAGATTGATAGAGCAACAGATACGCACAGCCCTGACACCAAAAGGACGTAGGGAACACTCGCACAATCTGGCACCAAAAGGATGACAGACCAATCACCAAAAGGATGATAGAGCGACAAATACACATAACCCTGAAACCAAAAGGATGTAGGGAACACTTACACAATCAGGAACCAAAAGGATGACAGACCCATTACCAGAAGGATGCTAGAACGACACACACACAGCTCTGAAACAAAAAGGTTGTAGGGAACACTCGCACAATCTATCACCAAAAGGATGTAGGGAACACTCGCACAATCTGGCACCAAAAGGATCATAGACTCATCACCAAAAGGATGACTGAGCGACAGGCACACACAACCCTGATATCAAAAAGATGTAGGGAACACTAGCACAGTCTGAAACCAAAAGGATGACAAACCCATCACCAAAAGGATGATAGACTGACACACTCACAGCCCTGACACCAAAAGGATGCAGGGAACACTCGCACAATCTGGCACCAAAAGGATGATAGACCAATCACCCAAAGGATGATAGAGCGACAAATACACACAACCCTGAAACCAAAAGGATGTAGGTAACACTCGCACAATCTAGAACCAAAAGGATGACAGATCCATCACGAAACGGATGATAGAGCGACACACACACATCTCTGACACAAAAAGGATGTAGGTAACACTCGCACAATCTGGCACCAAAAGGATCATAGACCCATCACCAAAAGGATGACTGAGCGACAGGCACACACAACCCTGATATCAAAAAGATGTAGGGAACACTAGCACAGTCTGAAACCAAAAGGATGACAAACCCATCACCAAAAGGATGATAGACTGACACACTCACAGCCTTGCACCAAAAGGATCTAAGGAACTCTCGCATAATCTGGATCCAAAAGGATGGCAAACCCATCACCAAAAGATTGATAGAGCGACAGATACGCATAGCCCTGACACCAAAAGGACGTAGGGAACACTCGCACAATCTGGCACCAAAAGGATGACAAACCAATCACCCAAAGGATGATAGAGCGACAAATACACACAACCATGAAACCAAAAGGATGTAGGTAACACTCGCACAATCTAGAACCAAAAGGATGACAGACCCATCACCAAACAGATGATAGAGCGACACACACACATCTCTGACACAAAAAGGATGTAGGGAAGACTCGCACAATCTATCACCAAAAGGATGTAGGGAAAACTCGCACAATCTGGCACCAAAAGGATGATAGACCCATCACCAAAAGGATGATAGAGAGACACACTCACAGCCCTGCACCAAAAGGACGTAAGGAACACTCGCACAATCTGGATCCAAAAGGATGATAGACCCATCACCAAAAGGCTGATAGAACGACAGATACATACAACCCTGACACCAAAAGGATGTAGGGAACACTCGCACAATCTGGCACCAAAAGGATGACAGACCAATCACCAAAAGGATGATAAAGCGACAGATACACACATCCCTGAAACCAAAAGGATGTAGGGAACACTCACAGAATTCGGAACCAAAAGGATGACAGACCCATCACCAAAAGGATGATAGACTGACACACTCACAGCCTTGCACCAAAAGGATGTAAGGAACTCCCGCATAATCTGGATCCAAAAGGATGGCAAACCCATCACCAAAAGATTTATAGAGCAACAGATACGCACAACCCTGACACCAAAAGGACGTAGGGAACACTCGCACAATCTGGCACCAAAAGGATGACAGACCAATCACCAAAAGGATGATAGAGCGACAAATACACACAACCCTGAAACCAAAAGGATGTAGGGAACACTCACACAATCAGGAACCAAAAGGATGACAGACCCATCACCAAAAGGATGATAGAGCGACACACACACAGCTCTGACACAAAAAGGATGTAGGGAACACTCTCACAATCTATCACCAAAAGGATGTAGGGAACACTCGCACAATCTGGCACCAAAAGGATGATCGACCCATCACCAAAAGGATGACTGAGCGACAGGCACACACAACCCTAATATCAAAAAGATGTAGGGAACACTAGCACAGTCTGAAACCAAAAGGATGACAAACCCATCACCAAAAGGATGATAGACTGACACACTCACAGCCCTGACACCAAAAGGATGCAGGGAACACTCGCACAATCTGGCACCAAAAGGATGACAGACCAATCACCCAAAGGATGATAGAGCGACAAATACACACAACCCTGAAACCAAAAGGATGTAGGTAACACTCGCACAATCTAGAACCAAAAGGATGACAGATCCATCACGAAACGGATGATAGAGCGACACACACACATCTCTGACACAAAAAGGATGTAGGTAACACTCGCACAATCTGGTACCAAAAGGATCATAGACCCATCACCAAAAGGATGACTGAGCGACAGGCACACGTAACCCTGATATCAAAAAGATGTAGGGAACACTAGCACAGTCTGAAACCAAAAGGATGACAAACCCATCACCAAAAGGATGATAGACTGACACACTCACATCCTTGCACCAAAAGGATCTAAGGAACTCTCGCATAATATGGATCCAAAAGGATGGCAAACCCATCACCAAAAGATTGATAGAGCGACAGATACGCATAGCCCTGACACCAAAAGGACGTAGGGAACACTCGCACAATCTGGCACCAAAAGGATGACAAACCAATCACCCAAAGGATGATAGATCGATAAATACACACAACCATGAAACCAAAAGGATGTAGGTAACACTCGCACAATCTAGAACCAAAAGGATGACAGACCCATCACCAAACGGATGATAGAGCGACACACACACATCTCTGACACAAAAAGGATGTAGGGAAGACTCGCACAATCTATCACCAAAAGGATGTAGGGAAAACTCGCACAATCTGGCACCAAAAGGATGATAGACCCATCACCAAAAGGATGATAGAGAGACACACTCACAGCCCTGCACCAAAAGGATGTAAGGAACACTCGCACAATCTGGATCCAAAAGGATGATAGACCCATCACCAAAAGGCTGATAGAACGACAGATACATACAACCCTGACACCAAAAGGATGTAGGGAACACTCGCACAATCTGGCACCAAAAGGATGACAGACCAATCACCAAAAGGATGATAAAGCGACAGATACACACATCCCTGAAACCAAAAGGATGTACGGAACACTCACAGAATTTGGAACCAAAAGGATGACAGACCCATCACCAAAAGAATGATAGACTGACACACTCACAGCCTTGCACCAAAAGGATGTAAGGAACTCCCGCATAATCTGGATCCAAAAGGATGGCAAACCCATCACCAAAAGATTGATAGAGCAACAAATACGCACAACCCTGACACCAAAAGGACGTAGAGAACACTCGCACAATCTGGCACCAAAAGGATGACAGACCAATCACCAAAAGGATGATAGAGCGACAAATACACACAACCCTGAAACCAAAAGGATGTAGGGAACACTCACACAATCAGGAACCAAAAGGATGACAGACCCATCACCAAAAGGATGATAGAGTGACACACACACAGCTCTGACACAAAAAGGATGTAGGGAACACTCTCACAATCTATCACCAAAAGGATGTAGGGAACACTCGCACAATCTGGCACCAAAAGGATGATAGACCCATCACCAAAAGGATGACTGAGCGACAGGCACACACAACCCTGATATCAAAAAGATGTAGGGAACACTAGCACAGTCTGAAACCAAAAGGATGACAAACCCATCACCAAAAGGATGATAGACTGACACACTCACAGCCCTGACACCAAAAGGATGCAGGGAACACTCGCACAATCTGGCACCAAAAGGATGACAGACCAATCACCCAAAGGATTATAGAGCGACAAATACACACAACCCTGAAACCAAAAGGATGTAGGTAACACTCACACAATCTAGAACCAAAAGGATGACAGATCCATCACGAAATGGATGATAGAGCGACACACACACATCTCTGACACAAAAAGGATGTAGGTAACACTCGCACAATCTGGCACCAAAAGGATCATAGACCCATCACCAAAAGGATGACTGAGCGACAGGCACACACAACTCTGATATCAAAAAGATGTAGGGAACACTAGCACAGTCTGAAACCAAAAGGATGACAAACCCATCACCAAAAGGATGATAGACTGACACACTCACAGCCTTGCACCAAAAGGATCTAAGGAACTCTCGCATAATCTGGATCCAAAAGGATGGCAAACCCATCACCAAAAGATTGATAGAGCGACAGATACGCATAGCCCTGACACCAAAAGGACGTAGGGAACACTCGCACAATCTGGCACCAAAAGGATGACAAACCAATCACCCAAAGGATGATAGAGCGACAAATACACACAACCATGAAACCAAAAGGATGTAGGTAACACTCGCACAATCTAGAACCAAAAGGATGACAGACCCATCACCAAACGGATGATAGAGCGACACACACACATCTCTGACACAAAAAGGATGTAGGGAAGACTCGCACAACCTATCACCAAAAGGATGTAGGGAAAACTCGCACAATCTGGCACCAAAAGGATGATAGACCCATCACCAAAAGGATGATAGAGAGACACACTCACAGCCCTGCACCAAAAGGATGTAAGGAACACTCGCACAATCTGGATCCAAAAGGATGATAGACCCATCACCAAAAGGCTGATAGAACGACAGATACATACAGCCCTGACACCAAAAGGATGTAGGGAACACTCGCACAATCTGGCACCAAAAGGATGACAGACCAATCACCAAAAGGATGATAAAGCGACAGATACACACATCCCTGAAACCAAAAGGATGTAGGGAACACTCACAGAATTTGGAACCAAAAGGATGACAGACCCATCACCAAAAGGATGATAGACTGACACACTCACAGCCTTGCACCAAAAGGATGTAAGGAACTCCCGCATAATCTGGATCCAAAAGGATGGCAAACCCATCACCAAAAGATTGATAGAGCAACAAATACGCACAACCCTGACACCAAAAGGACGTAGGGAACACTCGCACAATCTGGCACCAAAAGGATGACAGACCAATCACCAAAAGGATGATAAAGCGACAGATACACACAACCCTGAAACCAAAAGGATGTAGGGAACACTCACACAATCAGGAACCAAAAGGATGACAGACCCATCACCAAAAGGATGATAGAGCGACACACACACAGCTCTGACACAAAAAGGATGTAGGGAACACTCTCACAATCTATCACCAAAAGGATGTAGGGAACACTCGCACAATCTGGCACCAAAAGGATGATAGACCCATCACCAAAAGGATGACTGAGCGACAGGCACACACAACCCTGATATCAAAAAGATGTAGGGAACACTAGCACAGTCTGAAACCAAAAGGATGACAAACCCATCACCAAAAGGATGATAGACTGACACACTCACAGCCCTGACACCAAAAGGATGCAGGGAACACTCGCACAATCTGGCACCAAAAGGATGACAGACCAATCACCCAAAGGATGATAGAGCGACAAATACACACAACCCTGAAACCAAAAGGATGTAGGTAACACTCACACAATCTAGAACCAAAAGGATGACAAATCCATCACGAAATGGATGATAGAGCGACACACACTCATCTCTGACACAAAAAGGATGTAGGTAACACTCGCACAATCTGGCACCAAAAGGATCATAGACCCATCACCAAAAGGATGACTGAGCGACAGGCACACACAACCCTGATATCAAAAAGATGTAGGGAACACTAGCACAGTCTGAAACCAAAAGGATGACAAACCCATCACCAAAAGGATGATAGACTGACACACTCACAGCCTTGCACCAAAAGGATCTAAGGAACTCTCGCATAATCTGGATCCAAAAGGATGGCAAACCCATCACCAAAAGATTGGTAGAGCGACAGATACGCATAGACCTGACACCAAAAGGACGTAGGGAACACTCGCACAATCTGGCACCAAAAGGATGACAAACCAATCACCCAAAGGATGATAGAGCGACAAATACACACAACCATGAAACCAAAAGGATGTAGGTAACACTCGCACAATCTAGAACCAAAAGGATGACAGACCCATCACCAAACGGATGATAGAGCGACACACACACATCTCTGACACAAAAAGGATGTAGGGAAGACTCGCACAACCTATCACCAAAAGGATGTAGGGAAAACTCGCACAATCTGGCACCAAAAGGATGATAGACCCATCACCAAAAGGATGATAGAGAGACACACTCACAGCCCTGCACCAAAAGGATGTAAGGAACACTCGCACAATCTTGATCCAAAAGGATGATAGACCCATCACCAAAAGGCTGATAGAACGACAGATACATACAGCCCTGACACCAAAAGGATGTAGGGAACACTCGCACAATCTGGCACCAAAAGGATGACAGACCAATCACCAAAAGGATGATAAAGCGACAGATACACACATCCCTGAAACCAAAAGGATGTAGGGAACACTCACAGAATTTGGAACCAAAAGGATGACAGACCCATCACCAAAAGGATGATAGACTGACACACTCACAGCCTTGCACCAAAAGGATGTAAGGAACTCCCGCATAATCTGGATCCAAAAGGATGGCAAACCCATCACCAAAAGATTGATAGAGCAACAAATACGCACAACCCTGACACCAAAAGGACGTAGGGAACACTCGCACAATCTGGCACCAAAAGGATGACAGACCAATCACCAAAAGGATGATAGAGCGACAAATACACACAACCCTGAAACCAAAAGGATGTAGGGAACACTCACACAATCAGGAACCAAAAGGATGACAGACCCATCACCAAAAGGATGATAGAGCGACACACACACAACTCTGACACAAAAAGGATGTAGGGAACACTCTCACAATCTATCACCAAAAGGATGTAGGGAACACTCGCACAATCTGGCACCAAAAGGATCATAGACCCATCACCAAAAGGATGACTGAGCGACAGGCACACACAACCCTGATATCAAAAAGATGTAGGGAACACTAGCACAGTCTGAAACCAAAAGGATGACAAACCCATCACCAAAAGAATGATAGACTGACACACTCACAGCCCTGACACCAAAAGGATGCAGGGAACACTCGCACAATCTGGCACCAAAAGGATGACAGACCAATCACCCAAAGGATGATAGAGCGACAAATACACACAACCCTGAAACCAAAAGGATGTAGGTAACACTCGCACAATCTAGAACCAAAAGGATGACAGATCCATCACGAAACGGATGATAGAGCGACACACACACATCTCTGACACAAAAAGGATGTAGGTAACACTCGCACAATCTGGCACCAAAAGGATCATAGACCCATCACCAAAAGGATGACAGAGCGACAGGCACACATAACCCTGATATCAAAAAGATGTAGGGAACACTAGCACAGTCTGAAACCAAAAGGATGACAAACCCATCACCAAAAGGATGATAGACTGACACACTCACAGCCTTGCACCAAAAGGATCTAAGGAACTCTTGCATAATCTGGATCCAAAAGGATGGCAAACCCATCACCAAAAGATTGATAGAGCGACAGATACGCATAACCCTGACACCAAAAGGACGTAGGGAACACTCGCACAATCTGGCACTAAAAGGATGACAAACCAATCACCCAAAGGATGATAGAGCGAGAAATACACACAACCATGAAACCAAAAGGATGTAGGTAACACTCGCACAATCTAGAACCAAAAGGATGACAGACCCATCACCAAACGGATGATAGAGCGACACACACACATCTCTGACACAAAAAGGATGTAGGGAAGACTCGCACAATCTATCACCAAAAGGATGTAGGGAAAACTCGCACAATCTGGCACCAAAAGGATGATAGACCCATCACCAAAAGGATGATAGAGAGACACACTCACAGCCCTGCACCAAAAGGATGTAAGGAACACTCGCACAATCTGGATCCAAAAGGATGATAGACCCATCACCAAAAGGCTGATAGAACGACAGATACATACAGCCCTGACACCAAAAGGATGTAGGGAACACTCACAGAATTTGGAACCAAAAGGATGACAGACCAATCACCAAAAGGATGATAAAGCGACAGATACACACATCCCTGAAACCAAAAGGATGTAGGGAACACTCACAGAATTTGGAACCAAAAGGATGACAGACCCATCACCAAAAGGATGATAGACTGACACACTCACAGCCTTGCACCAAAAGGATGTAAGGAACTCCCGCATAATCTGGATCTAAAAGGATGGCAAACCCATCACCAAAAGATTGATAGAGCAACAAATACGCACAACCCTGACACCAAAAGGACGTAGGGAACACTCGCACAATCTGGCACCAAAAGGATGACAGACCAATCACCAAAAGGATGATAGAGCGACAAATACACACAACCCTGAAACCAAAAGGATGTAGGGAACACTCACACAATCAGGAACCAAAAGGATGACAAACCCATCACCAAAAGGATGATAGAGCGACACACACACAACTCTGACACAAAAAGGATGTAGTGAACACTCTCACAATCTATCACCAAAAGGATGTAGGGAACACTCGCACAATCTGGCACCAAAAGGATGATAGACCCATCACCAAAAGGATGACTGAGCGACAGGCACACACAACCCTGATATCAAAAAGATGTAGGGAACACTAGCACAGTCTGAAACCAAAAGGATGACAAACCCATCACCAAAAGGATGATAGAGCGACACACACACAACTCTGACACAAAAAGGATGTAGTGAACACTCTCACAATCTATCACCAAAAGGATGTAGGGAACACTCGCACAATCTGGCACCAAAAGGATGATAGACCCATCACCAAAAGGATGACTGAGCGACAGGCACACACAACCCTGATATCAAAAAGATGTAGGGAACACTAGCACAGTCTGAAACCAAAAGGATGACAAACCCATCACCAAAAGGATGATAGACTGACACACTCACAGCCCTGACACCAAAAGGATGCAGGGAACACTCGCACAATCTGGCACCAAAAGGATGACAGACCAATCACCCAAAGGATGATAGAGCGACAAATACACACAACCCTGAAACCAAAAGGATGTAGGTAACACTCGCACAATCTAGAACCAAAAGGATGACAGATCCATCACGAAACGGATGATAGAGCGACACATACACATCTCTGACACAAAAAGGATGTAGGTAACACTCGCACAATTTGGCACCAAAAGGATCATAAACCCATCACCAAAAGGATGACTGAGCGACAGGCACACACAACCCTGATATCAAAAAGATGTAGGGAACACTAGCACAGTCTGAAAACAAAAGGATGACAAACCCATCACCAAAAGGATGATAGACTGACACACTCACAGCCTTGCACCAAAAGGATCTAAGGAACTCTCGCATAATCTGGATCCAAAAGGATGGCAAACCCATCACCAAAAGATTGATAGAGCGACAGATACGCATAGCCCTGACACCAAAAGGACGTAGGGAACACTCACACAATCTGGCACCAAAAGGATGACAAACCAATCACCCAAAGGATGATAGAGCGACAAATACACACAACCATGAAACCAAAAGGATGTAGGTAACACTCGCACAATCTAGAACCAAAAGGATGACAGACCCATCACCAAACGGATGATAGAGCGACACACACACATCTCTGACACAAAAAGGATGTAGGGAAGACTCGCACAACCTATCACCAAAAGGATGTAGGGAAAACTCGCACAATCTGGCACCAAAAGGATGATAGACCCATCACCAAAAGGATGATAGAGAGACACACTCACAGCCCTGCACCAAAAGGATGTAAGGAACACTCGCACAATCTGGATCCAAAAGGATGATAGACCCATCACCAAAAGGCTGATAGAACGACAGATACATACAGCCCTGACACCAAAAGGATGTAGGGAACACTCGCACAATCTAGCACCAAAAGGATGACAGACTAATCACCAAAAGGATGATAAAGCGACAGATACACACATCCCTGAAACCAAAAGGATGTAGGGAACACTCACAGAATTTGGAACCAAAAGGATGACAGACCCATCACCAAAAGGATAATAGACTGACACACTCACAGCCTTGCACCAAAAGGATGTAAGGAACTCCCGCATAATCTGGATCCAAAAGGATGGCAAACCCATCACCAAAAGATTGATAGAGCAACAAATACGCACAACCCTGACACCAAAAGGACGTAGGGAACACTCGCACAATCTGGCACCAAAAGGATGACAGACCAATCACCAAAAGGATGATAGAGCGACAAATACACACAACCCTGAAACCAAAAGGATGCAGGGAACACTCACACAATCAGGAACCAAAAGGATGACAGACCCATCACCAAAAGGATGATAGAGCGACACACACACAACTCTGACACAAAAAGGATGTAGGGAACACTCTCACAATCTATCACCAAAAGGATGTAGGGAACACTCGCACAATCTGGCACCAAAAGGATCATAGACCCATCACCAAAAGGATGACTGAGCGACAGGCACACACAACCCTGATATCAAAAAGATGTAGGGAACACTAGCACAGTCTGAAACCAAAAGGATGACAAACCCATCACCAAAAGAATGATAGACTGACACACTCACAGCCCTGACACCAAAAGGATGTAGGGAACACTCGCACAATCTGGCACCAAAAGGATGACAGACCAATCACCCAAAGGATGATAGAGCGACAAATACACACAACCATGAAACCAAAAGGATGTAGGTAACACTCGCACAATCTAGAACTAAAAGGATGACAAACCCATCACCAAACGGATGATAGAGAGACACACACACATCTCTGACACAAAAAGGATGTAGGGAACACTCGCACAATCTATCACCAAAAGGATGTAGGGAAAACTCGCACAATCTGGCACCAAAAGGATGATAGACCCATCACCAAAAGGATGATAGAGAGACACACTCACAGCCCTGCACCAAAAGGATGTACGGAACACTCACACAATCTGGATCCAAAAGGATGATAGACCCATCACCAAAAGGCTGATAGAGCGACAGATACATACAGCCCTGACACCAAAAGGATGTAGGGAACACTCGCACAATCTGGCACCAAAAGGATGACAGACCAATCAAAAAAAGGATGATAGAGCGACAGATACACACATTCCTGAAACCAAAAGGATGTAGGGAACACTCACAGAATCTGAAACCAAAAGGATTACAGACCCATCACCAAAAGGATGATAGAGTGACACACACACAACTCTGACGCCAAAAGGATGTAGGGAACACTCGCACTAACTGGCACCAAAAGGATGTAGGGAACACTCGCACAATCTGGCACCAAAAAGATGACAGACCCATCATCAAAAGAATGATTGAGTGACAAGCACACACAACCTTTACTTAAAAAGGATGTAGGGAACACTAGCACAATCTGACACCAAAAGGATAACAGACCCATCAACAAAAGGATGATAGAGAGACACACTCACAGCCCTTCACCAAAAGGATGTAAGGAACGCTAGCACAATCTGTCACCAAAAGGATGTAAGGAACTCCCGCATAATCTGGATCCAAAAGGATGGCAAACCCATCAACAAAAGATTGATAGAGCGACAGATACCCACAGCCCTAACACCAAAAGGACGTAGGGAACACTCGCACAATCTGGCACCAAAAGGATGACAGACCAATCACCAAAAAGATGATAGAGCGACAGATACACACAACCCTGAAACCAAAAGGATGTAGGGAACACTCACACAATCTGGAACCAAAAGGATGACAGACCCATCACCAAGAGGATGATAGAGCGACACACACATATCTCTGACACAAAAAGGATGTAGGGAACACTCGCATAATCTATCACCAAAAGGATGTAGGGAACACTCACACAATCTGGCACCAAAAGGAACATAGACCCATCACCAAAAGGATGACTGAGCGACAGGCACACACAACCCTGATATCAAAAAGATGTAGGGAACACTAGCATAGTCTGAAACCAAAAGGATGACAAACCTATCACCAAAAGGATGATAGACTGACACAATCACAGCCTTGCACCAAAAGGATCTAAAGAACTCTCGCATAATCTGGATCCAAAAGGATGGTAAACCCATCACCAAAAGATTGAAAGAGCGACAGATACACATAGCCCTGACACCAAAAGGACGTAGGGAACACTCACACAATCTGGCACCAAAAGGATGACAGGCCAATCACCCAAAGGATGATAGAGCGACAAATACACACAACCCAGAAACCAAAAGGATGTAGGTAACACTCGCACAATCTAGAACCAAAAGGATGACAGACCCATCACCAAATGGATGATAGAGCGACACACACATCTTTGACACAAAAAGGATGTAGGGAAGACTCGCACAATATATCACCAAAAGAATGTAGGGAAAACTCGCACAATCTGGCACCAAAAGGATGATAGACCCATCACCAAAAGGATGATATAGAGACACACTTACAGCCCTGCACCAAAAGGATGTAAGGAACACTCGCATAATCTGGATCCAAAAGGATGATTGACCCATCACCAAAAGGCTGATAGAGCGACAGATGCATACAGCCCTGACACCAAAAGGATGTAGGGAACACTCGCACAATCTGGCACCAAAAGGATGACAACCCAATCACCAAAAGGATGATAGAGCGACAGATACACACATCCCTGAAACCAAAAGGATGTAGGGAACACTCACACAATCTGGAACCAAAAGGATGACAGACCCATAACCAAAAGGATGATAGAGCAACACACACACAACTCTGATGCCAAAAAGATGTAGGGAACACTCGCACTAACTGGCACCAAAAGGATTTAGGGAACACTCGCACAATCTGGCACCAAAAAGATGACAGACCCATCTTCAAAAGAATGATTGAGTGACAGGCACACACAACCTTTACACAAAAAGGATGTAGGGAACACTAGCACAATCTGACACCAAAAGGAAAACAGACCCATCAACAAAAGGATGATAGAGAGACGCACTCACAGCCCTACCCCAAAAGGATGTAAGGAGCGCTAGCACAATCTGTCACCAAAAGGATGTAGGGAACACTCGCAAGAAAAGGATGATAGACCCATCACCAAAAGATTGATAGAGCGACACATACACACAACCCTGAAACCAAAAGGAAGTAGGTAACACTCGCAAAATCTGGCACCAAAAGGATGACAGACCAATCACCAAGAGGATGATAGAGCGACAGATACACACAACCCTGAAACCAAAAGGATGTAGGGAACACTTACACAATCTGGAACCAAAAGGATGATAGACCCATCACGAAAAGGATGATAGAGCGACACACACACAGCTCTGACACAAAAAGGATCTAGAGAACACTCGCACAATCTATCACAAAAGGATGTAGGGAACACTCGCACAATCTGGCACCAAAAGGATGATAGACCCATCACCAAAAGGATGACTGAGCGACACACACACAACCTTGACACCAAAAGGATGTAGGGAACACTCCCACAATATGGCACCAAGAGGATGACAGACCAATCACCAAAAGGTTGATAGAGCGACAGATACACACAACCCTGACACCAAGAGGATGTAGGGAACACATGCATAATCTGGAACCAAAAGGATGACAAAACCATCATCAAAAGGATGATAGAGCGACACACACACATCTCTTACACCAAAAGGATGTAGGGAACACTCGCACAATCTGACACCAAAAGGATGTACAGAGCACTCGCACAATCTGGCACCAAAAGGATGACAGACCCATCACCAAAATGATGATTGAGCGACAGACACACGCAACCCTTACACCAAAAGGATGTAGGGAACACTAGCACAATCTGACACTAAAAGTATAACAGACCCATAACCAATAGGATGATAGAGAGACACACTCACAGCCCTGCATCAAAAGGATGTAAGGAACACTCGCACAATCTGGATCCAAAAGGATGATAGAACCATCACGAAAAGGCTGATAGAGCGAAAGATACACACAACCCTGACACCAAAAGGATGTAGGGAACACTCGCACAATCTGGCACCAATAGGATGACAGACCCATCACCAAAAGCATGATAGAGCGACACACACACAACTCTGACACCAAAAGGATGTAGGGAACACTCGCACTAACTGGCACCAAAAGGATGTTGAGAACACTCGCACAATCCGGCACCAAAAGGATGACAGACCCGTCACCAAAAGGATGATTGAGCGACAGACACACACAACCTTTACACCAAAAGGATGTAGGGAACACTAGCACAATCTGACACCAAAAGGATAACAGACCCATCACCAAAAGGATGATAGAGAGACACACTCACAGCTTTGCACCAAAAGGATGTAAGGAACACTCGTACAATCTGGATCCAAAAGGATGATAGACCCATCACCAAAAGGATGATAGAGTGATAGATACACACACCTCTGACACCAAAAGGATGTAGGGAACACTCGCACAATCTGGAACCAAAAGGATGACAGACCCATCACCAAAAGGATGATAGAGCGACACACGCACAACTCTGACACCAAAAGGATGTAGGGAACACTCGCACTAACAAGCACCAAAAGGATGTAAGGAACTCTCGCATAATCTGGATCCAAAAGGATGGAAAACCCATCACCAAAAGGTTGATAGAGCGATAGATACACAACACCCTTACACCAAAATGACTTAGGGAACACTCGCATAATCGGGCACCAAAAGGATGACAGACCAATCACCAAAAGGATGATAGAGCGACAGATACGCACAACCCTGAAACCAAAAGGATGTAGGGAACACTTGCACAATCTGGCACCAAAAGGATGTAGGGAACACTCGCACAATCTGGCACCAAAAGGATGACAGACCCATCATCAAAAGGATGATTGAGCGACACACAAACATCCCTGACACCAAAAGGATGTAGGGAACACTCCCACAATATGGCACCAAAAGGATGACAGACCATTCACCAAAAGGTTGATAGAGCGACAGATACACACAACCCTGACACCCAAAGGATGTAGGGAACACACGCACAATCTGGAACAAAAAGGATGACATAACCATCACCAAAAGGATGATAGAGCGACACACACACATCTCTTACACCAAAAGGATGTAGGGAACACTCACACAATCTGACACGAAAAGGATGTAAGGAACTCTCGTACAATCTGGCACCAAAAGGATGACAGACCCATCACCAAAATCATGATTGAGCGACAGATACACACAACCCTGAAACCAAAAGGATGTAGGGAACACTCGCACAATCTGGAACTAAAAGGATGTAGGGAACACTCGCACAATCTGGCACCAAAAGGATGACAGACCCATCACCAAAAGGATGATTGAGGGACACACACACAACCCTGACAATAAAAGGATGTAGGGAACACTCCCACAATATAGCACCAAAATGATGACAGCCCATTCACCAAAAGGTTGATAGAGCGACAAATACACACAACCCTGACACCCAAAGGATGTAGGGATCACACGCACAATCTAGAACCAAAAGGATGACAGAACCATCACCAAATGGATGATAGAGCGACACACACACACATCTCTTACGCCAAAAGGATGTAGGGAACACTCGCACAATCTGACACCAAAAGGATGTAAAGAACACTCGCACAATCTGGCACCAATAGGATGACAGACCGATCACCAAAATGATGATTGAGCGACAGACACACGCAACCGTTATACCAAAAGGATGTAGGGAACACTAGCACAATATGACGTCAAAAGGATAACAAACCCGTCACCAAATGGATGATAGAGAGACACACTCACAGCCCTGCACCAAAAGGATGTAAGGAACACTCGCACAATCTTGATCCAAAAGGATGACAAACCAATCGCCAAAAGGATGATAGAGCGACAGATACACACAACCCTGAAACCAAAAGGATGTAGGGAACACTCACACAATCTGGAACCAAAAGGTTGACACACCCATCACCAAAAGGATGATAGAGCGACACACACACAACTCTGACACCAAAAGTATGTAGCGGACACTCGCATAATCTGGCACCAAAAGGATGTAGGGAACACTCGCACAATCTGGCACCAAAAGGATGACAGACCCATCACCAAAAGGATGGTTGAGCGACAGACACACACAACCCTTACATTAAAAGGATGTACGGAACACTAGCACAATCTGACACCAAAAGGATAACAGACCCATCACCAAAAGGATGATAGAGAGTCACACTCACAACTTTGCACCAAAAGGATGTAAGGAACACTCGTACAATCTGGACCCAAAAGGATGATAGACCCATCACCAAAAGGATGATAGAGTGACAGATACACACACCCCTGACACCAAAAGGATGTAGGGAACACTCGCACAATCTGGCACAAAAATGATGACACGCCAATCACCAAAAGGATGATAGAGCAACAGATACACATAACCCTGACACCCAAAGGATGTAGGGAACACACGCACAATCTAGAACCAAAAGTATGACAGAACCATCACCAAAAGGATGATAGAGCGACACACACACATCTCTTACACCAAAAGGATGTAGGGAACACTCGCACAATCTGACACCAAAAGGATGTAAGGATCTCTCGTACAATCTGGCACCGAAAGGATGACAGACCCATCACCAAAATGATGATTGAGCGACAGATACACACAACCCTGAAACAAAAAGGATGTAGGGAACACTCGCACAATCTGGAACCAAAAGGATGTAGGTAACACTCGCACAATCTGGCACCAAAAGGATGACAGACCCATCACCAAAAGGATGATTGAGCAACACACACACAACCCTGACACTAAAAGGATGTAGGGAACACTCCCACAATATGGCACCAAAAGGATGACAGACCAATCACCAAAAGGTTGATAGAGCGACAAATACACACAACCCTGACACCCAAAGGATGTAGGGATCACACGCACAATCTGGAACCAAAAGGATGACAGAACCATCACCAAATGGATGATAGAGCGACACACACACATCTCTTACACCAAAAGGATGTAGGGAACACTCGCACAATCTGACACCAAAAGGATGTAAGGAACACTCGCACAATCTGGCACCAAAAGGATGACAGACCCATCACCAAAATGATGATTGAGCGACAGACACACGCAACTGTTACACCAAAAGGATGTAGGGAACACTAGCACAATATGACGTCAAAAGGATAACAAACCCATCACCAAATGGATGATAGAGAGACACACTCACAGCCCTGCACCAAAAGGATGTAAGAAACAGTCGCACAATCTGGATCCAAAAGGATGATAGACCCATCACCAAAAGGATGATAGAGCGACAGATACACATAGACCTAACAACAAAAGGATGTAGGGATCACTCGCACAATTTGGCACCAAAAGGATGATAGACCAATCACCAAAAGGATGATAGAGCGACAGATACACACAACCCTGAAACCAAAAGGATGTAGGGAACACTCACACAATCTGGAACCAAAAGGATGACAGACCCATCACCAAAAGGATGATAGAGCGACACACACACAACTCTGAAACCAAAAGGATGTAGGGAACACTCGCATAATCTGGCACCAAAAGGATGTAGGGAACACTCGCACAATCTGGCACCAAAAGGATGACAGACCCATCACCAAAAGGATGATTGAGCGACAAACTCACATAACCCTTACATTAAAAGGATGTAGAAAACACTAGCACAATCTGACACCTAAAGGATAACAGACCCATCACCAAAAGGATGATAGAGAGTTACACTCACAACTTTGCACCAAACGGATGTAAGGAACACTCGTACAATCTGGATCCAAAAGGATGATAGACCCATCACCAAAAGGATGATAGAGTGACAGATACACACACCCCTGACACCAAAAGGATGTAGGGAACACTCGCACAATCTGGCACCAAAATGATGACACGCCAATCACCAAAAGGATGATAGAGCGACAGATACACACAACCCTGAAACCAAAAGGATGTAGGGAACACTCACACAATATGGAACAAAAACGATGACAGACACGTCACCAAAAGGATGATAGAGCGACAGACACACAAAAACCTTACACCAAAAGGATGTAGGAAACACTAGCAAAATCTGACACCAAAAGGATAACAGACCCATCACCAAAGGGTTGATTGATAGACAGACACACACAACCCTGATATTAAAGAGATGTAGGTAACACTAGCACAATCTGAAAGCAAAAGGATGACAGACCCATCACCAAAAGGATGATAGAGACAGACACTCACAACCTTGCACCAAAAGGATGTAAAGAACTCTCGCATAATCTGGATCCAAAAGGAAGGCAAACCCATCACCAAAACGATGATAGAGCGACAGATACACACAACCCTGAAACAAGAAGGATGTAGGAAACACTCACACAATCTGGAACCAAAAGGATGACAGACCCATCACCAAAAGGATGATAGAGCGACACACACACATCTCTTACACCAAAAGGATGTAGGGAACACTCGCACAATCTGACACCAAAAGGATGTAAGGAACACTCGTACAATCTGACACCAAAAGGCCGATTGAGCGACAGACACACGCAACCCTTACACCAAAAGGATGTAGGGAACACTAGCACAATATGACACCAAAAGGATAACAGACCCATCACAAATAGGATGATAGAGAGACACACTCACAGCCCTGCACCAAAAGTATGTAAGGAACACTCGCACAATTTGGATCCAAAACGATGATAGACCCATCACCAAAAGGATGATAGATTGACAGATACACACAACCCTGACACCAAAAGAATGTAGGGAACACTCACCCAATCTGGCACCAAATGAATGGCAGACCAATCACCAAAAGGATGATAGAGCGACAGATACACACAACCCTGAAACCAAAAGGATGTAGGGAACACTCACACAATCTGGAACCAAAAGGATCACAGACCCATCACCAAAAGGATGATAGAGCGGCACACACACAACTCTGACACCAAAAGGATGTAGGGAACACTCGTACAATCTGGCACCAAAAGGATGACAGACCCATCACCAAAAGGATGATTGAGCGACAGACACACACAACCCTGATATTAAAAAGATGTAGGGAACACTAGCACAATCTGAATCCAAAAGGATGACAGACCCATCACCAAAAGGATGATAGAGAGACACACTCATAACCTTGCACCAAAAGGATGTAAGGAACTCTCGCATAATCTGGATCGAAAAGGATGGCAAACTTATCACCAAAAGGATGATAGAGAGACAGATACACACAACCCTGACACCAAAAGGACGTAGGGAACACTCGAACAATCTGGCACCAAAAGCATGACAGACCAATCACCAAAAGGATAATAGAGCGACATATACACACAACCTTGAAACCAAAAGGATGTTAGGAACACTCACACAATCTGGAACCAAAAGGATGACAGACCCATCACCAAAAGTATGATAGAGGGACACACACACAGCTCTGACACAAAAAGGATGTAGGGAACACTCGCACAATCTGGCACCAAAAGGACGACACACACATCACCAAAAGGATGATTGAGCGACAGACACACACAAACCAGATGTCAAAAAGATGTAAGGAACACTAGCACAATCTGAAACCAAAAGGATGACAGACCCATCACCAAAAGGATGATAGAGAGACACACTCACAGCCTTGCACCAAAAGGATGTAAGGAACTCTCGTATAATCTGGACCTAAAAGGATGGCAAACCCATCACCAAAAGGATGATAGAGCGACAGATACACATAGCCCTGACACCAAAAGGACGTAGGGAACACTCGCACAATCTGGCACCAAAAGGATGACAAACCAATCACGAAAAGGATGATAGAGCGACAGATAAACATAACCCTGAAACCATAAGGATGTAGGGAACACTCACACAATTTGGAACCAAAAGGATGATAGACCCATCACGATAATAGAGCGACACACACACAGCTCTGACATCAAAAGGATGTAGGGAACACTCGCACAATCTGGCACCAAACGGATGACAGACCCATCACCAAAAGGATGATTTAGCGACACACACACAAACCTGACACCAAAAGGATGTAGGGAACACTCCCATTATATGGCACCAAAAGGATGACAGACCAATCACCAAAAGGATGATAGAGTGACAGATACACACAACCCTGACACCAAAAGGATGTAGGGAACACACGTATAATCTGGAACCAAAAGGATGACAAAACCATCACCAAAAGGATGATAGAGCGACACACACACATATCTTTTAAACCAAAAGGATGTAGGGAACACTCGCAAAATCTGACACCAAAAGGATGTAAGGAACACTCGCACAATCTGGCACCAAAATGATGACAAACCCATCACCAAAAGGATGATAGAGAGCACACTCACAACCCTTCACAAAAAGGATGTAAGGAACACTCGCACAATCAAGATCCAAAGAGAATGATAGACCCATCACAAAAAGGATGAAAGAGCAACAGATACACACAGACCTGACACAAAAAGGATGTAGGGAACACTCGCACAATCTGGCACCAAAAAGATGGCAGACCAATCACCAAAAGGATGATAGAGCAACAGATACACACAACCCTGAAACCAAAAGGATGTAGGGAACACTCACACAATCTGAAACCAAAAAGATGACAGACCCATCACGAAAAGGATGCCAGAGCGACACACACACAACTCTGACACCAAAAGGATGTAGGGAACACTCACACAGTCTGGCACCAAAAGGATGTAGGGAACACTCGCACAATCTGGCACCAAAAGGATGAAAAACACATCACCAAAAGGATGATTGAGCGACACACACACAACCCTGACACAAAAAGGATGTAGGGAACACTCCCACAATATGGAACCAAAAGGATGACAGACCAAGCATCAAAATGTTGATAGAGCGACAAATACACACAACCCTGACACCAAAAGGATAAAAGACTCATCACCAAAAGGATGATTGAGCGACACACACACAACCCTGACACCAAAAGGATGTATGGAACACTCCCACAGTATGGCACCAAAAGGATGACAGACCAATCACCAAAAGGTTGATAGAGCGACAAATACACACAACCTTGAAACCAAAAGGATGTAGGGAACACTCACACAATCTGGAACCAAAAGGATGACGGACCCATCACCAAAACGATGATAGAACGACACACACACAACTCTGACACCAAAAGGATGTAGGGAACACTCGCACAATCTGGCACCAAAAGGATGACAGACCCATCACCAAAAGGATGATTGAGTGACAGGCACACACAACCCTTACACCAAAAGGATGTAGGGAACACTAGCACAATCTGACACCAAAAGGATAACAGACCCATCACCAAAAGCATGATAGAGAGACACACTCACAGCCCTGCACCAAAAGGATGTATGAAACACTCGCACAATGTGGATCCAAAAGGATGATAAACCCATCACCAAAAGGATGATAGAGCGACAGATACAGACAGCCCTGACACCAAAAGGATGTAGGGAACACTCGCACAATCTAGCACCAAAAGGATGGCAGACCAATCACCAAAAGGATGATAGAGCGACAGATACACACAACCCTGAAACCAAAAGTGTGTAGGTAACACTTACACAATCTGGAACCAAAAGGATGATAGACCCATCACAAAAAGGATGATAGAGCGACACACACACAACTCTGACACCAAAAGGATGTAGGCAACACTCGCTCAATCTGGCACCAAAAGGATGTGGGGAAAACTCGCACAATCTGGCACCACTAGGATGACAGACCAATCACCAAAAGGATGATTGAGCGACAAAAACACACAACCCTTACACCAAAAGGATGTATGGAACACTAGCACAATCTGACACCAAAAGGATAACAGACCCATCATCAAGAGGATGATAGAGAGACACACTCATATCCCTGCACTAAAAGAATATAAGGAATACTCGCACAATCTGGAACCAAAAGGATGACAAACCCATCACCAAAAGAAAGATAGTGCGACACACACATAGCTCTGACACCAAACGGATGTTGGGAACACTCGCACATTCTGGCAGCAAAAGGATGTAGGGTACACTCGCATAATCTGGCACCAAAAGGATGAAACACCCTTCACCAAAAGGATGAATGAGCGACAGACACACACAACCCTGATATTAAAAGGATGTAGGGAACCCTAGCACAATCTGAAACATATAGGATGACAGACCCATCACTAAAAGGATGATAGAGAGACACACTCACAACCCTGCACCAAAAGGATGTAAGAAACTCTCGCATAATCTAGATCCAAAAGGATGATAGAGCGACAGATACACACAACCCTGACACCAAAAGGACGTAGGGAACCCTCGCACAATCTGGCACCAAAAGGATGACAGACCAATCACCAAAAGGATGATAGAGCGACAGGTACACACAACCCTGAAACCAAAACGATGTAGGGAACACTCACACAATCTGGAACCAAAAGGATGACCGACCCATCACCAAAATTGTTGATAGAGCGAGACACACATATAACTCTGACAGAAAAAGGATGAGGGAATACTCGCACAATTTGGCACCAAAAGGATGTAGGGAACACTCACATAATCTGGCACCAAAAGGATGACAGACCGATCACCAAAAGGATGATTGAGCGACAGACACACACAACCCTGCTATTAAAAAGATGTAGGGAACACTAGCACAATCTGAAACCAAAAGGATGACAGACCCATCACAAAAAGGATGATAGAGAGACACACTCACAGCCTTGCACCAAAAGGATGTAAGGAACTCTCGCATAATATGGATCCAAAAGGATGGCAAACCAATCACCAAAAAGATGATAGAGTGACAGATACACACAGCCCTAACACCAAAAGGACGTAGGGAACACTCGCACAATCTGGCACCAAAAGGATGACAGACCCATCACCAAAAGGATGATAGAGCAAAACACACACAACTCTGACACAAAAAGGATCTGGGGAACACTCCCATAATCTGGCACCAAAAGGATGTAGGGAAAACTCGCACAATATGGCACCAAAAGGATGACAAACCCATCACTAAAAGGATGATTGAGCGACAGACACACACAACCCTGATATCAAAAAGATGTAGGGAACACTAGCATAATCTGAAACCAAAAGGATGACAGACCCATCACCAAAAGGATGATAGAGAGACACACTCACTACATTGCACCAAAAGGATGTAAGGAACTCTCGCATAATCTGGATCTAAAAGGATGGCAAACCCATCACCAAAAGGATGATAGAGCGAAAGATAAACACAACCCTGACACAAAAAGGACATAGGAAACACTCGCACAATCTGGCACCAAAAGGATGACAGACCAATCACCAAAAGGATGATAGAGCAACAGATACACATAACCCCGAAACCAAAAGGATGTAGGGAACACACACACAGCTCTGACACCAAAAGGATGTAGGGAACACTCGCACAATCTGGCACCAAAAGGATGACAGACCCATAACCAAAAGCATGATTGAGCGACACAAACACAGATTGACACCAAAAGGATGTAGGGAACACTCCCATAATGTCGCACTAAAAGGATGACAGACTAATCACCAAAAGGTTGATAGGGCGACAGATACACACAAACTTGACACCAAACGGATGTAGGGAACACACGCACAATCTGGAACCAAAAGGACGACAGAACCCTCACCAAAAGGATGATAGAGCGACACACACACATCTCTTACACCAAAAGGATGTAGGGAACACTCGCACAATCTGACACCAAAAGGATGTAAGGAACACTCGTACAATATCTGGATCCAAAAGAATGATAGACCCATCACCAAAATGATGATTGAGCGACAGACACACGCAACCCTTACACCAAATGGATGTAGGGAACACTTGCACAATCTGGCACCAAAAGGATAGCAGACCAATCACCAAAAAGATGATAGAGCAAGAGATACACACAACCCTGAAAACAAAAGGATGTAGGGAACACTCACACAATCTGGAACCAAAAAGATGACAGACCCATCACGAAAAGGATGCTAGAGCGACACACACACAACTCTGACACCTAAAGGATGTAGGGAACACCCGCACAATCAGGCTCCAAAAGGATGTAGGGAACACTCGCACAATCTGGCACCAAAAGGATGATAGACCCATCACCAAAAGGATGATTGAGCGACATACACACAACCCTGACACAAAAAGGATGTAGGGAACACTCCCACAATATGGCACCAAAAGGATGACAGACCAATCACCAAAAGGTTGATAGAGCGACAAATACACACAACCCTGACACCAAAAGGATGACGGACCCATCACCAAAAGGATTTGAGCGACACACACACAACCCTGACACAAAAAGGAAATAGGGAACACTCCCATAATATGGCACCAAAAGGATGACATACCAATCACCAAAAGGTTGATAGAGCGACAGATACACACAACCCTGACACCAAAAGGATGTAGGGGACACACACACAACATTTACACGAAAAGGATGTAAGGAATACTAGCAGAATCTGACACCAAAAGGATGTAAGGAACACTCACACAATCTGGCACCAAAAGGATGACAAACCCATCACCAAAATGATGATTGAGCGATAGACACACGCAACCCTTACACCAAAAGAATGTAGGGAACACTAGCACAATCGGTCACCAAAAGGATGACAGACCCATCACCAAAAGGATGATTGAGCGACACACATACAACCCTGACACAAAAAGGATGTAGGGAACACTCCCACAATATGGCACCAAAAGGATGACAGACCCATCACCAAAAGGATGTTTGAGCGACAGACATACACAACCCTTGCACCAAAAGGATGTAGGGAACGCTAGCATAATCTGGCACCAAAAGGATGACAGACCCATCACCAAAAGGATGATTGAGCGACACACACACATCCCTGACACAAAAGGATGTAGGGAACACTCCCACAATATGGCACCAAAAGGATGACAGACCAATCACCAAAAGGTTGATAGGGAGACAAATACACACAACCCTGACACCAAAAGGATGACCGACCCATCACCAAAAGGATGATTGAGCGACACACACACAACCCTGACACCAAAAGGATGTAGGGAACACTCCCACAGTATGGCACCAAAAGGATGACAGACCAATCACCAAAAGGTTGATAGAGCGACAGATACACACAACCCTGACACCAAAAGGATGTAGGGAACACTCGAACAATCTGGAACCAAACGGATGACAGAACCATCACCAAAAGGATGATAGAGCGACACACACACATCTCTTACACCAAAAGGATGTAGTGAACACTAGCAAAATCTTACACCAAAAGGATAATAGACCCATAACCAAAAGGATGATTGAGACACAGACTCACAGCCCTGCAACAAAAGGATGTAAGGAACACCCGCACAATCTGGATCCAAAAGGATGATAGACCAATTACCAAAAAGATGATAGAGCGACATATACACACAACCCTGACACCAAAAAGGATGTAGGGAACACTCGCGCAATCTAGCACCAAAAGGATGGCAGACCAATCACCAAAAGGATGATAGAGCGACAGATACACACAACCCTGAAACCAAAAGGATGTAGGGAACACTCACACAATCTGGAACCAAAAGGATGACAGACCCATCACCAAAAGGATGATATAACGACACAAACACAACTCTGACCCCAAAAGGATGTAGGGAACACTCGCACAATCTGGCACCAAAAGGATGACATACCATCACCAAAAGGATGATTGAGCGACAGACACACACAACCCTTGCACCAAAAGGATGTAGGGAACGCTAGCATAATCTGGCACCAAAAGGATGACAGACCCATCACCAAAAGGATGATTGAGCGACACACACACAACCCTGACACAAAAAGGATGTAGGGAACACTCCCACACTATGGCACCAAAAGGATGACAGACCAATCACCAAAAGGTTGATAGGGAGACAAATACACACAACCCTGACACCAAAAGGATGACAGACCCATCACCAAAAGGATAATTGAGCGAACACACACAACCCTGACACCAAAAGGATGTAGGGAACACTCCCACAGTATGGCACCAAAAGGATGACAGACCAATCACCAAAAGGTTGATAGAGCGGCAGATACACACAACCTTGACACCAAAAGGATGTAGGGAACACACGCACAATCTGGAATCAAAAGGATGACAGAACCATCACCAAAAGGATGATAGAGCGACACACACACATCTCTTACACCAAAAGGATGTAGGGAACACTCGCACAATCTGACACCAAAAGGATGTAAAGAACACTCGCACAATCTGGCACCAAAAGGATGACAGACCCATCACCAAAATGATGATTGAGCGACAAACACACGCAACCCTTACACCAAAAGGATGTAGTGAACACTAGCAAAATCTTACACCAAAAGGATAACAGACCCATAACCAAAAGGATGATTGAGAGACACACTCACAGCCCTGCAACAAAAGCATATAAGGAAAACTCGCACAATCTGGATCCAAAAGGATGATAGACCAATCACCAAAAAGATGAAAGAGCGACATATACACACAACCCTGACACCAAAAAGGATGTTGGGAACACTCGCGCAATCAGGCACCAAAAGGATGGCAGACCAATCACCAAAAGGATGATAGAGCGACAGATTCACACAACCCTGAAACCAAAAGGATGTAGGGAACACTCACACAATCTGGAACCAAAAGGATGACAGACCCATCACCAAAAGGATGATAGAACGACACTCACACAACTCTGGCACCTAAAGGATGTAGGGAACACTCGCACAATCTGGCACCAAAAGGATGACAGACCCATCACCAAAAGGATGATTGAGTGACACACACACACAACCCTTGCACCAAAAGGATGTAGGGAACGCTAGCATAATCTGGCACCGAAAGGATGACAGACCCATCACCAAAAGGATGATTGACCGACACACACACAACGCTGACAGAAAAAGGATGTAGGGAACACTTCCACAATATGGCACCAAAAGGATGACAGACCAATCACCAAAAGGTTGATAGGGAGACAAATACACACAACCTTGACACCAAAAGGATGACAGACCCATCATCAAAAGGATGATTGAGCGACACACACACAACCCTGACACCAAAAGGATGTAGGGAACACTGCCACAGTATGGCACCAAAAGGATGACAGACCAATCACCAAAAGGTTGATAGAGCGACAGATACAAACAACCCTGACACCAAAAGGATGTAGGGAACACACGCACAATCTGGAACCAAAAGGATGATAGAGGACACACACACATCTCTGACACCAAAAGGATGTAAGGAACACTCGCACAATCTGGCACCAAAAGGATGACAGACCCATCACCAAAATGATGATTGAGCGACAGACACACGCAACCCTTACACCAAAAGGATGTAGTGAACACTAGCAAAATCTTACACCAAAAGTATAACAGACCCATCACCAAAAGGAGGATTGAAAGATACACTCACAGCCCTGCAACAAAAGGATGTAAGGAACACTCGCACAATCTGAATCCAAAAGGATGATAGACCAATCACCAAAAAGATGATAGAGCGACATATACACACAATTGTGATACCAAAAAGGATGTAGGGAACACTCGCGCAATACTAAAAGGATGGCAGACCAATCACCAAAAGGATGATAGAGCGACAGATACACACAACCCTGAAACCAAAAGGATGTAGGGAACACTCACACAATCTGGAACCAAAAGGATGACAAACCCATCACCAAAAGGATGATAGAACGTAACAAACACAACTTTGACACCAAAAGGATGTAGGGAACACTCGCACAATCTGGCACCGAAAGGATGATAGACCCATCACCAAAAGGATGATTAAGCGACAGACACACACAACCCTTGCACCAAAAGGATGTAGGGAACGCTAGCATAATCTGGCACCAAAAGGATGACAGACCCATCACCAAAAGGATGATTGTGCGACACACATACAACCCTTACACAAAAAGGATGTAGGGAACTCTCCCACAATATGGCACCAAAAGGATGACATACCAATCACCGAAAGGTTGATAGGGAGACAAATACACACAACCCTGACACCAAAAGGACGATAGACCCATCACCAAAAGGATGATTGAGCGACACACACACAACCCTGACACAAAAAGGATGTAGGGAACACTCCCATAGCATGGCACCAAAAGGATGACAGACCAATCGCCAAAAGGTTGATAGAGCGACAGATATACACAACCCTGACACCAAAAGGATGTAGGGAACACACGCACAATCTGGAACCAAAAGGATGACAGAACCATCACCAAAAGGATGATAGAGCGACAGACACAGGCAACCCTTACACCAAAAGGATATAGTGAACACTAGCAAAATCTTAGACCAAAAGGATAACAGACCCATCACCAAAAGGATGATTGAGAGACACACACACAACCCTGCATCAAAAGGATGTAAGGAACACTCGCAGTATCTGGATCCAAAAGGATGATAGACCCATCACCAAAAAGATGATAGAGCGACATATACACACAACCCTGACATCAAAAAGGATGTAGGGAACACTCGCGCAATCTAGAACCAAAAGGATCGCAGTCCAATCACCAAAATGATAATAGAGCAACATATACACACAACCCTGAAACCAAAAGGATGTAGGGAACACTCACACAATCTGGAACCAAAAGGATGACAGACCCATCACCAAAAGGATGATAGAACGACACACACACAACTCTGACACCAAAAGGATGTAGGGAACACTCGCACAATCTGGCACCAAAAGGATGACAAACCCATCACCAAAAGGATGATTGAGCGACAGACACACACAACCCTTGCACCAAAAGGATGTAGGAAACGCTAGCACAATCTGACACCAAAAGGATAACAGACCCATCACCAAAAGGATGATAGAAAGACACATTCACACCCCTGCACCAAAAGGATGTATGAAACACTCGCACAATCTGGATCCAAAAGGATGATAGACCCATCACCAAAAGGATGATAGAGCGACAGATATACACAGCCCTGACACCAAAAGGATGTAGGGAACACTCGCACAATCTGGCATTAAAAGGATGGCAGACCAATCACCAAAAGGATGATAGAGTGACAGATACACACAACCCTGACTGACTCGGGGACCGATAATATTCTCAAGAGAACCTCTTTTGAGTGTAGTATCGCGTAGCAACCATTGTAGGACTATTCCTGCACTACGTCCTAAATAAGGCCAAGGTGGTGTCAAGGTACTACGGTCCTCAATATCATAGACAACAATCGGAAATAGTAAAAAATTTCACGACTACACTCGTTTAACCGAACCATTTTCGAAAAGGTCTCAACTAAGCGGTGATTCTCAAGTGAGCTTGGTCGGGACTCACCCCCTATAAGCCTCGTCGAACATATCACCATCCTATAATAATGTCACTCAAGTATGGGTGTAGGACTTATCTCACAACACATGTAACCAACCCCAATCAAGTTACAATATATATACAATTGAATAATAAAGCAAAAATATTAAATATGAACAAATTAGGGATAACCCTCAAAACTTTAGGAAACAGTCCCTAGTAAAGTCGCCATTTTCTGTTGCGGTGGAAATAGGATATCAAATTATTACTTAATTTAAATCACAATTCAATTCACAACCACTCTTTGATTTATCCGAAGGAAAAGGTAAAAAGAGGGAAAAACCTATTTTTGCATCGTAAACACAATGCGGGGAAAGATCTAGGTAAGGGGTTGGTTAAGCTTAGGGAAGGTATTAGCATCCTAAACTTCTGTAGTACTCTACAAGAACCTTTTGTTTAAGTTTACTATTTTTTCTTTATTATTATTAAGGTATATATGCTAAGGGATTAAAAATTAAAGAAAAAACCTAAGGGGTTAATTCTAAGTTTACTCGGCAAGACATCGCATCTTGTGCCTACACATCCTGACGGGAATGGAATCAGAGTAATTGTAGTTCCCCTCACAGAGGGAGGTTAGAAACGTCTTGACTGTGGTCAAGGTTTCAATGGGGAATAAACGTATCTTAAGGACACGCTTACATGGAGTCTCGAAACTCCTGTTTCTAAGTTGAATTTGTTAATTAAAATTAGGGTTAAATTAGGGATTCTACAGCGGGAAACCCTAAAGCAGAGGGCGGCGACTCTTTGACCTAAAGTTAGGGTAAAGGGAATTTTCGTCCATGACGGGACGCCTAGTCTAACTAAGGATTTGGAAAGTGAAAAGTTTGAAGGTGAGGACTATTGACGCGGCGGTCAAACGGCTAGACCTAATTCCTTCAGAATGGTGAGATTACAGTGAATAAAAATCCAAATGGAAAAAGTATACCGCAATGAAAATGTAAAGTACTGGATAAATAATCCGACGATTGCCTCGCAAAGTTACAACCGAGAAACAGATACAGATAAATATTAATCGGAATTTAAATGCAATCGGAGGAGAAAACAGAGAACATTTGTAAAAGGTTAAACAGAAGTATGGCAAATAATGAAACATTTAATAATGAAAGAAAAATAAAATGCAATTTGTAATTCTGTTTTATTAATTTTGAAAAGGGGACTTTAGCTTACATTTTGAAAAAAAGAGAATTTTATTTCTTAGTTCTAAAAAAGATTTAGTTTTTATTTTGAAAAAAGACTTAGTTTTAATATAAAAAAAAAAGATTTAGTTTTAATATAAAAAAAGATTTAGTTTTTATTTAAAAAAATGTTTTAATATAAAAAAAAATTTAGTTAAATTTTAAAAAGTTTTAATTTAATTTTTTAAAAAAAGTTTTTAATTTTAATATTTTAAGAATGTTTTCTTCGACTTTTTAAAAAGGTTTTAGTTTTTTTTTTCTTTAAAAAAGGTTTTAAATTTATATATAAAAAAAACTGCGTTTTGGATTAATAAACTGTAAATATTACATAAAAGAAATATAAAAAATAGTAAATAAAAAAAACAGAAATTGGGTCGTGCGGGTCACCACTTCCCGACCCGACCAGGCCCGGTCATATAAAAGCAAAATATTAGGGTTTGGAACCCTAATGTCTTCTGCCGTTTCTCTCATTCGTCCCTTCTCTCTGCTCTCTCTTTCTTTCTGCAAAAAAAAAATGAAAATGAATATGCTCTGATAGAGGTCCTTACGTTCTTTGACGGTAATATTCCTCTGTAGTGGGATTTTCGGAAGGTGATGCCGCTGATGTGGTTGTGATTTCATGGCTGTCGGCATTGTAGCGTTCGGCGATTTGCGATTATTCTTAAGGATGATTTCCGTTGGTTTTCGGTTACGCTTTGAGGCAATGATGTTAAGAACTGATTTCCGTTGGTTTTCGTTACGGTGACTTTCTGATATTTGACGGTGTTGTTCTTTGTTTGTCCATTTTGATGATTAACGGTCGTGGATGGTGATTCCGCTTTGTTATCGCTACCTCGGTTTGTTGGTAAGCTCGTTCCTTTTTCTGATGTTCGCTCGGTTTGATCTGATTTTGGTTTCACCGCCGTTATGGTTTTGGTTTTGTGATTTTCGGCCGTTGTCCTCTTTTGTTTTGTTAGGGTTTCGTCCCTTTTATATCTTGTAGCCATTAACGGTTTTGCTTGACCTTTATGGGCTTTGAACTTGTTGATTTTGCGTTATTTTTGATGGAAAAGGTTGATCTTGTTATTTTTGGATCTGATTGGGATCTTTTCTGATTTTCGTGTGGATCTATTTTCTGATAGGTTTGATTCGCTTCAGATACTGATTTTGATTTTCTGGATTTTTCAGAGGAAACCGCTTTTGGATTTGTTGGCTTATTGTTGAAAATTTTGCGTTTGGATTCTTTTGTTATTTGATGATATATTCGGATTTGGCTTCTGATATCAATTTGATTTTTTTCAAATGTTTGGATTTGTATTGGTTTTTGATGTTGGATTCATTTTGAATCTGGATATTTGCTTGATAGAACATATTTAAATTTTAGATTGGATCTCTGTATATTTACTTGATGGAAAAAACGAATTTTGTTAGTGACCTGTTTGGCTTTGAAAACCATTTTTCGGCAAAATCACTTTTTCGGCATAAAACTTCTTTTTATCTTCTTTCGGCTGTGCCGAAAATCAAGAACATATATTACCAGTTTACGCCAAGGTCGGGATTAGGAAAAGGAGTCGGCTTCGACATTGGTCATTTCCCTCCCGACACCCGGTGATGAAGCTTTTCTAAAGGTGTCGAATAAAACAAATTTTCTAACATTAACCCTTTGTTTGCTTTGTTTCTGTTTTTGTCGTGTGCATGTACGAAGAAAAATCGGGTACTCGGAGAATTTAATCGGAAAAGTTGAGCATGAAGAATAGGAATGAAGATGAAGACCACTTAGGAAAATAGAACTTAGGATAAATGTATATTTTTTATTTTCCTTTTTATAAATTGTAATAAAAATATTCATGAATAAAATTCAATATATATTTCTAATCCAATTAATCTCCTTTCAAATATCCTCCGACTAACTTTACCACACTCGAACGAAACGCTTTAAGCAAGACATCTGACTAAACCTGGCTGATTTAAATACCTCCGAATGAAAATACGCGATCAAAAATTAATCGAGTAAACTTGAACAAACAGCTTAATTTTAACGAATAGACTTGCACGGATAAATCCAAAGAACTCAATCAAATCAACCCTGTCATTCCCACACATGCTACCCCACATAACTGATGGATCCTTCAATTTTCATCCAAAATTGCGCCTGATGATAGAATCGATGGTGGCCATGAACGAAGTAGAACCAGAAAAGAACAGAAATCTGATAAACAGTGAAGAAAGAAATATAACCCGCATCAAAACTTCAATTTGTGTCTCTGATAACTATATCCAGTATCCTGAACCAACTCGGCCAAAAATCACAGTTAAACCGATATGATAAACCCGAACCCTAATCGAAATTTCCATTGATTGTCCGACAAATAGCAGGAGAAACTGAAAAAGAATGCTTGTTAGAATAAATTCCGCAGAAAAAAATCTCGCACCGCTTTGAACCAGACCGATTTGATATCTCAACATAATCACACCAATATGACAAAATAAATGTCTCGGAAACCTGTTGATGACATAGTCTCGGCCTGCTGAATTAATTACTGTGTTTCAAACATCCTGATGCCAAAGTACCGTGAATCTCTGTTCATCTTCAAAGAAAGCCACGAACTCGGAAGCAGAGGTTCTAATCACTCAAAAAACCCTGATGATGACTCAACTTCAAGAACCGTTAGCAAATAATGTACAAATGACCATTTTTCCCTTTTCACAGTGAAAGTGCACATGATGCAATTCCTGCAAAATAAACAGACTACGTAACCCGTTAGCAGTTACCTAATGCAAAAAATGAGATGTCATGCTATATAAATCGACTAATCTGAGGGTAAAATTTGGGGTATTACAGTTGCCCCTATTTAAATAACTTCACCGGATGATTTAAGTGGCCGAGGCTCGAGAAATCATGGTGGAGGGATTTAAATATAGATAACTGAAAATTTTTCCCTTAGATGCGGTGATATGCAATGCTATGGACAAAACGGGAATATGCTAATGCTAAAAACAAAAACAAAACCAATGCTGACAATGCCATGAATATGATATGATGCGTATGCTGGAATGACAAATATAAGGATGCAGACGACACGATGACACAGACGTGACGAACAAACCGCACTGGGGAAAACGACGCGCTGGAACAATAACACGACATTGGGGAATTCTAAAGCGATGGTCAACTGGTGTGGGCACGACCAATTGTCACTTTCAGAAAAGGGAACCGTAAGAACAGGATCCTTAAATGGAGATGGCACCGATCAGACGGCCTCAACTGGGGATATCTAAAAGTAAAAAAGAATCTGCACGACTGCAGTATCGATTATAGAATGCTGGAGCATTGATCAAAGAATAACATTCGAGCTTCTGTAAACTTTCCCTCGTGACAGGATCAGATGGAAACTTCGGGAACCCGTAGGAAATAATACAGGGTAAAAACCGGTTGTATGCAAAACTAAATAGACTTTAAGGGGAAATGCAGGGTCCTCAATGGAGATAGCACCGGTGAGACGACCTCCACTGGGGAATATCTGAGAGTAAAATGCTCAACAGGTTCAGGCGTGATCGGCTGATACTCTAGGATAAAATGTAAAACTGGATCTGCGCGACTGCAAGATCAATTATCAGAATGCTGGAGCATTGATCGAAGAATAACATCCAAGCTTCTGAAACCTTTCCCTCGTGACAAATTCAAATAGAGTCTTCGGGAATCCGTGAGAAATATACAGGGTAAAAACTGGCTGTATGCCAAAATAAATGGACTTAAATGGGAAATGACCTGATAAGCTTCTCGAGAGAGAATGGCCACTTATCTTTGGAAGGGAATTATATGCCAAAACTGGATAAGCTCTCAAATAAAGAGGTTGTTGCTTATCTGATAAATAAACTTCTTCATGTCTCAAGTCTGTGCTCCCTGAGCATGATTTGGTTTCTTCTTTTGATAAAGGGTAAAAATAAACTTCTTCATAATTCAAGATCGTGCTCTCTTGAATATGATTTGGTTCAAAACCTCCCCGCACTTCAAGATGAACAGGAAATGGAAACTAGTTGCTCGATGGAGATGGCCATTTGCTCCAAGTCATAATGAAGATAGGATGAGCTTCTCAGACGAGAAATACTGTTTATTTGTACGAATATCACGGGTAATCTTCTCGGTTGAAAACTGCTTGTAGAGATTTGTAAAATGTAATGTAATTTGTAATGTAAGGTTGTAATGACGAGCTTCTTGTACGAGAAGATCAATGGTAGAGTGTAATGTAAGGTGTAATGTAGGTGGTGATAGGCTTCTTATACGAGAACTATCGCATATCGTTGAATATAATGATAAGCTTCTTGTACAAGAACTATCTCATACCATTGTATATAATGATAAGCTTCTTGTACGAGAACTGTTGCATACCGTTGATAGATTTCTCAGGCGAGAACTGTCGTGTATCGATGTTGTAAGACTTTTCTTGAAAGATAGTGTAAAATAAATGCATATCCAGGTAGGTTCGATGACCGACAAGTCTGAAATTTGATCTGTAACTGGAAGGAACTAACAAACAAGATTCCATCGAGGGAACGAACTCGGATGGGGACTACCTTATCCTAGCGCGGAAAGATAACTGAAATAACCATCGTCCACGAGGGATGAACTCGGTGGGGAAACTGGAAACAAATGAGTATTTTGTGCTTAGGGCTGACTATCTACTTGGAGAGAGCAGACAAACCCAATTACTCGGCGGTAATGACAAAGGATGGCGACAAATAGCAAGCATGCACATGTTAATGCGTATGTCAATGTGTATGCGAATGTGTATGTTCATGTATATGAAACTGTCATGTAATGAGTATGCTTATGCATATGCTGATAAAATAAGCGAGAGGAGCAAACATGAGATGAAATAAACATCTCGACGGGAATACCCTGGCGACCTCGGCAACAGTACATCCATCGGGGTATAGGAAAAGTTGATGGTAGAACCAAATCCAGCTTCAAAGTTCTAACTTCCCTGGGGAGAAAATATCATGGCCTTCACTTAGGGATACGATACGACTTCACCGGAGAGTATAAGGTCCTGACTTCAATTAGGGATCCTTGATCTCTGCATGTAGATACGATGTCATGACTTCACGTTAAGGATTGCTATCATGAACCATAAGCATCCGAAGAAAATCTTAAGATTAGAGACTTCCGGGGATAAAATAAATATCCGCTTCGTGGGGAAGCTGTAGCAACTTCTTGGGTATAATACTTCGGTTTCTTGGGGATACAAGATATCAAAACTTCCCTGGGGAGAGTTCGTCAAACTTACTGGGGAGAAATCAAACAGACCTTTCTGGGGACAATATCTTGACTTCTTGGGGAGAATATGGAAATCTCTTGGGGAATATTCCTGAGGAATGTAAGGCAATTTCACTGAGGAACATATAATTCAACTGTGGATGGGTCTTCCAGAACATATATCACTTGGATGATGCCGGGATATCTCTGCAGTCATGAGAATTACTGGGGATTTATCAACAGATCCCAAAGTAAGGTCAGCTTAAAGTCTCGCTGGGGACTATCACTGGGAAGATGCTGGTATGATTTCTATAATCTAGGAAATTACCGGCTCGGTCCAAAGGGTTGTCAGCTTATAGTCTCGCTGGGGACTGGGATGAGGCGATGGTTTAGACATACTTCTGCAACGAAGACTTACTGGGGAATGAAGACTGTCGGGAGTAAGATCCATCGGAATGTCGTGAAGCAAGCAATTTTTGGACTTTGTAGTAGTCGTCATTTTGGAAAACAATATACCCCGAGTACTAACTTTTGCAAGGAAGAGTCATCCCAAGAGGATTTTTGCAGAGAAATATGGAGTTCAATTGCCCCAATGTTTTCAAACTCTTGGAGGGATCAATCAGATCTCGACGTAACTGGAACGGATCAACCGTGTTACGACTGAGTTGTCAGGCTTGTATCAGTAAGTAAATTGGGAACCGCCTGCCCCTACTTAGCAGGATCTTCGATATTCATATGTAAGTTTCTGAGACGATAGTTAAAACTAACACGCATGAAATTCTAATCCTGAAACTATCAATGCAACTTGTATATTTGTCTTGAAATTTGTTTTTGTTTTGAAAAATATATCGCAGTAACTCGTGCCTAAATCACTAGTTATGATATGAATTTAATTTACAATGCCAACATGAATTTTTTAGCATAGCTCGTAGGAGTCAGGAAACATTATCTCGTCGAGTGTGCTTTCAAAAGAACCCTACTTCAATTAGGTCTTTTAATGTTTGTATCGTGGTTTGGCTCACGGTTTAAGAAACAAAGGATAATGGCTCAAAGTTTGTTGATACCCACCCATCCTTCGTGATGTTCTCCAATCCTATGTTCAGTTAACCATATATGAGTACTCATATCTCAAATGGGTTTGATATGGTCGAGAACTCATCGAGGCTTTTGACATGGCAGTCACTCCCCTATTTCTTTTGGTGAACGGTCACCCGACTTAGTTCTTTATTGGGGATTCTTTATGGTAATCCTTCTTTATTTGTTTTTGTTCCCTAACTTTTTCCTGGACGGCATCTTAGAGATTTGACATTGGAGTCCTGCGGGATGCCCCAGTTTTGCCTAAGTCCCCTTCATAGGTTTTGACTTAGCGGGCTATATTTATATTTTTTATTTTTGTTGAATAAGTCGTGTGACTCTTTTGAAAGGCTTGTGACTGCCCCACTCTTTAGTAGTAGAGGTATGGTCATCGACTTCTAACTTCCTAAGATGTTGGGGATGGATTCTCGAATGTTCGCTCCTTCTTTTTGAGAGTCTGAGCGCTCAATCAAGTTAACTGAAAAACTACCTTGCCCCAGGTTAAAATAAGGGTTTTAATTTTTAAAAAAAATCCTACTTCAAGGCTCGAAGGGGTTAAAGAGGGATTATCGTCCTTATGTCTCCAGTGTTTGGGATTTGAAACAATGCCTTACATCATCAGCGAGTTTCAATCGAAATGATACGACAAGAGATATGACGTTTTTGGCTCATCATCCTCCCCCCAATTCTCTATCAAGACAAAAGATCGAGTAAAGTTGGCATTATAAGTTTATGAAAAAATACTTTTATGAGTGAAACGAATGGATTTATTCAAGACAAAAATATGCATTGCATTAATTAATCAAAATAAACAAGTTCGTACATGCTAATTATGCTGAATCAAAGAAAAATACATATAAATCAGCAAAAATGAACTATCTTAAAGCCCTTCAAAATGTGCTCATGAAGCCATTGTATTCAAAACCGACATGGTGATAGCGGTTTCTTCTGGCGGAGTCTCACTGTGAGTCATCTTGCTTTCCCCTTCTATATCTGTCACGACTTCATTATCAGTCTGCAAATCTTCACTCAGAATATCTTTCTCAGATTCTTCGTTGACAGTGGTCACGTTGTCTTGAGGATCACTAACCTGAAATGGACTAGGCTTCTGAACAATTACAGGCTTTGGCTGGCTCACTGTAGGAGCAACATGCTTAGATATGTTGGAAGCAGGCTTTGTAGAGCTTGATCCTGGTAAATGGAAAATTCGGAGAGGAGTTCTGATCGTCGGCGGAGGATCATCAAAAGACAAAATCTTCTCTTCTAAAAAATCTCTGACAATGTTCTTGAGAGTATAACAACCTTCTAAATCATGGTCGGGCGCACCCTCATGAAATAAAAAATGAGCGGCAGCGTTGTGATTGGCAGGAAAAGGATTAGGAGGTGGGCCCAAAGCTCGGGTAGTAACCAGACCTTGTTGCACTAATAAAGGATACAACTCGGTGAAAGTCATCGGAATTGGAGGACAAGGCTTATATTGTCTCTTACTCAGACCATTCTGACGAGGTGCTTGCTTCTTAGGCTGTTGATAAGCAGGAGTGTTGGGCGCTCGTTGACAGTTCTTAGGATTTTGTGCAGGCTGGCAAACAGGAGACTGTTGATAAACCGAATGCTGATAGACCGGAGTCGGTTGCATAGGATGATAGGTAGGAAAATCAGGATTGAAGGGAGGTGCGACAGTAGCTACATAGGGTTGCTGAGCATACTGAACCGGATATCCTTGAGCATGATTTTGTTGATGTTACCAAGGTTGAGGAGCAACCATTTTGCGGTTCCTTGGACGGGTAGGTCCTTTGCAATGATCTGAATTCAGAGTTTTACCCTGTGGGGGAGTAGCTCGTATAACTGGTCGAGTAATAGGAGGCACCAAACTGGGTTGAAGACCATGCGGAGGTACGTTCTTGATAGTAACAACGGGTGGAGGATTTGTAGCAGTATTTGTAGTCTTAGAAACAACAGTAGGCTGAGTATCCATCCTTGCATTAAGGGCTTGTAACTTCTCCATAATCTGCCCCACACTTCCTCGAAGATCTTCGAGTTCATGGATGACACGGTTGATTTCTTGATTCTGTTCTTCCATCCTTTTTCGAGCTTGGGCTTTAGTGTTGTACTCATGCAGAGGACTCAGGGTGGAAAAACTGGAAGGCGAGAGAACCGAGAATGAGAAACTGGAAGATAAATGTAATGCAAAGTATGATGCTAAAATGCGAGATGCGAATGAAATAATTTCATGGAATTCAAACGTTTAAGACATCGCGGAATACAAATGGGATTTTATTTATTAATTTGAAAATGGATTACACATAAATATTCTTAAGAAGTATTAACAAGAAATGGCTAAATAAAAGCTATGGAAGCCTAAGGAAGCGTTACACACATCTTCATGGAGTAGGCAGACATTTGGAGGAAAATAAATCCTCGTAGATTCTTCTCCTCTTGTAGGGGAGTACCTCTTTACTCTTCGACTGAAGCTGCTTTTGAAGTTCGGCATTCTCACTGACGATAACCTGGTATTTGTCCTTCCATGTTTCTGCTTCATGTTGAGCTTGCTTCCAAGCGATCTTCAACGTTTCAACCTCGGACATGAAATATTGAACAGGTTCCTCTCTTGGAGGTAAAGGGTCTTGGCGAGGATAAGGCATCTTCAGCTTGATGGCTCTTTCTCGGACCCATTGAAGATAAGGTTCCATAGATACAGAGTTAGGCTTTCCCAGACTTTCTTTACATTTCCTATGCAAATGACGCCAAGCGGATACAATCTGACCTTGAATTTCTTCGTCATCCCTAAAGAAAATCCTCTGAACATGATCACTTTTAGGTGGTTCCTTCAATGGATATCCTAATTGTCGGCGACCTAGAACTAGATTATAACTGATCCCTCCATTAAAGCCAAGCAAAGGTACATTAGCAAAGTTTCCACAACTATCAATGATCAATATCCCATCATACATACGGTTATACCAATCAATATCCAAATGAGTTAAAGCCATGACTCTTTGTGACCAACGTCCCTTAGTGCGATCCCAAAAAGGTCTGGATTTGGGCGAGTGTGAAATAAACCACTTGTATAGCAAAGGCACACAACATGTAATCATCCCTCCACCATGGAAGTTTCGTAGATGCACAGAGTGATAAGGTTTACCCAATAAAGTTGGCATTGGATTTCTCATCATAAAGATTTTGATGGCGTTCATGTCAACAAACCCTTCAAAACTGGGAAAAAGCAACACTCCATAAATAAGCAAGGAAAATATTGTCTCAAAGGTAGGCATGCTCATATGATCGGCATAATATTGGGCTTTCTTAATTAAGAAGTTCGTGGGCAAACCGAAGGTCTTCCCTTTAGTGATCATATGGCCTTTAACTTCGGATACCTTTAGACAAATGGACTTAGCAACGTCTTTCTCTTTGAGGTCCTTCTCCAAGAAAGGGAACGAAGCCTTATTCAATATAGGTAACCCCACCAACTGAGAGTATTCCTCCAAGGTAGGCAAAAGATGATAATCTGGGAAAGTAAAGCAATGATAGTCTGGGTCATAGAACTGTAGCAAAACCGAAAGAAGTCCTTTGTTCACTTGAAAATTTAGTAATAACAACATTCCATATCTATGTCGAAATCCCTCTTGATCTTGAATCAACTCCCCTAACTTCTTTAGCACATCCAATTTAAAACCCTTGAAAGAATATTTCAAAGTATGACTTCCACGGTGAGCCATGGTATCCTGCGATGTTCATAAAGAAAGTTTGAATTCCATGAAATCTAATGCGACATGATGCTTTATGGATGCAATGCACAAATACACACAAAGTCCTAGGTTAAAGGAACATGGGCGGAGTTAAGGTTTAGCCATCCCAAGCGGTGTGTACTATAGGTTAGTTGTACATGCAGAACAAGGGTTCTAAAGAAGTGCCCAAAGTCATCAGTCCATCCTTCGGATATTATCAACCTTCTGACTGACTCGGGGACCAATAATATTCTCAAGAGAACCTCTTTTGAGTGTAGTATCGCGTAGCAACCATTGTAGGACTATTCCCGAACTACGTCCTAAATAAGGCCAAGGTGGTGTCAAGGTACTACGGTCCTCAATATCATAGACACCAATCAGAAATAGTAAAAATTTTCACGACTACACTCGTTCAACCGAACCATTTTCGAAAAGGTCTCAACTGAGCGGTGATTCTCAAGTCAGCTTGATCGGGACTCACCCCCTATAAGCCTCATCGAACATATCACCATCCTATAATAATGTCACTCAAGTCCGGGTGTAGGACTTATCTCACAACACATGGAACCAACCCCAATCAAGGTACAATATATATATATATATATATATATATATATATATATATATATATATATATATATATATATATATATATATATATATATATATATATATATATATATATATATATATATATATATATATATATATATATATATATATATATATATATATATATATATATATATATATATATATATATATATATATATATATATATATATATATATATATATATATATATATATATATATATATATATATATATATATATATATATATATATATATATATATATATATATATATATATATATATATATATATATATATATATATATATACAATTGAGTAATAAAGCAAAAATATTAATATGAACAAATTAGGGATAACCCTTAAAACTTTAGGAAACAGTCCCTAGTGAAGTCGCCATTTTCTGTTGCGGTGGAAATAGGATATCAAATTATTAATTAATTTGAATCACAATTCAATTCACAACCGCTATTTGATTTATCTGAAAGAAAAGGTCAAAAGAGGGAAAACCTATTTTTGCATCGTAAACACAATGCGGGGAAAGATCTAGGTAAGGGGTTGGTTAAGCTTAGGGAAGGTATTAACATCCTAAACTTCTGTAGTACTCTACAGGAACCTTTTGTTTAAGTTTACTATTTTTTCTTTATTATTATTAATGTATATATGCTGAGGGATTAAAAATTAAAGAAAAAAAACCTAAGGGGTTAATTCTAAGTTTACTCGGCAAGACATCGCATCTTGTGCCTACACATCCTGACGGGAATGGAATCAGAGTAATTGTAGTTCCCCTCAAAGAGGGAGGTAAGAAACGTCTTGACAGTGGTCAAGGTTTCAATGGGGAATAAACGTATCTTAAGGACACGCTTACATGGAGTCTCGAAACTCCTGTTTCTACGTTGAATTTGTTAATTGAAATTAGGGTTAAATTAGGGATTCTACGGCGGAAAACCCTAAAACAGAGTGCGGCGACTCTTTGACCTAAAGCTAAGGTAAAGGGCATTTTCATCCTCGGCGGGACGCCTAGTCTAATTAGGGTTTTGGAAAATGAAAAGTTTGAAGGTGATGACTATTGATGCGACGGTCAAACGGCTAGACCTAATTCCTTCAGAATGGTGAGATTACAGTGAATAAAAATGCAAATGGAAAGAAGTATACGGCAATGAAAATGTAAAGTACTGGAAAAATAATGCGACGATTGCCTCGCAAAATTACAACCGAGAAACAGATTCAGATAAATATTAATCAGAATTTAAATGCAATCTGAGGAGAAAGTAGAGAATATTAGTAAAAGGTTAGACAGAAGTATGGCAAATAATGAAACAGTTAATAATGAAAGCAAAATAAAATGCAATTTGTAATTCTGTTTTATTAATTTTGAAAAGGGGACTTTAGCTTACATTTTGATAAAAAAGAATTTTATTTCTTAGTTCTAAAAAAGATTTAGTTTTTATTTTGAAAAAAGATTTAGTTTTAATATAAAAAAAATTTAGTTTTAATATAAAAAAAGATTTAGTTTTTATTTAAAAAAATGTTTTAATATAAAAAAATTTAGTTAAATTTTAAAAAGTTTTAATTTAATTTTCAAAAAAAAGGTTTTAATTTTAATATTTTAAGAATGTTTTCTCCTACTTTTTAAAAAGGTTTTAGTTTTTATTTTTTTCTTTAAAAAAGGTTTTAAATTTATATATATAAAAAAACTATTTTTGGATTGAAAAACTTTAAATATTACATAAAAAAAAATATTAAAAAAAGTAAATAAAAGAAACAAAAATTGGGTTGGGCGGGTCACCACTTCCCAACCCGACCCGTCGCGGTCATATAAAAGTTAAATATTAGGGTTTGGAACCCTAATCTCTTCCACCGTTTCTCTCATCCGTCCCTTCTCTCTGCTCTCTCTTTCTTTCTGCAAAAAAAACGAAAATGAATATGCTCCAATAGAGGTCCTTATGTTCTTTGACGGTAATATTCCTCTGTAGTGGGATTTTCGGATGGTGATGTCGCTGATGTGGTTATTATTTCATTGTTGTCGGCTTTGTAGCGTTCGACGATTTGCGATGATTCTTAAGGATGATTTACATTGGTTTTCGGTTACGCTTTGAGGCGATGATGTTAAGAACTGAGCTTCAAGGTCTCCGGATCCGTTGAAGATTCTCAACCAAGGATCTCTGGGTTTCAACGGCTTTCGGTTCGTTATGGTGACTTTTTGATATTTGACGGTGTCGTTGTTTGTTCGTCCATTTTGATGATTAACGGTCGTGGATGGTGATTCTGCTTTTTTATCGCAACCGCCGTTTGTTGGTAAGCTCGTTCCTTTTTCTGATGTTCGCTCGGTTTGATCTGATTTTTGTTTCACCGCCGTTAGGGTTTTCGTTTTGTGATTTTCGGCCGCTGTCCTCTTCTATTTTGTTAGGGTTTCATCCCTTTTATATCTTGTAGCCATTAACGGTTTTGCTTGACCATTATGGGCTTTGGACTTGTTGATTTTGTGTTATTTTTTATGGAAAAGGCTGAGATTTCATTGCTTAGTAGATTGGGAGAACCTTAGGGTCGTGTTTATCCGAATCAATCTCTTCTGAAGACGGAGCGTTGGGAAAGCATCAGAGTCAGGCGAGTCATAGCGGGATCAGTTCATGGTGTTTGTCTGTGCCACGTTGCCGACATTTTGTATACTTTTGTATATTTCTGTACTTATCCGTATTTGTTTTGCGTAGCTTCCTATTTTCAGAAGTTGCATCTGTTGTAAAACTCTGCCTATTTACAGGCCATTCATCAATAAACATATATTATTCAGTACTTGATCTGTGTGCTTTGTTTTAACTTTTACTGTTTTGTTTGTGAAAACGCCCAATGTTTTGATAAACTTGTGCTAACATAAACTTGCCGGCCTTGGCCAATAATTGTTAAAACTTTGAATTAATTGAACAACGTCATGAATGATGACTAAGATGGTTCCGATTGCGTAGGATATCTTGTCTGTTTGTTCAGTGTTGCAGGGTCGTTACCCTTCAGGCAATGGCATGAGCAAGTTTGCGCTCTATCCCCATTCTGAATCTATCAGTGAAGTTCGTACCTCTATCCCCAGTAGAGTTGTACGCAGTTCGAGTTAAGCAGATATCGTGTACACTTTTCTTCGGTAGTTGATGCTTGTATGTACTCCCCAGTGAGTTATGATTGGATTTTCTTCCCACAGAGTAATTTGCAGCCTGGTTAGGTTCGTTCCCTGGCGGAGCAATCCCCGACAAATTGAAAGGGATGGTTTCCCCAACAGTGTTGTTATCTCTTCCCCGGCAGGATAGAAGAACGTTGTCACGTCGGTATTTTCTTTGCGGAAGGCCAACAAGAGCCCGCTCCTCGGCATAAGTCCAGTTGTTATTTCCAGGAGCAAGTTTGTGCTCTATCCCCGGCATAATCGTTGATTCCCCCAACAGGGTTATCTTCTTGCCTCAGAAGAATGTTTTCTGTATCTCTGGCATTTATTTTGCTGATTCGGTTCCGTTGCATCTGCATGCGAGCATAGCATCTACCCAAACGCGTAACATTTCCATTTTGTATGGAGCATTACGCCCTTTTCAAACATATGCATGTGAAACATAAGCCATGTTGTTATCTCTTTGTTTCAGGTGAATTTCGCAGGTGATGGGTCTTTTCCCGTGTGGTGGCTAAACCCCAACTCATGTTATTTCCCCAGTGGAGTTTTTCGGTGATTATTATCAGTGCTTGATCTTAACTTCATGTGGATTTTGATGCTCACTTTTATTTAGCGAAGGTCTGGCGGCGATGTCATAAATTTCCCAGAAATATGGTTGCCTGACGGCGATGCTGGACGCCTATCAGATTTATGTTTGTCTGGCGGTGATGTCAGATGTTTATTATCACTGTAGTTGTCTGGAGGCGATGTCAGAGTTCTTTATACCCACAGGTACTTGACGATGATGTCAGGTGTTTCTCAGAGCTATAGTTAGCTGGCGGCGATGTCAGGTGTTTATTGGATTTATGGCTGTTGACGGTGACGTCAGATTCCCTTACTAGATTTGTGTTTCTAGCGGCGATGTAAGGTGTTTTTAAGTTTCAAGCGGCGATGTTGGATGTTTGTTACTAGCGTCGATGTCAGGTGCGTTTTGGTTTTCCAGCGGCGATGTTGGATGTTTGTTACTGGCGGCGATGTCAGGTGATCTTTGTTTTCCCAACGTAGATGTTGGATGTTTGTTACTGGCGGCGATGTCAGGTGCCTTTTGGTTTTCAAGCGGCGATGTTGGATGTTTTTTTTCCTGGCGGCGATGTCAGATGTTTTGGTTATTGACGGCGATGTCAATGGTTTAATCAATTTTGCGATGGTCCGAAGGCGATGTCAGACGCTTTATTTTAACTGACGGCGAGGTCAGGTGTGATTTACCGGTTGGATTTCTTCGAATGATTGGCGGCGATGTCAGGGAATCGTATCTTGGGATTCTATACCTATTTTATCTAACAGAGGTCTAATGGCGATGTTAGTTATTCTACCGACTTGAAGTAGAAGTTTGACGACGATGTCAACTGTTATTATAGACTTAATGTATATGACTGGCAGCGAGGTCAGGTGTCTGAAAGCGATGTCAGGGGAATTGACGGCGAGGTCATGTGCTCTTCAGACTGTGTGTCATTATTGTTTTCTCGGATTCAGTTTTCCAGAGATTTCACCCCCAGTCGAGGTCTGCAGTTTTATTTCTGTGGTTGGAAATTTTCGGGTTCGTTGGTATTCAACCGTCTTTTACCTTGATTGTTTGAAAGCCGTTTGCTTTTCGTCCATTCAGGTCCAAGTCTTTTGAATAGGGGAAGCTGTTGCACCTCAAAATTTGCCCAACCTTTTCTTAACTTGGTTTATGTTTCATTTCATTTCTTTCTAGCATTTGGATTGCATAGCATTTTTCATTGAACATGGGATCAAGAGTTTGTGCATAGCAAGAGGAGTCTACTCAAAGGGTTGATCCTAAGCAAGGGGTGTTACTCAAGTTTGAGTGGTCATCAGGTCATCTAGAAGTGGGCAATAGTCTTGTGAAAGGATTGATGGATGTATGTGGGTCAGCTCCTAACTTGTAGGCTAATTGAAGATCATCAGAGAATTGTGAATTCATGATTATGGATATAAGATGTTGAGAGAGCTCATTGATTGTTTTGAGATCCACTTAGAGCTTATTCAAGTTGTTGTGTGAGGTGGAACAAGCGACAGTCAAAGATGTTGCATCTAGGGTTTTCATTTGGTAAATCCTCATTCAACTGTGAAATTGAAGGAGATTAAAACTCAATTCCAAGTCTCTATGGTCATGGGATGTTATGTTAAGATACATGAGACATCTTTTCAAGTTCAATCCATCAAGGATCAAGTGTGTGAGAAGTTACTAAATTAGGGTTCTCAGGCTAAAATCCCCTATTTAGTACCCAACTTCAAGACCACTTATCTCAAGATACAAGTTCCATCTCAAATTTTAACCAACATGGAACTGGTAGAGCATGTTCTTAGATTTCATTTGAGTACTAGAAGTCCTTGATTGGATTTATAGAACTCAAGTTATGATCCAGACAAGTTATAGGTCATCAGATAGATGTGATTTTGGTCAACAAAAGTCACCCAACTACCAAGCCATTTTTGACCTAGAATGATGTTTCATCTCAACTTTTGGAGAACATGAAAGTTGTAGATCATGGTCTTAGATTTCCAAAAATTACTAAAAGTCTTTCATCGGATTCGTAGAACTCAAGTTATGAGGCTTGCAAGTCAAGGGTATTTTGGGAAAGTGAGATTCTAGGTCATAAAATTATAGGTCCATTTCACCAACTTGCACCCTTCAAATGAAGATTTTTCCAACAACCAATGTGCTCCAAATGGTGTCATTTGTTCAACCAAACATTGAGAAGTCATGGATTAGGCTTGGAATGAAGAATTCGTGGGTGAATTTTCATGAAAAAAAGCTTAAAAGGGAAAAATTGGAATTAATTCATTTTTGATCATTTTTGTGCAAATAGGTACATATTTTAAGTGCAAATCATATTTTAAACACATTGACAATTTTAGAATTTGAGTTTGATGAGTTTTAATGAGCCATTTCCAAGTTTACTTCATCATGAAGTTACACAACAAACTTTAACCATTGATTGAAATCAAGGCATTAATCCAAGCCATTCATGCTCCATACTGTTGCACCCCAAAATTTGTCCAACCTTTTTGTTTGGCTGGCTTATGTTCCATTTCATTTCTTTCTAGCATTTGCATTGCATAGCATGTTGCATTGAACAGGGGATCAAGAAATTGTGCATCAAGAAGAGTCTACTCAGAGGTTTGAGCCTAAGCAAGGGGTGTTACTCAAGTCTGGATAATCATCAAGTCATCAGGATATGGGCAGTGGTCTTGTGAAAGAAAAGATGGGCGTATGTGGGTCAACTCCTAACTTGGAGGCCAATTTAAGATCATCACGGGATTGTGAATTCATGGTTATGGATATGAAGTGTTGATAGAGCTCATTGAGTGCCTTAAGGGTCATTGTGGAGCTCATCCAAGTGTTTGTGCGAAGTGTGAAAGGTTACAGTTGAAAGTGTTGCAATTAGGGTTTTCATCTGGTTAATCCTCAGTCAATCGTGCAATTGAAGGAGATTAAAACTCAATTCAAAGTGTCTATGGTCATAGGATGTTGTGTTAAGAAATATGAGATATCATTTCAAGTTCAATTCATCAAGGATCAAGTGTGTGAGAAGTTACTAAATTAGGATTCCCAGGGTAAAATCCCTTATTTAGTGCCTGACTTCAAGACCACCTATCTCAAGATACAAGTTTCATACCAAATTTTGACCAACATGGAACTTGTAGAGAATGTTCTTAGCTTTAATTTGAGTACTAGGAGTCCTTGATTGGATTTATAGAACTCTAGTTATGATCCAGACAAGTTACAGATCATCAGAAGGATGTGATTTTGGTCAACAAAAGTCAACCAACTTCCAAGCCATTTTTGACCTAGAAGGATGTTTCTCCTCAACTTTTATCGAACATGAAAGTTGTAGGTATTGATCTTAGCTTTCCAAAATTAACTGGAAGTCTTTCATCTGATTTGTAGAACTCAAGTTATGAGGTTTGCAAGTCAGGGATATTTTGGGAAAGTAAGATTACAGGTCAAAAAATTATAGGTCCATTTCACCAACTTGCACACTTCAAATGGAAATCTTTTCAACATGAAAATTGCTCCAAATAGGGCCATTTTCATTACCAAATCATCTCTTGTCATGATTGGAGCTTGGATTGAAGATTTAGGATTTGAATTTTTCATAAAGGGGGCTTAAAATGAGAAATTGAGATTTAAATGACTTTGAACTTTCTCAAGGCAATGTGCATTTTCTGAGTGCAAATAATGTTCCAAAGACATTGCCATTTTCTTATTTGAGATTAGAGGTTTTTAAATTGGCCATTTTCAGAGTTTCTTCACCATAAAGAAACAAATTGGAAATCTACCATAGGATAAAAAAACAAGGGTTAATTCTTGACCCTTTGATTAACCAAAGCCATGTGCAACTGATTTGAAGAAAAATATGAGCATGTGCAGTGGAAAATTCGTGTGTTTGGCAAAGCAAAAAGTGAGTGAAAATTGAAATTCTATTCTTCCAAATTAGCCACAATTGGGCCCCCATTTGATCCTAAATCCAACACATAAATATTCTAGATGAAGAATGGATCAGAATTAGGTCATTTTCGTGCAAGAGGAGCAAGAACACATGAAGATAAAGTGAGATCAAGGTGGAATTCGAATTCTGAGATTCATCCATTTTCAGACCAAATTAAGCATTCAAACACCTTTAATGAAGTTCATGGAATGATTCTGGGCACTTTTCATTAAGCTTCAGCATAGTTTCAAGACCCAGTGGAGGCTCCCCACTAGGTAAACTACCTTTCAAACTTTCTCAATACAAGATGCCATTCCTTACCATTTTTGTTTGTTTGTGATTTGTGAGTTGTATAGATCATTTATGTCTATGTCTTGTGGATGTTAGTGACAACTTTTGTCGATTGCTTGAAACTTGGTTGGCTCGGTTTGAACGATTCATGGCGTTTTAGGCTTAGTTAATGTTGGATTCGTGACGTACATTAGATGTAGATGATTTCTGGGTGTTTTTAAGTGATGTTTGAGGACCTTTTGGTTTTGAGCATGGATATGTGTTGCTTCGATTTGGCTTTATTATGAGGTTTATGGCCTAATTAGTGGTAGATTCGTATTCTACGCATGATGTAGATGAGTTTTGACATTTAATTTGTTGATTTTGGACGTTTTGTGGTGGCTGTGTACTGCGCACGGTGGCCGGAGACATGAGGAAGATGACCGGAGTTTTTGTCCGGCCACCACCTGGTTTTAGGTTTTCCAAGTGAAGAAGACGACTTCTAGACCGTGTGATGCGTGTACTTTTCATGTCAACGGTCTTGATTAAGACCCACGGAGTTCCTCGTTAGACCGTTCCACACACAACCATATTTGAAATTCATTAATGTGTTGGCATTTCCCCAACCATCTGATTGATTACCTTTTGATCATGTGTTTGTGGGTGAATGTCCATGGTGCACTAGGGTTGACTTATCACACACAAATACGAGTTTTTGTTTGGTTTTGTTTGATTTTTCTGATGGGCCCTGGGCGCATGCACTGTTGACACCCCCCTCTTGGCCCAAGTCCACTTTTCAACTGAAATTACTTGCTATTTACACCGTTGGCTTAATTAATTTCTTTTATTTTATTTTCTTTTTTTTTAATTTTTTCATGTTGCAATTTATAAATAATTCCCCAATTATTAAAATTCACCAAAAATATGTTTTAGATACTTTGACTTGTCTTTTATTTTATGGTATTTTTATTTTATTTTTTTCAGTTCATTTTCATTTAAAAAAGAATTAATTAGTTGGGGATGTTTTATTTGAATTAAATTGTGGCATTGTTTTCTCTTGATTTTATTTCTGGGTGTATACTCCTTATTTTTGCATGAAATGTTTTGTGCATTGCATTAACATGTTGAAGGACTTTTGCATATTTTTATTTCTGTTTTTTATCAAGTTTTGCTTAGTGTTTTGGTTCTGTTTTGTGAACCTTTCTTTTTGCCATAGTTTAGGGCATACCTTGTGTGTTTGCTTTTAATTGAGGTAGCTTTGCTTTGAGCTTTGATCTCTAATTTGGACCCCTGGTTCCTAACACCTTGGGGGTCCAATGAGATTTTATTTGGTATTTTTAGGAGTTGTTTACTATTTTTCATGCCTTTTCCATTTCATGTCTACATTGTGTGTTTCCCTTTTTGCACATGTGACTTAAGTGTTGATTTGTGTGCTTGATCTTGTGCATTTTGTCGCTACTGCGAAAATAAGGTGCCGGCAAAATAGAAGAGTCGCCACCTTTCGTTATTTATCCCAGAGAAAGGGAAAGGAAACGATCGGAAAAACCTGACGAAAAGGTATAAGACGAGGTCATCGCAACAAGGTCTGGGTTTGGGAGTCGGTTACGTAAGGGGACGATATTAGCAGCCCTCACGTCCGTTGTACTCAACGGGATCCATGCTTGTTGTATTTATCTGATGGGTTGGTTTAACTATCTACCTATCAAGGTCGGTCTGAAAAGAAAAGAAAATGACACGGCAAAGCATCGCGCTTCGTGCCTACGAATTCTCGTCAGAGAACGAGAAATCAGAGTCCACATAGTTCGGCTAACTACGAGTGAAAGAATGGGGGAAGGTGGCTTTCCAATACGTCAGTATTGTGCCTACATACTCTCAACAGGTGTGAGAGATCAGAGCTTACGTAGTTCGAGATAAAACAGAACACGGGGTTTAGATTCATCTGTTTTTCTGAGTAGGGTTAACAAACAGTTCCAGCAGTTTGGTGTATGCAGCTTGCTCGTCGGAGACTCGTGCATTACCGTTTGCTATATAACTGAGAGTTAACGACACTCTTTTCTGAAAACATTTTCTTCAGGTTATGGGCCCATGGGGAAAAAGAGGTTTGATATTTGTTTTCTGTCTTTTACAGAAAAAGTGTTTTTTTATGGATGTTTGTAGTTCGTACAACTCTAGAGACTATGACTTGGGAACGAATGCGTCGCATATCGTCCAAAGGACGTATACTAAACACTCTAGACGATTGAGAGGAGACCGCTCAATTATCATTTCCCAAGTGGCTTAAGGCTTGTAACGCCCTGTACCAACTTTCCTTTGTTAAGTATTTTACTGTTGTTTTGGAGACGAGAAGAGAACGAACTCTACAGGGAAATTATCAAGATTCCTACATTTGTCATGCCATGGATTCATCCTATGGTTGAGTTTGAAACAGGGAACTCCTAGATGTTATCATGCAAAGGTTTCAACCTAAAGTTCTATCATCACTTCCTTATCAAAGGAAGTGAGACTCCTAGGGGATCATGCCAAATGGAAACAAAAAACAACTGCAAAAATCATTAAAGCAGATAAAACAGCAAAGCCAAATAGTAAAGATGCAAATGGAATGAAACACTATAAGCAGAGGGAGAGACTCAACCTCCGAGCAATCAAGCAAAGAAAACAATCAAAATAGACAAGCAAAGGGAGCTCAGCTTAACCTTTCAATGCAAACACATCAGGTAAAAAGAAAAACAACACACAAGCAAGGGGAGGATCACCTCAACCCTTAATGCAAGTAAGCAGAGGGAGACCCACTCAACCTCTTAATGCAGTCATGCACCTAGCATAAAATACTCTAAACACGAGACTATCCTAGTGCATCAAACAATTCAAACAAGGAAACGAAGTGTAACCAAGATGAGCAACATGGAAGTCATCCTAGGACACATCAGGTTGGATGTGTGTCAACGCAAGAGTCCATCATGGGCTCAACCTCTTGAGGAATGCACAGAATCCACCCAAGGGAAGGATTAAGCTCTCCCAAGAGGGATCCTATGTCAATAGGACAAAAAAGACTGGGTAGTAGTCCTAGATATCAATCTAAGGTACCTGGTTAAAGTGTATCAACACAGAGTATCCATCTCAGGCTCAACCTGTTGAGGAATGCACAGAATCCAACCAAGGGAAGGATTAGGCTCTCCCAAGAGGGATCCTAAGAAAAGGACTTGGAGAGGGATGACAGTATAAACCAAGGGAATATACCATGCCAAGAATGTCAATCCAAGGCTCAGCCTCTTGAGAAACGCACATAATCCAACCAAGGGAAGGATTAGGCTCTCCCAAGAGGGCTGCTCATCAAGACTTGAAAGGGAAAGATAGTATAAACCAAAGGAATATACCATACTGATGAATGTCAATTCAAGGCTCAACCTCCTGAAGAATGCACAAAATCCAACCAAGGGAAGGATTAGGCTCTCCCAAGACGGATCCTCTTCAAGACTTGGAGAAAGAGGATAGGGCAAAGCCCAGGGAAGAAATCACATAGGGGAAATCAGGCACCACAACAACTTCTAAGAAACCCTAATGACTAGCTACAAGGATCACCTAGGCTGAGGGGATTCAAAAGCTCTATCAAGGCCTAATCAATGTTCTAAAGAGGTATCTGAAGGTGAGAAAAACACTTAGAAGGGGGGGGGGGGGGGGGGGGGGTTGAATAAGAGTTTTAAGAAATATGGCAATAAAAATAACTCAAGATTTTTATCCTGGTTCGTTGAACTCAACTACTCTAGTCCACCTTATCAAAGATGATTTGCCTTTCTCTGCAAAGACTTAATCCACTATTGATCAACTGATTACAATAGAAAGCACTAAGAACAACTTTCTTAGTCTTCTCAAGAACTACTGACCACGCCTTGGTCTTCTTAAGGAACTTCTTACAATTTAATGTAAACTAACAAGTGTTTGAATGCTTCTAATAAGCTGTATCACAACTATGATGTTTACACTTAAGATTAAGTACAACAAAAACTATATGGTTTTATGAAAGATCAAAATGAATAAGATCTTGAGAGATTTTCTCTTTTATGAATCAAGCGTATATTTCTTTCTGAGTCATCTAGCAATGAGCAAAATGATAAGTAGTGAATTAGCAACCTCAAAATGTCGAAGCAGTTCTCCTTTTATAGCTTTTTCAAATGCTTTGAGTGATGTGCAACTAAATATAATATTTGATTGTATGACTTTTCATCACCAAAAGTATGGGTAGAGATATGCTTTCTGCACAAAGGTATGGTTGTAGAAGCCTTGGGATTTGCAGCACGTCACTTCTTTGGAAAAATTAGTCGTTGGTTACTTTGGAAGTAGCACCACGTCTAATCAAGTTTACAGCTTCTTCAAAAACCTTCCTTCAAGATGAAGTCTTCATAATCTGCACTTCAGAACTTGTAGTAAGCATAAAAGGTATGGAATGCTTTAAGATGATCAGAGCTTAAGATGAATGATAAGTTCAGAGTCTTGATAGATGATCAAATCTTTAATGTATCAGAGTCTCAATCTTGATTAGAGTCTTCATCAGAGTATGCAGCAGTATGTGCTTTGAGCGTGAATATTAATGATAAGAGTCTGGTTATCAAAGCCTCTGAGTTTGTAGTGAAAAGAACTTCAGAGTCTGATAAGATCAGAGCTTTCAGCTTTTGTATATTTCTTTCATTAACACTTCAGATCATTCTGTAGCTTCTGCTTCAGATCCTTCTGGCAGCGCTTCAGAATCTTCTGATAGTCTTGCATCTGATGCTTCAGAGCTTTGCATAGTTTCTTTGTACTTATGTATTTTTCTTCTTTAAGAGTATTTAATTTTATACCTGAAACAATGATACTTAGAACAAATTTTAGAGTGTATGTTTTCTCACTACGAAATTCCATAACAGTTATCATCAAAACATAGAGATATAAGAAACACCAATCTGTGTTCTAACAATCTCCCCCTTTTTGATGATGACAAAACATAGGGAATTTTGTTCAATAAAGAGAAATAAAATGAATAACTCCCCCTGAGATTAAGAATCTCCCCCTGAAATGAATACTCTAATAGAAGAGAACACTTCCCTTTTTGTTTGAGTATATTTCAGAACCTGGTAGAAATACTTGTTGAGAGAAAGAATCAGAGCTTGGATGCTTTCCAGAATTAGAGTCTGATAATTCTTTCAAAATGAAGAGTCTGGTGTATCTTCCAGAATCAGAGTCAAAATTTGCTTACAAGGATCAGAGCCTGGTTGGATAATTCTCAGGGTAACTTTAGATCATTTTGTTAGATGAAATAGTAAGATCTGAAAGTCTTAAGATTCAATGTTAGATTAAAACAATGTCTGAATTTCATTTTTAGTATTTGCTTATGGATTGAACAGTCAAATTCTCTTTCTCCCCCTTTTTGTCATAATCAAAAAGAATTTTAAAGACAAAAAGGATAACATAAGAAGAGAAAAACATAACACATAAATGAAAGACAAAATAGCCAGATTCAATCAGATCAAAATAGCACAACAGCATAAGAAGTTCATATAGCAGATGATAGAAAATAGAGCAAACAGAAAATAAGTGCAAAACTAGAATGCAAAGACATGAAAAAGAAAACTAGGGCTGGCGAGAAGCAATGAAGGTCAGAAGATTCGTAATCTTAGCAGTGGGCTCTTCTTGCTTGGCCATCCAAGTCTTGATTTCTTCAGTAGTCTGTTCCTATTTTATCATCCATGTTCTGATTTCTTTGACTTCTTGGACAACATTTAGAATCTCAGATGCAGAAGGTTCAGAAGCAGATGCAGTTGCCATTGGATGATCAATCTCCATGTCAGATGCAGGAGTATCTTCTATCATTGCAGAATCTTCAGCAGGAGCATCTTCTAGAAGAAGCACTGGAGTTGTGATAATGTTCAGCAGAGTTTGTCTGACCATTTCAGCAAACTTAGCCTTTGCATCATCAGCACAGAGTGTTCTGAGGTCAGATGCAGCAGAGTTGAATTTTGATATGAATCTGTTCCAAGAAGCTTCAGATTCAGCAGGATCCAAACTAGCCATGCACTCTTTCTCCACAGAAGCAATTCCCATCGTAGTTCCTTCTTGAAATTCTTGAACAGAGTAGAAACATTTGATCTGGGTTTTGGGTTGAGAAAGTCCTCTATGGTGACAGGTTGTGATGGTTCACGAGGTGTTTGAGTTTGTTCAGGAAGTGGGTGATCAGATGATGGATGTTCAGATGGTGGTTGTTCAGATGGTTGGGGTATGGATGTTTGTGGTATGGTGAGTTGAGGTATGGAGATGTCAGCATCAGATGGTGTTGATGTAACAACATCAGATGAGGATGGTAGAAAATCTATGAAGTTGAATTTGAAGCGAAAAGGGTTGCTAGATGTAGGTAGATCAGATGGTAGTGGTTTATAGGGATCAGGAATTTGTAAGCTAGTTGGTGAGGGGACTTCAGAGTCATCAGAATCAGATGATTCAGTTGAATGACATGAAGTTAAAGAGAGGACATACATGGTTGCTAGTGGTGATACATCCAGAATGTCTTCAGATGGTTGTTGGACAGATGGTTTAGGATTTTTGAAGGTTGGTTCTTCTGGTGGTTGAGTAGAAGAGAGTGGTTCAGATTGTTTTTGTTGTTCTGATTGTGTTTGTTATTCAGAGGATTGTTGTTTTAGTGATTCAGATGATGGTTGTTGTTGTGGTTCAGATTGGTTTGGTTGAGGGGGTTGATGTTCGGATGATTTCTGTTGAGGGGGTTCAGATGGTAGTAGAACAGAAGATGGTTGAGAATGTGTATGAGATAAAATGGGTTCATATGAATGAGGTTCAGATGATTTAGGTTCAGATGGTTTAGGAGGAGATGGTAGAGGTGAAGGTGAGGATGAAGGTACAGATGGTTTGGGATCAGATGTTAATACCTGGCGAATTGTTTCTCTGATTTCTTCCACAGTAGCTTCTGGAGGATTTTCCTTTTGCTTCTTGTCCTTTTCAGGCTTGTCACCAGCATCAGAGGCTTTCCTCTTGGGCTGTGCAATAGATCTTTCCTCAGCCTTTCTCTTCCTACGCCTTTCTCTCAAAAGATTTGGCAATACTTCTCCTTCCTTCTGTACTATGTTAGCAGGCAGAGGAATACCATCTCTTAAACATTCAACAATATATGTCAGAATGATGTGCCTAGGTTCATCAGCACTGAACATAGGAAAATCTGCTAAAGGAATTCTCCTTCTGCTAACGTCTTCAGAGTGAAATTTCTTGGGTTTTTCAGCAAGCTCTGAAATGACCTTCATTCTCTTCAGAGTGTTCCCATTTATGACAGATCCTATAACATAGGATAGATCCTCTGTCACACCAGCATCATACAGATGTTTCACAAGACCATTCTCTGTTAGAATGTTTGATATCAATCTTCCCATAGGGATCCAAGTTCTGATTTTTCCAGCTTTAACCCTTACTTCTTCTCTTGTTTCTTTGATATGGTTTAGAAGATGACTGAACAGAAGATAAGGTAAATCCACCTTCTTTCCTTTACTCATACAGAACATGAAGTACATTTGTTCTGAATTTACATAATCTGGTGAGTTAGAAGATTTCCTATGAAAGATTGAACTCATGAAGATCTTAGCCCAGATTCTGTAAACAGGCTTCAGATCTCGGACCTTATTGGATGGTTCTCCAGAAACACAAACTTCTTGAAAAATGTCAGCCAAATCCACACGATCAGTAGCCATATTTGTGATTCCCTCAGTTTCCTTATACTCAAGTAGTTGTCTGATTAATTTTTCAGTGATGACAATTTCCTTCCCAAGAACAGATGAATGAATGAACTTAGGGCAAACTTGAGCGTGTATCCAGAATTCTTTTACCAAAGTTGGATAAATAGGACCCGTCATCCTGTCAAAATACTTTTCCCAGTTCTGAGCTTTGATGGTTGAAAGGAGATCAAAACCATTTTCTTTGATGGATTCAAAATCCATAAAGTTCTCACATAGAACTTCATGTTCTTTGAATGGAGTGAGAAGAGTTCTTACAGGTGCTTTGTACACAACATCAGTTTGGGATGAACCAGCAGCATTAGGAGATGATACAACAACAGTTGAAGTTTTCATCTGAGCATGTGTTGAAGAAGGTGAAGCCATTGAAGTTCTTGAGATGCGTCTGGGTTTACGAGAGTTTTTGGGTTTTGAAATGAGATGGAAACAATAGAGAAAGCAGAAATGCATATGAGAGACGATAAGTGTAAAGTGTGATTTGTGAAGTGTTGTGAGAATTTATAGAAAAAATTTAGGGCATGCAAAAAGACACACACTCTCAAGCGTGCACATGCATTGAATGAAGTGAAACATAATCAAATCAAGCAGTTAATGCAAGGAATAACATCATATCAAACATTTAAGATTCTGACAGAAAGGCGGAAAATCAAGAGATTTTGGATTTTCAAAGCAATACCTCAAATGTCACGTCAGTATGGTGCACTATACCTTTCCATATTCCGAGCTACACGTGTTTGCTTGCATGTACCTCTGAAACTCTTTGAGAAATGACACGTTAGGCAACGTTCAGATCCTCTGAGCCTTGTTAGTTCAGATTTACACACAAAGAAATAAACACAGAATTCAACAGAAGAAATACTTCAGAGTTTAGACATTTATCATCTGGAAAAAAATTTCATCTGATGAATATTTTATTCTGGACAGAAGTCCATACTAATATTTTTCAGAATAAATTTAAATCTATCTTCAGCAAGGGGTTTTGTAAAGATATCAGCCCACTGATGATCTGTATCTACAAAATTTAAATTGATAATTCCCTTCTGAACATAGTCTCTGATGAAAGGATGTTTAATCTCTATATGCTTAGCTTTAGAGTGTAAAATGGGGTTTTTAGATAAGCATATAGCAGAAGTATTATCACAGAAGATAGAAATGTTACTCTCAAAGATCTGATAATCTTCCAGTTGACTTTTCATCCAGAGCATCTGGGTGCTACAACTAGCAACAACAATATATTATGCCTCTGTTGTTGAAAGTGCAATTGTAGGTTGCTTCTTGCTGAACCAAGAGATCAGATGACTTCCAAGAAATTGACAACTTCCAGAAGTACTTTTACGTTCTACTCTGTCTCCAGCATAGTCAGCATCACAGAATCCAACTAATTTATACTCATCAGATCTTCTGTAACACAGACCCACATTAGTAGTACCTTTCAGATACCTTAGAATCCTCTTAACAACTGTTAAGTGAGATTCTCTAGGATCTGATTGGAATCTAGCACACAGACACACACTGAATAAAATATCAGGTCTTGAAGCAGTCAAATATAAGAGAGATCCAATCATACCTTTGTAAAGTTTTTGATCAACTTTCTTACTTACCTCTTCCTTACCAAGTGTGCTTGTAGGATGCATTGGAGTCTTTGCCAATTTGCTTTCATTCAGATTGAATTTCTTCAGAAGCTCTTTGACATATTTAGTCTGGTGAATATATATGCATTCTGGAGTCTGATTTACTTGGATTCCTAGAAAGAATATAAGTTCTCCCATCATGCTCATTTCAAATTCAGCCTGCATAGACAAAGCAAACATCTTTCCCAGCATAATATTGGTAAATCCAAAAATAATATCATCCACATAAATTTGACGAACTAGTAAATCTTTCTTAAATGTTTTACAGAAAAGAGTTGTGTCCACTTTGCCTCTGATAAAGTTCTTTTCCAGAAGAAAATTACTTAATCTTTCATACCAAGCTCTGGGAGCTTGTTTCAAACCATAAAGAGATTTTTTGAGTTTGAAAACATGATCTGGAAGTTTATCACTTTCAAAACCAGGAGGTTGATGGACGTAAACTTCTTCTTCTATAATACCATTTAAGAAGGCACTCTTAACATCCATATGATATAGAGTGATGTTATGTTATGCAGGAAATGAAATAAGAATGCGTATAGATTCTAACCTTGCCACTATAGCATAAGTTTCAGTGTAATCAATACCTTCTTGTTGACTGTACCCTTGAGCTACTAGCCTTGCCTTGTTCCTAACAACTTCTTCTTGCTCATTTAGTTTATTTTTGAATACTCACTTTGTTCCAATAATGTTGAAACCTTTTGGTCTAGGAACCAGATCCCACACATCATTTCTTGTAAATTGATTTAGCTCATCTTGCATTGCAAGTATCCAATCATTGTCACTCAGAGCCTCGTCCACAGATGTTGGTTCAATAATAGACACCAACCCAAGAAGTGATGTTCCAGATGATCTGATAAACGACCTTGTTCTTATAGGGTCATCTTTCTTCCCAATAATCATTTCTTCTGGATGAGAAGCCTTGATTATTGATGATCCTTTAACTGTTGGTTCTTCAGAAATATTCATGTTATTCATCTGAGCAGCTAATGGAGTTGCATCTGGCGTAGCTTCTTCTTTAGCTTTCTCTACCTCTGGTTTCTCAGATTCTATGAGAATAACTTCTCCATCTGCAGAGTTTTCAATCTGCTTTGGCTTTTGATTGCCAAGCTTATCATCAAATCTAACATGTATAGATTCCTCCACAATCTGTGTCTTAGTATTGTATATTTTGTAGCCTTTAGAGCGTTGAGAATATCCAAGCATGAAACACTTTTGTGCTTTAGAATCAAACTTGTTAAGATTCTCTTTAGTGTTTAGTATAAAACAAATACATCCAAAAGGATGGAAATAAGAAATGTTTGGCTTTCTATTCGTCCACAATTCATAAGGAGTCTTTTCCAGAAGAGGTCTAATTGACACTCTGTTCTAAATGTAACATGATGTGTTAATTGCCTCTGCCCAAAAATGTTTTGCCATGTTAGTCTCATTGATCATGGTTCTGGCCATCTCTTGCAAAGTTCTATTTTTCCTCTCTACAACTCCATTCTGTTGTGGAGTTCTAGGACAGGAGAAATCATGAGCAATGCCATTTTCATTAAAATATTTTTCAAAATGTTTGTTTTCAAATTCACCACCATGATCACTTCTGACTTTAACAATTTTGAAATCTTTTTCAGTTTGGACTTGTTTGCAGAAGTCAAAGAACACAGAATGTGACTCATCCTTGTGTTTTAGGAATTTTACCCATGTCCATCTGCTGTAGTCATCAACAATGACTAATCCATACTTCTTGCCTCTGATGGATGCAGTTTTCACTGGTCCAAACAGATCAATGTGAAGTAACTCTAATGGTTTTGAAGTTGAAACAACATTTTTGGATTTAAAAGATGATTTTGAAAATTTTCCTTTCTGACATGCTTCACAAAGAACATCTGAGTTGAACTTCAGATTAGGAAGTCCTCTGACCAGATTAAGCTTATTAATCTGAGATATACGTCTCATATTAATATGACCCAATCTTCTGTGCCGGACCCATTGCTCCTCATTAACATACATAAGGCATTTAACATTCTGAACCTTAAGTTCTGAAAGACTAATTTTATAAATGTTGTTTTTCCTTTTACCATTAAAGAGGATTGAGCCATCCTTTTGACTAACAACTTTGCAACACTTTTGATTAAAGATAATGTCATAACCATTGTCACTTAATTGACTTATGGACAATAGATTATGAGCTAACCCTTCAACAAGCAAGACATTAGTTATGGAAGGAAGTTTACCATTGCCTGTGGTTCCAGAGCCAATTATCTTGCCCTTCTGATTCCCTCCAAACTTGACATCTCCTCCAGATCTAAGCTCCAGACTTTGGAACATAGACCTTTTTCCCGTCATATGTCGTGAGCATTCAGAGTCCAGGTACCATGACTGGAGTCTTGACTTTGCTGCTAAGGATGTCTGCAACATAGATTATCTTATCCTTAGGTACCCAAATTTTCTTGGGTCCTTTTTGGTTAGTTGCCTTAAAGCTTTTTCTGAACTTCTGTCTTTCAACATAAGACTTGTTCTGATTAGCTTTAGATTTATTAAACACAGATTTATTCTGATTAGGACTTGTGTGTTTAATATCATTTAAGTGACCGAATGTAAATTAAGAATATAAATTAGGATACTTGATATCCAGTTTATCTACAGATTTTGGATTTGAATCTTCATAAGAGAATGATTTATATCTAACACCTTTTCTATAGTTTATGTTAATACCATAGATCATTGAAGTCATTTTGCTTCTATCTAGGATTTTAGTTAGAAACTTCCTGAAACTATAGTCATACTCTTGTAAAATGTTTTTAGAGCATGATTCAGATTTTGAATCTGAGTTTAGTTAAGCAGTTTCTAAATTATTTTTCAATTGAAGATTTTCAGCTTTTAGTTCAGCTATTTCTGATTCAAACTTGTTACTCTCAAATTCAATATGCTTTAGAAGCGTTTTGTATCTGATGCTTCAAAGCTTTGCATAGTTTCTTTGTACTTATGTATTTTGCTTCTTTAAGAGTATTTAATTTTATACCTGAAACAATGATACTTAGAACAAATTTTAGAGTGTATGTTTTCTCACTACAAAATTCCATAACAGTTATCATCAAAACATAGAGATATAAGAAACACCAATCTGTGTTCTAACAGTATCTATCTAAGTTATATTCTATCAAGAAGGGATAGGAAGCTTAGAGTTATCTAATGTTCACTTAAAAGACTAATCTATGAAGTAAGCCTAGTTAGGGTCACCTAAACCATAATCAACTTGTAAAATGTGGGAATAATAAGGAATCAATCCTAAAAATCCTAAGGAAAAATACTAGAGTTTCCTAAATGTGTTAGGGGGTTACAGCTGAAAATTCAAGATCAAAACCTAAATCTAAGGGGTCTAAACAATTTCTACATCTCAATGTGTACTAAAAGGAATCCATAAGGGGAAAGATCTAAAATCTATATCAAACTCCAACTTAGAATCATCTAAAAAAACAAGAAAAATCACACAAACCTATCAAGGAGTCTATAACAAGCATGCAATATTTCAAAACCTAACTCTAAAGTGTGAGATAGTACAAAAATCAGAAAGTAAACTAGTCATTTTGAACATTTTTAATCATGTAATAAAAATGGAAAAATAGCACAAAAATGGAAAATTAACCCAAAATGAAATTAAATTCCATACAAAAATCAGGGACAATCCAAGGAACAAACATGATTTTTTTTTTTATATTTTTCCAAGTATTATTTCTATTTTTAATGAATTAAAAATGATTAAAACAATAAAAGAAATTCACAAAATGAATAAAAGAAATAAAAAACTGGGAAATAAAACACAGCCGTTGGATAAGATGACCAGTCCATGCATGTAATGGGAAAAGGGGGCGCCATGCAGCTCAGAGCCCTTTAAATGAAACACAACGTTTCATTAACGCTTGTGTGTGGTTGGTTTGACTATGAATCACCATAATCCCTAATCTGGAGCGTTCATGCCAAAAGTATGATAATCCAATGTCTAAAAGCTTGCCAAATCATCAGTCAAGGTCAACAACTCTCAAGATTGAAACACATGTGTCAGATCCTAATACTAGGTCAATTGAATCAGAATCATCCAACGGTGTACGTATCATCTTCTTCATTTGAACTGAACATGGAAAGAGGGGAAATTCAGGGTGGCCGGAGAAGACTCCGATCGTCTTCTCAGGCGGGTTCACAGTGGCCAAACCATCAGACGGCACCAAACTTCACAAAAATCTCCAGATCCACTCGTCTTTTCACGAGGATCATCATGACAACCTTCATTTTTCCATCTTCTCAAGAATAACCATATACGATTGTGAACAGAAAAATCACATTTAAGCAAATCATCACCAAACTCTACCAAAAGTGCACAGATCTCTTATACACTCATCATTAATCAAGCATCCACTAATAAAACATGTTATCCATCAAGATTAAGCCTAATCCGAATCCCTAAACATTTCATCCATGATCAAGAACCTTCACCAATGGCTTCCAAACTTTGCCTAAATCCATCTATGGTTCATACTCTACCTAACCACATGCAATATTTGTCCTAATTCGTTCTCAACAAAGCATAATTATGAAAAGAAATAAACCTGGGTTAAGCTTCCACAAAGAGTGCTACAACCTCTAAACCTTGATCAAACATGCTCAGAAACGATCAGTGATGCTTGCTGAAGAATCTTGGAGCTTCAATTCCTTCTACAATGGCCTCCAAGATGAAAAAAAATTTTCACTTTGTAACTAACTTTTCCAAGTGCTTCTTACCTCATTCAAGCTCTTCCAATCACCAAACGTGTTCTGAAATATATAGAATTGTTTTGGATCATTATCTGGCCCAGTTATGGCCCAATTCATCCAATTCCATTTTATGATTTTTCTTCAAAACTCCTTCATGACATTCATGATTTCCTCTCTGTTTCAACCTCAATCCACTTCAAATCCATTGCTGGTGTGTTAGGGAGGATGTAGGGCCAGGATTTGATCCTTGAATCCAACCAATGGTGGATCTTTATTATGTAACTTCATTCTTAAGAAACTTGGAATTATGCTATGAACCCAATTCCAACTTAAAAATGTAACAATGCCAATTCACTCCAAATCCCTTTTACCTTCAAAAAATGCACAAACTTGTGATATTTTGCACAAAAATGAATTATTTAAGAATTTTCTCTTTTTATGCCTTTTAATTATTCTTCCATGACAATTTCTTCATTCACTTTCATATTCAATCCATATCAATGAATCTTTGGGTCATGGTTGGACAAATAACACCATTTTGAACAACTTTCAAGTTGCATAAAAGTCCATTTGAGGTGTCTAAGTTGATGAAATTGACCCATAATCAAAAATGGCCTATAATCCCAAATTCCCAAAGTACCCTTGTCTTGCCAAGCTCATAACTTGAGTTCCACAAATCCAATCATGGACTTCTAGTACTTTCTAGAAATATAAGAAGATAAGGAACAACATTCCTGTTGGCCAAAAGTTCATGAGAATCATCTTTCTAGGTCAAAAATGTCATGCAAGTTGGTTGACTTTCAAGCTCCAAATTCACATTCATCTGATGACCTATAACTTGTCTGGCTCATAACTTGAGTTCTATTAACCCTATCAAGGACTTCTAGTACTCAAATTAAAGTTATGATCATTCTCTACAACAATCATGTTGGGGTCAAGGTGAGGTGAAAATCACATCTTGAGTTATGTGGTCTTGAAGTTAGGCACCAAACCAGGGGATTTTATACTGTCAAGCATAGCAACCCTAGCCTAGGAACTCCTCACACTCTTGATTCATGATAAGCTGACCTAGGAATCATCGCTTGGGCATCTTAATACACCAATCCATGATCACATGGCCTTGAAATTAGGTCTCAACCTTCTTTAAATCATCAGTTAACCTAGGGTTGACCAGATGAAACCCTAATTGCATCAATCTTGGTTGTAGCTTCATATCCTTCACATGATGACCTGTCTAGGCTCCAAAGTGACCTTAAATACTTCTCATGAGCTCTCTCAAGGCTTCCAATCCAACTTCATGGCTTTAGAATCATCTGATGGCTTCCCACAACCCTCAAGTTAGGAGATATACACACTTGGCTTCAACCTCTCTCTCTGAAAATCTTTAACTTCATTGATGAGGATATCAACCCTTGAACACTTGAATAAACCTCTTAGATAGCTTCATAGCCTTGTGTAGCCCTTGATTGGTAGTCATACCTCTTGACCTCCTGCCTACATGTCAATACAATGCAAATGATAATGCTAAAATGAATGCAATGAAACACAAGCTAAGTAAAGAAAGGTTAGGAAACTTTTGGGGTGCAACAGCTGCCCCTATTCAAAAGGCTTGGACCTGACTGGGTGAGAGGCGAACAACTCTCAAACAATCAAGGTGAAAGACAGTTGAATACCAATAAACCCGGAAATTTGCCAACCGCACAAGTAAACGATACTCTAATGGGGACAAATCTTCGGGAACTGAAATGATAGTTGCACGGCAACTAGCTGGAGAATTACTAATATGACGTATCCGATTTCACTGTAGCAATTCGTCCTCAAGTCATCCAGGGATCACCGGTTACACGGTAACTTGTGAGGGATAGCTGATATCGATAGTTGCACGACAACTTGCTGATGGATGCTTACTCTCAAATCTCCGTCAGGATGATCATCTACGTCCTCAGGTCATCAAGGGGTCACCGGTTACACGGTAATTGGTGAAGGTTGGTCGTTTATGCCGTCGGGCATTTTGTGTTACAGCGTAAGAATTCCTTATCATCGCCTATGGACTCGTCAGGTCGCTAGGAACGCTTGAAAATATCTTTGTTGGACTTCGTCAGAAAGTCAATAAGGGGTCACTGGTTGCACGGCAACTGGTGACTTGCCAACCGCATAAATAAACGATACTCTGATTGGTAGGACAATCTTCGAAATCTAAATTGACAGTTGCGCGGTAACTGGCTGGTGAGCGACTAATCTCAAATCTCCGTCAGGATGACCATCAGATTTCGCTGCTGGTTTTTCCTCAAGTCATCAAGGGATCATTGGTTACACAGTAACTGGTGATACATAGCTGATGTTGTCGTCAGGCATTCTGCGGCACGGCAGCAGAAGTCCTCTGGACTTGTCAGGTTGCTGGTCGTTTGACAATCAGGTCAATTATGCCGTCGGGCATTCTAGGAAATTCTTGGGCGTCCGCCAGACTTCGTCAGCAAATCGGAAATAGAATCCTCAATAAATCATGAACCAATAGGGATATCTAAACTTTTGCCGTCAGGCACTCCTCGTCAGCTAGGAGAACTGCTTTGACATTGTAGTTGGACTTCATCAGTTAGTCAGAGGGTTCGGCACTACTGCCAGACTTCAATCATCAAGTCTTCAAGGGAAATTTCAACTTCTCTGTTTGAAACCTGCTGGGGATAACACATCTCCGATGGGGATTCTGGCGAACTATCAAGTAGCTCTTCTCTAGGGATTTCGGAATCGTTTCTAACGAATAAACTTCGCTGGAGACTTCAAGAATCATCCTGAACAAACAAATCTACTGAGGAACTCAAGAATTATCCTAAACAAACAACTCTGCTGAGGAACTCAAGAATCATCCTAAACAAACAACTCTGCTGGGGAACACCTGCAAAACAAGAACGGTAACGACCTAGCTCATGTTTCGCATGCATATGTTTGACAATGGCGTAATTCTCCACATGGTGGAAATGCTACGCGTTTAGGGTAGATGCTATGCAATCATGCAAAATGCTACGGAACCCGAATCAGCAAAATAAATGCTGAAGAAAGCCCTCCTGTCAAGGAACCATTCTGATGGGAAGAAGGATTCATCCTACTGAGGAGAAGAAATCACACCAATCTCAATTGGACTCAACCTGGGGGAAACAAACTTCAGACAATTTTCTGCAGGGGATAAAAGTTCTACGAGAACCTATACTTGCTCAACTGAGTATACAAACCACAAATTGCTGAGGAAACGATGTCAATCGCAGAAATAAACTGCAAGGCCTTCGCAGATAAGAACGTTCATGGAGAAAAGGACTCCGATGGGGAAGTATAGCAACAACTACTCAACTTTCTCCTGGGGAAAACCAATAATACCCTGAATGGCTTCCAAGGACTCGACTCTCTTGGAGGACTGCAAACTCGGCTGTGGATAGGCAACCAGACGCTGGAATCACTCCTACCTGCCGGGGAGAACACAACTCTGTGGGGAATCTCAATTCTGTTGGGGACTTCAATCTGAACTATCGAGAGCTGAACACTTACAAATAGTCTTCTACGAGAAAACTGCCTGTTGATCCACTGTTGGGAACGAGTACACACTTCTGCGCATGGCTCAGCTGGGGATATGGTGATCCTAACTGGGATACATCTAGTTGAGGAGAATCTATATCCTCTTGGGGAGACATATCAATGCTCACGGTCCCAAGTTCAGACTCCGCGGGGAAACACTACTGAACCTGCTGAGGAGGAAGGAATCATCCTGCTTGGAAAACATCTGGCATAACGCCTGGAGGGTGACGTCCCTGCAACAAAGTGAACAAATAGACAAAAGACCCTTCACAAAGGGACCTATCAAGGTTATCATCTGTGACAATGTTCAGGTAATTCAATGTTTCAACAATTATCGGCCTAGGCCAGCAAGTTTATGTATGCGCATTTTATCAAAAACATCGGGCGTTCTTTTTCGCAAACAAAATAGATAAAAGCTAAACAAACAAACAAAAATATTGAATAGTACATGTTTATTGATAAACGATCCCCTGAATAGGCCAAAGTTTTTACAACAGATGCAAGCTCCTGAAATGAGGAAGCTGCGCAAGTATAAACATAAATATACATAAGTATACACAAATGTCGACAATGTTGTGTAGACGAACACCATGAGTTGATCCCTTTATGACCCACTCAACTTCGATACTTCTCCGATGTTTCGGCTTCAGAAGAGATTGATTTGGATAAACGGTCCTCAGGTCTTCCCAAACCACCAAACAATGAAAGTTCATACGTGGAACGCATTCATTTGCTTTTTTAATCCCTAACTTTTTCCTGAACCGCCCTTTCGGGTTTTCGATTCACCAGGATACCCTTTTTTGCCAAAGCCTCCCTTTCCGGGTTTTCGACTTTGCGGGTTTACATCTTTTTATTTTTATCCCTAATTTTTTCCCGAACCTTTTTCCTTTTTTATGGTTCGCCGGGATGCCCCATTTTTGCCTGGATATTCTTTTTCTTTCCAGCGGGTCATTTTTAAGCAAAGTATTTTTTAACTGCGTCCGCGTTCACAGGGGATGAAAAATCTTCGCCATCAATCGTGGATAACAACATGGCTCCTCCCGAGAAGACCTTGCTGACGACATATGGACCTTCGTAGTTAGGAGTCCACTTGCCCCTGTGATCGGAATGTGGTGGAAGAATCTTCTTTAGGACGACATCACCCGTCTGAAAGCTTCTAGGACACACCTTCTTATCATAAGCTTTCTTCATTCGGCTCTGGTACAGACGACCATATGCAATCGATGCTAATCTCTTCTCATCCATCAGACTAAGTTGATTTAATCTATTTTTAATCCATTCTGCCTCATCAAGTTTCACGTCAAACAAAACTCGCAAAGAAGGAATCTCAACTTCCAACGGTAGGACAACCTCCATACCGTACACTAGTGAGAAAGGAGTTGCCTCAGTTGATGTGTGTACCGTCGTACGATAACCGTGCAATGCAAATGGCAACATCTTATGCCAATCTTTGCAGGTCACAACCATCTTTTGCACTATCTTTTTAATGTTCTTGTTGGTCGCTTCAACCGCACCATTCATCTTCGGCCCGTAAGGTGATGAGTTGTGATGTTCAATCTTGAAGTTCTGGCATAACTCCTTCATCATCTTATTGTTTAGATTCGAACCATTGTCAGTAATGATCCGCTCGGGAACTCCGTATCGACAGATGATGTCCTTCTTTATGAATCTAGCTACCACCTGCTTGGTCACATTAGCGTACGAGGCTGCCTCCACCCACTTGGTGAAGTAGTCGATGGCTATCGAAATGAAGCGGTGACCGTTAGATGTAGTGGGCTCGATCTTGCCTATCATATCAATGCCCCACATGGAGAACAGCCACGGGGATGACATGACATTCAACGGACACGGCGGCACATGAACTTTATCAGCATAAATCTGGCATTTATGACATCTCTTCGCGAATTTGAAACAATTCGACTCCATCGTCAGCCAGTAATGTCCTGCTCGTAAGATTTTCTGCGTCATAGCATGCCCGCCGGCGTGCGTACCTGTTACGATGAAAATTGGATATCAAGCTATTGAATTAACTTGAATCTTGATTCTTTTACAACCGAACTTTAATTTATCCAAAGGAAAGGTCTAAAGAAAGAAAAACCCTTTTTGCGATGTAACAACAACGCTAAGAGATTCGAGGATCAGGGGTTGGTTATACCTAGGGAAGGTGTCAGCACCCTAAGCATTTGTAGTACTCTACAGGAACCTTTTATTTGTTTGTGTGCTAAGTTTGTTAAATGTTTGCTATGGATTTGTTAAGGATTGGGAAAAAAAGGTGTAGGTTAAAACCTAAAGATATATACACTAAGTTTGCTCGCAAAGATATCGCATCTTCTGCCTACGTATCCTAACTAGGATAGAATCAGAGCAATCGTAGTTCACCTCACTATGTTTGAAGAACACTTGATTATGATCAAGGTTCAAAGGGGAACAAACATGAGAATGTTTGTGTAGAGTTTAAGGAAACTCTCTAGATCTAAGTTGAACACTCAAGAAAGGGAAGTAAGTAATCATGACGATGATTCTTACATAGAGTTAACAAACTTTATCCTAAGTTCTAGTTGAAAAGCACTCCTAAAAAGGGGTTTTCTAGACTTAAAGCAAAGTCTAATGGCTTGTATGTTCTAACTTAACTAAGCTAGGGTTTAAGGTGACTTCAGAAAGTCAAGGGAAACGGGTAACGAGCTATCCAATAACACAAGGGTTAAGGGAGAGACTTTTCCTTTGGAAGGAGAGAGAGAGAGAGAGAGAGAGAGAGAGAGAGAGAGAGAGAGAGAGAGAGAGAGAGAGAGAGAGAGAGAGAGAGAGAGAGAGAGAGAGAGAGAGAGAGAGAGAGAGAGAGAACTTGGATGAGAACTAAAAAGTTCCATCACTTGGGGAAGAAAATACTTAATAAAGCAAATGAGCAAGATGAATAAGATTACAATCAAGTAAGCATGCATATTACAATAAGCAACTAGGATGAATGGTTACAACCAATAATCAAATATCTTAACAAAGATGATAACATATCTTAACAAAGATTGAGGGCATATCATAACAAAGATTGAAAGCATATCTTAACAAAGATTGAAAGCATATGAAGGTGACAACCATGTAAACAAATCACAATTTGAAAGTGAACATGTCATAAACTCAAAGTACATTTAGGGTAACAACAACATGTATTGATGACAATCAAACACAAGCAAATTAGTTTACCCTCATAATTTAGGAGGAAAATAATATGAGATCATGGTGAAAACCAAAGGAGAGTAAACCCTAATATGTTAACTAACATGGGATGCAAAAATCTCACAAGAAAATTCAAACATATTCAAAGGGAATTCAACAGCAAGTAAGATAACGATCTCAACAAATGAACAGATTTCTACATAGACAAAAGGCATCACAATTAATAACAACATGTAATATTTTTACATCATATGAAAATAGACATTAAAACAAGCATGTTGCAAAAAGAATGAGTTCAAAAGGATAAAAAATGACAAAGATATGAATTTTTGAAGTTTCAGGTAAAAATGTACAAATAAAACACAACAAGCAAAAATAAAATAAAACACAGGGGGTGGGAGTTGAACCCACGCCCCTCAGCTTACACATGCGCGCACAAGAAAATGAAAAAAAGAACAAAAGGGTTGATCCTCCTCAGGGATCGAACCCAGGTCTAGGCAGTGAAAGGCGCATGCGAGAGTAAGTTGATACCACTGGGGTGGCTATACATCCGTTGATATAGCCACCCCCATAAACATATAAGGCGTGTTTTCATGAATTTCTGGGCATGTTGGAAGCAAGAACAAGGCATTTTTACAAAAGGCGTTTTGATGCTAACTTACTCAATTCTTAATGGATTCAGGTGAAATTTTAGTCAAAATTGAGTGTTTTTAAATAAGGGACAGGATGGTACAGTTGGTTTTTCAAAATGATGTGCACATAAGAAAATTCGAAAACAAATGCATAAAGAAGTTTTGATGTGCATTTTGAATTCAAGAGATCAAAACAGGTGGACTTGGGGGTATGCAAGGGTCTGAGCACATTTGAAATATGATATGGAAAAGATTATGACAGGCAAAATATTCAAGAGATCTCAAAATGAGAAAATGGCATGAAAGTTGCATACATACTGTTAATGACAATGAGCTCACATTTAGATCAAAGGATGCAATGAGCTCACATTTAGATCAGTCAATGTCACCAAAGCAATGTTTAACCCAACTGGTTTACCTATTCTATTCCAAACAAAAATTTCCCATATGGCCAACAAATCAAACACCAAACAACCCTATCACCTGCTAGCAACTAACCTTGGATAGATAACCCCACCTCACAATAGTTTCTGGACAGTAAATTTTTTTGATCATAACAATGTCATCACTCATATATTATTCCTCACACCTTGACATTTTGGCCTGACCAAACAGATTGAGTTTGCAACTCACAAATTGAAAATGTTGAACCACAAGCAAACCTCTTTTTCTTAGAGATAAAGACAAGCAAACAGCTTTGTTTAAAAATAGGTAGAAAACCAAATTGCATTACAATGCTAGCAAACACCAGTGTATGGACACTATGATAATTAAAAGTGATTGGTCACACCCTGAGCAGATCAGGCTCAAAAAACAGTCTAGCAACAAAGCTACAATCTTACAACACAGTCCTGTCACCAAGACTGCTCAAAACACCCTTGCAGTCACAACTCAAAGAAAACATCAAACAAAGATATAAAGACTTAGAAAACACAGCACCACATCAAATCAAGCATGTATCAAAAACAGAAATTCAACATATCAAACTCAAGGTATACTTCTCATGACAGTCACAACTGTGGCAGATTTTTCAAGATGGCTTAGTGATACAACATGTGAACACAGTTTTGGAACAAGTTACCAATACAAACAGGTAAATGAGATCATAAATTTCATTCCACACAATGATGCACACATATCACAAATGTAATGACAGATGATATTGGATGCAGAAATTAGGCATACTTCAATCGAATCAATTTTGGCATTGTGAATGCAAGACTGTTTTGGTTCAAAGATGCAGCAGGGGCGTTATTGCAAACAGGTACAAGTCATGATATGTCCTATAAAGAATACACACACATCACATATAGTTAAAATGATGATTTTAAGCTCAAGAATCAAACATACATCTTGCAAGGAAAAATCTGGTATGCTGTTGCAAAAGTGTTCTGAACAAAATGCATTTTTGAAGTTATGTAAAATTTGGATATGAGCAAAACAGTCATATACACATCCCAAACATGTCACTTGTGTTTGTGCTCAAAAATAAAGAGTTTAAATCCTATTGCATTAAGAAGTGACCAACCAATTGCAATTTCTAAAGAAATGGTTCAAAAAAAACTTGTATCTAACCAACAGTTCACTTGTTGATAGCCACTGATGCAGGGGGGATAAGGTCATTATTCTGCCAAAACATGATTCAAATGATGCCAAGTTTTCATAACAAGCATAAATCAAACACCACAGTGGAACTGCATATGATAGTTGCATCAAGAATAACCAGCTCTAGACATGACAGTCCTAATAACCAAATTCCACAAAACTGTTTTTCAAGAACACCTTTCAATCAAACACAAACTACACATGCTCATGACAGCAATATGCACATCTCATATATGCAAGGACAAATGATTTTGACTGCAGAAATCATGCATATTTTTATCACATCAGCAAATGGCATATTAATGGACATGTAAACAGTTTTGGAATCAAGCAATGGCGCAGTGTGTGAAACTTCAAAAGCAAAGATTTCCAAGTCAAAACAATGGTATACACACATTATATATGCAATGACAGTCAAGATTAATCAAGAGAATCAAGCACAAGGCACTTAGAATGGAAATTGACATTTGGTGGAGAAGTTAAAAAATCTGTCTTGGCAAGACTTGTGGCAGCAGGCATGTCTTTTTCAAATTGTGAGGTTTTTATTCAAACAAACAATACACACACATCTCATACATCATGGCAAGTAGGATGAGCCTAAGATTTGGAGTACATGGCCTCTAAAACAGATTTTGAAATATTCATGGAAAAGTACAACAGTTTTGATGACAGTGGGTGAAATTTCCAACAATGAGGCTTTGAATCAATCACAACAGCATACACACATCTCAAATGCAATAGCAGTTAGGATAGAGCTCAAAATCTAGGCAAATGTACTTTGATTCAAAAAGTAACAAAGTGATGGTAGCATTTTGCAAAATATCAAAGAAATACCAAGTGTCACAAAATCAAAACAGAATGGTATGTCTACATTATTATCCCACACAAACTTCAAATATGTAACCTAATGATTATATGTCTTAGCATCGATCAAAACCAAACTGTCATTGAACTTGGTAATGCTCATGGTATATGCTTGAAAACAAAACTTCTCAAAAAATGCCAAACATGAAAATATGATGTAAAGTGAGGAATTGATAGACTACATACCTCTTGTAGACTATGTTTGAGCAAGTTAGAACACAAAGAAATCCAGAGATCTTGTTTTTGGCACAATGTTGAAGTTTGCTTCCTTTTGAAGCAATATGCAAACCTTCTGACAGTTGGAGAAATGAGCTTCACCACCAGTTTCCAATGCTTTGGACAGTTGCAATATGATGTATATGAAGTGTTTGGATGGTTAAAACAACTGAAATAGACTTGGTATGAGATTTAGCAGGTTTTGAGCATAGTGGTCAAAGTAACTTGATGTGAAAGTTGACTTTTTGAAAAATGGTGTTTTTGAGTAGTTTCAAAGCATGGACACCTTCTACATAGTATTTATGGATTGTGCAGATGGTTTTTGGTGAGTTTGGATGTGTGGAAATGGTTTTGGAAGGTACTTTGCTCCAAGACAAATTTTGGTGTTTTAGGTGATTTTGAGATTTTGGAAAAATGAAGTGAGGAGGGAAAGAGGGAGAGCTTGTGATTTCTCTGGTTTTGAGAAGGGCTCTGCCGTGTGGAATGAGGTAGAGGAATGCTCTATTTATAGGTAAAGTAAGGGTGAGGTAATCTGAAGTCAAGTGTAATGATGGACTTAGAGGTGGATAAAGTGAGGCTAAGATGGCTAGGGGCATGGTTGCTTCTGATTTTCTCTTTTCACCTTTTTGTATTTTTGAATATTTTAATGCAAGGCGCATTGCAACTTGCCAAGCCACTTGCCTTGGCTTCCATTTCTCATGCTATCTGCATTTCCTTTGCATTTCCACACATCTAAGCTTCTACATATCAGAATAAACAAGATCCAAGGGCTGAGAAAGGTCCAACTTGATGAAAATCTCACTTGTAGAAAAACCAGAATTTGTGCTTCAAGTGTGACAGTCCCAACTTCACTAATTCATAACTCTCATCTCACAAATGCTATTGAGATGTTCTAGTACTTTTTGGAAAGCCCTCAAGTAGCTCTAAAACATTGATGTTTTCATGAATTTCAGATTCTCAAAGTAGCTTGGCCAAAAAGCATCTCAAAGTTGCTAAAAAACAAGCTTAAAGTGAAATTTCTCTAAGTTATTTTCCCTTCTTGAAATGAATTTGATCATAACTCCAAATCTATGCATTTTCTGATCATCGACTACTTTGAGGCTTTTGTAGGATTTGTCAGGAGCTTTCCAATGAGCTTTGAACCACTTCATTTGGATGTGTGGTTAAGGAGTTATGGTCTTGCCCCTTTCAAAACCCTAATTCCCGACTTTTGCGATTACTCCTCAACCCTTGATCCAATTGTCATGAAATTTTATGGGAAGATGCAATATGTCATTAGGAACATTTTTGAATCACATCTTGATGTCATATTCCTTATTGTTGAAGAGTTGACATTTCGGTCAACCGAACGATCGATCGGTGGCTACCGAGTCGACTGTTGATGCTCTGAGCCTTTTGAGGATTTGAAACTTCTTGAATGGACTTTACCAAGCCATATGAACATTATGGACCATGATCCCACCATTGTAACACCTTTTAAATCAAAAGTCAAACCATAGTTGACTTTTCCTGCTCGAAAACCCTAATCGGGTATCCTGAACTTCACTGCTTTTGATTCCTGGGTGACAATCTCAAATTGGATTCATGCTTGATCCAATAGAACACTCTTGATGATGTGGAGACCCAATCTCAAAGAAAACCAATCCAAAACATTGCCTGGTCAACCCTCGAAATCTCGATTTCGGCTGTACAAAACCCTGATCCTCCTGTAACTTGACAAAGACCACTTGGAAAGGGTTAAGGTTAGATAAACATGTGAACATGCTCCTAAATTGATGATGAAGATCTAAGGGGTCAAAATTTGGGGTATGATAGTACCAAATGCGCCTTCATGGACCTCTTCCATGAGCAAACTAGCTTCTTTTTCGTCCACACATCTAAGTAGCACGATATCGTGATTTCTCTTATACAGAATTCCATCAGGATTGAGATAGAAATTTCCAGAAAACCTTCTCAGAGTCTTCTTATCCTGGGTTGATGCTCCCACAGGATACTCCTTAGTCATAAGGAAAGTCTGGATATCATGGAACCATGGCTTGCCGTCAAAGGCTTCCTCAATAGCAAAAACAAATGCAGGTCTATCAAGACGGGAACTGACAATTCTTGGAGCTTCATTCCAAAAATTGAATTTGTACATCGAAGCCAGCGTGGCTAAAGCATCAGCCATCTGATTTTCTGCTCTAGGCGCATGATGGAGTTCCACTCAATCAAAGAACGGAAGCAGCCTTCTGGCATAATTCATGTAAGGGACCGAATTCGACTGATGACTCTCCCACTTCTCTTTAATTTGGTTAACAACGAGTGTCGAGTCACCATATACATCCAGGTTCTTGATTCTTAAATCAATGGCTTCTTCTAAACCCATGATGCATGCCTCATATTCTGCTTCATTGTTGGTGACCGGAAAAGTAAATCTGGCAGTAAACGAGATGTGGGATCGCTGGGGAGTTGTAATGATTGCCCCAATACCACTTCCGTACAAATTGAATGCACCGTCAAATATCAATTTCCACTGGGACTTCCTATCTAGCCCCTCGTCGGGCAACGGTTCATCACAATCTTTCACTTTGAGAAACATGATATCCTCATCAGGGAATTCAAATTTCATCGGCTGATAATCTTCGATAGGCTGTTCGGCAAGGTATTCAGACAAAACACTTCCCTTGATGGCCTTCTGGGAAATGTATTGAATATCATACTCCATCAACAACATTTTCCACCTGGCAATCCTGCCTGAAAGCGCTTGTTTCTCGAAGTCGTACTTGATCGTATCCATCTTCGAAATTAGCATGGTTGTGTGATTGAGCATATATTATCGTAATCGTTTGGCAGCCCACGCGGGTGCGCAACACGTTTTCTCCAGCATTGATTAACGGGACTCACAATCTGTGAACTTTTTACTCAAGTAATAAATGGCATGCTCCTTTCTGCCAGTCTCGTTGTGCTGACCGAGAACGCAACCCATGCTATTCTCAAGAACTGTCAAGTACATGATTAAGGGTCTTCCGGCCACTGGGGGTATCAAAATTGGAGGTTCCTACAGATACTGTTTTATTTTGTCAAATGCCTTCTGGCAATCCTCGTTCCAGAGAATCGCCTGATCTTTTTTCAATAATTTGAAAAATCGGTTCACACGTGGCCGTGAGCTGAGATATAAACCTAGAAATGTAGTTTATCCTGCCTAGGAAACCACAAACTTTTTTTTAGTCTTTGGCGCTGGCATATCTTGTATTGCTTTTATCTTAGCAGGATCAACCTCAATGCCTTTTTCACTCACAATAAACCCCAATTGTTTTCCAGACCGTACTCCGAAAGTACACTTGTTAGGATTCAGCCTCAACCTGAACTTCCTAAGCTTCTCAAAAAGCTTCAGCAAATTGACCAGATGTCCCTCCTCCGTTTGGGACTTCGCAATCATGTCATCAACATAGACTTCAATCTCATAGTGAATCATGTCATGAAACAAAGTGACCATCGCCCGCTGGTAAGTTTCCCCTGTGTTCTTCAAACCGAAAGGCATTACCTTGTAGCAGAACGTCCCCCACGGTGTAATGAACGTGGTTTTCTCCATGTCCTTCAGCGCCATCTTAATTTCGTTATATCTGGAGAAGCCATCCATGAACGAAAACACGGAAAATTGAGTTGTATTGTCGACCAACACATCAATATGAGGGAGCGGGAAATTATCTTTAGGGCTCGCCTTATTCAAATCCCGATAATCAACGCACATCCGCACCTTACCGTCCTTCTTTGGTACATGTACTATGTTGGAGACCCACGGAGGGTAAGTAGTGACTGCTAAAAAGCCAGCATCCAACTGCTTTTGTACTTCTTCTTTGATCTTAACGGCCATATCTGGTCGTGTCCTTTAAAGCTTCTGCTTAACTGGAGGACAATCTTCTCGTAGTGGTAGATGATGAACCACTATGTTAGTGTCGAGCCCGGGCATATCTTCATACGACCAAACAAAGATGTCACTATACTCTCGAAGCATCTCGACCAATCTTTGCTTAACATCGCTCTGTAATGCAGCCCCTATCCTGACATTTCTAACAAGTTCCTCAGAACCCAGATTAACAATCTCAATCTCTTCCTCGTGAGGTAGAATTATCTTATCTTCTTGTTTCAACAATCGGGCCAACTCTTCTGGAAGGTCTTCATCTTCATCAATCTCTTCTTCAGCTTGATATATCGGGCAATCAAATTCGAAGTGAGTCATAGAAGGTTCAGAGTCGATGTCATCTGTAGCGTGAATCCTACAATAACAAGGGTTAAGCTTAAAAAGAAGATATGCAGGTTAGCACAAACCGTAATGAAATTTTATTGTTTTTCAAAACAAAAGTAAAACGGGAATAACAGAGATCACAAAATTTGAATGCAAAGAAAACGCCCTATGATTTATTGCTAATATGTACATGCACAAGCAATCAAGGCCCTGACAATAAAACCGTTATGCCCCGGGTAAAGCATAAGGTTGTACGATAATTGGAAAAGACAAAGCATTACTCTTTACGCGTCACTTGGATGACATCCTAGACGGACCAGTTGTTGAGGCTCAGGCTTGGTTTGCACGGCTGAATCCAGGAGTCCAGGTCACAGTCGCTATCATCGTCGTCTTCAGACACAGCGTTGACATTCTCAAATATAACCCCACCTTTTGTGAACGGAATCGGCCCTTTGACGCACGGTGCACTACGAGAGGATGAAGCATCAGCAGAAGGAGAATACCCTAACCCAAACTTATCCTGCTTGTTAGGGATATTCAGGACTTGCCCCCATCCCGGGGCAGAACCAGCCTGAACAACAGCTTGAGCTTCCTTAAAGGAAGAGAGATTTATCTCAGGTTTTTCGATCATCACCGAAATCGCATCCTTGACTTTAACGATCTCAAATGCCTGGCACAAAGTTTCGTGGATCTCGCCATCCACCTCAACATACTTAAGAGATGACAAATGGCTCACCATTATGTCCTCTTCTCCACAGACGGTCACGATGCTGCCACCCACAACATATTTCAGTTTTTGGTGCAATGTGGAAGTTACTGCGCCCGCAGAATAGATCCAAGGTCGGCCCAATAGACAGCTATAGGCAGGCATGATGTCCATGATATAGAAAACCGCGTCAAAGGTTTCTGGCCCAACATGAATGGGTAGGGTTATCTCTCCAAAGACGGTCCGCTTAGTCCCATCGAAAGCTTTTACCACCAGGTCACTGGGTGTACATATCAGCCCTCTCGTATCCAACCTCACCAGAGCTTTCTTAGGGAGAACGTTCAGAGATGATCATGTGTCCACCAACACATGGGACATGACCGTTCCTCAACATTCTATCGAGATATGCAAGGCGCTATTATGGTTCCTTCCTTTCGGCGTCAGCTCTAAGTCAGTAAACCCTAATCCATTCCTATCATTCACATGAGAAACTACTCCCTCTAGCTGGTTGACGGAGATCTCTTGCGGTACATACGCTGCATTCAGAACCTTTAGCAAGGCGTTACGGTGTGCCTCAGAATACAACAACAGATTCAGAATAGAGATCTTAGATGGCGTATGATGAAGATGATCAACTATTTTATAATCACTTTTCTTGATAAGTCTCATGAATTATTCGTCGTCTTTCACAAGCAGTTCTTTTCCTACCTCACGAGAGGTTTCTTCGACGACCATACTTTTACCTCTGTCATTCTTCTCAGCTTTGTTAGTTTTGTCAGCCACAACCTCCGGTGGAGAAAACACTCTTCCACTAGGCGTTATTCCCCCAGTACCAACTAGGTTGTCAACAGATTGCCCGGCTAGCTCCAACTCCAGCTTCACTCCATTGCAGTAGACATCCTCCCCATAGTCCAATGGTACAACGTTAGTACTCTCACACGGTATAGGCCCAGCTTTTGTTATGGTGATCCTAGGTGGCCTTGATGCAGAAATGGTGATTGTTTTACGAGGGATGGGGATAGTGGCAACCTCATCATTCTATTTTAGCATTACTTCCCCTGATCTGTTCTCAGCACTCCGACTGAACTGCAGAATTCCCTCGTTCATCAAACTCTGTACCCCTACTGCCAACTGATCACAGTCGTCTGAATGATTCGCGCAATTCATACATAACTTCCCACAGCCCGGGAAAATACCTTTCAGCATTACTTCCCCAGATTATGCGAGTGTTCCTTACACCCTTTTGGTGCAGGGCTTTGAATGTGTCTCTCTATCATCCTTTTGGTGATGGGTCTGTCATCCTTTTGGTGTCAGATTGTGCTAGTGTTCCCTACATCCTTTTGATATCAGGGTTGTGTGTGTCTGTCGCTCAATCATCCTTTTGGTGATGGGTCTGTCAACCTTTTGGTGCCAATTTTGTGCGAGTGTTCCCTACATCCTTTTGGTGCCAGATTGTGCGAGTGTTCCCTACATCCTTTTGCTGTCAGAGATATGTGTGTGTCTCTCTATCATCCTTTTGGTGATGGGTATGTCATCCTTTTGGTTCTAGATTGTGTGAGTGTTCCCTACATCCTTTTAGTTTCAGGGTTGTGTGTATTTGTCGCTCTATCATACTTTTGGTGATTTGTCTCTCATCCTTTTGGTGCCAGATTGTGCGAGTGTTCCCTACATCCTTTTGGTGTCAGGGCTGTGTGTATCTGTCGCTCTATCATCCTTTTGGTGATGGGTCTATCATCCTTTTGGATCCAGATTGTGGGAGTGTTCCTTACATCCTTTTGGTGTAGGGCTGTGAGTGTGTCTCTCTATCATCCTTTTGGTGATGGGTCTGTTATCCTTTTGGTGTCAGATTGTGCTAGTGTTTCCTACATCCTTTAAGTGTAAGGGTTGTGTGTGTTTGTCGCTCAATCATCCTTTTGGTGATGGGTCTGTCATCCTTTTGGTTCCAGATTGTGCGAGTGTTCCATACATCTTTTTGGTGTCACGGTTGTGTGTATTTGTCACCCTATCATCCTTTTGGTGACTTGTCTGTCATCTTTTTGGTGCTAGATTGTGCGAGTGTTGCCTACATCCTTTTGGTGTCTGGGCTGTGTGTGTGTCGCTCTATCATCCTTTTAGTCATGGGTCTCTCATCCTTTTGTTGCTAGATTGTGCATTGTTCCCTACCTCCTTTTGGTATCAGGGTTATGTGCGTGTCGCTCTAATATCGTTTTGGTGACGGGTCTGTCATCCTTTTGGTGCCAAATTCTGCGAGTGTGTTGCGGTGAGAATCGTGATACCAAGCTATTAATTAACTTGAATCTTAATTCTTAAATTCACAACCGGACTTTAATTTATCCAAAGGAAAGGTCTAAAAAAAGAAAGAACCTTTTGCGCGATGTAACAACAACGCTAAGAGATTCGGGGATCGGGGGTTGGTTATGCATAGGGTAGGTATTTCACATCCTAAATATCTGTAGTACTCTACAGGAACCTTTTGTTTTTTTGCATGCTAAGTTTGCTAAATGTTTGCTATGGATTGGGATTGGGTAAAGGTGTAGGTTAAAACCTAAAGATAGTTTCTAAGTTTGCTTGCAAAGATGTCGCGTCCTCTGCCTATGTATCCTAACTAGGATAGAATCAAAGCAATCGTAGTTCACCTCACTAGGGTTGAAGAACACTTGATTATGATCAAGGTTCAAAGGGGAACAAACATATCCATGCTTGTGTAGAGTTTCACAAAACTCTCTAGATCTATGTTGAACTCTCAAGAAAGGGATGTAAGTAATCATATCCATGATTCTTACATAGAGTTAACCAAACTCTATCCTAAAGTTCTACGTTGTGAGACCAAATGGTTCTATCCAGACCAAAAGGTGGGAGAAAGGGGGAAGGTTGCTCGTCAAGATATCGCATCTTGTGCCTACGTGTTCTCATTGTCCAATGAGAAATCAGAGCGATCGTAGTTCAGGCCCGAACTACAGAATAAGGATTCTATCCAGACCTATGAGTTTAAATCCTATTGGTTCTATCCAGACCAAAAGGAGGGGAAGGTTCTATCCAGACCTATGACGGTATCCTATTGGTTCTATCCAAACCAAAAGGGGGAAGGTCCTATCCAGACCTATGATGTTTAAATCCTATTGGTTCTATCCAGATCAAAAGGGGGAGAAGGTTCTATCCAAACCTATGAGTGTCAATCCTATTGGTTCTATCCAGACCAAAAGGAGGGGAAGGTTCTATCCAGACCTATGAGTTTAATGAGCTATCTATGACCCAAGGGTCAATAGAGAGACTTTCCTTTGGAAGGGAAAAGATGACGCAACTTGGATGAGAACTAAAGAGTTCCATCACTTGGGGAAAGTAAACTTAACAAAGCATAAACATTCACACATGATGAATATAAGGGATATGGTTACAAGCAAGAATGATCAAGCATATTATAATAAGCAAGGATCTAAATCAGGATGAATGGTTACAACCAAAGCAAGCATTTAAGATATTACAATATCAGGCAAAGATTTCAATCACGATAAATGGTCACAACCAAAGCAAGTATTACAATATTAATGATTTCAATTAAGACAGATGGTCACAACCAAGAACAAATCTTAACAAAGATGGGGAAACATCATAACAAAGATGGAAAGGGATCTTAACAAAGGTGACAACATATCTTAACAAAGATTGGAAAAGATGAAAGTTACAACCGTGTAAACAAAACACAATTTGAAAGTAAACATGTTATAATTTCAAGATATATCAAGTGTAACAACAATATGTATTTGATGACAATCAAACACAAGTAAATTAGTTTAACCTCATAATTTAGGAGGAATCTAAAATAAGATTATGGTGACAACCAAAAGAGAGTACCCTGGCATATTAACTAACATGGGATGCAAGAAATCTCACAAGAAGAACAAGCATATTTAAAAGGAAATCACCAACAAGTAAGATGACAATCTCAAGAAAAGGGACAAATTTCCACATAGGAAAAAGATAACCCAATAAATAATAACAAACAATATTTTTACACCACATGAAAGTAGACATTAAAACAAACACATTGCAAAAAGAATGGATCAAAAAGGGTGAAAAATGAGAGAGTTATGAATATTTGAAGATTCATATATTTTAATGTACACAACAATATTAACAAGTAAAAATAAAAGAGAAAAAAGCAAGGGGTGGGAGTTGAACCCTCGCCCTCCAGCCCAATACGCGCGTGCAAGGAAAAAAAGAAAAATGGGCAAAAGGGTTGATCCTCCTCAGGGTTCGAACCCAGGTCTAGGCTTTGCAAGGCGTGAAATGAATAAGTTGCTTACCACTGGGGTGGCTATACATCCGTTGATATAGCCATCCCCATAAATATATATGGCGTGGTTTTATGAATTTCTGGGCACAATAAAGTAAGAACAAGGCAATTTTCACAAATGCGTTTTGATATCAAACTCAACCAATTCTTAACCAAATCAAACAAACCTTAGATCAATCTTGGATGTTTTTAAACAAGGAAAAAGATGGTCCAGGTAGAATTTTGAAAAGAGGCTTTGAAATGAAAACACGATGGTAGTTGCAAATTTGGATGAAAATGCATTTACAAAGCAAATGAACAAACCAGTCATGCTATGTTCAGGAAAAGGGCTCAAACACAATTCAAATATCATATGCAACAAGTTCATGCATTCAAACAAACTACTTATGAGTTAAAATTCCAACTGTCATGTGGAAATGAGATAAAAATCAAGACACTTGCAAGTGAGATATTTAGATTATGAGACAGACCAAAATAAAGTGAATGAATCACACAAACATCCTCAAAACAACATATAGAGTGTGTCTAAACCTTAAGAAAGCTCACAAACAACATGGATTTAAAAAACATATGACAACTGCAACTTTAGTGAGTGAAGTGCATTTTGATGATCATAAACTGGGTCAATGGAGGATAGTATGATTAAACAGCATGAGCAATACATAAACATGATATTGAGAGTGTTCTAACAAGAAACTAATTCAAAACAGCCCTGGTTCAAAAAGCGGCACATGAATTGTTATGATAAACATACAATGCAACAACATCCAAAACAAGCAAAAGGTGTAACAACTGACATGCTCTTAGCACAAATATGAGACCTAGCATAAAAATGCCTATATCATTCATTTAAACACCAATTCCAATGCAAGTTTACAAACTTAGAACAGTAGGTAACATAAAAGAGCACAAGTGTTTTTCAAAACAGTTTTGACAGCTATGGTATGCAAACATGGTTCAGATGCAAAGAAGATCTCACGTTGAAAAACAACACATACACACATCACAAATATAGAGAAGGATGAGTTATCACTCTGAGATTAAGCATACTGCAAGCATACAAGATTTTGGTATGTGGTCATGACAGTTTTGGCTCAAAATGCAATTAAGTAGTGAAATGCAAATGTAGGTAATCTTAGACCAAATCAAACATCTATACACATTGGAATCAAACATATGAGTGAGTTACAACTCTAAAATCATGTATACACAAACAGAAAAAACAACTTGAGTATGTTGTGGCAGATTTGGTGGATAAGTGTGATTTGGAAGGTGAAATGTGAAAACAAGCCAGGACAGCACAAGTGGCCAATGTGCACACACCAGAAATGTCATCATGAAAGTGTTTTAGGTTTAAGTAAGAGCATGTATCAAGTAGAATGAAAATTGGTATATTGGTGCAAAAGTTAAAAAATCTGCCTAGGCATACATTCACCACAATAGGGCAATTTTAAAGCAATGACTTATTTCATGAAAAAGAGGTTATACACGCATTATGATGATGCTAGCAGATGAGATGCAACTCAGAAAAGGAGTGAAATCTTTACCAAGACAAAAATTAGCATTTGAAGCTCATGTCATACAAGAACAACACTTTGAATATACAACAAGCAAAAACCATGACAGTTGGAAAAATTGGGATCATACACAAGTTTTAAATGGATAGACTAGTGGTTCAATGCACACAAATCATGTAAAAAATGCTTGAAACAGAAAGTGATATATTTGGTCTCATGATATTTTGAAGAAAAATGCAAGAGAGGCATGGTAAGGCAGCTTGAACATTTAGACAGATTTTGAGCACAACAACATCATGCACATTCTTGAAATAGGTAAATAAGTGAGTCTCTAAACATAGAGTCAAGCAAAAGCACACCAAGCCAAAAATGACATATTAAACCAAATTGGATAGCAAAATCAAACATGTCTCACAAGACAGCCCTAATGACTAAGCTTCATCCACCAACACAAGCATTATGAACAAAATCAAACATTGACCAAAGACTTGAGACATGAGGAATAGCAAGTATAACCACTTAAGAACCACTTCAAAGCAATGATAGGCAAGACAAACATGAAATCATCATAAGGAAAACAAAAGGCCACATTGATTCACACATGATCAAGGGCAAGGGGGGATCTATGAGCAACTTACAAATCATCTACATATCTCACTAATGAGCTAGGTTTATAGTTCTAGGGCAAGCATATCACTTTTTCAAGGTTGGATCCTAAATCTACCAAATGACCAAAAACTCACACATAAGTCTCAACATGATAACAAGGCACAAACTTGCAATCTATCATCCACATATCATTTACAAATGACAATATATTTGACAAAATAAGCATTATGATCATAAAACTAGGATTCTTGACAAAGAAGCACAATAGGGCAGCCATGGTATGTTTTCACACAAATCACCACAAAATGACAATACATGACAATGTATGATTTATAGATAGCTATAATATCACATACCTCTTGTTGACCAGCCTTGAACAAGCTAAAAAGCTTAGAAACCCAGAGATAATCCTTCCTTTGCAATGAGATGAAGCTTACTTCCTCTTGAAGCAACAAAACCAAACATCAAGACAGTTGGAGTTAGGTGATTCCCAGTTGATTTTCAATGCTTTGGACAGTTGTAATATGACATATGTGAGGTGTGTGGATGGTTAGAACAGCAAGAACAAGCCTATGCAAGGATTTGGCAAGTTTTGAGTATGGTGGTCAAACTTTCTTGGTGTGAAAGTTGACTTTTTGCAAAATGGTAATTTTGAGAGATTTGAGGGTATAGACACCTTCTATACCATATTTAGGGATTGTGTGGATAATTTTTAGAGGCCTGGAAATGATAGAACTGGTCTTGAGCACAGTTTTGCTCAAGACAGCTTTTTGGTGAAAATGGTGACTTTGAGATTTTTTAAAATTCTTGAGGAATGAGAGGAGAATGAGAGCTATGTTTTCTCCATTTTTTTTTGAGATTGATCTGGTGTACTTAAACTCATTGAAGAGGCCTCTATTTATAGCCAAACAAGAGTGAGGGCAACCTTGGTCTTTTACCACTTTTGGAGGGAGTTTTCATGATATTTTCAAATGATTCTTGCAAGATCTTCTCCTATCAGCTCCAATGTTCAAAGGAGATCAGAAAACCCAAGTGGATATGGACATGAAGTGACTGAGATGATTTGTGAGGGTAGAGTACGCCAGCTGCAAAATTCCTAGCATTAAAGTTTCTCTCTCCTTCTTACATTTGATTATTATATTGTCAAGTTGCAACAACTTGCTATGTTCACCAAAACCATCTTTTTTCTAGTTTTCTTTCTATCTATGCCTCACATTATCAGTTTGGATCAAGAATCAAGGGTTGAGAGTAGCTTAAGTTGTGAAAATCCAATTTTGAGAATTCTTGACAAAGTGATTTCAAGTGTGACAGGCCCAACTTCTATGGTGCATAACTTCCTGCTCAAACATGCTATTGAGGAGTTATACCACAATTTGGAAAGCCCTCAAGTAGCTCTATAACTTTAATGTTTCGGGAATTTCCAAATTCTTGATGGAACTAGGTTGAAAAACCCTTCAAAGTTTCTGAAAAAACCACTTAAAAGTGCTAAATAACTTAGAATTTTTCTAAGTTATTTCCCCTTCAAAAATGAATTTTGCTATAACTCCAATTCTATGAATTTTTTGACCATGGAACACTTTGAGGATTTGTAGGATTTGTCAAGAGCTTTCCAATGAGCTTTGAACCACTTTATTTGGATGTGTGGTTGAGGAGTTATGGTCTTGCCCCTTTCGAAACCCTAATTCCCAATTTTTGCAATTACTTCTTAACCCTTGATCCAATGGTCATGAAATTTTACGGGGAGGTGTAATATTATATAAGGAACATTTTTTATTCACACCTTGAAGTCAAATTCCGTATTGTTGAAGAGTTGACTTTTCGTTCAAACGTTCGATCAATCGGTGACTACCGAGTCGACTGTCGATGATCCGGACATCCTGAGGACTTGAAACTCTTTGAATCGACTTTACTAAGCCATAGGAGATTAATGGATCAAAATCCCACCATTGAAATACTCTTTAAACCAAAGGTCAAACTACAGTTGACTTTTCTTGATCGGAAAACCCTAATCGGGCGTCTTTGAATTGCACTGTTCTCAATTTCCGGGTGACCACCTCAAATTGAATCCATAATTGATCCAATGTTGTAATCTTGATGATATGGAGACTTATTTGGAGTTGAATCAATCCAAAACATTGATTGATCAGACCACCGAAATCTCGATTTTGACGGTACGGAACCATAATTCATCTGCATCTTAACAAAGATAAACTAGAAATGGGTTAAGGTTAGGTAATCAAATGAACATGATCCTACAATGATGATTAGGATCTAAGGGGTCAAAATTTGGGGTGCAACAGAGTGTACATACGTCCTTTTGGTGTCAGGGTTGTGTGTGTGTCGCTCTATCATCCTTTTGGTGATGGGTTTGTCATCCTTTTGGCTCCAAATTGTGTAAGTGCTCCATACATCCTTTTTTTGTTGGGGGTGTGTATGTGTCGCTCTATCATCCTTTTGGTGATGGGTCTGTCATCCTTTGGGTGCCAGATTGTGCGAGTGTTCCCTACACCCTTTTGGTGACAGGATTGTGTGTGTGAGTTCGGTCTATCATCCTTTTGGTGATGGGTTTGTCATCCTTTTGGTACCAAATTGTGCAAGTCTTCCCTACATCCTTTTGGTGTCAGGGATGTGCATGTGTCGCTCTATCATCCTTTGGGATATAGGTTTGTCATCTTTTTGGTGCCATCTTGTGTGAGTGTTCCCTACATCCTTTTAGTGTCAGGGTTGTGTGTGTGTCGCTTTATCATCCTTTTGGTGATGGGTTTATCATCCTTTTGGATCCAGATTGTGTGAGTGTTCCTTACATCCTTATGGTGCAGGGTTGTGAGTGTGTCTCTCTATCATCCTTTTGGTGATGGATCTGTCATCCTTTTGGTGTCAGATTGTGCTAGTGTTCCATAAATCCTTTTGGTGTGAGGGTTGTATGTGTCTGTCGCTCAATCATCCATTTGGTGATGGGTCAGTCATCCTTTTGGGGCCAGATTGTGCGAGTGTTCCTTACATCCTTTGGTGCCAGATTGTGCCACTGTTCCCTACATCTTTTTGGTGTAAGAGTTATGTGTGTATCGCTCTATCATCCTTTTGGTTATGGGTCTGTCATCGTTTTGGTTCCAGATTGTGCGAGTGTTCCCTACATCCTTTTGGTGTCAGGGTTGTGTGTATCAGTCACTCTATCATCCTTTTGTTGATTGGTCTGTCATCCTTTTAGTGCCAGATTGTGCGAGTGTTGCCTACATCCTTTTGGTGTCAGGGTTGTGTGGGTTTCACTCTATCATCCTTTTAGTCATGGGTCTCTCATCCTTTTGGTTGCAGATTGTGCGAGTGTTCCCTACCTCCTTTTGGTGTAAGGGTTGTGTGCGTGTCGCTCTAACATCCTTTTGGTGACAGGTCTGTCATCCTTTTGGTGTCAAATTCTGCGTGTGTTCCATATGTCCTTTTGGTGTTAGGGTTGTGTGTGTGTCTCTCTATCATCCTTTTGATGATGGGTCTGTCATCCTTTTAGCTCCATATTGTGTAAGTACTCCATACATCCTTTTTGTGTTTGGGGTGTGTATGTGTCGCTCTATCATCCTTTTGGTGATGGGTCTGTCATCCTTTGGGTGCCAGATTGTGCGAGTGTTCCCTACACCCTTTTGGTGACAGGATTGTGTTTGTGAGTTCGGTCTATCATTCTTTTGGTGATGGGTCTATCATCCTTTTGGTGTTAGATTGTACGAGTGTTCCCTGCATCCTTTTTGTGTTAGGGTTGTGTGTGTGAGTTCGCTCTATCATCCTTTTGGTAATGGTTCTGTCATCCTTTTGGAACCAGATTGTGCGAGTGTTCCCTACATCCTTTTGGTATCAAGGATTTGCGTGTGTCGCTCTATCATCTTTTGGGTTATAGGTCTGTCATCTTTTTGGTGCCAGCTGTGCGAGTGTTCCCTACATCCTTTTGGTGTCAGGGTTGTGTGTGTGTCGCTCTATCATCCTTTTGGTGATGGGTCTGCCATCCTTTTGTATCCAGATTGTACGAGTGTTCCTTACATCCTTTTGGTGCAGGGTTGTGAGTGTGTCTCTCTAGCATCCTTTTGGTATCAGGGTTGTGTGTGTCTGTCGCTCAAAGCGTGTAGGGAACACTGGCACAATCTGTCATCAAAACGATTAAAGACCTATCACCAAAAGGATGATAGAGTGACACACACATACAACCCTGACACCAAAAGGATGTAGGGAACACTCGTATAATTTGGCACCAAAAGGATGACAGACGCATCCCTAAAAGGATGATAGAGTGAGACACACACAACCCTGACACCAAAAGGATGTAGGGAACACTCGCACAATATGGTACCAAAAGGATGACAAACCCATCACCAAAAGGATGGTAGCGCGACACACACAACCCTCACACCAAAAGGATGTAGGGAATACTTGTACAATATGGCATAAAAAGAATGGCAGACACATCACTAAAAGGATGATAGAGCGACACACACACAACCCTGACACTAAAAGGATATAGGGAGCACTCGGATAATTTGGAACCAAATGAATGGCTGACCCATCACCAAAAGAATAATAGAGCGACACACACACAACCCTGACACCAAAAGGATGTAGGGAATACTCGCACAATCTTGCACCAAAAGGATGACAGACCCATCACCAAAAGGATGATAGAGCGACACACACATAACCATGACACCAAAAGGAGGTACGAAACACTCGTAAAATTTGGCACCAAAAGGATGACAGACCCATCGCCAAAAGGATGATAGAGAGGTAGACACAGACAACCCTTACACCAAAAGGACGTAAGGAACACTTGCACAATCTGGCACCAAAAGGATGACAGACCCATTACAAAAAGGATGATAGCGCGGCAAACAGACACAACCCTGACACCAAAAGGATGTAGGGAACACTCGTACAATCTGGCACTAAAGGGATGACAGACCCATCACCAAAAGGATGATAGGGTGAGACACACACAACCTTGACACAAAAAGGATGTAGAGAACACTCGCACAATCTGGTACCAAGAGGATGATAGGCCCATCACCAAAAGGATGATGGAGCAACACACGCACAACTCTGATACCAAAAGGATGTAGGGAACACTTGCAAAATCTGGCACCAAAAGGATGACAAACCCATCACTAAAAGGATGATAGAGCGACAGACACATACAACCGTTACACCAAAAGGTTGTAGGGAACACTCGCACAATCTGGCACCAAAACGACACATACACAACCCTGACACGAAAGCGTGTAGGGAACACCGGCACAATCTGGCATCAAAAGGATGACAGACCTATCACCAAAAGGATGATAGAGAGAGACACACACACAACCTTGACACCAAAAGGATATAGGGAACACTCGCATAATCTGGCACCAAAAGGATGACAGACCCATCCCTAAGAGGATGATAGAGTGAGACACACACAACCCTGACCTCAAAAGGATGTAGGGAACACTCGCACAATATGGAACCAAAAGGATGGCAGACCCATCACCAAAAGGATGATAGAGCGACAGACTTACACAACCATGACACCAAAAGGATGTAGGGAACACTCACAAAATTTGGCTTCAAACTGATGACAGACCCATCACCAAAAGGAAGATAGGGTGACACACACACATAGCCCTGACACCAAAAGGATGTAGGAAACACTCGCATAATCTATCACCAAAAGAAAGATAGGCTCATCACCAAAAGGATGATAGAGCGACACACACACAACCCTGACACCAAAAGGATGTAGGGAACACTCGCAAAATCTGGCACCAAAAAGCTATAGGGAACACTCGCACCATCTGAAACCAAATGGATGATAGACCCATCACCAAGAGGATGATAAAGTGACACACACAAAGCCCTGACACCTAAACGATGTAGGGAATACTCGTACAATGGCCCCAAAGGAATGACAGACCCATCACCAAAAGGATGATAGAGCGACACACACACAACCCTGACACCAAGAGGATGTAGGGAACACTCGTACAATTTGGAACCAAATGAATGACACACCCATCACCAAAAGGATGATAGAGTGACACACACACAACCCTGACACCAAGAGGATGTAGGGAATACTCGCACAATCTTGCACCAAAGGATGAAAGACCCATCACCAAAAGGATGATAGAGCGACACACACAAAGCCCTGACACAAAAAGAATGTAGGGAGTACTCGTACAATATGGCACCAAAAGGATGACAGACCCATCAGCAAAAGGATGATGGAGCAACACACACACAACCCTGACACCAAAAATATGTAGGAAACACTCGCACAATTTGGAACCAAATGAATGACAGACCCATCACCAAAAAGATGATAGAGCGACATACACACAACCTTGACACCAAGAGGATGTAGGGAATACTCGCACAATCTTGCACCAAAAGGATGACAGACCCATCACCAAAAGGATGACAGAGCGACACACACAAAGCCATGACACCTAAAGGATGTAGGGAATACTCGTACAATATAGCACCAAAAGGATGACAGACCCATCACCAGAAGGATGATAGAGCGACACACACACAACCCTAACATGGAAAGGATGTAGGGAACCCTCGCACAATTTGGAACCAAATGAATGACAGACCCATCACCAAAAGGATAATAGAACGACACACACACACACAGCCCTGACACCAAAAGGATGTAGGGAATACTCGCACAATCTTACATCAAAAGGATGAAAGATCCATCACCAAAAGGATGATAGAGCGACACACACGCAACCATGACACCAAAAGGATGTAGGGAACACTCGCAAAATTTGGGACCAAAAGGATGATAGAGCGGCAGACACACACAACCCTTACACCAAAAGGATGTAGGGAACACTCGCACAATCTGGCACCAAAAGGAAGATAGTCCCATCACCAAAAGAATGATAAAATGACACATACAAAACCCTGACACAAAAGCGTGTAGGGAACACTGGCACAATATAGCATCAAAAGGATGACATACCTATCACCAAAAGGATGATAGAGCGACACACACACACACAACCTTGACACCAAAAGGATGTAGAGAACACTCGCATAATCTGGCACCAAAAGCATGACAGACCCATCCCTAAAAGGATGATAGAGTGAGACACACACAACCCTGACCTCAAAAGGATGTAGGGAACACTCGCACAATATGGAACCAAAAGGCTGAGAGACCCATCACCAAAAGGATGATAGAGACACACACACACACACAACCATGACATCATAAGGATTTAGGGAACACTCACAAAATTTGTCTTCAAACTGATGACAGACCCATCACCAAAAGGAAGATAGGGTGACACACACACATAACCCTGACACCAAAAGGATGTAGGGAACACTAGCATAATCTATCACCAAAAGGAAGATAGGCTCATAACCAAAAGGATGATAGAGCGACACATGCACAACCCTGACACCAAAAGGATGTAGGGAATGTCGGTACTGCGAAAATCGGCGTCGGCTATGACAGAAGAGTCGCCACCATGCGTTATTTATCCCACAAGAGGGAAAGGAAACGCTCAGAGTAAACCTAACGCAAAACGGGAAAGGAATGGTCGTCACAACCAAATCCTGGATTCGGGAGTCGGTTACGCAAGGGTAAGGTATTAGCACCCCTCACGTCCGCCGTACTCGACGGGATCCGCGCTTGTTTTCTAGTACGGATTATATTCTATCTACTCTATAGGTCTGGGTTAAAAGGAAAAGAAAATGACTCGGCAAAGTATCGCACTTTATGCCTACGTATTCCCTTCTAGAACGAGAAATCAGAGTCAACGTAGTTCGCCTAACTACGGGAAAGGAGGGGAAGGTTTCTCGCTTGGATACGACATCCTATGCCTACGTACTTTCATACAGCATGAAAGATCAGAGCAAACGTAGTTCGGGCTACGGAGGACACAAGCTTGTCAGACTGTTTTTTAATACCTTCAAAAAGGGTTTTTCTTGATTAAGAGTCCAAGCGGACAAAAATGACACTTTGATGTTTGTTTTGAATCTTTTACGAAAGAAGTGTTTTTTAGTTTGTTTGCAATCTCTGATGCACTAGAGACTATGATTTGAGAGTGACTACGTCGCGTGTCACCCAAAGGGTGCCACACTAAGCAGCCAGACTACTGGAAAGAAGCTCTCTAGCAACCCTTTCTCAAATAGATTAAGGCTCGTAACGTACGACATCGATTAACCTTATTACTGTATTTTTGAGTTGTTTTGAGATAAGAAGAGAAAGAAGCTCTAAAAAGCCTAGGGTTGAAAAGGGAATAAAACTAACCTAATGTTTTCATGCATGGATAAGAATCCTAATGTCTGTCATAATTCCCTCCTGCACAGAGGAAATCAGAGATCCTAGGGGATGAACAGAAAAGAAAGCAAGCAAATACAGTAAAATGCATGCAATGCAGCAATACAAGTGAGGCAAGGGAGTCCTGCTCTACCTCGAACCTGGGAAAACAACAGGCAAAGTGAATCAACATTCACTTCAAACCTTAAGGGGCAAGCTGTACAAGCCAACAAACAATACAGAAAACCAAAACCAAATAGAGGAGGCAGGCCAAGCAGCAGCACCAAACTCCTACAGTTGACAGCACAAGCAGCAGCTCTGACAGCAACAGGTTGATTAAACAGCAAAAAGTTGACAGCAACAACCTTCATCTTCATGAATAGCTCCTATCTTCAAGTTTTACCAAAACTTCAATCTTCAACAAGCACAAAGCTTCCACAAGCTCCACACTTCAACCAGCAACCAGCTTCAACAAGCTCCTAACTTCATTTTCAACAAGCAGCAAAACTCTAGCTTCAACAAGCAACCAGCTTCAACAAGCAGCAAAACCCTAGCCTCAACAAGCAGCCAGCTTCAACAAGCACAAACTTCACCTTTAACCAGCTTCAATAAGCACTAAACTTTCTCTTTACCAAGCTTCAACAAGCACCTCCAAGGGAGAATCATTCAACAAGATCAAGTTGAAATGTTAAGTAACTTAATGACAACCAAAGGAAGCCACTAAGAACTTAACGTTATAGTAGAATGGCATCCTTAAAGTTCTACTCTTAAAGCATGCCACTCATCCCTCCAAAGGAGAGATGTGACTTCTTTAAGAGGACTTTATGTCATTGGATTGAATGGGGATGAACAATATACTCCATGTTTGAAGAAACAAGCAAAACTAATCTAATGCTCTTCCTAAAACCCTAATTTCCTAAACTCCTAAAAAAGCTCCACAAGAGGAAAAGCCTTCAACTCCAAGCTCTAATATTCAATCCCAAGCATCTTCAATGAATCCAGAAGCTCCACCAAAATGTAAATCAAGCAAGTCCAGCTCCAAAGCAGCCAACCAACCCAAACAAACAAAGGCACTCAAGAGAGAACACCACAAGCACAAGCAACTTGCAAAATACAACTAAAATAGAAAAAAAAGTTGTAAAATTCTAATTAAATTCCTAGGGGAACATACATTTGTTAGAGGTCTATAGTAGAAAAACCAGGGCCTAAAACTATGCTTAAAGGCACTAAAGGAATCACATACCAAAAGTGGTCAAAAGGGAAATCAAGTGGGGAAGCCTCTAAAGATCTTGTTCAAAATAGAACCTAAAGCTACCTAAAAATTAACCTAAAAATTTCTGGGAGTTCCTTAATATGTCTATAACAAACTAGCAAAGAATTAAATCCAAATTCTATACCAAACTCCAGAACAAAAATTGGCAAGAAACTATGCAGTTTTTGGCATTTTATTATCCAACTAAAGGAGAAAAACGAAATCAAATTGAAAATTAAACGAAACTAAAATCTAATTGTGCACAAAGTTCATAGACATGATAAGGATCATCCCAGAATTTTCTAATATTTTTCTAAGCATTTTTTTCTATTTTATATGAATTAAAATCAAACAGCACACAAAACAGAATTTTAATGCCATTAAAAAACAACAATCAAATGGTTAAATTAAATCGGAAAACCAACCTACGGATCGGAGATTTGATCCGGTGATCGTTGATCAAGTGAATTTGCAAATATCCAAACAAGATTATACGGAAAACTTCAAGATCCACAATAGTTCTTGCAAGAAGATGAAGATCGAACACTTCGAATCTGAATTGCTCCGAATAAGTGCTTCCAACTTATACTTCAATATCCAACTTCAATTTGCACGAAAATTAATTACGAAACTTGATTCGATAATGATGATGAGTGGAGGTTTATGCTCAAGATTCCATTGATTTCAATGAAAAATCAATGGATCCAATGATGAGGAGCTATGGATGAGGGTTTGGAGAATGAAGAAATTGAGAGAATTGAGAGAGTGAGAGAATTCTTGAAAATGAAAAATGAAAATTGTGAGGGGTTTTTTCTTTTGGTTTGGAGTAGATCACTTGAGTACTCCTTAGGCTTGGATCCCAAGGTAAGGTTTGGACTTTGGCTTGTGAAAATTGGTTTGGAGCTTAATGGTATGATTTTGGGATGTGTAGCTTATTCATGAAGAAATGAAATGGAAGTGCATGAATTTGACCTCAAATCAAAATTCTAACATTGCCATTGTTTCTAAAACTATTTTCCCAATCAAAATGACCTATAATTTTGCCTCATTTGCACACAAAATGAATTATTTGAATTTTTGGTCATTTAATCCCTTTAATTCTTCATTTCAAAGCCATTTCAAACCAACTTCTCTCATGAGCCAATTCAAAACCTCCTTGATGCATGGTAAAGGTTAAAACCCTATTTTGAGCAACTTTATATTTGAACAATTTTCCATTGGAGGCCCCTAAGTTGGAGATTTAGACCTATGCTTGAGAATGACCTATAATCACCAATACCCAAAATACCCCTGGATTGCAAAGATCACAACTTGAGTTCTACAAATCCTCTTGGGGACTTCTAGTACTCTATGGAAAGCTACAAATCTCATGTTGGCCAAAAATCCATTTGAAAACCCCTTGAAGGGCAAAAGTTGCTTGGAAGTCAAGTGACTTTCACAGATAAATTTCAGTGTCCTCTGGTGACCTATAACTTGCAAGAACCATAACTTGAGTTTTATAAATCCCCTTGAGGACTTCTAGTACTAAAATTAAAGGTATTGAGATGCTCTACAAGTTTCATGTTGGCCAAAGATCCATTTGAAACTTTTATCTTGACTTATGTGGCTTTGAAGTGAGGCACTAAATAGGGGATTTTACACTGAAACCCTAATTTAGCAACTTCCCACATTCTTGATTCTTCTTTGCTTAACCTTGGCACAACACCACACATGTATCAACATACCAAACCATGAATCCCATGACCTCAAAGTAGGCTTTTATGTTCTTCAATTACTCAACTGACCTAGGATTCACCCAGATGAAACCCTAGTTGACTGCACCTCAACTGTGGCTCTTGCACTTGAATCAATGACTTGTCTCAGCTTCAATAGGGCCCTCTAGGAATCCCATGAGATCCATACACACCTCAAATTCACATTCCCTGCTTCTCATCCCACTGATGATTCCCAATATTCCTCAAGATAGGAGCAAAACCCACATGTAGGCACTCAATTTTCTCATGACTTCAACCCCTCTCTGATGACTTGGATGGTCTCTCAGGCTCAGATAACACCTCTAGACAGGCTTCTTTTGACAAGAATCACACTTGATCCCCTGTTGGATGAGTGATATGCTATGATATGCAAATTATTAGAACTATGTGCATGATGTAACTATGCAAATGGCAATGCAATGAAACATAAATCAGGTAAGAAAAGGTTGAGCAAATTTTGGGGTGCAACAGTTGCCCCTATTCAAACGGCTTGGACCCGACTGGGTGAAGAGCGAACGGATTTCAAACAATCGAGGTACGAGACGGTTGAATACCAAGAAACCCGGAAATTTGCCAACTGCAGAAATAAACTGCACAACTGCTTGGGGAACGACATCCACCAACTGAATCTGGTTGTTACGGCAACAACTGATTCAACATCTGCTAATGATTCTGATTTCAACTTCAACCACATATGTAACGCCACAGGTACTGAACACCTCCGTCCACAACTGGACTACCTTTGTCAACACAAGAAGAGAAACAAATTCGTCAACACGAATAGGGATTATGTCGTCACAGGAATAACCTTGTCCACATCTGGACCCAAATTTTGTCAAATCATGAATAAGCACAAATCTGTCCACGTCAGGACTCCACATTTCGTCAACCCGAAGAAATCCCGGCGACTCCGATGGGGGAACATTTCTGTCTAATCACAGGAAACTTCATCTGCCTATCCACACAGGCAAATCATCTGTCTAAACACAGGAAACTTCATCCGCCTATCCACACGGGAAAACCTTCTGCCTAAACACAGGAACATTCATCCGCCTATCCATACGGGCAAATCATCTTCCTAAACACAGGAAACTTCATCCGCCTATCCATACGCGCAAATCATCTGCCTAAACACTGATAACACGAAATCATATATATATTTTCATGCATATTTCAACTAAAGTTTAACCGTTTTCGATCCGATTTCGGGTTATTTCCGTGTATTTGTCTGATGTTTTTGCAGGTATTCAACGATCACGTCTAAACAAGGCAACATGAAGAAAAGAAGCAATCCCAGATGAAATATGGACGAAAAAGGAGTGAAAACACAATGAAAAGCGCAGCAGAGAGTTTTTGTTGATGTGACGACCGTCACAGATGCATGACGACCGTCACACGGGTGACGACCGTCACACCTTGTGACGACCGTCATGCAGGCAAAAACGCCCCACTCAGATTACACGTCAAAAGAGCAGTTCCAATTCCCATTAAATGGTCCACTACTCCCTAAATTATCTGCCTCAAGGTCCATCATCCTCAGAGGTAACCGTTGGAATTCCACCTCTATAAAAAGGGAAGCAGGGGACTTCAAAAAGGGAGCTGCATTCATACCACGAAGTGCTGCCAAATTTACTTTCCAGCAAATTTACTTTCAGTTATTATTTGTATCCATTTCTCCAGTTTTATTTGTATCCCTTTCCTTTATTTCCCTTTCCATTTTACTCATTCCCATTTCCGCTCTTCTGTAATTGTTACTGCACTGTACGATCGAATTGGAACTAAAGACAGAATCCTGCCAACATCTGTGGAGGATCTGCCCAAAGGCCAATTGGCATTATTTACAGGTTTTCATTTTGATCGACTTCTATTTTATCATAATGCAATTTAGTATTTATTATTATTATTTATGTTTTGCTTTTCTAAATTCCATGTCTAGCTAAACGTAGGTAATCGATATGTAGTAATAATTCGAATGGGACTTGATAACTCTTGTTTGAAAACTTTCTTTTCACAAAAATAACTTATGGTCTAAGTGTTTAAAAATTGATTTACGAAATAAACTTCGTCGCGAAAGCGAGAACTTATTTTAAAGTAGTTTTGCCATGAAAGTGGGAAATTAATTAAGATACGAACCAACAAGCGAAAGTTGCGGTAAGGTCAGATAGTAAACACTAGGCATTTGTTTTAATAACAGCGAAAGCACTTTAAAACGAATTAGAACTTAGAGATTTCCAAAAAGTAATTTAAACCCCGAACGGAATACAAAAGTGTACGTTTGGCCCTTAGGATTATGATTAGCGTCAATAACCATTGTGAGACGAGAGTCTTCAAATCTCCATTTGCTGCTTAAATGAACTGTGAAAACTATTTCATACACCAGTAAATTATCAAGTCCCTGAAGAACATAATTACTACGTATCGATTTAATTAATTAAAAATCCAAACAGTAATCTTAGTTCCCCTTTTAGTGACAACCTTATTCCCTTAAAACATATTCTACCTAGCTAAACATAGTAACTCCCGAGAACACTAGTTTGATTACGAGTCCCTGTGGGATCGATATCTTTTATTACTATGCGATAGACTGTGCACTTGCAGTTAGTTGTATTAGACATAGAAAGTCGCGATCAAACACAGGAACATTCATCCACCTATCCATACGGGCAAATCATCTGTCTAAACACAGGAAACTTCATCCGCCTATCCATACAGGAGAATCATCTGTCTAAACTCAGGAAACTTCATCCGCCTATCCATACGGGAAAATCATCTATCTAAACACAGGAAACTTCATCCGCCTATCCATACGGGAAAATCATCTGTCTAAACACAGGAACATTCATCCGCCTATTCATACGGGAAAATAATCTGAATACAGTTTCTCTGCTTATCTCTGTAGTAGCTAACTCCATTGGTCCCAACCCACAAACCTTCCAGCGCTGACGTGACAACGACTTTGAGGAGGACTCTACTGGGGATAATATTTCGTCAACACGAAGAAATCACGGCGACTTCGCTGGGGATAGAATTTTTCCACCCAATAGGAATTCAATTCTGTCAATCATACTGGACAATAACTCCACCTTATCTTGGCAGTAGTCAAACCCACTAGGGATGCTCTGAAATTAGCTGCCAGGCCCCTATTAGACAACAGGCGACAACTTCTGAAATTTTGATTTATGAAACCCTGTGACGCTGACGGAACATCAAACTTGAAGAAGATACTCCGATGGCCGGATAAGAGAAACTTCAACAAGCAACTCTGTGGGGGAAAATCTGGCAACAACTCCAAAGTCTACTTATGAAGCTATTCCATGCAGACAAAACTTTCGGACAACAACTCCAACGTCCAATCGTGAAGATGCGGTAATGCTGAAGAACTCCAAAGTCTAATTACGAAGTCGTTTGATGTTGACGACAACACCAAGGTCTAATTATGAAGCAGCGCAATGCTGACGTAACAGCTGCTAGAGAAAACTCTGTTGGGGAATTGCTAACGACGACTCCAAAGTCTAATTATGAAACCGTGTGAGGCTGACGTAACAGCCACTCAAAGAAAACCATGCCGATCTCCAAAGTCAAATCATGAAGTCTGCAATGCTGACACAACAACTATGCAAGGAAAATTCGCTGGGGAATTCCTAACAACAACTCCAAAGTCTAGTTACGAAGTTATTTAACACTGATAATAACAACGATGGCTGAAGGACCTCCGAACAAACCGCTGAAGGCACACGCTACACCATCCCAGATGGAGCCTAGAAGTAGCATTGCTGGCCCAGCTATTACCCGAAATGATTTTGAGCTGAAACCATCATTGCTGTCAGCTGTACAACAAAACCAATTCTCAGGAAACGCAACTGAGGATCCGAACGAACATCTAACAAAGTTTGTACAATACGCAGACACAGTGAAAGCAAATGGAGTAACTCCAGACGCGATAAGACTTCGTCTTTTCCCATTCTCTCTTAGAGACAGAGCGTGGACATGGTTACAATCGTTACCATCCAACTCCGTTATGACGTGGGAGCAATTGAAGAACGTCTTCTTAGCGAGATATTTTCCACCAAGCAAAACTGCTATGCTTAGAGCTCAAATCAACGGATTTCGACAGAAAGATACTGAATCTCTTTACGAAGCATGGGAACGATTCAAAGATATGATGAGAACATGTCCTCACCACGGTCTAGAAGACTGGGTGACAATCCATACTTTCTATAATGGGCTTCTATACAATACTAGATTAACCATAGACGCTGCCGCGGGCGGTGCACTTATGGATAAGCCATACGATGAAGCCTATCAATTAATAGAAAACATGTCACAAAACCATTGCCAATGGGGAGGTGAACGCACTCCAAATGAGAAAACCTCAGCGAAAGGTGGGATGTACGAAATCAGCAGCCTTGAAAAGTTCAATGCTAAAGTAGATGCTCTAGCGCAAAAGATCGATAGTCTGACCGTTAACCCCACTGCAATTGTCGCTGCAGTAACTCCAAATTGCGAGTTATGCGGAAGCACCACTCATAATGCACCCGAATGCCCATTGCTAGCCGGAATCCCGCCAGACCAGGTAAATTATGCTCAAGGAAATCCCTACGCAAATACATACAACCCAGGTTGGCGAAATCATCCAAACTTTTCTTACAAAAGCGAAAATGCATTGCAAATGCCTACTGCTCCGCAAGGATATCAAAAACCAGCTGCTCAGAATGCACCTAGGAAATCAAACCTCGAAATGATGATGGAAAAGTTCATAGCTACTCAAGCTCAAACGAACAAAGAGTTCCTGAATCAAAACATACACACTAGCGAGCAAATTAAACAGTTGACAGGAAAAGTAGACGCTTTAGCCACCCACAACAAAATGTTAGAAACTCAGATATCACAAGTGGCTCAACAGCAAGCATCTGCTGCTGCACCTGCTGGCACATTTCCTGGACAACCCGAACAGAATCCCAAAGGCCAAGCAAATGCTGTGATACTAAGAAGTGGAAAAGAATTGGACGAACCGATGGATCCGAGGACCGAAAACTCAGCCATGCAACAGAAACCAACTGAACAAGCAGAAAAGGAATCTTAGTTAGAGAAGAAGGAAGACAACGAGAAGGAGGATACCGCAAGTGAAAAAACTCAAGCACCTCCAGCCATATAAACCACCTATTCCTTATCCGCAAAGACTAATAAACTCTAAAACTTCAGGACAGTTTAAGAAATTTGTAGAGCTCCTTAAACAGTTGAATATTACTATTCCTTTTACAGAAGCGATAACTCAAATGCCGTCATACGCTAAATTTCTCAAAGAGATCCTGTCGAATAAGAGAAAGATCGAGGATAATGAAACAGTTACACTTACTGCAGAGTGTAGCGCTATTATTCAGAACCGCATGCCTCCTAAATTAAAAGACCCAGGTAGTTTCTCCATACCCTGCGTCATAGGAAAGTTCGTAATAGATAAAGCTCTATGCGATTTAGGAGCCAGTATCAGTGTTATGCCCTTATCTATATGCAAAAAGTTGAATATGGGAGACCTCAGGCCGACCAAAATGTCCGTACAATTAGCTGACAGATCAGTAAAATACCCAGTCGGAATACTGGAAAATGTTCCAGTACGCATAGGACAATTCTACATCCCAACCGACTTCATAATCATGGACATCAAGGAAGATACTGTAACCCCAATTATCCTAGGAAGACCGTTCCTAGCTACGGCCGGAGCGATTATAGACGTGAAGAAAGGAAGGCTAACATTCGAAGTAGGAGAAGAAAAGATAGAGTTCATTCTCACCAAGTTCCTACAAGCACCAGCAATAGACGATACCTGTTATTTAGTAGACGAAATTGACGAATGCATAAGAGAACTTGAAAATGAGGAGACCACGTATTCAGAAATAATAAAGATTCAAATACCCGACATTTCTGAAGACGACAATTGGCGTAAACCGTTTAAAGACGACAACCTAAGCGAAAGCTTAGCACTGACACCAAACCATATGCTAGGTCCGAAGAACCCATCTTTAGAACTTAAAACTCTACCCAAAAACCTCAGATATGAATTTCTAGATGATGAACTAAAAAGACCAGTGATAGTCAACGCCGACTTAGGACAACCAGAAACCGAAAAGTTATTAGAAGTCCTAAAGAAGTACCCCACCGCGTTAGGCTATAACATAAGCGATCTAAAAGGTATAAGCCCTTCGATCTGTATGCATCGAATTACAATAGAGGAAGACTCTAAAACCTCTCGAGAGCATCAGAGAAGACTGAACCCCATCCTGAGCACGGTAGTCAGAGATGAAGTAAAGAAATTACTAGATGCAGGAATCATCTATCCAATCTCCGATAGTGAATGGGTTAGCCCAGTTCATGTCGTACCAAAGAGAGGAGGAGTCACAGTAGTTAAAAACGAAAAAGGTGAATCAATAACAAAAAGAGTCGTGACTGGAAGTAGGATGTGTATTGATTATAGGAAGCTTAACAAGGCTACACGCAAAGATCACTTCCCGCTACCCTTCATAGACCAAATGTTGGAAAGATTAGCCAAACATTCATATTTCTGCTATCTAGATGGTTACTCAGGATTCTTCCAAATTCCCATCCATCCTGATGACCAAGAAAAGACTACATTCACCTGTCCTTACGGTACTTTTGCTTACCGCCGAATGCCGTTCGGACTCTGTAACGCTCCAGCAACCTTCCAAAGATGCATGATGGCAATCTTCGCAGATTTCATAGACGACATTATGGAAGTGTTTATGGACGATTTCTCGGTATGTGGACAAAGTTTCGAAGGATGCTTACAAAACTTAGAAATGGTACTAGAACGTTGCGTAAAAGTAAACCTCGTCCTGAATTGGGAGAAATGCCATTTTATGGTCCGACAAGAAATAGTTCTAGGACATGTCATATCAGATAGAGGGATTGAGGTAGACAAAGCCAAAATAGAGATTATAAAAGATCTCTAACCTCCAAAATCCGTACGAGAAATACGGAGTTTTCTAGGACATGCCGGTTTCTACAGAAGATTTATAAAAGATTTCTCGAAAATCACAAAACCTTTGACCGGCCTGTTAATGAAAGATGCTGAGTTCGTCTTCGACGACGACTGTTTAAAAGCATTCGAAACATTGAAATCAGCCCTTATCACCGCACCAATCATGCAACCACCAGATTGGAGACTACCGTTTGAAATCATGTGCGACGCGAGTGATTACGCTGTAGGCGCAGTTATAGGACAAAGGAAGGACAAGAAGCTCCATGCCATCTACTACGCCAGTAGAACCTTAGATCCTGCCCAAATGAACTACGCTACCACAGAAAAGGAACTTCTAGCAGTTATATTTGCGCTTGACAAATTCCGTTCTTACTTAGTAGGAGCAAAAATTATAATATACACAGACCACGCTGCCATAAGGTACCTAATAAGCAAAAAGGATGCCAAACCAAGACTATTGAGATGGATCCTGTTATTACAAGAGTTTGACTTAGAAATCAAAGATAAGAAAGGAACCGAGAACGTTGTTGCAGATCACTTATCCCGAATAGAAGGCATCAGACACGAACCAGTGCCGATAAATGACGATTTCCCGTACGAACGTCTGATAGCCAAATTAGAAAGTGACACACCCAATGCAATCTCGGAAGATCCAGAATTCGAAAAAGCCGTAGAAGCCATCTATGCCCAAGTCACATTACCTTGGTATGCTGACATCGTTAAATACCTCGCTGCGGGCGTGCTTCCACCAGATCTTACTTATCAGCAAAAGAAGAAATTCTTCCACGATCTGAAACACTATTATTGGGACGAACCTCTACTCTTCAAGAGAGGGGCCGACAACATATACCGTCGCTGTGTCCCAGAGGAAGAAATAGAAAATATTATTTCCCAATGCCACTCAGCACCATATGGTGGTCATGCTAGTACATCCAAGACGTGCGCTAAGATTCTCCAAGTTGGCCTATTCTGGCCTAATCTCTGGAAAGACGTTTACATCGCTGTGCAAAAATGCGATAGATGCCAACGAACTGGAAACATCTCAAGAGGCGATGAAATTCCTCAGAAAGGAATCTTAGAGGTAGAAGTCTTCGACGTCTGGGGAATAGATTTCATGGGACCTTTCCCACCTTCTTTTGGAAATAACTACATACTCGTCGCTGTCGATTACGTGTCTAAATGGATAGAAGCCATAGCTGCTCCAACAAATGACGCACGAGTAGTAATCAAACTCTTCAAGAACACTATCTTTCCTAGATTCGGTGTACCCAGACTCGTCATTAGTGACGGAGGATCTCACTTCATATCACGAATATTCGATAAACTTCTCTCTAGATATGGAGTCAAGCACCGAGTAGCTACACCCTATCATCCGCAAACTAGCGGACAAGTAGAGGTCTCGAACAGAGAAATAAAACAGATCTTGGAAAAGACTGTTGCTACCTCAAGGAGAGACTGGTCATCAAAACTACAGGAAGCTTTATGGGCTTATAGGACCGCGTTTAAGACACCAATAGGTACTACCCCCTATAAATTAGTTTACGGTAAATCCTGCCATCTCCATGTAGAGTTAGAGCATAAGGCCTTTTGGGCCATTAAGACACTCAACTTCAACTACACCGAGGCAGGAGAAAAGTGAATCCTGAACTTACACGAGTTGGAAGAACTTCGATTAGACGCCTACGAAAATGCCCGTATCTACAAAGAACGGACTAAAAGGTGGCATGATAAACGTTCAATCAGGAAACAATTCAGTGTGGGAGACATCGTATTGCTTTTCAATTCATGATTAAAACTCTTCCCAGGAAAACTAAAATCTAGGTGGTCTGGACCCTATGAAGTGACTAAAGTACTTCAGAGTGGACCTGTTGAAATTACCGACAAGACAAATGCACCGTTTATCGTAAACGGGCAACGTCTAAAACATTACAATAAGAACGACAACAGTCCTCAAGTTAGCAATATAACATTGCTTGAGCTTCCGGCTCAAACCACAGAATAGCTTCTCACCAAGCTATCGTCAGGCTTTAGACGTTAAAAACAACGCTTATTGGGAGGCAACCCAAATTCCCCTCGTTATTGCATTTCATTTTTCTTTAAAATTCTACTTTGAAAAATCCAACAAAAATCCTAAAATTACTACTACTTTCTACTTTCGTTCATTTTCGTACTTTTATTCTTATTTTATTTTTCCTCTTTTGCCTTTTGTTTCTACCACTTTTCGTTTCTAAAAATCCTGACTTCAATTTCTTGTTTCAAACTTTTCAGGATTTTTAAAAGTCTTCAAAACATTTCTTCTGTTTTCTCCAAATTACCTGCGAATATGGCCGAGTACGATTTCACAAAGGTTCACTTCAAAGGACTCGCCCAAAAGGCAAGATTTGCAGCACTGACCGAAAGAGAATTCGCCTTAACGCTGTATTATGACAAGGCTACTATGGATAAACTAGGGATCACAGATAGCATTCAATACCTGTTCAATCAACTGGGTTGGGAGAACACTGCTCTGAAAACACGTTTCGCTACCTACAAGGATCTTACCTATGAATTCCTTAGCTCTTTCAGATACACACCCAACTATGGCTTTGGAACCCGCTCAGAGTTGATTACCTTCAGATTGTTTGGAATGGACCAAACTCATAGCCGGATGTCACTAGCTAACCTCCTAGGATTCCCTAGCGGACCGCATGTGTTCATCAGTGCAGAAGATGACGATATTGATTTGCAACTCGAGCACTTCTGGGGTAGAATCACAGGCGACTATCACTCTGAACCAGACAGAATGTACAATGATGACATTCATAACCCAGCCTTTAGATACTTCCATAAGATACTAGCTCACACCTTGTTTGGAAAAGAAGAAAATATTACCACAGTGTCTAAGGAAGAGTTATTCATCATGCTCTGTGCTTCTCAGGGACGGACAGTAAATGCAGTGCCTTTCATGATGAGATCCTTCAAACGCCTCACGCTGGAACCTCAGACACCTATTCTTATAGGAGGACTAGTAACAATGATAGCCCACGAGCTTGGACTTAGATTCCATCTAAATGCCAGCACTCGTTTTGGTACCATCAGACCCATGAACATACAATTCTGCTTTAACAGGCGCATCTTAAGAACTATGGGACCTGGACCGTACGAGTACCTTATTAACGAAAAACCAGTACAGCTATTCACACTGCCTGATCATCTGATGACAAGCATCCACAACAAGGATAACTAGCTCTATGAATTGGATGAGCCTATGGGACCTCCTTCACCACAGTCAACACCCCAGAACTATATGTATGACAGTGACCACATTTCTGAGGCACACGATTACATGTACTTTGAGGACGCCGCCTCTGAAAATGAATTAGACCCTATGACTCCTCCACACTACAATACTTATCTTGAGCCTATCCCTGAGGAAACAACCGACAAAATGGATACCGTGTTACTCAGATTGGACGATGTTGATAAAGCTCTGACGAATGTAAAAGCTGATATCGCAAGCGTGCACAGTGACCTGGTAGGCTTCATGGATCTAGTCTGCGACCAACTCGATTACTATTCACGGAAATTTGATGAGTTGAAGGCACGGAAAGATTAGTTATTAGCTCGTAGCAGTAGTTTCAGTTTAGTCTAGTCTAGTTTAGTTTAATTTACTCATTTGGAATTTTCGCATTGTTCGTTTCATTATGTACTACATACAATTGTTTCCATTTTACGTTATTTCAGTTTTAGTTTTTGTTCAAATTATTCTGCCTTTGCATTATTTATTGATTGTTGGCTGTTATATTACATCACCGTAGCAATACTACGCTTTAAAATCACCACGAGTACGCCCACAGAGCAAAATTCTGCGTTCTGCAGATTTTGCTGCTGTGACGACCGTCACAGCCCCATGACGAGCGTCACACGGGTGACGACCGTCACACCTTTGTGACGACCGTCACGCAGCCCAGAACTGCAATCTGATATAACAAGGGTCGTGTTCCCTTCCACTCCCCCCATTATCACTTTCAAACTTCCAAAACTCATACCCCACTACGATTTTCGTTCTCCCCAACTGAACTATAAACCTCAACTCCAAATCCAACCCCCAAACCACTGTTCTGTCACATTTCCCTCTCTTCCGAAAAATCCCAAAACCTCCGGAATCTCTCCATCTTCAACAATGGCCGGAAACGCATATATCAGCAACATTTCCTTCCCTGAGGGCGAGTTAGGCGAGAGACAACGAGCACAGTACATTGCATTTCATCAGAGGTCACTTCAGCCAACTCACTACCCGCACCTTCCATCACTTACGGAGCTCGGACTCCTCGAAGGTGTAACCTGGATGCTTCAACGAGCAGGAATCTGGAACCTCTGCTCCAACCCCCAGCCGACCTACGAACAGCTCACCCTTGAGTTCTTGAGTTCATTCTTGTACATCACCAGCAGCGGCGAACTAAACCAGCACTCAGGTGCCGCTTGCTTCCGGATGTTTGGCGTTAACTATCAGATGCACCAAAACCAGATTGCCGGCATCCTACAGCTACCCCGCGGCGACAACGCTCATCGCCGTATCACTGACCAGTTCCAGCACGAAGCCTTCGCGCTGTGGTATCAGTTGACCGGCCTCAATGTCGATGGTTGGGACTCCCTGCATGCCACTCACATCCATAACCCCGCCATCAGATACTTTCACCGGGCGTTGAGCAACATTATCTTCGCCAGAGACAGCAACCACAAGGTGAACTCCAAGGAGCTCTTCTTTCTGCATTGCGTCTTCAACAATGAACCGGTCAACGCTGCCCCGTTCCTGCTGGCTCACATACAGGCCAACTGCAACCGTGGCTCGAAGCCATTCTACTTTGGCGGGATTGTCACGACGATTGCACTCGGGCTGAACCTTGGCGACCACCTCCAGCACCTCCAGTCCATCCCCTCGGTGTTCCTTGACACCGACCACTGCAGGGCCTCCCATCTCATCCACTCCCGAGCTGACGGGAAATATCATCCGGTTGTGCGTGGCAAGACCGTCAGAAGCATCATCCTTCCGTCCCGCACCCGCATCCATCCTGAGGACGGTACAAACTGGTTGTTCGACCTCACTGCCCCTCCTGCTGCCGTTGTTCCTACTCAGGACCCCACACATGATTCCGAAGATGAAATCCAAGCTGAGTTGGACAGGTCCGAGTAGCTAGAGGCATCACAGCCTCCTCCACCAGTAGGTACATCATCCCGCCGCCGCCGTCACCATCCCGTGCCAGATTACACCGAAGAGGACCTCCGTCGCTCCCTAGACCAGCAGACACAGATACTCACGATGCTGCAGCAGCAGAACCAGCGAGCTGACCAGTTCGAAGCTTGGCACCGGACTAAAATCCAACAACTTCACACCGACCAAGCTACGATCACTGAGAGTCTAGCGAATCTGACCCTGCAGGTCGAAGGACTCCGAGACACGGTTTACCACACCGGAGCCATGAGCTATGAGGACAGAGTCGCCCTTGCTAGAGCCAGAGGACGCCAGCGTGGACGTGACAGGCCCCGGGACTAGATTTTTATTTTTTCCTTCATTGTTTACTATATTTCAGTTCTTTGTATTTTCATTTTCAGTTGTACCTCCCTCTCGCATGCTTCAAGAATCAGTGAGGACACTGATCGAGATAGTGTGGGAGCGGAGCCTTATTTCCACTGTATTCAGAACTTCCCTTATTTACTGTATTTCCATTTCACTGCACTTTTGAATTTTAGTAAGTTCCATTTTTACACTTTCTATTTCTAGCAAATAAAGCTCGTCTATATAATTTTCACGTTACGCAAACCATCCCCACATTATTCAACGTAAACAAAAACTTTCATTTGTTCCTCAAAAGAAAAAGCATCACGAGAATGCACCTGAGTTCAAACCGAGTTTTGAAACTCCGAGGAAACGACAGTTCTAACAAAACCAGTATCGTCCAGACACCTTAGATCTCTAGTTTATGCGAGTCGGTTTCACCACCTACGTGTACCAAAGTCTCAAGTGTCTACGCAAACTCAACCCTAAGTAGTTTATACTAGCAGTCAGCACCATCCTAAAAACACCTCTAAGCGAGCGACCGATGCAAATAAGTGTATGATCTCCAAAAAGATGAAAAATCATGAAAAGAGAGCTAAAAAAGCCCAAGAATATAAGATACGTTTCCTTCTAAGTTAGGTGCTCCTCACCCGAGCATTTAGCCCAAGGGCACGAAAAACCCATTGAAAAATCAATGACACCAAATTATGATCAATAAAGAAGATCAAAAACAAAAACGAGATCATATTCACTAACAGGTCGACTTGCCATGAGAGTGTGCGGACAACGGGCTTAATGTGATTGCGCTAGAACAAACAGTGTGAACTTGCCATGAGAACCTTGACACCAAGATACGGTAGCATGACTGAGACCGATTTGCATAAAAGGGAGACCTCCGGAGACTTGTAGTCCAGTGTCGTCGTGATACTCGTCTTGTTCCTACCAAGAATCCCGGTTTTTCCAAACTCTGCGAACGAAGAAGCAGCCTCGTGCTTGCCGACTCTTCCACGTTTTACTTGAGGACAAGCAAAGATTCAAGCTTAGGGGAGTTTGATAACACGAAATCATATAGATATTTTCATGCATATTTCAACTAAAGTCTAACCGTTTTCGATCCGATTTCGGGTTATTTCCGTGTATTTGTCTGATGTTTTTGCAGGTATTCAACGATCACGTCTAAACAAGGCAACATGAAGAAAAGAAGCAATCCCAGATGAAATATGGACGAAAAAGGAGTGAAAACACAATGAAAAACGCAGCAGAGAGTTTTTGCTGATGTGACAATCGTCACAGATGCATGACGACCGTCACACGGGTGACGACCGTCACACCTTGTGACGACCGTCATGCAGACAAAAACGCCCCACTCAGATTACACGTCAAAAGAGCAGTTCCAATTCCCATTAAATGGTCCACTACTCCCTAAATTATCTTCCTCAAGGTCCATCATCCTCAGAGGTAACCGTTGGAATTTCACCTCTATAAAAAGGGAAGCAGGGGACTTCAAAAAGGGAGCTGCATTCATACCACGAAGTGCTGCCAAATTTACTTTCCAGCAAATTTACTTTCAGTTATTATTTGTATCCATTTCTCCAGTTTTATTTGTATCCCTTTCCTTTATTTCCCTTTCCATTTTACTCATTCCCATTTCCGCTCTTTTGTAATTGTTACTGCACTGTACAATCGAATTGGAACTAAAGACAGAATCCTGCCAACATCTGTGGAGGATCTGTCCAAAGGCCAATTGGCATTATTTACAGGTTTTCATTTTGATCGACTTCTATTTTATCATAATGCAATTTATTATTTATTATTATTATTTATGTTTTTCTTTTCTAAATTCCATGTCTAGCTAAACGTAGGTAATCGATATGTAGTAATAATTCAAATGGGACTTGATAACTCTTGTTTGAAAACTTTTTTTTCACAAAAATAACTTATGGTCTAAGTGTTTAAAAATTGATTTACGAAATAAACTTCGTCGCGAAAGCGAGAACTTATTTTAAAGTAGTTTTGCCACGAAAGTGGGAAATTAATTAAGATACGAACCAACAAGCGAAAGCTGCGGTAAGGTCAGATAGTAAACACTAGGCATTTATTTTAATAACAGCGAAAGCACTTTAAAACGAATTAGAACTTAGAGATTTCCAAAAAGTAATTTTAACCCCGAACGGGATACGAAAGTGTACGTTTGGCCCTTAGGATTATGATTAGCGTCAATAACCATTGTGAGACGAGAGTTTTCAAATCTCCATTTTCTGCTTAAATGAACTGTGAAAACTATTTCATACACCAGTAAATTATCAAGTCCCTGAAGAACATAATTACTACGTATCGATTTAATTAATTAAAAATCCAAACAGTAATCTTAGTTCCCCTTTTAGTGACAACCTTATTCCCTTAAAACATATTCTACCTAGCTAAACATAGTAACTCCCGAGAACACTAGTTTGATTACGAGTCCCTGTGGGATCAATATCTTTTATTACTACGCGATAGACTGTGCACTTGCAGTTAGTTGTATTAGACATAGAAAGTCGCGATCAAACACAGGAACATTCATCCGCCTATCCATACGGGCAAATCATCTATCTAAACACAGGAAACTTCATCCCCCTATCCATACGGGAGAATCATCTGTCTAAACTCAGGAAACTTCATCCGCCTATCCATACGGGAAAATCATCTATCTAAACACAGGAAACTTCATCCGCCTATCCATACGGGAAAATCATCTGTCTAAACACAGGAACATTCATCCGCCTATTCATACGGGAAAATAATCTGAATACAGTTTCTCTGCTTATCTCTGCAGTAGCTAACTCCATTGGTCCCAACCCACAAACCTTCCAGCGCTGACGTGACAACGACTTTGAGGAGGACTCTATTGGGGATAATATTTCGTCAACACGAAGAAATCACGGCGACTTCGCTGGGGATAGAATTTTTCCACCCAATAGGAATTCAATTCTGTCAATCATACTGGACAATAACTCCACCTTATCTTTGCAGTAGTCAAACCCACTGGGGATGCTCTGAAATTAGCTGCCAGACCCCTATTAGACAACAGGCGACAACTTCTGAAATTTTGATTTATGAAACCCTGTGACGCTGACGGAACATCAAACTTGAAGAAGATACTCCGATGGCCGGATAAGATAAACTTCAACAAGCAACTCTGTGGGGGAAAATCTGGCAACAACTCCAAAGTCTACTTATGAAGCTATTCCATGCGGACAAAACTTTCGGACAACAACTCCAACGTCCAATCGTGAAGATGCGGTAGTGCTGAAGAACTCCAAAGTATAATTACGAAGTCGTTTGATGTTGACGACAACACCAAGGTCTAATTATGAAGCAGCGCAATGCTGACGTAACAGCTGCTAGAGAAAACTCTGTTGGGGAATTGCTAACGACGACTCCAAAGTCTAATTATGAAACCGTGTGACGTTGACGTAACAGCCACTCAAAGAAAACCATGCCGATCTCCAAAGTCAAATCATGAAGTTTGCAATGCTGACACAACAGCTATGCAAGGAAAATTCGCTGGGGAATTCCTAACAACAACTCCAAAGTCTAGTTACGAAGTTGTTTAACACTGACAATAACTCCAAGGTCGAATTATGAAGCCGTATAAACTGATAATAACTCCAAGGTCTAATTATGAAGCCATCCACTGCTGCTAACAACTTCAAAGTCTAATTATGAAGCAGTGACACCAAGTAACGATTTCAGCCGTCTAATCGCTGAAATCCGCCTTTAAAAATGCCAACAACAACTCCCAAAGTCAAATCATGAAGCCTTATAGTGCTGATGTAACGAACTTCAAAGTCTAATTATGAAGCCATATCATGATGGTAACATCTTCAAAGTCTATTTATGAAGCCATAACAACAAAATGGGGAGAACTCTGCTGGGGAAATTCTGACGTCAACTGCCAGACATTCAACTTGATGACGAGTAATGACTTCAGATGTCTAATCCCTGAAATCTTTTTCTTAAAATGCTGACGTGACAGCAACCCGAGGGAACACTCCACTGGGGAATTTTTGACAACAACTCCAAAGTCCAATTATGAAGCCGTGTAGAGAACACTCCACTAGGGAAGAAGAGAAATTAATCAAGCACCTCTGATAAGGGAACACATGGCAGGACGAACATTATCATCACATATCTCATGCCACAAATCTGAATATCTGAAAACGATCCTGAACAAGAATTCCAATTACCTGCAGGGAAGAACACCTGAAAACAAAGAGGTAACCAACCTGACTTATGTTTCAAAATGCGTATGTTCGAAAATGGCGTAATGCTCCGTACGACACGGAAATGCTACGTGTTTGAGTAGATGCAAATATGACAATATATGCAAATGCAAATGCAAGCTCAAGCTATCGGGGCCACTCTGATAGTGATGTCTCAACAACATGAATGCTGAGGATAAAGCCAACTCCGTTGGGGATGAACAAGTATCATAAGGTATTCTGGCAAAATAAATGCCGGAAACACAACCAACTCTGCTGGGGAGAGATTAAACACCAATTTCCACTGGGAGGAAAGAACAAACCACCCTGCTGGTGAACCAACTCATCTGGGGAAAGACGCGACACTTCTAGGAAAAGCACACTGTCTGGGCACAGTTTACAAACTCGGAGCCTCGGACTCTGCTGAGGATCAACATCCTGTCAATGGCATGACAACCTGTGGGGAGAAGGGAAATCGTCCTCTGGGTATAATCCTTTTGAACCAACAACTTGGTTAAACTCTGCGAGAACCTCCCATGCTGGGGATTGAACGTGCATATCTTCGATCCGCTGAGGAGCGCGACCTCTGCAGGGGGTATTGATTTTGACTTGCTGGGGATATCCTGTGGACAACTTCCCTGAGGACACTCTTCTGGGGAGAATAATCCCTCATTCGGTAAGGGATAACGTCATTCCAACTCTCTGGGGATAAGATGCGACTAGCCGAGGAATGACATCAACTGAAATCAGGCTCTTCATCAAGAGATTTTGGTTGGGGAAACATGAGTTCCATCCACCTTCTCGGAAATTTGCCCCAAAAATACCAACATGCCCCAGTCTGAACACTTCGTCTTGAAAGGAAAGCTAGACATGGTGCTACCTCACAATACCTTGCCCCTGAACCGACACCAACTTCCTGATAAAGACTCTTCGATTTCTGTACCCTGACGGTTAGATATGAACTGTTTCTGCTTGTCAAACCCAAAAGGATGTCCCAAAAAAATCTTTTGTTCTTAGGGTGACCTGCCCCGGTCTTGCAATAACCTTTTGCCCCTGATCGGTCGATTCGTGAAGCAATGCCCCTAGCTGCGAGAGATCTGCCAAATCTCGACCTAACTTGCCCCAGATTAACTGATTCTTGGATGGCTGACTCCCACTGGGGATTAATTGATATATCCTGCCCCTGCTCACGAAACATTCAGACATTCTGCATTCTATCCTGATCAAACTTCCCACTGTAGGAAACTTTCCTGCTGCATGCGCTTACTCGCAAGTAAAACAAGTTGTTCTGCATAAAAGATATATTAAATGCAATGCATATGACAGTTTCAAAATCCAAGTCTGTTCACTGGAAAAAAATTTATGACTATCAATGTTGATAAGAGGAACCCTTTTAGGAGTCAGTTTCAATGCGATCTTTACCGAAGTATGCTCTCGAACTAAACCTGTTTCAATTAGGACTTTTTCGGGTTGTAACGTGGTCAGGTTCACGGTTAACAAGGAAAGATATAGGCTCAAAGTTTATTTCGACCCACCCTTTCTCCTTGATGTTCTCCAATCCTATGTTCAGCTAATTCGACCTTAGCATTCACCTTTCAAAGGTGGAGTGATAGTTCAAGAAATCATTCTTTTTCGAAGTGACATTCACTCTCTTTTCGTCTTTGTTTGGGCACCGGTAGCCATACGATTTCGTTCTGGTTTGAGGATTTTTCTTTTGTAATCCTTTTCGCTTTTCGTTTTTCGCTTTTTCGTTTTCCCCTAACTTTTTCCTGGACTAACTCCTTTGAGTTTCTTCGATTTTGAAGTCCAGCGGGGTACCCTAATTTTTGCCTAAGTCGCTTGCTTTCAAGATTCGACTTAGCGGGCTTTTTCTTTCGATTCTTTTCTTTTTTTCTTTTTTTTTGAACAAATCGTATGGCATCGGCTCGTATGACTTGTTAAAAGAGATCGTGACTGTTTCACTCCTTATCGGCAAGGTTTCACCATCATGGTTCTTTAGGTACGACCTATAACAGTGTGATTGATCCTCGAACGGACACTCCTTTTGTTATTTGAACGCCTGATCAAATTAACTGACACCTACCCTGCCCCGGGTTAATATTGAGGGTTTTTTATCTTCAGAAAGAAACTCCTACAACTAGGCTCAAAGGGGTTAACAAAGGATTATCTTCCTTATATCTCCGGTGTTTAGGGATTGAAACAATGCTTGTACATCCTCAACAGGTTTTTATCCACAAGCATACAATCGGAAGCTTATTCGTCATCTGTTTTCGTCATCCTCCCCGGATTCCACTTAACAAGCGTTTGAAATAAATGAAAACACAAAGAGTGAACATGGCTGGATTAATTCAAAACATGCATATTTATTTCATTTATCAATATCAGTTAAAAAACAACAAGTTTTACGAACGAAAATTTGCAATTCTAACAGGAAGGAAACTATAAATGCAAAGACATGAACAAGATAACATGAAAATTTCCAATGTCTCAGAACCGGACTTCTTGCATTTTGCCTTATCGGCGAGTCAACCATCCTCAGAAACCATTGTTGGAGGTAGCCTGCTGCTGTCTTGACCTGTTTTCCACGACCCGACCAAATCTAGGAACCTTTTTCATCAACCCGACCTTTGCTTGTCCGTGGCCCTGCACCACATTGGGGACCCTATCAGAAAAGCTGATAGCCTTGTTGTCGATCAAATCTTGGACATTATGCTTGAAAGCGTGGCAACCCTCAATATCATGTCCGGGTGCCTCGGAATGAAACTCACAATGCTTACTGGCGTCGAAACCAAATGGAGGTGCGCCCGTTGGTGGGGCCAACATTCTCTTTTCAACAAGGTGCAACCCTAACAAGGTCTGAAAGAGTTCAGCATACGTTGATGGAGGTGCCTCAAATACCCTCTTTGACTTCCCCTCCTGAATTCTTCGTTGAGCCGGATGCTGGCGTTTCATGCGCTACTGGTTTTGATCAACCCGTTCCTCAGGCTCATGCACTGTTGTCGCTACTGCGAAAATCAGCGCCGACATGACAGAAGAGTCGCCACCGTGCGTTATTTATCCCAACGGAGGGAAAGGAAACGCTCGAAGTAAACCTCACAAAAAACGGGGAAAGGTATGGTCATCGCAACCAAAACCTGGGTTCGGGAGTCGATTACGCAAGGGGAAGGTATTAGCACCCCTCACGTCCGTCGTACTCGACGGGATCCACGCTTGCTTGGGTTGTCTAAAGGATGCAAAACAATCTATCTACGGCTGCTAAATCTAAACGGAAGGGAATTGACTCGATAGAGCGTCGCACTCTATGCCTACGTATTCTCAAGAGAGAAAGTCAGAGTCAACGTAGTTCGGGACTACAGGGAAAATTGGCTCGCCAAGACCTCGCGTCTTGTGCCTACGTACTTCCACACTACATGGAAGATCAGTATCTCTCCAGCTAGTTGTCGTGCAACTAGTATTGCAGTATTCAAAGATTTATTCTCCGCAGAGTATCGAGTGCTCGTGCAGTTAGCAAATTTTCGGGTTTACCGGTATTCAACCGTCTCGCACCTTGATTGGCTGAGAGCCGTTCGCTCCTCACCCAGTCAAGTCCAAGCCGCTTGAATAGGGGCAGCTGTTGCACCCCAAAATTTGACCAACCGGGTCTCGTATCTGGCCTGAGGTTTCGACGCATAACCGCATTCGCATCTGCATATTGCATACAGTGCATTTTTCATTTGTTTTGATTTTATCGGGATCACAGCTCTCGTCTCGCGTCTCAGGTGTTTTTAAACAGTTTGGATAGATAGAATCGTATTTTTGGGATATTTCGGTGCCCGTTTATTTTTACCGGCTATTTTGGTGCGCTCTCGCGGTGTTATGTGTCGTTCGGTGCTTATTTTGTTCCTCTGGGAATTATTGTGAGTTTTCTGGATTTTATTGGCTATTTTTAGGGTCTAAATAGATTTTTAATCATTTTAGAATTTTATAGAAATAAATAGCATTTTTCATTTTTAGAATATTATTAGTTTTTAATAGTTTTAATATTTTTTAATTCATTTTTTAGAATATTAGATATTAAATAGATTTTATCTTTTTTTTAATAGGATAATATAGATTTTCTTTTAGATATAGATTTTTTTTCTTTAATAGAGTTTCTTTTAAATAATATAGTTTTATTAGAAATTTAATAGAGATTTATTAATTTTTAGATTAGTGAATTTATTAGAGTGTTATTAGTTTAGCAATTAATTGAGTTTAGTTTAGTAATTAGGATTAGATGTTAATTAGATTCTTAATTTTGTTCTTAATTCTGTTTTTTTCTGAATTTATGTGTTTTTTTTCGTTAAGCCCATTCGCAGGCCCAGTATTGCTTTTTGTCCATTTTCAGAATCAGGTCCATTTGTCCAGAATTTTTTCCAGCAATTGCCAGAAGGATCTAGAAGCGTGCAGAAACATCTCAGTGCTATAAAGTCTCAGCGCCACGTGTTGAAGAAAAGGGAGGACCCACGTTTTTCACGATCATCACGCCACGTCTCACACGGACCCCCTCTCTCTGCCACGCGTGGGACACGCGTCCCACATGCACGCCGTCCCTCCACTACCCCTGGCCACGCGTACGCATCACAGCGCCCACCGTCTTCCTTCACCGGCCGGCATGCATGGCCGGCGGCCACCATCAACGTCGCCGGAAACCCTAAAACGCCCAGAAAATCCCCAGAAACCTCCGATCAAACCTCCATAACTTCCTCTAAGCTTCATCATCCTCTCCAGAAATTCATCAAAAACGATGAATATTCATCATCAAGCTTCAACCAATCCAACCACCGTCATCATCTCTAGATTCAACACTCAACCAATTTCAAGAATCATCATCATCCAGAAAATCATCAGTGAAGAAACCTTCAAGCGTCTTTCTGATCAACATTCCTCAAGTGTTCTTCACCAGTCATCAACAATCTCCATCAGTCTTCCTCATCTCCAGAATCGGCAAGATCATCATCAATATTCGTGATGTCCATCAAGGTTCGTCAGATTCCAATCCGTGTTCATTAGATTCGTCAGTTCTCAAGAACCCTTCAGTTGCTTCAAGATCAGAACCAGAGTCTTCCAATCTTCATTATCTCAACAAACGAACCCTAGACGCCTTTGATCTCCATCAACGAGAACCACTGTTCTCCAGATTTGTCATGCTCATCTTTACCAGCAAATCTTTATCAGCGATCTTCGTCATCATCATACAACTCATTATTTCCAGAAAACTCTTCGCAAGAACGCCGTTTTTCCAGACATCGCACGGATCTTCGCCTTCTCCGATAAGGATCCTCAACGGAAGCTTCACCACAGGCTCATGCATGTTGTTACCAGAACTCGCATCAAGATTCCTGCGCGTTTCCCAGAAATTCTTCAAGTGTTCATCAAGGATTCTTCAACGGACCTTCATCTTCTTAAGAAGTTTCTGTTGAAGTCTTTAGGCTGCGATTTGAATCTGTACGGGTTGAATGTTTGTTATTGAGTATGAGAGAAAGGCTGAGAATGGTGAGAACGAGAGAGAACGAGGTTGAGGAAGGGAGAAGGAGAGGAAGACGGCGGCGGCGGTTGAAGGGGAAGTTTAGGCTAGGGTTTTCAGAAAGAGAAAGGGAAGAGAGGAAGGAGAAGGATGGATTGGGCCAGGCCCAATCAAATTTTTGGAGACACCTTCCCCCCTCGTTTTTTGCTGAGAATGGGCTGGGCCCAACGAGGTGACATGCTGGTTACACCCTCGTTCCAGCTCTACACCCCCCTCCCTGGATTTCTGTTTGTTTTTTGTGTGAGTTGTTTTGGGCTGGGCCCAGACTTTATTTTTACTAGCTTGTACACCCCTTTCTGTAACTAACCCCATCCCCTTGTACATTTTCTTTTATTTTTTCTTAGTTTTTTACATGAAGAAATATGTGGAGAAAAATATGAGAAAAAAATAAGAGAAATGTGCATTGAGAAAAAGAATAAGAGCAAAATATAAAAAGAAAGAAAATAGAGAGAAAAATATTGAAAGAAAAAGGAGAAAGAATATGAGAAAAAGAGATAGAAAATATATTAAAAAAAAGAAAGAGGAGAAAAATATAGAAAAAAATATGAAAGAACATGAGAAAAAATAAAGAGAAAAATATATTGAAAAAATAGAGAAATAAAGAAAGGATATTTTGAAAGAAAAAGGGAGAAAATGATTGGAAAAGAATAAAAAATATTAAAGTAGGCTTAATATTTTTTAGAGTACATTTTCTTTTAGGATATATTTCCATAGAGATTATTTTACCATTTTAGGATAGTTTAGAAGCCCACTTGTTAGGGGGCTATTTTCCATTCGATTTTTCAGGATAGAATAGGATAGTATTGCCTAGGAGCTTATTTTCAGTATTCAACTCATTGTAACTATTTTTCAGAATGTTAATAAAACGAGATTTGAGCTGTGGTCCCGATAGTAGCCGAACTACAGCTGCTCTGATTCCTTGTACCAGACGAGGATATGTAGGCATAGGATGCGATATCCTAGCGAGCACACTAACAACTGACTTTCTGTTCTCTCGCTGCTGTGCGATCGAGACTTTCCCGCTGACGACTAACTGTACCCTTTTTTTCTCTCTTGCTAGAGGGCATTTGAGACCAAGCCGTAGTTTTGCCCATAGGTTCCCGTACCTGTTGAAGCCAGTTGATTTTCTCACTGCTGTGTGAGAATACCCTTGTTTAGCCGTAGGTAGCCTGAACTACGTAAAGCTCTGATCTTCCATGCAGTGTGGAAGTACGTAGGCACAAGACGCGAGGTCTTGGCGAGCCAATTTTCCCTGTAGTCCCGAACTACGTTGACTCTGACTTTCTCTCTTGAGAATACGTAGGCATAGAGTGCGACGCTCTATCGAGTCAATTCCCTTCCGTTTAGATTTAGCAGCCGTAGATAGATTGTTTTGCATCCTTTAGACAACCCAAGCAAGCGTGGATCCCGTCGAGTACGACGGACGTGAGGGGTGCTAATACCTTCCCCTTGCGTAACCGACTCCCGAACCCAGGTTTTGGTTGCGATGACCATACCTTTCCCCGTTTTTTGCGAGGTTTACTTCGAGCGTTTCCTTTCCCTCCGTTGGGATCAATAACGCACGGTGGCGACTCTTCTGTCACCCGGCGCCGATTTTCGCAGTAGCGACAGCTGGCGACTCTGCTGGGGACTGCGATAGTTCCCCATGCATGTGGGATCCAACGTCCCCTAAGAGAGAGTCAATCCTAGCGCTTGTTTGCTTGTCTATTGGGGCTTATTTATCGATATTATCTGTTGCTGTTGGGGTGTTACGGGTGTTCTATGATTGAGAGGTAAGCCGGACCTGGGCTTGAGTATGCACCTAGATATAGTTGCGGAGAAGTAGTAGACGAACCTGTCTACTGAGCAGGCACAGTTCCCTACGAAAATCTGCGCTCAGACGAGGTTCTCGCAGAGGTGCTCCTTTGCGGTCCTGAGGATCTGAGGGGAGTCCAGACGTGAGGATTGTCGACTCTGGGAACCGATCATTTGGAAGTTAGCTAAGTGAGGCCTCTTCAGGACTCGATGATGCCACTCCTTCTGGGAATCGTATCGTCAGTTCTGAAAGTATGTGACGCTAACGACCGCATAGGATGCCGTACCTTGTCAGATATAGGTCCACACCTGTGAGTGGGGTTTTTTTGTGTGCAGGAAACTTGACTTCCAACCTACCTGTTATTCTGGTCTTCTCTTCAGAGCAACCGTACTCCGTCAGCAGTGCAACAGTATTTAGATTGTGTGGGGGCTGTGATCCCGTGTTTGTGGTATTGCATTGCATTTTGCATAGGCATCTTCGCATCATATTGCATACCATTCGCCAGCTAGTCTGAGCTCTTATCCAGCCATTATTTTGGTTCTGAAGGTGAATATTGAAGACGACCAAGAGGTTGAAGCAGATTTAAAGCAGATTTGATCAGAGTCAAGCAGTGAAGTCAGCTGACAGTTGTTGGTAGCTATGTTAGAGAGCAGCTTCCAGTTTGTTGATACCTTGTCAGGTTTCACCGTGACGTCCAATCCTCTGTATGGATCTCCGCACGACGAAGACTTTCCGCAAGTAAACAACCTTACTGCAGCTCAGCTTGTGCAGCCATCTGTTGAAGACCAAGGTCTGCGTGAGCAGTTTGTTGCCCGAGGTGAACGTTCTCCTTCTGTTGATGTCTCAGACTACCAGGGTTTTGCCTTCCCTGTGCCAAAGCCCCGAAGAGAGGTCCCGACAGCAAAGAATGAAGACCCATTAGCTCCCGTGTATGCTGAAAGGTTTCGTGCATTAGATGAGAGATTCAAAGCCTTGAAAGGTAAAGACGCTGTTACTCCTAGTGCTGCAGATATGTGTCTGGTTCCTGGCCTAGTGTTGCCTCCGAAGTTCAGAATGCCGAGGTTTGAAAGGTACAAAGGAGATAGCTGCCCGAAGCAACATTTGGTGATGTTCTGCCAAAGAATGACTTCATTTGTGCACAACGACAAGCTGATGATTCATTGCTTTCAAGATAGTCTGACTAGGGCACCTCTGAGTTGGTATATGCAGTTAGAGCACGATCAGATCCGATCATGGATGGACTTAGCCAATGCCTTTCTGAAGCAGTACGACTATAATCTTGACGAAGCTCCTACTCGCGTGCAACTGCAAGAATTGTCTCAAGGGAACAATGAATCTTTCAGAAAGTATGTTCAGAGATGGAGAGAATTTGCTGGTAGAGTGCAACCACCGCTCCTAGACCAAGAGCTGAAAGGCATGTTCGTAAACTCCTTGCAGAGCCCGTACTTCGAAAGAATGTTTGAAACCGCACCAAATTTCTCTGAGTTGGTAAGGACGGGAGAGCGCATCGAGTATGGTTTAAAGACTGGAAGAATCCCGAATGTTTCAAGAGGTCAGGCCAGTGAAACTGAATCTCTCTATAGCTCTCAATCTGAAGATGAAACTATGATCAATGCGGTCCTGACAGATGTTGGATATCCTCAAGTCGAATCGGTGAAATCTGTTGGTTCTCCGTCTTCTCAGCGGTCAGTATCTTCTGTGTCTCGTTATTCTGGACAGACAACTGTGCCTAGGGCACCCCATCGGGAACCTTATGTCGCTCCTCTTGCAAGTCCACGAGCCCGTGGCCGAGGTTATCAGAATCAACGTCAGAATCAGAACCGACCTCGTAACAACCTGGAACGAAGGAATGGTCCTTCTCACCCAGTGCCTATGCCGTATAGCCAGTTGCTACCATCTCTGATCCAGAAGTCTTTGGTGGAACCTAAAGCTCTTAAGCCAGTTCCAGAACCTTACCCTCCTGGGTACAATCCCCACGTTCAGTGTGGTTATCATGGTGGCTCACCGGGGCATTCGACAGAAGATTGTAAAGCATTTCAGGCGAAAGTACAACAGTTGATTGACCAAGATCGCATTTCCTTTCGAGAAGGGTTTCTGTTTGTTCATCCCAACCGCTCAGCTGTCTAAGCTCGTAGACTCGGAAAGTATTCTCCAGCAAAAGCCAGTGGTTCAGACAGGCAGACATCCTCAGCATTGGCAGTCCTCAGACCTTTATATCATTTGCATTTGTAGTTTCTTTTTCTGTTAGTTACTACCTGCTTTTAAACATTGTATGTTTCGAATGGCGATAATAATAAAGTGACTATGCATTTTTCTGAATTAATCATGTCGCTGTCGCTCATTTACTGCATTGCACTGACACTTGCATTTTTATTCACTCCACTTTATCACTGTGACTAGCAAAGATTGGAGGGAGGATGACGAAATAAACTCATAACCGATGATCGTATGCTTTCAGATAAGACCGTACCGATGACGTACAAGGCATTGTTTCAAATCCCCTAAACACTGGAGATATAAGGAATTAGTCCCTTGTTAACCACTTCGGGCCAGGAAGTAGAAGTTTTTTCGGACTTTTAAACCCTCACATCTTAACCCGGGGCAGGGTAGTTGTCAGTTAGCTTGACCGAGCGTTCAAGTCTTATAGAGGAGTGTTGTCCTTCGAGGACCAATCACATCATATTCCTCGCCAGAGGTCGTACCTCATCAACCACAATGGTTAAACCTCACCAATCAGGAGTGAGACAGTTACAATCCTTTCGGAGCAATCAAGACAACCAGTGTCACACAACTTTGTTCCAAAAGAAAGAAAGAAAGAAAGCCCGCTAAGTAGAAAGAAAGAAAAAAGCTGGAAAGCTAATACTTAGGCAAAAATCAGGGGCATCCCGCTGGACTTCAAAAGAAAACGAAAAACGAAAAGAACTCAAAATGAGTCAGTCCAGGCAAAAGTTAGGGAATCAAAAGAAAGAAAAAGAAGGGATCAATAAAAAACATTTTTCCCCAGCAAATCACAAAGTCGTGTACACAGACACCGAAAGCGAAAAGGAGTAACTATCACTCTGAAATCCTTGTGAATTCCTTAATTGTGGTTCTTACCATTCAACATACCTCTTAAAGAGGCGAGCGCTTGTGCCAGGTTAACTGAACCTTAGGATCGGAGATCATCACGTAGACGGGGTGGGTACAAATCAAAATTTGAGCCAAATATCCTTTGTTTCACGAACCGTGAACCCGACCACGATACAACCCTCAAAAGACCTAATTGAGGTAGGGTTATTCTGAAGCGCATTACGATAAGGTCGAGTAACCTGACTCCTTCTTGACTTGCTAGTCACATCCTTGTTGTATTTTTCACTGATCACGTAAGCACTACGTTTGAACTTTGATTCACTCGTCACTCACAATCATATGCATGTAAATGAGTGACAGCTCAAGTTTTCTCAAAATCTGCATAACCACTGCATTAAGATTACCATTCGTGAACAGACGATTCTAATTGCAGGCTAGTAGTTGGCATGAAAGGAATTCCAGCAGGAATAATCAAGCAGGACTGAGTAATTCAGCAGTCTGAACCAGAATGGGGTATGTTGTGAAGATCTGTGAATCAGGGGCATTATCTTCCAGTAAGTTCGGAATCAGTTAGTCTGAGGACGAGTCCCGAAGCTTCAGTTGATTAGGGGCAGTTGTTTGAGAAGCAGTTGATCAGAAGGGAGTCTTCTCGGGAGCCAATCAGGGGCAGTTATTCAGAGCGTTGAGATTTGAAAGCAGATATTTCAGGTGGATAATCAGATCAGGTTAAGTCGCTAGAACGCTCATTCAGGGGCAAGTCAGTTCAGAAATGATGAAACCAGTCAGGGTGATAGGTGTCTAATGGAGATTGAATGCTGTTGTTGTACAGATACCGAGGCAATTATTCCCGAAGTCGTCTCATAGAGAGCTGTTCAGAGCAGTATTCCCAAGAGCTAGATTGGGGCAAGTTGAATTGTACTGGGGCATGTTGTTCAAGCCAGTCTTGTTATCCCCAGCTGAGTGCACTGGGGCAAGTTGTTCAAACCAGTCTGTTTATCCCCAGCCGAAGTTGAGTATCGGGGGATCATGTCATTACCCTTGTCAAAACCTGAACCTTTCAAATAAAAAGGCCTTGCTGCCGTTGGATCATTATCCTTCAGTTTAAACCTGTTGCGTGTCAGTAACTAGTCATTTCCAAAGCCCAGTTCTCGTCTGGCCCACCCTTTCGTAAGCATCAGTTCCCGTCTGGTGCAGTTTAATGTAAGCGTCAGTTCCCGTCTGGTGTAGTTTATTGTAACCGGTTCTCGTCTGGTCACCGTTTCTTCAAGTGTTGTATCAGTTCTCGTCTGGTACATGCCGTCGCGTAACCAGTTCTCGTCTGATCATCGTGTGTTTTAACCTAAGTGTTATACCAGTTCTCGTCTGGTGTATGTCAGCTTTCAGCCAGTTCTCGCCTGGTTGTCTATACCTCAGTCTGTTATTCCAGTCAGCCCCGTCTGATGTTCAAACCAAATCAATTCTCGTTCGATAACCTATCTTCCTATCAGTTCTCGCCTGGTAGTCTACTTTGAATGCTAGTTCTCGTCTAGTATTTTTCATATCTTCCACTGTGTACATAGTCCATGTTTATCCTAAACTAAAAAAAAACCTAAAGGTATCTGACACAGTATTTCCCAATGACCCGCATGTTGTCATGTTTCCCGATACGAAGCTCGACTGATGCCAGCGCTCCGAGTAATGTTTGAATTCCTTGTGGATGTTGTTAAATCAGAATTGCCACTCTTCAGCAGATAAAAGTTGCTTATTATCCCCGGAAGAGTCGAGATCGTATTTTACCCCGTATCAGAGTAGGATCAGAAGGATCCTCAGCAGATTAAGATCGACATCCTTGATAGTAGGGGCATTTCCAGCAGTGTGCCGCGCGGAATCAACCTCAGTTTAGGTCAATCCCCGCAGAGTACAATCAGTTGTCAATGGTTTGAAGGAAGCATCCCCAAGCAGAGTTGTTTTCTTTCCCCAGTAAAGTCACCGAAGCAGGATTCTTTCCCCAGCACCGGGTCACAAGTGCAGGTGTCGTAGGAAATTGTTCGTATACCGAAGTATGCAGTAACTGATGGTGCCAGACTGAGGTCTCCAGCGAAATTGAGATTCCCCACCAGAGTCATGCTCTCTCCTGAAGTTGGATGATTCCCTCTTCCCCAGTAGAGTGCTGGAACAGCTGATGTTGTATTCCTCTGCAGAGTTGTACTCTCCCCCGAAGTCAGATGATTCTTTCTTCCCCAGCGAGATCGAAATTCCTCATCAGAGTTATACTCTCCAGTGAAGTAGAATTATTTCTCTTTCCCCGGCTGAGTCCGCAAACCTCCAAGAGAGCCGAATCCTTGGAAGCAGTTGGGACCTTGAGTGGATGTTCCCTAGCAGAGCGTGGGGCAGCTGATGCTGTATTTTCCCCAGAGGCGCGCTCTCTCCAGCGAAGCAGAATGACTTCTCCTTCCTCAGCCGAATTTGCAAGTGTCAAAGAGGGCCGAATCCTTGAAAGTTGATCAGATCATGATTGGTTTTCCCCAGTGGAGTGTTGAGCAGTTGAAGTGGTTTCCCCACAGAATCATCCTCCCCAGAAGAGTAGCCGAGACGGCCGCGCAGTTCATTCTCGCGATTGATATCAGCAAGCCTGGTTGCTTGTACAGTTTCGTCCACTGCAACAGATCAACTGAGGTTGTTTTCCCTGCAGCAGTCCGCAGAAGATCAATTCCCCAGACAGAGTCTGATTGATATTGGCGTGTCCGCGTTCTCCTCAGCAGGATGATTCCTTCATCTGAGTAGTTCTTTCACCTTGACAGGAGAATCTCCCCTCGGCATTTATTTTGCTGACGGGATCGCATCATTGTGCATGACTGCATAGCATTTAACACTGCATAGCACCGTGCATGATTGCATAGCACCTAGCATAAACGCATAGCATTCCCACCGTGTGGGGCATGGCGCAGAAGCATAGGCATCATAAGCATGATCCAGGTTACTATCATTCTTGTCTTACAGGTGTTCCACCAAGAGACCAGTTGCTCAGGACGATTCCTGATGTTCTCTGCAACAAGGTCGCTTTCCTAAGGTGATTTTTAAGACCCCGGTGTAATCCCCACAATCGCTCGCTCAAAGACAATTGTTGAGATCCCCAACGGAGTCTTCAGTTCAAGACGATTCTTGAATTCCTCAGCAGAGCCGTTTGCTTAAGATGATTCTTAAGACCTCAGTACAACTTCCCGAGTTGTTCGCCTAGTATGATGCTTGAGTTCCCCAGTAGCGTCCCCAGCAAGAGTTGCCCAGGAAGATTCCTGGAATACCCAGCAGAATAAAAGTCTCCAGAAAGGTTATCAGTTCAGGATGATTCTTGAAGGTGCCCGACGGAGTTGTTTGTTCAAGATGATTCTTGAAACCCCTAGCAGCGTGATATGTCTGTTCCAACAGTGATGTCTAATCTGAAGATTGACTTCGTAAACGCCTGAAGGCGGCATCAAAATGTTCCTGTGGATTCAGGTTTCCGTGCTGATGAATCAACGCTTATCTGAAGACAAAGTTCAAAAGCTTGTAGATATAGCAAAGTGATCCGTGTTGGCCTGAAGACCAAGTCAGTTGTCCTGAGGTGATGATTGATCGCGATCAAGTGAATATTGTTTCTTCTGACTGAAGTCGAAGATGTTTCTCCAGCTGAAGCGGAGTTTGCCTGAAGGCAAAGTGTTTGAATCCCCGTAGAGTCATGAACGGCTCAGGATACCATTTCTCTGACTGAAGTCATAGATTTCCCAAGCTGAAGCGAAGATGCCTAAGGGCAAGGTTATCCCCAAGATCATGAATGACCTAGGATTCATTTTTCGGACTGAAGGCCGAAGTATATCCCTGACTGAAGTCTCGGATACTCCATAGTAGAGGCGGAGTTGCCTGAAGGCAGACCCATGTATCCTTGAAGGCCAAAGACCATTTCTTCAGACTGAAGTCGAAGATACCTCCTGCAGAGTTGCCGACGGGCAAAGTTTACATCCTTGAAGGCCAAGGATGTTTTTCTAGCTGAAGCTGGAATAGCCGACGGGCAGGGTTTCATCTTTCTTCAGAAGAACTTGAAGATTCTCCAGCGGATCTGGAGTGGCCAGGGGCCAGGGTTTCATTCATATTCAGGAGTACTTGAGGATCTTTTCTAGCTGAAGCTGGAAGTGGCCAGGGGCCAGGGTTTCATATATCTTTAATGTTGAAGTTCCAAGGTGGGTCAGTTGCGCAGCAGTATTCCGATGTTCGTTATGGTTCTGAGGGTGAACCCCAGATCAGAGTGTGCTCGGTTAAGTCTCTCATTCCCAGCGGAGTAGTTTCAAATACGCAGGTGTACCTTTTGTTCCATTTACTAAGGGTGAACCCCAGGTCAGGTCAGGTTATGTTTGTTCGACGGCGAGGTTGAACGTTTGGATTTGACGGCGAGGTCAGATCATCATTTGTCTGACGGCGAGGTTGGATGTTTGTTCGACGGCGAGGTTGAACGTTTGGATGTGACGGCGAGGTCAGATCATCAGTTGTCCAGCGGCGAGGTTGGATATTTGTTTGACGGCGAGGTTAGACTCTGTAAATCCCCAGTAGAGATGATGTTTGTACGACGGCAATGTCGAGTGTCTCTCAGAGCGATGTTTGTTTCCGACGACGATGTCAGATTCAGTTTTCCAGCGGCGATGTTGGGCATGTCAAGTTGATCCAGTCTTCTGACGGCGATGTTAGGTGATGCAGATCCTTTAGTTCTCCAGCGGCGATGCGGGGTATTTTGTTCAGTATTGTATTTTCTCCAGCGGCGATGCGGGGTATTTTGGTTGATCAACGGCGATGTCAGATCAGTATCTCTCCAGCTAGTTGCCATGCAACTAGTATTGCAGTATTCAAAGATTTATTCTCCGCAGAGTATCGAGTGCTCGTGCAGTTGGCAAATTTTCGGGTTTACCGGTATTCAACCGTCTCGCACCTTGATTGGCTGAGAGCCGTTCGCTCCTCACCCAGTCAGGTCCAAGTCGCTTGAATAGGGGCAGCTGTTGCACCCCAAAATTTGACCAACCGGGTCTCGTATCTGGCTCGAGGTTTCGACGCATAACCGCATTCGCATCTGCATATTGCATACAGTGCATTTTTCATTTGTTTTGATTTTATCGGGATCACAGCTCTCGTCTCGCGTCTCAGGTGTTTTTAATCAGTTTGGATAGATAGAATCGTATTTTTGGGATATTTCGGTGCCCGTTTATTTTTACCGGCTATTTTGGTGCGCTCTCGCGGTGCTATGTGTCGTTCGGTGCTTATTTTGTTCCTCTGGGAATTATTGTGATTTTTCTGGATTTTATTGGCTATTTTTAGGGTTTAAATAGATTTTTAATCATTTTAGAATTTTATAGAAATAAATAGCATTTTTCATTTTTAGAATATTATTAGTTTTTAATAGTTTTAATATTTTTTAATTCATTTTTTAGAATATTAGATATTAAATAGATTTTATCTTTTTTTTAATAGGATAATATAGATTTTCTTTTAGATATAGATTTTTTTTCTTTAATAGAGTTTCTTTTAAATAATATAGTTTTATTAGAAATTTAATAGAGATTTATTAATTTTTAGATTAGTAGATTTATTAGAGTGTTATTAGTTTAGCAATTAATTGAGTTTAGTTTAGTAATTAGGATTAGATGTTAATTAGGTTCTTAATTTTGTTCTTAATTCTGTTTTTTTTCTGAGTTTATGTGTTTTTTTTCGTTAAGCCCATTCGCAGGCCCAGTATTGCTTTTTGTCCATTTTCAGAATCAGGTCCATTTGTCCAGAATTTTTTCCAGCAATTGCCAGAAGGATCTAGAAGCGTGCAGAAACATCTCAGTGCTATAAAGTCTCAGCGCCACGTGTTGAAGAAAAGGGAGGACCCACGTTTTTCACGATCATCACGCCACGTCTCACACGGACCCCCTCTCTCTGCCACGCGTGGGACACGCGTCCCACATGCACGCCGTCCCTCCACTACCCCTGGCCACGCGTACGCATCACAGCGCCCACCGTCTTCCTTCACCGGCCGGCATGCATGGCCGGCGGCCACCATCAACGTCGCCGGAAACCCTAAAACGCCCAGAAAATCCCCAGAAACCTCCGATCAAACCTCCATAACTTCCTCTAAGCTTCATCATCCTCTCCAGAAATTCATCAAAAACGATGAATATTCATCATCAAGCTTCAACCGATCCAACCACCGTCATCATCTCTAGATTCAACACTCAACCAATTTCAAGAATCATCATCATCCAGAAAATCATCAGTGAAGAAACCTTCAAGCGTCTTTCTGATCAGCATTCCTCAAGTGTTCTTCACAAGTCATCAACAATCTCCATCAGTCTTCCTCATCTCCAGAATCGGCAAGATCATCATCAATATTCGTGATGTCCATCAAGGTTCGTCAGATTCCAATCCGTGTTCATCAGATTCGTCAGTTCTCAAGAACCCTTCAGTTGCTTCAAGATCAGAACCAGAGTCTTCCAATCTTCATCATCTCAACGAACGAACCCTAGACGCCTTTGATCTCCATCAACGAGAACCACTGTTCTCCAGATTTGTCATGCTCATCTTTACCAGCAAATCTTTATCAGCGATCTTCGTCATCATCATACAACTCATTATTTCCAGAAAACTCTTCGCAAGAACGCCGTTTTTCCAGACATCGCACGGATCTTCGCCTTCTCCGATAAGGATCCTCAACGGAAGCTTCACCACAGGCTCATGCATGTTGTTACCAGAACTCGCATCAAGATTCCTGCGCGTTTCCCAGAAATTCTTCAAGTGTTCATCAAGGATTCTTCAACGGACCTTCATCTTCTTAAGAAGTTTCTGTTGAAGTCTTTAGGCTGCGATTTGAATCTGTACGGGTTGAATGTTTGTTATTGAGTATGAGAGAAAGGCTGAGAATGGTGAGAACGAGAGAGAACGAGGTTGAGGAAGGGAGAAGGAGAGGAAGACGGCGGCGGCGGTTGAGGGGGAAGTTTAGGCTAGGGTTTTCAGAAAGAGAAAGGGAAGAGAGGAAGGAGAAGGATGGATTGGGCCAGGCCCAATCAAATTTTTGGAGACACCTTCCCCCCTCGTTTTTTGCTGAGAATGGGCTGGGCCCAACGAGGTGACATGCTGGTTACACCCTCGTTCCAGCTCTACACCCCCTCCCTGGATTTCTGTTTGTTTTTTGTGTGAGTTGTTTTGGGCTGGGCCCAGACTTTATTTTTACTAGCTTGTACACCCCTTTCTGTAACTAACCCCATCCCCTTGTACATTTTCTTTTATTTTTTCTTAGTTTTTTACATGAAGAAATATGTGGAGAAAAATATGAGAAAAAAATAAGAGAAATGTGCATTGAGAAAAAGAATAAGAGCAAAATATAAAAAGAAAGAAAATAGAGAGAAAAATATTGAAAGAAAAAGGAGAAAGAATATGAGAAAAAGAGATAGAAAATATATTAAAAAAAAGAAAGAGGAGAAAAATATAGAAAAAAATATGAAAGAACATGAGAAAAAATAAAGAGAAAAATATATTGAAAAAATAAAGAAATAAAGAAAGGATATTTTGAAAGAAAAAGGGAGAAAATGATTGGAAAAGAATAAAAAAATATTAAAGTAGGCTTAATATTTTTTAGAGTACATTTTCTTTTAGGATATATTTCCATAGAGATTATTTTACCATTTTAGGATAGTTTAGAAGCCCACTTGTTAGGGGGCTATTTTCCATTCGATTTTTCAGGATAGAATAGGATAGTATTGCCTAGGAGCTTATTTTCAGTATTCAACTCATTGTAACTATTTTTCAGAATGTTAATAAAACGAGATTTGAGCTGTGGTCCCGATAGTAGCCGAACTACAGCTGCTCTGATTCCTTGTACCAGACGAGGATATGTAGGCATAGGATGCGATATCCTAGCGAGCACACTAACAACTGACTTTCTGTTCTCTCGCTGCTTTGCGATCGAGACTTTCCCGCTGACGACTAACTGTACCCTTTTTTTCTCTCTTGCTCGAGGGCATTTGAGACCAAGCCGTAGTTTTGCCCATAGGTTCCCGTACCTGTTGAAGCCAGTTGATTTTCTCACTACTGTGTGAGAATACCCTTGTTTAGCCGTAGGTAGCCTGAACTACGTAAAGCTCTGATCTTCCATGCAGTGTGGAAGTACGTAGGCACAAGATGCAAGGTCTTGGCGAGCCAATTTTCCCTGTAGTCCCGAACTACGTTGACTCTGACTTTCTCTCTTGAGAATACGTAGGCATAGAGTGCGACGCTCTATCGAGTCAATTCCCTTCCGTTTAGATTTAGCAGCCGTAGATAGATTGTTTTGCATCCTTTAGACAACCCAAGCAAGCGTGGATCCCGTCGAGTACGACGGACGTGAGGGGTGCTAATACCTTCCCCTTGCGTAACCGACTCCCGAACCCAGGTTTTGGTTGCGATGACCATACCTTTCCCCGTTTTTTGCGAGGTTTACTTCCAGCGTTTCCTTTCCCTCCGTTGGGATAAATAACGCACGGTGGTGACTCTTCTGTCAGCCGGCGCCGATTTTCGCAGTAGCGACAGCTGTCATCCTCAAATTCAGCCCAGGCATTGGCAACTGTTGTGGACCTGGGGATTCAGTTTCCAACGATTCCAGGATATGCCTCGATTCTTTTGCAACTTTCGGTGGGGAAATAGGAATATCGGTCCCTGAGACCTTTATACCGCCCGACACAAATTCAATTGCCTTCTTATCCAGCAAGTCCTGAATCTTCTGCTTGAATGACTTGCAGTTTGCGATGTTATGCCCTGGTGCACCGGAGTGGAAGACACAATGGGAGTTCACATCATAGCCTGGTGGTGGCTGCCCAGTCAATGGAGCCAAAGTGTGGGGTTTAATCAGTTGAAGTTGGAACAAAAGTTGCGCCAACTGATCATAATCCACCGGAATCTCATCAAATACCCTGCCAGAGAGCTTCATCATTTTACCATACCCTCTTGAGTTATCCTGAGAAATCAGTCGCGACTGCCAACGAGGAGAATCCCGAGCTTCGAATTGTGTAGAGGGTCTTTTAGGCCTATCATGCCTGGGCACTGGTTCTTCCGACCCCTGTGGGGCAAGTAAACCGACCGCAGCTTCGGACATTTGCTCACCTTCTCTTCTGAGTACATTCCTCAATATTTCAGCCATCAATCCTACCTGAGCCTTCAATCGATAATTCTCCTCTTCGAGCGTCTCTTGATTCGAGCGCAACACGTGCATGTCCTTCATGAATTGCCCCAGTTGGCCTCGAACTTCAATTAACTCAGCTTGAACATGCTCCATGCCTATCTTTGCAAGTCTGCGTCCAAAACCCTGGAGGAAACCCTGGCGGTCATGAAGAGTAATATCAGCAGTACTATCATTAGCCCGTGCAATCAGAGGTTGTACAATAGCCTGCAGCTGCTCCTGGCCCTTGGCCATGGTTTCCATTGCTTGTATGAACTGCGTCATGTTGCCGCGCATCTCCTGCATCTCATTCTGAACTTGATCCATTATCTTTCTTACAGTTGTTTCTGTTTGAATAGCGATGAACTCTTTGGTCGTCAACCCTGGAAAACCTATGAGATGCAGGAAATAAGATACAGATTCAACAAGTAACTGGCAATGCAAAATGAATATGCAGATGCAATGTGTGTCTGTGCGTTAGGGAAATCGCCCCCGATTCTAGTGCCAATGTGCCAGTGCGGTGACGGTGATAAAAATCTTGGATCCACTCATGGAAAAAACATCTCATACATTGCTGAAAAGCCCATCAAGTCAGAAATACAATATCACTGAGTGTACACAATAACAAGAAGGCATGACCTCAACCAACAATCCTGGTGATGACCAGCACAATGCAAAATAAAGCATATACAACAGTGCATAAAGTAATCAAGTGCGACCATATGCCCGATACTCCTCTAACAATCTCTTGGTCTTGGGATGGCCCGGCTGAGAAAGAAACCAAGCAAAGAGGAAACATCTGGAGTAGGCAACTTGTAGGCCACATTCTTCTTCAGAGTATCCATAATATCAGAAAGAAATTCGGGCAACTAGAATCAGAAGGTATGAAATGCACCTGCAGCACAGACACACGTTAATGATATGCAAAATGAGTATGCAACAATGCAATGTGCAAACATGCAACAGGGATCAAGTGATATATTGCTAAAGAGATCCATCCACATCTGTCTCAATAGACCCGTAATACTGCTCAAACCTGGTCTCAACAGACCCATAACAATGCTCCAACCTTGTCTCAACAGACCCATAACAAAGCTCCAACCTGGTCTCAACAGACCTATAACAAAGCTCTGATGAAGAAACCCCAAGTATCCACACATAACTGATCCATTATAGAGAAAATCGGGTAATCTGGAGGTCAAGTTTCCTGCATGCCCCAATCCCTCTCACGGGTAGGGGTCCTATCGACTGACACAAGGTTCGGCATCCTATGCGGTTGTCGGTGTCACAGACTTTCAAGACTGATGACACGATACCCAGAAGGTGTGGCATCATCATGTCCTGAAGAGGCCTCACTGAGCCAACTTGCAATTGATCCGTCCCCAGAGTCGACAATCCAACTCAACAACCCCCTCAACCCAAAGGGTTGAAAAAGAAGTCAATCAGAAGAACCTCGTCCGAGCGTGGATTTTGCGGGACACTAGTGTCGCTTACGCGAAAGTAAGGTGTCGGCACAACAGAAGAGTCGCCACCTTTCGTTATTTATCCCTCAGAGCGGGAAAGGAAACGATCGGAAAAACCTAACGAAAAAGGGTAAGACAAGGCCATCGCAACCATTGTCTGGGTTCGGGAGTCGGTTACGCAAGGGGAAGGTATTAGCACCCCTCACGTCCGTCGTACTCGACGGGATCCACGCTTGTTGTGATTACTGGACGAGTTGGTTTTATCTATCTACCTATCAAGGCTGGCTTAAACAGAAAAGAAAATGACTCGGCAAAGCGTCGCACTTTATGCCTACGTATTCTCATCAGAGAACGAGAAATCAAAGTCAACGTAGTTCGACCTACGACGGATTATGGGGGAAGGTAGCTCGCCAATACATCAGTATTGTGCCTACGTACTCTCAATAGGTATGAGAGATCAGAGCTTACGTAGTTCGGGACACTACGCTTTATTTCCTGTCTTTTACGAAAGAAGTGTTTTTTATTGTGTTTGCAATTTCAATCGCACTAGAAACTATGACCTGAGAGTGAATGCGTCGCATGTCACCCAAAGGGTACCATACTAAACATCCAGACGGTGGAAAAGAAACTCTCCCACAATCCTTTCTCAGATAGCTTAAGGCTCGTAACGTACGAAAGAAATCATTCATGATTACTGTATCTTAAACTGTTTTGAGATGAGAAGAGAACAGACCCAACTAGGAGGGAGACTATCAAGTCCTACTGTTGTCATGCCAAGGATTCATCCTATGGTTGAGGTTTGAACAGGGAACTCCTAGAAGTTGTCATGCATAGGTTTAAACCTAAAGTTCTATCATCAATTCATTATCAAAAGAAATGAGAGTCCTAAGGGATCATGTCAATGATACACCAAAACAGACAAAGCATCAGCTTAACAGTAAAATGCATGCAATGCAAGTGAGGGAGGAAATGTGTGTGGGGCTTCAGCCTCCACAAGCTCATCTAAACCTCAAGCCAGAATGGATAACAGTAATCATACTGAAATAAACAACATGCTATCAAGCAAAATACAGTAAACTGCAATCATACAGAAGAAATGAAATAAAATGCCATCAGGCAAACAAACACCATGGGCAAGGGAGCTGGGCTCTACCGAATACCCGCAAGCAAAGCCACACAGTAACAATACAAGCAGAGGGAGCAACTCAACCTCTAGTGCAATCATGCTCCTAGATTCTACTTATTCTAGATATGGACTTATTCTAATGCATCAAGCAAGTCAAACAAAACATGTCAATACAACAAAGAAAAAGAAAAGAAAGCAGATCAACTCCTCTCTCAACTTCAAGCTTCAGCTCCTCCAACAGCAACTCAGTCTTCAGACTTCAATTACTCTTGACAAATATCAATTTTCTTTTCCAGGTTTCAGCCATTCAACATAAGTTTCAACTTATCTTCTCTGAGCTTCAGCTCCTTGATCAGTTCCACCTTCAGGCTTCACCTAACCACAAGTATCAATTTGATCTCCTTCAGGATCTCCAAGCTTCAAAGTAAGTATCAACTTCCTTTGATCTTCAAGCTTCAGCTCTTCAGAATCAGTCTCAATTGAATCCTCTTCCTAAGTATCAACTTAGTGTTCAAGCTTTCAAGCTCTCCTTGCTTTACCAGTCTCAACTTGGTCTAAAAGCTTCAGCTGCTTAGAGTAATCTTCAATCACTTAGAAGTGTCAACTTCATCCTTCAGTCTTTACTTCATCTTCATTGGGTCTTCCAGTATCAACTTGCTCTTGTTGCTCTTCAAGCTTCAGCTGGAATGGCAATGCTTCAAGGACTCATCCTCCTACATCCTCTTCAATGAAGTATTCATCTTCACACTCAAGCCCAACATCTCTCAAGATACTCAAACCAGAGGAAATCACTTACTGGATAAGCTGGGGTGTTAAACTGCTTATTGACCACCAAAGGTGACCTATAAGGGTTCAATATCAAAGGAATGGTTCCCTCAAAAGTTCTACTTCCTAGGTACAATCACTTATCCCTCTAAAGGAGAGAGGTGTATACCATGGAAGGACTTCGAATCATAGGGAGGAATGGAGGTGAAAGATACCATCCATGTTTAAGAAAGAAGTTAACTAGGTCTAAACTCTTCCTAACTCCTAACCCTAAAACAACAACAAAACAATAAAGGTAAAGCTCTCAAGCTCCTCAATGCTCCTCAATGCTCCTACTATGCTCCTCAATGCTCCTCAATGCTCCTACTATTCTCCTCAATGCTCCTCAAAGCAATACCAAGCTCTCCAAGCCCACCAAGCAAAGCAAACAAAAATACAAGCCCACAAGGGCAACACAAACAATCATCAACTACAAAAATCATCTAAAAATAGTATACCACTATATTAAAACCTAATATAATTTCTAAGGGATCCTACATACCTACCCTTAATACCCTATATGTCCCAATGTCTATCTTGACCTAGAAACCCAAAATTCTAGTGTTATTATGGACCTATGTTAAGGATTGACCTAATTCTACACAACCTAATGTCATCTAAGCAAAACTAACCTAAAATTCATCACAAAAATTATGGAATAAATCCAGGGGGGAGCTAAAGTCCTAATCTAACTATCCTAAAAAGGATGGCCTAAAAATATGAAGGGAACTAGCTAAAAAAAATTCTACAAATTCATGTATCAAGATAAAAGAATTAAAAAGCTATTAAAATAGAAAATATACAAAAAATATTAAAAATGCATGAAATGCAAATATTTTTATTTGATAATTTTCTAGACATTAACATGAAATGGGAGAAAAAATCCCCATGCAAAAATCATTAATTTTATAATTATTATGATTTTTCAAAGATTGAAATAAAATGGAGGAAAAGAAATGAAAATATGAAATGATGTGGTGCAGATAGTAACCATGTCCAGTTCAATTCATCAATGGGCTCAAAATGGGGGTGTGGGTAGTCATGCGTGCTAGGCCCATATTAATTCAGAAATTAAATCAAAAAACATAAAGAAAAAGAAAAAGAAACGGTGCAGGTAGTAAACATTTCTAGTGTAAAATGCAATTGGGCTCGTGAGGGTGGTGTGGATAGTGATCAAAGCATTTAGGCCCAGTATCTCCGTTTAATGAAACAGAGCATTTCATTCTTTCTCAGCTTTTCCCTCTTAATGCTGAGGTTCAATCGTGGCCACTGGATCTGGATGAGGTCAATGAGTCAAGCATGATCTGACGGATGAGGGATCGTCTTCAACCTTCAGCTAGTGTTTGGAGGGAAAAACTCCATGACCAGAGTTTCAAACTTCAAGCTTCCACCAACTCGGGCTCCCTTGTTTCTTCATCAGAATTAACAATTCAACACACTAACATGCTTCATTTTTCATGCCGATTACGACCATAGCCTTAGATTTTATTGAAAGGGCCTCTAGCTTAAAACCCGATAATGAATCCAAGATAAGCTCAATCCTCAACTTCAACTATTCTTGAATTTTCTTGCATCAGAATACTCACCAACTCACACTGAATGAAATTAGCTATCAAACTCATGTTATGTCTCATTATATCTCAAGTTCTTGCTCAACAAAGTAATGGTGTCCATAACTCAATCTTCATCAATTGATCCCTAACTCTCCAGAAATGATCACCTACTGGTCTCTAACCTTTCTAACCTAACATTTCTACCTAAAGATGCATAAATTATGGTGTAGAGTGAATTTTGCAAACCTGGTATTTCTTGATTCACAGATGGTATAAATCTTCACTTCAAGCCTTGTAATTCTTCAGAAACCTTCCTTGAATGATGATAGAGCTTCTGTTTGCAAAAGATTTGAGGGAGAGTGCTTGAATCTCAGAATCCGATTCTGACTTGCAACCTTGAAAATCCAAATGCCAATTCCTCAATTCACCATGGTTTTGCTCTCAAATTGATCTGCACAGCTTCACTATGATCAGAGAAATGTGTTAAGATAGAAAGAATGAATGGAAATGGTTCAGAATATGGAATTCACTTTCAACTTGCAATAAAGGCAAGTGAAATGGCCAACTCTCTCTTCTCTCAAATCTTACACCAACCTTGCATCTGAGCAAGTTCTATAGGTTATATAGAGTGGTTTAGAATCATCTAGAACCATCTAGAACCATCCAATGAGAAATTGGAAATCTCATGTCATGATTTTATGAATTCACTTCTCCTCATGTGCTATCTCATGCCATAGCCCTTGCAACCCTTGTAACTGACTTGAAATTCTCCGCATATGAGATATATGGTGTGCTGAGATGCATAACTAACTTGTCCATTGAGTTTTCTTAAGTTTTGCCTTTGAACCTTAAGATGCAAGCAAGCCATTTCTAAAGCAGCCCCATGATCTAGGCCTCAAATCAAAATTGTGGCTGAACCATTGTTTTTAGAATGTCTTTTAGAGTCAAAATGACCTATTATATGACATGGTTTGGATGTGTAACTTGGGATTTCCAATTTCCAATTTCAACTTATTTAACTTATGCCTCCATTTTAGGTCATTTTTATCACTTTTTGATACAAGCCTTTTCAACATCTCATGACCTCCTTACTAGCCTTAAAATATCATTCTAAGCAAGTTTGATGTTAAAGATTTTTCCATTTGAAGCTTGGAAATAGGAGATATGGCCTTATGCTTGAAATGACCTATAGTTTCCAAATGACCAAAATGCCCTTGACTTGTCAAAGCCATAACTTGAGTTCTACAAATCCTATCAAGGACTTCTAGTACTCTCTAGAAATCTAAGAAGATGAGGAACAACATTCATGTTGACCAAGAGTCCATAGGAATCATCCTACTAGGGCAAAAGTTGGATGCAAGTTGGGTGACTTTCAAGGACCCAGATTCACATACCTCAAATGACCTGTAACTTGTCAAAGTCATAACTTGAGCTCTACAAATCCTATCAAGGACTTCTAGTACTCAAATTAAAGCTAAGAACAAGCTCTACAACATTCATGTTGTGGGGAAGATGAGATGACAATCATATCTTGAGCTAAACTGCTTTGAAGATAGGGATCAAACTAGGGGATTTTACACTGTCAAGCCTTAGAAACCCTAGCTTAAAACTTCTCAAACTCCTCCATCATGATGAGTTAGTCTAGGAATCATCCTTATCGCATCTCAATGCATCAATTCATGATCACATGGCTCTTGGCTTAGGTCTCAACCTTCTTCAAATCATCAGTTGACCTAGGATTGACCCAGCCAAACCCTAATTCCACCACTCATGGCTGAGTCTTCTGAATTCTTGTACAATGACCTCTCTAGGCCTCATGATGGCTTTCAATACATTTCATAAGCTCTCTCAAAGCTTCAAGTCTATCCTCATAGCCTCAGAATCATCTGAGGGGCTCCCACAACTCTCAAGTTATGAGACACACAACCTTGGTTTCAACCAATCTCTCTGAGGATCTCTTGAGTTCTCTAGCAAAGATATCAACCTTTGAACACTTGAATAACCTTCTTGGCTAGCTTCATAGTCTCATAAAACTCTTGCTGGGTAACCATACCTCTGGACCTACTGCACACATACCAATGAAATGCAGATGATGAATGAGATGAACCACAAGCTAGGTAAATAAATGTTGGTCAAATTTTGGGGTGCAACAGCTGCCCCTATTCAAACGGCTTGAACCTGACTGGGTGAGGAGCGAACGACTCTCAGCCAATCAAGGTGCGAGACAGTTGAATACCGATAAACCCAGAAATTTGCCAACTGCACAAGTACGCGGTACCCTGATGGGAACAAATCTTCAAAAACTGAAATAATAGCTGCACGGCAACTAGCTGGAGAATTGGTCACACGGTAACTGGTAATACATAGTCGATCACGCCATCAGGCATCACAATTCCTCGGGACTCTTCAGGTCAACCATCAGGTTGATCATGCCATCAGGCATTCGAAGAAACTGTCGGGCATCAGCCAGACTTCAACCATCAGGTTGATCATGCCATCAGGCATTCAAAGAAAACTTGTCGGGCATCAGCCGGACTTCAACCATCAGGTTGATCATGCCATCAGGCATTCAAAGAACTGTCGGGCATCAGCCGGACTTCAACCATCAGGTTGATCATGCCATCAGGCATTCAAAGAACTTTCGGGCATCAGCCGGACTTCAACCATCAGGTTGATCATGCCATCAGGCATTCAAAGAAATTGTCGGGCATCAGCCGGACTTCATCAGCAAGTCGGGAATAGAATTCTTGGTCAATCATGAGCCAACTGGGAATATCTAAACCTCTTCCATCAGGCACTCCGCATCAGCTGAGAGAACTGCTTCATTACACGGTCAGACTTCAATCATGGAGTCTTCAAGGGAGGTTTCAACTTCGCTGTTCAAAAACCTACTGGGGATAACGCCCCTTTGCTGGGGATTCTGGAGAACTATCAAGTAACTCCGCTTCGGGGATCCAGAAATCATTCTGGAGATCAACTCTGCTGAGGACTTCAAGAATCATTTTGGACAAATAACTCTGTCGGGGACTTCAAGAATCATCTTGAACCATCGACCAACCTGGAGATTTCAGGAATCATCCTGAGCAAACACTCTGTCGGGGACTCTAAGTATCAACTTGAGCAACCACTCTGGAGACTGCACTGGAGATCTTAAGAATCATCTTAAGCAAACGACCCTGCTGGGGAATTCAAGAATCATCTTGAACCGAAGACTTCGCTGGGGACCTCAAGAATCATCTTGAGCAAGCGGCTTCGTTGGGGAGAATGTCAGGAATCATCCTGAGCAATCAGTTCTGCGGCGGAACACCTGCAAAACAAGAATGGTAACAACCTAGATCATGTTTATTATGCATATGCTTCGGCAATGGCGCAATGCTCCACACAGTGGAAATGCTATGCGTTTATGATACATGTTATGCAATCATGCAAAATGATGGGATCCCGTCAGCAAAATAAATGCCGAAGGGAGAATCCTCCTATCAAGGAGAAAGAACTACTCAGATAGAGGAATCATCCTGCCGAGGAGAACAAGGTCACGCCAATCTCAATTGGACTCTGCAGGGGACACAACTTCAGTTGACTCCGCGGGGGAATGAAGCTCTACGAGAACTTTGACCTGCTGAGGGAAAGCGATGTCAATCGCGGGAATAAACTGCATGGCCTTCTCGGCTACTTCTCTGGAGATAACGACTCTATGGGGAAACAACATCGGTTGTTCAACCTTCCACTGGGGAGAACCAATCATGGCTTGAGCAGCTTCCAAGGATTCGGCTCTCTTGGGTATCTGCAAACTCGGCCGAGGAAGGAGAAATCATTCTGGGGGGGAATTTCAATTCCGCTGGGGAAGAAGGAATCATCCGACTTCGGGGGATAGTACGACTCTGGTGGGGAATTTCAATTCCGCTGGAGACTTCAGTCTGGACTATCAGTTGCTGCACACTTCAGTGAACGAATAGTTTCCTACGAGACCTGCACTTGTGACCCGGTGCTGGGGGATGAACACGCGCTTCGGCGCCTGACTCAGCTGAGGAGATGACATTCCTTTAGGACGCCTCTGATTGGGGAGAGAATCATCTCTGCCTGGGGAGACATATCAATGCTCACGATCTCGCGTTCAGACTCTGCAGGGAGAGGCTATTGAACTCTGCTGGAGAAGGAGGAATCATCCTGCTTTGGGATGCGCACGACGCACTGTCTGGAATATGCTACACCTGTAACAACACAAACAAACAGACAAGATACCCTTCTCAAAGGGACCTATCGAGGTTATTATCTCGTGACAATGTTTAAGTAATTCATTGTTTCAACAATCAGTGGCCTAGGCCAGTAAGTTTATGTATGCGCATTTTATCAAAAACATCGGCGTTCTTTTTCGCAAACAAAACAGATAAATGCAAACAGAATTGCTGAATAGTATGCATTTTATTGATAACGAACCCCTGAATGGGTAAAGTTGTTTTACAACAGATGCAAGCTCCTGGAATGAGGAAGCCGCACAACAGTAAAACATAAATATACATCAGTATATACAAATGTCGGCAACGAGGCGTAGACGAACACCATGAGTTGATCCCTCTATGACCCATTCGACTTCGATACTTCTCCGACGCTTCAGCTTCGGGAGAGATTGATTCAGATAAACGGCCCTCAGGTCTTCCGAACCACTAAACAAAGAAAGTCCACACGCGGAACGCAGTCATTTGCTTTTTCAAATCCCTAACTTTTGCGTGAACCGCGCTTTGCGGGTTTTCAGTTCACCGGGATACCCTTTTTTGCCGAAGCCGCCCAGTGTAGGTTTTTGACTTCGCGGGTGTACATTTTTTAATTTATATCCCTAATTTTTGCCCGAACCTTTTATTCTGTTTTTGGTTCGCAAGGATGCCCCATTTTTGCCTGGACTCTCCTTTTTTGTCCAGCGGGTCACTTTCAAGCAAAGTATTTTTTAACTGCGTCTGCGTTCACCGGGGATGCAAAATCTTCACCATCCATCGTGGATAACAACAAAGCTCCTCCCGAGAAGACCTTGCTGACGACGTACGGACCTTCGTAATTCGGAGTCCACTTGCCCCGGTGATCGGAGTGTGGAGGAAGAATCTTCTTCAGAACGAGATCACCCGTCTGAAAGCTTCTAGGACGCACCTTCTTGTCGTAAGCTTTCTTCATTAGGCTTTGGTACAGACGACCAAACGCAATCGATGCTAACCTCTTCTCTTCCATCAGGCTGAGTTGGTTCAGTCGATTCGTAATCCATTCTGCCTCGTCGAGTTTCACATCAACCAACACTCGCAAAGAAGGGATCTCCACTTCTAACGGTAGGACAACTTCCATACCATACACCAAGGAGAAAGGAGTTGCCCCGGTTGACGTACGTACCGTCGTACGATAACCGTGCAATGGAAATGGCAGCCTCTCGTGCCAATCTTTGTAGGTCACAACCATCTTCTGAACAATCTTCTTTATGTTCTTGTTGGCCGCTTCAACGACGTCATTCATCTTCGGCCGGTAAGGAGATGAGTTGTGGTGTTCAATCTTGAAACTCTGGCACAACTCCTTCATCATCTTGTTATTCAGATTCGAACCATTATCAGTAATGATCCGCTCGGGAATTCCGTAACGACAAATGATGTCCCTCTTTATGAATTTAGCCACCACCTGCTTGGTCACATTAGCATATGAGGCTGCCTCCACCCACTTGGTGAAGTAGTCGATAGCTACTAGAATGAAGCGATGACTGTTAGCTGCAGTGGGCTCGATCTTGCCTATCATGTCGATGCCCCACATGGAGAACGGCCACGGGGAGGACATGACATTCAACGGGCACGGCGGCACATGAACTTTATCAGCATAAATCTGGCATTTATGACATCTCTTCGCGAATTTAAAGCAATCAGACTCCATTGTCAGCCAGTAGTATCCTGCTCTCAGGATCTTTCTCGTCATAGCATGCCCGCCGGCGTGCGTACCAAATGTGCCCTCATGGACTTCTTCCATGAGCATACTCTCCTCTTTCTCATCTACACATTTGAGTAGCACGAGATCGTGGTTTCTTTTATACAGAACTCCATCAGGATTGAGATAAAAATTTCCAGACAGCCTCCTCAGAGTCTTCTTATCCTGGGTTGACGCACCCGCAAGATACTCCTTAGTCATAAGGAAAGTCTGGATGTCATGGAACCATGGCTTGCCGTCGACGGCTTCCTCGATTGCAAAGACGAACGCAGGTCTATCAAGACACGAAAGGACAATTCTTGGAGCCTCATTCCAAAAATTGACTTTATACATTGAAGCCAACGTGGCTAAGGCATCAGCCATTTGATTTTCGGCCCTGGGCACATGATGGAGCTCCACTCGATCAAAGAACGGAAGCAGCCTTCTGGCATAGTTCATGTACGGCACCAAATTTGATTGACGAGTCTCCCACTCCCCTTTAATTTGGTTGATCACAAGCGCTGAGTCACCATATACGTCTAGATTCTTGATTCTCAAATCAATTTCCTCTTCTAGACCCATGATGCATGCTTCGTACTCCGCTTCATTATTGGTGACTGGAAACGTCAGTCTCGCAGTAAACGGGATATGGGACCCGTGGGGAGTCGTGATGATCGCTCCAATGCCACTTCCACAGGAATTAACCGCCCATCGAATATCAATTTACACTGGGATTTCCTATCTGGCCCCTCGTCGGGCAACGGCTCATCGCAATCCTTCACTTTGAGAAACATGATATCCTCATCAGGGAATTCAAATTTCATCAGCTGGTAATCCTCGATCGGCTGTTCGGCAAGGTAATCAGACAATACGCTTCCCTTGATGGCCTTTTGGGACACGTACTGAATATCATATTCCGTTAACACCATTTGCCATCTGGCAATCCTGCCCGAAAGGGCCTGCTTCTCGAAGACGTACTTGATCGGATCCATCTTCGAAATTAGCATGGTGGTGTGATTGAGCATGTACTGTCGTAGACGTTTGGCAGCCCAGGCTAGTGCACAACACGTCTTCTCCAGCATTGAGTATCGAGATTCACAGTCAGTGAACTTTTTACTCAAGTAGTAAATGGTGTGCTCCTTTCTGCCCGTCTCGTCGTGTTGACTGAGAACACACCCCATACTATTCTCCAGAACTGTCAAGTACATGATTAATGGCCGTCCAGCCACTGGGGGTATCAAGATTGGAGGTTCTTGGAGATACTGCTTTATCTTGTCGAATGCCTTCTGGCAATCCTCATTCCAGATGATTGCCTGATCTTTCTTTAAAAGCTTGAACATCGCTTCACATGTGGCTGTGAGCTGAGAGATAAACCTTGCAATGTAGTTTATTCGGCCCAGGAAACCACGAACCTCTTTTTCTGTTTTCGGCGCTGGCATTTCTTGTATGGCTTTTATCTTCGCAGGATCAACCTCGATGCCTCGTTCACTCACGATAAACCCCAGTAACTTTCCGGACCGTACTACGAAAGTACACTTGTTAGGATTCAGCCTCAACCTGAATTTCCTAAGCCTCTCAAAAAGCTTTAATAAGTTGACCAGATGTTCTTCCTCCGTTTGGGACTTCGCAATCATGTCATCAACATAGACCTTAATCTCATGATGAATCATGTCATGAAACAAAGTTACCATTGCTCGTTGGTAAGTGGCCCCTGCGTTCTTCAGACCGAAAGGCATTACCTTATAGCAAAATGTTCCACAGGGAGTGATAAACGTCGTTTTCTCCATGTCCTCCGGCGCCATCTTGATCTGATTGTAACCGGAGAAGCCATCCATGAATGAAAACACGGAGAACTGGGTTGTGTTGTTGACCAACACATCGATATGAGGCAGCGGGAAATCATCTTTAGGGCTCGCCCTATTCAAATCCCGATAATCGACGCACATGCGTACCTTACCATCCTTCTTCGGTACAGGCACTATGTTGGCGACCCACGGAGGGTAAGTAGTGACCGCTAAGAAGCCAACATCAAGTTGTTTCTGCACTTCTTCTTTGATCTTAACGGCCATATCTGGTCTCGTCCTCCTAAGCTTCTACTTGACGGGAGGGCAATCTTCTCGTAGCGGCAAGTGGTGGACCACGATATCCGTGTCAAGTCCAGGCATATCTTCGTATGACCAAGCAAAGACGTCACTATACTCTCTTAGCATCTCGACTAATCTCTGCATGACATCACTCTGCAGTGCAGCCCCTATCCTGACATTCCTGGAAAGTTCTTCAGAACCCAGGTTCACGATTTCGATCTCCTCCTCGTGAGGCAGAATAACTCTTTCCTCTTGTTTCAACAAGCGGGCCAACTCCTCAGGAAGGTCTTCGTCTTCATCAATCTCTTCTTCGGCTTGATAGATCGGGCAATCGAAGTCGAAGTGACCCGTAGAAGGTCCAGAGTCGATGTCATCTGTTATGTGGATCCTGCAATAACAAGGGTTAAGTTTTTTAAAACAAGGATGTGCAGGTTAGCACAAACCCCATTGCCATTTTACTGTTTTTCAAAACAAATATAAAACAGGAATAACAGAGATCACAAAATTTGAATACGAAGAAAACGCCTTTGATTTATTAACAAAATGCATGTACATAATCCAACAAGGCCCTGACAATAAAACCACTATGCCCCGGGTAGGACATAGGGTTGTACAATGATTGGAAAAAGTAAATCATTACTCTTCACTTGTCATCTGGATGATATCCTTGATGGTCCAATTGTTGAGGCCCTGGCCTGGCTTGTTTGGCTGGATCCAAGAGTCGAGGTCACAATCGCTATCCCCGCTATCTTCAGACGTCGCGTTGATGATTTCGAAGATCACTCCGCCACTGGTAAATTGGATTGGCCCTTTACTCGAGACGCACTGCTAGACGACGAAGAAGCTTCAGCTCCAATAGAATATCCCAACCCAAACTTATCTTGCTTGTTGGGTATCTCCAAAATTCGCCCCCAACCTGGAGTAGATCCGGCTTGGACAACGGCCCGAGCCTCCTTGAACGAGGAGAGAGTCGTCTCTGGCTTTTCAGTGACCACAGGAGTTACGTCCTTCACTTTGACAGCTTCGAACGCTTGGCATAGAGTCTCATGGATTTTGCCATCCATTTCAACATACTTAAAGGATGACAAATGGCTCACCATTATGTCCTCCTCGCCGCACACGGTTACGATGCTTCCTCCGACAGCATATTTGAGCTTCTGGTGCAACGTGGAGGTCACGGCACCAGCAGCATGGATCCATGGCTGGCCCAAGAGACAACTATAAGCAGGCATGATGTCCATAATATAAAAGACCGCGTTGAACGTTTCCAGACCGACTTGGATCGGCAAGGTCACCTCCCCGAAAACGTGGCGTTTAGTTCCGTCGAACGCCTTCACAACCAGATCACTGGGTGTGCAGATCACTCCGTGAGTATCCAACTTCATTAACGCCTTCTTCGGAAGGACATTAAGCGACGAACCCGTGTCCACCAGCACGTGCGACATGATTGTGCCCCTACACTCTATCGAGATGTGCAGGGCGCTATTGTGATTCCTCCCTTTTGGCGTCAGCTCTAAGTCTGTGAACCCTAGCCCATTCCCAGCGTTTACGTGGGCTACAACCTCCTCTAGATGATTCACCGATATTTCTTGCGGTACGTAGGCGGTGTTCAACACCTTCAGCAGCGCGTTGCGGTGTGCTTCAGAACACAGCAACAAGTTGAGAATGGAAATCTTCGAGGGCGTCTGATGGAGATGATCTACAATCTTGTAGTCACTCTTTTTAATCAACCGCATGAACTCCTCGGCATCTTTAACAAGCAAGTCTTTTTCTGCCCCACACGGGACCTCTTCGACGACTTTGCTTTTACCTTTATCGGCCGCATCAGCTCTGACCGCTTTATCCGTCACGACCTCTGGCGGTGCAAACACTCTTCCTCTGCGAGTAATACCACTGATTCCCGCAAGATTCTCCACAGTCGACCCATACGGCTCTAGCTCCAACCTCTGTCTGTTGCAATAGACTTCAGCCCCATAATGCCACGGAACGGCGTTAGTGCTCTCGAAGGGTATTGGCTCAGCTTTGGTAATAGTGATTGTAGGCGGTCTGGGCGCCGAAATAGTTATCGGCCGGTGAGGGATGGTGATGGTGGCGACTTCATCGGCCTGCTTCAACACTACCTCTCCTGATCCACTTTCAGCCCTCCGGCTAAACTGCAGAATCCCCTCAGTCATCTGACTTTGAATTCCTTCTACCAACTACTCACATCCATCAGAATGTGTGGCACAGTCCATACATAACTCTCCGCAACCTGGAAAGAACCCTCTTTTCAGCAACTTAGCTTTAACGAAGCTAAGCGGCGTCTTCAGATCTCTGACATCAGTCAACAAATATGTGCTCTCGTCCTCGATAATGGCGTTCACACCACCTCCCCTATGATTCGGCATAGGATTCTTCGTGACATTGGGCACATTATCGGAGAAGTTGATGATCTTGGCATCCACCAAGTCCTGCACCTTGTGCTTGAAGGCTTTGTAGTTCTCGATTGTGTGGCCTGGTGCCCCTAAGTGGAAATCGCAAGTGGCATTTGCGTCGTACCCTGGTGGAGGTGCCCCTGTCAAGGGAGCCATCGTCCTCTTCTGGACCAACTGAAGTTGAAGCAAAGTCTGTAACAGTTGCGCGTACGACATGGGCGGTGCCTTGAAGTGACGGTTTGCCAAAGATGCCCGATTCTGGTACTTTCTATATCCCTGTTGATTCGGTTGCTGCTGCTGCTGCGGGGCTGCCGGGATATTTATACTGGCCACTTGCTGCTGAGGGCCTTTGCCCTTCCTTCGAGCGTTGGTCACAGCACTCGCCTCTCCTTCTCGCCTTTTTCCAGCATAAGGTTTCTTTCCACCCCCTCCAGCTGAGGATGACTCACCTTGAATTTTCCCGATCTTGATCCCATTCTCGACGTGCTCGCCCATGATAATGAGAGCCGAGAACGTCCCAGACATACCGCTGACTAACTTTTCATAGTAAACCCCTGGGAGGGTAGCTACAAACATCTGTACGAGCTCTCGTTCAACCATCGGCGGCTGAACCCTGGCTGCCAACTCACGCCACCGCTAGGCGTACTCCTTAAACCCTTCATTGTTCCTCTGCGACAGATTCTGCAGCTGAACTCGGTTCGGGGCCAAGTCGCTATTGTACTGGTAGTGGTGCACAAATGCTTCAGCGAGATCTTTCCATGTGCGCACACTAGTGGGCTCCAGACCCATGTACCACACGAGGGATGGCCCGGAAAGACTGTCTTGGAAGAAGTGCATCAGCAACTTCTCATCCTCAGAATAGGCAGACATCTTCCTGTAGTACGATCTCAGGTGGACACGAGGGCAAGTAGTGCCCTTATATTTCTCAAAGTCAGGTACCCTGAACTTAGGAGGCTCCTTGAAATCAGCAATTAATCCCAGCTTGGACATATCAACGCCCAAAGTGTTCTGATTCTCGATATCTCTCATTTTATCTTCAAGGGCCTTGAATCTAAGCCGCGCTTCAGCATTCAGCTCCCCTTCAGCACCTCTCTGAGAGAACACATCGTCCTGATGATCCTCAAGCCATGGCTGAGGCACAAACAGATTTCCGACGCCCGCATTGCCGTTGCCCGGCCCGACATTGACATTAGCTCCCAGACTCCCATTACCGACGCCCGTCGTATTGAGCCCAATGTTGGCCATCACATTGCCATGAGCACTGCCGTTGCCCCTGGCCACGGGGACACCATTCTGCGGAGTTTCGACCGGTGGAGCAGTAGGCACGGTCCCACCGTGGAGCACGCCGTTGCTATCAACCCTGGAGATCAAAGGTTGAACCAAAGTTCTGAGCTAATCCTGGCCATTGGCGACCACCTGCATGAGCTCCATAAAACGATCCATCCTTTCGCGGAGCTCCTGAACATCAGTTTGCACTTGATCCATGATTCTGGTCTGATTAGCTCTAGTCGGATAACGGTGAATCGGTCTCTGATCAATCCTGGAGTCACCGGAAACAACCTGGGACAACCTGTAAAAACCTGTGACAACCTGTAAAACACAGAAGGGTTAGGAAAAACAACAAAATACTCGTCATGCAAATGCTTCATGCAGGATGCATGCGTGTGTCTGTGCGTTAGGGAGATCTCCCCCGATCCTAGTACCTGAGTGCCAGTGCTGATAATAATAAGAAGAAGTCCGAGTCCAATCAGGGAAACAACAATCTCATATATAAAGAAAGCCTTTCAAGGAAGTACATAGCATCAGCGAGTACAAGATGAATCAACAACGTGACCTCAGCCAACAAGCCTGGTGATGGTCAGCATACAACAATGATCAAAACAAAAGGAATACAAATAGTCAAGTACGGCCACGGGCGCGATACTCTTCTAACAACTCCTTCGTCTCTGGATGATCCGGCAGAGTGAGCAACCCCTCGACGAGCAATTCCTTCCGCACAATGGTATACTGAAGTCCTTCGACCGAACCTTCCGATGCTCCTTCGCCGAAGCAATCTTCTAATTTCCGCTTCTTGGACTCGAACGTTAGCTTGCGCTCCTTCAGGTTAGCGAGAGCTTTGTTGAGTTGGCCTTCGGCGGCGTATCTGCGGGCGGTTTCCTCATCAAACCTCTTCTCACTGTCCTTCACCTGGGCTTCCAGCTTGGAGATCTGTAGCATCAGCTTATCCTCCCGCTCTTTCCTGGTGGCCAGGGAAGCCTTCCAGTGCTGGTTGAACTTGGATATCCTCCGATATGCTTCGTCCAAGTGCTGCTTCTTCGTAGCCAGTACGTCGTTGACAGCTTTGAAGTCTTGACCCATGCGTTCATGCTCGGCTATCTGCTTAGTCAGGTTTGTACCCAGCTGGTTCACCAACTCTGTCTGCCTTTTGAAAGAATGAACAACTTCGTTCCTCTCGCTTCGGAGCTGAGCTAATTCCTTCTCTAGTTCTTCGTTCGCCCGCTTCAATTCATCCCGCTCAGCTAACACCTGATTATGCTGCTGAATGGGCACAGTAGTAGGCTCTTCAATCATTGGAGGGCTTTCTGGCTTGGTATGAGGAAACGGCATCCCTATAGCATCGGCCCTGGCTCTGATCCAAGTTACATACGGAGGGTAGGCTTGATTGTTGCTTTTTCCCAGCAATGGCTTTCCTCGCTTACTGATACCATTCCACGTGCGCTGAAGCTTGGACAACAGATCCCCCTCTAGAAGACCAGTGAGGTACATAGATTCCTGCACCTCTTCATCCTTCGGCGGAGTTCTCAAAGCATACGCAAACTGTCGAACCAGCAACGATGGATTGTAGTTTATACACCCCTTCCTGCCTATCAAAGGCACGTTTGGAAACCCGCTGCAACTGAAGATCACCTCAGTACCCAACCTATCTCTGTCGAACCATTCAATATCCTCTGCGGATAAACTCATCAGACGCTCAGGCCACTCAGTTGTGGCTGCAGACGAGACAAAAGGACCCCTCTTGGGCAGATGGCTATCAAGCCATTTGTACAACAAGGGTACGCAGCACGTGACGTTCTTCCCCCTCCTGTTCTCGTTTTTGTAGTGGACTGAATGATAGACATATCCTATCAAGGTAGGGACTGGATTCCCTGATGCGAAGATGTGAAACGCGTCGAAGTCTACAAAATCGGGCATATTGGGGAACAGAATAATGCCATATATGCACAGCGCGAGAATGGCGTTGAACGCGACCCAACATCCGTCTTTGGCACACTGCTGAGCCTTACCTACTAGAAACTGCAAGGAGAACCCAGGAACCTTGTTCCAACTAGTCAATACTAACTCGGAGGCGTCCAGATGAAGTGAAGAAGTTAAACCAGCCAGATCAGGCTCAACATCCATATGAATAAAAGGCATCTGCCTCTTGATAGGCACCCCTAGCAAATCGGCATATTCTTCCAGTGTAGGTGCGAGAACAAAATCCTGAAAAGTGAAACATCTCAGTGGAGGGTCGTAGAACTGCAGCAGAGCGTGCAACCCATTCAACTCGAACACAGAAGGTGTACGAACCAAACTGAGCAACTTGCCGTAAGATTTTTTGAACTCATCCCTAACAGAATCATCTGCTAAAGCTATCAAACCAGTCAACTTAACCACATCAAGGGCAGGGAACTTGTAAGCCACGATCTTCCTCAAAGAGCCCATAACAATACAATAGGAGGCAAGAAATCCTGGATCGGGGAAAACGGTACCTGCAACACAGACACACGTTAGTGAAATGCAAATGAGTATGCAAACTAATGCAAAATGCAATCATGCAATAGGAGATCAAGGCAACTGGTGCTGTAGAGATTCTGTATCAACAAAACCATGATCTTGCTCTATCAAGAACAACCACTGCATCTGATAGGAAGAAAACCCTGGTATCGGACCACAAATCTGCTCTGTCAAGAACCACCATCTGATAGGGCCATATACACAGGATCATAATTCTGCTTTGTCAAGAACAAACGTCTGATAATAAGGACCTTGGATGTAGGATCAAGAAATATCTGCTGATGAGGTCTTCAGACCCCAATCAAAAATCTGCTCTATCAAGAACAAACATACATCTACTGATGAGATCTTCAGACCCCAATCAAAAATCTGCTCTATCAAGAACAAGCAACATCTGCTGATGAGATCTTCAGACCCCAAAAAATCTGCTCTATTAAGAACAAACAACTGATGACGAAAACTCTGCTCTATCAAGAACAAATACACATCTGATGATAAGATCCTCTGACCAAAACCTGCTCTATCAAGAACAAATACACATCTGATGATAAGATCCTCTGATCCAACAAAACTGATTTGCTATCAAGAAAACCAGGTGGTCTGAAGGTCAAAGTTTCCTGCAATGAACCCAACCCTTCTCACAGGTATGGACCTAAACTGACTCAAGTTTGGCATCCTATGCGTTCATCAGCATCACAGACATTCAAGAGGGGTGATACGATACCCAGAAGGTGTGGCATCACCAGCTCATGAAGCGGCCTCACTCGGCTGAATCACAAATGATCGGTCCCCAGAGTCGACAATCCACCAAACCAGCAACCGTCTCAACCCAAAGGGTTGAACGAGAAGCCAACCGGGAGAACCTCGTCTGAGCGTGGATTTCATGAGACACTAGTGCCTGCAAAGCAAGCACGCGCCCACTAATTTCCACAACTAATGCTATGGTGCACTCAAGCCTGGGTCTGGCTTCTCACTCATCTGAATCCCCTTCCCACAACAGCATAGATAATTATATCATACTGAAAATAAAATGCGGGAAATAAAATGCGAGAAGTAAAATGCGATAAATAAACGCAACCCAACAAGTAATCATACAAGCGCTAGGATTGACTCGCGTAGGGAACCGTTGAAGTCCCCAGCAGAGTCGCCAGCTGTCGCTTACGCGAAAATAAGGTGTCGGCACAACAGAAGAGTCGTCACCTTTCGTTATTTATCCCTCAGAGCGGGAAAGGAAACGATCGGAAAAACCTAACGAAAAAGGGTAAGACAAGGCCATCGCAACCATTGTCTGGGTTCGGGAGTCGGTTACGCAAGGGGAAGGTATTAGCACCCCTCACGTCCGTCGTACTCGACGGGATCCATGCTTGTTGTGATTACTGGACGAGTTGGTTTTATCTATCTACCTCTCAAGGCTGGCTTAAACAGAAAAGAAAATGACTCGGCAAAGCGTCGCACTTTATGCCTACGTATTCTCATCAGAGAACGAGAAATCAGAGTCAACGTAGTTCGACCTACGACGGATTATGGGGGAAGGTAGCTCGCCAATACATCAGTATTGTGCCTATGTACTCTCAACAGGTATGAGAGATCAGAGCTTACGTAGTTCGGGACACTACGCTTTATTTCCTGTCTTTTACGAAAGAAGTGTTTTTTATTGTGTTTGCAATTTCAATCGCACTAGAGACTATGACCTGAGAGTGAATACGTCGCATGTCACCCAAAGGGTACCATACTAAACATCTAGACGGTGGAAAAGAAACTCTCCCACAATCCTTTCTCAGATAGCTTAAGGCTCGTAACGTACGAAAGAAATCATTCATGATTACTGTATCTTAAACTGTTTTGAGATGAGAAGAGAACATGCCCAACTAGGAGGGAGACTATCAAGTCCTACTGTTGTCATGCCAAGGATTCATCCTATGGTTGAGGTTTGAACAGGGAACTCCTAGAAGTTGTCATGCATAGGTTTCAACCTAAAGTTCTATCATCAATTCCTTATCAAAAGAAATGAGAGTCCTAAGGGATCATGTCAATGATACACCAAAACAGACAAAGCATCAGCTTAACAGTAAAATGCATGCAATGCAAGTGAGGGAGGAAATGTGTGTGGGGCTTCAGCCTCCACAAGCTCATCTCAACCTCAAGCCAGAATGGATAACAGTAATCATACTGAAATAAACAACATGCTATCAAGCAAAATACAGTAAACTGCAATCATACAAAAGAAATGAAATAAAGTGCCATCAGGCAAACAAACCACATGGGCAAGGGAGCTGGGCTCTACCGAATACCCGCAAGCAAAGCCACACAGTAACAATACAAGCAGAGGGAGCAACTCAACCTCTAGTGCAATCATGCTCCTAGATTCTACTTATTCTAGATATGGACTTATTCTAATGCATCAAGCAAGTCAAAAAAAACATGTCAATACAACAAAGAAAAAGAAAAGAAAGCAGATCAACTCCTCTCTCAACTTCAAGCTTCAGCTCCTCCAACAGCAACTCAGTCTTCAGACTTCAATTACCCTTGACAAATATCAATTTTCTTTTCCAGGTGTTGTACCCCAAATTTTGACCCGTTAGATTCTCATTATCATTTTAGAAGCATGATCGTGAATTATCTAACCCTAAATCAGTGCAAGTTCATTATTGTCAAGTTACAGATGAATCAGGGTTCTCGCACCAACAAATCCAAAACAACCAAGGAATGATCAACCAATGATTTGGGCCAATTTAATCATTAAATGAAATCAAAGATGATATCAAAGTCAAATGAGAAGTCAATTTGAAGAAATCATTTCAGAATCAAGAACAGTGCAGTCAGGAGGCCCCGATTAGGGTTTTTAACTAGTGAAAAGTCAACTGTGGTTTGACTTTGATGTTGGATGGTGTTGTAATGGTGTGATTGAGGTACATGAAGTTCATATAGACTATTAAAGACTATTCAAGAAGTATAAAAGTCTCAGGATGTCCAGAATGTCAACAGGCGACTCAATCGGCACCGATCGATCGTACGGTTGACCGAAAAGTCAACTCCTCAAATTTTTAGAATTGGAATCCAAGTTGTGAATCAAAGTTGTTTATTATGTCATAATGGACTTGCATATCAATTTTCATGATCATTGGATCATGGATGAGAGAGTAATCGAGAAATCGGGAAATTAGGGTTTTGAAAAGGGCTAAACCATAACTCCTTAACCACACATCCAATTGAGTTGGTTCTAGTCTCATTTTAAAGCTCTTGAAAAACTCTACAAAAGTGTCCTAGTGGTCCATGGTCAGAAAACACTTAGTTTTTGAGTTAGAGAAGAAAACATTACAAGAGGAGGAAAAAGACTTGAAAAATTCTAAGTGTTTTGTACTAAGGAACCCTAAAATCAGCCGACTTCAAGGGGACTTTTCACCTAGTTTCAAATAGAATCAAGACTTCTAGTAAACATGAAAGTTTTATTACTATGTGAGGGCTTTCTAAAAAGTACAAGTACATCTCAAGATGATTTATGAGCTGAGAGATACATGTGTTCAAAGTTGGTGTTTTGTCACTTTAGTCCCACATTGGCCAATTTTGCAAAAGCACCTCTCCCACCTAAGTGGGCCAATTTTAACTTTCCAAACTCATGTTACCTGATATATTGAACATCTCAAGCATGTTAGAACAAAAAGATTGCATAGAATTAGCATGGAATTAAAGTTGTGAAGTTCATTGCCAAAGTTGTCATTTTTGACTTTTCCAAGCATGAGGTGTAAAGCAAATCTACTCCAGCCACTCTATCAAGCCTCTAGCCTGAATTTTAACAGTAAAAACATCAATGTAACTTTCCCCTTTGAGTGAAAAGAGCAGCCAAAGGTCAGAAAAGCAAGGCAAGTTGGATGGTGGAGGCAAAAATATCAAAAATTGCTTCATGGTTAAGTTTCTTTATAGTAAAGCTCCTCACTTCAAAATTATATAAATAGGGACCTCAAACCCCTCATTAAGATCATCAACATCTCTCTAAAAACCAGAGCAATCAAGTATCTTTGCTATCTTTGATTCTTGCTTGCAATTTGCAAAATCACTCAAATTTCTCTAAGTGTCAAAATTCTGCACTTTACACTTTTGCTACCATATCAATTTTCCTCAGTTCTAACACCCCAACCACCCTCCACACATCTTCTAAATAACATATAGAAGGTGTAAAACCCATCAAACCATCAAAAAACCTCAAAAATCAGAAAGTCAAACTCATACCTGTCATACTTTGACCAAAAGCCATAAAAATCACCAAATTGTGTTCTAAGCCTTTCCTTGATGTTTTGAACATCCACACACCTCATAAATAACATATCTCAACTGTCAAAACCATTAGCAAACATTGGAGACTCATATTTTCTCATTTGGCATCATAAGTATGTTGTTGCTTAAAAGTGAAGTAAGGTTCAAAGGCAAAGAAGTGAAGTAGAGATCTCTGGTTTTCTCAACTGGTTTAGCTTGCTTAAAAGGATCATCAAGAGGTATGTAACTTGTCTCCATTCACTTTTGCATCATTTTCATGAAATTACCTTTTTGAGTGTTTTGGTAGAATTTGATAGTTATGAGCATTATGTGCTTTTTCATGACATTTTGTTTTTAACTAAATGTGGTCATCATGTGTGCCTTACTGTCAAAATAATCTTGAGATGATAAGCATCATTTACATTTGCCATAGCTGTTGAATTTGGTCATTTTACAGTTATTGTTTTTCAAAACTGTTGGTGTTTGCTTTAATCATGCTGTGAAAACAAAAACATTAAAGTTGTTCTGAAGAACATTTGAATTAGGGACAAACATTCAGTTTGGTAATTGGCCATTTTGATTACACTTAAAATCATTGATGCTTGATGTGTGTTGACATGAATACTATGTTTTCTTTTCATACCCTGTTCATGCTGTGGTGGAAGTTAGTGTTATTTTAGACCTTTTTTAAAAAATGTCACATTTTGCACTTAACTTCCAATGGTGGAAGTTAGTATTATTTTAGGTTTTCTCAAAAATGTCACATTTTGTACTTAACTTCCAATGGTAGAAGTTATGTGTTATTTTTTACTTTTCAAAAATGTTACTTTTTGCACTTAACTTCCAATGGTGGAAGTTAGTATTATTTTAGGACTTTTCAAAAATGTCACTTTTTGCACTTAACTTCCAATGGTGGAAGTTAGCATTGTTTTTTGACTTTTCAAAAATGTTACTTTTTGCACTTAACTTCTAATGGTGGAGGTTAGTGTTATTTTAGCTTTTTTTTTTTCAAAATGGTCACATACACTTCCATACACCAAGCCACTTTTTGCACAAGCTCACTTTCCACTAAAATCACTTCACACACACTTCATATCAGTCAATTATAATGTGTTAGAATGATCACTTTGTCATAAAACCCTTTACATCAGAATTTCACTCTTGAAATGACCATTTTCATCCCAAAAGTAGCATACCACAAACCAGTTTTTGCAGTGGTCTGTTTTGAATTGATTTGTGTGTTATACCAGCTTGCATTGATCATTCATAATATGTTTGTATAAGCCAAATGATTTGAAACCACCTGAACACAAACCTGCACCACATGATGCACATAACACACAAATAAGCATTTTGAAAGTTACATCACTACATAGCCATCACAGTTCTGGATTCTTCACACAAACATACTCAATATCATGTAATAGAAGTGTTTGAAAGATCACTTTGATCAAAACTGAGCTGGAATAGAAACACCATAATTCATGCATTGTCTTTTATGTCTTCATTTGCAAATAACATGTGACTTGTAGTGACAGCTCAATTCTAGCCATGGAAGTGTTTTGATTTGTTCCATTATCATCTAACTGTGATATGTGTGTGCTTTGTTTGAATTCAATATGGTTGTATGAAGTTACTCACTTGAAAATGCATTTTTTGAACATAAACATAACCCCTATCGGGTTTTTCAGCAGGAGAGTAATTTTCAAAAACCATCACCACCATCATGATCCTCATGAAATTCTACCCCAGTTACATATAAACTTTGTGAAAAAAGACCAAGAAATGAGAAAGTTATGACCATTTTGCAAAATCATGAAAACACTTTGTTTTTGCCCAGAAATTAATGAAAGCCTACATCATATATTTATCCTTGTGCATTTGTTAACGGATGTATGGCCGCCCCAGCGGTGAAACTTGCGCGCGTATTGTACTTGGCATGGGTTCGATCCTTGGTGATAACCCTTGTTGCCACTTTTTCTCATTTTTCATGAAACTTCAAAAAATCATAACTCTCTCATTTTTTATCATTTTTCACCCGTTATTTTTTCATTGTGTTTGTTTTAATGTGTACTTTCATGTCATAATTTTATTTTCCATGTTTGATTAATTTTTCACCATGTTTGACCATGTGCAACTTGTCACATTGACAGTACTAACCCTAGCTGTTGCAGATAAAAGTTTAAAGGGTTCCACTTGTTTTTCTTTGTGAAAATTGATTGTTATCGCACCTATACATGTTTGGCAACATTCTAGGATTTTTACTTTGAATTATTATCATGCTCAGTTCATCTGTTTGTTAATTATACTCCAGGTGCGATCTGTCGTCACAGTTTTTCGTACTAATCATCTGCTTTGATTGTCATCATTGCTTTTTCATCCTTAAATATTTTTCATTGGTTGTCACCATGAATGCTTTAGTATAATGTTTATTTTATCCCCAAGTGATGAAGTTTGTTAGCTTTCATCCAGTTGCCCACTATCTCTCCCTCCAAAGGAAGGTCTGTCCACTTGACTGTCAATGTCTTGGACCAACATCTTAACCCTCTTGACTTTGTTAAGTCACTTCAACCCTTGTTTAGAAACCTTTAGACTTTGCTTGAAGTCTAAGAAACCTACCCATACTAGGAGCGTTCTTCAACTAGAACCCTAGGAAAGAGTTCGTCAACTCTGTGTGAGAATCATCGTCATGATTTCTTGCTTTTCCCTTTTATAACTTAGATTAGGGAGTTTTGTCAAACTCCACACAAACATTGTCATGTTTGTTTCCCTTGAACCTTGATCGTCATCAAGTGTTCTTTTCCCTTGTGAGGTGAACTACGATTTCTCTGATTCTATCCTAGTCAGGATACGTAGGCAGAAGGTGCGATGCCTTTACGAGCAAACTTAGAAAACCACTTAGGGCTTTTTATTTATTTTATCTCAATTCCCAATCCTTAAACCATAGTGCACAATTCACAAACTTAGCAAGTAATTAAACAAAAGGTTCCTGTAGAGTACTACAGATATTTAGGGTGCTAATACCTTCCCTAGATATAACCAACCGCCGAATCCCCGAATCTCTTAAAGCGTTGTTGTCACATCGCGCAAAAGGTTCTTTATTTCTTTAGACCTATCCTTCGGATAAATTAAAGACCGGTTGTAAAAAGAAATACGGTTCAAGTTAATTAATAGCTTGATATCAAATTTTCAACGCAACAGAAATGGCGACTTCACTGGGGAAATAACTGCTTTTGCTGTTATTTTAAGGGTTCAACCTATTTTGTTTAACTAATTGCTATCTGTGAATACTTGTATATATTTGTGCTCTGTTGGTTTGGGAAACTTGAAGTGGTGAGACAGCACTACACCCGTGCTCGAGCGTACTTATGATAGGGAGGTGATATATTCAAGAAGGCTTATAGGGAGTAGATTCCCGACCAAGCTGACTTGAGAAAATCACCGCTCAGTGGAGGCCCTTTTGAGAGTTAGTATTGTTGATCGAGTATTCGTGAAAACAATGTTACTTTCTACATAGGTGCCCATGACACTGAGGACCTTTAGATACCTTTTTCCCCACTTTGGCCTTACTAGGATGTAGTGCGATGACTATGAGGGAGTAATTCCAAAATAGTTGATACGCGATACTACACTCGAACGAGATTCTCTTGAGAATATTATCGACTACTGAGTATTCGGGAAATTGATAATATCAGAAAGATGGATCGAGGACTCTGGGAACTCTTTTAGAACCTTGTTCTACAGCGAAGAAAAGCCCTAATACACACCTTTTGGGATGGGTAGACCTCGACTCCTCTTTCATTATCCAAACCCAAAACCTTGTCTGTTTGCTTATGTGAATCTGTGAATATGTGATTACCTGTGTTTGTGCATTCATGCCTCCATAAGCATCATATCATGAAAGTTTCATGGAACTCAGACTTTTTTGTTTGTAAACATCAAGAGGTTATTATGGACATTAAAAGGAAGAGAACTCTTGTAAGAAGTACTGACATTAATGAAAAGTTTTTGGTATATCTTGATGTTTGTAAATATTTCAAGTTCCATGAAACTTTTTGCATTGTATGAGCATGTCCTCGCATTCGCATTTGCATTTCTCAGCCTGGAGTCTTATCCTCTTCCTTGTGTCAGAGAGAGAATATTCTGGACCAATGGCAACAATGAATGAACTGTTGAAAGAACAAGAAACCTTGAAGGAGGAAATCAAGATCCTCAAAGGGCAGATGAATTGGGTTTTGGAAACTTTGCAGAGTTTGATGAAAAGTGAGGGAGTTTCTCATCCTATTACACCCAGAGAGGTTTTCAGTCCGTCACTTCCAGTGACTCTTCCAGCTCAAGGACCTCCTAAGTTTCAACGGTCAGGCCGTAGTCAACCAGCATTTGGGCCTGCGCCAAAACCTCATCAGGTGGTCACCAAAAGAATATCTCAGCACCCATTGGCTGCTTCCCCTCAAGGTTCCCAAAGCCAGAGCATGAATAAGAAAGATCCTGTCAAAAAGAACAAGGCATGCTACAGGTCAGTTCATGTGCCGCTGAGTAAGCTGTACCCACTACTAATTCAGAATTCATTGGTGACTCCACGAGCTTTTAACCCTGTGCCAGGGCCATGGCATAATGCAAACTTGACTTGTGAGTTCCATAAAGGGGCTGAAGGACATGAACTAGACAATTGTTTGGCATTAGGACATGTTGTACAAGAGCTGATTATTGACAAAGATCTGATCCTTGAAGAAGATCACCCAGAGGTTGAATCCAAGTACCAGTGGCTCAGCTCTTGAAGCAAGTGGCAAAGGACCTACGAGGCCCCTCATAATACTATACCACAAAGAGCAAGTGGTTGTGGAAGGTGTTTCTCTGCATCAAGCTTGAAATTTGTTTTGTTAAACAGTGTAATTCCCTAAGGCTGACAGCTCGTAAACTGTTTCAGCATTGTGTTGTGGTTTCTTTGCATTTGTGTTTGCTTGCAAGTTGGTTGTTCATTTTAAATTGGCATATTAATGAAATGTTTATGCATCTTTTGATTAAATCCATTCGTTTCACTCTTTGTCTTTCATTGTGATAAGAAAACAAAAACAAAAAAAAATGAAAAAACAAAAATGCAAGAATTTCTTTTCTTTACCAAATTTCTGTTTGAAGCAAAGATTGGGGAGGATGATGAAAACTATATTCATAACTGCTGTTGATATGCTTTCAATTTGACTTTACCAATGATGTAAGGCATTGTTTCAATCCCTAAACACTGGAGAAATAAGGAAGATAATCCCTCGTTAAAACCCTTCGAGCCTAGAAGTAGGAGTTTTCTTTCTTCACAAAAATAAAACCTTAAATCTCAAACCTGGGGCGGGTAGTTCTCAGTTAACTTGGAGATATGTGCATACATGACACTTTTCATATAGAGTTGACGCACTCAGGTTTTCCTTCGTACACAACAAACAAGTGTCAAAGATGCTTTTCAGCATAAAACACGATGATGGTTCACTGTAAGCCATTAATCAAGGTAGTCACCTTCTTTCTCAACGAAAAAAAAAAAGAAAAAAAAAAGAAAATTGAAAGGCCCGCTAAGTCAAAACTTATGAAGGGGACTTAGGCAAAATGGGGCATCCCGCTTATTGCGTATTCAAAAGAAAACAGTTCAGGCAAAAGTTAGGGATAATAAAAAGAGGAAAACCTTAAAGCTGTCACTTTTAAAATCCTCAAAATAGAAAAAGACAACCCAATAATGTAAGGGAGTTGTGACTACATTAGGTTTGTAAACCATCACTAACTACCATCAATTCAATTCTTAAAAAACGGGTAAAAACCTGAATGAATAGTTTGAGTTAACTGAACATAGGAGTGGAGTTCATCACGGAGAATAGGTGGGACAAATAACTTTGAGCCTTTATCCTTTGTTTCATGAACCGTGAACCGAGCCACGTTACAACCCTTAAAAGACCTAATTGAGGTAAGGTTGTTTTGAAAGCATATTACAGCAAGGTTGGATAACCTGACTCCTAATGATCTTTGTTAACTGTGTGTGTTCATCACTTTATCCATCATTTGTAAATTACTGAATCATTTTCACTTTGATCACTTGACCACTCCACCGTGTGTGTTCCATCAAAATATGTTTCCAAAAGATTGCATGAATTTTACATTGAGAATTGCCAATTTTTAAATGAACAACATTGCGTGCAAGACAATCCAAACGTCAAAGGAAGCCCAACAAACGCTGTCAGCTAGGGAATGGGATTCGATAAAGGAAGCTCAGCCTGGGGCAACTAATTTGAAGGATTGGTCAATCATTTGTAACACCGTTAATCCAAGCCAATCAAAGACATTTGAAATGGGGCAGAACTCTTCAGTTAATCAGGGGCAGTCAAGTCAAGATTAGAACTCTCAATCAAAAGCCATCAAGTCGGGATTAGATTAATCTCTCCAAGACAGTTAAACTGGGGCAGTTACGTCGAGATTTGTGAATCTCTCTAAGAGTTTGAAAATATTGAATGCATCTTGGATGGCAATTCTTCTGTAAAATCCTCTTAGTGATTTCTTCCTGCAGACCATGTGTTCTGGGTCACATTGTTTGAGATCTTAAAATGAATTGTTGTCAAGGCCAGCTACTCCAGGTTCGCCAGCAAAACCAACCAGGTCAAGGCCAGATGAATCTCTTAATCAACAGTTTAGTCGGGGGCAAATTTGGTACAGTTACCAGCTAGCAGAGGCAACTTTGTTCCCCAATCATTACTTCCACAGTCTGAGGACTTTGTTGTGCAAATACAGTCAAACTGGGGCAATCACATCGAGATTTGTAAATCCATCTAAAGGTTTGAAGACATTGAAGCATCTTTATGACGATTCTTTTGTAAAAGCATCCTTCTGGCGTCTTCTCACAAAATGCATAATTTGGGGCAGAAAGGATTTGAAGACTGTTCGTCGTAAGAGCCTCTGCTCGCTTGAAGAGGATTATCACCATCATGAGGCATAAATGTTTTGTTCTCATAGGTACCTTTTGTCAAAATTCTCCGGTTAAGTTGTTACTTCCGTTGATATGGGAATCTCTCGGTGTGATATTCCTTTAGCAAAGAATTCAAACTCATTATGGCAGTCAAAGTGAAGTCATGATGTTTTGGCCTAAGAAGATTACTCTCTCAGAGAAGGTGGTACCCTTGAAAGTAGAATGGATATTCTTCCTGACCATCCCTTTGATGCCCAACTTTGGTGAAGTTGTTTGAGTCTCCGTGTCGAGATGTTCATTTCATCTCCTGTTTTGTCTGTTTTGTCAGCATAAACAAAAGCATAGCATAAACATGATCATGGCATAAGCATATGCATAGCATCTGTGCATTTGTGCTATCTCTGGTCGTTACCTGTTTTGTTGGGTGTCCCTCCTTAGTGACTGGGCGTTTTGTCTCTTTCCCATAGAGTTGTCGGCCTTTAGGCATAAAACGTCCACCCTTTGTCAATTCCCCACAGAGTTAATCCTCGTGGATGATGGTTGCTTCAGTTATCTTTTTCCATGTTTGGATAAAGTAAGTCACCATTCGCGTTCATTTCTCAATGGTTGGAGTTTTGTTTGACAGTTTCTTTCTAGTTCTATTCTAGATTGAACTTTGGTCCCTGTCGGTCGCTAAACCTACCTGGACGTGCATTTATTTTGCACTATCTATCAGGAAGAACATTTTACATTATGATACAGATAAGTGGCAGTCTCTTCAAAGAAGCTTATCTTTCTTCAGCGATAAGTGGCAGTCTCTTCAGAGAAGCTTATCTTTCTTCAGCGATAAGTGGCAGTCTCTTCAGAGAAGCTTATCTTTCTTCAGCGATAAGTGGCAGTCTCTTCAGAGAAGCTTATCTTTCTTCAGCGATAAGTGGCAGTCTCTTGAGAGAAGCTTATATTTCTTCAGCGATAAATGGCAATCTCTTCAGAGAAGCTTATCTTTCTTCAACGATAAGTGGCAGTCTCTTAAGAGAAGCTTATCTTTCTTCAGCGGTAAGTGGCAGTCTCTTCAGAGAAGCTTATCTTTCTTCAAACGATAAGTGGCAGTCTCTTTAGAGAAGCTTATCATTCTTCAAATTTTGGAAGCATTAGATTCAAATAAACTTGAAAAGACTAACAAAAATGTTTGACTCACGAAAAAGATTCGAGGAAAAACATACTTCCCCGTAACCTCGGAATAGCAGAAACTTTGATACACCATCCTCCCCGGTGAAGTATAGGTAAATTTGAGCTATGTATGGTTATCAAGATTGAAGATTATTCCTCAGGATTTCTTGTGATGATATGAAGGTTCTTTCCCCAACGAAGTATTTCTGGACATCTGTTTGAATTCACCTCAGCAAAATCTACCTACAGGCTCTATTCCCCAGTAGATCTTCGGGTTTATTTCCCAAGTCTACGTACACCTCTCATCATGGGATCAGTGTGATTCGGTTGTTTCCCGAGTCGGTGACATCTATCAATCCCCGTGAAGTCTAAGTTATTACTTGCTTCATTTCTAAGTATAAGTCCAGTCGTAAATGGCATTTTGTTCAAACCAATTGTTGTTGATATTCATTTGGTCATCACCGTCCATGTCCTTTTAAAGCCCAGTCGTCACTGGCATTGTCTAAATCCAATCGTCATTGGTGTCTCGTTAGTTGTCACTAACAAGTCCATGTATAAGTCCATTCGTCATTGGCACTAAATAAAAGTCCAATTGTCATTGGCGCCTCTTGGTTTGGTCGTTACCAATCTTTCCCCGGGGAATCCAGTCGTCACTGGTGTTGTTCCAATTGTTATTGGTATCTTGTTAGTGGTTACTAACTCTCCCCATGAAGTCCAGTCGTCACTGGCACTACCTAAATCCAATCGTCATTGGTATCTTGTTGTTTGTCACCAATTTTTCCCTTTGAAACCCAGTCGTAACTGGTATCATCATCTAGAGTCCAATCGTTATTGGAATCCGTTCCGTTTTGGTCGTTACCAACACCCTAGTTAAGATCTAGTAATCGCTAGCATCCTCGTAAACCAATTGTCATTGGTATTCCCCGGCATGGTCGTCACCATCTTCTTTAAAGTCCAGTCGTAACTGGAATTGTTTCATAACCAATTATCACTGATACCCTGATTTGGTCGTCACCAATCACCATTAAAAGTTCAGTCGTCACTGGCATTACTTGGAATTCTAGTCGTTACCAATTTCCCCAGGACGTTTCTTGATTACCAGCACTGTGTGAACTATTTGCAGAAGTTGAGGATACATCCCCAGTGATCCATGTTCCCAGTCAAGTCTCGGAGATCTAGTCGTCACTAGTATCCCCCGTGTGTGTTTAGTCTTGTTTCTAGTCCATTCCTGAAGATCCCGTTTGAACTCTTCACTATAGGAAGTTCCTCATCTGATCATCCCCAGTGAGGTTGTATCCAGTCTTTCGCTTCCCCGGTGAAGTCTGTTTCTCTTTTCCCGATGGAATTAATTTTTCATTTCCCTAATAAAAGTATATCCTTTTCCCCAGTAGAAGTCAATTCTTCTCCCCGGTGGAGTACCTCTGTTCCAATAAGATTGTCATCTTTATTGGATTTGTCTCTTCCCCATGTGAAGTTTCCCTGCTTACGCTATCAGTCATGTCTGAACTGTTAATTTAGTTTTTCAGTACGAGTCCCTAGTGTCGAGTCCTTGTATTTGTCATTGTTTGTTTTACTGTTTCTTTTCTTATTATCGTTGCGTCTGTGTTGTTTGCATTCAAGCATCATAAAGAATCATTTAGAGTGCATGGCATATCATAACTTGTCCTTTAGCATGACATCGGATCTAAGGGACAAAATTTTCGGTTATCTATATTTAAATACCTTTCACTACGATTTAACGAAGATTGCCATCTCTCGTCCCCCATCTAGTGAAGATATTTAAATAGGGGCAACTGTTGTACCCCAAATTTTGACCCCTTAGATTCTCATTATCATTTTAGAAGCATGGTCGTGAATTATCTAACCCTAAATCAGTGCAAGTTAATTATTGTCAAGTTACAGATGAATCAGGGTTCTCGCACCGACAAATCCAAAACAACCAAGGAATGATCAACCAATGATTTGGGCCAATTTAATCATGAAATTAAATCAAAGATGATATCAAAGTCAAATGAGAAGTCAATTTGAAGAAATCATTTCAGAATCAAGAACAGTGCAGTCAGGAGGCCCCGATTAGGGTTTTTAACTAGTGAAAAGTCAACTGTGGTTTGACTTTGATGTTGGATGGTGTTATAATGGTGGGATTGAGGTCCATGAAGTTCATATAGACTATTAAAGACTATTCAAGAAGTACCAAAGTCTCAGGATGTCCAGAATGTCAACAGGCGACTCAATCGGCACCGATCGATCGTACGGTTGACCGAAAAGTCAACTCCTCAAATTTTGAGAATTGGAATCCAAGTTGTGAATCAAAGTTGTTTCTTATGTCATAATGGACTTGCATATCAATTTTCATGATCATTGGATCATGGATGAGAGAGTAATCGAGAAATCGGGAAATTAGGGTTTTGAAAAGGGCTAAACCATAACTCCTTAACCACACATCCAATTGAGTTGGTTCTAGTCTCATTTGAAAGCTTTTGGCAAAATCTACAAAAGTGTCCTAGTGGTCCATGGTCAGAAAACACTTAGTTTTTGAGTTAGAGAAGAAAACATTACAAGAGGAGGAAAAAGACTTGAAAAATTCTAAGTGTTTTGTACTAAGGAACCCTAAAATCAGCCAACTTCAAGGGGACTTTTCACCTAGTTTCAAATAGAATCAAGACTTCTAGTAAACATGAAAGGTTTAGTACTATGTGAGGGCTTTCTGAAAAGTACAAGTACATCTCAAGTTGATTTATGAGTTGAGAGATACATGTGTTCAAAGTTGGTGTTTTGTCACTTTAGTCCCACATTGGCCAATTTTGCAAAAGCACCTCTCCCACCCAAGTGGGCCAATTTTAACTTGCCAAACTCATGTTACCTGATATATTGAACATCTCAAGCATGTTAGAACAGAAAGATTGCATAGAATTAGCATGGAATTAAAGTTGTGAAGTTCATTGCCAAAGTTTCCATTTTTGACTTTTCCAAGCATGAGGTGTAAAGTAAATCTACTCCAGCCACTCTATCAAGCCTCTAGCCTGCATCTTAACAGTAAAAACATCAATGTAACTTGCCCCTTTGAGTGAAAAGAACAGCCAAAGGTCAGAAAAGCAAGGCAAGTTGGATGGTGGAGGCAAAAATATCAAAGTTTGCTTCATGGTTAAGTTTCTTTCTAGTAAAGCTCCTCACTTCAAAATTCTATAAATAGGGACCTCAAACCCCTCATTAAGATCATCAACATCTCTCTAAAAACCAGAGCAATCAAGTATCTTTGCTATCTTTGATTCTTGCTTGCAATTTGCAAAATCACTCAAATTTCTCTAAGTGTCAAAATTCTGCACTTTACACTTTTGCTACCATATCAATTTTCCTCAGTTCTAACACCCCAACCACCCTCCACACATCTTCTAAATAACATATAGAAGGTGTAAAACCCATCAAACCATCAAAAAACCTCAAAAATCAGAAAGTCAAACTCATACCTGTCATACTTTGACCAAAAGCCATAAAAATCACCAAATTGTGTTCTAAGCCTTTCCTTGATGTTTTGAACATCCACACACCTCATAAATAACATATCTCAACTGTCAAAACCATTAGCAAACATTGGAGACTCATATTTTCTCATTTGGCATCATAAGTATGTTGTTGCTTAAAAGTGAAGTAAGGTTCAAAGGCAAAGAAGTGAAGTAGAGATCTCTGGTTTTCTCAACTGGTTTAGCTTGCTTAAAAGGATCATCAAGAGGTATGTAACTTGTCTCCATTCACTTTTGCATCATTTTCATGAAATTACCTTTTTGAGTGTTTTGGTAGAATTTGATAGTTATGAGCATTATGTGCTTTTTCATGACATTTTGTTTTTAACTAAATGTGGTCATCATGTGTGCCTTACTGTCAAAATAATCTTGAGATGATAAGCATCATTTACATTTGCCATAGCTGTTGAATTTGGTCATTTTACAGTTATTGTTTTTCAAAACTGTTGGTGTTTGCTTTAATCATGCTGTGAAAACAAAAACATTAAAGTTGTTCTGAAGAACATTTGAATTAGGGACAAACATTCAGTTTGGTAATTGGCCATTTTGATTACACTTAAAATCATTGATGCTTGATGTGTGTTGACATGAATACTATGTTTTCTTTTCATACCCTGTTCATGCTGTGGTGGAAGTTAGTGTTATTTTAGACCTTTTTTAAAAAATGTCACATTTTGCACTTAACTTCCAATGGTGGAAGTTAGTATTATTTTAGGTTTTCTCAAAAATGTCACATTTTGTACTTAACTTCCAATGGTAGAAGTTATGTGTTATTTTTTACTTTTCAAAAATGTTACTTTTTGCACTTAACTTCCAATGGTGGAAGTTAGTATTATTTTAGGACTTTTCAAAAATGTCACTTTTTGCACTTAACTTCCAATGGTGGAAGTTAGCATTGTTTTTTGACTTTTCAAAAATGTTACTTTTTGCACTTAACTTCTAATGGTGGAGGTTAGTGTTATTTTAGCTTTTTTTTTCAAAATGGTCACATACACTTCCATACACCAAGCCACTTTTTGCACAAGCTCACTTTCCACTAAAATCACTTCACACACACTTCATATCAGTCAATTATAATGTGTTATAATGATCACTTTGTCATAAAACCCTTTACATCAGAATTTCACTCTTGAAATGACCATTTTCATCCCAAAAGTAGCATACCACAAACCAGTTTTTGCAGTGGTCTGTTTTGAATTGATTTGTGTGTTATACCAGCTTGCATTGATCATTCATAATATGTTTGTATAAGCCAAATGCTTTGAAACCACCTGAACACAAACCTGCACCACATGATGCACATAACACACAAATAAGCATTTTGAAAGTTACATCACTACATAGCCATCACAGTTCTGGATTCTTCACACAAACATACTCAATATCATGTAATAGAAGTGTTTGAAAGATCACTTTGATCAAAACTGAGCTGGAATAGAAACACCATAATTCATGCATTGTCTTTTATGTCTTCATTTGCAAATAACATGTGACTTGTAGTGACAGCTCAATTCTAGCCATGGAAGTGTTTTGATTTGTTCCATTATCATCTAACTGTGATATGTGTGTGCTTTGTTTGAATTCAATATGGTTGTATGAAGTTACTCACTTGAAAATGCATTTTTTGAACATAAACATAACCCCTATCGGGTTTTTCAGCAGGAGAGTAATTTTCAAAAACCATCACCACCATCATGATCCTCATGAAATTCTACCCCAGTTACATATAAACTTTGTGAAAAAAGACCAAGAAATGAGAAAGTTATGACCATTTTGCAAAATCATGAAAACACTTTATTTTTGCCCAGAAATGAATGAAAGCCTACATCATATATTTATCCTTGTGCATTTGTTAACGGATGTATGGCCGCCCCAGCGGTTGAAACTTGCGCGTGTATTGTACTTGGCATGGGTTCGATCCTTGGTGATAACCCTTGTTGCCACTTTTTCTCATTTTTCATGAAACTTCAAAAAATCATAACTCTCTCATTTTTTATCATTTTTCACCCGTTCTTTTTTCATTGTGTTTGTTTTGATGTGTGCTTTCATGTCATAATTTTATTTTCCATGTTTGATTAATTTTTCACCATGTTTGACCATGTGCAACTTGTCACATTGACAGTACTAACCCTAGCTGTTGCAGATAAAAGTTTAAAGGGTTCCACTTGTTTTTCTTTGTGAAAATTGATTGTTATCACACCTATAAATGTTTGTAAACATTCTAGGATTTTTACTTTGAATTATTATCAGGCTTAGTTCATCTGTTTGTTAATTATACTCTAGGTGCGATCTGTCGTCATAGTTTTTCGTACTAATCATCTGCTTTGATTGTCATCATTGCTTTTTCATCCTTAAATATTTTTCATTGGTTGTCACCATGAATGCTTTAGTATAATGTTTATTTTATCCCCAAGTGATGAAGTTTGTTAGCTTTCATCCAGTTGCCCACTATCTCTCCCTCCAAAGGAAGGTCTGTCCACTTGACTGTCAATGTCTTGGACCAAAATCTTAACCCTCTTGACTTTGTTAAGTCACTTCAACCCTTGTTTAGAAACCTTTAGACTTTGCTTGAAGTCTAAGAAACCTACCCATACTAGGAGCGTTCTTCAACTAGAACCCTAGGAAAGAGTTCGTCAACTCTGTGTGAGAATCATCGTCATGATTTCTTGCTTTTCCCTTTTATAACTTAGATTAGGGAGTTTTGTCAAACTCCACACAAACATTGTCATGTTTGTTTCCCTTGAACCTTGATCGTCATCAAGTGTTCTTTTCCCTTGTGAGGTGAACTACGATTGCTCTGATTCTATCCTAGTCAGGATACGTAGGCAGAAGGTGCGATGCCTTTGCGAGCAAACTTAGAAAACCACATAGGGCTTTTTATTTATTTTATCTCAATTCCCAATCCTTAAACCATAGTGCATAATTCACAAACTTATCAAGTAATTAAACAAAAGGTTCCTGTAGAGTACTACAGATATTTAGGGTGCTAATACCTTCCCTAGATATAACCAACCCCCGAATCCCCGAATCTCTTAAAGCGTTGTTGTCACATCGCGCAAAAGGTTCTTTCTTTCTTTAGACCTATCCTTCGGATAAATTAAAGACCGGTTGTAAAAAGAAATACGGTTCAAGTTAATTAATAGCTTGATATCAAATTTTCACCGCAACACCAGGTTTCAGCCCTTCAACATAAGTTTCAACTTATCTTCTCTGAGCTTCAGCTCCTTGATCAGTTCCACCTTCAGGCTTCACCTAACCACAAGTATCAATTTGATCTCCTTCAGGATCTCCAAGCTTCAAAGTAAGTATCAACTTCCTTTGATCTTCAAGCTTCAGCTCTTCAGAATCAGTCTCAATTGAATCCTCTTCCTAAGTATCAACTTAGTCTTCAAGCTTTCAAGCTCTCCTTGCTTTACCAGTCTCAACTTGGTCTGCAAGCTTCAGCTGCTTAGAGTAATCTTCAATCACTTAGAAGTGTCAACTTCATCCTTCAGTCTTTACTTCATCTTCATTGGGTCTTCCAGTATCAACTTGCTCTTGTTTCTCTTCAAGCTTCAGCTGGAATGGCAATGCTTCAAGGACTCATCCTCCTACATCCTCTTCAATGAAGTCTTCATCTTCACACTCAAGCCCAACATCTCTCAAGATACTCAAACCAGAGGAAATCACTTACTGGATAAGCTGGGGTGTTAAACTGCTTATTGACCACCAAAGGTGACCTATAAGGGTTCAACATCAAAGGAATGGTTCCCTCAAAAGTTCTACTTCCTAGGTACAATCACTTATCCCTCCAAAGGAGAGAGGTGTATACCATGGAAGGACTTTGAATCATAGGGAGGAATGGAGGTGAAAGATACCATCCATGTTTAAGAAAGAAGTTAACTAGGTCTAAACTCTTCCTAACTCCTAACCCTAAAACAACAACAAAACAAATAAGGTCAAGCTCTCAAGCTCCTAAATGCTCCTAAATGCTCCTACTATGCTCCTCAATGCTCCTCAATGCTCCTCAATGCTCCTACTATGCTCCTCAATGCTCCTCAAAGCAATACCAAGCTCTCCAAGCCCACCAAGCATAGCAAACAAAAATACAAGCCCACAAGGGCAACACAAACAATCATCAACTACAAAAATCATCTAAAAATAGTATACCACTATATTGAAACCTAATATAATTTCTAAGGGATCCTACATACCTACCCTTAATACCCTATATGTCCCAATGTCTATCTTGACCTAGAAACCCAAAATTCTAGTGTTATTATGGACCTATGTTAAGGATTGACCTAATTCTACACAACCTAATGTCATCTAAGCAAAACTAACCTAAAATTCATCACAAAAATTATGGAATAAATCCAGGGGGGAGCTAAAGTCCTAATCTAACTATCCTAAAAAGGATGGCCTAAAAATATGAAGGGAACTAGCTAAACAAAATTCTACAAATTCATGTATCAACATAAAAGAATTAAAAAGCTATTAAAATAGAAAATATACAAAAAATATTAAAAATGCATGAAATGCAAATATTTTTATTTGATAATTTTCTAGACATTAACATGAAATGGGATAAAAAATCCCCATGCAAAAATCATTAATTTTCTAATTATTATGATTTTTCAAAGATTGAAATAAAATGGAGGAAAAGAAATGAAAATATGAAATGATGTGGTGCAGATAGTAACCATGTCCAGTTCAATTCATCAATGGGCTCAAAATGGGGGTGTGGGTAGTCATGCGTGTTAGGCCCATATTAATTCAGAAATTAAATCAAAAAACATAAAGAAAAAGAAAAAGAAACGGTGCAGGTAGTAAACATTTCCAGTGTAAAATGCAATTGGGCTCGTGAGGGTGGTGTGGATAGTGATCAAAGCATTTAGGCCCAGTATCTCCGTTTAATGAAACGGAGCGTTTCATTCTTTCTCAGCTTTTCCCTCTTAATGCTGAGGTTCAATCGTGGCCACTGGATCTGGATGAGGTCAATGAGTCAAGCATGATCTGACGGATGAGGGATCGTCTTCAACCTTCAACTAGGGTTTGGAGGGAAAAACTCCATGACCAGAGTTTCAAACTTCAAGCTTCCACCAACTCGGGCTCCCTTGTTTCTTCATCAGAATTAACAATTCAACACACTAACATGCTTCATTTTTCATGCCGATTACGACCATAGCCTTAGATTTTATTGAAATGGCCTCTAGCTTAAAACCCGATAATGAATCCAAGATAAGCTCAATCCTCAACTTCAACTATTCTTGAATTTTCTTGCATCAGAATACTCACCAACTCACACTGAATGAAATTAGCTATCAAACTCATGCTATGTCTCATTATATCTCAAGTTCTTGCTCAACAAAGTAATGGTGTCCATAACTCAATCTTCATCAATTGATCCCTAACTCTCCAAAAATGATCACCTACTGGTCTCTAACCTTTCTAACCTAACATTTCTACCTAAAGATGCATAAATTATGGTGTAGAGTGAATTTTGCAAACCTGGGATTTCTTGATTCACAGATGGTATAAATCTTCACTTTAAGCCTTGTAATTCTTCAGAAACCTTCCTTGAATGATGATAGAGCTTCTGTTTGCAAAAGATTTGAGGGAGAGTGCTTGAATCTCAGAATCCGATTCTGACTTGCAACCTTGAAAATCCAAATGCCAATTCCTCAATTCACCATGGTTTTGCTCTCAAATTGATCTGCACAGCTTCACTATGATCAGAGGAATGTCTTAAGATGGAAAGAATGAATGGAAATGGTTCAGAATATGGAATTCACTTTCAACTTGCAATGGAGGCAAGTGAAATGGCCAACTCTCTCTTCTCTCAAATCTTACACCAACCTTGCATCTGAGCAAGTTCTATAGGTTATATAGAGTGGTTTAGAATCATCTAGAACCATCTAGAACCATCCAATGAGAAATTGGAAATCTCATGTCATAATTTTATGAATTCACTTCTCCTCATGTGCTATCTCATGCCATAGCCCTTGCAACCCTTGTAACTGACTTGAAATTCTCCCCATATGAGATATATGGTGTGTTGAGATGCATAACTAACTTGTCCATTGAGTTTTCTTAAGTTTTGCCTTTGAACCTTAAGATGCAAGCAAGCCATTTCCAAAGCAGCCCCATGATCTAGGCCTCAAATCAAAATTGTGGCTGAACCATTGTTTTAGAATGTCTTTTAGAGTCAAAATGACCTATTATATGACATGGTTTGGATGTGTAACTTAGGATTTCCAATTTCCAATTTCAACTTATTTAACTTATGCCTCCATTTTAGGTCATTTTTATCACTTTATGATAAAAGCCTTTTCAACATCTCATGACCTCCTTAATAGCCTTAAAACATCATTCTAAGCAAGTTTGATGTTGAAGATTTTTCCATTTGAAGCTTGGAAATAGGAGATATGGCCTTATGCTTGAAATGACCTATAGTATCCAAATGACCAAAATGCCCTTGACTTGTCAAAGCCATAACTTGAGTTCTACAAATCCTATAAAGGACTCTAGTACTCTCTAGAAATCTAAGAAGATGGGGAACAACATTCATGTTGACCAAGAGTCCATAGGAATCATCCTACTAGGGCAAAAGTTGGATGCAAGTTGGGTGACTTTCAAGGACCCAGATTCACATACCTCAGATGACCTGTAACTTGTCAAAGTCATAACTTGAGCTCTACAAATCCTATCAAGGACTTCTAGTACTAAAATTAAAGCTAAGAACAAGCTCTACAACATTCATGTTGTGGGGAAGATGAGATGACAATCACATCTTGAGCTAAACTGCCTTGAAGATAGGGATCAAACTAGGGGATTTTACACTGTCAAGCCTTAGAAACCCTAGCTTAAAACTTCTCAAACTCCTCAATCATGATGAGTTAGTCTAGGAATCATCCTTATAGCATCTCAATGCATCAATTCATGATCACATGGCTCTTGGCTTAGGTCTCAACCTTCTCCAAATCATCAGTTGACCTAGGGTTGACCCAGCCAAACCCTAATTCCACCACTCATGGCTGAGTCTTCTGAATTCTTGTACAATGACCTCTCTAGGCCTCATGATGGCTTTCAAGACATCTCATAAGCTCTCTCAAAGCTTCAAGTCTATCCTCATAGCCTCAGAATCATCTGAGGGGCTCCCACAACTCTCAAGTTATGAGACACACAACCTTGGTTTCAACCAATCTCTCTGAGGATCTGTTGAGTTCTCTGGCAAAGATATCAACCTTTGAACACTTGAATAACCTCCTTGTCTAGCTTCATAGTCTCATACAACTATTGCTGGGTAACCATACCTCTTGACCTACTGCACACATACCAATGAAATGCAGATGATGAATGAGATGAACCACAAGCTAGGTAAATAAATGTTGGTCAAATTTTGGGGTGCAACAACTAGTACATGCAAAGCATGCACGCGCCCACTACTTTCCACAACTAATTCTAGGTGCACTCAAGCCCATGTCCGGCTTATCTCTCAATCTGACCCCCCTACCCAGCATAACAATAATAATATAATGCTGAAAGTAAATACAGAAAGGTAAATCCATACAAAACCCACGACGGGAAAACAAGCGCTAGGATTGACTCGCGTAGGGAACCGTTGGAGTCCTCAGCAGAGTCGCCAGTTGTCGCTACTGCGAAAATCGGCGCCGGCTGTGACAGAAGAGTCGCCACCGTGCATTATTTATCCCACAAGAGGGAAAGGAAACGCTTAGAGTAAACCTAACGCAAAACGGGAAAGGAATGGTCGTCGCAACCAAATCTTGGATTCGGGAGTCGATTACGCAAGGGGAAGGTATTAGCACCCCTCACGTCCGCCGTACTCGATGGGATCCACGCTTGTTTTCTAGTACGGATTGTATTCTATCTACTCTATAGGTCTGGGTTAAAAGGAAAAGAAAATGACTCGGCAAAGTATCGCACTTTATGCCTACGTATTTCCGTCTGGAACGAGAAATCAGAGTCAACGTAGTTCGCCTAACTACAGGAAAGGAGGGGAAGGTTGCTCGCTAGGATACGGCATCCTATGCCTACGTACTTTCATACAACATGAAAGATCAGAGCAAACGTAGTTCGGGCTACGGAGGACACAAGCTTGTCTGACTGTTTTTTACTACCTTCAAAAAGGGTTTTTCTTGATTAAGAGTCCAAGCGGACAAAAATGACACTTTGATGTTTGTTTTGAATCTTTTACGAAAGAAGTGTTTTTTACTTTGTTTGCAATCTCTGACGCACTAGAGACTATGATTTGAGAGTGACTACGTCGCGTGTCACCCAAAGGGTGCCACACTAAGCAGCCAGACTACTGGAAAGAAGCTCTCCAGCAACCCTTTCTCAAATAGCTTAAGGCTCGTAACGTACGACATCGATTAACCTTATTACTGTATTTTTGAGTTGTTTTGAGATAAGAAGAGAAAGAAGCTCTAAAAAGCCTAGGGTTGAAAAGGGAATAAAACTAACCTAATGTTGTCATGCATGGATAAGAATCCTAATGTCTGTCATAATTCCCTCCTGCACAGAGGAAATCAGAGATCCTAGGGGATGAACAGAAAAGAAAGCAAGCAAATACAGTAAAATGCATGGAATGCAGCAATACAAGCGAGGCAAGGGAGTCCTGCTCTACCTCGAACCTGGGAAAACAACAGGCAAAGTGAATCAACATTCACTTCAAACATTAAGGGGAAAGCTGTACAAGCCAACAAACAATACAGAAAACCAAAACCAAATAGAGGAGGCAGCCCAAGCAACAGCACCAAACTCCTACAGTTGACAGCACAAGCAGCAGCTCTGACAGCAACAGGTTGATTAAACAGCAAAAAGTTGACAGCAACAACCTTCATCTTCATGAATAGCTCCTATCTTCAAGTTTCACCAAAACTTCAATCTTCAACAAGCACAAAGCTTCCACAAGCTCCACACTTCAACCAGCAACCAGCTTCAATAAGCTCCTAACTTCATTTTCAACAAGCAGCAAAACTCTAGCTTCAACAAGCAACCAGCTTCAACAAGCAGCAAAACCCTAGCCTCAACAAGCAGCCAGCTTCAACAAGCACAAACTTCACCTTTAACCAGCTTCAATAAGCACTAAAATTTCTCTTTACCAAGCTTCAACAAGCACCTCCAAGGGAGAATCATTCAACAAGATCAAGTTGAAATGTTAAGTAACTTAATGACAACCAAAGGAAGTCACTAAGAACTTAACGTTATAGTAGAATGGCATCCTCAAAGTTCTACTCTTAAAGCATGCCACTCATCCCTCCAAAGGAGAGATGTGACTTCTTTAAGAGGACTTTATGTCATTGGATTGAATGGGGATGAACAATATACTCCATGTTTGAAGAAACAAGCAAAACTAATCTAATACTCTTCCTAAAACCCTAATTTCCTAAACTCCTAAAAAAGCTCCACAAGAGGAAAAGCCTTCAACTCCAAGCTCTAATATTCAATCCCAAGCATCTTCAATGAATCCAGAAGCTCCACCAAAAAGGAAATCAAGCAAGTCCAGCTCCAAAGCAGCCAACCAACCCAAACAAACAAAGGCACTCAAGAGAGAACACCACAAGCACAAGCAAATTGCAAAATACAACTAAAATAGCAAACAAAGTTTTAAAATTCTAATCAAATTCCTAGGGGAACATACATTTGTTAGAGGTCTATATCAGAAAAAATAGGGCCTAAAACTATGCTTAAAGGCACTAAAGAAATCACATACCAAAAGTGGTCAAAAGGGAAATCAAGTGGGTAAGCCTCTAAAGATCTAGTTCAAAACAGAACCTAAATCTACCTAAAAATTAACCTAAAAATTTCTGGGAGTTGCTTAATATGTCTATAACAAACTAGAAAAGAATTAAGTACAAATTCTATACCAAACTCCAGAACAAAAATCGGCAAGAAACTATGCAGTTTTTGGCATTTTATTATCCAACTAAAGGAGAAAAACGAAATCAAATTGAAAATTAAACGAAACTAAAATCCAATTGTGCACAAAGTTCATAGACATGATAAGGATCATCCCAGAATTTTCTTATATTTTTCTAAGCATTTTTTCTATTTTATATGAATTAAAAACAAACAGCACACAAAACAGAATTTTAATGCCATTAAAAAACAACAATCAAATGGTTAAATTAAATCGGAAAACCAACCTACGGATCGGAGATTTGATCCGGTGATCGTTGATCAAGTGAATTTGCAAAGATACAAACAAGATTATATGGAAAACTTCAACATCCACAATAATTCTTGCAAGAAGATGAAGATCGAACACTTCGAATCCGAATTGCTCCGAAGAAGTGCTTCCAACTTATACTCCAATATCCAACTTCAATTTGCACGAAAATTAATTACGAAACTTGATTCGATAATGATGATTTGTGGAGGTTTATGCTCAAGATTCCATTGATTTCAATGAAAAATCAATGGATCCAATGATGAGGAGCTATGGGTGAGGGTTTGGAGAATGAAGAAATTGAGAGAATTGAGAGAGTGGGAGAATTCTTGAAAATGAAAAATGAAAATTGTGAGGGGTTTTTTATTTTGGTTTGGAGTAGATCACTTGAGTACTCCTTAGGCTTGGATCCCAAGGTAAGGTTTGGACTTTGGCTTGTGAAAATTGGTTTGGAGCTTAATGGTATGATTTTGGGATGTGTAGCTTATTCATGAAGAAATGAAATAGAAGTGCATGAATTTGACCTCAAATCAAAATTCTAACATTTCCATTGTTTCTAAAACTATTTTTCCAATCAAAATGACCTATAAGTTTGCCTCATTTGCACACAAAATGAATTATTTGAATTTTTGGTCATTTAATCCCTTTAATTCTTCATTTCAAAGCCATTTCAAACCAACTTCTCTCATGAGCCAATTCAAAACCTCCTTGATGCATGGTCAAGGTTAAAACTCTATTTTGAGAAACTTTCTAGTTGAACAATTTTCCATTGAAGGCCCCTAAGTTGGAGATTTAGACCTATGCTTGAGAATGACCTATAATCACCAATACCCGAAATACCACTGGATTGCAAAGATCACAACTTGAGTTCTACAAATCCTCTTGAGGACTTCTAGTACTCTATGGAAAGCTAAAAATCTCATTTTTGCCAAAAATCCATTTGAAAACCCCTTGAAGGGAAAAAGTTGCTTGGAAGTCAAGTGACTTTCACAGATAAATTTCAGTGTCCTCTAGTGACTTGTAACTTGCAAGAACCATAACTTGAGTTCTATAAATCCCCTTGAGGACTTCTAGTACTCAAATTAAAGGTATTGAGATGCTCTACAAGTTTCATGTTGGCCAAAGATCCATTTGAAACTTTTATCTTGACTTATGTGGCTTTGAAGTTAGGCACTAAACAGGGGATTTTACACTAAAACCCTAATTTAGCAACTTCCCACATTCCTGATTCTTCTTTGCTTAACCTTGGCACAACACCACACATGTATCAACATACCAAACCATGAATCCCATGACCTCAAAGTAGGCTTTGATGTTCTTCAATTACTCAACTGACCTAGGATTCATCCAGATGAAACCCTAGTTGACTGCACCTCAACTGTGGCTCTTGCACTTGAATCAATGACTTGTCTCAGCTTCAATAGGGCCCTCTAGGCATCCCATGAGATCCATACACACCTCAAATTCACATTCCCTGCTTCTCATCCCACTGATGATTCCCAATATTCCTCAAGATAGGAGCAAAACCCACATGTAGGCACTCAAACTTCTCATGACTTCAACCCCTCTCTGATGACTTGGATGGTCTCTCAGGCACAGATAACACCTCTAGACAGGCTTCTTTTGAAAAGAATCACACTTGATCCCCTGTTGGATGAGTGATATGCTATGATATGCAAATGATTAGAACTATGTACATGATGTAACTATGCAAATGGCAATGCAATGAAACATAAATCAGGTAAGAAAAGGTTGAGCAAATTTTGGGGTGCAACAGCTGCCCCTATTCAAACGGATTGGACCCGACTGGGTAAAGAGCGAACGACCTTCAAACAATCGAGGTACGAGACGGTTGAATACCAAGAAACCTAGAAATTTGCCAACCGCAGAAATAAACTGCACAACTGCTTGGGGAACGACATCCACCAACTGAATCTGGTTGTTACGGCAACAACTGATTCAACATCTGCTAATGATTCTGATTTCAACTTCAACAACATATGTAACGCCACAGGTACTGAACACCTCCGTCCACAACTGGACTACCCTTGTCAACACAAGAAGAGAAACAAATTCGTCAACACGAATAGGGATTCTGTCGTCACAGGAATAACCTTGTCCACATCTGGACCCAAATTTCGTCAAATCATGAATAAGCACAAATTTGTCCACGTCAGGACTCTACATTTCGTCAACCCGAAGAAATCCCGGCGACTCCGATGGGGGAACATTTCTGTCTAATCACAGGAAACTTCATCCGCCTATCCACACGGGCAAATCATCTGTCTAAACACAGGAAACTTCATCAGCCTATCCACACGGGAAAACCTTCTGCCTAAACACAGGAACATTCATCCGCCTATCCATACGGGCAAATCATCTACCTAAACACAGGAAACTTCATTCGCCTATCCCTACGGGAAAACCTTCTGTCTACACACAGGAAACTTCATCCGCCTATCCACACGGGAAAACCATCTGCCTAAACACACGAAACTTCATCCGCCTATCCACACGGGAAAACCATCTGCCTAATTACAGGAAACTTCATCCGCCTATCCACACGGGAAAACCATCTGCCTAAACACAAGAAACTTCATCCGCCTATCCACACGGGAAAACCTTCTGTCTACACACAGGAAACTTCATCCACCTATCCACACGGGCAAATCATCTTTCTAAACACAGGAAACTTCATCCGCCTATCCACATGGGAAAACCTTCTGCCTAAACACAGGAACATTCATCCGCCTATCCATACGAGCAAATCATCTGCCTAAACACAGGAAACTTCATCCGCCTATCCATACGAGCAAATCATCTGCCTAAACACAGGAACATTCATCCGCCTATCAATACGGGCAAATCATTTGTCTAAACACAGGAAACTTCATCCGCCTATCCATACGGGAGAATCATCTGTCTAAACACAGGAAACTTCATCCGCCTATCCATACGGGAAAATCATCTGTCTAAACACAGGAAACTTCATCCGCCTATCCATACGGGCAAATCATCTGTATAAACACAGGAACATTCATCCTCCTATTCATACGGGAAAATACTCTGAATACAGTTTCTCTGCTTATCTCTGCAGTAGCTAACTCCATTGGTCCCAACCCACAAACCTTCCAGCGCTGACGTGACAACGACTTTGAGGAGGACTCTACAGGGGATAATATTTCGTCAACATGAAGAAATCACGGCGACTTCGCTGGGGATAGAATTCTTCCATCCAATAGGAATTCAATTCTGTCAATCATACTGGACAATAACTCCACCTTATCTTTGCAGTAGCCAAACCCACTGGGGATGCTCTGAAATTAGCTGCCAGGCCCCTATTCGACAACAGGCGACAACTTCTGAAATTTTGATTTATGAAACCCTGTGACGCTGACGCAACATCAAACTTGAAGAAGATACTCTGATGGCCAGATATGAGAAACTTCAACAAGCAACTCTGTGGGGGAAAATCTGGCAACAACTCCAAAGTCTACTTATGAAGCTATTCCATGCGGACAAAACTTTGGGACAACAACTCCAACGTCCAATCGTGAAGATGCGGTAATGCTGAAGAACTCCAAAGTCTAATTACCAAGTCTTTGGATGTTGATGACAACTCCAAGGTCTAATGGCAGCGCAATACTGACGTAACAGCTGCTAGAGAAAACTCTGTTGGGGAATTGCTAACGACGACTCCAAAGTCTAATTATGAAGCCGTGTGACGCTGACGTAACAGCCACTCGAATAAAACCATGCCGATCTCCAAAGTCAAATCATGAAGTCTGCATTGCTGACACAACAGCTATGCAAGGAAAATCCGCTGGGGAATTCCTAACAACAACTCCAAAGTCTAGTTACGAAGTTGTTTAACACTGACAATAACTCCAAGGTCGAATTATGAAGCCGTATAAACTGATAATAACTCCAAGGTCTAATTATGAAGCCATCCACTGCTGCTAACAACTTCAAAGTCTAATTATGAAGCAGTGACACCAAGTAACAATTTCAGCCGTCTAATCGCTGAAATCCCCCTTTAAAAATGCCAACAACAACTCCCAAAGTCAAATCATGAAGCCTTATAGCGCTGACGTAACAAACTTCAAAGTCTAATTATGAAGCCATATCATGATGGTAACATCTTCAAAGTCTAATTATGAAGCCATAACAACAAAACGGGGAGAACTCTGCCGGGGAAATTCTGACGTCAACTGCCAGACATTCAACTTGATGACGAGTAATGACTTCAGATGTCTAATCCCTGAAATCTTTTTCTTAAAATGCTGACGTGATAGCAACCCGAGGGAACACTCCACTGGGGAATTTTTGACAACAACTCCAAAGTCCAATTATGAAGCCGTGTAAAGAACACTCCGCTAGGGAAGAAGAGAAATTAATCAAGCACCTCTGATAAGGGAACACATGGCAGGACGAACGTTATCATCACATATCTCATGCCACAAATCTGAATATCTGAAAACGGTCCTGAACAAGAATTCCAATTACCTGCAGGGAAGAACACCTGAAAACAAAGAGGTAACCAACCTGACTTATGTTTCAAAATGCGTATGTTCAAAAATGGCGTAATGCTCTGTACGGTACGGAAATGCTACGCGTTTGAGTAGATGCAAATATGATAGTATATGCAAATGCAAATGCAGGCTCAAGCTGTCGGGGCCACTCTGATAGTGATGTCTCAACAACATGAATGCTGAGGATAAAGCCAACTCCGGTGGGGATGAACAAGTACCATAAGGTATTTTGGCAAAATAAATGCCGGAAACACAACCAACTCTGTCGGGGAGAGATTAAACACCAATTTCCACTGGGAGGAAAGAACAAACCACCCTGCTGGTGAACCAACTCATCTGGGGAAAGACGCGACACTTCTAGGAAAAGCACACTGTCTGGGCACAGTTTACAAACTCAGAGCCTCAGACTCTGCTGAGGATCAACATCCTGTCAATGGCATGACAACCTGTGGGGAGAAGGGAAACCCTCCTTCAGGTATAATCCTTCTGAACCAACAACTTGGTTAAACTCTGTGAGAACCTCCCATGTTGGGGATTGAACGTGCACATCTACGATCCGCTGAGGAGCGCGACCTCTGTAGGGGGCATTGATTTTGACTTGCTGGGGATATCCTGTTGACAACTTCCCTGAGGACACTCTTCTGGGGAGAATAATCCCTCATTCGGTAAGGGATAACGTCATTCCAACTCTCTGGGGATAAGATGTGACTAGCCGAGGAATGACATCAACTGAAATCAGGCTCTTCATCAAGAGATTTTGGCTGGGGAAACATGAGTTCCATCCACCTTCCCGAAAATTTGCCCCAAAAATACCAACATGCCCCAGTATGAACACTTCGTATTGAAAGGAAAGCTAGCCATGGTGCTACCTCACAATACCTTGCCCCTGAACCGGCACCAACTTCCTGATAAAGACTCTTCGACTTCTGTACCCTGACGGTTAGATATGAACTGTTTCTGCACGTCAAACCCAAAAGGATGTCCCAACAAAATCTTTTGTTCTTAGGGTGACCTACCCCGGTCTTGCAATAACCTTTTGCCCCTGATCGGTCGATTCGTGAAGCAATGCCCCTAGCTGCGAGAGATCTGCCAAATCTTGACCTAACTTGCCCCAAATTAACTGATTCTTGGATGGCTGACTCCCACTGGGGATTAATTGATATATCCTGCCCCGGCTCACGAAACATTCAGACATTCTGCATTCTATCCTGATCAAACTTCCCACTGTAGGAAACTTTCCTGCTGCATGCGCTTACTCGCAAGTAAAACAAGTTGTTCTGTATAAAAGATATATTAAATGCAATGCATATGATAGTTTCAAAATCCAAGTCTGTTCACTGAAAAAAATTTTATGACTATTAATGCTGATAAGAGGAACCCTTTTAGGAGTCAGTTTCGATGCGATCTTTACCGAAGTATGCTCTCGAACTAAACCTGTTTCAATTAGGAATTTTTCGGGTTGTAACGTGGTCAGGTTCACGGTTAACAAGGAAAGATATAGGCTCAAAGTTTATTTCGACCCACCCATTCTCCTTGATGTTCTCCAATCCTATGTTCAGCTAATTCGACCTTAGCATTCACCTTTCAAAGGTGGAGTGATAGTTCAAGAAATCATTCTTTTTCGAAGTGACATTCACTCTCTTTTCGTCTTTGTTTGGGCACCGGTAGCCATACGATTTCGTTCCGGTTTGAGGATTTTTCTTTTGTAATCCTTTTCGCTTTTTGTTTTTCGCTTTTTCGTTTTCCCCTAACTTTTGCCTGGACTAACTCCTTTGAGTTTCTTCGATTTTGAAGTCCAGCGGGGTACCCTAATTTTTGCCTAAGTCGCTTGCTTTCAAGATTCGACTTAGCGGGATTTTTCTTTCGATTCTTTTCTTTTTTTTTCTTTTTTTTTGGAACAAATCGTATGGCATCAGCTCGTATGACTTGTTAAAAGAGATCGTGACTGTTTCACTCCTTATCGGCAAGGTTTAACCATCATGGTTCTTTAGGTACGACCTATAACAATGTGATTGATCCTCGAACGGACACTCCTTTTGTTATTTGAACGCCTGGTCAAATTAACTGACACCTACCCTGCCCCGGGTTAATATTGAGGGTTTTTTTATCTTCAGAAAGAAACTCCTACAACTAGGCTCAAAGGGGTTAACAAAGGATTATCTTCCTTATATCTCCGGTGTTTAGGGATTGAAACAATGCTTGTACATCCTCAACAGGTTTTTATCCACAAGCATACAATCAGAAGCTTATTCGTCATCTGTTTTCGTCATCCTCCCCGGATTCCACTTAACAAGCGTTTGAAATAAATGAAAACACAAAGAGTGAACATGGCTGGATTAATTCAAAACATGCATATTTATTTCATTTATCAATATCAGTTAAAAAACAACAAGTTTTACAAACGAAAATTTGCAATTCTAACAGGAAGGAAACTATAAATGCAAAGACATGAACAAGATAACATGAAAATTGCCAGTGTCTCAGAACAGGACTTCTTGCATTTTTCCTTATCGGCGAGTCAACCATCCTCAGAAACCATTGTTGGAGGTAGCCTGCTGCTGTCTTGACCTGTTTTCCATGGCCCGACCAAATCTAGGAACCTTTTTCATCAACCCGACCTTTGCTTGTCCGTGGCCCTGCACCACATTGGGGACCCTATCAGAAAAGCTGATAGCCTTGCTGTCGATCAAATCTTGGACATTATGCTTGAAAGCGTGGCAACCCTCAATATCATGTCCGGGTGCCCCGGAATGAAACTCACAATGCTTACTGGCGTCGAAACCAAATGGAGGTGCGCCCGTTGTTGGGGCCAACATTCTCTTTTCAACAAGGTGCAACCCTAACAAGGTCTGAAAGAGTTCAGCATACGTTGATGGAGGTGCGTCAAATACCCTCTTTGACTTCCCCTCCTGAATTCTTCGTTGAGCCGGATGCTGGCGTTTCATGTGCTGCTGGTTTTGATCAACCCGTTCCTCAGGCTCATGCACTGTCATCCTCAAATTCAGCCCAGGCATTGGCAACTATTGTGGACCTGGGGATTCAGTTTCCAACGATTCCAGGATATGCCTCGATTCTTTTGCAACTTCCGATGGGGAAATAGGAATATCGGTCACTGAGACCTTTATACCGCCCGACACAAATTCAATTGCCTTCTTATCCAGCAAGTCCTGAATCTTTTTCTAGGACGACTTGCAGTTTGCGATGTTATGCCCCAGTGCACCGGAGTGGAAGACACAATGGGCATTCACATCATAGCTTGGTGGTGGCTGCCCAGTCAATGGAGCCAAAGTGCGGGGTTTAATCAGTTGAAGTTGGAACAAAAGTTGCGCCAACTGATCATAATCCACCAGAATCTCATCAAATACCCTGCCAAAGAGCTTCATCCTTTTACCATACCCCCTTGAGTTATCCTGAGAAATCAGTCGCGACTGCCGACGAGGAGAATCCCGAGCTTCGAATTGTGTAGAGGGTCTCTTAGGCCTATCATGCCTGGGCACTGGTTCTTCCGACCCCTGTGGGGCAAGTAAACCGACCGCAGCTTCGGACATTTGCTCACAAAATTTATCTTCAAACTGATGACAGACCCATCACCAAAAGGAAGATAGGGTGACACACACACATAACCCTGACACCAAAAGGATGTAGGGAACACTAGCATAAGCTATAACCAAAAGGAAGATAGGCTCATAACCAAAAGGATGATAGAGCGACACATGCACAACCCTGACACCAAAAGGATGTAGGGAACACTCACAAAATCTGGCACCAAAAAGTTATAGGGAATACTCGCACAATCTAGAACCAAATGGATGATAGACCCATCACCAAGAGGATGATAAAGCGACACACACAAAGCCCTGACACCTAAACAATGTAGGGAATATTCGTACAATGGCACCAAAAGAATGACAGACCCATCACCAAAAGCATGATAGAGCGACACACAAACATCTCTGACACCAAGAGGATATAGGGAACACTCATACAATTTGGAACCAAATGAATGACACACCCATCACCAAAAGGATGATAGAGTGACACACACACATCCCTGACACCAAGAGGATGTAGGGAATACTCGCACAATCTTGCACCAAAGGATGAAAGACACATCACCAAAAGGATGATAGAGTGACACACACAAAGCCCTGACACAAAAAGGATGTAGGGAGTACTCGTACAATATGGCACCAAAAGGATGCAGACCCATCACCAAAAGGATGATGGAGCAACACACACACAGCCCTGACACCAAAAAGATGTAGAAAACAGTCGCACAATTTGGAACCAAATGAATGACAGACCCATCACCAAAAGGATGATAGAGCGACATACACACAACCTTGACGCCAAGAGGATGTAGGGAATACTCGCACAATCTTGCACCAAAAGGATGACAGACCCATCACCAAAAGGATGACAGAGCGACACACACAAAGCCATGACAGCTATAGGATGTAGGGAATACTCATACAATATAGCACCAAAAGGATGACAGACCCATCACCAGAAGGATGATAGAGCGACACACACACAACCCTGACATGGAAAGGATGTAGGGAACCCTCGCCCAATTTGGAACCAAATGAATGACAGACCCATCACCAAAAGGATAATAGAATGACACACACACAGCCCTGACACCAAAAGGATGTAGGGAATACTCGCACAATCTAGCATCAAAAGGATGAGAGATCCATCACCAAAAGGATGATAGAGAGACACACACACAACCATGACACCAAAAGGATGTAGGGAACACTCGCAAAATTTGGCACCAAAAGGATGACAGACCCATCACCAAAAGGATGATAGAGCGGCAGACACACACAACCCTTACACCACAAGGATGTAGGGAACACTTGCACAACCTGGCACCAAAAGGATGGTAGACCCATCGCTAAAAGGGTGATAGAGCGACAGACACACACAACCGTTACACCAAAAGGTTGTAGGGAACACTCGCACAATCTGGCACCAAAAGGAAGATAGTCCCATCACCAAAAGGATGATAAAACGATAGATACAAAAACCTGACACCAAAGCGTGTAGGGAACACTGGCACAATCTGGCATCAAAAGGATGACAGACCTATCACCAAAAGGATGATAGAGCGACACACACACACAACCTTGACACCAAAAGGTTGTAGAGAACACTCGCATAATCTGGCACCAAAAGGATGATAGACCCATCCCTAAAAGGATGATAGAGTGAGACATACACAACCCTGACCTCAAAAGGATGTAGGGAACACTCGCACAATATGGAACCAAAAGGCTCACAGACCCGTCACCAAAAGGATGATACAGCGACACACAAACACAACCATGACACCATAAGGATTTAGGGAACCCTCACAAAATTTGTCTTCAAACTGATGACAGACCCATCACCAAAAGGAAGATAGGGTGATACACACACACATAACCCTGACACCAAAAGGATGTAGGGAACACTCGCATAATCTATCACCAAAAGGAAGATAGGCTCATAACCAAAAGGATGATAGAGCGACACATGCACAACCCTGACACCAAAAGGATGTTGGGAACACTCGCACAATATGGTACCAAAAGGATGACAGACCCATCACCAAAAGGATGGTAGCGCGACACACACAACCCTCACACCAAAAGGATGTAGGGAATACTTGTACAATATGGCATAAAAAGAATGGCAGACACATCACCAAAAGGATGATAGAACGACACACACACAACCCTGACACTAAAAGGATGTAGGGAGCACTCGCATAATTTGGAACCAAATCAATGGCAGACCTATCACCAAAAGAATAATAGAGCGACACACACACAACCCTGACACCAAAAGGATGTAGGGAATACTCGTACAATCTTGCACCAAAAGGATGACAGACCCATCACCAAAAGGATGATAGAGCGACACACACATAACCATGACACCAAAAGGAGGTACGGATTACTCGTAAAATTTGGCACCAAAAGGATGACAGACCCATCGCCAAAAGGATGATAGAGAGGTAGACACGCACAACCCTTACACCAAAAGGATGTAGGGAACACTTGCACAATCTGGCACCAAAAGGATGACAGACCTATTACAAAAAGGATGATAGAGCGACACACACATAGCCTTAAGACCAAAAGGATGTAGGGAACACTCGCACAATCTTGGACAAAAGGATGAAAGACCCATCACCAAAACGATGATAGCGCGGAAAACAGACACAACCCTTACACCAAAAGGATGTAGGGAACACTCGTACAATCTGGCACTAAAGGGATGACAGACCCATCACCAAAAGGATGATAGGGTGAGACACACACAACCTTGACACCAAAAGGATGTAGGGAACACTCGCACAATCTGGTACCAAGAGGATGATAGGCCCATCACCAAAAGGATGATGGAGCAACACACGCACAACTCTAATACCAAAAGGATGTAGGGAACACTTGCAAAATCTAGCACCAAAAGGATGACAAACCCATCACTAAAAGGATGATAGAGCGACAGACACACACAACCGTTACACCAAAAGGTTGTAGGGAACACTCGCACAATCTGGCACCAAAATGACACATACACAACCCTGACACCAAAGCGTGTAGGGAACACTGGCACAATCAGGCATCAAAAGGATGACAAACCTATCACCAAAAGGATGATAGAGAGACATACACACACAACCTTGACACCAAAAGTATATAGGGAACACTCGCATAATCTGGCACCAAAAGGATGACAGACCCATCCCTAAGAGGATGATAGAGTGAGACACACACAACCCTGACCTCAAAAGGATGTAGGGAACACTCGCACAATATTGAACCAAAAGGCTGGCAGACCCATCACCAAAAGGATGATAGAGCGACACAGACACACACAACCATGACACCAAAAGGATGTAGGGAACACTCACAAAATTTGGCTTCAAACTGATGACAGACCCATCACCAAAAGGAAGATAGCGTAACACACATCCATAGCCCTGACACCAAAAGGATATAGGGAACACTCGCATAATCTATCACCAAAAGGAAGATAGGCTCATCACCAAAAGGATGATAGAGCGACACACACACAACCCTGACACCAAAAGGATGTAGGGAACACTCACAAAATCTGGTACCAAAAAGCTGTAGGGAACACTCGCACCATCTGAAACCAAATGGATGATAGACCCATCACCAAGAGGATGATAAAGCGACACACACAAAGCCCTGACACCTAAACGATGTAGGGAATACTCGTACAATGGCACCAAAAGAATTACAGACCCATCACCAAAAGGATGATAGAGCGACACACACACAACCCTGACACAAAGAGGATGTAGGGAACACTCGTACAATCTGGAGCCAAATGAATGACACACCCATCACCAAAAGGATGATAGAGTGACACACACACAACCCTGACACCAAGAGGATGTAGGGAATACTCGCACAATCTTGCACCAAAGGATGAAAGACCCATCATGAAAAGGATGATAGAGCGACATACACAAAGCCCTGACATAAAAGGATGTATGGAGTATTCGTACAATATGGCACCAAAAGGATGACAGACCCATCCCCAAAAGGATGACGGAGCAACACACACACAGCCCACACACCAAAAGGATGTAGGAAACACTCGCACAATTTGGAACCAAATGAATGACAGACCCATTACCAAAAGGATGGTAGAGCGAAAGAGACACAACCTTGACACCAAGAGGATGTAGAGAATACTTGCACAATCTTGCACCAAAAGGATGACAGACCCATCGCCAGAAGGATGATAGAGCGACACACACACAACCTTGACACCAAAAGAATAATAGAACGACACACACACAGCCCTGACACCAAAAGGATGTAGGGAACACTGGCACAATCTGGCATCAAAAGGATGACAGACCTATCACCAAAAGGATGATAGAGAGACACACACACATAACCGTGACACCAAAAGGATGTAGGGAACACTCGCATAATCTGGCACCAAAAGGAAGATAGACCCATCACAAAAAGGATGATAAAACGAAAAATACACAACCCTGACACCAAAAGGATGTTGGGAACACTCGTACAATATGGCACCAAAAGGATGATAGACCCATCACCAAAATGATGATAGTGACACACACACACACACACAACCATGACACCAAAAGGATGTAGGGAACACTCGCAAAATTGGGCACCAAAAAGTTGTAGGGAACACTCTCACAATCTGGAACCAAATGGATGACATACCCATCACCAAAAGGATGATAGAGTGACACACATAAAGCCTTGATACCTAAAGGATGTAGGGAATACTCGTACAATAAGGCACCCAAAAAATGACAGACCCATCACCAAAGGGATGATAGAACGACACACACACAACCCTGACACCAAAAGGATGTAGGGAATACTCGTACAATATGGCACCAAAAGGATGACAGAACCATCACAAAAAGGATGACAGAGCGACACACACACAACCCTTACGCCAAAAGGATGTAGGGAACACTCGCACAATTTGGAACCAAATGAATGACAGACGCATCACCAAAAGGATGATAGAGCGACACACACACAACCTTGACACCAAGAGGATGTAGGCAATACTCGCACAATCTTGCACCAAAAGGATGACAGACCCATCACACAAAGGATGATAGAGCGACACACACAAAGCGGTGACACCTAAAGGATGTAGGGAATACTCGTACAATATGGCACCAAAAGGATGGAAAACTCATCACCAAAACGATGATAGAGCGACACACACACAGCCCTGAGACCATAAGGATATAGGGAACACTTGCACAATTTGGAACCAAATGAATAACAGACCCATCACCAAAAGGATAATAGAGCGATACACACACAACCCTGACACCAAAAGGATGTAGGGAATACTCGCATAATGTTGCACCAAAAGGATGACAGACCCATCACCAAAAGGATACTAGAGCGACACATACACAACTCTGACACCAAAAGGATGTCGGGAACACTCGCAAAATTTGGCACCAAAAGGATGACAGACCCATCACCAAAAGGATGATAGCGCGACAGACATATACAACCCTTACACCAAAAGGATTTAGGGAACACTAGCACAATCTGGCACCAAAAGGATGACAGACCCATCACCAAAAGGATGATAGTGCGACACACACATAGCCTTAAGACCAAAAGGATGTAGGGAACACTCGTACAATCTTGGAACAAATGGATGAAAGACCCATCGCCAAAAGGATGATAGAGCGACAAACACACACAACCCTGACACCAAAAGGATGTATGGAACACTCACACAATCTGGCACCAAAGGGACGACATACCTATCACCAAAAGGATGATAGGGTGACACACACACACAGCCCTAACACCAAAAGGATGTAGGGAACACTCGCAGAATCTGGCACCAAAAGGATGACAGACCCATCACCAAAAGGATGATAGAGCGACACACACACAGCCTTGACACCAAGAGGATGTAGGGAATACTCGCACAATCTTGCACCAAAAGGATGCCAGACCCATCACCAAAAGGATGATAGAGCGACACACACAAATCCCTGACACTTAAAGGATGTAGGGAATACTTGTACAATACGGCACTGAAAGAATGACAAACTCATCACCAAAAGGATGATAGAGCGACACACATACAACCTTGACACCAAAAGGATGTTGGGAACACTCGCACAATTTGGAACCAAATGAATGGCAGACCCATCACCAAAAGGATATTAGAGCGACACACACATAGCCCTGACACCAAAAGGATGTAGGGAACACTCGCAGAATCTGGCACCAAAAGGATGACAGACCCATCTCCAAAAGGATGATAGAGTGACACACACACACAACCCTGACACCAAATGGGTGTAAGGAACACTCGCAAAATTTGACACCAAATGGATGACAGACCCATCACCAAACGGAAGATAGGGTGACACACACACAACCCTGACACTAAAAGGATATAGTGAACACTCGCACAATCTGGCTTCAAATTGATGACAGAATCATCACCAAAAAGATGATAGAGCGACACAGGAAAAGCCCTGAAACCTAAAGGATGTAGGGAATACTCATACAATATGGCACCAAAAGGATGACAAACCCATCACCAAAAGGATGATAGACCAGCAGACACACACAACCTTAACACCAAAAGAATGTTGGGAACACTCGCACAACCCTGACACCAAAAGGATGTAGGGAACTGTCGCTACTGCGAAAATAAGGTGCCGAGAAAACAGAAGAGTCGCCACCTTTCGTTATTTATCCCACAGAAAGGGAAAGGAAACGATCGGAAAAACCTGACGAAAAGTTATAAGACAAGGTCATCGCAACCATGTCTGGATTCGGGATTCGGTTATGCAAGGGGAAGGTATTAGCACCCCTCACGTCCATCGTACTCGATGGGATCCATGCTTGTTTTGTTTATCTGACGGGTTGGTTTTATCTATCTACGCTAAAAGTCTGGTCCGAAAAGAAAAGAAATATGACTCGGCAGAACACAACAGTTTTATGCCTACGTATTGCTGTCTGGAATGAGTAATCAAAGTCAAAGTAGTTTGGCTAACTACGGGTGAAAAGCAGGGAAGGTTGCTCGCCGAGATATCGCATCTCGTGTCTACGTACTTTCACACGGCCTGAAAGATCAGAACAAACGTAGTTCGGGCTAACAAGACCACAGGTTTGGTTCGAAATGTTTTACCCGAGTTGGGTTAACAAACGGTTCTAGCAGTTCGTGTATGCAGCTCGACCTTTAGAGACTTAGGCATTTATCGTTTGCGTTAGAACCGAGAGTTAACAAAACTCTCCTTATGAAAATGGTTTCCAAGGATTAAAGGTCCCAGAGGACAAAAAGAAGTTTGATCTTTGTTTTTGAAGTCTTTTACGGAAGAAGTGTTTTTTATGGGTGTTTGTAGTTAGTACAGCTCTAGAGACTATGACCTGGGAACGAATGCATCGCATATCGTCCAAATGACGTATACTAAACACTCTAGACGATTGAGAGGAGGCCGCTCAATTATCATTACCCAAGTGGCTTAAGGCTCGTAACGCGCTTGTACCAACTTGCCTTTACTATGTTTGTTACTGTTGTTTTAGAGATGAGAAGAGAAAGGACGCACTAAAGGGGAACTAGTCCAATCCTAAAGTTGTCACGCAAAGTTGATCATATGATTGGGTTTTGAAACCGGGAACTCCTAGACGTTATCATGCATGGATTTCAACCTAAAGTTCTAATCATCACTTCCTTATCAAAGGAAGTGAGAGTCCTAGGGGATCATGTTAATGGGATACAAAAACAGACAAAACATCAGCTAAACATCAGTAGACAGATAAACAGAAGAAAATAGTAAGGATGCACATGCAATGCAGCGATACAAGCAGAGGGAGACTCACTCAACCTCTAAGAACTCAAGCAAAGAAAACAATCAAAACAGACAAGCAGAGGGAGACAGACTCAACCTCTAATGCGAACACACATATATAAAGAAAAACAACACACAAGCAAGGGGAGGACCACCTCAACCCTTAATGCAAACAAGCAGAGGGAGACCCACTCAACCTCTAAGCAGTCATGCAACTATCCTAACCTAAAATATTCTATATATGAACCTATTCAAGCAAATCAAACAAGGGAGAGAAACCAAAATGAGCAACAGGGAAGTCATCCCAGGCTACATCAAATTGGAGGAATGCACAGAATCCAACCAAGGGAAGGATTAGGCTCTCCCAAGAGGGATCCTATGTCAATGGGCTTTGAGATGGATGACAGTATATAAACCAAGGGGATATACCATGCCAGGAATGTCAATCCAAGCCTCAACCTCCTGAGGAATGCACAGAATCTAACCAAAGGAAGGATTAGGCTCTCCCAGGAGAGCTCCTCTTCAAGACTTGAAGGAGAAATATAGTACAAACCAAAGGAATGTACTATGCTGGGGAATGTCAATTCAAGGCTCAACCTCCTGAGGAATGCACAGAATCCAACCAAGGGAAGGATTAGGCTCTCCCAAGAGGGATCCTCTTCAAGACTTGGAGAAAAAGGGTAGGGCAAAGCCCCAAGGAAGAAATCACACATGGGACAGAAGGCAACACAACAACTTCTAAGGAACCCTACAGACTAGCCACAAGTATCACCTAAACTAGGGGAATCTAAAGCTCTATCAAGACTTCAACAACGTTCTAATGAGGAATCTACCTATCTTCTATTCTATCAAGAAGGGATGTGAAACTTAGAATCATCTAATGGTCACTATTGAGGTTCAACTAGGGGAAACACTAAGTTAGAAGCACCCTAAAAAATAGCCTAAGCATTAAATGTAATTAAAATACTAAACCCACTTCTAAAAATCTATAAATTTTTCTAAGGGGTCCTAAATGTGTTGAGAACCTAGGGTAAAAGGATCAGAGCCTAAATCAAGGTTTATGGGCACTAAAGAAATCCTAAACCAAAAGGTGTCAAATGAAGGTCCAAAAGGTGAAGCCTCTAAAAACCTACTCCAAAACAGAACTTAGAGTTGTCTAAAAAATATAAGAAGAAACATACAGTCCTCTTAATGTGTCTACAACCAGCCAACAAAATATCTAGTTCTAATTCTATACCAAAAAAGCATACAAAAATCAGCAACTAACAAGCTCAAAATGCTAAATTAAAAGAATTAAAGAAAATAGAAAAATAGAAAATAAAATGGAAATTGCACAAAAATAAAATCCAAGAGCATCAAAAAATCATAAATTAAATCAGGAGCATTCTCATATTTTTGTTATATTTTTCTGATCATTATTCAATTTAATATGAATTAAAGAAGATAAAAACAATTAAAGAAAATCAAAAACAATTAAAGAAAATAAAAAAGCCAAGAAAATATAACAACCTTTGGATCTGATTACTAGTCCACCAATCTAATGGTCTAAGCGTGTGCCAGCACATTAATGAAACGCTTGCGTTTTTGCTGGTCAATGGTCCAAGTCTCAGGATGAATCACAGGTGTACGATTTGGAGACTAAGTCAAGTACAAAACCTAGATCTAATGGTCCACAGTCATCGTCTTCATTTTAAACCTGCAACTGGGAGGGAACCAGGACGGTGGCCGGAGAAGACCTCCGATCGTCTTCTCCGGCGAGCCAAACAGTGGTTCATCATCAAATCCTCACCAAAATGAAAGAAACTTGTACCATTCTTCTCGTTTTTTCCTCCTGATCATGAATATCCACTCCAATTTTACTAATTCCTCATGAATCTTGAAATACAAACATGAACAGAAAATTCACCAAAATATTGATCATCATCAAACTCCCAATTGATGCCACAGATCTCTTCCTCCTCACTCAGGGATCATCCTAATCCCTCTAATTTCCATTAACATTCCAAGAACAGCCAGATATCAATCCAAACAGAAATGGCACCATAACCTAAATCATCTCTAAACTCCAAAGTTATGATCCTAAATCGATCTATGTTCCATCTACATCCTAACCACAATTATAATACACTCTACATCTGCCTAGAATGAGAGGAATTTTGAAGTTTACCAACCTGAACTGAAGCTTGAAATTGGATGTGTTGGAGTGTGATTCTTTGTGCCAAACTATGCAGATTCCTTCCTTGATGATCCCTGGTGCTATTGGAAAGCTTTATTCTTCTTGAGAAGCTCTTGAATGCAACACACGATTTCCACTTTTGGTGCTTGAAGCTCTAACTGCCACAACCGTTTCTTCACCCAATTTCTTCCAAAAATGATCTGGAATGGACCTTTAGCTTATATATGATGAGTTTGGATAGTTTCCAGGCCCAAAGCAAGCCCAATTTGAGATATCCAATTTTCAATTTTCCATCAAAGTTGCAAACATGAAATCCACGAATTTGCCATGTTTCAGCCTCAAAAATGCTTCATATGTCTTGCTCATGACTTGTTGAGTATGAATGGACAGGATTGAGTTCTCAATTTCATCCCATGGTGGATCTTGGATGTGTAACTTCACCATGAATTAACAAAGTGAAAGTCCATGAAATGTGCATCTAACTGACTTTCTAATATTGCCATTGTGTTCAAAATGTTGTTTCCACTCAAAATATGCACTCATTTGTGATTTTTTGCACACTTGTGAATTATTTTGAATTTTTCCCTTTTAATCCTTTTAAAAATGCCTTTTGTCAAATTCCTTCAAACCAACTCTTGTTCTAAGTCAAATCAATGCCTCATGGATGCTTGATTGAAGTTAGAATCCCATTTTTAGCAAGTTTTGTGTTGGACAAAACTTCCTTTGAGGCTTACAAGATAGTGAAAATGACCCATAATCCAAAATGACATATAATCTCACTTTCCCAAAATACCCCTGACTTGTAAACCTCATAACTTGAGTTATACAAATCATATGAATGACTTCTAGTACATTTTGGAAAGCTAAGACCAATACCTACAACTTTCATGTTGGCCAACAGTTGAGGAGAAACATCCATCTAGGTCAAAAGTGTCTTGGAAGTTGGTGGACTTTCACAGACAAATTTCACATTCATCTGATGACCTGTAACTTGTCAGCTTCATAACTAGAGTTTCATAAATCCAATCAAGGACTTCTAGTACTCAAATTAAAGCTAAGAACATTCTCTACAAGTTCCATGTTGGTCAAAAGTTGAGATGAAACTTGTATCTTGAGATAAGTGGTCTTGAAGCCAGGCACTAAATAAGGGATTTTACCCTGAGAACCCTAGTTTAGCAACTCCTCACACTTTGAACTCTTGGATTGATCTTGGAATATCACCTCATGTATCTCAACACCACCTTCCATGATCACAAAGACATAAAAATTAGTCTTAATCCTCTTCAATTGCACAGTTGACTTAGGGTTGACCAGACAAAAACCCTAATTGCAACACCCTCAACTGTGGCTCTTCACACTTAGCATAGTGACTTGACTGAGCTCCACTATGACCCTCAAGGCACTCCATGAGCTCTATCCACATATCCTATCCATAATCAAGGCTTCACAACCTACTGATGGTCTTCAATGGGCCCCCAAGTTAGGAGATGAACCACATACCAGCACCCAAACTTCTCAAGAACACAACCCACTTTCTGATGACTTTGGTGACCTCTCAAGCTTGAATAAGTCCTCTAGATAGGCTCCTCATGATATAAGCCACACTTGATCCCGTGCTAAATGAATAATACTATGCTATGCAAATGCTAGACCAATGATATGCTCATGCAATGAAACAAAAGCCAAGTAAGAAAAAGGTTAGGCAAATTTTGGGGTGCAATAGCTGCCCCTATTCAAGCGGCTTGAACCTGACTGGATGAAAAGCGAACGGCTTTCAGACAATCAAGGTAAAAGACGGTTGAATACCAAAGAACCCAGAAATTTGCTAACCAAAGAAATAATCTACGAAAACTACTCAGGGGCAAAATATACAGAGAATTGAATCTGGTTGTCACGGCAACAAACTGATCAATCATCTGATACAGAACCTGATTTCAACATCAACCACCTGTGTGACAGCATAGGCATTGAATCCACATACTAGATCAACAACATCGATCTTCCGATATATGCTATAATAAGCGGGCACCAAGCCACATGACCGTATTGAAATATTATCCTTGACCTTCCATTTCTGAAGAAACGAGCATGCACTACGTAAAGCGCGTCATCCATGTACTATCCTGGATCTTCCATTTCCGAGGAAACGAGCAAGCACTAAATAAAAGTGCTAACCTGGCACCCGAAGACTTGAACGAACAACTCCACGGGACCAACTCCGTCAACACGGGTAACAACTTCGCCAACACGGGTAACAACTCCGTCAACCCAGGTAATAACTCAGTCACAACGGGTAACAACTCCGTTAACACGGGTAACATCTCCGTTAACACGGGTAAGAACTCCGTCACAACGGGTAATAACTCCGTCAACACGGGTAACAACTCCGTCAACACGGGTAACAACTCCGTCAACACGGGTAACAACTCAGTCAACACGGGTAACAACTCCATCAAAACGGGTAACAACTCCGTCAACATAGGTAACAACTCCGTCAACATGGGTAACAACTCCGTCAACACGGGTAACAACTCCGTCAACATGGGTAACAACTTTGTCAACACGGGTAAGAACTCCGTCAACACGGGTAACAACTTCGTCAACACGGGTAATAACTCCGTCAACACGGGTAACAACTCCGTCAACACGGGTAACAACTCCGTCAACACAGGTAACAACCCCAAAGGTTTAATCCATGAGATTTTTTAACGCTTACGTAATAGCAATCCGAGGAAAACTCTACTGGGGAAATTCTAACATCAACTTCCAGACACTTACTTTGACAACAAGTAACGACTTCAAAGGTCTAATCCCTGAAATATTTTAACGCTGACGTAACAGCAATTTGAGGAAAACTCTGCTGGGGAAGAAGGGAAACTTAACCAAGCAACTCTGATGAGGGACACATGATAGGACGAACGTTATCATCACATATATCGTGCCAAGAATTTGAATATTCGAAAGCCATCCTAAACAAGAATTCCAATCACCTGCAGGGAAAAACACCTGAAAACATAGAGGTAACCAACCTAGCTTATGGTCCAAAATGCATATGTTTGAAAATGGCGTAATGCTCCATACGGCATGGAAATGCTATGCGTTTGGGTAGATGCTATGCGCGATGCAAATGCAAAAGGGGCGCTCCAACAAAATAAATGCTGGAGGAACGAAGCCAAACTTCCGCCGGGGGAAGAAACAATCCTGCTGGGGACATCTCAAAATATCCGGAGTTACAAACTCTGCAGAGGATGATCAACCCTATTGGAGGAAGGACAGCCTGCTGGAGAACAGAAAGAACAATCCCGCGTGGGGAATAGCCTTTCAAACCGATGACAACCTGGTTGCACTCTGTGGGGACTCCACTGGGAGTTGAATATGCACATGACCAGCTGCTGGGAATGTACGTAACTGCCTGACTACTTGCTAGCTTACATCCAACTCTTCCGGGAATAAAATGAATACTCCATCTGATGAGGAGGACTAAGTTTTACATAGAACCGGCTCCTATGTTAAGGGACTCCGACTGGGGAAACACGATCTCTTGGTTGTTTGCTTCAGAGGTAACGACCCTGCAAAATATGAACGAAACAAGACAGCCTACACAAAAGGAACTATCTTGGTCATTATCCGCGACAATTGTTCAGTTAATTCGAAGTTTTAACAATTACTGGCCAAGGCCTGCAAGTTTATGCATGTGCAAGTTTATCAAAACATCGACGTTTTTCACAAACAAGACAATAAAAGTTAAAACAAGAAACAACCATCAAGTACTGAATAGTATGCGTTTATTGATAACGGGCCTGTAAATAGGCAAAGTTTTTACAGTGGATGCAACTCCTGAAAAGAGGAAGTTACAAAAACAAATACAGATATGTACATAGGTACAAAGAAATTTGTATACATGTCGGCAACATGGTGCAGACAAACACCATGAACTGATCCTCCTATGACTCGCCTGACTCCGACGCTTTCCCGATGCTCAGTCTTCGGAAGAGATTGACTTGGATAATCGACCCTCAGGTACTCCCAAACCACTGAGCGATGTAGTATCAAAACTCAGATTGCAGTTATTTGCTTTTTCAATCCCTAACTTTTGCCTGAATCACCCTTTCGGGTTTTCAATTCACCGGGATACCCTTTTTAGCCGAAGTCGCCTTTTCAGGTTTTCGACTTCGCGGGTGTACATCTTTTCAATTTTTATCCCTAATTTTTGCCTGAACCCTTTTCTTTTTTTTTGTTTCTTGGTTCGCCGGGATGCCCCATTTTTGCCTGGACTTTCTTTTTTCTGTCCAGCGGGTCTCTTTAAGCAAAGTATTTTTTAATTGCGTCCGAGTTCACAGGGGATGTAAAATCCTCGCCATCCATGGTGGATAACAATAAGGCTCCTCCAGAGAAGACCTTTCGAACGACATATGGACCTTCATAGTTGGGAGTCCATTTGCCCCTGTGATCTGATTGTGGTGGGAGAATCTTCTTCAGCACAAGGTCTCCCGTCTGAAAGCTTCGAGGGCGCACCTTCTTGTCAAAATCTTTCTTCGTCCGGCTCTGATATAACCGACCATATGCAATAGATGCAAGCCTCTTCTCAACCATCAAGCTGAGATGATTCAGTCTATTCTTTATCCATTCTTCCTCATGAAGTTTGACATCGAGCAAAACTCTCAAAGAAGGAATCTCAACTTCCAATGGTAGGACAACTTCCATACCATACACTAGTGAGAAAGGTGTTGCCCTGGTTGATGTGCGTACCGTCGTATGATAACCGTGCAAAGCGAAGGGCAACATCTCGTGCCAGTCTTTGTATGTCACAACCATATTTTGAACTATCTTCTTGATGTTCTTGTTGGCTGCTTCGACAACACCATTCATCTTAGGCCGATAGGGAGATGAGTTATGATGCTCAATCTTGAAATTCTGGCACAATTCCTTCATCATCTTATTATTCAAATTCAAACCATTGTCAGTAATGATTCTTTCAGGAATTCCGTATCTGCAGATGATGTCCTTTTTGATAAACTGGGCTACTACTTGCTTGGTAACATTAGCGTATGACGCTGCTTCGACCCATTTGGTGAAGTAATCGATAGCTACCAAGATGAACCGGTGTCCGTTGGAGGCAGTGGGCTCAATCGTGCCAATCATATCAATGCCCCACATGGAGAAAGGCCACGGGGACACCATAATGTTCAAAGGGCTCTGCGGCACATGAATCTTGTCTGCATAAATCTGGCATTTATGGCATTTCTTCGCAAACTTGAAACAATTTGTTTCCATCGTCAGCCAATAATACCCTGCTCGTAATAACTTTCGAGACATAGCATGTCCTCCGGCATGCGTACCTAAGGTGCCTTCATGGACCTCTTCCATAAGCAGATCAACTTCTTTGTCATCCACACATCATAATAGCACAAAATCATGGTTTCTCCTGTATAGAACACCATCTGGATTCAAGTAGAAGTTGCTAGCCAATCTCCTAAGAGTCTTCTTATCGCGGCTGGATGCCCCAGTCGGATACTCTTGGTTCTTTAGGAAATTCTGGATATCAAAATACCACGGCTTGCCATCGGAAGCTTCCTCAATGGTGAATATGAATGCGGACCTATCAAGGCGAGAGATAACTATTCTGGGAGCCTCATTCCAAAAGTTAACTTTGTACATCGAAGACAATGTCGCGAGAGCGTCTGCCATCTGATTTTCTGCCCGTGGCACATGGTGAAATTCTACTCTGTCAAAGAAAGGCAACAACCTCGCATAATTCATGTACGGTATCAGATTAGGCTGACGAGTCTCCCATTCTCCCTTGATCTGGTTCACGACTAGTGCGATGTCTCCATACACATCAAGATTTTTAATTCTCAAATCAATAGCCTCCTCGATACCCATGATACACGCTTCATATTCGGCCTCATTGTTGGTAACTGGAAACGTCAATCTGGCAGTGAACGGGATGTGAGTCCCATGGGGAGTAGTAATGATTGCCCCAATTCTAGTTCCGTATGAATTAACAGCACCGTCAAATATTAAGTGCCATTGGGAACTCCGTTCAGGACCTTCACCATGCAATGGCTCCTCGCAGTCTTTCATCTTTAGATACGTAATATCCTCGTCAGGAAAATCAAACTTCATTGGCTGGTAATCATCGATTGGCTGTTCGGCAAGGTACTCTGACAGAACGCTACCTTTAATAGCCTTTTGCGAAACATACTGAATGTCGTACTCTGTCAGTACCATCTGCCATCGGGAAATCCTTCCTAAAAGCGCCTGCTTTTCGAAGACATATTTGATCGGATCCATCTTCGAAATCAGCATGGTTATATGATTTAGTATGTATTGCCTCAGATGTTTGGAAGCCCAAGCAAGTGCACAACACATCTTTTCGAGCATTGAGTAACGGGACTCACAATCTGTGAACTTTTTACCCAAGTAATAGATTGCATGCTCTTTTCATCCAGTCTCGTCGTGTTGACCGAGAACACAACCAATGTTGTTCTCAAGAACCGTCAAGTACATGATTAATGGTCTTCCGGCTACTGGGGGTATCAATATCGGAGGTTCCTGCAAGTATTATTTTATTCTTTCAAACGCCTTTTGACAATTCTCGTTCCAGACAATCGCCTGATCTTTTTTCAACAATTTAAACATTGGTTCACACATGGCTGTGAGATGAGATATAAACCGAGCAATGTAGTTCAGTCTCCCCAAAAAGCCACGAACCTCCTTCTCTGTTTTTGGCGCTGGCATTTCTTGTATAGCTTTTATTTTTGCAGGATCAACCTCAATTCCTTTTTCACTAACAATAAACCCCAATAGCTTTCCAGATCTCACCCCAAAGGTGCACTTATTAGGATTCAGCCTCAGCTTGAATTTCCTAAGCCTCTCAAACAATTTCAGAAGATTCACCAGATGCTCTTCCTCCGTTTGGGATTTGGCAATCATATCGTCAACATAGACCTCAATCTCTTTATGCATCATGTCATGAAAGAGCGTCGTCATAACACGCTGATATGTTGCCCCAGCGTTCTTCAAACCAAAGGACATCACTTTGTAGAAGAACGTTCCCCACGGGGTAATGAATGTTGTTTTCTCCATATCCTCCGGCGCCATCTTAATCTGATTATAGCCCGAAAAGCCGTCCATGAAGGAAAACACAGAGAATTGAGCAGTATTGTCGACCAATACGTTAATATGAGGAAGCGGGAAGTCATCCTTAGGGCTTGCCTTGTTCAGATCCCGATAGTCAACGCACATCCGTATCTTACCGTCTTTCTTTGGTACAGGTACGATATTGGCGACCCAAGGAGGGTAAGTTGTAACAGCTAGAAAACCAGCGTCCCATTGTTTCTGTACTTCCTCTTTAATCTTTACGGCCATATCTGGTCTCGTTCTTCTGAGCTTCTGCTTGACCGGCGGACATTCTTCATGCAATGGCAAGCGGTGGACCACAATATCAGTGTCTAACCCAGGCATATCTTCATAAGACCAAGCAAAGATGTCACTATACTCTTGAAGCATCTTGACCAGTCTCTGCTTGATATCGCTTTGCAGCGCAACCCCTATCCGAACATTCCTGACAACCTCTTCGGAACCCAAATTAACGACCTCAATTTCCTCTTGATGAGGCAGAATGATTTTCTCCTCTTATTTCAAAAGTCGAGTTAGCTCTTCTGGTAAGTCGTCGTCCTCAACAATCTCTTCCTCGGCTTGAAGTGTTGGATGCTCAAAGTCTAAGCGAGTCATAGGGAGTTCTTGATCAGTGCCATCTGAAATATAGATCCTGCAAGGGACATGGTTAAATGCTTCAAATGATATGCAAAAAAAGCACATAACCACGTTGCCATTTTATTGTTAAAAGAAAAATAGAAAAATAAGGATCACAAACTATGCATGAGAAAAACGCCTTTATTTGATTATTAAAGCAAAGCATACACATAAACAAGTAGGCCCTGAAATAAAATCACTATGCCCCGGGTAGGACATAGGATTGTACAATAATAAAAAAAACAAGGCATTATTGTTTCGTCGTCACTTGAATAAAGTCCTGAATAGACCAGTTGCATAGGCTTTGTCCTGGCACGCTGGGCTTGATCCATGAATCTATGTCACAGTCGCTATCTCCACCTTCACTATCAGACACAACATTAACTCTTTCAAAACTGACTCCTCCTAGAGTAAACACAATCGGCCCTTTGAACCGTGGCGCGCTCTGTGATGAAGATGACGACGACGGGCGATATCCCAAGCCAAACTTGTCCTGCTTAACAGGAATCTCCAGAACTTGACCCCAACCTTTAGTTTCCCCACCCTGAACTACCGCTTGGGCTTCCCTGTACGAAGACATGGCCACCCCTTCAAAAGCTTGGCACAATTTCTCATGGATCTCACCATCCACTTCGACATATTTGAATGACGGCAGGTGACTTACCAAGATATCTTCTTCCCCACACACGGTGACAATGCTACCACCAACCATATAATTGAGCTTTTGGTGAAACGTAGACGTTACAGCCCCTACAGAGGGAATCCAAGGTCGTCCAAGCAAACAGCTATAAGCTGGCTGAATATGCATAATGTAAAATACAGTATCAAACACCTCTGGACCGACTTGGATTGGTAAAGTCAATTCCCTAAACACGGACCTTCTAGTCCCGTCAAAAGCTCTCACTACCAAATCACTTGGCATGCATATTACGCCTCGGGTATCCAGCTTCAAAAGTGCCTTCTTGGGCAACACATTCAAGGACGAACCAGTGTCAACAAGGACATGAGACATAACAGTGCCCCGACACTCGACTGAGATATGTAACGCACTGTTGTGGTTGCGGCCCCTGGGTGTTAAATCAAAATCTGTAAATCCAAGGCCATGCCTTGCGTTCACGTGTGCAATCACTCCTTCGAGCTGATTGACGGATATCTCCTGGGGTACATAAGCAGTGTCAAGAGCTTTCAGCAAAGCGTTCCGATGAGCTTTGGAACAAAGCAACAATGACAAAATCGAGATTTTGGAAGGCGTCTGCTGCAAATGGTCAACAATTTTATAATCACTCTTCCGGATTAGTCTCATAAATTCTTCAACGTCTTTAGCCAATGCCTCTTTTTCCTTCTCTTGAGAAAATCCTCCTTCATTGACTTTACCTTTCCCTTTGGCTATTCTATCAGCCTCTAAATCGGGTGCCGCAAAAATTCTACCACTGCGGGTTATGCCCCCCGCTCCCACAAGTTTATCAATTGACCCTACCGGCGGGCTTTCCAGGTTAATCATTTCTCCATTGCAGTAGGCCTCTACCCCATAGTTCCAAGGGATGGCTTTAGTGCTTTCATATGGAATGGGTCCAGCTTTGGTTATGGTGATGGTCGGCCGCTTGGGAGGGGCCGATATTGTGACAGTCTTAAACGGGATCGTAATGGTTGCAACTTCGCCCTACTTTTCAACTATTGCCCCAACGGGCTTCTCTTCAGCAGTACGGTCGAATTGCAGCGTTCCTTCATCAATCAGACCTTGAATACCTCTTCTTAAACTATCACATCCCTCAGGCCGAGCTAAACAGTCAACACAATCTACACCACACCCAGGGAACATTCCCCCATTCAGCAACCTGCTCTTTACATAGCCCAGAGGCGTCTTCAGTTGATCTACATTCACGATCAAATTCATACTGATATCTTCCAAGATAGCACCCACCTTTGCAGATCCATGAGGCGGCATCAGATTTTTCTCGACATTGGGCGCCTCATGACCAAAGTTTATAGTTGTACTATCTATCAAATCCTGCACTTTGTGCTTGAATGCATGACAATTCTCTAAGCTGTGACCGGGGGCCCCGGAGTGGAATTCACAATGTGCATTGGCATCATAAACAAAAGGAGGCGTGCCCGTCGGCGGCGCTAACGTCCTTTTCTCGACAAGTTGTAGCTGTAATAAAGTCTGAAGGAGCTCAGCGTATGACACTAGAGGCACATCAAATACCCTATTCGCCTTCCTATCCCTATTTTGAATTCTTCGCTGAGCAGGATGCTGCTGTCTCTGCTGCTGTTGTGGTTGTTGTTGTTGTTAAGGTGCAAGAATTGTCACACTAGCAATCTGTTGCTGATGGTATTGGATTCGACCTCTACCTCTTCCTCGGGAGCTGTATACTGAATTAGTATCCCCCTGCTTCTTATTCCCAAAAACCTTTTTACCACCTCCAGCTGAGGTTGATTCTCCTGCTTGAATCTTACCGATCTTGATGCCGTTCTCTATACATTCTCCCAAGAGTATCATATCCGAAAAACTACTCATCGTACAACCGAGAAGCTTATCATAATACAAACCAGAGAAAGTTCCCACAAAGAGATCCATCAATTCACGCTCTACCATGGGTGGCTGCACCCTGGCTGCAAGCTCACGCCACCTCTGGGCGTACTCTTTAAAACTCTCGCCATTCTTTTGAGAAAGATTTTGAAGTTGGACCCTGTTCGGAGCAAGGTCACTGTTATACTGATAATGCTTTACAAAGGCTTCCGCCAACTCTTTCCAGCTACTGATCTGAGTGGGCTCTAACCTCATACACCATTCGAGTGACGGTCTAGACAAGTTATCCTAGAAAAAATGCATCAGCATCTTTTCGTCACTCGAATAAGCAGACATTCTCCGATAATAAGATCGTACATGAACTCTTAGGCAAGTATCCCCCTTATACTTGTCAAAAGTAGGCACTTTGAACTTGAGTGGCACCCTCAAGCCAGGAACCAACCCTATATTAGCCATGTCCAACCCCATGGAATTCTGATTGGCAAGGCCTCTCACTTGTTCCTCCAACAGCTTGAACCTTCAGTCATTTTTTGTGGGAATCTCGAAACCCCTGCCCAGCGGAGGGAAAGCATCTTCTTGACGATCCTCACTCCAATGAGGATCCTCATTATCATAACCAGCATAAGCGGCATTAGGACGAAAGCCAGTCTGATTAAAATTGGGACCATACCCCACATTACCAAAGCCCTAATTAGCAGCACCCAACCCAAAATCAGCGTTGTAGGCACCCATCCCAACACTGTTGTTGCTTGCGTTGCCAAAACCTGTGTTGCCAAAGCCCTGATTGCCATAACCTACATTGGCACCACCAATACCTACACCAGTGTTTCCAGCACCAATACCAAAACCAGCATTTCCAGCTCCAACATTAAAACCAGCATTTCCAACTCCGACACTTCCGTTGGTTTCCACATGTCCGTTACCATTACCAGTTACATTCCCATTCCAAGCTCCATTACGGTTCTCATCAGTATTGAGAACGACCACTGGTACAACATCACCCGCTCGAGGGGTCCCGACTTGAGAAGGATTAGTAGCAACTCCGCCATGTAGCATACCATGACCGTCAACCCGTGCAATCAGAGGCTGCACCAGAGTCTGAAGCTGCTCTTGGCCCTTGGCCACAGTTTCCATGACGTGCATGAATTGCGCCATCCTGTCGCACATCTCCTGCATCTCAGCTTGCATTTGATCTATAGCTTTCTTGCAATTACTTCTTGTAGAGTAACGATGGATTCGCTGATCGGCAATCCTGAAACCTGCATCAACAGAGGGTTAGAGAAACAGCTCGATGTACCTATTATGCAGATGATTCATGCAAATGCAAACGTGTGTCTGTGCCTTCGGGAGATTCCCCCCCCCCCCCCCCCCCCAATCCTAGTTTCCGACACAAATAAAGTCTATCATCCAATCATGGAAAAGAAATCCTCATATATTTATTTGAAAAACACGCGCGGGCAGTGTACAACTGTAATCACATACAACTGAAGCAAAAGGCGTGACCCCAACCAACAGGCCTGGCGGTGGTCAGCATATCAACGCATAAAAGATACAAAGAAATATAAAGAAATCAAGTGCAGCTACGGGTACGGAAATCCTCTAATAACTTCTTCGTAGTGGGATGATCAGGCTGAGTGAGAAAATCCCACTGCCTGGTGGTATCTGAGAGGTTCTTGGCAACGTTCCTGCAAACACCTTCTTCAGAACGGTTTTCCACCCTACTCCTCCTGGCACCATCTCGGAGTTGACAATCTTGTAGATTTGCCTTGGTCTCAACCAATCTATACTGAGTGTCGCGTCGAAGTGAGGCTTCAGCCTCAATCTTCTTGTCCTTGGTTTCAATCTGGACTTCTAGCTCGGCTACTTGTTGCTTCAGCTTTTCCTCCCGCTCTTTGTACTTGGCTAGGGTGTTGCTCCACAACGTCTCGTACTTGGATAACTTCAGATACACTCTATCCAGATCCTTCTTTTTGGTGGTCAACACACTATGCACTGCCTTCAGGTCTAACCCCAAACGTTCTCTAGAATCAGTCTCCTTGGTCAAATTAGCGCCCAAGTAGTTGATCATCTCTGTCTGCTTCTTGCAAGTGTATACAACTTCGTTTTTCTCGCTCCGGAGTTGAGCAATATCTTTCTCCAGTTCTTCGTTGGCTTTTCGTAGCTCTTCTTTCTCTCGGAGTACCTAGTTGAACTTCAGAATATCAACTGTGGTAGGTTCTTTGTACACGGGAGGATATAATGGTTCCACTGCAGGGAATGGTATCAGAAACTTGGCGGCTCTTTCTCGGACCCAAGCCACATATGGATCAAATGCCTTGTTGTTGCTTTTTCCTAGCAAAATTTTTCCCTTTCGGTGATTTTTTCTCCAAGCATTTTGTACCTTAACCAAAGTGTCACCTTCAAGCAACCCTATAAGATACAAAGATTCCTGTATCTCTTCCTCTTCAGGAGTTCCTCGTAGTGCATACCCAAATTGTCATACCAGCAGAGAGGGATTGTAATTGATACACCCATTCCTTCCGACCAGGGGGACGTTAGGAAAGCCACCGCAGCTATGCACAATCTTTATGCCCAGTAGATCTCTATCAAAACCAGATGATATTTTCAGCAGACAAACCCATCAAACGTGCAGACCAGGGTGAAGAATCAACAGAATCAATGAACGGACCCGTCTTAGGAAGATGGATAGCAAACCACTTATACAGTAAAGGAGCACAACATGCTACATTCTTCCCCTTTCTGTTTTCATTCTTGCTGTGAATGGAATGATAAACATCTCTGAGGAGAGTGGGCACTGGATTCCCGGAAGCAAATATGTGGCAGGCATCCATACCTATGAAGTCCGGATGACTTGGGAATAACACGATCCCATAAATGCAAAGGGCTAAGATGGCATTGAATACATCCCAACGACCCTTATTCGCAAACTTTCGGGCTTTTTCCACCAGGAAAGGCAGAGAGAAACCCTGAACTCCAATCTTTCTGAACACCACCCCTTTCAACTCTGAATCATCTACATGAAGAGCGGTAGTCAACTTACCCAAGTCAGGTTCACCATCAACACGGTAATAAGGCAAGTCAGAATACTCTTCCAAGGTCAGAGCTAGGACATAGTCTGGAAAAACGAAGCATCTGAGCTGCGGGTCATAAAACTGCAGAAGGGCGTAGAGGCCGTTCAACTCGTACATAGAAAGCTTACCCACAATACCCAAAAGTCTCCTATAACTCTTTCTGAAATCCTCCATCACTGTCTTACCAACCAAAGAAATTAAAGCCCGTAACTCTCGGATGTCAGGTGTTGGTAGCTTGTAAGCCACAGTCTTCTTCAGCGATGCCATATCAGCCATGAGGATCAAGATCACTAGAACCAGGGGAGAAATATGCACCTGCAACACAGACACACGTTAATGATATGCAAATGAGGACGCAAACAATGCAAAATGCAATCATGCAGCAGGAGATCAAGATGACTGTGTTGTTGAGGAAAAGGACCACAACTCTGCTTTGTCAAGAACAGACATATCTCTGATGATAAGAACCCTCTGATACCAACAATACTGATTCACTGTCAAGAAAACCAAGTTGTCTAAAGGTTAAGTTTCCTGCAATGACCCGACCCTGCTCACAGGTATTGACCTAATCACGGACAAGGTATGGCATCCTATGAGTTCATCAGTGTCACAGACTTTCAAGAAACGATGATACGATACCTAGGAAGGTGTGGCATCATCATCTCTTGAAGCGGCCTCGCTTAGCTGAATCCCAAATGATCGGTCCCCAGAGTCAACAATCCTCAAATCCAAAATCTCCTCGAGTCCAAAGGACCGATAGGAAATCATCAAAGAGAACCTCGTTTGAGTGTGGATTACATGGGAACTGATGCAAGCAAAACAAGCACGCCCACCACTAATCCACTCTAATACTATGTATATCCTCTCAAGCCTGGGTCTGGCTTCTCACTCATCAGAATGCCTCTCCAACAACAGCACAGATAATCATATCATACTAAAAAATAAAGTGCAGAAAATAAAATGCGATAAATAAATGCAAACCCAATTGATAAACACGCAAGCGCTAGGATTGACTTGCATAGGGACCAGATTCCCCAGCAGAGTCGCCAGCTGTCGCTACTGCGAAAATAAGGTGTCGGCAAAATAGAAGAGTCGCCAACTTTCGTTATTTATCCCACAGAAAGGGAAAGGAAACGATCGGAAAAACCTGACGAAAAGGTATAAAACAAGGTCATCGCAACCATGTCTGGATTCAGGAGTCGGTTACACAAGGGGAAGGTATTAGCACCCATCACGTCCATCGTACTAGATGGGATCCATGCTTGTTGTGTTTATCTGACGGGTTGGTTTTATCTATCTACGCTAAAAGTCTGGTCCGAAAAGAAAAGAAAAATGACTCGGCAGAACACAGCAGTTCTATGCGTACGTATTCCCGTCTGGAATGAGAAATCAGAGTCAAAGTAGTTCGGCTAACTACGGGGGAAAAGCGGGGAAGGTTGCTCGCCGAGATATCGCATCTCGTGCCTACGTACTTTCACACGGCGTGAAAGATCAGAGCAAACGTAGTTCGGGCTAACAAGACCACAGGTTTGGTTCGAAATGTTTTACCCGAGTAGGGTTAACAAACGGTTCTAGCAGTTGGCGTATGCAGCTCGACCTTTGGAGACTTAGGCGTTTACTGTTTGCAGTAGAACCGAGAGTTAACAAAACTCTCCTTATGAAAATGGTTTCCAAGGATTAAAGGTCCTAGAGGAGAAAAAGAAGTTTGATCTTTGTTTTTGAAGTCTTTTACGGAAGAAGTGTTTTTTATGGGTGTTTGTAGTTAGTACAGCTCTAGAGACTATGACCTGGGAACGAATGCATCGCATATCGTCCAAAGGATGTATACTAAACACTCTAGACGATTGAGAGGAGGCCGCTCAATTATCATTACCCAAGTGGCTTAAGGCTCATAACGCGCTTGTACCAACTTGCCTTTACTACGTTTGTTACTGTTGTTTTAGAGATGAGAAGAGAAATGACACACTAAAGGGGAACTAGTCCAATCCTAAAGTCGTCACGCAAAGTTGATCCTATGATTGGGTTTTGAAACCGGGAACTCCTAGACGTTATCATGCATGGGTTTTAACCTAAAGTTCTAATCATCACTTCCTTATCAAAGGAAGTGAGAGTCCTAGGGAATCATGTCAATGGGATACAGAAATAGACAAAACATCAGCTAAACATCAGTAGACAGATAAACAGAAGAAAATAGTAAGGATGCACATGCAATGCAGAAATACAAGCAGAGGGAGACTCACTCAACCTCTAAGTACACAAGCAAAGAAAACAATCAAAACAGACAAGCAGAGGGAGACAGACTCAACCTCTAATGCGAACACACAGATAGAAAGAAAAACAACACACAAGCAAGGGGAGGACCACCTCAACCCTTAATGCAAACAAGCAGAGGGAGACCCACTCAACCTCTAAGCAGTCATGCAACTATCCTAACCTAAAATATTCTATATATGAACCTATTCAAGAAAATCAAACAAGGGAGAGAAACCAAAATGAGCAACAGGGAAGTCATCCCAGGCTACATCAGGTTGGAGGTGTATCAACACCAGAGTCCATCATGGACTCAACCTCTTGAGGAATGCACAGAATCCAACCAAGGGAAGGATTAGGCTCTCCAAAGAGGGATCCTATGTCAATAGGACAGAAAAGACTGGGTATTAGTCCTAGATATCAATCTAAGGTATCTGATTTAAAGTGTATCAACACAGAATGTCCATCTAAGGCTCCACCTATTGAGGAATGCAAAGAATCCAACCAAGGGAAGGATTAGGCTCTCCCAAGAGGGATCCTAAGAAAAGGGCTTTGAGAAGGATGACATTATATAAACCAAGGGAATATACCATGCCAGGAATGTCAATCCAAGGCTCAACCTCCTGAGGAATGCACAGAATCCAACCAAAGGAAGGATTAGGCTCTCCCAGGAGGGTTCCTCTTCAAGACATGAAGGAGAAAGATAGTACAAACCAAAGGAATGTACTATGCTGGGGAATGTCAATTCAAGGCTCAACCTCCTGAGGAATGCATAGAATCCAACCAAGGGAAGGATTAGGCTTTCCCAAGAGGGCTCCTCTTCAAGACTTGGAGAAAAAGGGTAGGGCAAAGCCCCAAGGAAGAAATCACACATGGGACAGAAGGCAACACAACAACTTCTAAGGAACCCTGCAGACTAGCCACAAGGATCACCTAGACTAGGGGAATCTAAAGCTCTATCAAGGCTTCAACAAGGTTCTAATGAGGTATCTACCTAACTTTTATTCTACCAAGAAGGGATGTGAAACTTAGAATCATCTAATGGTCACTATTGAGGTTCAACTAGGGGAAGTACTAAGTTAGAAGCACCCTAAAAAATAGCCTAAGCATTAAATCTAATTAAAATACTAAACCCACATCTAAAAATCTATGAATTTTCCTTAGGGGTCCTAAATGTGTTGAGAATCTAGGGTAAAAGGATTAGAGCCTAAATCAAGGTTTATGGACACTAAAGAAATCCTAAACCAAAAGGTGTCAAATGAAGGTCCAAAAGGGGAAGCCTCTAAAAACCTACTCCAAAACAGAACTTAGAATTGTCTAAAAAATGTAAGAAAAAACATACAATCCTCTTGATGTGTCTACAACTAGCCAGCAAAATATCAAGTTCTAATTCTATACCAAAAAAGCATACAAAAATCAGCAATTAACAAGCTTAAAATGCTAAATTAAAAGAATTAAAAAAATTAAAAAAATAGCAAATAAAATGGAAATTGCACAAAAATAAAATCCAAGAGCATCAAAAAATCATAAATTAAATCAGGAACATTCTCGTATTTTTGTTATATTTTTCTGATCATTATTCAATTTAATATGAATTAAAGAAGATAAAAACAATTAAAGAAAATAAAAAATAATTAAAGAAAATAAAAAAACCAAGAAAATATAACAGCCTTTGGATCTGATTACTAGTCCACCAATCTAATGGTCTCAGCGCGTGCCAGCGCATTAATGAAACACCTGCATTTTAAACCTAAATATAATGGTCCACAGTCATCGTCTTCATTTTAAACCTGCAACTGGGAGGGAACCAGGATGGTGGCCAGAGAAGACCTCTGGTCGTCTTCTCCGGCGAGCCAAACAGTGGTTCATCATCAAATCCTCACCAAAATGAAAGAAAGTTGTACCATTCTTCTCGTTTTTTCCTCGTGATCATGAATATCCATTCCAATTTTACTAATTCCTCATGAATCTTGAAACACGAACATGAACAGAAAATTCACCAAAACATTGATCATCATCAAACTCCCAATTGATGCCACAGATCTCTTCCTCCTCTCTCAGAGATCATCCCAATCCCTCTAATTTCCATTAACTCTCCAAGAACAGCCAGATATCAATCCAAACAGAAATGGCACCATAACCTAAATCATCTCTAAACTCCAAAATTATGATCCTAAATCGATCTATGTTCCATCTACATCTTAACCACAGTTCTAATTCACTATACATCTGCCTTGAATGAGAGGAATTTTGAAGTTTACCAACCTGAACTGAAGCTTGAAATTGAATGTGTTAGAGTGTGATTCTTTGTGCCAAACTATGTAGATTCCTTCCTTGATGATCCCTGGTGCTATTGGAAAGCTTAATTCTTCTTGAGAAGCTCTTGAATCCAGCACACAATTTCCACTTTTGGTGCTTGAGGCTCTAACTACCACAACCGTTTCTTCACCCAATTTCTTCCAAAAATGATCTGGAATGGACCTTTAGCTTATATATGATGAGTTTGGATAGTTTCTAGGCCCAAAGCAAGCCCAATTTGAGATATCCAATTTTCAATTTTCCATCAAAGTTGCAAACATGGAATCCACGAATTTGCCCTGTTTCAGCCTAAAAAATGCTTCATATGTCTTGCTCATGACATGTTGAGTGTGAATGGATAGGATTGAGTTCTCAATTTCATCCCATGGTGGATCTTGGATGTGTAACTTCACCATGAATTAACAAAGTGAAAGTCCATGAAATGTGCATCAAACTGACTTTCTAATATTGCCATTATGTTCAAAATGTTGTTTCCATTCAAAATATGCACTCATTTGTGATTTTTTGCACACTTGTGAATTATTTTGAATTTTTCCCTTTTAATCCTTTTAAAAATGCCTTTTGTCAAATTCCTTCAAACTAACTCTTGTTTTAAGCCAAATCAATGCCTCATGGATGCTTGATTGAAGTTAAAATCCCATTTTTAGCAAGTTTTGTGTTGGACAAAACTTCCTTTGAGGCTCACAAGATAGTGAAAATGACCCATAATCCAAAATGACCTATAATCTCACCTTCCCAAAATACCCCTGACTTGTAAACCTCCTAACTTGAGTTCTACAAATCAGATGAAATACTTCTAGTACATTTTGGAAATCTAAGACCAAGACCTACAACTTTCATGTTGGCCAAAAGTTGAGGAGAAACATCCTTATAGGTCAAAAGTGTCTTGGAAGTTGGTGGACTTTCATAGACAAATTTCACATTCATCTGATGACGTGTAACTTGTCATCTTCAAAACTAAAGTTCCATAAATCCAATCAAGGACTTCTAGTACTAAAATTAAATCTAAGAACATGCTCTACAAGTTACATGTTGGTCAAAAGTTGAGATGAAACTTGTATCTTGAGATAAGTGGTCTTGAAGCCAGGCACTAAATAAGGGATTTTACCCTGAGAACCCTAGTTTAGCAACTCCTCACACTTTGAACTCTTCTTGGATTGATCTTGGAATATCACCTCATGTATCTCAACACCACCTTCCATGATCACAAAGACATAGAAATGAGTCTTAATCCTCTTCAATTGCACAATTGACTTAGGGTTGACCAGACAAAAACCCTAATTGCAACACCCTCAACTATGGCTCTTCACACTTAGCATAATGACTTGACTGAGCTCCAACATGACCCTCAAGGCACTCCATGAGCTCTATCCACATATCCTATCCATGATCAAGGCTTCACAACCCACTGATGGTCTTCAATGGGCCCCCAAGTTAGGAGATGAACCACATACCAGCACCCAAACTTCTCAAGAACACAACCCACTTTCTGATGACTTTGGTGACCTCTCAAGCTTGAATAAGACCTCTAGATAGGCTCCTCTTGATATAAACCACATTTGATCCCCTGATAAATGAATAAGACTATGTTATGCAAATGCTAGACCAATGATATGCTCATGCAATGAAACAAAAGCCAAGTAAGAAAAAGGTTAGGCAAATTTTGGGGTGCAACAGGAACACTTGCACAATCTGGCACCAAAAGGAATACACACCCATCACTAAAAGGATGATAGGCTGACACACACAGCCTTGACACCAAAAGGATGTAGGGAACACTCGCAGAATCTGGCACCAAAAGGATGAAAGACCCATCACCAAAAGGATGATAGAGCGACACACACACAGCCTTGACACCAAAGGGATGTAGGGAATACTCGCACAATCTTGCACCAAAACGATGACAGACCCATCACCAAAAGGATGATAGAGCGACTCACACAAAGCCATGACACCTAAAGGATGTAGGGAATACTCGTACAATATGGCACCAAAAGGATGACAAACTCATCACCAAAAGGATGATAGAGCGACACACACACAACCCTGACACCAAAAGGATGTAGGGAACACTCGCACAATTTGGAATCAAATGGATGACAGACCCATCACCAAAAGGATGATAGAGCAACACACACACACACACCCATGACACCAAAAGGATGATAGAGCGACACACAGATAGCCTTAAGACCAAAAGGATGTAAGGAACACTCGTACAATCTTGGAACAAAAGGATGAAAGACCCATCGCCAAAAGGATGATAGAGCGACAGACACATACAACCCTGACACCAAAAGGATGTAGGGAACACTCAAAAAATCTGGCACCAAAGGCATGACAGACCTATCACCAAAAGGACGATAAGCTGACACACACAACCCTGACACCAAAAGGATGTAGGGAACACTCGCAGAATCTGGCACCAAAAGGATGACAGACCCATCACCAAAAGGATGATAGAGTGACACACACACACAGCCTTGACACCAAAGGGATGTAGGGAATACTCGCACAATCTTGCACCAAAAGGATGATAGACCCATCACCAAAAGGATGATAGAGCGACACACACAAAGCCCTCACACCTAAAGGATGTAGGGAATACTCGTACAATATGGCACCAGAAGGATGACAAACTCATCACAAAAGGGATGATAGAGCGACACACACACAACCCTAACACCAAAAGGATGTAGGGAACACTCGCCCAATCTTGCACCAAAGGGATGACAGACCTATCAGCAAAAGGATGATAGGGTGACACATACACAGCCCTGACACCAAAAGGATGTAGGGAACACTCGCAGAATCTGGCACCCAAATGATGACAGACCCATCACCAAAAGGATGATAGAGCGACACACACACATCCCTGACACCAAAAGGATGTAAGGAACACTCGCAAAATTTGACACCAAATGGATGACAGACCCATCACCAAAAGGAAGATATGGTAACACACACACAACCCTGACACCAAAAGGATGTAGTGAACACTCGCACAATCTGGCTTTAAATTGATGTCAGACCCATCACCAAAAAGATGATAGAGCAACACACGCAAAGCACTGACACCTAAAGGATGTAGGGAATACTCATACAATATGGCACCAAGAGGATGACAGACCCATCACCAAAAGGATGATAGACCGACATACACACACAAACCTAACACCAAAAGAATGTAGGGAACACTCGCACAACCCTAACACTAAAAGGATGTAGGGAACACTTGCACAATCTGGCACCAAAAAGAATTTGATACCCATCACGAAAAGGATGATATAGCGACACACACACAGCCCTCACACCAAAAAGATATAGGGAACACTCGCGCAATTTGGAACCAAATGGATGACAGACCCATCACCAAAAGGATGATAGAGCGACACACACACAACCCTGATACCAAAAGGATGTAGGGAATACTCGGACAATATGGGACCAAAAGGATAAGAGACCCATCACTAAAAGGATGATAGAGCAACACACACACACAATATTGACACGAAAAGGATGTAGGGAATACTTGCACAATATGGCACCAAAATGATGATAGACCCATCACCAGAAGGATGATAGAGCGACACACACAAAGTCCTGACACCAAAAGGATGTAGGGAACACTTGCACAATCTGGAACCAAATGGATGACAGACCCATAACCAAAAGGATTATAGAGCAACACACACACACAACCATGACACCAAAAGGATGTAGGGAACACTCGCAAAATTTGGCACCAAAAGGACGACAAACCCATCACCAAAAGGATGATAGAGCGACAGACACACACAACCCTTACAGAGCAAGGATGTATGGAACACTTGCACAATCTGGAACCAAAAGGATGACAGACCCATCACCAAAAGGATGATAGAGCGACATACACATAGCCTTAAGACCAAAAGGATGTAGGGAACACTCGTATAATCTTGGAACAAAAGGATGAAAGACCCATCGCCAAAAGGATGATAGAGCGACAGACACACACAACCCTAACACCAAAAGGATGTAGGGAACACTCGCACAATCTGGCACCAAAGGCATGACAGACCTATCACCAAAAGGATGATAGGGTGACACACACACACAGCCCTGACACCAAAAGGATGTAGGGAACACTCGCACAATCTGGCACCAAAGGCATGACAGACCTATTGTCGCTTGCGCGAAAATAAGGTGCCGACACAATAGAAGAGTCGCCACCTTTTGTTATTTATCCCTCAGAGCGGGAAAGGAAACGATCGAAAAAACCTAACGAAAAAAGGGGTAAGACAAGGTTATCGTAACAATTGTCTGGATTCGGGAGTCGGTTACGCAAGGGGAAGGTATTAGCACCCCTCACGTCTGTCGTACTCAACGGGATCCATGCTTGTTGTGTTTACTTGGACGGGTTGGTTTTATTTTATCTACTTATCAAGGCTGGCTTAAAAAGAAACTGAAAATGACTCGGCAAAGCGTCGCGCTTTATGCCTACGTATTCTCATCAGAGAATGAGAAATCAGAGTTAACGTAGTTCGACCTACGACGGGTTATGGGGGAAGGTAGATCGCCAAGACATCGCCATCTTGTGCCTATGTACTCTCAACAGGTATGAGAGATCAGAGCTCACGTAGTTTGGGAAACTACAGTTTATTTCCTGTCTTTTACGAAAGAAGTGTTTTTTATTGTGTTTGTAATCTCAATCGCACTAGAGACTATGACCTGAGAGCGAATGCGTCGCATGTCACCCAAAGGGTACCATACTAAACATCCAGACTGTGGAAAAGAAACTCTCCCACAACCCTTTCTCAGATAGCTTAAGGCTCGTAACGTACGAAAGAAATCATTCATGATTACTGTATCTTAAACTGTTTTGAGATGAGAAGAGAACAGGCCCAACTAGGAGGGAGACTATCAAGTCCTACTGTTGTCATGCCATGGATTCATCCTATGGTTGAGGTTTGAACAGGGAACTCCTAGAAGTTGTCATGCATAGGTTTCAACCTAAAGTTCTATCATCAATTCCTTATCAAAGGAAATGAGAGTCCTAAGGGATCATGTCAATGATACACCAAAACAGACAAAGCATCAGCTTAATAGTAAAATGCATACAATGCAAGTGAGGGAGGAAATGTGTGTGGGGCTTCAGCCTCCACAAGCTCATCTCAACCTCAAGCCAGAATGGATAACAGTAATCATACTGAAATATAAAACATGCTATCAAGCAATAACAGTAAACTGCAATCATACAGAAAGAAAATGAAATAAAATGCCATTAGGCAAACAAACCACATGGGCAAGGGAGCTGGGCTCTACCGAATACCCGCAAGCAAAGCCACACAGTAACAATACAAGCAGAGGGAGCAACTCAACCTCTAGTGCAATCATGCTCCTAGATTCTACCTATTATAGATATGGACTTATTCTAATGCATCAAGCAAGTCAAACAAAACACATCAATACAGAAAAGAAAACAGAAGAAAGCAGACCAACTTCTCTCAACTTCAAGCTTCAGCTCTTCCAACAGCAACTCAGTCTTCAGACTTCAATTACTCTTGACAAATATCAATTTGCTTATCCAGGTTTCAACCCTTCAACATAAGTTTCAACTTTTCTTCTCCTTTAAGCTTCAGCTTCTTGATCAGTTCCACCTTCAGGCTTCACCTAATCTTCAGGGGTCTTCAAGTACCAACTTGCTCTTGCTGCTCCTTAAGCTTCAGCTGGAATGGCAATACTCAAGGATTCATCCTCTTCCATACTCTTCATTGAAGTATTCATCATCAAGCTCAGGCTCAACATCTCTCAAGATAATCAAACCAGAGGAAATCACTTACTGGATAAGCTGGGGATATTGAACTGCTTATTGACCACCAAAGGTGACCTATAAGGGCTCAACATCAAAGGAATGGTTCCCTCAAAAGTTCTACTCCCTAGGTACAATCACTTATCCCTCCAAAGGAGAGAGGTGTATACCATGGAAGGACTTTGAATCATAGGGAGGAATGGAGGTGAAAGATACCATCCATGTTTAAGAAAGAAGTTATCTAAGTCTAAACTCTTCCTAATCCCTAACCCTAAAACAAAACAAATAAGATCAAGCTCTCAAGCTCCTCAATCCATCTTCAAGTCTTCTATTATTCTCCTCAATGCTCCTTAGAACAAAACCAAGCAATACAAGCCCACAAAGCAAAGCAAACCAAAATACAAGCCCACAAGGGCAACACAAACAATCATCAACTACAAAAATCATCTAAAAATAGTATATCACTATATTAAATCCTAATATAATTTCTAAGGGATCCTACATACCTACCCTTAATACCCTTATATTCCCCATTATCTAACTTGAACTAGAAACCCAAAATTCTAGTGTTATTGCGGACCTATGTTAAGGATTGACCTAATTCTACACAACCTAATGTCATCTAATCAAAACTATCCTAAAATTCATCACAAAATTATGGAATAAATTCAGGGGGAAGCTAAATCTTATATATAACTATCCTAAAAAGAATGGCCTGAAAATGTTAAGGGAACTACCTAAACCAAATTCTACAAATTCATGGATCAACATAAAAAGAAATAAAAGGCAATAAAAGTAGAAAATACACAAAAAATATCAAAAATGCCTGAAATGAAAATATTTTTATTTGATCATTTTCTAGACATGAATATGAAATGGTAGAAAAAATTCCCATTAAAAAATCTTTAATTTTCAAATTGATATGGTTTTTTCAAGATTGAAATAAAATGGAAGAAAATAAAATGAAATATGAAGGGAGGTGGTGCAGATAGTAAGTAGATGCAGTGTAATTCACGTATGGGCTAACAAAGGGGGGTTCAGATAGTCATGCGCCAGGCCCATCACTTAAACAGAAAGTCAATTAACAAAAATAAAAGAAAAAGGAAAAAACCACGGTGCGAATAGAAACCAAATACAGTGCATTATCCAATTGGGCTCGCGTGTGGGGTGTGGGTAGCAAAAGATCACTTAAGCCCATGACCAAACTTAAATGAAACGCCTGCGTTTCAAGCTTCCCAGAATTTCCCTCCAAGTTGGAATTAAATCGTGCCCGTTGGATTTAGAAGTGGTCAACCAGTCTTGCTTTTCCTAATGGCTGGGAGGTTGTCTTCAACCTTCAGCTAGGGTTCTTGGAACCTCCATGAAAACGCAGAGCTCAAACACTCATCTTCCTCAACCCGGATTCCATTGATACCTCACCAAATGCAACAATTAAAAACCCTAGATTACTCCAAATTTCATCAGGAATCTAGCCATGGCATCAGAACTCATTGAAACCCTCTCAAACCTAGAACCCGATAGCAACTTCAAATAACTGATCAGGAACCAATCTTAACAATTCCCAAAATTAAAGGTCCTAATCTCATCCTCATGCTTCCCTGAACATTTATTGCTATTAAACTAAGATTATCCCCCAATATTCAGTGAGTTCTTGGTCCATAAAGAAATGGTGTCAACAGCAAAATCGCCACCAATTCGCTTCAAACTTTCCAGAAATGATCTCCTAGTTATCCTTAACCATTCTAACCTATTAATTCTATCTAATTCTACTTAAATTAGAGTGTAGAGAGAAAGTTACAAACCTGGTAAAATAGAGTGAACAGATGAAGAAATCCCTCAATTCAGACCTCCAATCTTTCCCAATTCCTTCCCTCAGTAGTATTCTAGCTTCTGTATGCAAAAAGAAGGGTTGAAACTGCTTGATTCTTGGAAACCGATCTTGAATTGCAGAGGTGAAAATCCAAAAGCTCATGCACGATTCATCAATGGAATTGCCCTCAATTTGATCTGCACACCCTCACTATGATCTATATAATGTGTTTGTGTAGAAAAAAGGAATGGAAATGAAGAAGAATGAAGAAATGAAGCTTGACTTGCAATGGAAGCAACAAGATAGCACTCTCTCTTCTCTGCACCAACTCTCACCAACCTTTGCTTGGAGCAAGTTCTAAACATCTTATAGAACTTGTAGGAACTGTCCAGAACCTTCTGGAACACTCCAATGATAATTTGAACTTTTCATCTCATGATATTTCACTTCACTTCTCACCATATGAGATTTCATGCCATAGTCCTTGTACCCTTCAATTCTGGCTTGAAATTCTCCCCATATGAGATTTATGATGTGTTACAATGCATAACCAACTTGTTTATTAAGTTTTCTTTAGTTTTGCTTTGGTACCTTAAGATGCAAGTAAGCCTTTTCCAAAGTAGCCCTATGATTTAAGCCTCAAATCAAAATTGTGGCTGAACCATTGTTCTTATAATTTCCTTTGGAGTCAAAATGACCTATTATATGACATGGTTTGGATGTATAACTTGTGATTTCCAATTTTCAATTTCAACTTATTTAACTTATGCCTCCATTTTAGGCCATTTTTATCACTTTTTGATACAACCCTTTTAAACATCTTATGACCTCCATATAGCCTTAAAACATCATTCTAAGCAAGTTTGATGTTGAAGATTTTTCCATTTGAAGCTTGGAAATAGGAGATATGGCCTTATGCTTGAAATGACCTATAACCTCCAAATGACCAAAATGCCCTTGACTTGTCAAAGCCATAAGTTGAGTTCTACAAATCCTATCAAGGACTTCTAGTACTATCTAGAAAGATAAGAAGATGCTCTACAACATTCATGTTGACCAATAGTCCATAGGAATCATCCTACTAGGTCAAAAGTTGGATGCAAGTTGGGTGACTTTCAAGGACCCAGATTCACATACCTCAGATGACCTGTAATTTGTCAAAGTCATAACTTGAGCTCTACAAATCCTATCAAGGACTTCTAGTACTCAAATTAAAGCTAAGAACAAGCTCTACAACATTCATGTTGTGGGGAAGATGATATGACAATCACATCTTGAGCTAAACTTCCTTGAAGATAGGGATCAAACTAGGGGATTTTACACTGTCAATCCTTAGAAACCCTAGCTTAAAAGTTCTCAAACTCCTCAATCATGATGAGTTGGTCTAGGAATAATCCTTATAGCATCTCAATGCATCATTCCATGATCACATGGCTCTTGGATTAGGTCTCAACCCTCTCCAAATCATCAGTTGACCTAGGGTTGACCCAGTCAAACCCTAATTCCACCACTCATGGCTGAATCTTTTGAATTCTTGTACAATGACCTCTCTAGACTTCATGATGGCTTTCAAGACATCTCACTAGATTTCTCAAAGCTTCAAGTCCATCCTCATAGTCTCAGAATCATCTGAGGAGCTCCCACAACTCTCAAGTTATGAGGCACACAACCTTGGTTTCAACCAATCTCTCTGAGGATCTCTTGAGTTCTCTGACAAAGGTATCAACCTTTAAACACTTGAATAACCTTCTTGGCTAGCTTCAAAGTCTCATACAACTCTTGATGGGTAAATAAATGTTGGTCAAATTTTGGGGTGCAACAGCTGCCCCTATTCAAACGTCTTGGACCTGACTGGGTGAGGAGCGAACGACTCTCAGCCAATCAAGGTGCGAGACGGTTGAATACCGATAAACCCAGAAATTTGCCAACTGCACAAGTACACGGTCCTCTGACGGGAACGAATCTTCGAACATTGAGATAATAGCTGCACGGCAACTAGCTGGAGACATACTGATCTGAACCTTGTCGTCAGTTATCCACATTAAATTCCTCTAACATTGTCATCAGACACCGGACGTCGCCGTCAGACATTCATGAAAATAAAGCGTCTGACCTCGCTGTCGGACAACCAAAACACCCAACATCGCTGCTAGAAAACTAAATCACCTGACATCGCCGCCAGAAACAAACATCCAACATCGCCGCTGGGGAACTAACTCACCTGACATCGCCGCCAGAAACAAACGTCTAACATCGCCGCTGGAGAACTAACTCACCTGACATCGCCGCCAGAAACAAACGTCCAACATCGCCGCTGGAGAACTAACTCACCTGACATCGCCGCCAGAAACAAACATCCAACATCGCCGCTGGAGAACTAAAGAATCTGACATCACCGTCGGACAACCAAAACACCCAACATCGCCGCTGGAAAAATAAAGAATTTGACATCGCCGCCGGAAACAAACGTCCAACATCGCCGCTGGAAAAAATAGAGAATCTGACCTCGCCGTCAGAAACAAACATCCAACATCGCCGCTGGAGAACTAAATCACCTGACATCTCCGCCAGAAACAAACATCCAACATCATCGCTGGAGCTACAAAGGATCTGACATCGCCGTCAACCAAACATAACTCTGAGAAACACCCGACATCGCCGTCAAGTACTCAACATAATCTGACTTCGCCGTCAAGTCTCAACATCGTCTGACCTCGCCGCCAGGGTGAAGAAAATCCATTGGGGAAATATGAACTTGAATAATAGACTCTGTTGGAGAGAATGATCAGGTGAACACGCGTCAATGATCTTGCTGGAGGTCTGGATACCACACAGGTGAACAATACTCTGGTCGGTAGAAACATCTTCGACACTGAGCATAATAGTTGTACAACAACCCTACTGGGGAATTGGTCACACGGTAACCGGTAATACATAGTCGATCATGCCATCAGGCATTCAAAGAACACTGTCGGGCATCAGCCGGACTTCAACCATCAGGTTGATCATGCCATCAGGCATTCAAAGAAACTGTCGGGCATCAGCCGGACTTCAACCATCAGGTTGATCATGCCATCAGGCATTCCGCATTACTGTCGGGCATCAGCCGGACTTCATCAGCAAGTCGGGAATAGAATTCTTGGTCAATCATGAGCCAACTGGGAACATCTAGACCTCTGCCATCAGGCACTCCGCATCAGCTGAGAGAACTGCTTCATTAACACGGCCAGACTTCAATCATGGAGTCTTTAAGGGAGATTTCAACTTCTCCGTTAGAAACCTGCTGGGGATGACGCTTCGCCGCTGGGGATTCTGGAGAACTATCAAGTAACTCCGCTCCGAGGGTCCAGAAATCATTCTGGATGAATCAACTCTGCTGAGGACTTCAAGAATCATCTTGGACAAATAACTCCGTTGGGGACTTTCAAGAGTCATCTCGAACCGTCGACCATTCTGGGGATTCCAGGAATCATCCTGAGCGAACACTCTGTTGGGGGTTTCAGGAATCATCCAAGGGAACCTTTACTGGGGACTCTAAGCATCAGCTTGAGCAACCAGCACTGGAGACTGCACTGGGTACTTAAGAATCATCTTAAGCAAACGACCCTGCTGAGGAATTCAAGAATCATCTTGAACCGAAGACTTCGCTGAGGATCTCAAGAGTCATCTTGAGCAAGCCACTTCGTTGGGGAGAATGTCAGGAATCATCCTGAGCAATCGATCCTGCGGCGGAACACCTGCAAAACAAGAACGGTAACAACCTAGATCATGTTTATTATGCATATGCTTCGGCAATGGCGCAATGCTCCACACGGTGGAAATGCTACGCGTTTATGATAAATGCTATGCAATCATGCACAATGATGCGATCCCGTCAGCAAAATAAATACCGAGGGGGAATTCTCCTGTCAAAGAGAACGAACTACTCAGATAGAGGAATCATCCTGCTGAGGAGAACATGGTCACGCCAATCTCAATTAGACTCCGCAGGGGACACAACTTCAGTTGACTGTTGCGGGGGAAACAACTTCAGTTGATTGCTGCAGGGGAACGGAGCTCTATGAGACCCAGGACCTGCTGAGGGAAAGCGATGTCAATCGCGGGAATAAACTGCGCGGCCGTCTCGGCTACTTCTCTGGAGATGACGGCTCTGTGGGGAAACAACTTCAGTTGATTAACACTCCACTGGGGAGAACCAATCATGGCTTGAGCAGCTTCCAAGGATTCGGCTCTCTTGGGGATCTGCAAACTCAGCTGAGGAAGGAGAAATCATTCTGCTTGCCGGGGAGAGTACGACTCTGCGGGAATTTCAATTCCGCTGGAGACTTCAGTCTGGACTATCAGTTACCGCACACTTTGGCGTACGAATAGTTTCCTGCGAAACCTGCACTTGTGACCCGGTGCTGGAGGATGAACACGTGCTTCGGCGCCTGACTCGGCTGAGGGGATGACGTTCCTTCAGGATACATCTGATTGGTGAGAGAATCATCTCTGCCTGAGGAGACATATCAATGCTCACGATCTCGCGTTCAGACTCTGCGGGGAGAGGCTACTGAACTCTGCTGGAGAAAGATGAATCCTGCTTCGGGATGCGCACGGCGCCCTGTCTGGTATATGCTACACCTGTAACAACACAAACAAAAGGACAAGATACCCTTCTCAAAGGGACCTATCGAGGTTATTATCTCGTGACAATATTCAAGTAATTAATTATTTCAACAATCAGTGGCTTAGGCCCGTGAGTTTATGTATGCACATTTTATCAAAAACATCGGCGTTCTTTTTCGCAAACAAAACAGATAAATGCTAAACAGACAAACAGAATTGCTGAATAGTATGCATTTTATTGATAACGAACCCCTGAATGGGTAAAAATGTTTTACAACAGAGGCAAGCTCCTGGAATGAGGAAGCCGCGCAAGAATAAAACATAAATATACATCAGTATATACAAATGTCGGCAACGAGGCGTAGACGAACACCATGAGTTGATCCCTCTATGACCCACTCGACTTCAATACTTCTCCGACGCTTCAGCTTCGGAAGAGATTGATTCAGATGAACAACCCTCAGGTCTTCCGAACCACTAAACAAAGAAAGTCCACACGCGGAACGTAGTCGTTTGCTTTTTCAAATCCCTAACTTTTGCGTGAACCGCCCTTTGCGGGTTTTCAGTTCACCGGGATGCCCTTTTTTGCCGAAGCCGCCCAGTGTAGGTTTTCAACTTCGCGGGTGTACATTTTTCAATTTATATCCCTAATTTTTTCCCGAACCTTTTTATTCTGTTTTTGGTTCCCCGGGATGCCCCTTTTTGCCTGGACTCTCCTTTTTTGTCCAGCGGGTCACTTTCAAGCAAAGTATTTTTAACTGCGTCTGCGTTCACCGGGGATGCAAAATCTTCACCATCCATCGCGGATAACAACAAAGCTCCTCCCGAGAAGACCTTGCTGACGACGTACGGACCTTCGTAATTCGGAGTCCACTTGCCCCGGTGATCGGAGTGTGGAGGAAGAATCTTCTTCAGGACGAGATCACCCGTCTGAAAGCTTCTAGGACGTACCTTCTTATCGTAAGCTTTCTTCATTCGGCTTTGGTACAGACGACCAAATGCAATCGATGCTAACCTTTTCTCGTCCATCAGGCTGAGTTGGTTTAGTCGGTTCGTAATCCATTCTGCCTCGTCGAGTTTCACATCAACCAAAACTCACAAAGAAGGGATCTCCACTTCTAACGGTAGGACAACTTCCATACCGTACACCAAGGAGAAAGGAGTTGCCCCGGTCGATGTACGTACCGTCATACGATAACCGTGCAGTGCAAATGGCAGCATCTCGTACCAATCTTTGTAGGTCACAACCATCTTCTGAACAATCTTCTTTATGTTCTTGTTGGCCGCTTCAACGGCGCCATTCATCTTCGGCCAGTAAGGAGATGAGTTTAGCCACCACCTGCTTGGTCACATTAGCATATGAGGCTGCCTCCACCCACTTGGTGAAGTAGTCGATAGATACCAGAATGAAGCGATGACCGTTAGATGCAGTGGGCTCGATCTTTCCTATCATGTCAATATCCCACATGGAGAACGGCCACGGGGAGGACATGACATTCAACGGGCACGGCGGCACGTGAACTTTATCAGCATAAATCTGGCATTTATGACATCTCTTCGTGAACCTGAAGCAATCAGACTCCATCGTCAGCCAGTAGTATCCTGCTCTCAGGATCTTTCTCATCATAGCATGCCCGCCGGCGTGCGTACCAAATGTGCCCTCGTGGACTTCCTCCATGAGCATACTTGCCTCTTTCTCATCTACACTTCTGAGTAGCACGAGATTGTGGTTTCTCTTATACAGGACTCCATCAGGATTGAGATAAAAGTTTCCATACAGCCTCCTCAGAGTCTTCTTATCCTGGGTTGACGCACCCGCGGAATACTCCTTAGTCATAAGGAAGGTCTGGATGTCATGGAACCATGGCTTGCCGTCGGCGGCTTCCTCGATTGCAAAGACAAATGCAGGTCTATCAAGACGCGAAAGGACAATTCTTGGAGCCTCATTCCAAAAATTGACTTTATACATTGAAGCCAACGTGGCTAAGGCATCAGCCATCTGATTTTCAGCCCTGGGTACATGATGGAGTTCCACTCGATCAAAGAACGGAAGCAGCCTTCTGGCATAGTTCATGTACGGCACCAAATTCGATTGACGAGTCTTCCACTCCCCTTTAATTTGGTTGGTCACAAGCGCTGAGTCACCATATACGTCTAGGTTCTTGATTCTCAAATCAATTGCCTCTTCTAGACCCATGATGCATGCTTCGTACTCCGCCTCATTATTGGTGACTGGAAACGTTAGTCTCGCAGTAAACGGGATGTGGGATCCGTGGGGAGTCGTGATGATCGCCCCGATGCCACTTCCATAGGAATTAACTGCCCCGTCAAATATCAATTTCCACTGGGATTTCCTATCTGGCCCCTCGTCGGGCAACGACTCATCACAATCTTTCGCTTTGAGAAACATAATATCCTCGTCAGGGAATTCAAATTTCATTGGCTGGTAGTCCTCGATCGGTTGTTCGGCAAGGTAATCCGACAATACGCTTCCCTTGATGGCTTTCTGGGAAACGTACTGAATGTCATATTCCGTTAACACCATTTGCCATCTGGCAATCCTGCCCGAAAGAGCCTGCTTTTCGAAGACGTACTTGATCGGATCCATCTTCGAAATTAGCATGGTGGTGTGATTGAGCATGTACTATCGTAGACGTTTGGCGGCCCAGGCTAGTGCACAACACGTCTTCTCCAGCATCGAGTAGCGAGATTCACAGTCAGTGAACTTTTTACTCAAGTAGTAAATGGCATGCTCATTTCTGCCCGTCTCGTCGTGCTGACCGAGAACACACCCCATACTATTCTCAAGAACTGTCAAGTACATGATTAATGGTCGTCCAGCCACTGGGGGTATCAAGATTGGAGGTTCTTGGAGATACTGCTTTATCTTGTCAAATGCCTTCTGGCAATCCTCATTCCAAGTAATCGCCTGATCTTTCTTTAAAAGCTTGAACATCGGTTCACACGTGGCCGTGAGCTGAGAGATAAACCTTGCAATGTAGTTTATTCTGCCCAAGAAACCACGAACTTCTTTTTCTGTTTTTGGCGCTGGCATTTCTTGAATGGCTTTAATCTTCGCAGGATCAACCTCGATGCCTCGTTCACTCACGATAAACCCCAGTAACTTTCCGGACCGTACTCCGAAAGTACATTTGTTAGGATTCAGCCTCAACCTGAACTTCCTAAGCCTCTCAAAAAGCTTCAATAAGTTGACCAGATGCTCTTCCTCCGTTTGGGACTTCGCAATCATGTCATCAACATAGACCTCGATCTCATGATGAATCATGTCATGAAACAAAGTTACCATTGCTCGTTGGTAAGTGGCCCCTGCGTTCTTTAGACCGAAGGGCATTACCTTATAGCAAAATGTTCCCCAGGGGGTGATAAACGTCGTTTTCTCCATGTCCTCCGGCGCCATCTAGATCTGGTTGTAACCGGAGAAGCCATCCATGAACGAAAACACGGAGAACTGGGTTGTGTTGTCGACCAACACATCGATATGAGGCAACGGGAAATCATCTTTAGGGATCGCCCTATTCAAATCCCGATAATCGACGCACATGCGTACCTTACCGTCCTTCTTCGGTACAGGTACTATGTTGGCGACCCACGGAGGGTAAGTGGTGACCGCTAAGAAGCCAGCATCAAGCTGTTTCTGCACTTCTTCTTTGATCTTAACGGCCATATCTGGTCTTGTCCTCCTAAGCTTCTGCTTGACGGGAGGGCAATCTTCTCGTAGCGGCAAGTGGTGGACCACGATGTCCGTGTCAAGTCCGGGCATATCTTCGTATGACCAAGCAAAGACGTCACTATACTCTCTTAGCATCTCGACCAATCTCTGCTTGACATCACTCTGCAACGCAGCCCCTATCCTGACATTTCTGACGAGCTCTTCAGAACCCAGGTTCACGATTTCGATCTCCTCCTCATGAGGCAGAATAACCTTTTCCTCTTGTTTCAACAAGCGGGCCAACTTTCCAGGAAGGTCTTCGTCTTCATCTATCTCTTCTTCGGCTTGATAGATCGGGCAATCAAAGTCGAAGTGAGCCGTAGAAGGTCCAGAGTCGATGTCATCTGTTATGTGGATCCTGCAATAACAAGGGTTAAGTTTAAAAGAAGAATATGCAGGTTAGCACAAACCCCATTGCCATTTTACTGTTTTTCAAAACAAATATAAAACAGGAATAACAGAGATCACAATATTTGAATACAAAGGAAACGCTTTTGATTTATTAATAAAATGCATGTACATAATCCAACAAGGCCCTGACAATAAAACCGCTATGCCCCGGGTAGGACATAGGGTTGTACAATGATTGGAAAAAGTAAATCATTACTCTTCACTTGTCATCTGGATGATATCCTTGATGGTCCAATTGTTGAGGCCCTCGCCCGGCTTGTTTGGCTGAATCCAAGAGTCGAGATCACAATCGCTATCCCCGCTGTCTTCAGACACCGCGTTGATGCTTTCGAAGATCACTCCGCCACTGGTAAATTGGATCGGCCCTTTACCTCGAGACGCACTGCTAGACGAAGAAGAAGGAGCTTCAGCTCCAGGAGAATACCCCAACCCAAACTTATCCTGCTTGTTGGGTATCTCCAAAATTCGCCCCCAACCTGGGGTAGATCCGGCTTGGACGACGGCCCGAGCTTCCTTGAACAAGGAGAGATTCATCTCTGGCTTTTCAGCGACCACAGGAGCTACGTTCTTCACTTTGACAACCTCGAACGCTTGGCACAGAGTCTCATGGATTTCGCCATCCATTTCAACATACTTAAAGGATGACAAATGGCTCACCATTATGTCCTCCTCGCCACAAACTGTTACGATGCTTCCTCCGACAACATATTTGAGCTTTTGCTGCAACGTGGAGGTCACGGCACCCACAACATGGATCCATGGCCGGCCCAAGAGACAACTGTAGGCAGGCATGATGTCCATAATATAAAAGACCGCGTCGAACGTTTTCGGACCGACTTGGATCGGCAGGGTCACCTCCCCGAAAACGTGGCGTTTAGTCCCGTCGAACCCTTTCACAACCAGATCACTGGGTGTGCAGAGCAATCTGTGAGTGTCCAACTTCATTAATGCCTTCTTCGGAAGGACATTAAGCGACGAACCTGTGTCCACCAGAACGTGCGACATGATTGTGCCCCTACACTCTATCGAGATGTGCAGGGCGCTATTGTGATTTCTCCCTTTTGGTGTCAGCTCTAAGTCTGTGAAACCTAGCCCATTGCCAGCATTAACATGGGCCACCACCTCTTCTAGCTGATTCACTGATATCTCTTGCGGTACGTAGGCGGCGTTCAACACCTTCAGCAGCGCGTTGCGGTGTGCTTCAGAACACAGCAACAGGTTGAGAATAGAAATCTTCGAGGGCGTCTGATGGAGATGATCTACAATCTTGTAGTCTCTCTTTTTGATCAACCGCATAAACTCCTCGGCATCTTTGACAAGCAAATCTTTTTCTACCCCACACGGGGCCTCTTCGATGACTTTGCTTTTACCCTTATCGGCCGCATCAGCTCTGACCGCTTTCTCTACCACGACCTCTGGCGGTGCAAATACCCTTCCACTACGAGTAATACCACTGATTCCCGCAAGATTCTCCGTAGTCGACCCATACGGTTCCAGCTCCAACTTCGGTCCGTTGCAATAGACTTCAGCCCCATATTGCCACGGAACGGCGTTAGTACTCTCGAATGGTATCGGCCCAGCTTTGCTAATAGTAATTGTAGGCGGTCTGGACGCAGAAATGGTTATTGGCTGGCGAGGGATGGTGATGGTGGCGACTTCATCGGCCTGCTTCAACACTACCTCTCCTGATACACTTTCAGCCCTCCGGCTAAACTGCAAAATCCCCTCAGTCATCAGACTTTGAATTCCTTCTACCAACTGCTCACATCCATCAGAATGTGTGGCACAGTCCATACATAACTCTCCGCACCCTGGAAAGAACCCTCTTTTCAGCAACTTAGCTTTAATGAAACTAAGCGGCGTCTTTAGGTCTCTGACATCGGTCAACAGATCTGCGCTCTCTTCTTCGATAATGGCGTTCACTCCTCCTCCCCTATGATTCGGCATAGGATTCTTCGTGACATTGGGCACATTATCGGAGAAGTTGATTATCTTGGCATCTACCAGGTCCTGCACCTTGTGCTTGAAGGCTTTGTAGTTCTCGATTGTGTGGCCTGGAGCCCCTGAGTGGAAGTCGCAAGTGGCATTTGCATCGTACCCTGGTGGAGGTGCCCCTGTCAAGGGAGCCATCGTCCTCTTCTGAACCAACTGAAGCTGAAGCAAAGTCTACAAGAGCTGCACGTACGACATGGGTGGTGCCTCGAAGTGACGGTTTGCCAAAGATGCCCGATTCTGGTACTTTCTATACCCCTGTTGATTCGGTTGCTGCTGCTGTTGCGGAGCCGCTGGGATATTTATACTGGCTATCTGCTGCTGAGGGCCTTTTCCCTTCCTTCGAGCGTTGGTCACAGCGCTCGCTTCTCCTTCTCTTCGTTTGCCAGTATAAGGTTTCTTTCCACCTCCTCCAGCTGAGGATGACTCACCTTGAATTTTCCCGATCTTGATTCCATTCTCGACGTGCTCGCCCATGATAATGAGAGCTGAGAACGTCCCAGACATACCACTGACTAACTTCTCATAGTAAACCCCTGGGAGGGTAGCTACAAACATCTGCACGAGCTCGCGTTCAACCATCGGCGGTTGAACCCGGGATGCCAACTCACGCCACCGCTGGGCGTACTCCTTAAATCCTTCATTATTTCTCTGCGACAGGTTCTGGAGCTGGACCCGATTCGGGGCCAAGTCGCTATTGTACTGGTAATGGTGCACAAACGCTTCAGCGAGATCCTTCCATGTGCACACACTAGTGGGCTCCAGACCCATGTACCACTCGAGGGACGGCCCGGAAAGACTGTCTTGGAAGAAGTGCATCAGCAACTTCTCGTCTTCGGAATAGGCAGCCATCTTCCTGTAGTACGATCTAAGGTGGACACGAGGGCAAGTGGTGCCCTTATATTTTTCAAATTCAGGTACCCTGAACTTAGGAGGTACCTTGAAATTAGCAATTAACCCCAGCTTGGACATATCAACGCCCAAAGTATTCTGATTCTCGATATCTCTCATTTTATCTTCAAGTGCTTTGAATCTGAGCTGCGCTTCAGCATTCAGCTCCCCTTCAGCACCTCTTTGAGAGAACACATCATCCTGATGATCCTCAAGCCATGGTTGAGGCACCAACAGATTCCCGACGCCTACATTGTCGTTGCCCGACCCGATGTTGACATTATCTCCCATACTCCCGTTACCGACGCCCGTCGTATTGAGTCCGATGTTGGCCATCACATTGCCATTAGCACTGCCGTTGCCCCCGGCCACGGGGACACCATTCTGCAGAGTATCAACTGGTGGAGGAGTAGGCACAGCCCCGCCATGGACCAAAGTCCTGAGCTGGTCCTGGCCATTGGCGACCACTTGCATGAGTTCCATAAAGCGATCCATCCTCTCGCGGAGCTCCTGAACATCTGTTTGCACTTGATCCATGATCCTGGTCTGATTAGCTCTAGTCGGATAACGGTGAATTAGTCTCTGATCAATCCTGGAACCACCGGAAACAGCCTGGGACACCCTGTAAACCTGAAAAACCTGTTAAACACAGAAGGGTTAGGAAAAACAACAAAATGTGCGTCATGCAAATGCATGCGTGTGTCTGTGTGTTTGGGAGATTTCCCCCGATCCTAGTGCCTGAGTGCCAGTGCTGATAATAATAATAATAAGAAGTCCGAGTCCAATCATGGAAACATCAATCTCATATATAAAGAAAGCCTATCAAGGCAGTACATAGCATCAGCGAGTACAAGATGAATCAACAGCGTGACCTCAGCCAACAAGCCTAGTGATGGTCAGCATACAACAATGATCAAAACAAAAGGAATACAAATAGTCAAGTACGGCCACGGGCGCGATACTCTTCTAACAACTCCTTCGTCTCTGGATGATCTGGCAGAGTGAGCAACCCCTCGACGAGTAATTCCCTCTGCACAATGGTATACTGAAGTCCTTCGACCGAACTTTCCCATGCTCCTTCGCCGAAGCAATCTTCTAACTTCCGCTTCTTGGACTCAAACGTCAGCTTGTGCTCCTTCAGGTTAGCGAGAGCTTTGTTGAGCTGGCCTTCGGCGGCGTATCTGCGGGCGGTTTCTTCATCAAACCTCTCCTCACTGTCCTTCACCTGGGCTTCCAGCTTGGAGATCTGCAGCATCAGCTTATCCTCCCGCTCTTTCCTGGTGGCCAGGGAAGCCTTCCAGTGCTGGTTGAACTTGGATATCCTCCGATATGCCTCGTCCAAGTGCTGCTTCTTCGTAGCCAGTACGTCGTTGACAGCTTTGAAGTCTCGACCCATGCGTTCACGTTCGGCTATCTGCTTAGTCAGGTTTGTACCCAGCTGGTTCACCAACTCTGTCTGCCTTTTGAAAGAATGAACGACTTCGTTCCTCTCGCTTCGGAGCTGAGCCAATTCCTTCTCCAGTTCTTCGTTTGCCCGTTTCAATTCATCCCGCTCAGCCAACACCTAATTATACTGCTGAATGGGCACAGTAGTAGGCTCTTCGATCATTGGAGGGCTTTCTGGCTTGGCATGAGGAAACGACATCCCTATAGCATTTACTCTGGCTCTGATCCAAGTCAAATACGGAGGGTAGGCTTGATTGTTGCTTTTTCCCAGCAATGGCTTTCCTCGCTTACTGATACCATTCCATGCGCGCTGAAGCTTGGACAACAGATCCCCTTCTAGAATACCAGTGAGGTACAGAGATTCCTGTACCTCTTCCTCCTTCGGCGGAGTTCTCAAAGCATACGCGAACTGTCGAACTAGCAACGATGGATTGTAGTTTATACAACCCTTCCGGCCTATCAGAGGCACATTTGGAAACCCGCTGCAACTGAAGATCACCTCAGTACCCAACCTATCTCTGTCGAACCAGTCAACATCCTCTGCAGATAAACTCATCAAACGCTCAGGCCACTCAGCTCTGGCTGCAGACGAGACAAAAGGACCCCTCTTGGGCAGATGGCTATCAAGCCATTTGTAAAGCAAGGGTACACAGCACGAGACATTCTTCCCCCTCCTGTTCTTGTTTTTGTAGTGGACTGAGTGATAGACATCTCCTATCAAGGTAGGGACTGGATTCCCTGAAGCAAAGATATGAAATGCATCAAAGTCTACAAAATCGGGCATATTGGGGAACAGGATGATGCCATATATGCGCAGAGCCAGGATGGCATTGAACGCGACCCAACATCCGTCCTTGGCACACTGCTGAGCCTTACCCACCAGAAACTGCAAGGAGAACCCAGGAACCTTGTTCCAATTAGTCAATACTAACTCGGAGGTGTCCAGATGAAGTGAAGGAGCTAGACCAGCCAGATCAGGCTCAGCATCCATGTGAACAAAAGGCATCTGCCTCTTGATAGGCACACCTAGTAAATCAGCATACTCTTCCAGCGTAGGTGCGAGAATGAAGTCCTGAAAAGTGAAACATCTCAGCGGAGGGTCGTAGAACTGCAGCAGAGCGTGCAACCCATTCAACTCGAACACAGAAGGCTTATGAACCAAACTGAGCAATCTGCCGTAGGATTTCCTGAACTCATCCTTCACAGAATCATTTGCTAGAGCTATCAAACCAGTCAACTTAACCACATCGGGGGCAGGGAACTTGTAAGCCACGGTCTTCCTCAGAGAGCCCATAACAATACAATAGGAGGCAAGAAATCCTAGATCGGGGAAAACGGTACCTGTAACACAGACACACGTTAATGAAATGCAAATGAACATGCAAACTAATGCAAAATGCAATCATGCAATAAGGGGTCAGGGCAACTGGTGCTGTGGAGCTTCTGTATCAACAAAACCATAATCTTGCTCTATCAAGAACAACCACTGCATCTGATAATAAGAGAACCCCGGTGTAGGACCACAAATCTGTTCTGCCAGGAATAACCATCTGATAGGATCATATACATAGGATCGTAATTCTGCTCTGTCAAGAACAAATGTCTGATAATAAGGACCTCTGGTGTAGGATCAAGAAATGTCTGCTGATGAGGTCTTCAGACCCCAATCAAAAATCTGCCCTATCAAGAACAAACATACAGCTACTGACGAGATCTTCAGACCCCACTCAAAAATCTGTTCTATCAAGAACAAACAACATCTGCTGATGAGATCTTCAGACCCCAAAAATCTGCTTTATCAAGAACAAACAACTGATGACAAAACTCTTCTCTATCAAGAACAGACATACACCTGATGATAAGATCCTCTGATCAAAACCTGCTCTATCAAGAACAGACAAATCTGCGACTGAGAAACCCTGGTACCAACAAAACTGATTCACTGTCAAGAAAACCAGGTAGTCTGAAGGTCAAGGTTTCCTGCAATAAACCCAACCCTGCTCACAGGTGTGGACCTAAATTGACTCAAGTTCGGTATCCTATGCGTTCATCAGCGTCACAGACATTCAAGAGGGGTGATACGATACCCAGAAGGTGTGGCATCACCAGCTCATGAAGCGGCCTCACTCGGCTGAATCACAAATGATCGGTCCCTAGAGTCGACAATCCACCAAACCAGCAACCGTCTCAACCCAAAGGGTTGAAAGATAAGCCAACCGGATGAACCTCGTCTGAGCGTGGATTTCATGAGACACTAGTGCCTGCAAAGCAAGCACGCGCCCACTAATTTCCACAACTAATTCTATGGTGCACTCAAGCCTGGGTCTGGCTTCTCACTCATCAGAATGCCCCTCCCCACAACAGCACAGATAATCATATTATACTGAAAATAGAATGCAGGAAATAAAGTGCGAGAAGTAAAATGCAATAAATAAACGCAACCCAACAGGTAAACATACAAGCGCTAGGATTGACTCGCAGGGAACCGTTGGAGTCCCCAGCAGAGTCGCCAGCTGTCGCTTGCGCGAAAATAAGGTGCCGACACAACAGAAGAGTCTCCACCTTTCGTTATTTATCCCTCAGAGCGGGAAAGGAAACGATCGGAAAAACCTAACGAAAAAAGGGGTAAGACAAGGTCATCGCAACCATTGTCTGGATTCGGGAGTCGGTTACGCAAGGGGGAGGTATTAACACCCCTCACGTCCGTCGTACTCGACGGGATACACGCTTGTTGTGTTTACTTGGACGGGTTGGTTTTATTCTATCTACTTATCAAGGCTGTCTTAAAAAGAAACTGAAAATGACTCGGCAAAGCGTCGCGCTTTATGCCTACGTATTCTCATCAGAGAATGAGAAATCAGAGTCAACGTAGTTCAACCTACGACGGGTTATGGGGGAAGGTAGCTCGCCAAGACATCGCCATCTTGTGCCTACGCACTCTCAACAGGTATAAGAGATCAGAGCTCACGTAGTTCGGGAAACTACAGTTTATTTCCTGTCTTTTACTAAAGAAGTGTTTTTTTATTGTGTTTGCAATCTCAATCGCACTAGAGACTATGACCTGAGAGTGAATGCGTCACATGTCACCCAAAGGGTACCATACTAAACATCCAGACTGTGGAAAAGAAACTCTCCCACAACCCTTTCTCAGATAGCTTAAGGCTCGTAACGTACGAAAGAAATCATTCATGGTTACTGTATCTTAAACTGTTTTGAGATGAGAAGAGAACAGGCCCAACTAGGAGGGAGACTATCAAGTCCTACTATTGTCATGCCATGGATTCATCCTATGGTTGAGGTTTGAACAGGGAACTCCTAGAAGTTGTCATGCATAGGTTTCAACCTAAAGTTCTATCATCAATTCCTTATCAAAGGAAATGAGAGTCCTAAGGGATCATGTCAATGATACACCAAAACAGACAAAGCATCAGCTTAACAGTAAAATGCATGCAATGCAAGTGAGGGAGGAAATGTGTGTGGGGCTTCAGCCTCCACAAGCTCATCTCAACCTCAAGCCAGAATGGATAACAGTAATCATACTGAAATATAAAACATGCTATCAAGCAATAACAGTAAACTGCAATCATACAGAAAGAAAATGAAATAAAATGCCATCAGGCAAACAAACCACATGGGCAAGGGAGCTGGGCTCTACCGAATACCCGCAAGCAAAGCCACACAGTAACAATACAATCAGAGGGAACAACTCAACCTCTAGTGCAATCATGCTCATAGATTCTACAAATGCATCAAGCAAGTCAAACAAAACACATCAATACAGAAAAGAAAACAGAAGAAAGCAGACCAACTTCTCTCAACTTCAAGCTTCAGCTCTTCCAACAGCAACTCAGTCTTCAGACTTCTATTACTCTTGACAAATATCAATTTGCTTTTCCAGGTTTCAACCCTTCAACATAAGTTTCAACTTATCTTCTCCTTTAAGCTTCAACTTCTTGATCAGTTCCACCTTCAGGCTTCACCTAATCTTCAGGGGTCTTCAAGTACCAACTTGCTCTTGCTGCTCCTCAAGCTTCAGTTGGAATGGCAATACTCAAGGATTCATCCTCTTCCATACTCTTCATTGAAGTCTTCATCATCAAGCTCAGGCTCAACATCTCTCAAGATAATCAAACCAGAGGAAATCACTTACTGGATAAGCTGGGGATATTGAACTGCTTATTGACCACCAAAGGTGACCTATAAGGGCTCAACATCAAAGGAATGGTTCCCTCAAAAGTTCTACTCCCTAGGTACAATCACTTATCCCTCCAAAGGAGAGAGGTGTATACCATGGAAGGACTTTGAATCATAGGAAGGAATGGAGGTGAAAGATACCATCCATGTTTAAGAAAGAAGTTATCTAAGTCTAAACTCTTCCTAATCCCTAACCCTAAAACAAAACAAATAAGATCAAGCTCTCAAGCTCCTCAATCCATCTTCAAGTCTTCTATTATGCTCCTCAATGCTCCTTAGAACAAAACCAAGCAATACAGGCCCACAAAGCAAAGCAAACCAAAATACAAGCCCACAAGGGCAACACAAACAATCATCAACTACAAAAATCATCTAAAAATAGTATATCACTATATTAAATCCTAATATAATTTCTAAGGGATCCTACAGACCTACCCTTAATACCCTTATATGCCCCAATATCTAACTTGACCTAGAAACCCAAAATTCTAGTGTTATTGCAGACCTATGTTAAGGATTGACCTAATTCTACACAACCTAATGTCATCTAATCAAAACTATCCTAAACTTCATCACAAAATTATGGAATAAATTCAGGGGGAAGCTAAAGCTTATATCTAACTATCCTAAAAAGAATGGCCTGAAAATGTTAAGGGAACTACCTAAACCAAATTCTACAAATTCATGGATCAACATAAAAAGAAATAAAAGGCAATAAAAGTAGAAAATACACAAAAAATATCAAAAATACCTGAAATGAAAATATTTTTATTTGATCATTTTCTAGACAAGAATATGAAATGGGAGCAAAAATTCCCATTAAAAAATCTTTAATTTTCAAATTGATATGATTTTTCCAAGATTGAAATAAAATGGAAGAAAATAAAATGAAATATGAAGGGAGGTGGTGCAGATAGTAAGTAGATGCAGTGTAATTCACGTATGGGCTAACAAAGGGGGGTTCAGATAGTCATGCGCCAGGCCCATCACTTAAACAGAAAGTCAATTAACAAAAATAAAAGAAAAAGGAAAAAACCACGGTGCGAATAGAAACCAAATACAGTGCATTATCCAATTGGGCTCGCGTGTGGGGTGTGGGTAGCAAAAGATCAGTTAAGCCCATGACCAAACTTAAATGAAACGCCTGCGTTTCAAGCTTCCCAGAATTTCCCTCCAAGTTGGAATTAAATCGTGCCCGTTGGATTTAGAAGTGGTCAACCAGTCTTGCTTTTCCTAATGGCTGGGAGGTTGTCTTCAACCTTCAGCTAGGGTTCTTGGAACCTCCATGAAAACGCAGAGCTCAAACACTCATCTTCCTCAACCCGGATTCCATTGATACCTCACCAAATGCAACAATTAAAAACCCTAGATTACTCCAAATTTCATCAGGAATCTAGCCATGGCATCAGGACTCATTGAAACCCTCTCAAACCTAGAACCCGATAGCAACTTCAAATAACTGATCAGGAACCAATCTTAACAATTCCCAAAATTAAAGGTCCTAATCTCATCCTCATGCTTCCCTGAACATTTCTTGCTATTAAACTAAGATTATCCTCCAATATTCAGTGAGTTCTTGGTCCATAAAGAAATGGTGTCAACAGCAAAATCACCACCAATTCTCTTCAAACTTTCCAGAAATGATCTCCTAGTTATCCTTAACCATTCTAACCTATTAATTCTATCTAATTCTACTTAAATTAGAGTGTAGAGAGAAAGTTAAAAACCTGGTAAAATCGAGTGAACAGATAAAGAGATCCCTCAATTCAGACCTCCAATCTTTCCCAATTCCTTCCCTGAGTAGTATTCTAGCCTCTGTTTGCAAAAAGAAGGGTTGAAACTGCTTGATTCTTGGAAACCGATCTTGAATTGCAGAGGTGAAAATCCAAAAGCTCATGCACGATTCATCAATGGAATTGCCCTCAATTTGATCTGCACACCCTCACTATGATCTATATAATGTGTTTGTGTGGAAAAAAGGAATGGAAATGAAGAAGAATGAAGAAATGAAGCTTGACTTGCAATGGAAGCAACAAGATAGCACTCTCTCTTCTCTGCACCAACTCTCACCAACCTTTGCTTTGAGCAAGTTCTAAACATCTTATAGAACTTGTAGGAACTGTCCAGAACCTTCTGGAACACTCCAATGATAATTTGAACTTTTCATCTCATGATATTTCACTTCACTTCTCACCATATGAGATTTCATGCCATAGTCCTTGTACCCTTCAATTCTGGCTTGAAATTCTCCCCATATGAGATTTATGATGTGTTACAATGCATAACCAACTTGTTTATTAAGTTTTCTTGAGTTTTGCTTTGGTACCTTAAGATGCAAGTAAGCCTTTTCCAAAGTAGCCCTATGATCTAAGCCTCAAATCAAAATTGTGGCTGAACCATTGTTCTTATAATTTCCTTTGGAGTCAAAATGACCTATTATATGACATGGTTTGGATGTATAACTTGTGATTTCCAATTTTCAATTTCAACTTATTTAACTTATGCCTCCATTTTAGGCCATTTTTATCACTTTTTGATACAACCCTTTTCAACATCTTATGACCTCCATACTAGCCTTAAAACATAATTCTAAGCAAGTTTTATGTTTAAGATTTTTCCATTTGAAGCTTGGAAATAGGAGATATGGCCTTATGCTTGAAATGACCTATAACCTCCAAATGACCAAAATGCCCTTGACTTGTCAAAGCCATAAGTTGAGTTCTACAAATCCTATCAAGGACTTCTAGTACTCTCTAGAAAGCTAAGAAGATGCTCTACAACATTCATGTTGACCAAGAGTCCATAGGAATCATGCTACTAGGGCAAAAGTTGGATGCAAGTTGGGTGACTTTCAAGGACCCAGATTCACATACCTCAGATGACCTGTAATTTGTCAAAGTCATAACTTGAGCTCTACAAATCCTATCAAGGACTTCTAGTACTCAAATTAAAGCTAAGAACAAGCTCTACAACATTCATGTTGTGGGGAAGATGATATGACAATCACATCTTGAGCTAAACTGCCTTGAAGGTAGGGATCAAACTAGGGGATTTTACACTGTCAATCCTTAGAAACCCTAGCTTAAAAGTTCTCAAACTCCTCAATCATGATGAGTTGGTCTAGGAATCATCCTTATAGCATCTCAATGCATCATTCCATGATCACATGGATCTTGGATTAGGTCTCAACCCTCTCCAAATCATCAGTTGACCTAGGGTTGACCCAATCAAACCCTAATTCCACCACTCATGGCTGAATCTTCTGAATTCTTGTACAATGACCTCTCTAGGCTTCATGATGGCTTTCAAGACATCTCACCAGCTTTCTCAATGCTTCAAGTCCATCCTCATAGTCTCAGAATCATCTGAGGAGCTCCCACAACTCTCAAGTTATGAGGCACACAACCTTGGTTTCAACCAATCTCTCTGAGGATCTCTTGAGTTCTCTGACAAATGTATCACCCTTTAAACACATGAATAACCTTCTTGGCTAGCTTCAAAGTCTCATACAACTCTTGATGGGTAAATAAATGTTGGTCAAATTTTGGGGTGCAACACCTATCACCAAAAGGATGATAGGGTGACACACACACACAACCCTGACACCAAAAGGATGTAGGGAACACTCGCAGAATCTGTCACCCAAAGGATGACAGACCTATCACCAAAAGGATGATAGAGCGACACACACACAGCCCTGACACCAAAAGGATGTAAGGAACACTCGCAAAATTTGACACCAAATGGATGATAGACTCATCACCAAAAGGAAGATTGGGTGACACACACACAACCCTGACACCAAAAGGATGTAGTGAACACTCGCACAATCTGGCTTTAAATTGATGACAGACCCATCACCAAAAAGATGATAGAGCAACACACGCAAAGCACTGACACCTAAAGGATGTAGGGAATACTCATACAATATGGCACCAAAAGGATGACAGACCCATCACCAAAAGGATGATAGACCGACATACACACACAAACCTAACACCAAAAGAATGTAGGGAACACTCGCACAACCCTAACACCAAAAGGATGTAGGGAACACTTGCACAATCTGGAACCAAAAGGATTAGAGACCCATCACTAAAAGGATGATAGAGCGACACACACACAACCCTCACACCAAAAAGATGTAGGGAACACTTGCGCAATTTGGAACCAAATGGATGATAGACCCATCACCAAAAGGATGATAGAGCGACACACACACAACCCTGATACCAAAAGGATGTAGGGAATACTCGGACAATATGGCACCAAAAGGATAAGAGACCCATCACTAAAAGGATGATAGAGCAACACACACACAACACTGACACCAAAAGGATGTATGGAATACTTGCACAATATGGCACCAAAATGATGATAGACCCATCACCAGAAGGATGATAGAGCGACAGACACAAAGTCCTGACACCAAAAGGATGTAGGGAACACTTGCACAATTTGGAACCAAATGGATGACAGACCCATCACCAAAAGGATGATAGAGCAACACACACACAACCATGACACCAAAAGGATGTAGGGAACACTCGCAAAATTTGGCACCAAAAGGACGACAGACCCATCACCAAAAGGATGATAGAGCGACAGACACACACAACCCTTACACAGTAAGGATGTATGGAACACTTGCACAATTTGGCACCAAAAGGATGACATACCCATCACCAAAAGGATGATAGAGCAACACACACACACAGCACTGACACCAAAAGGATGTAGGGAATACTCGCACAATATGGCACCAAAAGGATGATAGACCCATCACTATAAGGATGATAGAGCGACACACACAAAGTCCAGACACCAAAAGGATGTAGGGAACACTTGCACAATCTGGAACCAAATGGATGACAGACCCAACACCAAAAGGATGATAGAGCAACACACACACACAACCATGACACCAAAAGGATGTAGGGAACACTCGCAAAATTTGGCACCAAAAGGAGGACATACCCATCACAAAAAGGATGATAGAGTGACAGACACACACAACCCTTACACCAAAAGGATGTATGGAACACTAGCACAATCTGGCACCAAAAGGATGACAGACCCATCACCAAAAGGATGGTAGAGCGATACACACACAACCCTGACATCAAAAGGATGTATGGAACACTCACACAATCGGGGAACAAAAGGCTGAAAGACCCATCGTCAAAAGGATGATAGACGACAGATACACACAACCGTAACACCAAAAAGATGTAGGGAACACTCGCACAATCTGGAACCAAAAGAATGATAGGCCCATCACGAAATGGATGATAGAGCAACACACGCACAACTCTGAAACCAAAAGGATGTAGGGAACACTCACAAAATATGGCTCCAAAAGGATGATAGACCCATCATGAAAAGGATTATCGTGCGACAGACACACACAACCGTGATACCAAAAGGTTGTAGGGAACACTCACACAATCTGGCACCAAAAGGATGTAGGGAACACTCGCAAAATCTGGCCCCAAAAGGATGATAGACCCATCATGAAAAGGATTATAGTGCAACGGACAGACACAATCGTGACACCAAAAGGTTGTAGGGAACACTCGCAAAATCTGGCACAAAAAGGATGATAGACCCAACACCAAAAGGATGATAAAGCGACACATACATAACCCTGACACCAAAAGCATATAGGGAACACTGGCACTGTCTGGCATCAAAAGGATGACAGACCTATCAACAAAAGGATGATAGGGCGACACAAACACACAACCTTGACACCAAAAGGATCTAGGGAACACTCGCATAATCTGGCATCAAAAGGATGACAGACCCATCACTAAAAGGATGATAGAGCGAGAGACACACAACCCTAACACCAAAAGAATGTAGGGAACACTCGCAGTTTCTAGAACCAATTGGATGACAGACCCACCACCAGAAGGATGATAGAGCGACACACACAAAGCCCTGACACCAAAAGGATATAGGTAACACTCGCACAATATGGCACAAAATGGATGACAGACCCATCACCAAAAGGATGACAGAGCGATACACACACACACAACTTGACACCAAAAGGATGTAGGGAACTGTCTGTACTGCAAAAAAAGGTGTCGGGAATGACAGAAGAGTCGCCACCGTTCGTTATTTATCCCAACAAGGGAAAGGAAACGAGCAGAGAAAACCTGACGAAAAAGGATAAGATTGGTCATCGCAACCAAATCTCGGGTTCGGGATTCGGTTACGCAAGGGGAAGGGATTAGCACCCATCACGTCCATCGTACTCGACGGTATCCACGCTTGGTTGTCTATCTAAAAGGGTGATTGAAAGTATCTAGCTAAAGGTCTGGGACAAAAGAAAAGGAAAGTGACACGACAGAGCATCACCGCTCTGGGCCTATGCATTCCCGTTTGGTACGAGAAATCAGAGTCAACGTAGTTCGGCTAACTACGGGTGAAAGTGGGGAAAGGTTGCTCGCCAAGACATCGCGTCTTGTGCCTACGTACTCTCAATAGGTATGAGAGATCAGAGCAAACGTAGTTCGGGCTAAAGAGAACACAGGTTTGTTCATCTGTTTTATTCGAGTAAGGTTAAACTATCGTTCTAGCAGTTAGGGACGACGCTTGTTTACGGTAGAACCAAAGCATAACAGTACTCTTTATCTAAAAAGATTTTCCTTGTTAAATGAGCCCCAAAGGCAAAATGCTTTGACAGTTTGTTTTTGTCTTTTATTAGAGAAGTGTTTTTTGGATGAATGTTTTTAATTTATATTGCACTAAAGACTATGACCTAGGAGCAAATGCACCGCATATCGTCTAAAGGACATATGCTAACACTCTAGATAATTGAGAGGCAACCACCCAATCATTATTTCCTAGGTACTTAAGGCTCGTAATGCACAATACTCATTAGCCTTTATTAAGTATGTTAGAATTGTTTTCCCTATTTGTTATCATGTAAAGGATTAACCCTAATGTTCTATCATCACTGTCCTTAAACAAGGAAGTGAGAAGTCCTAAGGGAACATGTGAAGAAAAGGAATAAGAACAAGAACATTAAGCAAATGAGATGTAAATGTAAATGAATGCACATGAAATGCAACATACAAGCAAAGGGAGGACACCTCAACCTTTAATGCAAACAAGAGATGAAAAGGGAAAATAACATTCAAGCAAAGGGAGGACACCTCAACCTTTAAATGCAAGTAAGAGAACAAAAGGGAAAACAACACATAAGCAAAGGGAGGAAATTGTGTGGGGTTAAAACCTCCACAAGCTCATCTCAACCTTTAATGCAAGTAGGGAAAGAAAGAAAAACCTATACATGCACTACTTCTATTCTAATGCACAAAATCACACAACATGAAAAGAATACCAACATGGTGTCATTCAACCTAAGTCTCATCATGACTTGTGTACAAAGTTACACAAAATTGCCTTCATGATTTACCACTCAAGTTATGCTTTAGATACATCCACAAGAGGGATCAAGCTACTTTAGTTGGCACTCCAAGGTCATGGGACAGAAAGGGAGATAAAAAGAGAATGTACAAACTCAATCACAAAATCCACAAAAGAAAATGCAAGATAGTGTACAAAGTTAGGCAAAACATGGTTCATGAGAAACCTTAAAGGGAATGCCTAAAATAAAAGAAAGTTTGAACGAGTTATAAGGCAAGTTAGAACCTAAAATCCAACCTACAAACACCTTGATATGCATATAACATGGATACACAACAATTGGATGCTCAAACAATGCACAAAATCCAAATAAGAACCAAACTAGCTCAAGTGTTAGGGTGGAAATCATACAAGGGTGACCTAAAGTGTAAAATAAACTAAAAATAGAAAGCTAACCCTAAAAATTCCAAGTAAATTCCCATGAGACCCCTCTGGTATTAGGAACCAGGGTTCAAAGTCTTAGGGAAAAATTCTAAACCTAACTAGGCAAACAGAAGGGAAAGTTCTAGGGATGTCCTAAGAACTAGTGAAGAGGGAAGGTCCTAAAGATTCAACCAAAACCCTAATCCAATGGTACTAAAAATAGAGAGGAAAAAATCACAAAATCAATCAAGATGTCAAGGATATGCACAAAAGAAATCAAACATTTAAATGAAGTTTTCATCACAAAAGAAAATCATGAACAAATGATATGCAATTTTAATTCAAATAAAAGCCTTCCAAATGAATAATTGTTTTTTTATTGAAAAAAGTTCATAAAAATAAAACTAGAAATTCCTAAACTCAGATTACATATTACATTGATTAGAAATTATTTTTATGAATTTTATTAACATTTGGAAGTATTTTATTTGCATTAAAATAAAACAGATAGCAAAATAAGAAAATAATGAAAAAGAAAAGGAAATTGGAAAAAGAAATCGTATGAATAGCAATCAAGATACGTGTATCCTATGGGCTTTGCATGCTGGGGGGGGGGTTCGAATAGCAACTAGGCCCAAGTCCAAAGCAACCGTTTAATGAAACGGTGCGTATCAATGTGTAGGAGGCTGGTCAAAGTTCAACGCGTACGAAAACAAGTCTGAGCCATTATATCATTCAAAGTCAACAAGTCTTGACGGTTAGATGGCATCACACGTGGATTGGGGTTTTAATCATCTCTGGTGGAGGGAAAACTTAGATGCTGGAGCACGGTGGCTCCGGTCATCTTCTCCGGTGACCTCAAAGTTGTAGGTTGAGCAAGATCTCACCAAATCTCACAAACGAATAGCCTAATCTCATCTACACTCTTCCAGGGTTACGAATCCAAGATTATCTAAGCTTAGTCATCCCTAAATCAGCCAAATCGAGCCAAAACAAAATCAAGCAATCTCCAAAAAATTTCACAAACAGGGATCAATCCTAACTAGAATCCAATTATGATGATTAAGGGTCATGAATATGCAACAATGGCGTGCAATTATGACATGAATTGAGAGAATTTGGATGAGTAGGTTACCTAATGGAATAGCTCTGTTGGATCTTGAAACCTTGATGAATCTTGAAGAAAATAATCCAGAAACACTCCCCAATCCTCAAGGAAGCTTCAGGTGTGCGCAATTTTGCTTGAAATTAGATGAATCAGAGAATTCGAGTTCTACTTGTTCTTGAGTTAGTGTAACTGATTTCTTGATCAATATGGCTCCAAAAACGATTCTGAGAGTTTGTACATGATGCTGAGTTTATATGGAATGGATCCAGATGCAAAGAAAGCCCAATCAAAGCCCAATTTGATCCAATTGAAATCCAAAATTTTTGGTTTTGTAAGCCTCATATGCGTGAAAACAGAGCTGCAATGGCTTGATTTTTGACTCAGCTTGCTTGCTTGTAATGTCAATTGATCCAATGGCTGGAAATTGTTCCTTGTTTTGATCTTATGGTGATTTTTGAAGGTGTTACTTCCATGTGAAGCAAGCTTGAAATTGGCCATGAAAATGCTCTCAATGTGCAATTCTGAAATTGGCGTCTTGTTTAAAATGTTTTGTGGACTCAAAAAATGCACCAACTTGATAAAAATTGGTTCAAAATGAATTTATTTGATTTTATGGCTTTTAATGCTTTTTTATGAAAATTTCCTCCACCAATCCTTCAATTTAAGCCAATCCAATGATAAGTTGATGTTTGATGATGAAATTGACCCCATTTAGAGCAACTTTGATGTTGGCAAAAGTTTCATTTGAGGTGTGCAAAGCTGTGAAATTGACCTATGACAAAAATGACCTATAATCAAAGTTGCCCAAAATACCCCTTCCTTGCAAGCTTCATATCTTGAGCTCCACAAATCAGATGAAAGGCTTCTAGTACTTTTTGGAAACCTAAGATCATAAGGAAAAACTTTCATGTTTGGGTCAAAGTGAGGAGAAGCATCCTTCTAGGTCAAAAATGTCTTGGAAGTTGGTTGACTTTTGTTGACCAAAATCACATTCATTTGATGACCTGTAACTTGTCAGCATCATATCTTGAGTTCTAGAAACCCAATGGAAGAGTTCTAGTACTCAAAAGAAAGCTAGAAACATGATATACAAGTTTCATGTTGGGGTCAAGTGAGATGAAACTTGTATCTTGAGATATGTGGTCTTGAAGTCAGGCACTAAATAGGAGATTTTACACTGACAAGCTTAGAAACCCTGGCTTAGCAACTTCTCACACTCTTGACTCTTCCTGATTTGATCCTAGAATATCATCTTAGACATCTCAACACAACATTCCATGATTACAAAGACTTGGAATTGAGTCTTAATCTCCCTTAATTCAACAGTTGACTTAGGGTTAACTAAATGAAAACCCTAACTGCATCACCTTTGATTGTAACTTCTTACACTTGATATAATGACTTGCACAAGCCTCTTAATGACCCTCAAGACATCCCATGAGCTTATGTAAGGTTCTCCATCCCTAACTATGGACTCAACATCATCTGATGATATCCACATGGCCTCTAAGATAGGAGGCAAACCACAGTTATTTATCTGCCTTTTCAAAGAACTTTTAACTTTCTTCTGAGGATGATAAACTCTTGATAGCTTGAGTGAGACCTCTTGTTTAGGCTTAGAAAATTTGGTAATCTCCTCTTTCTAGGCACACCTCTCTCAATCCCCTATAAATGAACAATGGTATGCAAATGCAAATGCTATGAAAATGCAATGAAACATGAACCAGGTAAAGAAAAGGTTGGGCAAATTTTGAGGTGCAACAGCTGCCGCTGTTCAAACGGCTTGGACCTGAATAGGTGAAAAGCGAACGACTTTCAAACAATCAAGGGAAAAGACGGTTGAATACCAACGAACCCGGAAATTTGCCAACCCACATAAATAAACTGCAAAATCCGCTTGGAGATAACAATCTCCGGAAAAATCTGAATAAAGGTTGCAAAGTCGACACGCCGACGGAAGAAACACCTGACACCGCCACCAGAAAACGACACTAAGTCGAGAAGATCATATGACATCGCCGTCAGGTATCTACACGGAGTCAGGAAAACACCTGCTATCATACATCTGATAATAACCCTCTGACTTCGCCATCAGGCCTCTGCATCAATTTAGGAAAACACTTGACCTCGCCGTCAAGTAAAAACATCACTTCTGAAAGAAGATACCACTGACCTCGACGTCAAGTGTCATCCCTAAGTCGGTAAACCTCTGGCATCGCCGCCAATTATCAATATCCAGTCAATAAAGCCTCTGACATCACTGCCAGGCATCTACGGAGGATAAAATTTTCTGACCTCGCCGCCAAACCGACACAAAGTCGATAAACATCTAACATCGTTGTCAGATAACCACAAGATTGATATACATCACTTGGCATCACCGCCAAGATTCTGTAGGGGATAACAATTTCTGACATCGCCGCCAGACATCCGTAAATATAATAAACGTCTGACATTGCTGCCAGACCACCATCCGGTCTAATAAACATCCGACATTGCCGCCGAATAACTACAAAGTAAATAACATATGACATCACCACCAGATAACCACAAGGTAGCTAACATCACTTGGCATCGCCGCCAATCTTCGACAAAGTAGATAAAATACCTGACATCACCACCAGGTAACCACACAGCCGATAAACATCTAACATCGCCGCTAGATAACCACACAGTAGATAATTGTCTGACATCGTCGCCAAACAACCACCAAGTAGAAAAGCACCTGACATTTCCGCCAGGCAAACATCATGTTGATAAACATATGACATTGCCGCCAGAACAACACCATATTGAAGAATATCTGGCCTCGCCGCCAGATAAACCTTAGGATGAAAAACGTTCGACATCGCCGCCAGAACTCCACGCAGTTAGGAAACAACTGATAAACATCTGACATTGCCGTCAGACGAACACAATGTTGATAAACATTCAACATCGCCGCCGGATATACCCAATGCTGATAAACATCCGACATCGCCGCCAGATAAACACAATGCAAACAGACCTCTGACATCGCCGCTAGACAAGCACAATGCTGAACATCGGGCATGGCCGCCGGGTAGCATAAATCTGATACACATCTAACATCTCTGCCAGACAACCATAAAGTCGATAAACTTCTGACATCCCCGCCAGACAACCAAAACATCTGGCATCGCCACCGGAAAACCACAGAGAAAATCAAACATACAACATTGTTGTCGGAGCACCAAATCATCTAACATCGCTGCTAGAAAACACCAGGTTGGTAAGAGAATCTAACATCGCCGCGAGGAACCTGTATGGAACACAGCAAACTGACATCGCCGCCAGAACTCTGCAGAAGATAAACTATCTGACATCGCCGCCAGAACACTGCAGGGAATAACACCTGACCTCGCCGCCAGATATCTTGATTGATAAAACATAACATCAAATTTGAAGACAGAGACTTCTGACATCACCGTCAGACCTTCACTAAATAAAAGCGATCACCAAATCCATAGGTTGGATGGGCAAGAAGCTGACAATTACCTAACATCGCCGTCAGGCACTCACAAAGTTGATAACCATCTGACATCGCTGTCAAGTATCCGTAAAGTTGATAGACGCCTGACATTGCCGCCAGACTTCCTGTTAGAGCTAATAAATGTCAGACATCACCGCCAGGCATCCTGTTGAAACTGATAAATGATGGCATCACCGCCAAACAACCATGAAACCTGTAAACATCTGACCTCGCCGTCACAAAATCAAAACACCAGACATCGCTGTCGGAAAAACTAATCATCTGACATCACCGCCAGAAAACCGCATCATCTGACATCGCCGCTAGAAAACCATGAAGACGAGCTCCATACGAAGTTAAGGCCATCCAATGATACAACCACGAGGCAACTCCGCTGGGGGAGGAGAGAAACTGAACCAGTAGCTCTATCATGAATCTTCTACCGAAGTCTGAACACCTGCACGGACATGGAGCAACGAATACCACCAACCGAAATCCTGCGACGCCGCTAGGGAATAACATAAACCGAGAGCGAGATAAATGCATTAAGTCTGCTGGGACAAAAAACCACGCGGGCAGGGATACCGATCACCTGCGGGAGATACACTTAAAAGCAAAGAGGTGAAAACCATGATTATGTTTTAGAATGCATATGTTTGAAGATGGCGTAATGCTCCATATGAAATGGAAATGCTACGCATTTGGATAGATGCTATGCACGCATGCAAATGCAACGGAACCGAATCAGCAAAATAAATGTTGGAGATACCAAAACCATCCTGCTGGGAAAGGAGAACGACCCTGCTAGGGATAATTTACCCGTGCCAATAACCATCGGGCTTACGCTGAGGAAGCAAGCCTCGAATAACTTCCTGAAAGAAATCTCCTGAATAACAAAAGAACCTGTTGTAGAGATAGAACCGATCTTCCAGTCAGTAGTTTTACTCTGCTGGGGATTATATCAAATCCTGCTGAGGAAAATTCCATGAATAACTTTCTAGAATACAAACCTTCTGGAGAATAGGCAACCTACCAGGGAAAACAGAACCACACGCGGGAACCCCTCCGCCTGCTAGGGAATCAACGACTCTGCGGGGAATAACGATACACCTCCCGAGATTAACCCCATTCTACCAGGGACATCAGCCCTGAATAGCCTGCCAGAATATAACATTTTGGGGAACAGGCACCTCCGCCGGAGAAAACGACGCAAACTGCGAAGACCTAATCTCCGATACTGGGAGTACTCGGCTGGGGAAGAGACGTTTCCCCTCCGACTCCACTGGGGATAACGCACTGAGGGAATCCAAACTCAACCTCTGCTTGGGGTATTGAGGCACGGACTTATCAATGGCAACTTGACCTCTGATGGGGTACAAAATCACCTGCCCAGACTCTGTGGGGATCAAATGTATATCGACTAACTCGCGTGGACAAGGATACACACTTAACTGCTTCTTTAACCAAGCATACAACTTCACTGGGGATAGAGACGCAAACACCAATTGTTGGGGAATGGACCCCGGTTGGGGAGAAAGCTACTCTCATCCCTACCTCTTTGCCCCAAGGGTAACGCCCCTGCAAAAAGTGAACAAACTGACAAGACATCCTACACGAAAGGCACTATCTCAGTCGTCATTCGTGACGTTGTTCAGTTAAATCAAAGTTTTAACGATTATCGGCCAAGGCCTGCAAGTTTATACATGCGCAAGTTTATCAGAAACATCGGGCGTTTTTCTTAAACAAAACAGTAAAAGTTAAAACAAAGCAAACAGATTACTGAATAATATATATTCATTGATAAATGGCCTGTGAATAGAAAAAGTTTTACAACAAATGCAACCCCTGAAAAGAGGAAGATGCGCAAAAACAACAGATATGTACAGAGATATACAAAAGTTTACAGACATGTCAGCAATATGGTGCAGACGAACACAATGAGTTGATCCGTCTATGACTCGCCTGACTTCGATGCTTTCCCGATGCTCCGTCTTCAAAAGAGATTAATTTGGACTACGGCCCGCAGGTCTCCCAAACCACTAAGCAATGAAGCACCACACGCAGATCACAGTCATTTACTTTTCAATCCCTAACTTTTGCGTGAACCGCCCTTGCGAGTTTTCAATTCACCAGGATACCTATTTTTGCCAAAGTCGCCTTTTCGGGTTTTTGTCTTTACGGATTTACATCTTTTCATTTATATCCTTAACTTTTGCCCGAACCCCTTCTTTTTCATGGTTCGCCGGAATGCCCCATTTTTGCCTGGATATTCTTTTTTCTTTCCAGCGGGTCATTTTAAGAAAAGTATTTTTTAACTGCGTCTGCATTCACAGGGGATGTAAAATCCTCGCCATCCATGGTGAACAACAACAAGGCTCCTCCGGAGAAAATCTTGCGTACGACATACGGACCTTCGTAATTGGGAGTCCATTTGCCCCTGTGATCTGATTGTGGTGGGAGAATCTTTTTCAGCACAAGATCGCTCGTCTAAAAGCTTCGAGGGTGCACCTTCTTATCGAAAGCTTTCTTCATCCAACTCTGATACAGCCGACCGTATGCAATAGACGCTAACCTCTTCTCATCCAGCAAGTTGAGATGGTTCAATCTGTTTCGTATCCATTCTGCCTCATCGAGCTTGACATTGACCAGAACTCTTAAAGAGGGAATCTCGACCTCCAATGGTAGGACAACTTCCATACCATATACCAGCGAGAAAGGAGTTGCCCTGGTTGATGTGCGTACCATCGTACGATAACCGTGAAGATCAAAAGGCAACATTTCGTGTCAATCCTTGTAAGTGACAACCATCTTTTGCACTATTCGCTTGATATTCTTGTTGGCCGCTTCGACAGCGCCATTCATCTTCGGACGATAGAGCAATAAGTTGTGATACTCAATTTTGAAGTTCTAGCATAACTCCTTCATCATCTTATTGTTAACGTTCGAACCATTGTCAGTAACGATTCGCTCAGGCACTCCGTATCTATAGATGATGTCCCTTTTTATGAACCGGGCTACAACTTGCCTGGTTACATTGGCAAACGAGGCTGCTTCGACCCATTTGGTGAAGTAGTCGATGGCGACCAGGATGAAACGATGGCCGTTGGAGGCGGTTGGCTCAATCTTGCTAATCGTGTCAATGCCCCACATAGAAAAAGGCTACGGAGATGCCATAACATTCAACAGGCTCGGCGGTACATGAATCTTGTCTGCATAAATCTGGAATTTATGGCATTTCTTGGCAAATTTGAAACAATCTGACTCCATGGTTAGCCAATATTACCCTGCTCGTAGTAGTTTCCGAGACATTGCATGCCCGCCGACATGTGTACCGAAAGTATCCTCGTGGACCTCTTCCATAAGCAATGTTGCTTCCTTTTCGTCCACACATCTCAATAACACCAGGTCATGGTTCCTTCAGTAAAGCACACCATCTAGGTTCAGATAAAAGTTACCAGAAAACCTCCACAGAGTCTTCTTATCCTGAGCCGAATCCCCTGGCGGATACTCTTGTTTCTTGAGGAATTTATGTATGTCATAAGACTACGGCTTACCATCGACAGCTTCTTCAATGGCGAATACAAATGCCGGTCTGTCGAGGCGAGAAATGACAATTCTGGGAGCATCATTCCAGAAGTTCACTTTGTACATCGAAGCCAACGTAGCCAGAGCGTCTGCGATCTGGTTCTCGGCTCGAGGTGTAACACCCATTTTAATTATTTAGTCATTTTATTATTATTTTAAATATTATATGTTGATGTGCCCTTTGGTAGGGTGTATTTGATGATGTTTGGTGGGTGTCCCTGAGATGGGAGATCATTGGTGGTAATTTGGTGAGTTTATAATAATATAAGAAATAATAGTAATATTGGTGGTGGTATTAATATTATTATTATTATTATTATTATTATTATTATTATTATTATTATTATTATATTTATGATTATTATTAATATTTGTAGTAATATTATTAATATGGAGAATATAATATTATTATTAATATAGTTATTATATTATTATGATTTTTGGTGTGAATATGATAATATAATGAATAATAGTAATATTGGTGGGGGTATTATTATTATATATTATTACATTTATCAGTATTATTAATATTATTATTATTTTGGTGAGATAATAATAATAATATTATTATTATTATTATTAATAGTATTATTATGATTAGTATTATTAATATTAGTAATATTATATTAGTATTATTAATATTAAGATTATTATTATTCATATTATTTTATTATTAGTATTAATATAATTGTTATTATTATCATTAGTATTATTATTATTATAATTATAATTATTGTTGGGTGTATTACTATTATTATTATTATGTTGAATATTACTATAATATTATAATAGTATTATATTATATTATTATTATTATTATTATAATGATTATTATAATTATTATATTAGAATTATTATTGGGAATATTAGTGGTTGAAATAAGTAAAATAAGAGGTGGAAGGGTTATTGGAAAGTTAGAATGGAAATATGAAAAGTCATGATAGAAACCGTGAGAAAGGAAATATGAAGGGGTACCAAGGAGATATTAGAAAAGTTGGAATAGAGAGAAAAGGGATTACCATATATCGTGGAAAATTGGTGTGATAATAATAATAATAATAATAATAATAATAATAATAATAATATTATTATTATTATTATTATTATTATTATTATTATTATTATTATGTTATTTTTATTAGTTATTATTATTATATTATTATTTTTATTAGTTATTATTATTATTGGGATAGGAAATAAAAAGGAAAATAGAATATGAAGGGATGGGGGAAGTATTAGAGAAAATAACACGATAGAAAGATGGAAGAGAGAAAGAGCGATAGAAAGAGAGAAGAGGAAAGAACGAGAGAAGTGAGAAGAACGAAGGAAAAAGGGAACGAAGAACGGAAAGAAAAGAGGAGGCCAAGAGACCAAATCCAGGAAGAATTTCATCGATCAACCGATTAACAAGGTAAGGGGGGAGAAACTTGATTGGGAATGGTATATACATGTATAGGGTAGTGGGGATTCCTTAACCCCGTAGGAATGTATCGTTGATGAAGTTTTATATTGACATGCTATTGATTGTTGAGTTATGTTGATGTTGATGGATTGAAATATGTTGAGTGTTGGTGAATTGTTGTTTTTGGTTAATTTGGCGTATAGGTTGGGTTTACGGTTTTAGGGAAGTTCTGTGTGACCTTTTTGATGTGTCGATAGATTGTTTAAGTGATGACTTTGGAATAATATGTATATGATGATGTACGGATGTTTGATGTTGCCATTGTTGATTGACTGTTGGTGTTGGTTTGGTTTGAGTAAGGTTCAGAGTAACTCTAAAGTGTCGGTAGTGTGCCGTAATGTTGATCTGGAGTAGAATTATAAGAAGATTGATAAGCCTAATATGCATTGGTCGTAATACGGATAGTATAGGAAGTGGATGTTATAGAATAGGCTTGAATCAGAGAAGAGTGAGAATTCTGAACTGTGAGAACTTGAGAAGTCGCAGGCAACTCGCTAGCACTTCACTTAGCGAGAAGGCAGCGAGTGTTCGCTAGGTGCTCGCCTAGCGAGTGAGGTAGCGAGTGAGTCTAGTAGGTTCTGTTTGCCTTCGCGAGGAGGTTCGCTAAGCGAACAGGTAGCGAGCATTCGCTGGGAGCTCGCCTAGCGAGGGTGTAGCGAGCGTAGCAGAATGAGGTTTTTCTATGCTGTTATACTGTGTGCGCTAAGAGTGTAGTGCCCTTGGACTTTGTTGATTATAGGGGAGATGATTGAGTGTTATAGAGTGAGTACTCGGTGATAGTATGTGATTTTCGTTACTAATTATTTAAATGGATAATTAGTTGGTGTATGAATCATGCGGAGCATGGTGTAGTGATCAGTAGGATCGTGTATTCCCGAGTGGTGGGACGTGTTTATATCTTGGTGATAAAGTATGAACTTGTTTACTTGGTGATGGTACTCGTTTTCCTTGATATTGTTGGTGAACAATTGGTTAACGTATATGTATGTAGTGATCAGTAGGATCGTGTGTTCCCGGGTGTTGGGATGTGGTTATATATGGTGTTATAGTATGAATTTATTTACTATCTGATTGATTTATATGGTGTTGGTGTAATATATCTACACATATATGCATTGATGTATGATGATATGATCAGGAGGATCGTGTGCACTTAGTGTGCCTAAATATGATAGTTATGCATTGGTGTGTGCATATCATGGTGTTTTGGTGGGATGAATCATGTCTCAGGAGGAGCGTAAGTGATTCATCCGTACTCCTTGGTGGAGAATGGTGGGGGATAGATCATGTCTCAGGAGGAGCGTAAGTGATCTATCCAGGTTCGATTGAATGAACCAATGAGTCGGTACCGCATGCATGGTGTTGAGTTGCATATTTGCATTATAATATGTTATATTGTAATTTGAACAGTAGGTTCGTTATATGGAGTTGTTGGGGTGAATATTGGTGTGTTGGTGTGTTTTACTACCTTGTTTACATGTATTACATTACCAATATATTTTTGATCATGTTTTCTCACCCCTTGGTTGTTGTTGTGTCTGTGCTTCTCCGGAAGTACAGATAATCCAGGTACTTAGATAGCTTGGATGGTGGTGTGCCAGTCGAGTCTAGGATGCTCTGATACGTAACACGGGATATGGGTGTTTTAATTGTTTTATGTCAAACTGGTTGTAATCCTGTGACGTATCACTTTTTTTTTGTGAATTATAATAATAAAGATTTTACGAAATTTGGCGGATGGCCGAGAATGTTGGAATAATGTTTCCGCTGTATTATTTTTGAGAATAATTAATAAAGTATTTTTATAAAAATTTGGTGATGTGATATTCCACTATTTTGGGGAAAACTCTGATGTTTATTTATAATGTTTATATTTTATTTAATTTGGGAAGTGGGGTGTTACAATTGGTATCAGAGCAGGTCGGTCCGTCCGGCCAATGTTGTCTAGTGTTATTGTTTCCTGGTATGCGACATGTGTGTAAAAACACTGTCGGTACATGTTGTTGGTTAACTTCATTGGTAGAAGTGGAATGATTCCAGTGGGGGAGAAGTTGTATTTCTCCGAAAAGCTACAGTGTGGTGGCTTAGTGTGTTGAGGAGTGATATTATAGTTTGGTAAAGATGGTTTGTACCCCATCATGATTTCGGTTGTCTATTAACAAATTGAGGAACTGATCACCCTTAATCTCTTGTTAATAGTGGACGGGATTGTGTTGGATGGGATAGACGTATCTTGCAAGCTTGGGTGGCGTGAGCAGTGTATAGTCTTGAGTTAAGCTAAGTACTTAAGGGATTATTTTGAGGAATTTGGCGTAAGACGGTGTTGAAGTGTCTATTTTGACTGAAACTTGGAATGAGAAGGAAAGTGAGAAAAATTGGGATTTGTCAATTAATTGCGATTGCCGGAGGTTTCCGAATGAGGTAGGTGATTTACTATCAGAGTGTGAAGTAAAGCTCACACGTTGACTTTGTGGTTGGAACGAGTCCGATATTAGTGACTCCATATGGTGTGGTTTCGTTGGGATTGGAGAAGTTGAAGAGTCAACTTGAAGACCTTCTAGGAGAGAGGTTCTTTTGTTTGAGTGTGCTATCGTAATGTGCACCAACTTTGTTGGTTAGACAGATAGAAGGTTTTGTGAAGCTTTGGGTGAACTATAGATAAGTGAACAGGGTGACTATCAAGGATAAGTGTTCGCTTCCAAGAGTTAATGATTTGATGGAACAATTGATCGAGGGATGTGAGTCCCTTGGTCATGTGATCTCGAGTAGAGTTCTTGTGGTGGATGGGACGAAGGTCAAAAGTTCTATCGTATTAGGAGGCTCAAAGATCTGCTGTTGAGATTGGAAGTAATTGAGTTTTAAATTATTCATAGATTTAAAATGTGTTGGATGGCTTCCTAAGTATAAAATTGTTGTTGTACGTTAAATTTCGAGATCGCAACTTTTTAAGGAATCAAAATCGGACACTCGGAAGTCGGGTAACGGTCGAAAAGAGGATTTTGGGACTGTCATGTTCGCCTGGCGAGCATACTGGCGAACGTCCATATTCACTGCGGTGTTCGCCTGGCGAAGGGGTCCTGGGCAGAAAATGTTATTCTGGTGTTTTTGCCGTAACGGGAGAACCGTAACTCGGAATGACGCGCGGTTCGAAGCGTTGGAAAGCTATTCAAATTATCTATGAGATGGTGAAGTATTGACATAGATTTAAGCTATTTATTGATGAAGTGTGTTTGAATTTTGTGGTAAGGACGGGCGGTACGGTATGTGTTCCCGCTATAACTCACAACTTGTTTGTCCACTTGGCATGGGATCTTCTTTAATTATTTATATAAGGCAATGGTTGTGTTAATAAATGATATTTTAAGGTATTCGAAGCGTATAGAGGATTATGTTGAGCATAAGGAACTGGAGTTATCAGTGTTGGAAAAAGAGCGGTGATATACTTCCGTAAGGAAAGTTCTGCCGAATCCGATAGAACTAATTGTGGTGTTTGTGATGCTTGTTGATATAATTAGGGGATTTGCTAAAGACAACTTCAGCGAGTTTCAATTATGCAAAAGGCAACTTGAAGTGTATAAGAGAAATCATCCGACCAGTGATTTAGAGTTGGTTACTATTGTGATTGTACTGGAGTCGGAGTCTTCAAAAGTTCAGACTGAGATCGGAGATGTTTGGTGATCTTAAGAGTTTAAGGTGTTTGTTTAATTTGAATAAGACAAATATGAGGCATAGGAAATAATTGGGACTTCGAAAAGAGTACGACTTTGAGTTGAATTACCATTCGGGTAAAGCGGACATGGTAGATGATGCAGTGAGTTAGAAATATTTGCATATACCGAAGATGATGGTGAAAAGAGTTAGAACTGATTGAGAAATTTCATAATATGCGTTTTGTGAGTAAGGATACTTCTTATGGAGTTAAGCTTTTATTATTAAGATCTGACTAGTGATATCCTTGAGAAGAATCGAGAAAGTCAGAAATCTGGGTTGAATAGTGAATTAGTTGAAATTGATAAATTAGAGTCGAAGAGTGGATTGTCGGGTTTGTGGAAATAATACCACGAGGTGTTATGATAGAGTATGTATATCAGATGTTGTTAAAGGGAGTAGGAGTACTCGTGAAGAAATACATTGAGGTAGATGGAGTATCCATCTCGGTGCTATGAAGAAGTAACCGAACTTGAGTAGATTGTTTTTGAGACCATGGATAAGGAGAGGTGGAATATGCTAGTTAGAATTGTCGGAATTCGAAGAGTGAACATCAGAGACTGTTGAGTCTGATGTAGTCGTTAAATATTCTAGAGTGGAAATCAGGTAGTATTTTCACGAAATTGGTGTTGAGATTTCCAAAGAATTTGTAAAGACATAATTTTAATTTGAATTGTTAGGAGTGGATTAACTATTCCGTGTTGAGGATATACGAGATGCATATTGAGAAAGTGGTGAAGTTGGATGAGATACTGACGAATATTGTGTCAGATGGAAATTTGAGGTTTATATTGAGATTTTGGAGGGGCTTACAGGAAGCTTCGGGTACTAAGTTGAAGCTGAGTTCGACCTATCATCCGCAAACTGATGGTCAGTCAGAGAGGACTATTGAGTCTGTAGAGAATTGGTGAGAGCTTGGGTGTCGGATCAAGGTGGAGCGTGGGATGATTAATTATCGTTGATTGAGTTACCTATAATAACGGTTACCATCCTAGTGTCGGAATGGCACTATATGTGGCTTGGTGAGATAGGGAGTGTAGGACTCTCCTGTGTTGAAATAAATCGAGTGAGAGTGTTGTACTCAGACTTGAAGATTATGCTTGAGATGGCTGAGAAGATCGAGAGGATCCGAGGCAATATGTATTTTGAGGGTCACGCCGGTGACTGGTGTTGGTCGAGCTTCGAAATCTCAGAAGTTCGCACGTGTTCTGTAGTTGTATCAGAGTGGCGCAGCGGAGGCATGGGAGGAGTAACATGTTAGAGTGTTTTTCTGTTGTCGCTGTGAATTGGCATGATATGTTTCATGTGTCTTAGTCGAGAAAGTACATTGAACCAGGTGGATGATGTACAAGTGAAAAATATTCCGATTGTTGAGGCATTGCTAGTTCGTTTTGGCGAGCGAGGAACAACTCCGAAGGGAGGAGATATCTTTGGTGAAAGTAGTATGGGGAGGTGCTGCAGAAGGCAGTGTGACCTGAGAATTGGAATAAAAGATGCGGGGAGCGTATCCGGAATTATTTCCATCAGATAATTTTCGAGGACGAAAATAATTAAAGTGGGGGAGAGTTGTAACACCCATTTTAATTATTTAGTCATTTTATTATTATTTTAAATATTATATGTTGATGTGCCCTTTGGTAGGGTGTATTTGATGATGTTTGGTGGGTGTCCCTGAGATGGGAGATCATTGGTGGTAATTTGGTGAGTTTGTAATAATATAAGAAATAATAGTAATATTGGTGGTGGTATTATTATTATTATTATTATTATTATTATTATTATTATTATTATTATATTTATGATTATTATTAATATTTGTAGTAATATTATTAATATGGAGAATATAATATTATTATTAATATAGTTATTATATTATTATGATTTTTGGTGTGAATATGATAATATAATGAATAATAGTAATATTGGTGGGGGTATTATTATTATATATTATTACATTTATCAGTATTATTAATATTATTATTATTTTGGTGAGATAATAATAATAATATTATTATTATTATTAATAGTATTATTATGATTAGTATTATTAATATTAGTAATATTATATTAGTATTATTAATATTAAGATTATTATTATTCATATTATTTTATTATTAGTATTAATATAATTGTTATTATTATCATTAGTATTATTATTATTATAATTATAATTATTGTTGGGTGTATTACTATTATTATTATTATGTTGAATATTACTATAATATTATAATAGTATTATATTATATTATTATTATTATTATTATAATGATTATTATAATTATTATATTAGAATTATTATTGGGAATATTAGTGGTTGAAATAAGTAAAATAAGAGGTGGAAGGGTTATTGGAAAGTTAGAATGGAAATATGAAAAGTCATGATAGAAACCGTGAGAAAGGAAATATGAAGGGGTACCAAGGAGATATTAGAAAAGTTGGAATAGAGAGAAAAGGGATTACCATATATCGTGGGAAATTGGTGTGATAATAATAATAATAATAATAATATTATTATTATTATTATTATTATTATTATTATTATTATGTTATTTTTATTAGTTATTATTATTATATTATTATTTTTATTAGTTATTATTATTATTGGGATAGGAAATAAAAAGGAAAATAGAATATGAAGGGATGGGGGAAGTATTAGAGAAAATAACACGATAGAAAGATGGAAGAGAGAAAGAGCGATAGAAAGAGAGAAGAGGAAAGAACGAGAGAAGTGAGAAGAACGAAGGAAAAAGGGAACGAAGAACGGAAAGAAAAGAGGAGGCCAAGAGACCAAATCCAGGAAGAATTTCATCGATCAACCGATTAACAAGGTAAGGGGGGAGAAACTTGATTGGGAATGGTATATACATGTATAGGGTAGTGGGGATTCCTTAACCCCGTAGGAATGTATCGTTGATGAAGTTTTATATTGACATGCTATTGATTGTTGAGTTATGTTGATGTTGATGGATTGAAATATGTTGAGTGTTGGTGAATTGTTGTTTTTGGTTAATTTGGCGTATAGGTTGGGTTTACGGTTTTAGGGAAGTTCTGTGTGACCTTTTTGATGTGTCGATAGATTGTTTAAGTGATGACTTTGGAATAATATGTATATGATGATGTACGGATGTTTGATGTTGCCATTGTTGATTGACTGTTGGTGTTGGTTTGGTTTGAGTAAGGTTCAGAGTAACTCTAAAGTGTCGGTAGTGTGTCGTAATGTTGATCTGGAGTAGAATTATAAGAAGATTGATAAGCCTAATATGCATTGGTCGTAATACGGATAGTATAGGAAGTGGATGTTATAGAATAGGCTTGAATCAGAGAAGAGTGAGAATTCTGAACTGTGAGAACTTGAGAAGTCGCAGGCAACTCGCTAGCACTTCACTTAGCGAGAAGGCAGCGAGTGTTCGCTAGGTGCTCGCCTAGCGAGTGAGGTAGCGAGTGAGTCTAGTAGGTTCTGTTTGCCTTCGCGAGGAGGTTCGCTAAGCGAACAGGTAGCGAGCATTCGCTGGGAGCTCGCCTAGCGAGGGTGTAGCGAGCGTAGCAGAATGAGGTTTTTCTATGCTGTTATACTGTGTGCGCTAAGAGTGTAGTGCCCTTGGACTTTGTTGATTATAGGGGAGATGATTGAGTGTTATAGAGTGAGTACTCGGTGATAGTATGTGATTTTCGTTACTAATTATTTAAATGGATAATTAGTTGGTGTATGAATCATGCGGAGCATGGTGTAGTGATCAGTAGGATCGTGTATTCCCGAGTGGTGGGACGTGTTTATATCTTGGTGATAAAGTATGAACTTGTTTACTTGGTGATGGTACTCGTTTTCCTTGATATTGTTGGTGAACAATTGGTTAACGTATATGTATGTAGTGATCAGTAGGATCGTGTGTTCCCGGGTGTTGGGATGTGGTTATATATGGTGTTATAGTATGAATTTATTTACTATCTGATTGATTTATATGGTGTTGGTGTAATATATCTACACATATATGCATTGATGTATGATGATATGATCAGGAGGATCGTGTGCACTTAGTGTGCCTAAATATGATAGTTATGCATTGGTGTGTGCATATCATGGTGTTTTGGTGGGATGAATCATGTCTCAGGAGGAGCGTAAGTGATTCATCCGTACTCCTTGGTGGAGAATGGTGGGGGATAGATCATGTCTCAGGAGGAGCGTAAGTGATCTATCCAGGTTCGATTGAATGAACCAATGAGTCGGTACCGCATGCATGGTGTTGAGTTGCATATTTGCATTATAATATGTTATATTGTAATTTGAACAGTAGGTTCGTTATATGGAGTTGTTGGGGTGAATATTGGTGTGTTGGTGTGTTTTACTACCTTGTTTACATGTATTACATTACCAATATATTTTTGATCATGTTTTCTCACCCCTTGGTTGTTGTTGTGTTTGTGCTTCTCCGGAAGTACAGATAATCCAGGTACTTAGATAGCTTGGATGGTGGTGTGCCAGTCGAGTCTAGGATGCTCTGATACGTAACACGGGATATGGGTGTTTTAATTGTTTTATGTCAAACTGGTTGTAATCCTGTGACGTATCACTTTTTTTTTGTGAATTATAATAATAAAGATTTTACGAAATTTGGCGGATGGCCGAGAATGTTGGAATAATGTTTCCGCTGTATTATTTTTGAGAATAATTAATAAAGTATTTTTATAAAAATTTGGTGATGTGATATTCCACTATTTTGGGGAAAACTCTGATGTTTATTTATAATGTTTATATTTTATTTAATTTGGGAAGTGGGGTGTTACACGAGGCACGTGATGGAACTCTACCTGATCGAAGAATGGCAACAACCTTCTTGAATAGTTCATGTAGGGAATCAGATAGGGCTGTCGGATTTCCCACTCTCCTTTGATTTGATTGATAACAAGTGCTGAATCACCGTACACATCGAGATTCTTGATCCTCAGATCAAAGGCTTCTTCTAAACCCATGATGCACGCTTCATATTCCGCTTTGTTGTTGGTGCACGGGAATGTTAGTCTGGCAGTGAATGAGATGTGAGACCCATGGGGAGTCGTAATGATTGCCCCAATTCCACTTCCATACGAATTAACAGCACCGTCAAATATCAAATGCCACTGAGAACTCCTCTCCGGCCCTTCGTCGGGTAATTGCTCTTCGCACTCCTTCATCTTAAGGAACATGATGTCCTCGTCAGGAAATTCAAACTTCATTGGTTGATAGTCTTCGATAGGTTGTTCAGCAAGGTACTCTGACAGAACACTTCCTTGATGGCCTTCGGAGAAACATACTGGATGTCGTACTCTGTCAGTACGATTTGCCACCTGGCAATCCTACCTGAAAGCGCTTGCTTTTCGAAGACATACTTGATCGGATCCATCTTCGAAATCATCATGGTTGTATGGTTAAGCATATACTGTCTCAAACGTTTGGTAGCCCACGCGAGTGCGCAACACGTTGTTTCCAGCATCGAGTAACGGGACTCACAATCTGTGAACTTTTTACTCAGATAGTATATGGCGTGCTCTTTTCTTCTGGTCTCGTCGTGTTGACCGAGAACGCAACCCATGTTGTTCTCAAGAACCGTTAAGTACATGATTAATGGTCTTCCGGCTACCGGGGGTATCATTATCGGAGGTTACTGCAGATATTCTTTGATTTTGTCAAATGCCCTTTGGCATTTATCATTCCAGACGACCGCCTGATCTTTTTTCAACAATTTGAACATTGGTTCGCACGTGGTCGTCAGGTTGAGATATGAACCGAGCAATGTAGTACAACCTCCCCAAGAAGCCACGAACTTATTTTTCTGTCTTCGGCGCTGGCATATCTTGTATATTTTTTATTTTGGCAGGATCAACCTCAATCTCTTTTTTGCTGACAATGAACCCCAATAGCTTTCCGGACCGTACCCCGAAAGTACATTTGTTAGGATTCAACCTCAACCTGAACTTCCTGAGCCTTTCAAACAGTTTCTGCAAATTGACCAGATGTCCCTTCTTCGTTTGGGACTTCTTTATCATGTCATCAGCATAGACTTCAATCTCATGATGAATCATATCATGAAACAAAGTGACCATAGCCCGCTGGTAGGTTACCCCTGCATTTTTCAACCCAAAGGGAATTACCTTATAACAAAACGTCCCCCATGGTGTGATAAACATCGTCTTCTCCATATCCACTGGGGCCATCTTGATCTGGTTATAACTGGAGAAACCATCCATGAAGGAGAGTACGGAGAATTGAGCAGTATTGTCGACCAATACGTCAATATGAGGGAGCGGGAAATCCTCTTTTGGGCTCTCCTTATTCAAATCTCGATAATCAACACACATTTGTACCTTACCGTCTTTCTTCGATACAAGCACTATGTTGGCGACCCACAGAAGGTAAGTTGTCACGGCTAAAAATCCCGCGTCCAACTGCTTTTGGACCTCTTCCTTGATTTTTACAGCCATGTCTGGTATTATCCTTTTGAGCTTCTGTTTGACCGGCGGACACTCTTCGCGCAACGGTAAACGATGAACCACTATATAGGTGTCAAGCCCGGGCATGTCTTTGTAGGACCAAGCAAAGATGTCATTATACTCTCGAAGCATCTCGATCAGTCTTTGCTTGATGTCACTCAGCAGTACGGCCCCTATTCTGACATTTCTGACAACTTCTTCAGAACCCAAATTGATGACCTCAATCTCTTCCTGATGAGGCAGAATGATCTTTGCTTCTTGTTTCAAGAGTCTAGCCAGCTCTTTCGGCAAGTCGTCATCCTCATCAATCTCTTCTTCGACTTGAAATATCGGGTGATCGAAGTCGAAGTGAGTCATAGAAGGTTCTTGATCGGTGTCATCTGTAATGTGGATCCTGCAATAATGATGGTTAAATGATTCAAATGATATGCAACACAAAACCTGAATGAGAAACAACGCCCTTTGATTTATTGACAAAAATGTTTAATTATAAACAAGTAAGGCCCTGACAAAATACCCCTATGCTCCGGGTAGAACATAAGGTCATACAATAATTGGGAAAACAGATCATTATTGTTCAGTAGTAAGTTGAATGAACTCCTGGATAGACCAATTGTGCAGACTCTATCCTGGTGTGCAAGGCTTGATCCAAGCGTCCATGTCGCAATCGCTATCCCCCTCTTCACTATCTGAAACCGCATTGATACATTCGAAGATGACACCTCCCGGAGTGAACAACACTGGTCCTTTGTAGCGTGGCGCATTCTGTGAGGAGGATGAAGAAGATGGGATGTACCCCAAGCCAAACTTATCCTGCTTGTTGGGGATGTCAAGCACCTGGCCCCAACCTTGTCTGCCCCAGACTGCACTGCAGCATGGGCTTCCTTGAAAGAAGATATGGCCACTTCAGGCGCTTTGATCGCTGCAGGAGACTTATCTTTAACCTGGACCATTTCGAACGCTTAACAGAGAGTTTCGTGGATCTCCCCATCCACTTTAACATATTTGAACGACGATAAATGGCTAACCATTATGTCTTCTTCCCCACATACGGTGATGATGCTGCCAACGACCATATATTTGAGTTTCTGATGCAGCGTGGAGGTCACAGCTTCTGCTGAGTGGATCCATGGACAGCCTAATAGACAGCTATAAGCCGGCTGGATGTCCATTATGTAGAACACTGCATCGAATACCTCAGGCCCCACCTAAATGGGCAATGTGAGCTCCCTGAATACTGACCGTCTGGTTCCGTCGAAAGCTCTCACCACTAGATCACTGGGCGTACAAAAAATACCCCGAGTGTCTAGTTTCATTAATGCTTTCTTAGGAAGTACATTTAGAGATGACCCGTTGTCCACCAAAACATGGGACATAACAGCTCCAAGACATTCAATCAAAATATGCAACACGCTATTATGATTCCTGCCTTTCGGCGTCAACTCTAGGTCCGTAAAACCAAGATCGTTCCCTGCGTTCACGTGTGCGACAACTCCTTCGAGTTGGTTTACTGAAATTTCTTGAGGCACGTAGGTAGTATTCAATATCCTTAGCAACGCATTGCGATGTGCTTCCGAGCATAGCTACAATGACAATATGGAAATTTTAGAAGGAGTTTGCTGTAGATGGTCGACTATCTTGTAGTCGCTCTTCCTTATTAGCCTCATAAACTCTTCTACATCTTTTGCCAACAATTCTTTCTCTCCAGCCTGAGAGGCTTCTTCTACGACCATTTTACCGTTTCCTTCGTCTGTTTTATCAGCCACCACTTCGGGTGGTGAAAAGACTCGACCACTTCGGGTAATTCCTCCTGCACCAACCAGATTCTCCATTGACTCAACAAGCGGACTCTTCAAATCCAGCTTCTGTCCATTAATATATACCTCGGCTCCATAATTCCATGGAACAACCTTGGTATCCTCAAAAGGCACGGGACCTGCTTTTGTAATGACAATCGTTGGTGGTCTAGGAGCAGAAATTGTAATAGTTTTGTATGGGATAGAGATCGTAGCAATCTCACCCCTCTGCTTGGTTACCACTTCTCTGGACCTGCTTTCAATGTCCCGATCAAACTGTAGAACCCCTTCGTCAATCAAACTCTGAATATCGATTCTCAATGATCACAACCATCCAAATGGCATGTACACTCAGGACAGAATTCCACGCACCCTAGGAACACACCCCTTTTCAGCAATTTCGTTTTCACGAAGCTTAACAGTGTTTTCAGCTCACTGACATCTACTATCAAATCCAGACCATCATCCTCGATAATCGCATTGACTCCAGCTTATCTGTCATTTGGCATAGGATTTTGTATGACATTGGGAGCGTCATTGGAGAAATTTATCGCCTTGCTATCAATCATATTCTACACCTTGTGCTTGAAAGCCTTGCAATTATCATTATTGTCCCCCGGGGCACCTGAGTGAAATTCGCAGCGGGCGTTCGCATCATACCGAGGTGGAGGTGACCCCGTCAGAGGAGCCATTGTCGTCTTCTGAATAAGCTGCAATTGCAATAAGGTTTGGAGAAGTTGCGAATACGGCATCAGCGGTGTGTCAAACACTCTGTTCACTCCTTGGCCACGATTCCGATATCACCGTTGGGTGTAATTCTGATTCTGATTCTGCTGATTTTGCTGCTGCTACTGAACGACAGGAATTGTTATACTGGCGACCTGTTGACACTGACGATTCTGATACTGACCCTTACCTTTTCCCTTAGAACTGGACACCGAACTAGTCTCACATTCCCGCTTTTTACCATCAAACGCCTTCTTCCCTCCTCCAGCTGAGGGCACTTCGCTTGACTGAATCTTCCCGAGCTTGATGTTGTTCTCCACCCTTTCTCCAGTGATTATCAAATTAGGGAAGCTACCCGACATGTTACCGACGAGCTTCTCGTAGTAGACACCAGGCAGGGTAGCAACAAACAGATCAACTAACTCATGCTCCACCATTGGAGGCTGTACTCTGGCTGCGGGTTCATGCCACCTTTGGGCGTACCCCTTGAAACACTCATTATTCCTCTGGGAAAGATTTTGAAGTTGGACCCTGTTGGGAGCAAGGTCGCTGTTATATTGGTAAATTTTTACAAAGGCCTCAGCCAAGTCCCTCCAGCTTCGGATATTGATGGGCTCCAGCCCCATATACCATTCAAGGGACGGTCCGGACAAGTCCTAGAAGAAGTGCATCAGCATTTTCTCATCGTCCGAGTACGCGGACATCTTCTGGTAGTAAGAGCGCAAGTGGACTCTTGGGCATCTGGTGCCCTTATATTTGTTAAAGTCAGGGACTTTGAACTTTAACGGCACCTTTAGGTCGGGGAAAAGTCCCAGATAAGCCATATCAAGGCCCATGGCATTTTGATTCTCCAGAGACCTCATCTTTTCCTCAATCAACGTGATCCTCCTATCAGATTCAGAAGGCAACTCAGCAACCACAGCCACAAAAGGCTGACAGACCCATCAAGAAAACGATGATAGAGTGACACACACACACAACCGTGACACCAAAATGTTGTAGGGAACACTCGCACAATCTGGCACCAAAAGGATGATAGACCCATCACCAAAAGGATGAAAGAGCGACAGACACACACAACCCTGACACCAAAAGGATGTAGGTAACACTCGCACAATATGACACCAAAAGGGTGATAGTCCCATCACCAAAAGGATGATAGAGCGACACACACACAACCCTGAAACTAAAAAGGTGTAGGGAACACTCGCACAATCTGGAACTAAATGGATGACAGGCCCATCACCAAAAGGATGATAGAGCGACACATACACAACCCTCACACCAAAAGGATGTAGGGAATACTCGTACAATATGGCATAAAAAGGATGACAGACCCATCACCAAAAGGATGATAGAGCGACACACACACAACCATGACACCAAAAGGTTAGGGAACACTCACAAAATTTTGCACCAAAAGGAGGACAGACACTTCACCAAAAGGATGATAGAGCGACAGACACACACAACCCTGACACCAAAAGGATGCATGGAACACTCGTACAGTCTAACACCAAAAGGATGACAGACCCATCACCAAAAGAATGATAGAGCGACATACACACACAACCCTGACACCAAAAGGATGTAGGGAACACTCCCATAATATGGCCCCAAAAGGACGATAGACCCATTACCAAAAGGATGATAGAGGGACCCACACACAACCCTGAATCTAAAAAGGTGTAGGGAACAATCGCACAATCTTGAACCAAATGGATGACAGACCCATCGCCAAAAGGATGATAGAGCGACACACACACAACCTTCACACCAAAAGGATGTAGGGAATACTCGTACAATATGGCACAAAAAGGATGACAAACCCATCACCAAAAGTATGATAGAGCGACACAAACACAGCCCTGACACCAAAAGGATGTAAGGAACACTCGCAAAATTTGACACCAAACGGATGACAAAACCATCACCAAAATGAAGATAGGGTGACACGCACACAAGCCTGATAACAAAAGGATGTAGGGAAAACTCATACAATATGGCTTCAAAAGGATGAAAGACCCATCACCAAAAGGATGATAGAGCGACACGCACACACACAACCATGATACCAAAAGGATGTAGGGAACACTCGCAAAATTTGGCACAAAAAGGATGACAGACCCATCACCAATAGGATGATAGAGCGACAGACACACACAACCCTTACAACAAAAGGATGTAGGGAACACGCGGACAATCTGGCACAAAAAGGATGACAGACCCATCACCAAAAGGATGAAAGAGCGACAAACACACAGCCTTAAGACCAAAAAGATGTAGGGAACACTCGCACAATCTTGGAACAAAAGGATGAAAGACCCATCACTGAAAGGATGATAGAACAACAGACACACACAACCCTGACACCAAAAGGATGTAGGAAACACTCGCACAATCTGGCACGAGAAAGATGACAGACTCATCCCAAAAAGGATGATTGGATGACACACACACAACCCTGACACCAAAAGGATATAGGAAACACTCACACAATCTGGTACCAAAAAAATAATAGCCCCATCACCAAAAGGATGATAGAGCGACATACACACATAACCCTGACACCAAAAGGATGTAGGGAACACTCCCACAATTTGGCCGCAAAAGGACGATAGACAAATCACAAAAAGGATGATAGAGCGACACACACACAACCCCAAAACTAAAAAGGTGTAGGGAACACTCTCACAATCTTGAACCAAATGGATGATAGACCCATCGCCAAAAGCATGATATAGCGACACACACACAACCCTCACACCAAAAGGATGTAGGGAATACTCGTACAATATGGCACAAAAAGGATGACAAACCCATCACCAAAAGTATGATAGAGCGACACAAACACAACCCTGACACCAAAAGGATGTAAGGAACACTCGCAAAATATGAGACCAAACGAATGACAAAACCATCACCAAAATGAAGATAGGGTGACACGCACACAAGCCTGACACCAAAAGGATGTAGGGAAGACACATACAATATGGCTTCAAAAGGATGACAGACCATCACCAAAAGGATGATAGAGCGACACGCATGCACAACCATGACACCAAAAGGATGTAGGGAACACTCGCAAAATTTGTCACAAAAAGGATGACAGACCCATCACCAATAGGATGATAGAGCGACAGACGTACACAATCCTTACACCAAAAGGATGTAGGGAACACGCGGACAATCTGGCACAAAAAGGATGACAGACCTATCACCAAAAGGATGAAAGAGCAACAAACACACAACCTTAAGACCAAAAAGATGTAGGGAACACTCGCACAATCTTGGAACAAAAGGATGAAAGACCCATCACCGAAAGGATGATAGAGCGACAGACACACACAACCCTGACACCAAAAGGATGTAGGAAACACTCGCACAATCTGGCACGAGAAGGATGAGAGACCCATCCCCAAAAGGATGATAGGATGACACACACACAGCCCTGACACCAAAAGGATATAGGAAACACTCGCACAATCTGGCACCAAAAAAATGATAGCCCCATCACCAAAAGGATGATAGAGCAACACATGCGCAGCTCTGAAACTAAAAGGATGTAGGGAACACTCGCAAAATCTGGCACCAAAAGGATGACAGACTCATCATAAAAAGGATGATAGAGCGATAGAAGCACACAACCGTGACACTAAAAGGTTGTAGTGAACACTCGCACAATCTGGCACCAAAAGGATGATAGACCCATCACCAAAAGGATGATAAAGCCCAACACATACACAACCTTGGCACCAAAAGCGTGTAGGGAACACTGGCACAATCTGGCATCCAAAAGGATGACAGACCTATCACCAAAAGGATGATAGAGCAACACACACACACACAACCCGACACCAAAAGGATGTAGGGAACACTCGCATAATCTTGCACCAAAAGGATGACAAACCCATCACTAAAAGGATGATAAAGCGAGACACACACAACCCTGACACCAAATGAATGTAGGGAACACTCGCACAATCTAGAACCAATTGGATAACAGACCCACCACCTAAAGGATGATAGAGCGACACAAACACAACCCTACCACCAAAATGATGTAGGGAATACTCGCACAATCTTGGAACAAAAGGATGATAAAGCGACCGACACACACAACCCTGACACCAAAAGGATGCAACGAACACTCGTAGAATCAGGTACCAAAAGGATGACAGACCCATCACCAAAAGGATGATACGGTGACACACACTGCACTGACACCAAAAGGATATATGAACCACTCACATAATTTGGCACCAAAAGGATGATAGGCTCATCACCAAAAGGATGATAGAGCTACACACGCACAACTCTGACACTAAAAGGATGTAGGGAGCACTCACACAATCTGGAACCAAATGGGTGACAGACCCATCAGAAAAAGGATGATAGGGCAACACACACACAACCCTGACACCAAAAGGATGTAGGAAATACTCGCAAAATATGGAAGAAAAAGATGACAGGCCCATCACCAAAAGGATGATAGTGTGACACAAACACACAACCATGACACCAAAAGGATGTAGGGAACACTCACAAAATTTGGCACCAAAAGGACGACAAACCCATCACCTAAAGGATGATAGAGCGACAGACACACAGAGTCCTGGCACCAAAAGGATGATTGACCTATCACCGAAAGGATGATAAAGCGACACACACACAACCCTGACACCAAAAGTATCTAAGGAACACTCGCAAAATTTGACACCAAATGGATGACAGACCCATCACCAAAATGAAGATAGAGTGACACGCACACAGCCCTGACACCAAAAGGATGTAGGGAACACTAGCACAATCAGGAACCAAATGGATGACAGACCCATCACCAAAAGGATGTAGGGAATACTCGTACAATATGGCACAAAAAGGATAGCAGACACATCACCAAAAGGATGATAGAGCGACACACACACAACCCTAACACCAAAGGGATGTAGGGAACACTCGCACAATTTGGAACCAAATGAATGACAGACCCATCACCAAAAGGATAATAGAGCAACACACACACAACCCTGACACCAAAAGGATGTATAGAAAACTTGCACAATCTTACACCAAAAGGATGACACACACATCACCAAAAGGATGATAAAGCGACACACACGTAACCATGACACCAAAAGGATGTACGGAACACTCATAAAATTTGGTACCAAAGGGATGACAGACCCATCACCAAAAGGATGATAGAGCAGTAGACCCACACAAGCCTTACACCAAAAGGATGTATGGAACACTTGCACAAGCTGGCACCAAAAGGATGACAGATCCATCACCAAAAGGATGAAAGAGCAACACACACACAACCTTAAGACCAAAAAGATGTAGGGAACACTGGCACAATCTTGGAACAAAAGGATGAAAGACCCATCACCAAAAGGATGATAGAGCGAAAGACACACACAACCCTGACACCAAAAGGATGACAGACCCATCAACAAAAGGATGATAGGATGACACACACACAGCCCTGACACCAAAAGGATGTACGGAACACTCGTACAATCTGGCACCAAAAGGATGATAAGCCCATCACCAAAAGGATGATAGAGCAACACACGCACAGCTCTGACCCCAAAAGGATGTAGGGAACACTCGCAAAATCTGGCACCAAAAGGATGACAGACCCATCATGAAATAGATGATAGAGCCCTGACGCACACAACCATGACACCAAAAAGTTGTAGGGAACACTCGCACAATCTAGCACCAAAAGGATGATAGACCCATCACCAAAAGAATGATAAAGCGACACACACACAAACCTGGCACCAAAAGCATGTAGGGAACACTCGCACAATCTGGCATACAAAAGGATGACAGACCTATCACCAAAATGATGATAGAGCGACACACACACACAACCCTGACACCTAAAGGATGTAGGGAACACTCGCATAATCTGGCACCAAAAGGATTACAGACCCATCACTAAAAGGATAATAAAGCGAGACACACACAATCCTGACACTAGAAGGATGTAGGGAACACTCGCACTGTCTGGAACCAATTGGGTGACAGACCCACCACCAAAAGGATGATAAAGCGACACACACACAACCCTACCACCAAAACGATGTAGGGAACACTCGCATTATCTTAGAAGAAAAGGATGAAAGACCCATTACCAAAAGGATGATAGAGCGACCGACACACACAACCCTGACACCAAAAGCATGCAGAGAACACTCGTACCATCAGGTACCAAAAGAATGACAGACCCATCACCAAAAGGATGATAGGGTGACACACACTGCACTGACACCAAAAGGATATATGAACCACTCACATAATTTGGCACCAAAAGGATGATAGGCCCATCACCATAAAGATGATAGAGCGACACACACACAACCCTGACACCAAAAGGATGTAGGGAACTCTCGCACAATCTGGAACCAAATGGATGACAGACCCATTACCAAAGGGATGATAGAGCGACACACACACAGCCCTGACACCAAAAGGTTGTAGGAAATACTCGCACAATCTGGCATGAAAATGATGACAGGCCCATCACCAAAAGGATGATAGAGTGACACATACATACAACCATAACACCAAAAGGATGTAGGGAACACTCGCAAAATTTGGCACCAAAAGGATGATAGAGCGACAGACAAACAGAACCCTAACACCAAAAGGATGTAGGGAACACTCGCACAATCTGGCACCAAAAGGATGACAGACCCATCACCAAAAGGATGATAAAGTGACACGCACACAACCCTGACACCAAAAGGATGTAAGGAACACTCGTAAAATTTGACACCAAATAGATGACAGAACGACACACGCAAAGCCCTAACACATGAAGGATGTAGGGAACACTCGCACAATCTGGCTTCAGATTGATGACAGACCCATCACCAAAAAAGAAGATAGAGCGACACACGCAAATCCCTGACACCTAAAGAAGATAGAGCGACACACGAAAAAGATGATAGAGCGACATACATACACAACCCTAACACCAAAAGGATCTAGGGAACACTCGCACAATATGGAACCAAAAGGATGATAGAACGACATACACAGAGCCCTGAAACCAAAAGGATGTAGGGAACACTCGCACAATCTGGCACCAAGAGGATGATAGGTTGTCGCTACTGCAAAAAACGGCGCCGGCTATGACAGAAGAGTCGCCACCGTGCGTTATTTATCCCACACGAGGGAAAGGAAACGCTCAGAGTAAACCTAACGCAAAGAGGGAAAGGAATGGTCATCGCAACCAAATCCTGGATTTGGGAGTCGGTTACGCAAGGGGAAGGTATTAGCACCCCTCACGTCCGTCGTACTCGAAGGGATCCACGCTTGTTTTCTATCTAAGGGTATGTTATTCTATCTACTCTACAGGTCTGGGTTAAAAAGAAAAGAAAATGACTCGGCAAAGTATCGCACGTGATGCCTACGTATTCCCGTCTGGAACGAGAAATCAGAGTCAACGTAGTTCGCCTAACTACGAGTTAAAAGGGGGGAAGGTTGCTCGTCGAGATGTCGCGTCTCGTGCCTACGTACTTTCATACGGCATGAAAGATCAGAGCAAACGTAGTTCAGGCTACGGAAGACACAAGTTTGTCTGACATTTTTTATCTCCTTCTTAAAAGGGTTTTCGAAATTAAAGGTCCAAGAGGACAAAAACAGAGTTTGAATGTTTGTTTGAGTTTTTTACGAAAGAACTGTTTTTTAGGATGTTTGCAATCTCAGTCGCACTAGAGACTATGACCCCAGAGTGAACGTTTCGTATGTCACCCAAAGGGTACCACACTAACATCCAGATTACTGGAGAAAGACCCACCACCAACCTTTTCCCAGATAGCTTAAGGCTTGTAACGCACGACTTCAATTAACCTTATTACTGTGTTTTTGAATTTGTTTTGAGAGGAGGAGAGAAAGACACCCTAAAACTATGGTTGAAAGGGGAATCTACCTACAGTTATCATGCATGGGTCAAAACCTAATGTCTGTCATAATTCCCTCTTGCACAGAGGAAATCAGAGATCCTAGGGGAAACAGCAAAAGAAGCAAACAGTAAACAGTAAAATGCATGCTATGCAACAGTACCAGTGAGGCAAGAGAGAAAACACCAGGAAAGAGGAGACAAGCTCCACCTCAAACCTAGAGGTAATCAGCACAAGCAAACAGACAATACAGAGAAAAACAAAAGATACAGAGGAGGCAGCCCAAGCAGCAGCAACAAACTCCTACAACAGACAGCAACTTCAAGCTCTAAACAGCACAGTTGAAAAGACAACAAAGTTGACAGCAAGACATCATCTTCAAGCTAGCTCCTATCTTCAAGCTTCATCAAACTTCATCTTCATGCTCTAGCAAGCACCCTCCAAGCAAAGGATTAATCATCAAGATCAAGGTTGTAATGTTGAAAACTCAATGAAAACCAAAGGAAATCATCAAGTACCAACATTGAGATGGAAAGGCATCCTCAAAGTTCTACTCAACTATGGGCATACCACTCATCCCTCCAAAGGAGAGATGGAGTTTCCCTAGGAGGACTTTACATCATTTGATAGAATAGAAGTACACAATGCATTCTATGTTTGATGAAAGAATCAAAACTAGTTCTAATGGCTCTTCCTAAAACCCTAATTTCCTAAGCTCCTAAAACAACTCCTAAAAGAAAAGGAAACTTCAACTCCAAGCTTCAATATTCAAGCCACAGCAGCTACACCAAGTCCAGAAGACCTCCCAAAAAGGAATCCAAGCAAATCCAGCTCCAAAGTCATCAACAAGACCAAACAAGCAAAGGCACACAAGATAGAACACCACAAGCACAAGCAAATTGCAAAATTCAACTAAAATAGAAGACCAAGTTGTAAAATTCTAATAAAATTCCTAGGGGAACATGAATGTTTGAAAAACCTAGGGTTAAAATATTAAAGCCTAATTCAACTTCTAAGTCACCTAAATAATTTCTAGATTGAAAGGTGTCAAGGTAATCCACAAGTTTGGGAAGGCTCTAATCTCAACACCTAAAACAGACCCTAAAGTTGTTCTAAAATTCCAAAAAACATCCTAAGGGAGCATAAGTGTCTACCCTAACACATACCAAAAAATCAAAGCCAAAATCATCACCAATTGGAAGAACAAAATTCAGCAAAACAGATGGTCAAATATGCAAAATTAAAAGAATTAACAAAAATAAGAAAAATCAAATTAAAATGAAAAATGCATGAAAATGCATTTTATTGATTTCAGAAAATCACAAATTCTCTCAAGATCATGGAGATATTTTTAAAATAATTTTTGGATCAAGAATGAATTTATTATGATTTTTTGAATCAATAAAGCATTTAAAATAATAAAAATCAAATAAAAGAAAATAAAACTCAAAATAAAACATGAGCCATTGGATGAGGAGACTGGTCCACTGATCCAAGCGCTGAGGGCGTGCCACCTCATTTAATGAAACGCCTGCGTTTTGATCCTCAGAAGTCAACAAAAACTTTAAGTTGTGGCCATTGGATCTGTGGTCTAGTCAAGGTCAAAAGTAAGATCTGATGGCTATGGACTCATCTTCTCCAAAATTCAGGCTGGCCAGGTGGAGATCAGGGACGGTGGCCGGAGAAGACTCCGGTCGTCTTCTCCGGTGAGCAGGTAGTTGCAGGTGGTCAAACATCACCACTCCTTACATCAATCTCTCCAGAATTTCAACAGGAATTCAAATCTCCTATCCATATGTTCTAAATCTACATGGATTTTAAAATTCGAAGCAATGTTCAGAAAACACATCCAATTTGATCAGCACAATTTGCAAAACTAAAAGTATAGAAATCATCCTCATGCTTCCTAGTTCATCCTGATCTATCCAAATCATGTTATAGCCTTAAGATCAGATCAACTCGTGTCCAAACAGAAATGGTACCTCATGATCAAACATCCCCAATTGCTTCCAAATTGATCCTAAAACGATCTACATCTTGTCTAGATCCTAACCATAAGTTCAATTATAACTACATCATGCTAATTCATGTGGAAATTTGAAAGTTACTAACCTGTTGTAGATCTAGTAACCGAGATACTTAGAGCTTGATTCTCCCTTCAAAACTCTCCAGATACGTTCAATGATGCTCTAGGAAGAGTTTGCAATCTTCAATTTGCTCTGAATCAGCTTGGAAATCAAAACCCGATTCTCACTTGCTCCCTTGATATTTCAAATGCAATCTCAGCTTCCACCACCAAATGAGCTCCAAAATGGTTCTGAAATCATCAAAGAACTTAAATAGAACATGTCTATGGGCTTTAGCAACTCAATTGAGGCCCAATCCAGCCAATCCAAATTTCTGTTTTTTTCCTTCAAATGCCATGTGACAGTCGTGTATTCTGGCCATGTAGCTTGCTCTAGAATCTTTTAATCACTTGCAAATTGCCTTCTGAATGCATTCAGACCAAAAGGAGCACTTGAATTGCATTGGTAAAGGATTTTGATGTGTGACTTGCAAATGAAGAAACCAAATGACAACTCACAAAATTTGACCTAAACTCAAAATTCTGGTAATGCCAAAGTGTCTAAAATTCAATTTCCATTCAAAAAATATGGTTACATGACATGTTTTGGTCCTATAAATCAAAATTGGCATTTTCCCTCCTTCATTCATTTGAAAATTTCCCCTTTTGAACCCATTTCAAACCAAACCTTGCTATGAGCTCAATCAATCCATCCTGACCTCTTGGCTAGCCTAAAAACCCCATTTTGAACAACTTTCATGTTGAACAAAATTGCATTTGACAAGTGCAAGTTGTAGATTTTGGCCTATGATTGAAAATGACCTATAATCTCACTTTCCCAAAATACCCCTGACTTGTAGACCTCATAACTTGAGTTATACAAATCATATGGAAGACTTGTAGTACAATTTAGAAAGCTAAGATCATGAGGAACAACTTTCATGTTGGCCAATAGTTCAGGTGAAACCTCCTTCTAGGTAAAAAATAGCTTTGAAGTCATATGATTTTCACAGACAAATTTCAGAGGCATCTGAGGACTTGTAACTTGTCTGGGCCATAACTTGAGTTCTATAAATCTTCTTGAGGACTTCTAGTACTAAAATTAAAGGTATTAAGATGCTCTACAAGTTTTATGTTGGCCAAAGATCCATTTGAAATTTGTATCTTGACTTATGTGGTCTTGAAGTTAGGCACTAAACAGGGAATTTTGCACTGAAACCCTAATTTAGCAACTTCCCACACTCTTGACTCTTCTTGATTTGATCTTGGCACAAAACCACAAATGTCTTATCATATCATTTTATGAACTCCATGACCTACAAGTAGGCTTTTGATACTCTTCAATTGCCCAGTTGACTTAGGATTGATCCAGATGAAACCCTAATTGTATGCACCTCAACTGTGGTTCTTGCATTTGACACAATGACTTGATTAAACTCTCCCATGGCCCCACAGGCATTCTATGAGCTTCATACACATCCCATTCTCACATTAAACGTTTCACAACCCTCTGATGGTCTTCAGTTGATCCTCAAATTAGGAAAGATTCACACTCAAACATCTAAACCCTTAGGCTCTCAAATCCCCTCCTGATGACTTTGATAACTCTAAATCTTGAATGAGACCTCTTGCTAGGCTTCTCTTGATAAGAATCACACTTGATCCCCTAGTATATAAATGATATCATGATATGCAAATGATATAACTATGCAAATGATAATGCAATGAAACCTAAACCAGGTAAGAAAAGGTTGAGCAAATTTTGGGGTGCAACATAGGCCCATCACCAAAAGGATGATAGAGAAACTCAAGCACAACTCTGACACCAAAAGGATATAGGGAACACTTGCAAAATCTGCCACCAAAAGGATGAAAGACCCATCACTAAAAGGATGATAGAGCGACAGACACACACAACCGTGACACCAAAAGGTTGTAGGGAACACTCGCACAATTTGGCACCAAAAGGAAGAGAGTCTTATCACCAAAAGGATGATAAAACGACACATACACAATCCTGACACCAAAGCGTGTAGGGAACACTGGCACAATCTGGCATCAAAAGGATGACAGACCTATCACCAAAAGGATGATAGAGCGACACACATACACAACCCTGACACCAAAAGGATGAAAGACCCATCTCAAAAAGGATGATAGAGTGACACACACACAACCCTGACACCAAAAGGATGTAGGGAACACTCGCACAATATGGCACCAAAAGGATGATAGACCCATTCCTAAAAGGATGATAGAGTGAGACACACACAACCCTGGCACCAAAAGGATGTAGGGAACACTCGCACAATATGGCACCAAAAGGATGACAAACCCATCACCAAAAGGATGATAGAGCGACACACACAACCCTCACACCAAAAGGGTGTAGAAAATACTCGTACAATATGGCACAAAAAGGATGGCAGACACATCACCAAAAGGATGATAGTGCGACACACACAAAGCCCTGACACCAAAAGGATGTAGGGAACACTCGCACAATTTGAAACCAAATGAATGACAGACCCATCACCAAAAGAATAATAGAGCGACACACACATAGCCTTGAGACCAAAAGGATGTATGGTATACTCGCACAATCTTGCACCAAAACGATGACAAACCCATCACCAAAAGGATGATAGAGCAACACAGGCATAACCATGACACCAAAAGGATGTATAGAACACTCGTAAAATTTGGCACCAAAAGGATGGCAGACCCATCGCCAAAAGGATGATAGAGCGGTAGGAAGACACAACCCTTACACCAAAAGGATGTAGGGAACACTTGCACAATCTGGCACCAAAAGGATGACAGACCCATCACCAAAAGGATGATAGCGCGACACACACATAGCCTGAAGACCAAAAGGATGTAGGGAACACTCGCACAATATTGGAACAAAAGGATGAAAGACCCATCACCAAAAGGATGATAGCGCGACAAACACACACAACCCTGACACCAAAAAGATGTTGGGAACACTCGTACAATCTGGCATCAAAGGGATGACAGACCCATCACCAAAAGGATGATAGGTTGTGACACACACAGCCCTGACACCAAAAGGATGTAGGGAACACTCGCACAATCTGGAACCAAGAGGATGATAGGCCCATCACCAAAAGGATGATAGAGCAACACACGCACAGCTCTGACACCAAAAGGATGTAGGGAACACTCGCAAAATCTGGCACCAAAAGGATGACAGATCCATCATGAAATGGATGACAGAGCGACAAACGCACACAACCGTAACACCAAAAGGTTGTAGGGAAAACTCGCACAATCTAGCACCAAAAGGATGATAGACCCATCACCAAAAGAATTATAAAGCGACACACACACAACCCTTGCACCAAAAGCATGTAGGGAACACTCGCATAATTTGGCACCAAAAGGATTACAGACCCATCACTTAAAGGATATAAAGCGAGACACACACAACCCTGACACCAGAACGATGTAGGGAACACTCGCACAGTCTGGAACCAATTGGATGACAGACCCACCACCAAAAGGATGATAAAGCGACACACACACAACCCTACCACCGAAACGATGTAGGGAACACTCGCATTATCTTAGAACAAAAGGATGAAAGACCCATCACCAAAAGGATGATAGAGCGACCGACACACACAACCCTGACACCAAAAGCATGCAAAGAACACTCGTACAATTAGGAACCAAAAGAATGACAGACCCATCACCAAAAGGATGATAGGGTGACACACACAGCCCTGACACCAAAAGGACGTAGGAAACACTCGCATAATCTGGCATCAAAAGGATGATAGACCCATCACCAAAAGCATGATAGAGCGACACAGACATAACCAAGACACCAAAAGGATGTAGGGAACACTCGCATAATCTGGCACAAAAAGGATGGCAGAACCATCACTAAAAGGATATAAAGCGAGACACACACAACCCTGACACCAGAACGATGTAGGGAACACTTGCACAGTCTGGAACCAATTGGATGACAGACCCACCACCAAAAGGATGATAAAGCGACACACACACAACCCTACCACCGAAACGATGTAGGGAACACTCGCATTATCTTAGAACAAAAGGATGAAAGACCCATCACCAAAAGGCTGATAGAGCGACCGACACACACAACCCTGACACCAAAAGCATGCAGAGAATACTCGTACAATCAGGAACCAAAAGAATGACAGACCCATCACCAAAAGGATGATAGGGTGACACACAAAGCCCTGACACCAAAAGGATGTAGGAAACACTCGCATAATCTGGCATCAAAAGGATGATAGAGCGACACACACATAACCCTGACACCAAAAGGATCTAGGGAACACTCGCACAATCTGGAACCAAAGGAATGACAAACCCATCACCAAAGGGATGATAGAGCGACACACACATCCCTGACACCTAAAGGATGTGGGAAATACTCGCACAATCTGGCACGAAAAAGATGACAGACCCATCACCAAAAGGATGATAGAGCGACACACACACACAACAATGACACCAAAAGGATGTAGGGAACACTTGCACAATCTGACACCAAAAGGATGACAGACCCATCACCAAAAGGATAATAGAGCGACATACACATAGCCTTAAGACCAAAAGGATGTAGGGAACACTCGCACAATATTGGAACAAAAGATAAAATACCCATCACCAAATCGATGATAGCGCGACAAACGCACACAACCCTGACACCAAAAAGATGTTGGGAACACTCGTACAATCTGGCACCAAAGGGATGACAGACCCAACACCAAAAGGATGATAGGGTGTGACACACACAGCCCTGACACCAAAAGGATGTAGGGAACACTCACACAATCTAGCTCCAAGAGGATGATAGGCCCATCACCAAAAGCATGATAAAGCAACACAAGCACAGCTCTGACACCAAAAGGATGTAGGGAACACTTGCAAAATTTGGCATAAAAAGGATGACAGACCCATCACGAAAAGGATGATAGAGGGACATACACACACAACCGTGGCACCAAAAGGATGATAGGCCCATCACCAAAAGGATGATAGAGCAACACATGCACAACTCTGACACCAAAAGGATGAAGGGAACACTCGCAAAATCTGGCACCAAAAGGATGACAGACCCATCATGAAATGGATGATAGAGCGACAGACGCACACAACCGTAACACCAAAAGGTTGTAGGGAACACTCGCACAATCTAGCACCAAAAGGATGATAGACCCATCACCAAAAGAATAATAAAGCGACACACGCACAACCCTGGCACCAAAAGCATGTAGGGAACACTCGCACAATCTGGCATCCAAAAGGATGACAAACCTATCACCAAAAGGATGATAGAGCGACACACACACACAACCCTGACACCAAAAGGGTGTAGGAACACTCGCATAATCTGGTACCAAAAGGATTACAGACCCATCACTAAAAGGATAATAAAGCGAGACACACACAACCCTGACACCAGAACGATGTAGGGAACACTCGCACAGTCTGGAACCAATTGGATGACAGACCCACCACCAAAAGGATGATAAAGCGACACACACACAACCCTACCACCAAAACGATGTAGGGAACACTCGCATTATCTTAGAACAAAAGGATGAAAGACCCATCACCAAAAGGATGATAGAGCGACCGACACACACAACCCTGACACCAAAAGCATGCAGAGAACACTCGTACAATCAGGTACCAAAAGAATGACAGACCCATCACCAAAAGGATGATAGGGTGACACACAAAGCCCTGTGTCGCTACTGCGAAATTCGGCGTCGGCTATGACAGAAGAGTCGTCACTGTGCGTTATTTATCCCAAAAGATGGAAAGGAAACGCTCAGAGAAAACCTAACGCAAAGAGGGAAAGGAATGGTCATCGCAACCAAATCCTGGATTCGGGAGTCGGTTACGCAAGGGGAAGGTATTAGCACCCCTCACGTCCGTCGTACTCGATGGGATCCACGCTTGTTTTCTATCTAAGGGTATGTTTATCTATCTACTCTAAAGGTCTGGTCTAAAAAGAAAAGAAAATGACTCGGCAAAGTATCACACTTTATGCCTACGTATTCCCGTCTGAAACGAGAAATCAGAGTCAACGTAATTCGCCTAACTACGGGTTAAGGGGGGAATGTTGCTCGCCGAGATGTCGCGTCTCGTGCATACGTACTTTCATACGGCATGAAAGATCAGAGCAAACGTAGTTCGGGCTACGGAAGACACAAGTTTGTCTGACAGTTTTTTATCTCCTTATGAAAGGGTTTTCCTGATTAAGGGTCCAAGAGGACAAAATAGAGTTTGAATGTTTGTTTGAGTCTTTTACGAAAGAACTATTTTTTAAGATGTTTGCAATCTCAGTCGCACTAGAGACTGTGAGCCAGGAGCGAACGCTTCGTATGTCACCCAAAGGGTACCACACTAACATCCAGATTACTGGAGAGAGACCCTCCACCAACCTTTTCCTAGATAGCTTAAGGCTCGTAACGTACGACTTCAATTAACCTTATTAATGTATTTTTGAATTGTTTTGAGATGAGAAGAGAAAGACGCCCTAAAACTATGGTTGAAAGGGAATCTACCTACAGTTATCATGCATGGTTTAAAAACCTAATGTCTATCCTAATTCCCTCTTGCATAGAGGAAATCAGAGATCCTAGGGGAAAACAGCAAAAGGAAGCAAGCAGTAAACAGTAAACAGTAAAATGCATGCTATGCAACAGTACAAGCGAGGCAAGGGAGTTCGGCTCAACCTCAAACCTAAGAAAACAACAGGCAAGAGGAGACAAGCTCCACCTCAAACCTAAAGGTAAGCAACACAAGCAAACAGACAATACATCAAAAGAAAAACAGGGGAAGCAGCCCAAGCAGCAGCAACAGTCTTCTACAGACAGCATTTCCAACCTTCAACAGCAGCTCTTGTCAGCAAAGTTGAATTGACAGTAAAGAAACTTCATCTTCAAGCTAGCTCCTATCTTCAAGCTTCTTCAATTCTTCATCTTCAAGCTCTAGCAAGCTCCACAAGAAGAGAAATCACCATTGAGATCAAGTTACAATGTTAGGAAACCTGATGAAAACCAAAGGAATTCATCAGGAACCAACATGAAAAGAAAGTGCATCCTCAAAAGTTCTACTCATTAAGGCATGCCATTCATCCCTCCAAAGGAGAGATGTAGCTTCCTTAAGAGGACTTTGCATCATGGGATGGAATAGAAGCAAACAACGCATTATTTGTTTGATGAAAGAAGAAGAACTAGTTCTAATGGCTCTTCCTAAAACCCTAATACTATAAGCTTCTAAAAAAGCTCCTAAAAGAGGAAGAAAAATTCAACTCCAAGCTCCTCAAGCCAAGCCACAGCAGCTACAAGATGTCCAGAAGATCCTCCAAAAAAGAATCAAAGCACTTTAAGCCCCAAAGCCACCAACAAGACCAAACAAAGTAATGTACCAAAGATGGAACACCAAAAGTAACACAAACTTGCAAATTCTACCTAAAATAGAAAACTAAGTTGTAAAATTCTAATAAAATTCCTAAAGGAGCATGCACATCTAACCTATAACATACTAAAAAATCAAAGCCAGATTCAATACCAAAAGGTCACACCAAAATCAACAAGGCAGATGAACAATTATGCAAAAAATTAAAGAAATAAACAAAATGAGAAAAATCAAATAAAATTGAAAAATGCATGAAAATGCAATTTATTGATCCCAGAAAATCACAAATTTAATCAGGAGCATGGAGATATTTTTAAAATATTTTTTGGATCAAAAATGGATTTATTGTGATTTTTGGAACCAATAAGCATTTAAAGTAATACAAAATGAAATAAAAGAAATAAAAAGAAAATAAAAACCAGGAAATAACATGGAGTGTTGGATTGGTGTACTGGTCAAATGATCTAAAGGCAGTGCGCGCGTACACGTGAGCGTCCCAGTCACCAGCTGATTGGGATTAATGAAATGCAGCGTTTCATTCCTTGGAGGCAAAATCTCATATCAAACATGAGCCACACGATCTGGATACTAAGTCCAACTCTCTGACTCATCCAATGGCTAGAACATCATCTTCTTCCTTGGAACTCAAGCAAGGGGAACAGTCTCCGGTGGCCCTCACGGTGGAAACAACCATCTTCTCCGGTGAGACGTTACTCACAGGTGACCAAATCCAACAAACTTCACACCAATCTTACTTAATTTTTCACGCTGAGTTCAAATATAACCTTAGAATCAACTGAATCCTCATGCATTTTAAAATCCGATCCAAAACTCAAATATCACCTCAACTTTGATCATCACCAAACCTAAATCTAATCATACAGAAATGTTCCTCATGCTTCATACATCAACCTGATCTATCCAAATCGTGTTCTAGCCTTAAGATCAGGTCAAGCCGTGCTCAAATACAAATCACATATCACCTAAGTTTGTCTCTAATTGTCCAAAATTCTGTCCAGAAACGATCTACTCCTTAACTAGATCCTAACCACATATGCAAATTGACCTACATCTCCCTAGAATTATGAGAAATTTGAAGGTTACATACCTGGTGTAGATCCACTAACAGAGGTAGCTAGTGCTTGTTTCTTGCTTCAAAACTCTCCAGACACGATCAGTGATGCAAGAGAAAGAGTCTCCAACCTTCAATTTGCTCTGAATCAGCTTGGAAATCAAAACCCGATTCTCACTTGCTCCCTTGAAATTTTAAATGCAATCTCAGCTTCCACCATGAAATGAGCTCCAACCTGAGTATGGAATCAATGATATGCTTATATAGAGTGAGTTTGTGGGCTTTTGAAGCTTGAATGAGGCCCAATTCAGTAGTTCACAAATTCTGATTTTTCCTTCAAAGGCCATGTGACAGTCGTGCATTCTGGCCATGTTACTTGCTCTTGAATCTTCTAATCACTTGCAAAATCCCTTGTGAGTGAATTCAGATCAAAAGGAAGGCATGAATTGCCTTAGTGAAGGATTTGGATGTGTAACTTGCATATGAAGAAACCAAATTGTAACTCATGAAAGTTGACCTAAACTCAAAAATCCACCAATGTCATTGTGTTAGAAATTAAATTTACAATCAAAATGAGCACTTATTTGACATGTTTTGGTCACTTAACCAATTGTTTGGATTTTTCAACTTTGGATCCTTTGAAAATCTTCCTTTTCAAGCCATTTTAAACCAAGTCTTGCTATGAGCCCAATCAATCCATCATGACTTATTTGTTAGCCTAAAAACCACATTTTAAACAAGTTTCATGCTGAAAAAAAATCCATTTGACAAGTGCAAGTTGGAGATTTTGACCTATGATTGAAAATGGCCTATAATCTCACTTTCCCAAAATACCCCTGACTTGTAAACCTCATAACTTGAGTTCTTCAAATCAGATGGAAGACTTATAGTACAATTTAGAAAGCTAAGGTCATGAGGAACAACTTTTATGTTGGCCAAAAGTTCATGTGAAACCTCCTTCTAGGTCAAAAATAGCTTTGAAGTCTTATGATTTTCATAGACAAATTTCAGAGGCATCTGAGGACTTGTAACTTGTCTGGGTCATAACTTGAGTTCTATAAATCCCCTTGAGGACTTCTAGTACTCAAATTAAAGGTATTGAGATGCTCTAAACGTTTCATGTTGTCCAAATATCCATTTGAAACTTTCATCTTGACTTATGTGGTCTTGAAGTTAGGTACTAAACAGGGGATTTTACACTGAAACCCTAATTTAGCAACTTCCCACAGTCTTGACTCTTCTTGACTTGATCTTGGCACAACACCGCAAATGTCTCATCACATCATTTCATGAACTCCATGACCTAAAAGTAGGCTTTGATACTCTTCAATTGCACATTTGACCTAGGATTGGCCCAGATGAAACCCTAATTGCTTGCACCTCAACTATGGCTCTTGCATTTGACACAATGACTTGATTGAGCCCTCCCATGGCCCTCTAGTTATTCTATGAGCTCCATACACATCCTCTTCTCATATTCAACACTTCACATCCCTCTGATGGTCTTCTATTGATCCTCAAGTTAGGAGAAGATCCACATGCAAGCATCTAAACTCATAGGCACTCAAATTACCTCCTGAGGACTTTGATAACTTCTCAATCTAGAATGAGACCTCTTGCTAGGCTCCTATTGATAAGAATCACACTCGATCCCCTGCTATATGAATGATATCATGATATGCAAATGATATAACTATGCAAATGTTAATGAAAATGAAACATAAACCAAGTGATAAAAAGGTTGAGCAAATTTTGGGGTGCAACAACTGCCCCTATTCAAACGGCTTGGACCCGACTGGGTGAAGAGCGAACGGCCTTCAAACAATCGAGGTAGAAGACGGTTGAATACCAAGAAACCCGGAAATTTTCCAACCACAGAAATAAGCTGCAAAAACTGCTCGTGGAACAACATCTGTTACGCTGATCCCAGTTGTTACGGCAACAACTGATCAATCATCTGATAAAACTTTGGATTTCAACATCAACCCTCTGTGTGATGCCGCAGACCTCAAATTAACTTTGCAAGGAACAACTCCGTCCACAACTGGACTAAACTTCATCAACACGAGGAGAGACTCCATCACCATGGGTACAACTCTGTCCATAAATGGAATAACGATCTCTGTCAATCACAGGTAATGACTCCATCAACACGGATGACAATCACGGTCGACTTCACTAGGGACCACTCTGTCAATCACGGGTAACGATTCTGTCAACACGGGTAACAATCACTGTCAACACAGGTACAATTCCATCAACACGGATAACAATCTCTATCAATCACAGGTAACAATTCCGTCAACACGGATAACAATCTCTGTCAATCACAGGTAACAATTCCGTCAACACGGATAACCATCACCGTCAACACGGGTAACAATTCCGTCAACACGGATAACAATCTCTGTCAATCACAGGCAACAATTCTGTCAACACGGATAACAATCTCTGTCAATCACAGGTAACAATTTCGTCAACACGGATAACAATCTCTGTCAATCACAGGTAACAATTCCGTCAACACAGATAACAATCTTTGTCAATCACAGGCAATACCTCTGTCAACACGGATAACAACCACTGTCAATCACAGGTAATGATTCCGTCAACACGGATAACAACCACTGTCAACACAGGTACAATTCCGTCAACACGGATAACAACCACTGTCAACACAGGTACAATTCCGTCAACACGGATAGCAATCACCGTCATCACGGGTAACAATTTCGTCAACACGGATAACAATCACCGTCCACATGGGTAACGATTCCGTCAACACGGATCCGTTTGAAGAATACTTTGTTAGGGAATACGAGAAACTTAACCAAACCACTCTGTGGGGAAGAATTTCACCGGGGAAATCACTAGTGATAATTTCGAAAGTGTAAGCCATGAAATATTTTAATGCTGACGTAACAACAATCTGGGAAAAAATTCTGCTGGGGAAGAAGAGAAACTTAACCAAGCAACTCTGTGGGGACAAACGTACCCATCTCACGCTGAGAATTTGAATATCTAGAAATCCTTATGAACAAGAATCTCACTCCTCTACAGGGAATAACACCTGAGAACAAAGAGGTAACCAACCTGGCTTATGTTTCAAAATACGTATGTTTGACAATGGCGTAATGCTCCATACGACATGGAAATGCTACGCGTTTGGGTAGATGCAAATATGATGATATATGCAAAATGCAAAGATGCCAAGAGGCGCTTCAGCAAAATAAATGCTGAAGACAAAACCAAATCCGCTGGGAATAACCAGGTACCACAAGGCATTCCAGCAAAATAAATGCTGGACCAGTGCAACCAACTCCGCTGGGGATAACCATCCTGTTGGGGAATGGCTCACAAGCTTGAAATTACGAACTCTGTGAATGATGTTCATCCTGTCGGAGGAAAAACAACCTGCTGGGGAGAAGGAAAAACAGTCCCACGCTGGGGATAATCCTTCTGAACCAAAGACAACTTGGTTATATTCTGCGGGAGTTACCCATGTTGGGGATGGATTGTGTACATACTCATTGTTGGGAATGCACCTTCTGTTGGGGACATCCAGATCCACTAAGGATAATCTCTTGGCAGCTTTCCTGAGGAATACTCTTTTGGGGAGGACAACCCTACATCCAATAGGGATACGTGCCCATCTCAACTCTCTCTGAGATAAGATATGACTTCCATCTGCTGAGGAGTGATACAATCACTTGGTCACGGGACTCTGGCTGGGGAAACACAAATTCCCTGACTGTTTGCTTCAAAGGTGAGAACCCTGCAAAACACAAACGAGACAAACAAATCAATACAACAAGATCTATCCCGGTTAGTATCCATGACATTTGTTCAGTCAATTCGAAGTTTTAGCAATTATTGGCAAGGGCCAGCAAGTTTATGCACATGCAAGTTCATCAAAAACACCGGCGTTTTTCACAAACAAAACAGTAAAGAACAAGCATCAAATACTGAATAATATGCTTTATTGATAACGGGCCTATAAATAGGGAAAATTTTGTACACTGGATGTAACTCCTGAAAAGAGGAAGTTACACACAAGCAAAATACAAGTATTACAGAAACACAAAGAAAATTTGTATACATGTCGGCAACGTGGTACAGACGAACACCATGAGCTGATTCTCCTATGACTCGCCTGACTCTGACGCTTTCACGATACTCGATCTTTGGAAGAGATTGTTTCGGATATACGACCCTCAGGTACTCCCAGACCACTAAGAAACGCAATATCAAACTTGGACCGCAGTCGTTTGCTTTTTAAATCCCTAACTTTTGCGTGAACCTCCCTTTGCGGGTTTTAAATTCACCGGGACACCATTTTTTGCCGAAGTTGCCCTTTTCAGGTTTTCAACTTCGCGGGTGTACATTTTTTTTATTTTATCCCTAACTTTTGCCCGAACCTCTTATTCTTTTTTTATGGTTCGCCGGGATGCCCCATTTTTGCCTGGACTCTCTTTTTTCTGTCCAGCAGGTCTCTTTAAGCAAAGTATTTTTTAACTGCGTCCGAGTTCACAGGGGATGTAAAATCCTCACCATCCATGGTGGATAACAATAAGGCTCCTCCAGAGAAAACCTTTCTAACGACATACGGACCTTCATAGTTGGGAGTCCATTTGCCCCTATGATCTGATTGTGGTGGGAGAATCTTTTTCAGCACAAGATCACCCGTCTGAAAACTTCGAGGATACACCTTTTTGTCGTAAGCTTTCTTCATCCGGCGCTGATACAGCCGACCATATGCTAGAGAAGCCAGTCTATTCTCATCCATCAAACTGAGCTGATTCAGTCTATCTTTCACCCATTCTGCCTCATCAAGTTGGACATCACGCAAAACTCTCAGAGAAGGAATCTCAACCTCCAATGGTAGTACAGCCTCCATACCATATACCAATGAAAAAGGAGTTGCCCCAGTTGATGTGTGTACTGTCGTACGATAACCGTGCAAAGCAAAAGGCAACATCTCATGCCAGTCCTTTTAGGTCACAACCATCTTCTGAACGATCTTCTTTATATTCTTATTGGTCGCTTCAACAGCGTCATTCATCTTGGGCCGATAAGGAGAAGAGTTGTGATGTTCAATCCTGAAATTCTGGCACAATTCCTTCATCATCTTGTTATTCAAACTCGAACCGTTGTCAGTGATAATCCGCTCCGGGATTCCATATCTGCAGATAATATCCTTCTTGATAAATCTGGCTACCACCTGCTTGGTAACATTAGCATACAATTCCGCTTCGACCCATTGGGTGAAGTAATCAATAGCTACCAAGATAAAACGATGTCTGTTGGATGCCGTGGGCTCAATTTTTCCAATCACATCAATTCCCCACATGGAAAAAGGCCAAGGTGATGACATAACGTTCAGAGGGCTCGGAGGCACATGAATCTTGTCCGTATAAATCTGGCATTTATGACACTTAGAGAATTTGAAACAATCTGTTTCCATTGTCAGCCAGTAGTACCCTGCTCGTAATAACTTTCTCGTCATTGCATGTCTGCCGGCATGCGTGTCAAATGTACCCTCGTGGATCTCTTCCATGAGCAACTTAGCCTCTTTCTCGTCCACACACCGCAACAACACCAAGTCATGGTTTCTCTTGTACAAAACCCCATCCGGATTCAAATAGAAATTGTCAGCCAATCTCCTAAGAGTCTTCTGATCACGACTGGATGCCCCAGCCGGATACTCTTGGTTCTTCAAGAAATTCTGGATATCATAATACCACGATTTGCCATCGGAAGCTTCCTAAATGGTGAATATGAAAGCGGGCCTATCAAGGCGAGAGATAACTATCCTGGGAGCCTCATTCCAGAAGTTAACCTTATACATTGAAGACAAAGTCGCGAGAGCGTCTGCCATCTGATTTTCTGCTCGTGGTACGTGGTGCAATTCCACCTTGTCAAAGAAAGGTAACAACCTTCTTGCATAATTCATATAGGGTATCGGATTGGGCTGACGAGTCTCCCACTCTCCCTTGATCTGATTCACAACTAGAGCAGAGTCTCCGTACACATCAAGATTTTTAATTCGCAGATCAATAGCTTCTTTGAGCCCCATAATGCACGCTTCATATTCGGCCTTGTTATTGGTAATTGGAAAGGTCAATCTGGCAGTGAATGGGATGTGCGACCCATGGAGAGTAGTAATGATTGCCCCTATTCCACTTCCATATGAATTGACGGCACCGTCAAATATCAATTGCCATTTGGAACCCAACTCTGGACCTTCATCAGGCAATGGCTCCTCACAGTCCTTCATTTTTAAGTACATGATATCCTCGTCAGGAAAATCAAACCTCATCGGCTGGTAATCATCAATTGGATGCTCATCTAGGTATTCTGACAGAACACTACCTTTAATAGCCTTTTGAGAAACATACTGAATATCATATTTTGTCAGTACCATCTGCCATCGGGCAATCCTTCCAGAAAGTGCTTGCTTTTCAAACACGTATTTGATCGGATCCGTCTTCGAAATCAGCATGGTTGTATGATTTAGCATGTATTGCCTCAAACGTTTGGCAGCCCAGGCTAGTACACAACACGTCTTTTCGAGCATTGAGTAACGGGACTCAATCTGTGAACTTTTTACTCAAGTAGTAAATCGCATGCTCTTTACGTCCGGTCTCGTCATGTTGACCAAGAACACAACCCATACTTTTCTCAAGAACCGTCAAATACATAATTAATGGTCTCCCGGCTACTGGAGGTATCAATATTAGAGGTTCCTGCAAATATTCTTTTATTTTTTCAAACGCCTTTTGACAATCTTCATTCCAGGTCACAGCATGATCTTTTTTCAATAACTTGAATAATGGCTCGCACGTGGCCGTTAGATGAGATATGAACCGAGCAATGTAATTCAATCTCCCTAAAAAGCCACAAACCTCTTTTTCTGTTTTCGGCGTTGGCATTTCTTGTATTTCTTTTATCTTAGCAGGATCAACCTCGATTCCTTTTTCGCTAACAATAAACCCCAATAGCTTACCAGATCTCACCCCGAAGGTGCACTTGTTAGGATTCAGCCTCAGCCTGAATTTTCTAAGCCTCTTGAACAATTTCAGAAGATTGACCAGATGCTCCTCCTCCATTTGGGATTTGAAAATCATATCGTCAACATAGACTTCGATCTCTTTATGCATCATGTCATGAAAGAGCATCGTCATAGCTTGCTGATATGTTGCCTCGGCGTTCTTCAGCCCAAATGGCATCACTTTGTAGCAGAACATTCCCCACGGGGTAATAAAAGTTGTTTTCTCCATATCCTCCGGCGCCATCTTTATCTTATTATAGCCCGAAAAGCCATCCATGAAGGAAAACACTGAGAATTGAGCGGTGTTGTCGACCAACACATCAATATGAGGAAGCGGAAAGTCGTCTTTTGGGCTCGCCCTATTCAAATCTCGGTAGTCCACGCACATCCGTACCTTACCATCTTTCTTTGGTACATGTACTATATTGGCGACCCATGAGGGATAAGTTGTAACAGCCAGAAAACCGGCGTCCCATTGTTTATGAACTTCCTCTTTAATTTTCACGGCCATATCTGGTCGAGTTCTTCTGAGTTTTTGCTTAATCGGCGGACATTCCTCACGCAATGGCAGACGGTGAACCACCATATCAGTAACCAAACCAGGCATGTCTTCGTAAGACCAAGCAAAGATATCATTGTACTCTCAAAGCATCTCAATCAAACTTTGCTTGATATCACCCTGCAGTGCAGCCCTTATCCGGATATTCCTGACAACCTCTTCGGACCCCACGTTGATGATTTCAATTTCCTCCTGATGAGGCAAAATGATTCTCTCTTGTTGTTTCAAAAGTCGAGTCAGCTCTTCTGATAAGTAATTATCCTCAACAATCTCTTCTTCTGCTTGAAATATCGGGTGCTCGAAGTCGAAGCGAGTCATAGGAAGTTCGTGATCGGTGTCGTCTGAAATATGAATCCTGCAATGAGAATGGTTAAATGCTTCAAATAACGCAAACAAAGCACATAACCACGTTGCCATTTTATTGTTAAACAAAAATAGGAAAACAAGGATCACAAAATTTGCATGAGAAAAAATTCCTTTATTTATGATTAAACAAAGTACACACATAAGTAGGTAGCCCTAAAAGCAAAATCACTATGCCCCGGGTAGGACACAAGATTATACAATAATCGAGAAAACAAATCATTACTGTTTTGTAGTCACTAGGATAAGTTCCTGGATAGACCAGTTGCATAGGCTCTGTCCTGGCACGCCGGGCTTGATCCATGAGTCCATATCGCAGTCACTATCTCCATCTTTGGCATCGAAAAGAGCGTTGGTCGTTTCATAACAAACCCCACCTGGAGTGATCACCACTGATCCTTTGAACTTTGGCACGCCTGATGCGGAAGATGACGACGTCGGGCGATACCCCAACCCAAACTTGTCCATCTTGAAAGGAATTTCCAAGACTTGGCCCCGTCCTTTGGTTTCTCCTTCCTGAACCACTGCCTGAGCATCTTTGTAAGAAGACATGGCCACCTCTGGCCCTTTGCTGGGAACATGAGACTTGTACTTGATCTGCAACCCTTCAAAGGCTTGTCATGGCGTCTCATGGATCTCCCCATCCACTTCGACGTACTTGAATGATGAAAGATAACTAACCAGAACGTCCTCCTCTCTGCAAATAGTAACAACACTGTCCCCGACCATGTATTTAAGCTTCTGATGCAGCGTGGACGTCACAGCCCCTGCAGAATGTATCCATGGTCGCCCAAGTAAACAGCTGTAAGCTGGATGTATATCCATGATGTAGAACACAGTGTCAAACACTTCCGGCCCGACCTGGAGTGGCAATGTTATGGACCCAAACACCGACCTTCTGGTCCCATCAAAAGCCCTCACGACCAAATCACTCGGCGTGCATATGATTCCTCGGATATCTAGCTTCATCATAGCATTCTTAGGCAACACATTCAAATATGATCCGGTGTCTACAAGAACATGCGACATAACAGTGCCCCCGCATTCCGCTGAAATGTGCAAAGCCATATTATGGTCCCGACCTCTAGGCGTCAAATCAAAGTCAGTAAATCCCAGGCTGTGTCCGGCATTCACACGCGCCAATACCCCTTCAAGCTGATTAACAGTTACTTCCTGAGGTACAAAAGATGTGTCCAATATTTTCAACAAGGCATTTCGATGGGCCTCGGAACAAAGCAACAAGGATAGTATTGAAATTTTGGAGCGCGTCTGCTGCAAGTGCTCCACAATCTTATAGTCACTTTTGTGAATCAACCTCATAAACTCTTCTACATCCTTGACCGATGTTTCTTTCTCTTTCGACTGGGAAGGTCCTCCTTCATTCACTTTGGCTTTGCCTTTAGCAATCCTCTCAGCCTCGATTTCAGGTGAAGTGAAAATTCTACCACTGCGGGTCATACCTCCCGCTCCAACAAGATTACCCACTGCCTCTGCGGGCTGGCTATCCACATTAATCTTTTCCCCGTTGCAAAAAGCTTCCATCCCATAATTCCATGGAATGGCTTTCGTACTTTCATAAGGAACGGGCCCTGCTTTCGTTATCGTGATAGTTGGCCGCTTAGCGGGCGCTGATATCGTAATAGTCTTTCATGGAATGGTAATTGTCGCGACCTCACCCTACTTTTCAAGTATTGCCTTAACAGGCTCCTCAACAGTAGTACGATCAAACTGTAAAGTTCCCTCATCAATCATGGCCTGAATACCCCTCCTCAAATCAATACAGCCCTCTGGTCGGGTCCAACAATCCAAACAGTGTTCATCACATCCGGGGAAGACCCCTCCTTTTAACAATCTGCTTTTAACATAGCTTAAAGGTGTCTTCAGATCATTTACGTCCATAACCAGATCCAAATCTTCTTCTGTCAGACTAGCATTCGCTTGGGACCATCATGACTGAAGTTAATGACTTTACTATCAATCAAATCTTGGACTTTGTGTTTAAAAGCATGACAACTCTCGATATCATGTCCGAGCGCCCCAGAATGAAATTCACAATGCTTACTAGTATCATACCCGTAAGGAAGCGCTCCTGTGGGCGGGTCCAACGTTCTCTTCTCAAACAGATTCAAACTTAACATCGTCTGAAGCAGTTCTGCATACGTTGACGGAGGTGTATCAAATACCCTCTTTGGCTTCCCATTCTGAATCCTTCTCTGAGCAGGATTATGCCTTTGTTGTTGCTGCTGCTGTTGTTGTGGTTGTTATCTTTGTTGAGGTATAGGGATCGTCACACTAGCAACCTGTTGTTGAATATACTGATTCCTACCTCTACCTCGTCCTCGAACACCACACACTGCGCTGGCGTCTCCTTGTCTTTTACCGCCAAAGACCTTTTTTGCACCTCCTACTGAGGTCGATTCACCGGCTTGGATCTTACCAATTTTAATACCATTTTCAATCCGTTCTCCCATGAGTATCATGTCAGAAAAACTACCCATCGAGCAATTGAGCAATTTATCATAATACATCCTAGAGAATGTTCCAACAAAAATATCAATCAATTCCCTTTCAACCATAGGTGGTTGGACCCTTGCCGCCAGATCACGCCAATGCTAGGCATATTCCTTGAAACTCTCCCCATTCTTCTGTGAAAGACTTTAAAGCTGGACCCTATTTGGCGCAAGGTCACTGTTGTATTGGTAATGTCTGACAAAAGCATCAGCCAATTCTTTCCAACTTCCGATCTGTGCAGGCTCTAGTCCCATGTACCATTCCAGCGATGGCCTTGACAAACTATCTTGGAAAAAATGCATAAGCATCTTCTCATCATTAGAGTAAGCAAACATCCTCCGGTAATATGAACGCACATGAACCCGTGGGCATGTATCCCCTTTATATTTATCAAAAGTGGGAGCTTTGAACTTTAATGGCACCCGAAGCCCAGGAACCAGCCCCACGGTAGCCATGTCCAAACCTGCAGAATTTTGATTGGCTATACCTCTTATCTGCTCTTCCAGCATTTTAATCCTCCGATCATTATCAGTGGGACCCTTAAAACCCATGCCTTTCCAAGAAAAGGCATCTTCCTGACGATCTCTTTCCCAGTACGGACCCTCATTACCATATCCGTCATAAGCAGCATTACGACCATGACCATGACCACTTTAGAAGAACCTGGGGTCATACCTCAGATTGCCAAGCTCTTGATTAGCAGCAGATGTCCCAAAGCCAGTATTGAAAGGACCCATCCCAGCACCATTGGTATTCACATTGCCAAACCCAGCATTGCCGTAGCCATTATTACCATAAACTTGATTGTTATCACTAAACCCTCCGTTGCCGAAGCCCTGATTATTAAAGCCATCATTGCCATCCCGATTGCCAAAGCCAAAACCCTTATTGTTATCACCGAAACCAGTATTAATACCAACATTCCTGTTGGTTTCCATGTTCTCATTAACATTATCAGCATTTCTGTTACCAACGTTGCCATTGCCATTGCCAGTACCAGTCTCACCAGCATTTGGTATCACTTCCTCTCTGCGAGGGGTCTCAACACGGGCATATTTATATTCAGTATTACCAGCCGCTCGCGCCAGCAGCGGTTGCACCAGAGTTTGAAGATGTTCCTGGCCCTTGGCCAACCTATCCCGGATCTCTTGCATCTCAGATTGTACCTGATCCATGATCTTCTTACTATTGATTCTTGTAGCATACCGGTGCGTTCTCCGTTCATCAATCTTGAAACAACCTGAAAGACGCAGGAGATAAGATTCGAGCTCAAAAAGGAGTACCTGCCATGCAATATGAAAATGCAAATGCACACATGTAAATATGCAACAGGTTAATCCCCCCCTCCCCCCCGATTCTAGTTTCGAAGAAGAAGCCATAACGACAATGGAGTCCCACGTAAGCAAGCGCAGAATCAGAAACTCATACATAAACAAATGCCAAGAGGCAGAGTACAAAGATACAACTGAATACAACTGAAAAGACCTCGGCCAACAATTCTGGCGATGGTCAAAATACAAGCACGAATAACATACTACAAGAGAAAAGCAAAGATAAATCAGGACGGATGGCGCGCCCGGACATCTCCCAATAGCCTCAACGTCTCCGGATGACCTGGTTTGGAGAGCAGCTCCTGTATCAGTAATGCGTGTCGCCTAACAGTGGATCTCAGCTTTTTGGCGTCCTCTACACAGGCTCCCTTGCCAAAACACTCATCAAGCCTGCATCTCTTGAAGCCGGCCTTCAGCTCACAACCCCTCATTTCTTTGACCATGTTGCTCACTCTAAGCTCAGCGTCACGTCTAAGAGATGCCTCTTCAACAATCTTCGCATCCTTAGCGCTGAGCTGTTCCTCTAACCGGGAAATCTGAAGCTTCAACTCATCTTCACGCTCCTTCCGGCTAGTAAGCGTGGCATTCCACAAAAATTCCCATTTGGAAAGTCGAGAATAAGCCTTATTCAGAAGCTCTTTCTTAGTAGCAAGCACACTACTAACGCCATTCAAAGCTACTCCCACCTTCTCTCTCCTGCTGGTTTCTTCAGTCAAATCTGAACCCAACCTATTAATCATCTTAGTCTGCTTCTTTAAAGTGAAGGTTGCCTCACTCTTCTCATGCCAAAGCTGGAAAATCTCTTTCTCTAACTCTTCATTTGCTCTTTGCAACTCTTCCTTTTCAGCCAGCAGCTTGTTATACTTCTCAATCTCTATTGAAGTAGGTTCCTCAACCACCGGAAGATACAAAGGCTCTGCAACAGGATACAGCATCAAAGACTTTTCAACCCTTTCATGGATCCAGAGCCGATAAGGATTATAAGCTCGACTGTCACTCTTGCCAAGCAATGTCTTTCCTCTTCTGTGAACATTACCCCAAGCATGCCTTAATCTGACCAAAACATCTCCATCTAATAAACCTGTGAGATATAGAGATTCCTGTATCTCGTCTTCAACCGGAGAGTCCCTTAAAGCATAGCCAAACTGTCTCACAAGCAGAGAAGGGTTATAGTTAATACAACCTTTCCGTCCAATCAAAGGAACATTCGGAAAGCCACTGCAACTATATATAATATTCACTCCGAGCAGGTTCCGATCAAACCAAACAATGTTCTCAGCATACAATCCCATCAATCGGGAAGACCAATCTAAAGTACCAGCAGTATCAACAAAAGGTCCCTTCTTAGGAAGATGTCCCTGAAACCACCTGGATAAAAGAGGTACACAGTAAGAAACATTCTTTCCTCGACGCTTCTCATTCTTATAGTGAATAGAATGATAAACATCACCCAAGAGAGTAGGCACCGGATTCTTCGAGGCAAGAATAAAGAAAGCATCTGAGTCAACAAAATCAGGCAAGTTAGGGAACAATACAATCCCATAAGTGCAAACAGCCAGAATAGCGTTGAAGACAATCCAACATCCATCCTTCGCACACTGCGTAGCCTTCTCAACCAAGCAAGAAAGATGAAGACCATAAAATCCATTCAGCTTGACCAAACCTCCGGGGAACTCAGAAGCATCTAAACTGACAATCTCAGCAAGCTTAGCCAACTCAGGCTCAGTATCCTCATGAATTAAAGGCATATGATCTAACACAGGAACTCCTAGCATATCAGAATACTCCTCCAAAGTAGGGGCCAAAATAAAATCAGGGAACAAGAAGCATCTCAACTGAGGCTCGTAAAACTGCATCAAGGTATACAATCCAGTCATCTCAAACACAAAAGGTCTGTACAACAAACTGAGCAGTTTCCCATAAGACTCTCTAAACTCAGCCCTCACTCTCTGATCTGCTAGAGCAACCAACTGCAATAAGGAACTGATATCTAGAGAAGGCAACCTGTAAGCAACTGTCCTCTTCAGGGACTCCATGTCTGGCAAGAAGAACACTAGAATCTGAGGGGAAAAAGCATACCTGCAACATAAATACACGTTAATGAAATGCAAACATGAAAATGCAAATGCATATGCAGCAGGGGATCAAGTGCAATAATGAAGAACTGTGTTATGCTGTACTGCAGCTTGAGAACCATCAGATCTCCTCCTCCAACCAAACCAACCACAAAAGGATCCTCATAACCAATTCTCATTGACAGAGACAAACCAGGTGTTCTGAGGCTAAAGTTTTCCTGCAAAAGACCGACCTACCCCTCACAGGTATGTACTTAACTCGCAGACGAGGTACGGCATCCTATGTAGTCATCAGCGTCACAGACTTTCAAGAGCGATGATACGATACCCAGAAGGTGTGGCATCATCATCCCTTGAAGAGGCCTCACTTAGCCGAATCCCAAATGATAGGTTCCCAGAGTCGACAACCCTCAAATTCAACAACCTGTCGAGCCCAAAGGGCCAGGTAAGATGCCATCAAAGAGAATCTTGTCTGACTGTAAATTTCGTATCTAGCTGGTGCGAGCAAAGCAAGCAGGCTAACCACTACTCTCTACTTCTAAGTCTAAGTGCACTCAAGCCCAGGTCCGGCTTATCTCTCAAACTAACCCCCTACCCACAACACAATAACAATAATATACAGTACTGAAAGTAAAGACAGAAAGATAAATACATACAAAACCCCATACAGGAAAACAAGCGCTAGGATTGACTCGCATAGGGAACCGTTGGAGTCCCCAGCAAAGTCGCCAGCTGCCGCTACTGCGAAAATCGGCGCCGGTTATGACAGAAGATTCGCCACCGTGCGTTATTTATCCCAAAAGAGGGAAAGGAAACGCTCAGAGAAAACCTAACGCAAAGAGGGAAAGGAAACGCTCAGAGAAAACCTAACGCAAAGAGGGAAAGGAATGGTCATCGCAACCAAATCCTGGATTCGGGAGTCGGTTACGCAAGGGGAAGTTATTAGCACCCCTCACGTCCGTCGTACTCGACGGGATCCACACTTGTTTTCTATCTAAGGGTATGTTTATCTATCTACTCTAAAGGTCTGGTCTAAAAAGAAAAGAAAATGACTCGGCAAAGTATCGCACTTTATGCCTACGTATTCCCGTCTGAAACGAGAAATCAGAGTCAACGTAGTTTGCCTAACTACGGGTTAAGGGGGGAAGGTTGCTTGCCGAGATGTCGCGTCTCGTGCCTACGTACTTTCATACGGCATGAAAGATCAGAGCAAACGTAGTTCGGGCTACGGAAGACACAAGTTTGTCTGACAGTTTTTTATCTCCTTATGAAAGGGTTTCCCTAATTAAGGGTCCAAGAGGATAAAACAGAGTTTGAATGTTTGTTTGAGTCTTTTACGAAAGAACTGTTTTTAAGATGTTTGCAATCTCAGTCACACTAGAGACTGTGACCTAGGAGTAAACGCTTCGTATGTCACCCAAAGGGTACCACACTAACATCCAGATTACTAGAGAGAGACCCTCCACCAACCTTTTCCCGGATAGCTTAAGGCTCGTAACGTTCGACTTCAATTAACCTTATTACTGTATTTTTGAATTGTTTTGAGATGAGAAGAGAAAGACGCCCTAAAACTATGGTTGAAAGGGAATCTACCTACAATTATCATGCATGGTTTAAAAACCTAATGTCTATCCTAATTCCCTCTTGCACAGAGGAAATCAGAGATCCTAGGGGAAAACAGCAAAAGGAAGCAAGCAATAAACAATAAACAGTAAAATGCATGCTATGCAACAGTACAAGCGAGGCAAGGGAGTCCAGCTCAACCTCAAACCTAAGAAAACAACAGGCAAGAGGATACAAGCTCCACCTCAAACCTAAAGGTAAGCAACACAAGCAAACCGACAATACATCAAAAGAAAAATAGAGGAAGCAACCCAAGCAGCAGCAACAGTCTTCTACAGACAGCATTTCCAACCTTCAACAAAAGCTCTTGTCAGCAAAGTTGAATTGACAACAAATAAACTTCATCTTTAAGCTAGCTCCTATCTTCAAGCTTCTTCAATTCTTCATCTTCAAGCTCTAGCAAGCTCCACAAGAAGAGAAATCACCATTGAGATCAAGTTACAATGTTAGGAAACCTGATGAAAACCAAAGGAATTCATCAGGAACCAACATGAAAAGAAAGTGCATCCTCAAAAGTTCTACTCATTAAGGCATGCCATTCATCCCTCCAAAGGAGAGATGTAGCTTCCTTAAGAGGACTTTGCATCATGGGATGAAATAGAAGCAAACAATGCATTCTATGTTTGATGAAAGAAGAAGAACTAGTTCTAATGGCTCTTCCTAAAACCCTAATACTATAAGCTTCTAAAAAAGTTCCTAAAAGAGGAAGAAAAATTCAACTCCAAGCTCCTCAAGCCAAGCCACAGCAACTACAAGATGTCCAGAAGATCCTCCAAAAAAGAATCCAAGCACTTCAAGCCCCAAAGCCACCAACAAGACCAAACAAAGCAAGGTACCAAAGATGGAACACCAAAAGCAACACAAACTTGCAAATTCTACCTAAAATAGAAAACTAAGTTTTAAGATTCTAATAAAATACATAAAGGAGCATGCACATCTAACCTATAACATACTAAAAAATCAAAGCCAGATTCAATACCAAAAGGTCACACCAAAATCAACAAGGCAGATGAACAATTATGCAAAAAATTAAAGAAATAAACAAAATGAGAAAAATCAAATAAAATTGAAAAATGCATGAAAATGCAATTTATTGATCCCAGAAAATCACAAATTTAATCAGGAGCATGGAGATATTTTTAAAATATTTTTTGGATCAAAAATGGATTTATTGTGATTTTTGGAACCAATAAGCATTTAAAATAATACAAAATGAAATAAAAGAAATAAAAAGAAAATAAAAACCAGGAAATAACATGGAGCGTTGGATTGGTGTACTAGACAAGGGATCTAAAGGCAATGCGCGCGTACACGTGAGTGTCCCAGTCACCAGCTGACTGGGATTAATGAAACGCAGCGTTTCATTCCTTGGAGGCAAAATCTCAGATCAAACATGAGCCACATGATCTGGCTACTAAGTCCAACTCTCAGACTCATCCAATGGCTAGAACATCATCTTCTTCCTTGGAACTCAGGCAAGGGGAACAGTCTCCGGTGGCCCTCATGGTGGAAACAACCATCTTCTCCAGTGAGACGTTATTCACAAGTGACCAAATCCAACAAACTTTACACCAATCTTACTTAATTTTTCACGCTGAGTTCAAATATAACCTTCGAATCAATTGAATCCTCATGCATTTTAAAATCCGATCCAAAACTCAAATATCACCTCAACTTTGATCATCACCAAACCTAAATCTAATCATACAGAAATGTTCCTCATGCTTCATACATCAACTTGATCTATCCAAATCGTGTTCTAGCCTTAAGATAAGGTCAAACCGTGCTCAAATACAAATCACATATCACCTAAGTTTGTCTCTTATTGTCCAAAATTCTGTCCAGAAACGATCTACTCCTTAACTAGATCCTAACCATATATGCAAATTGACCTACATCTCCCTAGAATTATGAGAAATTTGAAGGTTACATACCTGGTGTAGATCCACTAACAGAGGTAGCTAGAGCTTGTTTCTTGCTTCAAAACTCTCCAGACACGATCAGTGATGCAAGAGAAAGAGTCTCCAACCTTCAATTTGCTCTGAATCAGCTTGGAAATCAAAACCTGATTCTCACTTGCTCCCTTGAAATTTCAAATGCAATCTCAGCTTCCACCATGAAATGAGCTCCAACCTGAGTATGGAATCAATGATATGCTTATATAGAGTGAGTTTGTGGGCTTTTGAAGCTTGAATGAGGCCCAATTCAGTAGTTCACAAATTCTGATTTTTCCTTCAAAGGCCATGTGACAGTCGTGCATTCTGGACATGTAGCTTGCTCTAGAATCTTCTAATCACTTGCAAAATCTCTTGTGAGTGAATTCAGATCAAAGGAAGGCATGAATTTCCTTGGTGAAGGATTTGGATGTGTAACTTGCATATGAAGAAACCAAATTTTAACAAATGAAAGTTGACCTAAACTCAAAAATCCACCAATGTCATTGTGTTTGAAATGAAATTTACACTCAAAATGAGCACTTATTTGACATGTTTTGGTCACTTAACCAATTATTTGGATTTTTCAACTTTGGATCCTTTGAAAATCTTCCTTTTCAAGCCATTTCAAACCAAGTCTTGCTATGAGCCCAATCAATCCATCATGACTTATTTGTTAGCCTAAAAACCACATTTTAAACAAGTTTCATGTTGAAAAAAAATCCATTTGACAAGTGCAAGTTGGAGATTTTGACCTATGATTGAAAATGGCCTATAATCTCACTTTACCAAAATACCCCTGACTTGTAAACCTCATAACTTGAGTTCTACAAATCAGATGGAAGACTTCTAGTACAATTTAGAAATCTAAGATCATGAGGAACAACTTTCATGTTGGTCAAAAGTTCAGGTGAAACCTGCTTCTAGGTTAAAAATAGCTTTGAAGTCATATGATTTTCACAGACAAATTTCAGAGGCATCTCAGGACTTGTAACTTGTCTGGGTCATAACTTGAGTTCTATAAATTACCTTGAGGACTTCTAGTACTAAAATTAAAGGTATTTAGATGCTCTACAAGTTTCATGTTGGCCAATGATCCATTTGAAACTTGCATCTTGACTTATGTGGTCTTGAAGTTAGGCACTAAACAGGGGATTTTACATTGAAACCCTAATTTAGCAACTTCCCACACTCTTGACTCTTCTTGACTTGATCTTGGAACAACACCACAAATTTATCATAATATCATTTCATGAACTCCATGACCTAAAAGTAGGCTTTGATATTCTTCAATTGCACAGTTGACATAGGATTGGCCCAGATGAAACCCTAATTGCTTGCACCTCAACTGTGGCTCTTGCATTTGACACAATGAATTGATTGAGCCCTGCCATGGCCCTCTAGGCATTCTATGAGCTCCATACTGTTGCACCCCAAAATTTTCTCAACGCTTTATTACCTGGTTTGTGTTTCATTTGCATTAACATTTGCATAGTTATATAAGTTGAATATCATGATATCAATCATATAGCAGGGGGTCAAGTGTGATTCTTATCAAGAGAAGCCTAGCAAGAGGTTTTATTCAAGATTGAGAAGCTATCAAAGTCATCAGGAGGTAATTTGAGTGCCTAAGGGTTTAGATGTTTGAATGTGAATCTTCTCCTAACTTGAGGATCAACTGAAGACAATCAGAGGGATGTGAAATGTTGAATATGATAAGAGGATGTGTATGGAGTTCATATAATGCCTAGAGGGCCATGGGAGAGCTCAATCAAGTCATTGTATCAGATGCAAGAGCCACAGTTGAAGTGCAAACAATTAGGGTTTCATCTAGGTCGATCCTAGGTCAACTGTGCAATTGAAGAGTATCAAAGCCTACTTTTAGGTCATGGAGTTCATGAAATGATATTATGAGAAATTTTTGGTGTTGTTCCAAGATCAAGTCAAGAAGAGTCAAGAGTGTGGGAAGTTGCTAAATTAGGGTTTCAGTGTAAAATCCTCTATTTAGTGCCTAACTTCATGACCACATAAGTCAAAATGAAAGTTTCAAATGGATCTTTGGCCAAAATGAAACTTGTAAATCATCTCAATATCTTTAATTTGAGTACTAGAAGTCCTCAAGGGGATTTATAGAACTCAAGTTATGGTCCAGACAAGTTACAAGTCCTCAGATGCCTCTGAAATTTGTCTGTGAAAATCATCTGACTTCCAAGCTATGTTTGACCTAGAAGGAGGTTTCAGCTGAACTTTTGGCCAACATGAAAGTTGATCCTCATGATCATAGCTTTCTAAATTGTACTATAAGTCTTCAATCTGATTTGTAGAACTCAAGTTATGAGGTATACAAGTCAGGGGTATTTTGGGAACGTGAGATTATAGGCCATTTTCAATCATAGGTCAAAATCTCCAACTTGCACTTGTCAAATGGATTTTTGTTCAACATGAAACTTGTTCAAAATGTGGTTTTTAGGCTAACCAAGAAGTCATGATGGATTTATTGGGCTCATAGCAAGACTTGGTTTGAATTAGTTTGAAAAAGGAAGATTTTCAAAGGATTCAAAGTTGAAAAATCCAAATTATTGGTTAAGTGACCAAAACAAGTCAAATGAGTACTTGATTTGATCAGAAATCATGTTTTAGAAACATTGGCTCTTTTAGATTTCTCAATTGACCCTTAATTCATGAGTTTTTCACTTGTTTCTTCACATATAAGCAACCTCATGGCAATTCATTCACCAAGGCAATGTGAAGGTTCTTATTGGTCTGAATCCACTCAAAAGGTGGTATGCAAGTGATTCAAAGCTTCTAATGCAAGTTGTTTAAGCAAATTCGTGCATTTGCCATATTCAAATTTTGGAGAGGTTGGATTTTTTGGATCTTCCAATTTGGGCCTGGGCTTGGACTCTAGAAGGTCCCAAACCATTCTATAAATGATCAGAAGTAGAATTGGGCAAGGGTTGGTGGTTGATTAGGGTTGAGCAGAGAGATTGACATTGGAAATTTGGAGCTTCGACTCAAAATCGTGTTTGAGATTCAGGGAGGTTTCAGATTAAATTGAAGTTGCAAGAGGTTTCTATCATCATCAGTGAAGGATTCTGGAAGTTCTTGGAGCAAAGATCGAGTCAGAACCACCTCCATTTGAAGCTTGAAACAAGGTTGGTAAATTTAAATTTTCTCTTGATCTAGCATGATGTAGACATAGATGAACATGTGGTTAGGTTCCTTATGACTTGTAGAACGATTTAGGATCCATTTGGTAGCAATTGGTGATGATCAAGAAGGTGTCACGATTTCTGTTTGGATTCAGTTATGGTTGATCTTGAGGAATCAATGCAATTGTGATAGCTTAGGATGATCAGTGTAACATGAGGAAGAGATCTATACCATTAGTTTAGGCTTTAGTGACAATCAAGAATGTGACATAGTTTAAACTGCATAAGGATTTACGAAATTCTAAGCTCATACTCGTGATCAGCATAAAATTTTGAGTAAGATCGATATAAGGTTTGAAGTTTTTGGTCACCTGCAACTTGGCCTTCACTGGAGAAGACGGTGGCGCCACCGTCTGGGCCACCGTCTGGTCTTGAAGTCTCGCCTGAGCTCAATGGAGAAGAAGACGTGATAGCCATTGGATGAGTTTGAGAGTTGGACTTAGCAGCCATATCGTGTGGCTCACGTTCAATCTGAAGATTTGCCTCCACGCCAAAATGCTCCGTTTCATTAATTGACTGGGCAGCCCAGTCAGCTCCACCTCATTGCTCACGTGGACACGCGCATCATCCTTGGATTTGTTTACTTTGTCTTCTGATCAAATGGCTCTAGTAATTCCCCGAGTTTTAATTAGTTTAATTAGTTTTTGATTTTCTTTAATTCCATTTTCTTTCTAAAATCATTTTTAATTTCATCTTTATTCAGAAAAATATGCAAAAAATGTATCCATGATACTTAGTTAATTTGTGATATTTCTAGGGTGTTAGATTTTATTTTAGTTGATTTTTTCAATTTAATTCATATTTTTCTTATTTTTGGTATTTCTTTAATTTTGCATAATTCACAGTTCTGTTTGTTGATTTTTGTTCTATTAATTGGTAAGGAGTTTTGATTTGAGCTTTTAGTATGTGTTAGGGTAGACATGTATGCTCCTTTAGGATTTGTATCAGATTTTTTCAACAATTATAGGTTCTGTTTTAGGTGAGATGTTTAGAGCCTTCCCAAACTTGTGGTTTACCTTGACATGTTTCAACTTAGGAATTTTTTAGTAGACCTAGAAGTTGAATTAGGCTTTAATATTTGAACCCTAGATTTTTAAAAAATCCAAGTTCCCCTAGGAAATTTATTAGATTTTTATAACTTGGTTTTCTATTTTAGGTAGATTTTGCAAGTTTGTGTAGCTTTTGGTGTTCTATCTTTGGTACTTTGCCTTGTTTGATCTTGTTGGTGACTTTGGGGCTTGAACTGCTTGGATTCCTTTTTGGAGGGGCTTCTGGACATCTTGTAGCTGTTGTGGCTTAGCTTGTGGAGCTTGGAGTTGAAGTTTTCTTTCTCTTTTAGGAGCTTATAAGATTAGGGTTTTAGGAAGAGCCATTAGAACTAGTCTTTCTTCTTTCATCAAACATAGAATGCATTGTTTGCTTCTATCCTCATCCCATGATGAAAAGTCCTCTTAAGGAAGCTCCATCTCTCCTTTGGAGGGATGAGTGACACGCCTTAATGAGTAGAACTTTTGAGGATGCACTTTCTTTCATGTTGGTTTCTGGTGAATTCCTTTGGTTTTCATCAGGTTTCCTAACATTGTAACTTGATCTCAATGATGATTTCTCTTCTTGTGGAGTTGGCTAGAGCTTGAAGATGAAGAATTGAATAAGCTTGAAGATAGGAGCTAGCTTGAATATGAAGATTCTTTGCTGTCAATTCAACTTTGCTGACCATAGCTGCTGTTGAAGGTTGAAGATGCTGTCTGTAGAAGACTGTTGCTGCTGCTTGGGCTGCTTCCTCTGTTTTTCTTTTGTTGTATTATCTATTTGCTTGTGTTGCCTTCCCTTAGGTTTGAGGTGGAGCTTGTCTCCCCTTGCCTATTGTTTTCTTAGGTTTGAGGTTGAGCCAGACTCCCTTGCCTCGCTTGTACTGTTGCATAGCATGCATTTTACTGTTTACTGTTTTTTGCTTGCTTTCTTTTGCTGTTTTCCCCTAGGATCTCTGATTTCCTCTGCGCAAGAGGGAATTATGATTGACATTAGGTTTTGAACCATGCATGATAACTGTAGGTAGATTCCCTTTCAACCATAGTTTTAGGGCGTCTTTCTCTTCTCATCTCGAAACAATTCAAAAGCACAGTAATAAGGTTAATTAAAGTCGTACGTTACGAGCCTTAAGCTATCTGGGAAAAGGTTGGTGGAGGGTCTCTCTCCAGTAATCTGGATGTTAGTGTGGTACCCTTTGGGTGACATACGAAGCGTTCACTCCTGGGTCATAGTCTCTAGTGCGACTGAGATTGCAAACATCCTAAAAAACAGTTCTTTCGTAAAAGACTCAAACAAACATTCAAACTCTGTTTTTGTCCTCTTGGACTTTTAATCAGGAAAACCCTTTCATAAGGAGATAAAAAACTGTCAGACAAACTCGTGTCTTCCGTAGCCCGAACTACGTTTGCTCTGATCTTTCATGCCGTATGAAAGTACGTAGGCACAAGATGCGATATCTTGGCGAGCAACCTTCCCCCCTTCTCCCGTAGTTAGGCGAACTACGTTGACTCTGATTTCTCGTTCCAGACGGGAATACGTAGGCATAAAGTGCGATACTTTGCCGAGTCATTTTATTTTCTTTCTAGACCAGACCTTTAGAGTAGATAGATAAACACACCCTTAGATAGAAAACAAGCGTGGATCCCGTCGAGTACGACGGACGTGATGGGTGCTAATACCTTCCCCTTGTGTAACCGACTCCTGAATCCAGGATTTGGTTGCGATGACCATTCCTTTCCCTCTTTGCGTTAGGTTTTCTCTGAGCATTTCCTTTCCTTCTTTTGGGATAAATAACAGACGGTGGCGACACATACACATCCTTTTCTCATATTCAACACTTCACATCCCTCTGACGGTCTTCAATTGATCCTCAAGTTAGGAGAAGATCCACATGCAAGCATCTAAACTCTTAGGCACTCAAATTACCTCCTGATGACTTTGATAACTTCTCAATCTAGAATGAGACCTCTTGCTAGGCTCCTCTTGATAAGAATCACACTTGATCCCCTGCTATATGAATGATATCATGATATGCAAATGATATAACTATGCAAATGAAACATAAACCAAGTGATAAAAAGGTTGAGCAAATTTTGGGGTGCAACACCCTGACACCAAAAGGATGTAGGAAACACTCGTATAATCTAGCATCAAAAGGATGATAGATCCATCACCAAAAGGATGATAGAGTGACACACAGACAACCCTGACACCAAAAGGATGTAGGGAATACTCGCACAATCTGGAACCAAATGGATGACATACCCATCACCAAAGGGATGATAGAGCGACACACATACAACCCTGACACCAAAAGGATGTAGGAAATACTCGCACAATCTGGCACGAAAAAGATGACAAACCCATCACCAAAAGGATGATAGAGCGACAAACACACACAACCATAACACCAAAAGGATGTAGGGAACACTCGCAAAATTTTGCACCAAAAGGACGACAAACCTATCACCAAAAGGATGATAGAGCGACAGACACACACAGTCTTGACACCAAGAGGATGTAGGGAACACTCGCACAATCTGGCACCAAAACGATGACAGACCCATCATCAAAAGGATGATAAAGCCACGCATACACAACCCTGACACCAAAAGGATGTAAGGAACACTCGCAAAATTTGACACTAAATGGATGACAGAGCGACACACGCAAAGCCCTAACACCTAAAGGATGTAGGGAACACTCGCACATTCTGGCATTAGATTGATGACAGACCCATCACCAAAAAGATGATAGAGCGACACACGCAAAGCCCTGACACCTAAAGGATGTAGGAAATACTCGTACAATATGGCACCAAAAGGATGACATACCCATCACCAAAAAGATGATAGAGCGACATACACACACAACCTTAACACCCAAAGGACGTAGGGAACACTCGCACGATCTGGCACCAAAAGGATGACAAACCCATCACCAAAAGGATGATAAAGCGACACACACACAACCCTGACACCAAAAGGATGTAAGGAACACTCGCAAAATTTGACACCAAATGGATGACAGAGCGACACACGCAAAGCCCTGACACCTAAAGGATGTAGGGAACACTCGCACAATCTGGCTTCAGATTGATGACAAACCCATCACCAAAAAGATGATAGAGCGACACACGCAAAGCCCTGACACCTAAAGGATGTAGGGAACACTCGCACAATCTGGCTTCAGATTGATGACAAACCCATCACCAAAAAGATGATAGAGCGACACACGCAAAGCCCTGACACCTAAAGGATGTAGCAAATACTCGTACAATATGGCACCAATAGGATGACATACCCATCACCAAAAAGATGATAGAGAGACATACACACACAACCCTAACACCAAAAGGATGTAGGGAACACTCGCACAATATGGAACCAAAAGGATGATAGACCCATAACCAAAAGGATGATAGAGCGACATACACAGAGCCCTGAAACCAAAAGGATGTAGGGAACACTCGCACAATCTGGCACCAAGAGGATGATAGGCCCATCACTTAAAATATGATACAGCAACACAGGGACAGCTCTGACACCAAAAGGATGTAGGGAACACTTGCAAAATCTGGCACCAAAAGTATGACAGACCCATCACTAAAAGTATGATAGAGCGACGGACGCACATAACTGTGACACCAAAAGAATGTAGGCAAAACTCGCACAATCTGGCACCAAAAGGAAGATAGTCTTATCACCAAAAGGATGATAAATCGACACATACTCAATCCTTACACAGAAGCGTGTAGGGAACACTGGCACAACCTGGCATCAAAAGGATGACAGACCTATCACCAAAAGGATGATAGAGCGACAAACATACACAACCCTGACACCAAAAGGATGAAAGACCCATCTCAAAAAGGATGATAGAGTGAGACACACACAACCCTGACACCAAAAGGATGTAGGGAACACTCGCACAATATGGCACCAAAAGGATGATAGAGCGACACACACAACCGTCACACCAAAAGGATGAAGAAAATACTCGTACAATATGGCACAAAAAGGATGGCAGACACATCACCAAAAGGATGATAGCGCGACACACACATCCCTAACACCACAAGGATGTAGGGAACACTCGAACAATTTGAAACCAAATGAATGACAGACCCATCACCAAAAGAATAATAGAGCGACACACACACATTCCTGACACCAAAAGGAAATATGGTATACTCGCACAATCTTGCACCAAAAAGATGACAAACGCATCACCAAAAGGATGATAGAGCGACACAGACATAACCATGACACCAAAGGGATGTACAAAACACTCGTTAAATTTGGCACCAAAAGGATGACAGACCCATCGCCAAAAGGATGATAGAGCGGTAGGAAGACACAACCCTTACACCAAAAGGATGTAGGGAACACTTGCACAATCTGGCACCAAAAGGATGACAGACCCATCACCAAAAGCATGATAGAGCGCACACACATAACCTTAAGACCAAAAGGATGTAGGGAACACTCGCACAATATTGGAACAAAAGGATGAAAGACCCATCACAAAAACGATGATAGCGCGACAAACACACACAACCCTGACACCAAAAAGATGTTGGGAACACTCGTACAATCTGGCACCAAAGGGATGACAGACCCATCACCAAAAGGATGATAGGGTGTGACACACACAGCCCTGACACCAAAAGGATGTAGGGAACACTCGTACAATCTGGCACCAAGAGGATTATATGCCCATCACCAAAAGGATGATAAAGCAACACAAGCACGGCTCTGACACCAAAAGGATGTAGGGAACACTTGCAAAATTTGGCATAAAAAAATGACAGACCCATCACTAAAAGGAGGATAGAGCGATAAACACACACAACCGTGACACCAAAAGGTTGTAGGGAACACTCGCACAATCTGGCACCAAAAGGAAGATAGTCCCATCACCAAAAGGATGATAAAACGACACATACACAATCCTAACACCAAAGCGTGTAGGGAACACTGGCACAATCTGGCATCAAAAGGATGACAGACCTATCACCAAAAGGATGGTGGAGCAACACACACACACAACCCTGACACCAAAAGGATGACAGACCCATCCCTAAAAGGATGATAGAGTGAGAGACACACAACCCTGACACCAAAAGGATGTTGGGAACACTCGCACCATATGGCACCAAAAGGATGACAAAACCCATCACCAAAAGGATGATAGAGCGACACACATAACCCTCACACCAAAAGGATGTTGAAATACTCGTACAATATGGCACAAAAAGGATGGCAGACACATCACCAAAAGGATGATAGCGCGACACACACACAGCCAAAACACCAAAAGGATGTAGGGAACGCTCGCACAATTTGAAACCAAATGAATGACAGACCCATCACCAAAACAATAATAGAGCGACACACACACAGCCCTGACACCAAAAGGTTGTATGGTATACTCGCACAATCTTGCACCAAAAAGATGACAGACCCATCACCAAAAGGATGATAGAGCGACACAGACATAACCATGACACTAAAAGGATGTAAAGAACACTCGTAAAATTTGTCACCAAAAGGATGACAGACCCATCGCCAAAAGGATGATAGAGCGGTAGGAAGACATAACCCTTACACAAAAGGATGTATGGAACACTTGCACAATCTGGCACCAAAAGGATGACAGACCCATCACCAAAAGGATGATAGAGCGACACACACATAGCCTTAAGACCAAAAGGATGTAGGGAACACTCGCACAATATTGGAACAAAAGGATGAAAGACCCATCACCAAAACGATGATGGCACGACAAACACACATAACGCTGACACCAAAAAGATGTTGGGAACACTCGTACAATCTGGCACCAAAGGGATGACAGACCCATCACCAAAAGGATGATAGGGTGTGACACACACAGCCCTGACACCAAAAGGATGTAGGGAACACTCGCACAAACTGGCACCAAAAGGATGATAGGCCCATCACCAAATGGATGATAAAGTAACACAAGCACAGCTCTGACACCAAAAGGATGTAGGGAACACTTGCAAAATCTGGCATAAAAAGGATGACAGACCCATTACTAAAAGGATGATAGAGCGACAAACACACACAACCGTGACACCAAAAGGTTATAGGGAACACTCGCACAATCTGGCACCAAAAGGAAGATAGTCCCATGACCAAAAGGATGATAAAACGAGACATACACAATCCTGGCACCAAAGCGTGTAGAGAACACTGGCACAATCTGGCATCAAAAGCATGACATACCTATCACCAAAAGGATGATAGAGCGACACACACACACAACCCTGACACCAAAAGGATGTAGGGAACACTCGCACATTATGGCACCAAAAGGATGACAGACTCATCACCAAAAGGATAATAGAACGACACACACAACCCTCACACCAAAAGGATTTAGAGAATACTCGTATAATATGGCACAAAAAGGATGGGAGACACATCACCAAAAGGATGATAGCGCGACACACACACAACCCTAACACCAAAAGGATGTAGGGAACACTCGCACAATTTGAAACCAAATGAATGACAGACCCATCACCAAAAGAATAATAGAGCGACACACACACACCCCTGACACCAAAAGGATGTATGGTATACTTGCACAATCTTGCACTTAAAAGATGACAGACCCATCACCTAAAGGATGATAGGGCGACACAGACATAACCATGACACCAAAAGGATGTACAGAACACTCGTAAAATTTGTCACCAAAAGGATGACTAACCCATCGCCAAAAGGACGATAGAGCCGTTGGAAGACACAACCCTTACACCAAAAGGATGTAGGGAACACTTGCACAATATGGCACCAAAAGGATGACAGACCCCTCACCAAAAGGATGATAGAGCGATACACACATAACCTTAAGACCAAAAGGATGTAGGGAACACTCGCACAATATTGGAACAAAAGGATGAAAGACCCATTACCAAAACGATGATAGTGCGACAAACACACACAACCCTGACACCAAAAAGATGTTGGGAACACTCGTACAATCTGGCACCAAAGGGATGATAGACCCATCACCAAAAGGATGATAGGGTGTGACACACACAGCCCTGACACCAAAAGGATGTAGGGAACACTCGCACAAACTGGCACCAAGAGGATGATAGGCCCATTAGAAAAAGGATGATAATGTAACATAAGCATATTCTGACACCAAAAGGATGTAGGGAATACTTGCAAAATATGGCATAAAAAGGATGACAGACCCATCACTAAAAGGATGATAGAGCGACAAACACACACAACCGTGACACCAAAAGGTTGTAGGGAACACTCGCACAATCTGGCACCAAAAGGAAGATAGTCCCATCACCAAAAGGATGATAAAACGACACATACACAATCCTGACACCAAAGCGTGTAGGGAACACTGGCACAATCTGGCATCAAAAGCATGACAGACCTATCACCAAAAGGATGATAGAGCGACACACACACACAACCCTGACACCAAAAGGATGACAGACCCATCCCTAAAAGGATGATAGAGTGAGACACACACAACCCTAACACCAAAAGGATGTAGGGAACACTCGCACAATATGACACCAAAAGGATGACAGACCCATCACCAAAAGGATGATAGAACGACACACACAACCCTCACACCAAAAGGATTTAAAGTATACTCATATAATATGGCACAAAAAGGATGGGAGACACATCACCAAAAGGATGATAGCGCGACACACACACAACCCTGACACCAAAAGGATGTAGGGAGCACTCGCATAATTTGAAACCAAATGAATGACAGACCCATCACCAAAAGAATAATAGAGCGACACACACACAACCCTGACACCAAAAGGATGTATGGTATACTCGCACAATCTTGCACCAAAATGATGACATACCCATCACCTAAAGGATGATAGGGCGACACAGACATAACCATGACACCAAAAGGATGTACAGAACACTCGTAAAATTTTTTCACCAAAAGGATGACAGACTCATCGCCAAAAGGATGATAGAGCGGTAGGAAGACACAACCCTTACACCAAAAGGATGTAGGAAACACTTGCACAATCTGGCACCAAAAGGATGGCAGACCCATCACCAAAAGGATGATAGAGCGACACACTCATAACCTTAAGACCAAAAGGATGTAGGGAACACTTGCACAATATTGGAACAAAAGGATGAAAGACCTATCACCAAAACGATGATAGCGCAACAAACACACACAACCCTGACACCAAAAAGATGTTGGGAACAATCGTACAATCTGACACCAAAGGGATGACAGACCCATCACCAAAAGGATAATAGGGTGTGACACACACATCCCTGACACCAAAAGGATGTAGGGAACACTCGCACAAACTGGCACCAAGATGATGATAGGCCCATCACCAAAAGGATGATAATGTAACACAAGCACAGCTTTGACACCAAAAGGATGTAGGGAACACTTGTAAAATCTGGCATAAAAAGGATGACAAACCCATCACTAAAAGGATGATAGAGCGACAAACACACACAACCGTGACACCAAAAGGTTGTATGGAACACTCGCACAATCTGGCACCAAAAGGAAGATAATCCCATCACCAAAAGGATGATAAAACGACACATACACAATCCTGACACCAAAGCGTGTAGGGAACACTGGAACAATCTGGCATTAAAAGGATGACAGACCTATCACCAAAAGGATGACAGAGCGACACACACACAACCCTGAAACCAAAAGGATGACAGACCCATCCCTAAACGGATGATAGAGTGAGACACACACGACCCTGACACCAAAAGGATGTAGGGAACACTCGCACAATATGGCGCCCAGAGGATGACGGACCCATCACCAAAAGGATGATAGAACGACACACACGACCCTCACACCAAAAGGATTTAGAGAATACTCGTATAATATGGCACAAAAAGGATGGGAGACACATCACCAAAAGGATGATAGCGCGACACACACACAACCCTGACACCAAAAGGATGTAGGGAACACTCGCACAATTTGAAACCAAATGAATGACAGACCCATCACCAAAAGAATAATAGAGCGACACACACACAGCCCTGACACCAAAAGGATGTATGGTATACTCGCACAATCTTGCACCAAAAAGATGACAGACTCATCACCTAAAGGACGATAGGGCGACACAGACATAACCATGACACCAAAAGGATGTACAAAACACTCGTAAAAAATTTTCACCAAAAGGATGACAGACCCATCGCCAAAAGGATGATAGAGCGGTAGGAAGACACAAACCTTACACCAAAAGGATGTAGGGAGCACTTGCACAATCTGGAACCAAAAGGATGAAAAACCCATCACCAAAAGGATGATAGAGCGACACACACATAACCTTAAGACCAAAAGGATGTAGGGAACACTCGCACAATATTGGAACAAAAGGATGAAAGACCCATTACCAAAACGATGATAGCGCGACAAACACACAAAACCCTGACACCAAAAAGATGTTGGGAACACTCGTACAATCTGGCACCAAAGGGATGACAGACCCATCACCAAAAGGATGATAGGGTGTGACACACACAACCCTGACACCAAAAGGATGTAGGGAACACTCGCACAAACTGGCACCAAAGAATGATAGGCCCATCACTAAAAGGATGATAATGTAACACAAGCACAACTTTGACACCAAAAGGATGTAGGGAACACTTGCAAAATCTGGCATAAAAAGGATGACAGACCCATCACTAAAAGGATGATAGAGCGACAAACACACACAACCGTGACACCAAAAGGTTGTATGGAACACTCGCACAATCTGGCACCAAAAGGAAGATAGTCCCATCACCAAAAGGATAATAAAATGACACATACACAATCCTGACACCAAAGCGTGTAGGGAACACTGGCACAATCTGGCATCAAAAGGATGACAGACCTATCACCAAAAGGATGATAGAGCGACATACACACACAACCCTGACCCCAAAAGGATGACAGATCCATCCCTAAAAGGATGATAGAGTGAGACACACACAACCCTGACACCAAAAGGATGTAGGGAACACTCGCACAATATGGCACCAAAAGGATGACAGACTCATCACCAAAAGGATGATAGAACGAAACACACAACCCTCACACCAAAAGGATGTAGAGAATACTCGTACAATATGGCACAAAAAGGATGGGAGAGACATCACCAAAAGAATGATAGCGCGACACACACACAACCCTGACACCAAAAGGATGTAGGGAACACTCGCACAATTTGAAACCAAATGAATGACAGACCCATCACCAAAAGAATAATAGAGCGACACATACACAACCCTGACACCAAAAGAATGTATGGTATACTCGCACAATCTTGCACTAAAAAGATGACAGACCCATCACCAAAAGGATGATAGAGCGACATGACACCAAAAGGATGTACAGAACACTCGTAAAATTTGTCACCAAAAGGATGACAGACCCATCACCAAAAGGATGATAGAGCGGTAGGAAGACACAACCCTTACACCAAAAGGATGTAGGGAACACTTACACAATCTGGCACCAAAAGGATGACAGACCCATCACCAAAAGGATGATAGAGCGACACACACATAACCTTAAGACCAAAAGGATGTAGGGAACACTCGCACAATATTGGAACAAAAGGATGAAAGACCCATCACCAAAACGATGATAGCGCGACAAACACACACAACCCTGACACCAAAAAGATGTTGGGAACACTCGTATAATCTGGCACCAAAGGGATGACAGACCCATCACCAAAAGGATGATAGGGTGTGACACACACAACCCTGACACCAAAAGGATGTAGGGAACACTCGCACAAACTGGCACCAAGAGGATGATAGGCCCATCACCAAAAGGATGATAAAGTAACACAAGCATAGCTCTGACACCAAAAGAATGTAGGGAACACTTGCAAAATCTGGCATAAAAAGGATGACAGACCCATCACTAAAAGGATGATAGAGCGACAAACACACACAACCGTGACACCAAAAGGTTGTAGGGAACACTCGCACAATCTGGCACCAAAAGGAAGATAGTCCCATCACCAAAAGGATGATAAAACAACACATACACAATCCTGACACCAAAAAGTGGTGGGAACACTGGCACAATCTGGCATCAAAAGGATGACAGACCTATCACCAAAAGGATGATAGAGCGACACACACACACAACCCTGACACCAAAAGGATGACATACCCATCCCTAAAAGGATGATAGAGTGAGACACACACAACCCTGACACCAAAAGGATGTAGGGAACACTCGCACAATATGGCACCAAAAGGATGACAGACCCATCACCAAAAGGATGATAGAACGACATACACAACCCTCACACCAAAAGGATTTAGAGAATACTCGTATAATATGGCACAAAAAGGATGGGAGACACATCACCAAAAGGATGATAGCGCGACACACACACAACCCTGACACCAAAAGGATGTTGGGAACACTCGCACAATTTGAAACCAAATGAATGACAAACCCATCACCAAAAGAATAATAGAGCGACACACACACAGCCCTGACACCAAAAGAATGTATGGTATACTCGCACAATCTTGCACCAAAAAGATGACAGACCCATCACCAAAAGGATGATAGAGCGACATGAAACCAAAAGGATGTATAGAACACTCGTAAAATTTGTCACCAAAAGGATGACAGACCCATCACCAAAAGGATGATAGAGCGGTAGGAAGACACAACCCTTACACCAAAAGGATGTAGGGAACACTTACACAATCTGGCACCAAAAGGATGACAGACCCATCACCAAAAGGATGATAGAGCGACACACGCATAACCTTAAGACCAAAAGGATGTAGGGAACACTCGCACAATATTGGAACAAAAGGATGAAAGACCCATCACCAAAACGATGATAGCGCGACAAACACACACAACCCTGACACCAAAAAGATGTTGGGAACACTCGTACAATCTGGCACCAAAGGGATGACAGACCCATCACCAAAAGGATGATAGGGTGTGACACACACAACCCTGACACCAAAAGGATGTAGGGAACACTCGCACAAACTGGCACCAAGAGGATGATAGGCCCATCACCAAAAGGATGATAAAGTAACACAAGCATAGCTCTGACACCAAAAGAATGTAGGGAACACTTGCAAAATCTGGCATAAAAAGGATGACAGACCCATCACTAAAAGGATGATAGAGCGACAAACACACACAACCGTGACACCAAAAGGTTGTAGGGAACACTCGCACAATCTGGCACCAAAAGGAAGATAGTCCCATCACCAAAAGGATGATAAAACGACACATACACAATCCTGACACCAAAGTGTGTAGGGAACACTGGCACAATCTGGCATCAAAAGGATGACAGACCTATCACCAAAAGGATGATAGAGCGACACACACACACAACCCTGACACCAAAAGGATGACAGACCCATCCCTAAAAGGATGATAGAGTGAGACACACACAACCCTGACACCAAAAGGATGTAGGGAACACTCGCACAATATGGCACCAAAAGGATGACAGACCCATCACCAAAAGGATGATAGAACGACATACACAACCCTCACACCAAAAGGATTTAGAGAATACTCGTATAATATGGCACAAAAAGGATGGGAGACACATCACCAAAAGGATGATGGCGCGACACACACACAACCCTGACACCAAAAGGATGTTGGGAACACTCGCACAATTTGAAACCAAATGAATGACAAACCCATCACCAAAAGAATAATAGAGCGACACACACACAGCCCTGACACCAAAAGAATGTATGGTATACTCGCACAATCTTGCACCAAAAAGATGACAGACCCATCACCAAAAGGATGATAGAGCGACATGAAACCAAAAGGATGTATAGAACACTCGTAAAATTTGTCACCAAAAGGATGACAGACCCATCACCAAAAGGATGATAGAGCGGTAGGAAGACACAACCCTTACACCAAAAGGATGTAGGGAACACTTACACAATCTGGCACCAAAAGGATGACAGACCCATCACCAAAAGGATGATAGAGCGACACACACATAACCTTAAGACCAAAAGGATGTAGGGAACACTCGCACAATATTGGAACAAAAGGATGAAAGACCCATCACCAAAACGATGATAGCGCGACAAACACACACAACCCTGACACCAAAAAGATGTTGGGAACACTCGTACAATCTGGCACCAAAGGGATGACAGACCCATCACCAAAAGGATGATAGGGTGTGACACACACAACCCTGACACCAAAAGGATGTAGGGAACACTCGCACAAACTGGCACCAAGAGGATGATAGGCCCATCACCAAAAGGATGATAAAGTAACACAAGCATAGCTCTGACACCAAAAGAATGTAGGGAACACTTGCAAAATCTGGCATAAAAAGGATGACAGACCCATCACTAAAAGGATGATAGAGCGACAAACACACACAACCGTGACACCAAAAGGTTGTAGGGAACACTCGCACAATCTGGCACCAAAAGGAAGATAGTCCCATCACCAAAAGGATGATAAAACGACACATACACAATCCTGACACCAAAGTGTGTAGGGAACACTGGCACAATCTGGCATCAAAAGGATGACAGACCTATCACCAAAAGGATGATAGAGCGACACACACACACAACCCTGACACCAAAAGGATGACAGACCCGTCCCTAAAAGGATGATAGAGTGAGACACACACAACCTTGACACCAAAAGGATGTAGGGAACACTCGCACAATATGGCACCAAAAGGATGACAGACCCATCACCAAAAGGATGATAGAACGACATACACAACCCTCACACCAAAAGGATTTAGAGAATACTCGTATAATATGGCACAAAAAGGATGGGAGACACATCACCAAAAGGATGATAGCGCGACACACACACAACCCTGACACCAAAAGGATGTTGGGAACACTCGCACAATTTGAAACCAAATGAATGACAAACCCATCACCAAAAGAATAATAGAGCGACACACACACAGCCCTGACACCAAAAGAATGTATGGTATACTCGCACAATCTTGCACCAAAAAGATGACAGACCCATCACCAAAAGGATGATAGAGCGACATGAAACCAAAAGGATGTATAGAACACTCGTAAAATTTGTCACCAAAAGGATGACAGACCCATCACCAAAAGGATGATAGAGCGGTAGGAAGACACAACCCTTACACCAAAAGGATGTAGGGAACACTTACACAATCTGGCACCAAAAGGATGACAGACCCATCACCAAAAGGATGATAGAGCGACACACACATAACCTTAAGACCAAAAGGATGTAGGGAACACTCGCACAATATTGGAACAAAAGGATGAAAGACCCATCACCAAAACGATGATAGCGCGACAAACACACACAACCCTGACACCAAAAAGATGTTGGGAACACTCGTACAATCTGGCACCAAAGGGATGACAGACCCATCACCAAAATGATGATAGGGTGTGACACACACAACCCTGACACCAAAAGGATGTAGGGAACACTCGCACAAACTGGAACCAAGAGGATGATAGGCCCATCACCAAAAGGATGATAAAGTAACACAAGCATAGCTCTGACACCAAAAGAATGTAGGGAACACTTGCAAAATCTGGCATAAAAAGGATGACAGACCCATCACTAAAAGGATGATAGAGCGACAAACACACACAACCGTGACACCAAAAGGTTGTAGGGAACACTCGCACAATCTGGCACCAAAAGGAAGATAATCCCATCACCAAAAGGATGATAAAATGACACATACACAATCCTGACACCAAAGTGTGTAGGGAACACTGGCACAATCTGGCATCAAAAGGATGACAGACCTATCACCAAAAGGATGATAGAGCGACACACACACACAACCCTGACACCAAAAGGATGACAGACCCATCCCTAAAAGGATGATAGAGTGAGACACACACAACCCTGACACCAAAAGGATGTAGGGAACACTCGCACAATATGGCACCAAAAGGATGACAGACCCATCACCAAAAGGATGATAGAACGACATACACAACCCTCACACCAAAAGGATTTAGAGAATACTCGTATAATATGGCACAAAAAGGATGGGAGACACATCACCAAAAGGATGATAGCGCGACACACACACAACCCTGACACCAAAAGGATGTTGGGAACACTCGCATAATTTGAAACCAAATGAATGACAAACCCATCACCAAAAGAATAATAGAGCGACACACACACAGCCCTGACACCAAAAGAATGTATGGTATACTCGCACAATCTTGCACCAAAAAGATGACAGACCCATCACCAAAAGGATGATAGAGCGACATGAAACCAAAAGGATGTATAGAACACTCGTAAAATTTGTCACCAAAAGGATGACAGACCCATCACCAAAAGGATGATAGAGCGGTAGGAAGACACAACCCTTACACCAAAAGGATGTAGGGAACACTTACACAATCTGGCACCAAAAGGATGACAGACCCATCACCAAAAGGATGATAGAGCGACACACACATAACCTTAAGACCAAAAGGATGTAGGGAACACTCGCACAATATTGGAACAAAAGGATGAAAGACCCATCACCAAAACGATGATAGCGCGACAAACACACACAACCCTGACACCAAAAAGATGTTGGGAACACTCGTACAATCTGGAACCAAAGGGATGACAGACCCATCACCAAAAGGATGATAGGGTGTGACACACACAACCCTGACACCAAAAGGATGTAGGGAACACTCGCACAAACTGGCACCAAAGAATGATAGGCCCATCACCAAAAGGATGATAAAGTAACACAAGCATAGCTCTGACACCAAAAGAATGTAGGGAACACTTGCAAAATCTGGCATAAAAAGGATGACAGACCCATCACTAAAAGGATGATAGAGCGACAAACACACACAACCGTGACACCAAAAGGTTGTAGGGAACACTCGCACAATCTGGCACCAAAAGGAAGATAGTCCCATCACCAAAAGGATGATAAAACGACACATACACAATCCTGACACCAAAGTGTGTAGGGAACACTGGCACAATCTGGCATCAAAAGGATGACAGACCTATCACCAAAAGGATGATAGAGCGACACACACACACAACCCTGACACCAAAAGGATGACAGACACATCCCTAAAAGGATGATAGAGTGAGACACACACAACCCTGACACCAAAAGGATGTAGGGAACACTCGCACAATATGGCACCAAAAGGATGATAGACCCATCACCAAAAGGATGATAGAACGACACACACAACCCTCACACCAAAAGGATTTAGAGAATACTCGTATAATATGGCACAAAAAGGATGGGAGACACATCACCAAAAGGATGATAGCGCGACACACACACAACCCTGACACCAAAAGGATGTTGGGAACACTCGCACAATTTGAAACCAAATGAATGACATACCCATCACCAAAAGAATAATAGAGAGACACACACACAGCCCTGACACCAAAAGAATGTATGGTATACTCGCACAATCTTGCACCAAAAAGATGACAGACCCATCACCAAAAGGATGATAGAGCGACATGACACCAAAAGGATGTACAGTACACTTGTAAAATTTGTCAGCAAAAGGATGACAGACCCATCGCCAAAAGGATGATAGAGCGGTAGGAAGACACAACCCTTACACCAAAAGGATGTAGGGAACACTTACACAATCTGGCACCAAAAGGATGACAGACCCATCACCAAAAGGATGATAGAGCGACACACACATAACCTTAAGACCAAAAGGATGTATGGAACACTCGTACAATATTGGAACAAAAGGATGAAAGACCCATCACCAAAACGATGATAGCGCGACAAACACACACAACCCTGACACCAAAAAGATGTTGGGAACACTCGTACAATCTGGCACCAAAGGCATGACAGACCCATCACCAAAAGGATGATAGGGTGTGACACACACAACCCTGACACCAAAAGGATGTAGGGAACACTCGCACAAACTGGCACCAAGAGGATGATAGGCCCATCACCAAAAGGATGATAAAGTAACACAAGCATAGCTCTGACACCAAAAGGATGTAGGGAACACTTGCAAAATCTGGCATAAAAAGGATGACAGACCCATCACTAAAAGGATGATAGAGCGAGAAACACACACAACCGTGACACCAAAAGGTTGTAGGGAACACTCGCACAATCTGGCACCAAAAGGAAGATAGCCCCATCACCAAAAGGATGATAAAACGACACATACACAATCCTGACACCAAAGTGTGTAGGGAACACTGGAACAATCTGGCATCAAAAGGATGACAGACCTATCACCAAAAGGATGATAGAGCGACACACACACACAACCCTGACACCAAAAGGATGACAGACCCATCCCTAAAAGGATGATAGAGTGAGACACACACAACCCTGACACCAAAAGGATGTAGGGAACACTCGCACAATATGGCACGAAAAGGATGACAGACCAATCACCAAAAGGATGATAGAAAGACACACACAACCCTCACACCAAAAGGATTTAGAGAATACTAGTATAATATGGCACAAAAAGGATGGGAGACACATCACCAAAAGGATGATAGCGCGACACACACACAACCCTGACACCAAAAGGATGTAGGGAACACTCGCACAATTTGAAACCAAATGAATGACAGACCCATCACCAAAAGAATAATAGAGCGACACACACACAGCCCTGGCACCAAAAGAATGTATGGTATACTCGCACAATCTTGCACCAAAAAGAAGACAGACCCATCACCAAAAGGATGAATGAGCGACATGACACCAAAAGGATGTAGAGAACACTCGTAAAATTTGTCACCTAAAGGATGACAGAACCATCGCCAAAAGGATGATAGAGCGGTTGGAAGACACAACCCTTACACCAAAAGGATATAGGGAACACTTGCACAATCTGGCACCAAAAGGATGACAGACCCATCACCAAAAGGATGATAGAGCGACACACACATAACCTTAAGACCAAAAGGATGTATGGAACACTCGTACAATATTGGAACAAAAGGATGAAAGAATCATCACCAAAACGATGATAGCGCGACAAACACACACAACCCTGACACCAAAAAGATGTTGGGAACACTCGTACAATCTGGCACCAAAGGGATGACAGACCCATCACCAAAAGGATGATAGGGTGTGACACACACAACCCTGACACCAAAAGGATGTAGGGAACACTCGCACAATATGGCACCAAAAGGATGACAGACCCATCACCAAAAGGATGATAGAACGACACACACAACCCTCACACCAAAAGGATTTAGAGAATACTCGTATAATATGGCACAAAAAGGATGGGAGACACATCACCAAAAGGATGATAGCGCGACACACACACAACCCTGACACCAAAAGGATGTTGGGAACACTCGCACAATTTGAAACCAAATGAATGACAGACCCATCACCAAAAGAATAATAGAGAGACACACACACAACCCTGACACCAAAAGAATATATGGTATACTCGCACAATCTTGCACCAAAAAGATGACAGACCCATCACCAAAAGGATGATAGAGCGACATGACACCAAAAGGATGTAAAGTACACTTGTAAAATTTGTCACCAAAAGGATGACAGACCCATCGCCAAAAGGATGATAGAGCGGTAGGAAGACACAACCCTTACACCAAAAGGATGTAGGGAACACTTACACAATCTGGCACCAAAAGGATGACAGACCCATCACCAAAAGGATGATAGAGCGACACACACATAACCTTAAGACCAAAAGGATGTATGGAACACTCGTACAATATTCGAACAAAAGGATGAAAGACCCATCACCAAAACGATGATAGCGCGACAAACCCACACAACCCTGACACCAAAAAGATGTTGGGAACACTCGTACAATCTGGCACCAAAGGGATGACAGACCCATCACCAAAAGGATGATAGGGTGTGACACACACAACCCTGACACCAAAAGGATGTAGGGAACACTCGCACAAACTGGCACCAAGAGGATGATAGGTTCATCACCAAAAGGATGATAAAGTAACACAAGCATAGCTCTGACACCAAAAGGATGTAGGGAACACTTGCAAAATCTGGCATAAAAAGGATGACAGACCCATCACTAAAAGGATGATAGAGCGAGAAACACACACAACCGTGACACCAAAAGGTTGTAGGGAACACTCGCACAATCTGGCACCAAAAGGAAGATAGCCCCATCACCAAAAGGATGATAAAACGACACATACACAATCCTGACACCAAAGTGTGTAGGGAACACTGGAACAATATGGCATCAAAAGGATGACAGACCTATCACCAAAAGGATGATAGAGCGACACACACACACAACCCTGACACCAAAAGGATGACAGACCCATCCCTAAAAGGATGATAGAGTGAGACACACACAACCCTGACACCAAAAGGATGTAGGGAACACTCGCACAATATGGCACGAAAAGGATGACAGACCAATCACCAAAAGGATGATAGAAAGACACACACAACCCTCACACCAAAAGGATTTAGAGAATACTAGTATAATATGGCACAAAAAGGATGGGAGACACATCACCAAAAGGATGATAGCTCGACACACACACAACCCTGACACCAAAAGGATGTAGGGAACACTCGCACAATTTGAAACCAAATGAATGACAGACCCATCACCAAAAGAATAATAGAGCGACACACACACAGCCCTGGCACCAAAAGAATGTATGGTATACTCGCACAATCTTGCACACAAAAGAAGACAGACCCATCACCAAAAGGATGAATGAGCGACATGACACCAAAAGGATGTAGAGAACACTCGTAAAATTTGCCACCTAAAGGATGACAGAACCATCGCCAAAAGGATGATAGAGCGGTTGGAAGACACAACCCTTACACCAAAAGGATATAGGGAACACTTGCACAATCTGGCACCAAAAGGATGACAGACCCATCACCAAAAGGATGATAGAGCGACATACACATAACCTTAAGACCAAAAGGATGTATGGAACACTCGTACAATATTGGAACAAAAGGATGAAAGAATCATCACCAAAATGATGATAGCGCGACAAACACACACAACCCTGACACCAAAAAGATGTTGGGAACACTCGTACAATCTGGCACCAAAGGGATGACAGACCCATCACCAAAAGGATGATAGGGTGTGACACACACAACCCTGACACCAAAAGGATGTAGGGAACACTCGCACAATATGGCACCAAAAGGATGACAGACCCATCACCAAAAGGATGATAGAACGACACACACAACCCTCACACCAAAAGGATTTAGAGAATACTCGTATAATATGGCACAAAAAGGATGGGAGACACATCACCAAAAGGATGATAGCGCGACACACACACAACCCTGACACCAAAAGGATGTTGGGAACACTCGCACAATTTGAAACCAAATGAATGACAGACCCATCACCAAAAGAATAATAGAGAGACACACACACAACCCTGACACCAAAAGAATGTATGGTATACTCGCACAATCTTGCACCAAAAAGATGACAGACCCATCACCAAAAGGATGATAGAGCGACATGACACCAAAAGGATGTACAGTACACTTGTAAAATTTGTCACCAAAAGGATGACAGACCCATCGCCAAAAGGATGATAGAGCGGTAGGAAGACACAACCCTTACACCAAAAGGATGTAGGGAACACTTACACAATCTGGCACCAAAAGGATGACAGACCCATCACCAAAAGGATGATAGAGCGACACACACATAACCTTAAGACCAAAAGGATGTATGGAACACTCGTACAATATTGGAACAAAAGGATGAAAGACCCATCACCAAAACGATGATAGCGCGACAAACACACACAACCCTGACACCAAAAAGATGTTGGGAACACTCGTACAATCTGGCACCAAAGGGATGACAGACCCATCACCAAAAGGATGATAGGGTGTGACACACACAACCCTGACACCAAAAGGATGTAGGGAACACTCGCACAAACTGGCACCAAGAGGATGATAGGCCCATCACCAAAAGGATGATAAAGTAACACAAGCATAGCTCTGACACCAAAAGGATGTAGGGAACACTTGCAAAATCTGGCATAAAAAGGATGACAGACCCATCACTAAAAGGATGATAGAGCGAGAAACACACACAACCGTGACACCAAAAGGTTGTAGGGAACACTCGCACAATCTGGCACCAAAAGGAAGATAGCCCCATCACCAAAAGGATGATAAAACGACACATACACAATCCTGACACCAAAGTGTGTAGGGAACACTGGAACAATCTGGCATCAAAAGGATGACAGACCTATCACCAAAAGGATGATAGAGCGACACACACACACAACCCTGACACCAAAAGGATGACATACCCATCCCTAAAAGGATGATAGAGTGAGACACACACAACCCTGACACCAAAAGGATGTAGGGAACACTCGCACAATATGGCACCAAAAGGATGACAGACCAATCACCAAAAGGATGATAGAAAGACACACACAACCCTCACACCAAAAGGATTTAGAGAATACTAGTATAATATGGCACAAAAAGGATGGGAGACACATCACCAAAAGGATGATAGCGCAACACACACACAACCCTGACACCAAAAGGATGTAGGGAACACTCGCACAATTTGAAACTAAATGAATGACAGACCCATCACCAAAAGAATAATAGAGCGACACACACACAGCCCTGGCACCAAAAGAATGTATGGTATACTCGCACAATCTTGCACCAAAAAGAAGACAGACCCATCACCAAAAGGATGAATGAGCGACATGACACCAAAAGGATGTACAGGTTACTCGTAAAATTTGTCACCAAAAGGATGACAGACCTATCGCCAAAAGGATGATAGAGCGGTAGGAAGACACAACCCTTACACCAAAAGGATGTAGGGAACACTTGCACAATCAGGCACCAAAAGGATGACAGACCCATCACCAAAAGGATGATAGAGCGACACACACATAACCTTAAGACCAAAAGGATGTATGGAACACTCGTACAATATTGGAACAAAAGGATGAAAGACCCATCACCAAAACGATGATAGCGCGACAAACACACACAACCCTGACACCAAAAAGATGTTGGGAACACTCGTACAATCTGGCACCAAAGGGATGACAGACCCATCACCAAAAGGATGATAGGGTGTGACACACACAACCCTGACACCAAAAGGATGTAGGGAACACTCGCACAAACTGGCACCAAGAGGATGATAGGCCCATCACCAAAAGGATGATAAAGTAACACAAGCATAGCTCTGACACCAAAAGGATGTAGGGAACACTTGCAAAATCTGGCATAAAAAGGATGACAGACCCATCACTAAAAGGATGATAGAGCGACAAACACACACAACCGTGACACCAAAAGGTTGTAGGGAACACTCGCACAATCTGGCACCAAACGGAAGATAGCCCCATCACCAAAAGGATGATAAAACGACACATACACAATCCTGACACCAAAGTGTGTAGGGAACACTGGAACAATCTGGCATCAAAAGGATGACAGACCTATCACCAAAAGGATGATAGAGCGACACACACACACACAACCCTGACACCAAAAGGATGACAGACCCATCCCTAAAAGGATGATAAAGTGAGACACACACAACCCTGACACCAAAAGGATGTAGGGAACACTCGTACAATATGGCACCAAAAGGCTGACAGACCCATCACCAAAAGGATGATAGAACGACACACACAACCCTCACACCAAAAGGATTTAGAGAATACTAGTATAATATGGCACAAAAAAGATGGGAGACACATCACCAAAAGGATGATAGCGCGACACACACACAACCCTGACACCAAAAGGATGTAGGGAACACTCGCACAATTTGAAACCAAATGAATGACAGACCCATCACCAAAAGAATAATAGAGCGACACACACACATCCCTGGCACCAAAAGAATGTATGGTATACTCGCACAATCTTGCACTAAAAAGAAGACAGACCCATCACCAAAAGGATGAATGACCGACATGACACCAAAAGGATGTACAGAACACTCGTAAAATTTGTCACCTAAAGGATGACAGACCCATCGCCAAAAGGATGATAGAGCGGTAGGAAGACACAACCCTTACACCAAAAGGATGTAGGGAACACTTGCACAATCTGGCACCAAAAGGATGACAGACCCATCACCAAAAGGATGATAGAGCGACACACACATAACCTTAAGACCAAAAGGATGTAGGGAATACTCGCATAATATTGGAACAAAAGTATGAAAGACCCATCACCAAAACGATGATAGCGCGACAAACACACGCAACCCTGACACCAAAAAGATTTTGGGAACACTCGTACAATCTGGCACCAAAGGGATGACAGACCCATCACCAAAAGGATGATAGGGTGTGACACACACAACCCTGACACCAAAAGGATGTAGGGAACACTCGCACAAACTGGCACCAAAAGGATGACAGACCCATCACCAAAAGGATGATAGAACGACACACACAACCCTCACACCAAAAGGATTTAGAGAATACTCGTATAATATGGCACAAAAAGGATGGGAGACACATCACCAAAAGGATGATAGCGCGACACACACACAACCCTGACACCAAAAGGATGTTGGGAACACTCGCACAATTTGAAACCAAATGAATGACAGACCCATCACCAAAAGAATAATAGAGAGACACACACACAACCCTGACACCAAAAGAATGTATGGTATACTCGCACAATCTTGCACCAAAAAGATGACAGACCCATCACCAAAAGGATGATAGAGCGACATGACACCAAAAGGATGTACAGTACACTTGTAAAATTTGTCACCAAAAGGATGACAGACCCATCGCCAAAAGGATGATAGAGCGGTAGGAAGACACAACCCTTACACCAAAAGGATGTAGGGAACACTTACACAATCTGGCACCAAAAGGATGACAGACCCATCACCAAAAGGATGATAGAGCGACACACACATAACCTTAAGACCAAAAGGATGTATGGAACACTCGTACAATATTGGAACAAAAGGATGAAAGACCCATCACCAAAACGATGATAGCGCGACAAACACACACAACCCTGACACCAAAAAGATGTTGGGAACACTCGTACAATCTGGCACCAAAGGGATGACAGACCCATCACCAAAAGGATGATAGGGTGTGACACACACAACCCTGACACCAAAAGGATGTAGGGAACACTCGCACAAACTGGCACCAAGAGGATGATAGGCCCATCACCAAAAGGATGATAAAGTAACACAAGCATAGCTCTGACACCAAAAGGATGTAGGGAACACTTGCAAAATCTGGCATAAAAAGGATGACAGACCCATCACTAAAAGGATGATAGAGCGAGAAACACACACAACCGTGACACCAAAAGGTTGTAGGGAACACTCGCACAATCTGGCACCAAAAGGAAGATAGCCCCATCACCAAAAGGATGATAAAACGACACATACACAATCCTGACACCAAAGTGTGTAGGGAACACTGGAACAATCTGGCATCAAAAGGATGACAGACCTATCACCAAAAGGATGATAGAGCGACACACACACACAACCCTGACACCAAAAGGATGACAGACCCATCCCTAAAAGGATGATAGAGTGAGACACACACAACCCTGACACCAAAAGGATGTAGGGAACACTCGCACAATATGGCACCAAAAGGATGACAGACCAATCACCAAAAGGATGATAGAAAGACACACACAACCCTCACACCAAAAGGATTTAGAGAATACTAGTATAATATGGCACAAAAAGGATGGGAGACACATCACCAAAAGGATGATAGCGCAACACACACACAACCCTGACACCAAAAGGATGTAGGGAACACTCGCACAATTTGAAACTAAATGAATGACAGACCCATCACCAAAAGAATAATAGAGCGACACACACACAGCCCTGGCACCAAAAGAATGTATGGTATACTCGCACAATCTTGCACCAAAAAGAAGACAGACCCATCACCAAAAGGATGAATGAGCGACATGACACCAAAAGGATGTACAGGTTACTCGTAAAATTTGTCACCAAAAGGATGACAGACCTATCGCCAAAAGGATGATAGAGCGGTAGGAAGACACAACCCTTACACCAAAAGGATGTAGGGAACACTTGCACAATCTGGCACCAAAAGGATGACAGACCCATCACCAAAAGGATGATAGAGCGACACACACATAACCTTAAGACCAAAAGGATGTATGGAACACTCGTACAATATTGGAACAAAAGGATGAAAGACCCATCACCAAAACGATGATAGCGCGACAAACACACACAACCCTGACACCAAAAAGATGTTGGGAACACTCGTACAATCTGGCACCAAAGGGATGACAGACCCATCACCAAAAGGATGATAGGGTGTGACACACACAACCCTGACACCAAAAGGATGTAGGGAACACTCGCACAAACTGGCACCAAGAGGATGATAGGCCCATCACCAAAAGGATGATAAAGTAACACAAGCATAGCTCTGACACCAAAAGGATGTAGGGAACACTTGCAAAATCTGGCATAAAAAGGATGACAGACCCATCACTAAAAGGATGATAGAGCGACAAACACACACAACCGTGACACCAAAAGGTTGTAGGGAACACTCGCACAATCTGGCACCAAAAGGAAGATAGCCCCATCACCAAAAGGATGATAAAACGACACATACACAATCCTGACACCAAAGTGTGTAGGGAACACTGGAACAATCTGGCATCAAAAGGATGACAGACCTATCACCAAAAGGATGATAGAGCGACACACACACACAACCCTGACACCAAAAGGATGACAGACCCATCCCTAAAAGGATGATAAAGTGAGACACACACAACCCTGACACCAAAAGGATGTAGGGAACACTCGTACAATATGGCACCAAAAGGCTGACAGACCCATCACCAAAAGGATGATAGAACGACACACACAACCCTCACACCAAAAGGATTTAGAGAATACTAGTATAATATGGCACAAAAAAGATGGGAGACACATCACCAAAAGGATGATAGCGCGACACACACACAACCCTGACACCAAAAGGATGTAGGGAACACTCGCACAATTTGAAACCAAATGAATGACAGACCCATCACCAAAAGAATAATAGAGCGACACACACACATCCCTGGCACCAAAAGAATGTATGGTATACTCGCACAATCTTGCACTAAAAAGAAGACAGACCCATCACCAAAAGGATGAATGACCGACATGACACCAAAAGGATGTACAGAACACTCGTAAAATTTGTCACCTAAAGGATGACAGACCCATCGCCAAAAGGATGATAGAGCGGTAGGAAGACACAACCCTTACACCAAAAGGATGTAGGGAACACTTGCACAATCTGGCACCAAAAGGATGACAGACCCATCACCAAAAGGATGATAGAGCGACACACACATAACCTTAAGACCAAAAGGATGTAGGGAATACTCGCATAATATTGGAACAAAAGTATGAAAGACCCATCACCAAAACGATGATAGCGCGACAAACACACGCAACCCTGACACCAAAAAGATTTTGGGAACACTCGTACAATCTGGCACCAAAGGGATGACAGACCCATCACCAAAAGGATGATAGGGTGTGACACACACAACCCTGACACCAAAAGGATGTACGGAACACTCGCACAAACTGGCACCAAGAGGATGATAGGCCCATCACCAAAAGCATGATAAAGTAACACAAGCACAGCTCTGACACCAAAAGGATGTAGGGAACACTTGCAAAATCTGGCATAAAAAGGATGACAGACCCATCACTAAAAGGATGATAGAGCGACAAACGCACACAATCGTGACACCAAAAGTTTGTAGGGAACACTCGCACAATCTGGCACCAAAAGGAAGATAGTCCCATCACCAAAAGGATGATAAAACGACACATACACAATCCTGACACCAAAGTGTGTAGGGAACACTGGCACAATCTGGCATCAAAAGGATGACAGACCTATCACCAAAAGGATGATAGAGCGACACACACAAACAAACCTAACACCAAAAGGATGACAGACCCATCCCTAAAAGGATGATAGAGTGAGACACACACAACCCAGACACTAAAAGGATGTAGGGAACACTCACACAATATGGCACCAAAACGATGACAGACCCATCACCAAAAGGATGATAGAACGACACACACAACCCTCACACCAAAAGGATTTAGAGAATACTCGTATAATATGGCACAAAAAGGATGGGAGACACATCACCAAAAGGATGATAGCGCGACACACACACAACCCTGACACCAAAAGGATGTAGGGAACACTCGCACAATTTGAAAAAAATGAATGACAGACCCATCACCAAAAGAATAATAGAGCGACACACACACAACCTTGACACCAAAAGAATGTATGGTATACTCGCACAATCTTGCACCAAAAAGATGACATACCCATCACCTAAAGGATGATAGGGCGACACAGACATGACCATGACACCAAAAGGATGTACAGAACACTCGTAAGATTTTTTCACCAAAAGGATGACAGACCCATCACCAAAAGGATGATAGAGCGGTAGGAAGACACAACCCTTACACCAAAAGGATGTAGTGAACACTTGCACAATCTGGCACCAAAAGGATGACAGACCCATCACCAAAAGGATGATAGAGCGACACACACATAACCTTAAGACCAAAAGGATGTAGGGAACACTCGCACAATATTGGAACAAAAGGATGAAAGACCCATCACCAAAACGATGATAGCGCGACAAACACACACAACCCTGACACCAAAAAGATGTTGGGAACAATCGTACAATCTGGCACCAAAGGGATGACAGACCCATCACCAAAAGGATAATAGGGTGTGACACACACAGCCCTGACACCAAAAGGATGTAGGGAACACTCGTACAAACTGGAACCAAGATGATGATAGGCCCATCACCAAAAGGATGATAATGTAACACAAGCACAGCTCTGACACCAAAAGGATGTAGGGAACACTTGCAAAATCTGGCATAAAAAGGATGACAGACCCATCACTAAAAGGATGATAGAGCGACAAACACACACAACCGTGACACCAAAAGGTTGTATGGAACACTCGCACAATCTGGCACCAAAAGGAAGATAATCCCATCACCAAAAGGATGATAAAACGACACATACACAATCCTGACACCAAAGCGTGTGGGGAACACTGACACAATCTGGCATCAAAAGGATGGCAGACCTATCACCAAAAGGATGATAGAGCGACACACACACACAACCCTGACACCAAAAGGATGACAGACCCATCCCTAAAAGGATGATAGAGTGAGACACACACGACCCTGACACCAAAAGGATGTAGGGAACACTCGCACAATATGGCGCAAAGAGGATGACGGACCCATCACCAAAAGGATGATAGAACGACACACACAACCCTCACACCAAAAGGATTTAGAGAATACTCGTATAATATGGCACAAAAAGGATGGGAGACACATCACCAAAAGGATGATAGCGCGACACACACACAACCCTGACACCAAAAGGATGTAGGGAACACTCGCACAATTTGAAACCAAATGAATGACAGACCCGTCAGCAAAAGAATAATAGAGCGACACACACACAGCCCTGACACCAAAAGAATGTATAGTATACTCGCACAATCTTGCACGAAAAAGATGACAGACCCATCACCAAAAGGATGATAGACCGACACAGACATAACCATGACACCAAAAGGATGTACAGAACACTCATAAAATTTGTCACCAAAAGGATGACAGACCCATCGCCAAAAGGATGATAGAGCGGTAGGAAGACACAACCCTTACACCAAAAGGATGTAGGGAACACTTGCACAATCTGGCACCAAAAGGATGACAGACCCATCACCAAAAGGATGATAGAGCGACACACACATAACCTTAAGACCAAAAGGATGTAGGGAACACTCGCACAATATTGGAACAAAAGGATGAAAGACCCATCACCAAAACGATGATAGCCTGACAAACACACACAACCCTGACACCAAAAAGATGTTGGGAACACTCGTACAATCTGGCACCAAAGGGATGACAGACCCATCACCAAAAGGATGATAGGGTGTGACACACACAACCCTGACACCAAAAGGATGTAGGGAACACTCGCACAAACTGGCACCAAGAGGATGATAGGCCCATCACCAAAAGGATGATAAAGTAACACAAGCACAGCTCTGACACCAAAAGGATGTAGGGAACACTTGCAAAATCTGGCATAAAAAGGATGACAGACCCATCACTAAAAGGATGATAGAGCGGCAAACACACACAACCGTGACACCAAAAGGTTGTGGGGAAAACTCGTACAATCTGGCACCAAAAGGAAGATAGTCCCATCACCAAAAGGATGATAAAACGACACATACACAATCCTGACACCAAAGTGTGTAGGGAACACTGGCACAATCTGGCATCAAAAGATGACAGACCTATCACCAAAAGGATGATAGAGCGACACACACAAACAAACCTAACACCAAAAGGATGACAGACCCATCCCTAAAAGGATGATAGAGTGAGACACACACAACCCAGACACTAAAAGGATGTAGGGAACACTCGCACAATATGGCACCAAAAGGATGACAGACCCATCACCAAAAGGATGATAGAACGACACACACAACCCTCACACCAAAAGGATTTAGAGAATACTCGTATAATATGGCACAAAAAGGATGGGAGACACATCACCAAAAGGATGATAGCGCGACACACACACAACCCTGACACCAAAAGGATGTAGGGAACACTCGCACAACTTGAAAAAAATGAATGACAGACCCATCACCAAAAGAATAATAGAGCGACACACACACAACCTTCACACCAAAAGAATGTATGGTATACTCGCACAATCTTGCACCAAAAAGATGACATACCCATCACCTAAAGGATGATAGGGCGACACAGACATAACCATGACACCAAAAGGATGTACAGAACACTCGTAAGATTTTTTCACCAAAAGGATGACAGACCCATCACCAAAAGGATGATAGAGCGGTAGGAAGACACAACCCTTACACCAAAAGGATGTAGGGAACACTTACACAATCTGGCACCAAAAGGATGACAGACCCATCACCAAAAGGATGATAGAGCGACACACACATAACCTTAAGACCAAAAGGATGTAGGGAACACTCGCACAATATTGGAACAAAAGGATGAAAGACCCATCACCAAAACGATGATAGCGCGACAAACACACACAACCCTGACACCAAAAAGATGTTGGGAACAATCGTACAATCTGGCACCAAAGGGATGACAGACCCATCACCAAAAGGATAATAGGGTGTGACACACACAGCCCTGACACCAAAAGGATGTAGGGAACACTCGCACAAACTGGAACCAAGATGATGATAGGCCCATCACCAAAAGGATGATAATGTAACACAAGCACAACTCTGACACCAAAAGGATGTAGGGAACACTTGCAAAATCTGGCATAAAAAGGATGACAGACCCATCACTAAAAGGATGATAGAGCGACAAACACACACAACCGTGACACCAAAAGGTTGTATGGAACACTCGCACAATCTTGCACCAAAAGGAAGATAATCCCATCACCAAAAGGATGATAAAACGACACATACACAATCCTGACACCAAAGCGTGTAGGGAACACTGGCACAATCTGGCATCAAAAGGATGGCAGACCTATCACCAAAAGGATGATAGAGCGACACACACACACAACCCTGATACCAAAAGGATGATAGACCCATCCCTAAAAGGATGATAGAGTGAGACACACACGACCCTGACACCAAAAGGATGTAGGGAACACTCGCACAATATGGCGCCAAGAGGATGACGGACCCATCACCAAAAGGATGATAGAACGACACACACAACCCTCACAGCAAAAGGATTTAGAGAATACTCGTATAATATGGCACAAAAAGGATGGGAGACACATCACCAAAAGGATGATAGCGCGACACACACACAACCCTGACACCAAAAGGATGTAGGGAACACTCGCACAATTTGAAACCAAATGAATGACAGACCCATCAGTCAAAGAATAATAGAGCGACACACACACAACCCTGACACCAAAAGAATGTATAGTATACTCGCACAATCTTGCACGAAAAAGATGACAGACCCATCACCAAAAGGATGATAGACCGACACAGACATAACCATGACACCAAAAGGATGTACAGAACACTCGTAAAATTTGTCACCAAAAGGATGACAGACCCATCGCCAAAAGGATGATAGAGCGGTAGGAAGACACAACCCTTACACCAAAAGGATGTAGGGAACACTTGCACAATCTGGCACCAAAAGGATGACAGACCCATCACCAAAAGGATGATAGAGCGACACACACATAACCTTAAGACCAAAAGGATGTAGGGAACACTCGCACAATATTGGAACAAAAGGATGCAAGACCCATCACCAAAACGATGATAGCCTGACAAACACACACAACCCTGACACCAAAAAGATGTTGGGAACACTCGTACAATCTGGCACCAAAGGGATGACAGACCCATCACCAAAAGGATGATAGGGTGTGACACACACAACCCTGACACCAAAAGGATGTAGGGAACACTCGCACAAACTGGCACCAAGAGGATGATAGGCCCATCACCAAAAGGATGATAAAGTAACACAAGCACAGCTCTGACACCAAAAGGATGTAGGGAACACTTGCAAAATCTGGCATAAAAAGGATGACAGACCCATCACTAAAAGGATGATAGAGCGGCAAACACACACAACCGTGACACCAAAAGGTTGTGGGGAAAACTCGTACAATCTGGCACCAAAAGGAAGATAGTCCCATCACCAAAAGGATGATAAAACGACACATACACAATCCTGACACCAAAGTGTGTAGGGAACACTGGCACAATCTGGCATCAAAAGGATGACAGACCTATCACCAAAAGGATGATAGAGCGACACACACACACAACCCTGACACCAAAAGGATGACAGACCCATCCCTAAAAGGATGATAGAGTGAGACTTAGGTTTTTCCTTTCTTTAACCTTTCCTTCAGATAAATCAAAGACCGGTTGTAAATGAATTAAGATTCAAGTTAATCAATAGCTTGACATCCAAATTTCACCGCAACAGATGTCTTTGCTTAGGCTACCACAAGTTGGTAGTAGGTTATCCTTCCAGTTCAAGATTCTTGCCCGTTGTTTGAACTGCCACATTCCCGATGATAAGTGCTATAGATTTTTATTTTGATGGAGACACCATACGTTTAAGCTATCCCCATGGGAGGTTTTTTGTCGTTTCCCCCGGTGGAGTCAAATCTTTTCCCGTGGAGTTTTGCTTTGCCGAGGTTGGTTCACGCCGGTCTCTCTTTTCCGTTGTTCGAGTGTTTTCTGTATATAGTTATCCCCCTGTGACATCATTCCCTACAGGATCTTCGCCTTGCATTTCATATCATATCATTGCATACCATATGCATCTTGTGGCATCTTAGGGCCAAAATTTTGTGCATGTTTGCATTTAAGCCTCTTCTATCATGTCGAGACGAAGATCCCAATCTCCATATCTCCGGATAGAAGTAACTTAAATAGGGGCATCTGTCACACCCTATTTTTTAAATCTAAGAACCCCACCCCTTTTGTGTATCATCTTGCATACCTGAATGCTTTATTACTGACAGGTTTGTGCGGAGACATTGGTTTAAAATTAGCAATCGCTCTCACAGCCTAATACTTCAAGATGTAACCAATAGATCCTAATTCAAAAAGCCTCTGGGTTTTTGGGTAGTTTGAATATTTTTGTTCCATTAAAGTTAGTTCAACAATTTCTCTCATGAAACTAAGATTTGAATTCGTCAATCATGGGTACATCCCATCACCATTAACTTGTCAAAGATACTTTAAGATCAAGATGCTAGATTTCTCAAGTCGTTCCTTCGTCAAGAGCATCATATGAAAGAACTTATTAGATAAGAGACTTGTTTAACTAAAGTGCGAAGTACGAGTCGCGATTAAGAAATGAACTTGCGGATTTTCCTGAATGCAAGATAGTGTGGTTCGAAATGGTATGGCTTATGGTTTCCATATGGCATCAAATTTATTCAAAGCGTCTTGAGTTCAAATGGTAAGATGAATCCAGAACTAAACATGCTAAAAAAGATTCACAAAGATCAAGCACAAAACTCAAATCGCAAACTCAAAGTTGACTTCCAAATTTCAAAGTACATGAGCGACAAAATTCCTCGATTGAACTTAAAAGGTCAAAGAGCAAGGCTTTTCTACTAATTTCATCAACAAGGTAGAGTAAGATATGTGATCTCATGGTGATACTCCAGGGATCTTCATACAAAAATGGCATGGTATTTTAAATATAATGAAGCTTGAAGCATATCTCTTTCTCTTTTAATACCAAGGATATTCAACAAATTGGAAAAATTACATTGTAAAGACAGCATAACATTTTAAATACATAATAATGGCAAACAGAGGAAGAACAGAGAATAAAATGTCTTAAACTTCAATGCTACTAAGGAATTATGATATGGAAATAGATGCCGCTTTAGTCAAATACTGGTCACGGTTAATAACGCAAGCATGACAAGTAAGGAAGCTGCTCCTAATCATAATTTGCACATCTTATCAAAGGCCTCGCCAAAGCTTCCACTTCATGAATACGAGAAAGCCTTTGCCACCTGAAGCCTTCATGAACACCACCACCTAATTCCAAGACCTCTTCTTTTATCCATGTAGGAACCAAACCATGAGCTTGACACAACCAACCAACACAACCTGCACCAGATTGATGCGTGTAGTCAGCTACGGCTTAAAATAGTAATAAACCAAACACAATCCCCCATTCTTTACAATCAGCATACATTTAGTATTCAGACTCAATCTTGAACTCATGACAACCTACAAACTCTCATAGCAAATTCATTGGTCGCAAGCCACTAGCGAAATCACATAGTGTATTTTATTTCTATGTGTTTTCTTTTTCATACTACCCTACACACTAAGCATCCAGGTAGCCAACTAAATTATCACATCTCAGCCAAGTTCTGACACTCTACCAAGGTCTTCATACTATATTAAAACAACAATAACGAGTCCCTAAAAGCATATAATAGCAACATTCACTCAAAAGAAGGAATAACAATCCACATGCCTCTACACAATGACATACATAAGATCAAATACACAGCAGGACAGAAATCCGAGTCAAAAGAGAATGGCAAAATTACATAGTATTTCCTACACGAGCCAATTCAAGTATACATCATTAATCAATATGCTTATCAGGAGTTTGAAAAACACACACATAAGCAAGACGATGGTTTCAAAAATTGTAGTGATTCACGTACAACATCAAGAGGGTAGAGTTTACGATGCATTTTAAAACCATCATAGTAACGGATAGGACATTGAGCAACAATCAAAATTGGGAGGATACTTACCCCGGTGGTAGACGTTGATATGCCAGTTGCCTCTACTATTACACTTGTTCTCGAAGGAGTTATTCCAATGACCATTGCGATGCTTCTACGGAATACACTTAGCCCTGCAAAGAAAGGGGAATTCACAATGAGTAATGTATGACATTGTGAACCATACAATAGCAGCACACAAATTGCGGTCATCAACACAAGCATACAAATTTAGAACAGTATAACTACCATCAGGAAATACGTTGCATCGTTTGAATTGGTATAACAAGTGGACGTTGTCTATGTTGAGAACCTAAGATGGCTTACCAAAATCATGTTACTGTCCCCCACACTCATGGTGGCACTGAAGAAAGATGGATTTGTCAAATTTTAAAACAAACACACTGTTAGAACAAATAAATAAAACAAAGTCAAGTATGAGAAAAAAAAACTCCCCCGTCCATACCATCGCAGACACCTGTCAGTTCATTTATGAAGCATTGGTAAAGGGTAATAACTTACCGATTTCAGTAGTGTGACAGTGCAAGACATTTCAACCTTAGCAACCAATTCACTCTGGCTCTAAAGCCAATCATCAAGCATTGATCAAACCTGGGCGCTACCTTTATTGAGTTCAACTTGACCAAACCAAATTGGAGTGGCACCTTGATGAATCTTCACATGTCAACGAAGGTAACAAGAAATTGCGACAAACCAATGTGCTCCCAACATTCCAAATCAAAGAAGAAATGCATCAGTTTTATCAACAACAAAAAAACACGACCACAAGATCAGTGTTTAGGCCAGAATTAAAGAATAGTCATCATAAACAATCATTGAGCAAGAAAATCAAAGACATCTATCAGTACGTAATCAAGCCCATTGGAGCGAAATTGGAAACATATCCATATGTTCCAAAAATAAATCATTCCAAGCGTTTAAGGAAAGAATTTCAAACATGATTAAACATGTTTGAACCAAAACAGAAACAACAATTATCACGCATATTGCGAAGTCACGGCAAGAGGATAAATTCATTCAATTACACAGTTTGCAAAGGGGGATAATTCTCGAACATGTTAAAATGAAAAAGGAAATGAATTCATATCACGTTAACTCAGAAATGAAGAATATGTTTCTATGAACGCCTATAAAAAGAAGGGATACGAACATCACGGAGGAGGAAAAAAACCAGAAACCCTAACCCCGTCCGAAAAGAAGAACGAAGAGAAGAAAGAAAAGAAACGGGAAGAAGTAGGGAAGAATAACGCACCTCAAACTTCACCAGCGACGACCTCAGATCCCCTTTGATTGGTAAACTTTTTTCACCTCGTTTCCTTTCCTTGACATAATCTATGCTCGCCGTCGTTTTTTTTCTGTCTCTTCATCGTTTGCATGTCCGGTTAGCTAGGGTTTTATCTTGTTTTGATCTTAGATATAAGAGTTTTAGTTATAGTTGGTGGTTTTGGTTGGTAGATCCGTGTTCCAAATGGCCTATTTAGGGTAGGAGGTGGATTTCGTCTGATTTCTGAGCACTCCGCCACGAAGTTCATCTCCACCGCCACTTTATTCTTGGGAGCCACCGTACACGTTCATCACAACCACCATGCTTGATCCATTTGTTTTTGGGTTTCGTTGGAATTGCTTGTTCCAGAGGAGAGATGGGAGGGCAAGAGACGAGAAGGATTTACGAAGAGAGAGAAAAAACAAGTGAAATAAAAAGGCACCTCCGCTTACCCTTAGGTTTATGTAACAACCTGATCCCATGCATGCCTCTCAATCCCTTTATCGCGCACCCTCACTCCCAAGTTGTTGATCTGAGTCCATTGCTTGACTCATTTGATCAGACGGTGTAATCCAAACACATTAGTTATTCTTAATATCTTTTTTAAATATTAATTAAGTTTTTGTTTATTTATAATTATTTATTAAGTTTTTATACTTATAGCTATCATTTTCTTCCTCAAAATTTTAAATAACTATGTCGACCATTTAATCTCAACTCGACTACTTAATACATCTTTTTTCTTGACGATATTTGTACTTGTTTAAGTCCAAGGGAAGAACCCGTATATGAATTTATAAGTTGTATACATTACATTTTCATTTTGCATCATTTCCCCCGCTCGATCCCTGACTTTTTAGGTTGATCAGCTTAGTTACATCCTTGCACCTTAAAATAAGATCCCCTTAAGTTTGCAACTTTAGACAACTTATAAATTCAACCCTTTATTCTCCCAACAAGAGAATGAGATGTGATTCATCTGTGTAGTCGAGAAGTAATTCTCCTATCCCATAACATAATCGAGAAAGATTTAGACTCTTTTTCGCTTGAGAGAGGTGTGCGGCATACTCATTGATTATAATCTGAGTTGGAGCCCTTCTCTTAGTGCGATGCCAAGACCGTCTTCTATACATTTGTGGTGGTTAAGTCGAGTATTCTCCCTAAGATGATGACTCATCTATTATCCTAGAATCAATCAAACGAACCTTCTCCCTTTTGAAACTTTGACCACAGTCAATGGTTCCTCAAACCCTTTAGAGGAACTACGAATGCTCTGATTCCATTCCCGTCAGGATACGTAGGCACAAGATGCAACTACTTGGCGAGCATACTTATCAATAACAAATAACACAATAAAATAAGGGGTTCCTGTAGAGTACTACAGATGCTCAGTATGCTAATACCTTCCCTAAGTTTAACCAACCCCCGAACCTTAGATTCTCTAACTTTGCATTGCATTGCATACTCATGGGTTATTCGATCTTTTTCCCTTCCATTGGACAAATTAAAGACCGGTGGTGAACATGATTTACGATTCAAGTTAATCAATAGCTTGATATCTAATTCCGACTGCGACAATAGTAATCAAACACTCAAGCCTAATTGTTGATGCTGAAACTATGCCTTCTCTCCCCTTGATTCAAGATGAATCAAGTGCCTCGAATATGTTGAATAAAACTTTGATTCCAGATACACGTTTGAACCACCCAACGGTCTTTAAATCTTTAGCTCGGTTGATTTCAATCACACGCAATTCTAACCCAAATCTTCCTTCCACAATCCTCTGGTTACCGCTACTAAATTGACAGAACCACTCGTTCTTCAATCACCTTCACTCGGCTAAATATGTGAAGAAATGATTTGTGCAAAAAAACCCCAAAATCCCAAGATTCTTGGAGGACAAAACTCTAACGGTTTTATTCAAGAAAAACCCACTGATCTCTCAACCCAAACCCGATACAATATCATATGTTTGGAAGTTATCACCTCAATGATGGAGAATGATAAAAAAAAGGTTATGTGTATTTGTTGAGAAAATGCAAGAAAGAGGATGAAGATGATGAGATAAAAATCAGTGTCAATTTTCAATTTTCTTGTTATCGTTTAAAGAATGAGCCAAAAACAATATATATGTGAAGCTAGGACCAAGTAACAAACATAATAGTCATTTGAAAGTCAAACACAACAGGAAAATATAGAGTGACACAGGCGAACGGTCGACCTAAAGAAAAAGTGGGTCGACCTGAGCACTTCCGCTTTCAAAATTATGAAGAAACTGAATCTATGCATCGACCAGAACAGGTTCATGCGTCGACGCAAACATGTCCAGAATTAACAAATAGAAATGCTAATAATATGAGTCGTTCGGAGAGTTAACGCGAGCATTCATGAGAGCAAATCCTCAAAATCCTAAATGCATATCTAAATCCTAAATGCATAATAGTATGCCCAAAATTGACAAATAGAAATACTAAAGAATGCATAGTGCTATATCTAAGCACTTCTAATACATATCTAAGTCTATCAACATGATCAAACCCACACAAAACACATATAATGCTTTTCTATATGAACAGACACATGTTTTTGAGAAATTGTTGGGCACGAGAGAACAACGAATGCATATGCGACTCGATGATACCGTCCAAAATACAAATTACTAACTAGATACTTTTTGACATCATTAAAACAAGTATTGAGACAACTTTCCCTCACACTTTCCACCCTCTTTAGAGTTAGGTAGAAATAGTTGTTTTACATGTCTGATGTAAAATAATAAGTTTGGGGTTACTCTTAAAAGTTAAAAACGAATAAATTTGGGGTTTGGGTACTCGAGAAATTGGTCAAAAGAAAAGGAAAAAAGAAAAAATATGACAAGAATTTAAAAATAACTTCTTCAAAAAAATTGTGAACAAGAAAGAAGAATATGACCAACAATATGCATTCTTTAGTATTGAGTAAATATAAAAAGAGTGATATGAAAGGAGGCAGATAACAACAGGGCAACTATGTAGCTAACTCCAAATATTTAAGTCTAATATCCTAAATTATCCCACACTGACATAAGCCACATTACAACTTTAAAAAGACCTCAAAAATGTATTCTAAAATACGACTTTAATTGATTCAGTTAAAAAATTTACAAACTAATTGTTAAATACTTTTGTATGTTGATTATGTCATTATCCTATCAAATTAAGTGCATATATGTCAAATGAGACCACATGATTTTGGCAAGTAGGACGTGTTTACCTATAAATATTGTAGTTGTAAATTTTTTTCAGCACACATACAATCAACCTAATAAGCTTTTATTCATTCTTATCTATTTATTATTCTTCTTTACTTTATGGATTTCTTAGTTTGGTATTTCAAAATATCTAAGAAGTTGTACTTAACCCTCTTGGGGGGAGTCAAAGGACCCATTATCGAGAGACAAGTTTTAGTTATCACCGTGATTCCTTGAAGAGAATGGAATAACAGTTAAGAGTTATTGACTGATACAATACTAAGTTTGAAGTTCGATAATAAATTTGGCACACTTAGTTAGGTACTAAGTATAAACCCACTGAAAATTTTAGTTTTCCGGATGACAACTAGACTAGGAATATGCACTTGCAATTAAGAAAACTCTTAGTAGTAGGGTCGACCATCAACATCATCATCCAAGAGGTTATGTCAACATAGACCTAACGATCCTCACCAAACATTGGGAATACCTACATTTATAGCTATTCACAATGATTCTGAAGACATTCAAGTTAATCTACCTAAAGTCCTAGTGGTTATAACAAAGTCTTTCATTATAAAACATCTCAGTAGAAAGAAAACAAAGAAATATTATGGACTAATGGACTCAGAAAGCAATATTGACTAATTCCACAACATAACTTCTAGTGCGTTGATGTACTAGTACCACCCTAGGCGGGTTCATCCATGCATAGAATATATGGTTGTTATATTGTTAAACAATTAGAGCTGTTAAATTAGGGGGCAGGGTCTAAATTTTAGCTCTAAAAAATATCAGATGTCTAAAATCTTAAAGATAAATTACCTCTAAAATAAATAGGTCTCTTAAACTAAAAGCTCCTAAAATTTAAGAAAAACATCAAAAATTCAACATTTTTTGAAGAAATGCCTCAAAAACCTCAAAATTTAAGAAAAACCTCTTTAATACTATTTTTTTAAAAAAAATTGGAGAAAAAATGGTACTTTTTTATCTTTGAAAAAAAATCAGTTTTTTTTTGAAAAAAAAAATAAACGTTTTATCATTTTCGAAAATAATTTACTATTTTTAACTTTAAAAAAAAATTAACTTTTTATATTTTCAGAAAAATCGACTTTTTTATTTCAGAAAAAATATTCTTTTTTTCAAAAAAGTTTACATTTAAAATTTTGGTTTTTTATTTTTGAAAAACTCAACTATTTTTATTTTTTTTATAAAAATTAAATTTTTTTATTTTTAAAACAAAAATCGACAATTTTAAGCTTTCGAAAACAATCGACACTTTTGAACATTCCAAAAAACTTGTGGAGTTCTTATTTGTTAGGCTACTGAAAAGAAGATGCATCTTGTTAGTATATGTAATACCAATTAATCCTTATAAGCGTTCCTTCAACCATGCAGTCTCATACCTGCACAACCTCAAGATCCCTCTCATTCCAATGTAAATTCAGTTTTTCCCTAGAAGCTGCTAGAAGTGTCTCATTGTCATGCCTCGTGCACCGACAACCACTCTCTTGCCAAACTGTTAGGAGTGCCTGATTGTCATGCCTCGTGCACCGACAACCACTCCCTCGCCCTCGGGTGTTATATGTAACCATTCTCCGGCCTCTCCGGCCTCGGGTGTTATATTTTTTATTATCCCTGGTGTAAGACATGTGTGTGAACACCGTTGATACAATGTTTGTTCTAACAGTTTTTTCTTGATATACATAGGAATGACTGGAAGAAATGATTGTGATATTGTTGATGCCTTGACAGCCTTGGCTCAAGTGTTGCAAGCTCAGCAAAATCCACAAGTTGAAGATGCTGGATCCCGTGGACTGGACAGGTTTCTGAGGAACAAACCACCAACCTTCAAAGGAAGACATGATCTAGATGGCACACATGTTTGGTTGTAGGAGATCGAGAAAATCTTTCGAGTGATGGCATGTGCAGATGCTCAAAAGATTCTTTATAGTGCTTATATGTTGTCTGAAGAAGCAGAGTATTGGTGGGATAATTCCAGTCAGAGGTTTGAGGCTAATGGTATAGTGATTACTTGGGCTGATTTTAGAAGAGCCTTCTTGGAAAAATATTTCCCGACTGATGTGTGTGGCAAGAAAGAAGTGGAATTCCTTGAACTTAAGCAAGGAAATATGACTGTTGCAGATTATGTTGCCAAGTTTGAGGAATTGTCCAGGTTCTGCCCTCACTATAATAGGGTGGACGCTGAAATGTCTAAGTGTATCAAGTTTGAGAATGAACTGCACCCAGAGATTAAGCAATTCATTAGGTATCAGGAAATTCGTCAATTCTCCATGCTGGTTAACAAGTGTCGTATCTATGATAAAGAAAGTTGTGCTAGATCTTCCCATTACACGAGTGTCATTGACAAGAGGAATGGTAATCAGAATCATGGAAAGCCTTATGTTATTCCTGATGATAAAGGTAAACAATTGTTTCAGTAGAAGAATAACGGTGAGAAGAATCAGAGTGAGGGAGGTGCTGCTAATTCGATCAAGTGCTTTAAATGTGGTGTTCTTGGTCATCGTATTTCAGAGTGTATTGCGGTTACTTATTACAAATGTGGGAAGGATGGGAATAAGGCTACTGAATGTAAGAATGTTGGATTGGTTTTCTATAAATGTGGAGAGACTGGTCACATTAGTACCAACTGTCAGCAGCCGAAGAAGACATAGGATGTCAAAGCCAGAGGAAACATTTTTGCTCTAAATGGTGCAGACTCCTCGAAGTCCGATAATCTTATCCGAGGTACATGCTTTATTAATGGTATTCTTTTGATTACTATCATTGATACGAGTGCTACCTATTCTTTTATATCTGCTGATTGTGTGAAGAGATTAAATCTCAGTGTGTCCCCAATGGGTGGAGGTATGATAATTGATACTCCAGCTAATGGGTCAATTACTATGTATTCAGTTTGTTTGAATTTCCCTTTGAAAATATATGGTAGGAACTTTGGTATTGACTTGATCTACTTACCGTTGAGTCAACTTGATGTTATTTTAGGAATGAACTGGCTAGAGTTCAACGATATGTATATCAACTGTTATTCCAAGGCAGTGTTATTTCCTGAGTTCGTGGAAGAGAAGGATCCTTTATACTAATTAGCCAGTCAGGTGAGAGAATTTTTAAAAGATGAAACCCAAGTGTTTGTGATGTTTGCTTCTTTACAAATAAGGAGTAAAACATCAATAGTTGATCTACCTGTGGTGAAAGAATTTCCAGAAGTATTTTTAGAAGATATTACTAATCTACCGCCAGAGAGAGAAGTTGAGTTTTCTATTGATCTAGTGATGGGCACCAGACCTGTATCAATGGAACCTTATAGAATGTCTCCTACAGAATTGAAAGAATTAAATAAACAATTAGAGGACTTGCTTGAAAAGAAATTTATCAAACCAAGTGTATTTCCTTGGGGAGCTCCGGTGTTATTAGTGAAGAAGAAGGACATAAGTATGAGATTGTACGCCAACTATCATCAGCTGAACAAAGTCACTATTAAGAATAAATATCCTCTTCCCAAAATCAATGATCTTATGGACCAATTGGTTTGAGCATGTGTATTCAGAAAGATAGATTTGAGGTCGGGCTATCACCAGCTCAGAGTGAAAAGTGAAGATATTTCAAAGACTGCTTTTAGAACTTTGTACGATCACTATGAATACTCAGTGATTCTGTTTGGAGTTTCTAATGCCCCTGGTGTGTTTATGGAGTATATGAATAGAATTTTCCATCCTTATCTAGATAAGTTTATTGTGGTTTTCATTGATGACATCCTAATATATTCCAAGTCAGAAGAGGATCATTCAGAGCATCTTCATATTATGCTTCAAGTGCTGAAAGAGAAACAATTGTTTGCAAAGCTGTCTAAATGTGAATTTTGGTTACACAAAGTTAGTTTCCTAGGTCATATGATTTCTAGTGGTGGTATAGCAGTGGATCCTTCAAAATTAGATGCAGTATTACAGTGGGATGCTCCGAAGACAGTTACTGAGATCAGAAGTTTCCTTGTACTAGCCGGTTACTACAGGAGATTCATTGAGGGTTTTTCCAAGCTAGCCTTACCTTTGACTCAATTGACCCGAAAGGGCTAAGCATTTGTGTGGAATATCTAGTGCGAGGAAAGTTTCAGAGAACTGAAGAGGAGGTTGACTACATCACCAGTTTTAACCTTACCAGATGCGAATGGACGATTTGTAGTATATTGTGATGCATCCAAGATGGGTTTAGGTGGAGAACTTATGCAGAATGGCAAAGTTGTGGCTTATGCTTCCTGACAGCTTAGAGTTCATGAAAAGAACTATCCTACACATGACTTAGAGTTGGCGGTACTGGATTTTGTTTTAAAGTTTTGGAGACATTACTTGTATTGTTCTAGCTTTGAAGTATTAAGTGATCATAAAAGTCTAAAATATCTTTTTGATCAAAAAAAGCTTAATATGAGGTAGAAGAGATGGTTAGAATCCTTGAAGGACTATGATTTTGGTCTGAATTACCACCCTAGTAAGGTCAATGTTGTAGCTGATTCTTTGAGTTAGAAGTCGTTGCACATGTCAGTTATAATGGTGAGAGAACTGGACTTGATTGAACAATTCAGAGAAATGAGCTTAGTATGTGAGGTCACTCCTAGTAGTATGAGATTGGGCATGCCGAAGCTTACTAGTGGCTTCCTCGATATCCGAGAAGGTCAGAAGCTAGACACAAACTTGGTTGATCGACTATCTTTCATTGGCTAGGAAGGAGATAATGATTTTAGAGTTGACGAGAATGGTGTGTTGAAGTTCCGGAATAGAGTATGTGTTCCTGGTGTGCCAGACCTGAAGCGTATGATTATGGAAACATCTCAGAGTAGGCAAAATAGTTATCAAGAAAAGCGGAGGAAGGATCTTGAGTTTAAAGAAGGTGATCATGTCTTTCTGGGAGTCACTCTTGTGACCGGTGTTGGTTGTGCTCTAAAGTCTAAAAAACTTACTCCTTGCTTTATTGAACCATATCAGACTACACAGAGGATTGGAGTTGTTGCCTACCGTGTGGCTTTACCCCCATCTATTTCGAACCTGCATGATGTTTTCCATGTGTCACAACTCCGGAAGTATATTCATGATCCGTCTCACGTAATCTAGATGGATGACGTATAAGTTCGGGATAATTTGATTGCTGAAGCATCTCCTGTTCAGATTGCGGATAGAAAGGTGAAGCAGTTACGTGGCAAAGAGATTGTTCTTGTGAAGGTTGTTTGGGGAGGACCTGCTGAAGGTAGTATGACTTAGGAGTTGGAGAGCCGAATGAAGGAATCCTATCCGAATTTATTTTCGTTAAGTAATTTTCGAGGAAGAAAATATTTTTAAGTGGGGGGGAGTTGTAACACCCCTATTTTATTTTAATATTTTTATTAAGTATTAGGATATTAGTTTGTTGCATGTGGTATGCTTTGTTTTGACTAATTGTGTTATTTTTAATGATTTGGTTGTTATATATAAGGGTATTTTGATAATTTAATAATTACCAAAATAGTTGAGTTGAGAGCGTAGAGTTAAAAAAAAATTATAATTTATTTAAATATTAGTGATAATTAGTTAATTTAAAGATATTTAATAATAATAGTAATAATTTGAGAGTTAATAACAGTAATATAATATAAGATCGTTAGATGTTGATTGGGGAGGGTAATATAACCAGTAAGGAGTGAATTAACTAGGGGAGGAAACCGACACTTTTTGAGAGAAAAAAAGAAAGAAAAAAAAGAAGAAGAAAGAACCAGAACTTTGGAGAGGGAGGAACGTCAAGAACTTGTAAAGCTTCATTTAAGGTGAGGGGGGATTACAT